>CANSZD010002921.1:2700000-5100000 GCA_947648045.1 Beta corolliflora | reverse complement strand
TCGGAAATCCAAAGTTGTTATGCCGCGGTAATTAATAATAATAACCGCAAGGCTAATGGTTCTAACTAAAAATAGTACACAATAAGTTTTAAATAATTATTATAGACTAACTAGCTAGAAAGTAAATAATTATTACAAACCAAATATAAGTTCTAAAGTCAAACAAATAACAGCGAAAGTCTTATTAATTACTATATATTAGTAAGCTAAAGGATATCCAACGCACTCTTTAACCCAACCAAAAACTAACTATCTTCAGGTACCTGCACATTAGACATTGTAGTATCAGCCAAAGGCTGAGCAAGATTTCATACTATAATAAAATAAAACTATCCAATGTGCAGGCAAGACATATAGGAATATCTTGCAAATTCATTTAAAAAGTTGTATAGATTATATATATAATATAGGGATATTATCTCAGATAACCCTGACTTATAGGCCTTTTTCCAATATAACCCCGACTTTGGCAGCCCTGTCTCCGATAACCCTGAACTTGTTTTTTGTCATTAAACTTGACGGAATAGCTAACGGTGTTAACTATTTGACATTTACAATTAAAAATCTATTTTTCAAAAAAGAAAAAAAAGAACTAATTCATGTGTTTCATCCCCTTTCTCTTGTTCTTCATCCCCTCTCCTCCCCTTCTCACTATGTTCTTCCAACCTCCTCTCAACCTGTTTTCTACCCAATTCCAATTCCCCTACAATCCCTTTCTCATCTTCTCTCTCCTCCTCCTCCACCTCCCTCCAATGGCGTCCTTCCACCGCACTCCCCCCAAACCCCACCAAAAGCCCGCTAAAGTATCTGCGAAAATCTGCGAGATCTTCATGCCTGCACTCAGGTCTGCGAGATCTTCCAACCCCTCACCTATCTTCACGGTCTCAGTCACCTCTCTCCTTTAACCTTCACTCGCCTTCAACGACCATCGATATCTACAACTGTTGCCGTCTTCAAGCGACTTTAACTCCATAATCGCTGCCTTCAAATTTCGCGGTCTTTGAGGATTTAGATCTTGAGATCTTTTTCGCCACTGCCCGAAACAACCATCGAAGGTTTTACGGTGGAGATTCGTCGAACACAGTGGGTGGCGCAGAGATTGAGATTTCCAGTGTGCAAGAATTACATCTGAGTCACACATATTGAAGAAAAGTTTAGATTAGATTTTTCGGACCAGATTCTTGATTTTTTTGGAGTTTTAATTCTGATTTTTTGTAATTAGAGGCATTCTTGTTTGGTTGACGTGATTTCTTTGAGTTTGTTTGTAGTTCAGAGTTTCTTTTGCTTTTTTTTCTTCTCTTTTTGATTTTTATTTTTTATATTTTTGTAATTTTGGTTTGTATTGATATCATTTTTATTTTAATATATGAGTTCAATTCACACTAAATTGTTGTTGCATTTCTTCGGTCGAAATTTCTGGGTAGGAATGATGTTTCTTGATTCTTTAATTTTGTTGGAATCAAATCAATGAAGCAATGTTAATACAAGAGAGAGAAAGTGGTGAAGAACAATAGAGAGGATGAAGAACAATAGAGAGGATGAAGAACACAAAATATTTTTGATTCTTTTTAATAAAAAAATAGATTTTTAATTGTAAATGTCAAATAGTTAACACCGTTAGCTATTCCGTCAAGTTTAATGACAACAAACAAGTTCAGGGTTATCGGAGACAGGGCTGCCAAAGCCGGGGTTATATTGGAAAAAGGCCTATAAGTCAGGGTTATCTGAGATAATATCCCTATAATATATTAACTTTCTAACAACCTCAACTCCAATCTTTCTTTCTTTTTGAACCATTCTGTAAATCACTCAAATATAACTCCTTTGAAATCTATGAGTAGGAAGTAATAAAAATCCAATGAGCTAGCTAGGCTCACTAGATAAGGTAAACACCAAAGTCCCTAGTATGCATACCCCTAACTTGATAACGTATCAAGAAGGAAGACGAATGGCAAGAGTATTGATCAATATACTCCCAACTACTAAATAAATTGTTGAGACACTGTTAACTCAACATACTTCCATACTCGAGGAATACCGCTTACCGGCAACCCCATAATTTAATTAAAACTTGGTAACAATGAGGAACTTCCTCCTTTCCAATATAAATCTCATAAACAATATCAACTTTTCACTATAAATATCGAGAAACAAATCTGAATTTCAATATGTAACGTTATAAAAACAATCTCAATCTCAAAATATATTTCCAAAACAATATAAAATAATTTCTGAACTCATCTGTACAAGCATAGTAAGAAATCTTACCTTGTCAGCAACCACAGTCAATAAATCTCAATCTCAAGTAAATAAAGGTTCATCTACGAACCCGCAATCTACAATATAATAATATAGTATAAGTCACTAGACTATACTTCACACAATTCATCTATAGATAGCACAACATAGTTAATCACTAAATTGGAACCAACTCAACTTGTCTCAATCTAAGAAGTCACAAATTAAAGTTAATAGATTAAAGGTCAATAGAAGTAACTTGAGCAACTTATTAAAACTTGGATGGTCAAATAATAAGGATGGGTTGACTCTAATACTAAAAGGTTTATCTTTCATAAATCTGACAACCTATGTCTAGATCGATTTACATCATGATAGTGGGTTCATCATGTTATCTTGAATTTAATAAGTTGATTTTCAATAAAATGTGAGCTGCACAAGCCATAAACTTTCCTATACATTCTACAACACCACATCAAAACAACACCACACCACAACAACAGCATACCACAACAATGGAATGTTGGAAACGCAACTACAATAACGATATAACACCACACTTGACTGGAATCTCTATACTACGATAAAACTCATACTAATTAC
Source organism: Beta corolliflora (assembly GCA_947648045.1). Taxonomy (NCBI): domain Eukaryota; kingdom Viridiplantae; phylum Streptophyta; class Magnoliopsida; order Caryophyllales; family Amaranthaceae; genus Beta; species Beta corolliflora. The sequence continues at coordinate 5,097,159 of CANSZD010002921.1, read as the reverse complement.
TAATAAATTTTTGTTTAACAGACAACTATAATATTATACAAAAATTCGGCAGCCACAACCAATACATAACAATAATTTTGGAGTAAATCTTGAAACTAATAATTAGCAAATTAAACTCAAAATATGCTAACTAAATCATATTAACCATCAAACATGAACCAATCATGTAAATTTCGCATAATAGAAATTTTCCCCAATTCAATTTACTCAAGAACCCTAATATAACAAAATCCCCAAATTCGAAAAATCAACCAAATACGAATTAGACTTAGAATTATAACTTACTTGATTAAGGTGAATTAATGAGGGTGAAATTACTCTATAAAAAGGACCCCAAAAACCGCTCCTTGATTCGATTCTCGACCCGAAACCGCAAGCACAAGAACATTATTTTCCTCTTCGAAAAATTCACAAAACCGAGAGATGTTGAAGGTGGAGACCCGAAACCACAAGCACAAGAACATTATTTTCCTCTTCGAAAAATTCACAAAACCGAGAGATGTTGAAGGTGGATGAGTGATGATTGATGTGTGGTGATGGTTGATAATTTTTTTTTGCAATTTTAATGGAAGACTTTGGTTGAAACAAAAGGTAGAAGAAAGGGAATGAATAAGTGTCGTGGAGGGAGGAAGTACTGCTGCTCCTAAGACCTAAAGTTCTACCTTTTTTTTATTTTCTTTTTCTATCTTTATAATAAGGTTAGCTAGGTGACTTGATTGGTATTTAACCTAGGAAATCTAGGAATCAGTTTTTGACCACTTCTAAGGTAAAGTCAAAGCTAGTAAAAAAATATTTTTAATAAAAGGAATCTGAAATTATTTTCCTAAAATAAATTAATGCAAATAATTACTAAACGGGGTGTTACAATTATAACTCCATCCCGTAAAATAATACTAGTTGTATTTTGAAAATTGTTTTTATAACATCATACTGACAAGTATAGCATAATACAGACAAGTATCTAATACACTTAACCAATTTAAATACTCCAAGTTTATATGATTACACAACAACAAATTTAATTATTAGAGGGGAATTGAACGTCAGTAGGTTGGGACTAATCCCAGTAACCACCTACTTCAACATGGGTCGTCACCCTAATAAATTAAGAATAATGGCCAATATCGTTTTGCAGAACGTCCCTAGTGTGCATACCCCTCACTAATCTAATGGGTATCTACAATGCGTACCAATAGTATTAGGAGGAAGATAATAAAGAGTTATAACAGAACCAAAAATAAGTATTGTTCATCACCTATGGAGGATCCAAGTCCACAAGATAATTCCCTCAATAGTATTTCCACTTTACGTTATTAATAGATTTTAATAGTTATGACACATCAAATATTATATTAAACACTACACAAAACATCTAGTTCAATAACTATTTCCCCAACTTAATCACTTTATAGAATTATAATAATCAATGTCCATAATTCATAATAACCAATATGTCCATCATTAGAGCCTCATAGAGTCACAATGTAACTTATAAAATCATTCATAACATCATTAATTCACCAATTTGTACCCATAAAGTTACACTATCAACATTATCATAATTTTAATATGATGCTATGAATAATTACATTAATAAGTCCAACAATAATAATCATGCTAGTAAGTACATATATATACATATCACGTATAGAGATAAAAGTACTAATAATAATAATCTTAGACATGACAAATACTAATATTATTCATGTCATGCACGTAGTTCACCTAGTTTTATTAATTCCCACAATGTTAAGCTGTTTATTCTCCTTGAGACTAGGGTGAAAACACCTAATTTGGGCAAAGTTTACCTCAACTTGTCCCCAGGCTGGTGTTTTACCCACAACAACTCATGTCATGAAAATGGCAGAATAATCATAGGCTGGTGTCCAAGAGCTTTTCATGTGAATATATTGGTTATGACTAGTCAGTTCATTCATTGTGAAGTTAAGCCTACTCAAGGTGGCAGGGGGTTTAGCTACACCTTTGTTTATGGTTTTAATGACCAGTATAGCAAGGGTTCTTTGTGGGCTGGTATAAAGGATATTTCAAGGAGGTGTGATGATGCTTGAGTGTTAATGGGTGACTTCAATGCATTGTCTAATGTTGAGGATATGATAGGCAGTACTATGAGAGTCTCAGAGATTCTGCCAATGCTGGAATGTATTAATGATTGTGGGCTAAGTGATGTTAAAGCCACTGGTAGACACTTCACGTTGAATAATAAGAAAGATGGTTCTGCAAGAGTTTTTTCTCGGATAGATAGAGTTATTTCTAACTTTGATTGGATTGATGAATATAATCAGGCAGAAGTTGCTTTCTTACATGAAGGTAACTTTGATCATACTCCTGTTCTGTTAAGTGTATATACTGATTCCCAGATGAAGAAACCTTTCAAGTTCTGTAACATGTGGTGCAATTACCCTGCTATGTTAGAAGTTGTTAAGGTTGAATAGAGTAAACCTGTGACGGGCTGTCCTAAGTTTAAAGTTGTGGAGAAACTCAAAGGTGTTAAGGCTGCTCTGAGGAATATGAAGAGGCAGGGATTTGGTGATGCTGAGGTTGACTTAATAAGAGCCACAGATGAACTTGCAAGGGTTCAAGCTGAAATGCATGTGAATCCTAGAGATATTGAAATCATAGCTCAGGAGAAAATTGTTCAAGAGAAGGTTCAGAGAGCTAAGAAGAATGTTCATTCACTACTGCAGCAACAAGCAAAGTTGAATTGGCTCAAATGTGGAGATGAGAATACTAAGGTATTCTATCAAGCTATCAGAGCAAGAAGAAGGCATAATAGAGTTCATATTATTCACAATAGTGTTGGTGAATGGGTGAATACTCATGAGAAGGTGGATGAAGCTTTCTTGGATTATTACAAGAATCTTTTTGCTGGGAAAGAGCAGCAGCAGAAGGTGTTAAGCACTCTGATTAGTAGAGGGAAGAGCATCAGTGAGGAGCATAGGAGGATACTTCAATGTCAGTTAACAAGAGATGATGTGAGAAGAGTTTTGTTCAGCATTCCTGATGATAAGGCACCAGGGGCAGATGGTTTTAACAATTGCTTCAACAAACATTGTTAGGAGGTTGTTGGAAATGATATTACTGAGGCTGTTCTTGACTTCTTCAAAACGGGGAAATTGTTGAAGGTAATCAATGTCACTACTCTAACTTTAGTTCCTAAAGTTATTTGTCCTGGCAGTGTGACTGAACTCAGACCTATAGCCTATTGCTCGGTGCTTTATAAATGTATCACTAAATTACTTAGTGAGAAGCTTAATAAAATTTTGCCTGATATAGTGTTTCCTTGTAACACCCTCAAATTTCTCTCTTGTTGAAGAATATATTTTAATATAAAACACTTGAGAAACTTGAGAGTATTACCGCCACGTGATAACGTTAAAGGCTAAAACTACTAACTACTAATTTAACAATGCAGCGGAAACTAATAATAATAACTTCTCTTTATTGATAATATAAAAACTTTATTATTCAACTATGACAATAATGGAAACTATAATAAAATAAAATAGTAACTCCTAGCTTAAGTCTTATTCCTCACTAGCTCCCCCATGTGAAGTATGCATCAAATCAACCTGTAAATTCTGCTCACCAAAAGGGTCATCACAGGGACAAAGCCATAAAACAAACAAACAAAACACGTGTCAGTAAAAATACTGAGTACATGTATATGCGGAAATTTAAATACTTTATTAAACATTCAAAATATTTCTATAAACCTTCCTTGGATACTTGTAATTAATACTTGTATAATATAAGGTATATAACTTTAATAAAATCCTTTTTCCCTGCCTAGGTACCTTTCCTAAAGTGTGCACACCCCCCAAGTTTAGTATTCCTTAATGAGTCTATGACGAGGGGAACTACCTTGTCCACATGACTTATACAAAAAGTACATGGGTAAAATATAATAGCTACCGTTCTTGTTAATTAATAACAAGCCGTGGCTTCTTTGTAACTGTGATCATAAAAGATCATATAACTAATAAAAATCCTTTGAAAATAATCCTCCTTTAAAAAAAAAATAATACTTATAAACTTTAGACAAATAGTGGCATAATACAAGCAACTTGTTCATACAAGATCCTTGAAACTTATATTAACATACTCGAATATCAGTTTTGTGATGAGATCATAAGTCAAACTAACAATGTAATCTGATCACTATAATGTTGTACTACTATATTATACTGACGCATGGAATTTCAATAAGTTTCATGAGCAGGTAAGACAAGTGTGCATTAATAAGTTTTAAAGATCAATTACATGATTTAACTTTTAGAATAATAACAGGTTCCAAAAACCGAGTAGATGTATTGCTAGATTCTTCTAAAAAAATGGTTAAGTGATATAACTTTAGACTAATAGCAAGAATTAATAACATATTCATGGTAAGTTCATAAATTTAACGCATTCATGAAAACTCATAAATTAAAGTTTATAATAAAACTCATAAAAACATGTCTTTCAATCCAAAATAATAACCGTATAAACATGATACTAGGTATGCAGAATAATATATAGAGATCTACATATACACGCACATGGAGAAGAGAGAGAAGGTTAGCTAAGAGGGAGAGATAGTTTAAACTTGAGAAAAGAGATGTATTCCTCAAATTTGGTGTGAAGAATATGAGGGGTGGAGGCCCCTATTTATACTAGTTGGACAAGCAGAGTCATACTAGGACTCGGAACTAAAGAGATGGGTTTTTGAGAAAAGATAAATAATTTTAGCTAGGATACATTATTTCTTTATGATCATATAGCTAGAATAGAGGAATATTACATAAGATAAATAGTCTAGATGCTTAAAATCAAAAGATAAAGTAACCAAATTTTGATAATCCTGAACTTAGTTCCTAGGCGGTGCGTTAGCCGTAGTCATGCTTTGCTATATTTTTTTTTTCTTTTTTTTTCTTTTTCTTTTTATAAATCTTTTGTAAATCCTTTTTGAATTTTTTTTTTCAAAATATTTTTAATTTTTCTAAACTAATTATTTGGATTATAATAGGTAAACTTTTAGGCCCAATATTTAATTTGGGCTAGAGTCTATTTGAAAAACCCATAATCTATTATAAAAGCCTATTTAAAACCTTTATAATTAATAAAAAGCCTTTTTAGTATATAAACCCTTTTAAAAATTATAACTAATAACTTACTAAAATACGGAGTATTACAGACTACCCCCCTTAAAAGAAGTTTCGTCCTCGAAACTTAAAGCAAGCAATGCAAGAGACAAGGCAAGTAACACATATATACCACCAACTTCCCATAAAAGTAAGCTGGCTCACATAATAACTCATAAATAAGTCAAAATTAGGTCAAAAATAGGGTTCTAAGTCAAACGCGCGAAAGTCTATCGCATTCTACCCCCCTTAAAAGGAGTTACGCCCCCGTAACTCTACTACTAACCTCTGCAAACAACTCTGGATATTTCTTTCGCATCTCAGCCTCTGCTTCCCATGTTGCTTCTTCAGACTTCTGATTAGACGAGAGCACCTTAACGATTTTAACATCCTTATTCCGGGTACTTCTAACCTTACTGTCTAAAATCTTAATCGGCCTTTCTTCATAAGACAAGTTCTCATCAATTTGGACTGTTTCAGGTTGCAATACATGCGATTTATCGGGGATATACCGTCTCAACTGAGATATATGGAACACATTATGAACACGGCTTAATTCAGTGGGTAGGGCTAGTCTATAGGCCACCTTTCCAACCCTATCTAAGATCTCATATGGGCCTATAAACTTAGGGCTAAGCTTCCCTTTCTTTCCAAACCTCATCACACCCTTCATTGGTGAAACTTTCAAAAGCACTTTTTCTCCCACTTCATATTCTTACGCCCCTACGCTTGGATCGCCGTAGCTTTTCCGACGATCTTGGGCTGCCTTAATCTTTCCTTGGATCATCTTGACTTGTTGCACGGTTTCTTCAATCAATTGAGGTCCAAGTACAACTATTTCACTTATATCGTTCCAACATAGTGGGCTTCTACATTTCCTACCATACAAAGCCTCGAATGGTGCCATGCCTATACTTGAATGATAACTGTTGTTATAGGAGAACTCTATCAGATCTAGATGATCTTCCCATGAACCCTGATATTCCATGACACAAGCTCTTAACATATCTTCTAAGGTTTGGATGGTCCTTTCAGTCTGACCATCAGTGGCTGGGTGAAAAGCAGTACTCATTAATAGCTTCGAACCAAAGGCTTGTTGTAGCTTCTGCCAAAAGTTAGACAAAAATCTAGAATCTCGATCTGACACAATATCCTTCGGTACTCCATGTAGTCTCAACACATGCTTGATGTAAGCCTTAGCTAATTGATCCATAGACCATGTTGCCTTCATAGGTATGAACACTGCAGACTTGGTCAATCTATCGACAATTACCCATATCGTATCATTCCTAGGTTTACCCCTAGGTAAAGCAACAACAAAATCCATCGAAATAGAATCCTACTTCCATCCTGGCACATCTAAGGGTTGGACTTTCCCTTGGGGTCTTTTATGTTCACTCTTCACCTTCTGACATGTTAAACACTTGGAAACAAATTCAGCTATGTCCAACTTCATACGAGCCCACCAGAAATTCATCTTTAAGTCCTTATACAACTTATCACCGCCTGGGTGCATCGAATATGGAGAATTATGGTCTTCTTCCATGATTTTCAATTTCAAATCTTCGCAAGCTTCAGGTATACACCACCTTCCTTCCATTCTTAAACTTCCATCTTCATGAATTTCGAAATCTCCAGCATGACCCTCCCTCACCTTCCCTATTATCTTTTCCATCTTCTCATCTTTCAATTGAGCTTCTTTAATTTGTTCAAACATAGAGGGTCGAATGGTCATTGCACTAAATATTTTCTCTACTTCTCCATATTGCATTACTTCAAGATTCATCTTCTGAAAGTCTAAACACAGTTGATCTGCCACCACCATAGTACTTAAGGTATGACTTGTCTTCCTACTCAAGGCATCTGCCACTACATTGGCTTTCCCTTCATGGTATTGGATATCCAAATCGTAGTCTTTTATGAATTCTAACCATCTTCTTTGCCTTATATTCAAGTCCTTTTGGGTGAAAATGTATTTCAAACTTTTGTGATCTGTATATATCTTACATGTCACCCCATACAAATAATGACGCCAAATCTTTAAAGCAAAGACTATTGCGGCCAACTCTAGGTCATGAGTAGGGTAATTGACTTCATATGGCTTCAGTTGCCTTGATGCATAAGCAATGACTCTCCTATTTTGCATTAGGACGCACCCTAGACCATGTTTAGATGCATCACTATATACTTCATAAGTATCGCTCCCATCAGGTAAGGATAACACAGGGGCTGTGGTTAGTTTTTCTTTTAGGATGGTGAAGGCCTTTTCACATTCCGGGCTCCAAATAAACTTGGACTCTTTCTTCATAAGGTTGGTCATGGGTCGGGCTATTTTGGAGAAATCCTTAACAAAACGTCTGTAGTAACCTGCCAGGCCTAGGAAACTTCTTATATCAGTCACATTCTTTGGAGTAGGCCATTCACTGACGGCTTCAATCTTCGCTGGATCAACGGCAACACCTTCCTTAGAAATGACGTGGCCCAGAAATGCCACTTTTTCCAACCAAAACTCACACTTCGAAAACTTTGCATACAATTGCTTCTGTTGGAGTGTTGACAAAATTATTCGGAGGTGTTTCTCATGCTCTTCTCTATTCTTAGAATAAACCAATATATCATTTATAAATACCACCACAAATTGGTCTAAGTATGGCTTGAAAATTCGGTGCATGAGATCCATAAATACTGCTGGCGCGTTAGTCAATCCAAAAGGCATCACTGTAAACTCATAATGACCATAACGCGTCCTAAAAGCGGTCTTAGCAATGTCCTTATTAGCAATTCTTAACTGATGATACCCTGACCTTAAGTCAATCTTTGAGAAAATTCCGGCTCTCTTCAGTTGGTCAAACAAATCATCAATCCTTGGAAGAGGATACTTATTCTTGATGGTCACTTGGTTTAACTCACGGTAGTCGATACAAAACCTTAGACTACCATCCTTCTTCTTCACAAACAAGACAGGCGCACCCCATGGGGATACACTGGGCCTTACGTAACCCTTTTCTAATAACTCTTCCAATTGGGTCTTCAGCTCATTCATCTCTGCTGGAGCCATACGATATGGGGCTTTGGATATTGGGCCAGTTCCAGGCATTAAGTCTATAGTGAACTCCACTTCTCTTATTGGAGGCATTCCAGGGATTTCTTCAGGAAAAACATCCTGAAATTCATTAACTACAGGAATATTCTCCATCTTCTCTTGTTCTACCTCCAACTTATGTATACTACACAAATACAATGGATACCCCTTTCTTATACAGTTCTTGAGTTGCATAGCAGAAATCATTCTTGGACTGGGCTTCTGATTGATTTTTCTGTAGGTTACTTTGACTCCTTTTGGACCTTTCAAGATCACTTTTTGGGCTCTGCAGTCTATTTGGGCTTTGAATTTCCCTAACCAATCCATTCCCAGAACAACATCTAGGTCATCTAATTCAAATTCAATTAAGTCTGAAGGAAAATTTGCCCCTACTATAGTTACTAAAACATCTCTATATAATTTAGAAACATCAATGACTTCTCCAGAAGATATAACTATATCCATGTTTATAGGTTCGGGTTTTCCCAACTTAAGTTTTTCCACTAAGGTTTTGGAAATAAAAGAGTGAGAAGCTCCTGAATCAAATAAAATCTTAACTGGATTAGAAGAGATGAAGAAAGTACCAGTCACTACGCCTGCAGTCGTTTCAGCCTCACAATTGCTCATGACAAACACTCGACCTTGATGGTTCGCCTTAGCCTGATTGTCTCCTCCATTCCCATTCTTAGGAGGAACACGGTTATTAGTCACTGACTGGTGTTGGGGTCCTTTGCTCCCATTACCTCCCTGATTCTGGGTTGGCTTAGGATTTGCTGATGTTGAGTCTTTCTGGAAGCACTCGTATTCTCTATGGCCTAACTTGCTGCAGATCCTACACGTTACCAGATTTCCTTCACAGTCCTTCCCTGGGTGGTTTCTTGGGCATCTTTTACAGTAGTAGACTCTCTTGGACTTTCCATTTTCAGATTGACTACGATTGTTGTTATTCCCATTGCTCTTGTCATCTTTTCCTTGCTTGAATCCCCCATTAGTCTTTTGTCGCTTGTCTCCACCTTGGAACCCATTACTAGACCCCTTCCTTTTATCTCCAGGATTTGCTTCTATCTCTCTTCCCTTGATCCCGAATAGATGGGCAGCTCTCCCATACACTTCATCTAGGCTATCAAAGTTAGCCCCTCCCAATCTCCCTTGAATGGACAAGGTCAACCCTTGCTCAAATCGTTGAGCCTTCAAAACTTCAGTTGGAACCACTTCAGGTGCAAACCTCATTAACTCTATGAACTTAGAGTAGTACTCATTGACAGTCATGGTCCCCATCCTAAGGTTTGTAAACTCTAGGCACTTCTTTTTCCTTAAGTGAGGTGGGTAAAACTTGGTTCTCAAAGCTTCCTTAAATTGTTCCCATCCAAAATCTCCTTGAGTCGTTAAAGACTCCTTCCTTTGAGACCACCATAAATCAGCTTCCTCCCTTAGGTAGTATGTAGCATTGTTGATCTTTAACTCATCGGTGCACTGGACAGCAGTAAACAACTTATCAAACTCCCTAATCCAGTTCTCAAGACTGGCTGGGTCCTCTTTTCCATCATAGACAGGTGGATTCCTAGAGGCTACTTTCTTAAACACATCACCAGCTAGGTCAGGTTCTTGTTGACGGTTCAGCTGAGTAGTCATAGCCTTAGCCAAATTCTTGGTCAGAGAAGTCAACTCCTTAAGAGTTGCTCGAGTCTTAGATCTACTTCCAGGTCTACTTGCCATTTCTTCCTGGGTAGGAAACAAATAGGTACTACTTATTAAGTCATCCTACTAAATTTGTAAATCATACAACAATCATGATTCATAATATGATTGACATCAAGCACATAACATGAAAAAGGAAACTAAAATTTCATTTATTAAACTTCCTTAAAAAGGAATGCTAACATATTTAAAGAGTAGTAGTCTAATTCCAGAACTACTAATTATTTAAACTACTAACAACTACTAAAATATCTAAACATTTTCCTAAAAATTTATAAATAATAAAAATCAGATGAATCGAAGTCTGAGTCATTTTGATCTTCTGCTTCAACAGTAGCTTGGTGTCTAAACCATTCATCTTCAGACATAGGGTGATATCCCGGAGATGATGAACTACCCTCTGAGCATGGCAGGTTGCTCTGAATATTGGAGGGTTCAGGACTAGTAGTAGATTCATGATAGGAGTGGCTCGGAGTTTGATATGCATTAAGCATGTCTTGTGCTTCTTGTTGCTCTTTCCACAACTCAGCATATCGGAGGTCAATTATGAAATAAGGTACGGTAGCTAGCCAAATTCCTTCTTGGTAATGATCCCTCATGTTGGGCATTCCATCCGATAATTGCAATACATTATAATACTTATTGAATAACCAATGATAAGCTTCAATGTAGGGTAAGTGTTCTAAAAGCAGAGCTATTATTGGTCCATGATAGTAAAATTGTTGGTATCCTTGCTCTATTTGAAAGTTTGCATATTTCAGAATAGCACGCACATAATCAGTCACAGTTTCTGCATCTCTTTTGACTAGAATGGGTACGAAAAATGGACTATGACTTGCCATAATGAATCTGTGGTAAAAATTATAAATAGTAAGTACCACGTATATTGTCATCAAGACAATTAAATTTCCTTCCTTATGAAAATTTAATAACATTCTCACATTTAGCTAGACAAAAATGTCATACAATTATTCATAATAATAATGCGAGTGTAAATAAGGAAACAAAAATTCAAACTATTAATGCGATGCACATAAAATGCTAAAACTTTTCTTGCCAAAATTATTTTTTTCAACCTTTTGTTTTTCCAAATATGTTTTATAATGAGTACTTGATTCATGACAAAGAATAGTCGGGCCAATGAATTTCCCAGGAAAGGGTTGGTTACACGCAACGTTGGTGAGAGCCCAAGCCTTTCCTTGCCAGAAACATTGCCAACCCAACTTATCCAAATCAATCGTTTTTCCTCAAATAATAAAATAGATTTTTATGCATATTTAATATAAATATGAAAAGAATGTGAAACTCTCTAACCTATATGCCCAACCTTAAGTCTACCCATTAATTTTAGATTTCAGTTTCATATCCCTAGGATTTTAAACTGATACCACTTTGTAACACCCTCAAATTTTTCTCTTGTTGAAGAATATATTTTAATATAAAACACTTGAGAAACTTGAGAGTATTACCGCCACGTGATAACGTTAAAGGCTAAAACTCCTAACTACTAATTTAACAATGCAGCGGAAACTAATAATAATAACTTATCTTTATTGATAATATAAAAACTTTATTATTCAACTATGACAATAATGGAAACTATAATAAAATAAAATAGTAACTCCTAGCTTAAGTCTTATTCCTCACTAGCTCCGCCATGTGAAGTATGCATCAAATCAACCTGTAAATTCTGCTCACCAAAAGGGTCATCACAGGGACAAAGCCATAAAACAAACAAACAAAATGCGTGTCAGTAAAAATACTGAGTACATGTATATGCGGAAATTTAAATACTTTATTAAACATTCAAAATATTTCTATAAACCTTCCTTGGATAATTGTAATTAATACTTGTATAATATAAGGTATATAACTTTAATAAAATCCTTTTTCCTTGCCTAGGTACCTTTCCTAAAGTGTGCACACCCCCCAAGTTTAGTATTCCTTAATGAGTCTATGACGAGGGAAACTACCTTGTCCACATGACTTATACAAAAAGTACATGGGTAAAATATAATAGCTACCGTTCTTGTTAATTAATAACAAGTTGTGGCTTCTTTGTAACTGTGATCATAAAAGATCATATAACTAATAAAAATCCTTTGGAAATAATCCTCCTTTAAAAAAAAAAAATAATACTTATAAACTTTAGACAAATAGTGGCATAATACAAGCAACTTGTTCATACAAGATCCTTGAAACTAATATTACCATACTCGAATATCAGTTTTGTGATGAGATCATAAGTCAAACTAACAATGTAATCTGATCACTATAATGTTGTACTACTATATTATACTGACGCATGGAATTTCACTAAGTTTCATGAGCAGGTAAGACAAGTGTGCATTAATAAGTTTTAAAGATCAATTACATGATTTAACTTTTAGAATAATAACAGGTTCCAAAAACCGAGTAGATGTATTGCTAGATTCTTCTAAAAAAATGGTTAAGTGATATAACTTTAGACTAATAGCAAGAATTAATAACATATTCATGGTAAGTTCATAAATTTAACGCATTCATGAAAACTCATAAATTAAAGTTTATAATAAAACTCATAAAAACATGTCTTTCAATCCAAAATAATAACCCTATAAACATGATACTAGGTATGCAAAATAATATATAGAGATCTACATATACACGCACCTTGAAAATTAATAACTATTAGGGAGAAGAGAGAGAAGGTAGGCTAAGAGGGAGAGAGAGTTTCAACTTGAGAAAAGAGATGTATTCCTCAAATTTGGTGTGAAGAATATGAGGGGTGGAGGCCCCTATTTATACTAGTTGGACAAGCAGAGTCATACTAGGACTCGGAACTAAAGAGATGGGTTTTTGAGAAAAGATAAATAATTTTAGCTAGGATACATTATTTCTTTATGATCATATAGCTAGAATAGAGGAATATTCCATAAGATAAATAGTCTAGATGCTTAAAATCAAAAGGTAAAGTAACCAAATTTTGATAATCATGAACTTAGTTCCTAGGCGGTGCGTTAGCCGTAGTCATGCTTTGCTATATTATTTTTTTCTTTTTCTTTTTATAAATCTTTTGTAAATCCTTTTTGAATTTTTTTTTTCAAAATATTTTTAATTTTTCTAAACTAATTACTTGAATTATAATAGGTAAACTTTTAGGCCCAATATTTAATTTAGGCTAGAGTCTATTTGAAAAACCCATAATCTATTATGAAAGCCTATTTAAAACCTTTATAATTAATAAAAAGCCTTTTTAGTATATAAAATCTTTTAAAAATTATAACTAATAACTTACTAAAATACGGAGTATTACACTCCTAGTCAAGGGGAATTCATTGCTGGAAGAAGCATTTTACATAATGTAATGTTATGCTAAGATTTAATCAAATTATACAATAGGAAAGCTTCCAGAGCTTGTTGTATGATGAAATTAGATCTAAAGAAAGCATATGATACTGTTAACTGGCAATTTCTTCAGCAAATGTTGGAAGGGGTGGGTTTTCTTAACTACTTTGTGCAGCAAATCATGACATGTGTGACAACCCCTAAATTCTCAATTATGGTGATTGGTTCTCTTTCTGGGTTTTTTGGTGCTCAGAGGGGTTTGAGACAAGGAGACCCTATGTCTCCTTTACTTTTTGCTCTCTATATGAATTATCTTGCCAGAGTGATAGATTACATTGGTGATCAGGATGGATTTAAGTTTCATGCTAGATGCAAAGACCTGAAACTTGCACATTTATGCTTTGCTGATGATCTGTTGCTATTCTGTAATGGAGACTTTAGATCCATCTATACTCTTTTGCAAGGGTTTCAGATGTTTTCAAATGCTTCTGGGTTGGAAGTTAATAGGAGTAAATCAGAAGTGTATTATGCTGGTATGAGTGAGGAGGAAATTCAGAGAGTAACTGATGTAAGTGGTTTTCATGTTGGTCATCTCCCCTTTAAATACTTAGGGGTTCCCATCTCCACTACAAAGTTGAAGGCTAGTGATTGTCAGGCTATGATTGATAAGATGATTAGTAGAATAAGAGTCTGGAGCACTAGGCATCTCTCCTTTGCTGTAAGATGCCAGCTTGTGAATAGTGTGCTGATGAGCATTCACACCTACTGGGGACAATCCCAAGAAGTGTGCTAAAAGAAGTAAACAAAATATGCAGGTGCTATCATTGGAGTGGTACTCATAATGATTATAAGCCAGGGGCTGTTTGCTGGGATACTTTGTGTAAACCAAAGGCTGCTGGTGGCCTTGGATTCAGGAGTACTTTGCACTGGAACTTAGTTGCTGTAAGTAAATTGGCCTGGTGCATTGCTCAAAAGAAAGACAACATGTGGGTGAAGTGGGTGAATGAAGTGTATATCAAGGAGCATCAATGGAGTAGCTATGTGGCGCCTCCTAATGCTAGCTGGGCATGGAAGTACATCTGCCAAGCCAAAACTGAAATGAATGAGATGCTTAATGGAGATCAGTGGCTACAGGATCCTAATTTCAGTATAAAAAAGTACTATAGTGCTATAAACAGTGATGACACTAGAGTTCAGTGGAGTAAATGTGCCTGGAATAGGTTCTCTCAACCCAAGCACAGAATGATACTTTGGTTAGCTCTTCAAAACAAATTGAAAACGAAGGATAGGCTGAAGAAGCTTGGTATTTGTGTTGATGATGTGTGTGTCATTTGTGGTCAACAGTCTGAATCCCTGGACCACTTGATGTTTCAATGCAACTACAACAGGCAGTATGTTGGGAAGATTATGGAATGGCTTGATGTTACATGGAGGGACAGAAGTATCCATCAGATGTGTAGATGGATTAGAGGAAGATACAGAGGTACTAGCTTTTAGAAGAAAGTGGTTCTTTCTGCTCTCACTGCTACTATCTTTACAATTTGGAGAAATCGCAACACAGCTTATTGGGATAGTGTAATTATGACTATTAACAAAACTGTGCAGGATATTAAGTTCAGTGTGAAAAGTAGAATTTTGCAGATTTTAAGTATAAAAGTTAAAGATAGAGATAGAAATTGGATTGAAAATTTGTAAGGCTGGGCATGTCCACTGATTAGGTGTGGTTGCTGCTGCAACGTTTAGGTGTATTCTGTTTTTTGGGCTTAATTTTACTTACTTTCCAAAAAAAAAAATACATATATATATCTAACTTAATATAAGATCACATAATTTCATCCATTACACATAGCACATAAAATTCCTAACGAGATTCTAAGTGTTGATGGACATTGTGAATTACCTCGAACGCGTCCCAAGTATTGCAATATCGCCTAAAATTCACCTTCTATGAAGTTTCCGTCTACAACAAATAATATTACCTAACGTTAGTCACTCAAATATAACATCTCAAAAATAATTAACCAAAGTTTACAAGATTAATAATTAACAAAGTTAAATAATCTAAGTTGAAAAGAAAAGAAAAGAAAAATAATTTTAGAAAATCTTTTACTTGAAAACGTGACATACTGTCACAAATTTGTTACAATGTTTGACCAGTTGTAATTTGTAACTGTGACATAACAAAAGTTGAACAAAGTTAATAATTCAGTGGTGAAGGTATTTATAGCTTAGGGAGAAGATAGGGTTTTTGTAAAGGAAAAATTGATTTAATCAGTCCCAACTATGGACGTCCTGATAAAAATAGTCCCAACTATGATTTTTTATTGTTCAGTCCCAAATTTGAAGGGTACTTTACAATACTAGTCCCAGCAGGTTAGAGACCTGCTGTAGCAGGTAAACTTGCCAATTTTTTTTTCCTTTTTTTTTTCTATCTTCTTCCTCCTCTTTCCTCCCTCCTTCCTCCTTCCTCCTTCCTCCCTCCTTCCTTCACCGCTCCCTCCTCCTCCTCTCCTCTCCCCTGCCACCCAACCCCCTCCCCTTCCACCCCACTACCCCCCTCACCCACCTCCCCTAACTATCACCACTCCCCACCACCCTCTCCCCCCTTCCCCAAAACCCCTTTCCCTCCCCTCGCCACACTCTCCCTCCCTCGCCACCCTCTCCTCCGTCCCCAAAACCCCCGCCACCCATTATTGATGACCTCCCCTAAGGTCATCAATAATGATTATTTGCTTGAGCGAAGACCACACAATTTACTTCCACCTAATACTTGTGTGCCACAGGAGTATAAATGAAACTGACATTGGCCTCTACATTAATTGCTAGGCTGCTCATGGCAGAAGGTGTTAGTTTCAAAGGAAAATATTGGGTTTGCTCATGATTTGATTTACTTCTCATTACTTACAAGTTACAACAGAAAAATGATAAGTATAATAATTAAAATAAAAGTAATAAAAATAACAATATTGAAAAATAAATACCACACATTACAATTAGAGTTAAAAGAATCAGACATTCAGATCGAAAAAACCCTTCTTTCTTATCAGATTAAGTCATAAAATACAATAAAATTCAATGTTCCTTATCTCTACCAAAACCAACATATATACTTCCACATGTAGAAGGGCTTCAAAGGATAACCAAGCAAATTTATTCGAACACGAATTATTTCCTACGCAACTATGGAAGTTGATGGAAGGTAAATTGCACTTCCATAATCTCTCTATTACACAAGGTACAATTTCGCCTTGATGAAAATTGATATACTTATTAATATGCAGCCTTGCAGATGGAATTAATACTTTGATAGTGTCATGTGGAAGCTTTTTGATAAGCCAAACATGGAAATCATATCCACAAAAGAGAAAAAGGAGGTTGGAGTCGATTTACCAAATAAGGTCAAAGTAATCTACCATATATAGGGCCACCTCAAACTTATCAAAGCAAACTAATCCATGTTTTACTACCTTACTCGTAAAATACACACAATAGGAGAACCTGTTCTCCATTTGGTCTCACGAAAAGTAATTTTAAGTTTGAAATTAAATTTTCTACACAAATAGAATGTGGAACTGTGGAAGCCATGAAAGTAGGGCGGATAAGAACTTCAAATTAAATACACACAAATAATCATTATTGATGATCTCCCCTAAGTGGAAGCGTTCGCGGAGGCATGGTGCGCAAAGGCCGGTGGTTGTGGTGAGGTTTTGATGGCGGTGGCTGGGCTGGGCTGGGCTAGTTTCGTGGTTCGTTGTTGGGTGATTTCGAGTGAGTGGGTGGGTGGGGTTTGGTAGTGACTGGGTTCTTTTGGGCTGATTGGGGGTAAGGTCGGTGGCGAGGGGTCGGCAAGGGAGGGGGAGAAGAGGTGGCAGGGGAGGGGGGGTGGATGGCAAGGGAGAAGGAAGAGGAGGAGGAGGAATGGGATGAAGGAGGGAGGAGAGAGAAAGAATGGGTTAAACAACAAAAAAATAGTAAAAATTGTTTTAAAAAAATATTGACCTCTTAAACCGGTTACTGGTTAACCTGGACCGCTATTGTAAAATACCCCCAAAAGTTGGAACTGAACAATAATAAATTAAATTCTGATCTTTTCCCAAAACCTACTCAAATTATATTTTCAGAAATTTCTTCTCTCCATTTTTTTTTATTAAGGACGAAAATCTGATTTACTAAAAATATCTAATTTTGAAATTTTTTTTAAGAGTAAATATCTGGTATTATATAATAACGGATTTTCTTTAAGAAAATCTGATTATTATAATTTTATTTTATTTTTCAGAATTTTATATTTATAAAATCTTGTTATAACAAAATCAACTTAATAAAAATAGTTATAAAAATTTGGGATATTACAATAAGATTCGAAATCACGAACCTAAGTTGATGTAATTGATTTTCTGTATGAATTTTGTTCGTTTTTTGAATTTTTTCGGTTGAAATTTGGTGAATTTCAACGTTTTTTATTCGAGAGAGAGAAAAGAGGATGAACAGTAACTGTTAGGTGAAACGCAATAAATATGTTGCGTTTTAAAAGTTGTGGTGGATTTTTGTTTGGGTTTTAATTTTTTTTTGGATTGTTTGGGTTGTAGAGTGGGTTGTAGGTATTATTGGGCCTTTTGGACTGCTCCTAATTTTATTCATAGTTTTAGACCGTCTCTTGCAAGATGAGTTGATTTTGAAAACTTTATTATTTAATTCAATTATAATTTAAATATGGTAATAACTTAGCAAGGCAGTCAAACTTCTTCTTCCATTCACCCCAGCCACTGCAGTAACGCCAGCCCACAGCCAGCACTGCACACACGGCACTGACCGACGAGTCTCCGGCAGTCACGCCAGAAGACGCCGGCCAGCCTACGGAGCCAGCACCGTACGTCAAACGCGCTCGGCCCTTATCCGCCTTCGGCCTTCCACCGTGAGTCCGTGACCATCAATGGGAATCGAGTGTCTTGTGCTTGGTAATTAATGCCACTCTTTATACTATTTCTTTCTTGCTAATTTTTTGGGTGTCAGTTTAAATGTTCAATGATTGTTGTTGTTAATGTTAATGTTAATGTGTACAAAGGTGCTGGGCAAGAAGTGGGGAAGAGCTGTGTGGTAGTCAACATCAATGGCAAGAAAATTATGTTTGATTGTGGGATGCATATGGGTTATCATGATAAACGCCGTTATCCTGATTTCTCCCTCATTTCCGACGACTCCGGCCGCTTCGATCACTCTCTCACTTGCATCATCATCACTCATTTGTATGTGTTTCTTTTCCATGTGTGCTATATCCATGCTCAAAGTTGTAAGTTGGCAAACGGGTCATCTCCTACGGGTGCAACTAAAAGTTGTCAAACGTGTCATGTCATTTGTATGCAACTAAAAAAACGGAGGAAGTAGTAATTTTATTTTTCTTAGGTTATATGTAAGAATTTCTAAATGTTTTGTTGTTAACGGTTGTCGAAAGTGAGAACATGTTTATATTTGTGCCAAATTTCATATCTTGTTATGTAGGAGTTAATTCTTTGGAAATATGGTATCATCACTTGACTGTTTATTATTGGTTTTTGTAGTCATTTGGATCATGTTGGAGCACTTCCGTACTTCACTGAAGTTTGTGGGTTTAATGGACCTATTTATATGACGGTATACTCGAATTCTTGTCATTTTACTGCATCATATTTGTTGTGTTCTTGAGACTAAACAAGCTTTTCATTTTTCTTCTTGAATAATTGTTCTTTTGTGGGATTTTTTCTTTTCATATTCTCTTTCTTTCTCCCTTACCTAATTACAATTGCTAGTTATTTCAAGAGTTGTTTAAGACTTTAACCTTAAGTCAGCTCAGTTGTTAGTTGCTCTTATTATTAGTGAAGATAAGTTCACTTGTTGCCAGTATTTCCAAGAGGGTTTGTTAGGGAAAGCTAATCTTTTATCCCAAAGGAAAAGGAGGATCAAACAAGTATCCTTGTTTTGGCAAGGCCTCCCAAAATTCTGGTATCACTATTAGTAAAATTGGTTAAAGAATCCCATCCTAGCTAGTAGCTACATCTTTTTTGTGTTTCCAAGTCAAATTATCTCGTTGTTTTGATGTCTACTCGCGTTTCGTACATGCTCTGCATCATCATTCTAGGAAAACTTATGCGCGTTATCATCATCCTAGGAATACCTAGCTCGACCTATCTATTATCCCAAGAATTTTGATGCCAGTATGCATTGAGCCAAGTTGGCATCCCCATGCCGGCAATAAACATTACCATATATGCCAAGATGATACTGATGGACCAAAGGTATGTAGCATTCTATTGCCGTTGAAGTTTTGAAATCTCGGTACCTCATAGGCTTTTATGAAAAAAAAGCAACTTTAGGACCTACATGAAATAAAGTATATGACTATATTATTTCTATGTAGACATTTGTCCCGTTCAATTGCCTAAAGCCCTTTTGGTCTCGTTTGGTTTATGATAAGCTACTATCACCTGTTCTTTCCCTTGATTATTCTTGGCTATTGTATTCACTTTGCAAATGCTTGCCTTACAGCATCCAACAAAGGCATTAGCTCCTCTTATGTTGGAGGATTATCGTAAAGTTATGGTGGATCGAATGGGTGATAAAGAACAATTTACTTCAGATCATGTTAATTCCTGTATGGAGAAAGGTAATTCAAAATACTATTGACAGCATTATACCACCCTTTATAGCTCTTTATCTGCCATTTCATTGTTTCCTCTCACTTCTCTCATTGGCCTATATTACCAATCTCATCTAGTGTCTTTGCTTGTTCTGTCAAATTTTTTGTGAAGTTTAATGATTAATTAACTTTATGGTGCTATGGCAATTGGTTAAAATATATAGTCCAGGTAAGGGGTAGTATGTTTGCCTAAGGCTAGATATCCAAGGGCATAGGTATGAATGAGGCAAAAAAATGCAATTCATGGTTTCTATTTGCAGTACTGGATAGGCCATTGGTGTTGAGGTAGATAAAAAGCAACTCGTAAATGCTAGGAAGGGCCGAAGGGGTTTGCGTGGTTCCCATGGAGAAATTAGTAAACTCTCTCTGTTCATACACATTTTACTCTTGGCGAATTATATGGTTAGAACAGGATGGTAAATGATCTGGAAAATCTGATCTAACAATGATTACTTTCTGTAGTTAATCAGGTATATGTTTATGTATATTTGGTGCTGTGCCAAAATTAATGAGAGGCATTGTAGCCTCCTAGCAAATTGGTAGAAAAAATTTGTACGTTTCATGTTCTTGGACATCTGAAATTAAAAAGTAGGATCCATTATACAAGATAGGAAAGTTTTTTGTTAGGATAAATATACAGTGATTTGTCCGTCCTTTTTTCCTGCTTGTTTATCAAAAAGATGAATGAATATTTTACCAAGGTCCATTGTTAGCACTCTTGGCTCTTGGATTGGTCAATTTTTTTTAGATATTGCAACATAGAATCAATTATAGCTTACCTATCTTCCACCTAGCTACCCTGTCTTATAAACTATGTTGATAAATAGCTCTTTCTTTGCCTTTTATATCATTTTATTTTGACGGTTCTTTAGCTTGTACTCACTGTGGTTCAACTGTTTGCTGGTTTTGGATGGTCCTTAGCAATCTTACGCTTTTTAATTAGTGTTATTGTGGTTTGTTATGGTTACGTTGCAGTGGGGACTGGGGAGAGAGTGGTTGACTGTTTTTGTATAAATTCTACTGTTCTTTGATCAGTTCTCTCTTTATTATTAAATTAATGCAAATTTACTGAGGAATGCTGTCTTGTGTGCCACCTTATTCGTTTATGTGGCCATCTTTTTTGGCCTGAACATGGGGTACAGGGTTTAATTTATACATATTGTAGTGGAACGAGCATAAAATAGAGAACCTCCATAGATGGGTGAATTTTGCACAAGAAATTTATTGCTCATTTTCAGTTAGAGGCCATACTTGTAATGAGAGGAACAATTCAAAAGGGTGATAGATACTAGAATAAGGGGGTGATGCTTGAAAGAAGATGCATTGCTGAAAAATTATTACCCATCATTTGGGGATAATCTATTACCTAAGGGAGCAGTCAGCAGTTGTTACTTGTTACCCTCATTTCGGTGTAATCCGTGACCATTTCTCCTTCTACCTCCTCTCTCTTCTACCAAATATCAAATACCAACAACCACCATCACCTCTACTATTCTCAAACAACCTCTTCATGTAACTTCTAATGCACCTTCAAATGACAATCCAAGTAAGGGTCGATTGTAGATATACAAATCAGATTTATGTAGATTTTTGGCAAGTTACTTCCACAATCATCTGCTGCTTAGTGTTTGTGCCGTGTTGTTTATAGAAATTAGTAATTCATTCCTAAATTGAAAAAGTAGGTTTTGCTTCTCCACCTTTAAGTTTCAGTTGTTAGAAAGTAAGCATATATTTTTTCTTTGCCTTCACTCTAAAGCAAATATGACTTTTGCTTTATATTCTGCAGTTATAGCAGTGGACTTAAAGCAAACTATTCGGGTTGATGAAGATCTTGAAATTCGTGCCTACTATGCTGGCCATGTGAGTTTTATATCTCTCCTACCGCCGGATCTAATAATCCAGTAATAATGGTGAATCTTTTGTTCCTATGTTTATATCATGTTTAGTTAGCCGAAAGTAAGGTGATCTTAGTTACTTATTTCTTGTATTTGTGATGTGATTTCTTTTACTGGTCGTATTTCGAATTCACAAGGGTCACTTCAAGTTCTTGGTTATGCCATTTGGACTCCTTAATGCCTAGACTACCTTTCAGGCTATTATGAACGAGGCGTTGTGCTCATACCTTTGCAAATCTGTATCAATATTCTTCATGAGACTATCCAAGTATGCAATAAGACCAAAGAGGAGTAAGTGTAACATTTGGCTAGGGACACTGGCTAGACATCAGTTGTTTGAAAATGACAGGAAATGTGAGTTTGGGAAGGAGAGGGTGACATATTGGGGGAAATGTGATTTTTGCAATTAGGTTAGCTATTGACATGAAAATAATAATGCTAAAATGGCCCATACCAAGGAAATCCTAATGGGTGATAAGATACTACAGAAAGTTTATTAAGGGGTACGCTAAGATTGCTCTGCTTTTAACCAAACAACATAAAAAAGATAGCTTTAGGTGGACATTGCACAACCTTTTATGGATCTCAAAGTAGCCATGATTATTTCTCCATTTTAGCAATGCCTAAGCTCAGTAAACCTTTCATCCTAGAGACTATATTTGTGCATGCGTGTGCGTGCGTTATGTGTGTGTGTGCGCGCGTGTGCGTGCGGGGTGGGGGTTTAGGGGTGTGGGGGTGTGGGTGTGCGTGTGTTGTGTGTGGGTGGGTTCATGTGCGTGTGGTTGTGGGTATGGGTGTGTGCGCGTACGTGTTGGTGTGTGCGTCCTTCCGTGTGTGCGTGGGTGTGCGTGCACATGTATGCGTGTTCATGCACATGCGTGCGTGTGCATGTGTGTGTGTGTGGTGTGCTTGCGTGTGTGTGTGTGTGTGTGTGTAACTGTAACTGTGTATGTGTGTGTGTGTGTGTGTGTGTTAGACTTAATCTTGTTTGCTAGACAATCATATGTTTCTCAATGTCTTATTATCTATGCTATGTTTCAATATTAAAACTATAATCAAAGCTATCTATCTTACCCTTGCTTTCGCTTCCTTTCTCCAATTGTTGTAGTGTTCATGCCTGTTAAATTTAAGTCAAGCCAAATTTGCCCATTGAAATATTTGGAGCAGCTAACTAACGGCATTTGGAGGGGAAAAGTTTGTTTAAGGTATGTTATGCATTTGAATTGCTCCGTAACGAAGTCAGATAGAGATCATGCATGAGGCTCTTTTGGAGATGCGAGCATTTTGTGTTATGATGCCATTCTTTCGGATTTTGACATATGGTCTAGTCCTTTTGATATGATTGATGATTGGTAGAATTGGTTTAGCTGCTTGACTTGGAGGGGGTGGGGGGTCAATGATAGGCTCAAAGAAGAAGTTCAAGGGTTTAACAGGGAAAACTGTGGGTGAAAACTGAAACCCTTCATCTTAACTACAGCTTGGGCATTGAATTTTATTGTGTTAACTATCTTCTTGTCTGCTATTTGAAGCTTTGGTTTCTGTTTTATGATGCTATCTCATTCCTGTGTCCATAATAGCCTACTTCCAGGAAATGAACTAGTGAGTTTCACAGCCCATACCAGACTTATTGACTTAATTTGATTGAGTTTTATGAAATAATCTAAATATTTATGAGAACATCATGGTTAACAAACACAAATTTTCTGGTGTCAGCCTTTTCGCATCGGCTCTACTTACTTTCTCACCTGGATCCTTGGTGTCTCTCCTGCCCAAAGTCAAATATTTGCATTTTGTATATTCAGTATCTATCAAATCTGAGTAGTGATTATATTGTATTGCTACTGAACTGAAGCTTCTGACTTTGGATTTCCAATTGCTGCCATGTTGCTTGCTATCATGTGAATTCAGTTTTTTGCTTTGAGTTTCGAACCCTTCTTTTTTTGTTTGTTTGGTTTCCGGTTCCTGAGACATAGTAACATTGCTAGGTTATTGGTGCTGCGATGTTCTATGCAAGGGTGGGAGATGCTGCGATAGTTTATACGGGTGACTATAATATGACGCCTGATAGACACCTTGGTGCTGCTCAAATTGATCGTTTGCAGCTGGACCTTGTTATAACTGAGTGAGCATCTTCTACATATGTTGCATTTAACGTCTAAATTCTTGTTTTTCCTTGTGATATCTGACAAAATTATCAAAATTTTTAGAATAAAAAACAAATTGATGAGGTTGAAATAAAATTTCGTAATGCCTTTTAATCAGATTTATTTTACAGAGAACTGCTCCTATCCTGTTTGGTCGGCAATAATGCTTTTCGGATTATTTCTGTGTGCCATTTTATGGTTTCAAGTATCACATAATTTTCTAATCTAATACCAAAACTTAGCTATAGAATTTTGCTTCTTATATGTCAACAAATTGTGGGTGGGATGTATGTTTATTCTCTTAGGCTTTTCTGTATTTTCATGTCAATTGAGTAATTGTAATCAAAGCGAAAATAGACGGTAGTTTGGTTATTTTGTAAGCAATTTTCAAAATCTATATTGTTACTCATATGTCATAACTCATCTATTCTATTAGTTCATATATATGAGCCTATTGATGAGGTTCTCAAGCCGATATGTGGGCTCGAGATGGTAATTTGTGCTTAAGGTGTTGCGCCAAGATTTGAAAGAGTTGAGCTCGAGTAGCTAATATAATTAAGTGAAGGATAAGGAACTAAGGTTTAAGTTTTCATAGCTAACCCAAAGGCAATGCCACCAGCAAGGATTTCCAACCTTATGGGATTTCTCTTGAACTCTATCACAAGGAATAACAAAATAAAATGCTTAAAGTAAACTTGCATTCATTCTACACACACAGTGCTTGGAAAATCACTTAAATGGCAATTACAGGACTTAGATTCAGCAATTTTTAAAACTAAAATCCCTGACCCTATCTACATTCCTTATCTTCTTAAAGAGGAAAACTTTGACCTATAAACATATATTGAACCTCAAAACTTCTATAAACTATTACAAACATCTTTCTAAGAATTTGTACAAACCTAGAAATTTATGAACTACAAAAGATATGCCATGTACTACAAGTAGTTGAAATGTTGAATAAAACAATGACAAAGTTACCCTTGAAGAATTTGTCCACCATGGAGCTTACTTTAGAGTTGGGCTTCCTTTAAGCTGCTTGCTCGTTTGTACTATCTTGTAACTTAACTTGTAGATCTTAAAACTGACTTGACCAGGCTCCTAAAACTTTGAGGAGGCTAATCATCTCCTTTAAGCTCTTATTTTTCTTTTTCTAGCCTCCGTTAGGGATTTAGGCTTTTTAATTGGAATCCCCTTTCTTTGTAAGCCTTATGAATTACCTTTCCTAAAGCAGGCTTCATGGTCCATTTTCTGTGTAGGAAATTGACCTGGGGTCGTGTTTTCTGCATTGTGTTACATTGGACGAAAGAAATTGCCACTGCAATATCTATTTGTTGTGAAGTAGTAGGGTAATCTATCATTTTCAAATTAGGCAGGACTCAGGAGTGAGGCAGTATACATATTGTTTTACGTCTGTGGCAGAACTCTTATGCATTTGCTTATGTTTATTGGTTAGGCATTTCTACCAACCTGATTGTTGCATAAAGATTTTTGTGTCGTAAGCTTATTAAAGTAATTTGGTTCGAGGGAGGAGTCACAATATTGTTTTATGCTACAGGTCAACGTATGCAACAACAATCCGTGATTCTAAATTTGCTCGTGAAAGAGAATTTCTCAAAGCTGTAAGTAAATAATGTTCAACTCTCAATCATGGGAATGGCAGTTCCTTTTTCCTTTTCTTTTGGAATTTTGTATCTAGAACATGTTACAGCAGATTTAATTGTTTTGAGATAATTTTCTCAAAGACATGCGGCTCTTTGACAAGTGTGGCATAGACATATCTTGTCCCTTACAGTCTGAAAACCAGAATGGTCTTATTATCTTAAAGTGATTAAAATGCCAAATTTTCTTGGCATTGGACTGAAGTTGCAGAAGAATTGATTAAAAAAGGAAAAATATAGGTGAAGGCTGAATGTGTAATAGACTAGCTTCGGGGGTAAGGGTACTTTTGGTAATAACACACTAGTATTATGTTAGCTTGGGGAGTAAGGCAAGTAGACTATAAATAGAGGAGATTAGGGAGAGAAAAGATGATGAATAAAATATTGGAGAAGTTCATTGTAGTGGTTAGTTTGGGAGTGTGACCAAGTCACTCGAAAACTTGGCAATTTATCTTTTATTTTCTGTTATTTCCATTATTATCAATCGAATATCATCATCTTCCTTCTTTCTTTTCTTGCCAAAATAGTTAGTTCATTACAAATGGTACTAGAGCAGTTCGATTCAAGGAAGTTAAGTTACTGATTTTTCGATTTCACACTTAAAAAAAAAAAAAAAAAAATGCTGAATGGAGTTCGCCGGAAGAACTGCAGCAAAACAGATGCAAATGTGGATCAATGAGGAGTTCGCATACATCACACACAAGAGAGATCGAGAATTTTCAGATCTCGAAGAAGAAAGGAGGATCCGAAGAGAGCTTCAACTTCCAGAGTTTAATGGAAGGAATCTTGAAGGTTGGATTCTGGAATTGGAAGACACCTTCCATTTTTTCCAGTTGGATGAGTCGGCGAAGTTAAAGGCTGCCATCATGACTCTAGAGGGAGACGTGCAGCGGTGGTTCGAATGGGAACACCGGCGACTGTCATTTCGTTACTGGCAAGAACTGAAAGAGCAGATTGTACGACATTTCCGGTCAGAGAAACTCCAGCAAACATTAGAGGAGCAGCTTGCTCTAATTGCTCCAAAAGTGGTTGCCGAGTTGGAAGGGAAGCTATTTTAGATTCGCAGTGAGATGAGATTAGACCCTCAGAGAGTGAAACCTCCATGGATAAGGGAGGAAGTAGCACAGAGAAGGTCATTAACCAACCTGCTGCTCACAGCCAGAAGGAAATTTCGGAGAAGGAAAAAGATGATGTGAAGAAAGGAAGATCGGGTGGAGGGAACATCTACCTCTATGGTGGTTCTCGTGGTGGCCATTCCAGGGATGAGGAATTTGATGATTGCAGATCTGGAATGAGGCTTGGTGAGAAGTTAGATGAACGACATGAATTAGAAGAGGATGATGGAACGTGTGATGATAGTCAAAGGAAAACAAGAAGCAGAGAAAATAAAAGAAGCTTCGTGGGTTGTGGATCCGGGGGAGGTCCTGGTGGTTTCAGTGGCGGTGCTTGCAATGGTTTTGCTGGATATGCTGAAGATAGGAGCAGCGGAGGTCGAGGTGGCGGCGACGGTAAAATTTCAGCAGGCGGTGTTTTGGGTTTGGCGGGCGATGCTAAAAGACAAAGGGGAGGAAGGAGAATCGAAGGGGGCTCTGTGGGGTCCGGATCTGGTGGTGGTCCGGGATTTTTGGACGGAAAGTGTAAGTATGAAGGAGGAACCACCATATATGGAAGCATGAACACAGGAGGAGGATTTGTGAAAGGTGGTTCGGCAGCGAGCGGGTGAGGTGGTGGACCAGGTAAACTTTCCGGTAAAGAAGCTGGCGGTTATACAGGTTTTGTCGCCGGCGAAAATTCTGGAGGTGGAGTTACTGGAGTACAGTGGTCTGTGTGGGGATTGCAGAAGAAGTTTACAGAGGAAGAAGTGTGTGGGAGAAGCCTTGATGAGTCATCCGATGACCTAGAGAGAAAGCTAATTTCAGAAGTTGTAAGTAAGGGTATTTATGGAATTGGCTTATTAATTGACATTATGAAGGTCAGCAACGTGCCTTTTTCACTCTCTTTAAACACCAGCTGTGCCTCATTTTCTGAGGCAATACAAGAGACCAGGCCTCATTATTTAAACCCCCTGCTTCTGGGCTTGATTGAAAGAAGTGAGGTCAGGCCCACCACTGCCTCAACCAAAATTAAATTCTCCTTTCCAGATTTATTTTCCTTCAATCCCCTAAACTACATCTCAGCCAAGACAAGTGAAATGGGGCCTACTTCTGACCATCCAACCAGCAAGCCCAAGCTACCCACCAAGTTTTTCAACCCTCGTCACTTCTCCAACCCGATCACATGCAGCCCACTTAATATTAATGTGCTGGATCCCAAGTTCGACCACCCCAATTTATAACCCAACCATACCTAATTCTTCAACTCCTATTTCTCTACTCTTCAATCTACCACCCAACCCATGCCAACGTTTTCCAATCCTATCCCATTTTTCAAATCAAGCACCCTTTCCATTCCCTCCAACCAGCACCCTTACCATACCAACTAAAACAACAAACATTCACCCCAACACCTAATACACTTCCATGACCAATTTCTGAATTTTTTGCCCAAAGGCAGAGCCCACAACAATCATTCAAGTACTCACTCAGCAAGAACTTGATCATCAGTGGCCGCAAGGTTTGGAAGAGGACACTGTCAAGTGGTGCAGAGGCCCGGGATTTACTAGTGATTACTATCCACCTTGAGGACAAGGTGAAAGTTTGGGCGGGCCGGTATTGTAATAGATTGGTTTAGGGGGAGGGGTAATATGGGTAGTACAATATAATTAGGTTGGCTTGGGGAGTAAGTAAGTAAATAGCTCTATAAATAGAGGAGACTAGTGTTAAGAAGGGTATGAAGAAAATATAGGAGAGTTCAATTTAGTGTTAGCTTGGGAGTGTGACCAAGTCACTCGAAAACTCGGCAATCTATCATTTATATTTTCAGTAATTTTGCATTGTTTCAATCAAATATCATCATCTTCTTCCTTAATTCTACTGTCCAAATATCCAGTTTATTACAAATATTGTAAGAGACTAGCCTCGGGGGTAAGGGTACTTTTGGTAATAACACACTAGTATTATGTTAGCTTGGGGAGTAAGGCAAGTAGATTATAAATAGATGAGATTAGGGAGAGAAAAGATGATGAATAAAATATTGGAGAAGTTCATTGTAGTGGTTAGTTTGGGAGTGTGACCAAGTCACTCGAAAATCAGCACTCTAATCTCCCAGAATTGTTATGCTCTGATGCCATTTGTAATAAACTGGATATTTGGACAGTAGAATTAAGGAAGAAGATGATGATATTTGATTGAAACAATGCAAAATTACAGAAAATATAAATGATAGATTGCTAAGTTTTCGAGTGACTTGGTCACACTCCCAAGCTAACACTAAATTGAACTCTCCAATATTTTCTTCATACCCTTCCTAACACTAGTCCCCTCTTTTTATAGAGCTATTTACTTACTTACTCCCCAAGCCAACTGTAATAGACTAGCCTCGAGGGTAAGGGTACTTTTGGTAATAACACACTAGTATTATGTTAGCTTGGGGAGTAAGGCAAGTAGACTATAAATAGAGGAGATTAGGGAGAGAAAAGATGATGAATAAAATATTGGAGAAGTTCATTTTAGTGGTTAGTTTGGGAGTGTGACCAAGTCACTCGAAAACTTGGCAATTATCCTTTTATTTTCTGTAATTTGCATCTCCATCAATCAAATATCATCATCTTCTTCCTTTATTTTTTTGCCAACATACTCTGTTCATCACACTGAAGTTAAGTTACTGATTTTTTCAATTTCACACTCAAAAAAAAAAAAAAAAGGAAGAGTGCAGCAGATAAGAAATCTGATCAGTGAGGGGTACACAGAAATCACGAGGAACTTGACTTCATGGTATCCAAATCTGAAGAAATTGCAACACATCCGGTATGAGCTTAAACTCCCTCTATTTGATGGAAGAAATCCGGATGAATAGATTTGGGAGATGGAAGAGTACTTCCAACTTTTCTGGTTTAGCGAAGAGGAGAAGTTGAAGGCTGCGTGTGTTGGCCTTAAGGATGACCCGCTGAGATGGTTTGAAGCGGAGCACGAGCGACGACCTTTCTTCCGGTGGGAGGATTTGAAGGAGCAAGTGATGCGGCATTTCCCTTCAGCACTGGAGTTTTCACACCAGAGCTTAGCAAGGCTTGTGAAAAATCAAACTCATCTTCAAACTAAGGGTAGGGCTGATTTTTCCACAGCGAGTTCTTATCTCAAAGAACACCTACAATCCAACCACAAGGATTTGGGAAGCTGTCAGTGGAAACGGAGCAACCTGAATGCGAGGAGAGGAAGGTACGGCCAACTCCGGTGGAGGAAGAGAAAGTGGTGGAGGAAACAAAGGAAACTCAAACCACCATTGTTGCCTTTCAAGCTTCTGGCGAGGAAGAAGTTGACACGGAGGAAGAGGATTCTTCAAATGTGAAGAAAAGTGGATCTGGAGATAATCAAGGAGAGTTCGCTGTTGGTTGGTTGGGTGGTGGGTCCGATGGACTTGTAGGAGACCAAACTCATGGAGCATTCGAAAGAGGAGGTGCTGGAAATTGTGGTTCTGGTGGAGGTCCGGGTATTTTGGCCGGAAATTGTAAGCGGGGTGATGGAACCACCTCTTGCGGTGGCCGGAATGAAGAGGGAAAAAGTTTCATAAAAGGTGGATCAGAGGCAAGCGGGTCGGGCGGGGGACCTGGAGACTTTTCGGGTAAAAATACTGGTGATGGTTCGAATTTCTTCGCTGGAGAAAGTTTTGGTGGTGAAGCAAGGTGGCTATGGCAGTGGGACTCGCTGCATATAATTCAAGAAGATGACCATGAGAGAGGAAGAAGGGCTGGGATTTATGTTGGCTTGCAGAAGAAGGCACTAGAAGAAGATGCTTTTAGTAAGGGTAAATTGGGAATTAAGCCCCATGGCAGAAAGAAAGTTGCTGGCAACCATTTCTTTACATATCAGGTTATCTTTAATTAATGAGACACAACCCACTTTTGAGGCCCAAAATCCTGAACCCAAACCACTCAAAACTTTTCTTTTTAATTCCCTCAACCCAGAACCTTCTAGTCTAACAACTCTAAGGCCCATATATTTTCCTACTTTTATAAAACCAATTACCCCACCCTGACGACCCAACCTACTCACTCTTCTATAACCCAATCCAGTCCACCTCTTGAAAATAAAAACCTCCGACATTTCCCACTAAATGTGCCCTGTTTTTCCAACCAACCAAATTTAAAACCCAACCTTCATACCAAGACCATTAGTGTTTATACCCAATATTTTTCAAACCCAACTTTCTTTTCCTGCTTCCACCCCCCACTTTCATCAGATCAAAACAACACCACTCATCCCACAACAGCAGACCATCACAACAGGCCACCGAAATCTTTCATAATAAGTTCCAAGACCCTTTCATCATAGTTGTGCCACCCATACCAGTGAGAGAATGGTCCCAAGAAGTGATGCAACACAAGCTGAAGTCGAAATTGTGTGTGACACATGAAGGATTGCATGACAGTGACTATCACTCCAGAGGCCAAGAATTCAGTGATGACTTTCATCCACCTTGAGGACAAGGTGGAAGTTTGGCGGGCCGGTATTGTAATAGACTAGCCTCGGGGGTAAGGGTACTTTTGGTAATAACACACTAGTATTATGTTAGCTTGGGGAGTAAGGCAAGTAGAGTAGTAGACTATAAATAGAGGAGATTAGGGAGAGAAAAGATGATGAATAAAATATTGGAGAAGTTCATTGTAGTGGTTAGTTTGGGAGTGTGACCAAGTCACTCGAAAACTTGGCAATCTATCTTTTATTTTCTGTTATTTCCATTATTATCAATCAAATATCATCATCTTCCTTCTTTATTTTCTTGCCAAAATAGTTAGTTCATTACAGAATGCCAATTGCCAGTTGCCAAGTATTCTCTTGTTAAGGGTTGGTTGATATTTTCTCTTCAATCTGGGGGAGACCTAAATCTGTGGAGATGGGAATCTGAAGGCAATGGTATGGATGCCAACCAGGAATATAGGGACCGAAATGTTCACTCATGATGCTCAAAACCACAAGCAACAGGGCCAACAGTGGATAGAAGCATGTTTTTTTTTTTTTTTGAGATTTCAAGAAAGAGTGCTGAATTTGCGGAATGCACAGAAGTGGGGAATCAACAACTTTTGAAACCTTTAGTGATAAAATTTATTTGTTGTGCGTGGAAAAGAGAAGGATAAAAATAGCTTGTAAATAGGATTGCATGTTATAATTTGCATGGCTTTTGGTTCGCCCGTCCTCATTCACTTCTTGGCAAGCCATCTAGCAATCATGGGACTGTTGGACCAGCTATGTAGCAAAGTTACAGTTATCTCATCTTTCCTTCTAGTATACTTATGTTTGCACGCGTATTGATCTTTCTATCTTGTGGACAGCATGCTATAAGAATCCATAGGATTCTGGACATTCTTTTCTACCTGCAATAACTAACTTCTAAGTCCCATTTAACGGTCATAAAAAACCATTTCTCTTACTTTCTTGTGCTGGTAACTTCGAACATGTTTTTGGACAGTGTTGGTGATGGGATTATACCAACTTGAAGTCAATCTACTTACTTCCCAAAGTTTGGCAATTGAAATATGATGAAGTATGTAATTTTTGTTTGCTTACTATAATTGCTGATCATCTTTCAGGTACATACATGTGTTGCTAGCGGGGGAAAGGTTCTAATTCCAACATTTGCTCTTGGGAGGGCTCAGGTATTATCACTACTCTAAGACTATAGTCCAGTTCAAGCTTCTAAATCCTCCATATGGCTGAAGGATAGTTTTTACTAGGCCTCCTTTATGTCGTTATTGTGAGGTAGAAACACCATCTCAATGTCATGTAAATTTCATAAAAAGAGAGTCAACACTTGAACAAACCAGTATCCATGGTAATATGGTATATTAAGATTAAACCTATAAACTTATTTGACATGGATATACCTTTGAATCGTGAACTAAAACACAAAATCGATGGTGTGAGAATTAGAGTTCCAGTGTTCATAGTTCCACATTCACAACGCTGGATTCCGCTTCTTTAGTGTGCTAGTACTACTAGAGAAAAGCAAGATTCTCTTCTCTCTTACTAAGGAACGTAAATCTCTTGCTCTTTCATCGCTAATGATAATGATTAAATCCTTTTACTTGCTCCATTTCAACATATTTATAGGAGATTATGAAAGCCCTAATAGGCTTTAATTAGGCTTTGATCTAATTAGATCCAATAACCGTTTAATGATCCAACTTGCTTGATGTGGGACCATGTAAGTCCAGTTAACATTAGTGATAAACCCAATCTTTTTCTCTCATTTTTTTTTGACAGGGTCGTAAACCTAATTTTATAAAAGGTCACAAGTTATAATTGGTTTCTAATACAATATTATGACCTCATAATATAAATGAATTTCAAATGTCTTACACTATCCAAGTGTTGAATGATTATTCGTTGGACATAATTCCAATCAAGGGAACTTGAAAATTGTTTTTCTTATGTAAGGTGGGAATCAACTCACTGCTTTCATTCTAGAGTAGATGTGGTTATTTTTACAATTAGGGGGAAAAGTAAATACTAATAGCCGAGGTAAATTCTGGAGATAGTTGGCTGCTGTGCGGAGAACTTTATCAGCTATTTTTATGCTGCAAGTGTTATTCTGTGTACTATTCAGGTGTATCTTTAGTAATCTCTTGTATTCTTGTATCTGGTTGTTCATTCCTATGGGAAGCATATCTGTAACCTCAACTTGTGAAAGATAGGTCATGGGATACCTTAGTCCACTTGGAAAATGTGTTGAAAACATTGGTCAGGCTCTTGAGCTACTGTGTATCTAGCTCTGTATGAATGCCCAATAGGTGTCTTACCTTTTCATGGAATTGCATCTTTTGTTATACTTGAAATCTTATGTTACATTATACTGAAATTGTAATTTATAACATAGGAACTCTGTATATTGTTGGAAGATTATTGGGAGCGGATGAATTTGAAGGTTCCTATATACTTTTCTGGAGGTTTGTCCTTATTACTTGCATTCAAACTTAAATTTTCATTTAAGATGTCAAGAGCTGTAGCTCATGAAATTACTTGTTTTAGTACTTTCCCAAAGCATGTGTATCATATTTATGTAAGAGAGATTATCAGTATAAGTAAAAGAAAAGAAAAAGAATATTACAGAAGAGACAAGAGTCCTTAAGCAGCTAGAATTACTAAACCAGATCATGTCTTTGGCCCACCTGGAGGGATAGGAGGATGGCCGAGGAAACACGAACAACAAACGAATAGAACTAAAGGAATGATTGGCCTTTGCCGATTTGTAGCACCACTATCGCAACAGCTTGGTGATTCTGTGGAGGCTGAAAAGCCGTAGTGTGCTAGCGCTAGCATGTTAGCTTAACAACTTAGTGTCTTATTTTTTTTTGTTGCTTCCTTTTAGTTTTGGTTGAACAAAATTGGTTCATCTGGCCATGAGCAGCTTCAACTTATGAAGAGAGCTCCAAGAGGCCTTGGGGGCACTGGGTCAAGACGGGGAATGGTGACTGGTGAGCCATGTAAGGTTGAGCTCCTGGTTCTGGTCAAGCACAGTCGTGCATGTGTAATAGAAAATGATAAATTATACACAAGTTTGAAAAATAAATAAAATGAGAAACTAAAAATCTTATACATAGACTATGTAATGCATGGAAGGTGGTCGCCTCATGGGATTAGTATTTCGCTATCTCGTGATGCGATGATACCATACCATATTACCATATGCTCATCCATCGCATGAGTATCACCCCTGAATGGAGGGCCCTCAACAAGTCCGTTCTCGCGCTGACCCCACTCCTCCACGTAAGTCTGATGTCTGTTATAGTTCTTGATATTTGACCGCCGATCCACGCCATGAAGAACCGTGCTCGTATCACAAGCAGTCAAGATTGTGTGCTCGTATCCAAACCGGCGCATGACTCGATCCAAGAAATGAAACTCCACAATGTCGAAACAAATCAGTGGAGCGAGTGTCCACCATACATGTTGGTCAGATTGACAAATCGCAGGAAGCAACTCGAGTCTCGCCTGAGTATATGATTGCCAAGTCATCTACAATTCAAAGTTACAAAATTAGTTATGGAAGAAAATTATACTAATACACACAAGTTTTGAAAGATTCCGTCTGTTTCATGGTCAAGCGCATCCCTGTAGTAAGGAAGTCCCCGAGGTAAGTGGGAGGTGCACCCGAAGCTAATGGCAAACAACTATATTTTAATATCTTTTAAAAAGTTAAAGTGAATAACGTAAACAAATATGAGATAGTGCTTGATATCTGACGGCTAAGGGATAACCTCTTGTACATGCTACAAGCCTAAAACTGGAGCGCCATCATCACTCTTCTCATACAGGCCTACCAATGTGTATGTGCTCCCACGCCCCAAGCTGCAAAAGCATCGCAACTCCACCTAACTCCCTGGCACCCTTTTGGGATGATGACATAGCTGTTGATATAAGTATGTGAGCGTCGCACTATTTAGCTTCTGCTAAGTCCAAATCACTCAAGATCAGGAGATAAATCAGGTGAACTATATATTTGCTATTATCAACAAAAAGAATCGAGTATATTGACTTACATGAATCTCTACACAGTCTCCTCGTCAGCAGCGTTCGATAACAAGAAAAATTGTTGCGTAAGTCATGTCAACTTCAAAGAATACCTGCCTTTCGTTCTCCGGAGTGGTGGCCAAATCCTTAACAACTCATATACCAATGTCGCGCACTTACCTCCACCGATCCCGTGACAGGCGAGGCGGCTCGTGCACCCTCAGTTTTAGGATAACTGCGACGTCTTGTAAAGTAATCTTCACCTCACCAACAATCAATTGAAATATACGTTTCTTAGTCTCCACTGCTCCACTAACGCCGTCAGAAGTGGTCTGTCAATATTTAACCCCACCTCTCAGAAGATGGATGCCGAGAAAACCAGCGCGCTCGACATAACAAAGGACTCTGTCGTCAATCTCCTAGTAATGCGTAACACGAGACACATACATTTCATTTGATTTTTGGTGAGGCGACGATTACTTTACAGGATGTTGCTCTTATCCTAGAACTGAGGTTGCACGTGATCGGAGGAAGGTAAGTGGGCGGCTGGTATACGAGTTGTTAAGGATTTGACCCACCACACCGGAAAACAAGCCTAAGGTTCTCCTTGGTTCGTCTTTGAAGTTAACATGCCTTAGGCAACAATTTTTCTTGTTGCCGATCGGTGCTGAAGAGGAGAGAGATTCGCGCGGGCCTATACATTGTACTGATAGGGTCGATTCTTTTTGCTGACAAAAGTGGAGATATAGTCAAGCTGATTTATCTCCTACTCTTGAGTGATTTGGTTTTAGATGGAATATTTAGCTGGGGTAGTGTGATGCTCGCGTACTTGTATGTACAACTATGTAGGGCAACCCATAAGGGTGTCACGGAGTTAAGTGGACCTGTGATGTTGCAGCTTTGGGCGTAGGAGTACATACACATCGATAGGCCTGTGATCTCGGGGGTGTGGGACCCTCCAGGAGTTAGGAGGAGGGTGATGATGAAGCTTTAGTTTTAGGCTCGCAACATGTACGAAGGGGTTATCCCTTAGCCATCAGGTATCAAGCAGTAGCACTGTCTCATAAGTGTTTGACATTATTCAGTTCAATTTTTTTAAATGATATTAATATATAGTTGGCTTCGGGTGCGGTTGTGCACCTCACCAGGTCCCCCTTAGCCCACGGACTTCTTTACTACAAGGATGCGATTGACCATCACCAAACGAGCAGGTACCTAAGGCCTATTTTTTCATAACTTGTGTACATTAGTATACTTCTTTTTCATGACTAATTTTATAATCATGTACTGTAGATGACTTGGCAACCGTATACTGAGGTGATGTTGGAGTTAGTTCCGTTGATTTGTCGATGTGACGGACATGTATGGTGGACAGTCGCTCCACTGGTTTGTTTCGACATTGTGGAGTTTAATTTTCCGGATCGTGTCATGCGCCAGTTTGGATACGTGCACACTATCTCGACTGCTTATGATACGAACACAGTTCTTTATAGCGTGGATAGGCGGTTGAAGAACAAAAACTATTCATTTAGACATCAGACTTACATAGAGGTTAGGGTCAGTGCGAGAACAGACTTGTTGAGGGCCCTCCATTCAGAGGTCATACTCATGCGATGGATGAGTATATGGTATGGTATCGTCGCATCACGAGGTTGTTCTTATCTACGTGGAGGGTATGCAAGGAATTAAGTTATAGTTTGATGCAAAGCGAGAAATAATTCTTATCTAGGGGGAAAATTCCACTTTTAAGTTTTTTTGTCTCTTATTATGAGAAGAATGCTCTAGGGCATCATAACAATGTACTTGTATTAGGGAAAGAATAAGAAATTAAGTAAGTCGGTGAATCCTGCTTTGGGTCAAATTCAGAGGTGACACAGGCTGTGTCAAAGAAAGGGAAAGAGAAAGACCTAAGATGCCAGATTAGGTAAAAGTGCTAACGTGCATGTGTCCAAGAGCGTATTTGCTCATTGTTTGTAACAGAACATTATTAACGAGAAAAATGGCTCATTCGGACGAGCATTAACGTGAAACTTCGAGCATTCTAACGAGTAGCAACACGAGTAGCCCAAACGAGCTTGGCCAAGCCAATTCCTAGTTTCAGCTTCTC
The DNA here is from genome assembly GCA_947648045.1 of Beta corolliflora. Classification (NCBI taxonomy): domain Eukaryota; kingdom Viridiplantae; phylum Streptophyta; class Magnoliopsida; order Caryophyllales; family Amaranthaceae; genus Beta; species Beta corolliflora. The sequence continues at coordinate 5,059,829 of CANSZD010002921.1, read as the reverse complement.
TTCCTTTCTTCATCTCTTACCAATTCCAACTTTGTGTTACACTTAATGAAGATTCTTCTTTCATGCCTAACCATCTCTACACACCCAAGGCCTTCATGATTTTAAAATGTCTTATTCTTTTGGAACATTAGTATTACTCATTGTGGTTTATTCCTTCACTTTTCGAACTTTCCAAGACAAAATTCCACCTTGAGTGAAGGCATGTGGCGTATCTACATTCAATGTGGTGAAATAACCATAGATGCTGCTATTGAGAAATCTTGATTTCTCAAAATTTAACTCTTCTTGCACACAACGTAGTATCATGTAATACAATGTGAGGTTTTAAATCTGCAAAAAATCATTACTATGGATCTCGCATAGAGGAGCCATTCAGAAAGCCTCAACAGCTGTTATTTACTAATTGTGGTTTATGGAAATTCTCTTTTGTCTCGGGGAAAATGTTCACTGTTATTGATAAATTTTGGAACACACGGTGTTACTGAATACTGATAAAACATCAGTTAATTGTTAACACATTATGGCAGGGTACAATTTCCTGTTACCCAGATCTGCATGTGTTTAAGTTACATGTATGTTCTCATATATCACTTTTAGGATTCGGCAGGTTCTTTGATTTTCCTTTTTGTTTGTCCAGGTTTGACAATCCAAGCCAACATGTATTCCAAGATGCTTATTAGCTGGACTAGTCAAAAGGTGAAGGAGGCCTACACTACTCGCAATGCGTTTGATTTCAAACATGGTATGCTCATTGAAATGTATACAAAACAAAAATAACATATCTTTTAAAAGTTTGGAAGATTGAACTTTAAAACATTTAGTGTCGTTTTGTTTGCGTTTTGTCAATGTAACCGTACTCTTAACATGCTTCTGGATTTCAATTAATGATCTGATATCATTAGTTTTCCAAACATAGGGACCATGAGGTTTGTTTGTTGTGCAGTTTTCTGAATGAGAATTTTATGCTTTGGATCTAATGGACTAAATTAATTGTCATCTCTTGATTTTGTTTTGCTTATAATACGCTATGTAGTAGCAATTGAGTATCGAGCTTTTGAGTAAAGGGCTTTCTGAGTAGCAACCTGCTTCCCCCAATAAATAGGGCAAAAGAACCTTGTGTTTTTAGAAGTATTTGGGTTATGGTGCGGTAAATGGTAAATGCGTATATAGAATAAATCATGGAGTCAAGATTTATGATTTGCTCCAAGTTAGTGGATTGCTCTTTTAAGTCTCTCTTTTCTGTCCACTCACTCTCTCTCTCATCTCACTTTTGGTTCATAGATCATAAAGTATCCGATTGTAAAGTCAAGTGTCAGGTACGAGTTCCATATCCTTTACCTGTCGAGTTAACACAGGCATGGCAGCAAACATGTCGAGTCTAAGTAACATACAGTAGTGCTTGCTGGAAGTACAAAGTAAAATTAATTGTTACATATGGTACAGAAATGAAGAGCTATCTTCAGTAGTAAAACTAGTGGCTCGCAAAATGAAAATTACCACTCTCTGACGTGCTATTACTTTGGCAAATTGCAGTTTGCAGTTTCGATCGTTCCCTGATACATGATCCTGGTCCTTGTGTTCTATTTGCGACACCGGGGATGATCAATGGTGGTTTTTCACTTGAGGTTTTCAAGCAGTGGGCACCATCAGAAAAAAACCTCATCACTTTGCCCGGGTACCACTCTCTTCGTTTCTCTTAAGTTTGTTCCTGTTGGGCATTGGGCAATGATATGCATCAATTTTTGGAGTTTCTTTTAGGAAAATTTGTAAGGAACCATACTACACTTATAGTTAGTTCGGATAGGAAATTTTGGCGGGAAAGGGAGAGAAGGAAAATGGAGGGATTTGTTTCCCTTTGTTTGGATACAATATGGAGGGAAGGGAAGATAGAATTGGAAGATTCATATTTCTCCCCGTCTTAATAACCAAATTCTTCTAATGTTGGAAAGATTTGGAAGGAAACTGCAAGCTTACTCTGATTTCCCCTTCCCTTCCCTATATTTCTCTCTGTAATTGCTACCAAAACAATGATTCAAGGGTCAGCAGACAGTCAATAACATTACAGGGATACTTCTAGGTTAATAACTGCCAGTTTTTTGTCCCTGTGTGCCAAAGCATAAGCATTTGTTTTTCCATATAGCAAAGATGAGTATGATTATGTTGGATTTTTGGAGCCTTGTCTTTTTTATTAATACGATATACAGTATTGTTGACTGTGATGTTTTTATAATGTTGTCCAGGTATTGTGTAGCAGGAACTATAGGACATAAATTAATGTCTGGGAAGCCCACAAAAATTGATTTGGACCCCAAAACTCAGATTGACGTGCGATGTCAGGTTATTGTGCATCTTCTACTTACCTTTACCTCTCTTTTGTGGGAGGGGGGGAGTGGGTTTCTTCTCTAGGTGCGTTAAATGTGGAGTTTTGGTGGTTGACTCATATTTCTTCATCTCAATTGTGTGTCATCACCATTATCTTTATAACTTATTCACAAGTCCTAATGCCAAGTTGGATTCATGAGATACATGTTATTTATGTTTCTCTCCTTGATTGTTCAAACTGATAACATTATACAGCTTACAAATCACTTCAGTGAAGATGAATGAGTAATGTTTTAGAACGCGTGAGGCACATATGCCTAAGCCAAGTGAGGGCTGGAGGCATTTTTTATTTAATTAAAAAATACATTCAGTTACTCATACGTACTATGAAGAATATTTGGCTGTGTATCACATAATCCTATAAATAACATTGGATGCTTTTACTTTGGTGCATCATAAATCGGTACCATATACAAGAAAAGTACTAAAATCCATTATCATTTTTGTATATAATACAAAAAAAAGTGAGCTTCCTCATGTGCCTTAAGCAGCATAAGCCTTAAGGTTCCTTGAGGCGATAATCCTTCAAGCCTTGATCCTCATAACCTCAGGTTTGCTTTTCAGTACATTGCTCAAGAGTCAAATGTAGAATTTTTTTTCGCTTTTGCTGATGCTTAAATGCTAGTTTACTCAATATAATGAAATTTTTTTTTTTTCAAATTGGTATCTTGAAGAGAAAGGCCTTATAGGAGATAACTAGAAGAAATATGGTTGTTTTATAGTATTCTTCTGTATTGCTATATAGGCAATTTACAAATTTCTTCTTTGTAATAATTATGGATGAGCTTACCAAGGCAATTTAAGGAAAAGGATAATGGTGTATGCTACATGTAATGGACAATGTTATAGTATATGGAACTAGAATAAGGTGCCCAAGACAAATTAGATTTTTGGAGCAAAGTTCGGAAGTTGAAATGTTACAAGTTTTATGAAACTGAAGACCAAGTATATAAAACATAACTTTGGACAAGGCATTCATTTGGAGGTTGAGTTTGGACCGACATGATGCCAGAAAAGGATTATTACTGATATCTTTGGATTGCTTATATCTTCATAAGTCTATGAACACCACATGGATGAAAAGTAGGTGTTCGAAAAGTCTGGTGAGACAAGAAAATACCTGCCAAGCTTCAAGGGAAACTATGTGATTTATATTGTTGGCCAATTAAGCTAACACAAGGATCTCTACAGAATAACAGATGGACTCACAATCATTAGGTTATGTGATCATACAAGATTCGACTACTTAAAGGTTTTTCATTGCTTGCACAACCAATTAGGTGACTCTCTTATGTTATTCATCCTTATTTGAGGTTTCCGCATCTTTTGCATCCTTCTGTTCCTATCTCTTCCCTCAAGAATAGTCACTTTTTGTGTCTTTAGCTTGTGTTCTTTTCTCTAGTTTCTAATAGTTTGGGGTCGCGCACACCCACTTTTCCATCCATTATATGTATGATTTTTATTGTTCGTGTTGTCCTTATTATTGCTATAATTAAATTAGCCTTGATGCTGTTGTCATTGTTTTGTTATTATTGTTATTGCTGTTACTTTCATTGTTACTGCCACTACTACCACCCGTCGAGTAGCACCACTACCATGGTTTCCTTATTATATCTAACAGTAAGAAGATGGTTTGCTATATTGTTTTAGAATGATTTCATTTTCTTGTTTAAGAAGTCTATCTACTGATTGAGGACTGGACTGGGTAAAGTTGCATGCATTTGGGCCTTTCTACACAGTACACACCCTATCTATGGCGAGATCCATACTGGATTTTTGTTGAGCAAATGAAAATAATTATTGGATAATGATATGGTATGCTTAGTTGCGATTAAGATGAACTAAAAGGGACTGATGGACCTAGCTTCTTCATTATTTTTTTTTTTTTTTTCGTTGTCGGGGTGGGGGGTGGGGGTGGGGTGTGTGTCTGAAGGGAGGTGGGAATACCATGGAAGAACTGAAAGCATTGGATAACGGAATCCTTGTAAGGAAATTCTGTTTAGACGTGTAATATCTTATAGATTAGTGACACCCAAATTGTAAGTTTTGAGTGTCATCATATGCCACCGTACCACCTAACTTGTTCCCCAACCAGAGCCAGGTTGATCTCTCAAAAACTTATTACTTCCTCCACTGCTTAATGAATTATCATATGTAGAGACCCTCTTGATATTTCAGATATACTAGTATATGATGATGAAGTTCAAATCAATATTCCAGTCCTCTTTTGATGTCTTGTATTGCTATTGCTAGTCAATCATATATCTGTTGTACAAGCCAAAATCAAATAGCTAGTCATAAAGCGTAAACTAGACCATTTTAGTTGCTAGTATATTCACTGATGAACCTGAGGGGCTTCTCTATATAACAGCCTTACAGAATGTAACTTATTAGATTGAATCTCAGGATCTACTGGTGAAGTACAGAATGTTGAAGGAGCTTTTCTAAGTTCTAACCTTTTCCTCTTTTCTGCTGAACCTGTTTTCCAGCATATGCCTTTTCGAGGCATATTAGTACTTTTGCAGTAGATGAAGCGAAGGGCTAACAATTCTCTTTACAGCTTGCTAGCTCACTAGTGCTCAAAATTTGATGATCCTACATAAGTATTGAAACGCCCCCCGCCATGTTATCTCGGTGAAGCCCTATGATCTCTCTCTAGTGCAAAACATCATCAAAATTCTGAAAGTCAATGTATTTGAACTAAAAATTACTTCCAGTGCTATTTAATATTTGTGGTACATGTCTTGCTGTTGTCAAGACTTAGAGAGTAGGAATATCTAGATAGAGGAAATAAATAGACTCGTGTTTTTTAGAAACAAGTTGTAGCGCTTCTCCTATCTGACAAGTTTTACCTACCACAATTGTCCTTCACCCAAATTGCCAATATACAAGACCCTAACTCCGTCATGCCACTATCGCACTGCCTCCAACTCCCTCCCTTCATTCCCTACCTCCTTGGAGACTATAATTCTATTTTCTTGGTTTCGTTATTTGTATGCCTTTTTCTTCCAAATTGCATTATCTTCCTTGTATTGCTGTTCCTCGCTTACTTCCCTTTGACGATATAAAGAAGACTTTCTTTTTCTCTGATCATTTTTTTATGTAATATAGATTCATCAATTGGCATTCAGTGCTCACACAGACGGCAAAGGAATCATGGATCTTATGAAATTTCTCTCACCCAAGCATGTGATTCTCGTTCATGGCGAGAAGCCTAAAATGGAAAAACTCAAAGGAAGAATTCAAACTGAACTTGGAATTCCTTGTTATGCTCCTGCAAATAACGAAACAATTAGCATTCCATCGACACAGTATGTAAGGACAGATGCATCTACTTCATTTATCAACAGTACTTTGTGTCCAAACTTTAGCTTCAAAAACAATGCTTTGGAAGGTGAATCGGAGGTTGGTGTCAGTGAACGCAAAACTACACCAAAGCTGCAGATATGTGATGTGAGGGTTTCTGAAGGACTACTGGTTATGGAAAGTAATCAGAAAGCAAATGTGGTGCATCAAGATGACTGGTCTTGGGATACTTGACTATTTCCTTTTCCAGTATGTATTTTGATTATATAGAGAAACTGTTTGCGAGCTTTCCAATTCCAATTCCGATTCGAGTTTGAGTTTCTTTGTTCTTGTTTTAGTAAATTGTATTTAGCTGTTTTGGAACTGTTTTCTCGTAGGCACCCACAAAAATCTGAAACGAGAGGGAAATGTACTGCTGTTTTGTAGTAGTCTGGTATAATTGTTTAGCATAAAATTCATGTTGAACTAGTAGACCAGCCTTTTTAATAGTAAATGTAAATGGACCAGATGTTTTGATTTGGTAATTGTAAAAAAGTTTCATATTTTTGAGTTCTGGATGCCATCGTTGAGCTTGGTATGTCCCCCGAAACACTTCAATTCCACAATGGAACTGGCGAGAATATTTGAAAATGCAGGTCAAGGACACCTGGAGTGGAGTCTCTACGATCATGTTTCGAAAATTGGACCCTACTTGTGGATTGCCCAAAGGCAAGATTGAGCCTTACTCCATTACATCCAAGCTGATTATGAGGCCATTGTGGTTCGAGCAAGAATTGCAGCGCTTGAAGATGCTGATCATTGATCTATCACATGATTGTAGCGGAGATGGAATTCACGTTTCCAGTTCTTCTTGTTTAATTAAGTTGGCCATCGCCCATCAGATTAAATGTGTTGTCCTTCATTTCTTCAGATTTTTTAGGCAAATTCTTTTTTCTTATACTAATTATAAAATTCTTGCTCCTTTTTTTTCAACAATGGAGCGCAAGTGTTCATCTCTTTAACTTGTCAAATCATAAATCATACTTTTTTTAAAAAATATCTTGTATGATTTACCATAAATTAGGATAGAAGACACTTGGGCGCCAGGGAATTGTAAAACTTAATGGATGATGTAATGGATTATCATATCCAACTTTGCATTACCGGATTACAACCTCTTTTTTTACTTTTTTTGTCAAAAACGACCTAATAAATGTCCACTTTTAGAAACAACTACCTTATAATTTTTTTTTTATAAAAAAACTACCTTATAAATTACAAAAGTTTGAGTAGCACTACCAACTAACAGGAAATGTTAGTTTGTTCCGTGAAATTGACCCCACTTTTTGATTTCCCTCCAAAACTCATTGTAAAATGACTCTTACACCCCCATTTACTCTGAATTACCCACCTCTTCACCTTCCTATGTTCTCTTCTATTACTTCTTTCTCTCGTGAAAAATTACATTTGCACTAAAGATTCCCTGGTCAAAATCTCTAGTCTTCATCACTTTTCTGTAACGCCCTGTGATTTATATAATTCTAATAACAGAACATTACATGCCAGTACCAACATCGAACCAAATATTATGTCTTTATTTATTATTACTCCCTCCGTCCCATAATATAGTGCTTACTTCTCATTTTTCACGGGAATTAAGGAAAATGGAATGAGTGGTAGGATCTCCAAAAAAAAATATTTAATGAAGTGCTTTTTTGATACTTTTGTATTGAAACTAGTTATTTATTTTCTTTTTCCTTTAAACAAAATCAAAAGGCAATAAATGTTCCTTGGAATGGTGTAAAGCAATAAATGGGGTCACATGTTTTGAGAGAAAAGTAGGGGTGTTTTGGAAAGTTTGTGTAGAACTTAAGGATATTTAGTCCAAATAAATTGACAAAAAAGAAAATAAGCACAACATTTTGGGACACCAAAAAAGGAATGTGAGCACTATATTATGGGACGGAGGGAGTATAAGATAATATCGAGTTTACAGGACATTACCGCCGTATTCCTAATAATAGAAATACAAGGCGAAAATAAAATAAAACATGATACTAATATTATAAAATACAAGGTAACAACATATAGTATATTAATCCTAATATTTTATATTCCTCACTCTTGCCCATTCCCATTACTGGTACCTGAAAACAAAATATTTTATAACAGTCAACCCAAAAGGGTCCAATACATTCCCAATACCATGTAAAAACACTTTGCAGATAATTATATAAAATAATCAGTTATGATTATATAAAATCATTTGTTGTAGTTTCTCCCGACAAATCTCGTGTGCACACCCCTACAATGACGTACGTCACTCCGGATAATATTTTCAAGCCTTTAGCCTCTCCTGATACTTCCGTGTGCACACCCCTACAATGACGTACGTCACTCCATATATAATTCATTCCTCCAACACAAACCTCCATTTTATAATAACATCTTTCCTCCACCACGAACCTCTATTTCATTTTATCATAGTAACATATTTATATAACATCATTATTACTACATATGATAGTATTTTTAGAATCACCTTGTATATAAATCATAATGTGACAAATACCATTTGCATTATAAACACATTATTTGCAAATCACAATATACCGTGACTATTAAGGCAAAACCATTTTTAATACTAATAGTTTATCTAAAAAGGTTAATATAACAATACATTGTAGCAAAACAACATTAAGAAGGGGTATTCAAGAATGTACCCGATAATATCGATGATACCTAATATTTAACTTACGGTGCTTCGTCCTCACACTCTCTCCCTTTTTCTTTGTTTAATAGTCGTGGTTTTTATCTAAGTTTACGAATGATGGCATCCTATTTATAGTGGTTGGAAGCAAAAATCAAGTTGATTGCTACAACCTACAATCGTAGTAAAAAAGGAATTGTAATCTTATCAGCCTACAATTTAAGTTAGTTGACATTGGCAACCTACGTAAGTTATTACAACTTCTCAACTCATAATCATTAAAGAAGCCAAAAGAGGTTGCCAAATGTCATAAAATCACCAAAATTGAAACCTACTAATCTTGTGTCTTACATATTGTCTTAAAATGGGTAGCGATTCTTCTTATGTAAAATCATTAGTGACGATTCCAAAAACTAAATTACGTTGCTCATTAGCTTCACCGTTTATAAGTTAGGAGCATTCTAGGTTTATGCCGTTCTTACTAAAAATCCTACTAGATGTATTTATAAGCTCATAAACTAGTAATTGATAATTTTATTAATCTTTGACCCTTAAAGTACTTTATAAACTATAATGTTAATATAAATGATATATGTGTGCACATATAACTTGCCCTGAGCAAATGCACAAAGCCAAGGAAACACATAACTTCACTTAAAATAATCATATAAATGACAAAATAACGTATATAAGATCTTAGGGACTAGTTTATCTTATAATAATACTTTAACCTTCAATCCCTTACTAACATATTTATAATAATATATTTTTTTTCTTCTGGTTATTACATTATCCCCTCTTTAAAAGAAGTTTCTTCCTCGAAACTTAAAGTTAAATTACCTTAAAATAAGTGTGGGTACTTGTCTCGCATATCCTGTTCGACTTCCCATGTAGCTTCTGTTTCGACGTGATGATTAGACCATAACACCTTTACAAACGGAATTACTTTGTTGCGTAGTACCTTATCTTTATGATCTAGAATTTGAACAGGTTGCTCTTCATAAGTGAAATCTTCTCCAACTCGAACAGGGGATATATTAATGACATGGGATGGGTCTGGTATATATCAACGTAAAAGTGAAACGTGGAACACATCATGAATTCAAGAAAATTCACTAGGGAGTGCTAATCGGTAAGCTACGTTTCCAATTTTCTCGATAATCTCAAATGGCCCAATGTATCTAGGACGAAGTTTTCTTGCTTTGCCAAACCTTACTACTCCTTTGGTAGAGAAACTTTTAGAAATACTGACTCACCTACAGAAAATTCTACATGTCTTCTTTTAAGGTCAGCATAACTTTTCTGACGACTCTGTGCAATTCTCATTTTCTCCTGAATGATTCGAACCTTGTCAGATGTTTCTTGTATTATTTCAGGTCCGATTATCTTCGATTCATCTATATCGCGCCAACATAAAGGGGTTCTATATTTCCGTCCATATAGAGCTTCATAAGGTGCCATATCAATGCTAGCATGGTAACTATTATTAGAGGAGAATTCTATTAATGGCAAATGCTTTTCCCATGAACCTTTGAATTCTAAAACACAAGCTCGTAACAAGTCTTCTAAAGTTTGAATTGTTCTCTCAGTCTGGCCATTTGTAGCTGGGTGAAAGGTTGTGCTAATGTTCAGTTGTGTACCCAATGCTTTTTGTAACTTTTGCCAAAACTTAGACACATACCTGGAATCTCGATCAGACACAATAGAGCTAGGTACTCCATGAAGTCTAATAATCTCTTCAACATACTTTCTTGCTAATCGCTCAAGATCCCAAGTATTATGAATTGCTAAGAAATGAGCACTTTTTGTAAGCCTATCCACTATAACCCATATAGAATTCATCCCTTGAGGAGTTGTTGGTAACCCCATAACAAAATCCATTGCTATTGACTCCCATTTCCATGTGGGTATATCCAAAGGCTGCAAAAGTCCTGAAGGGCGCTTATGTTCTATTTTTACTTGTTGGCAAGTCAGACATTTGGCAACGAATTCTGCAATTTCTTGCTTCATGTTACTCTACCAAAACATACCACGAAGATCTTTATACATCTTATTTCCACCTGGATGTACTGAGTAAAGGGTATTATGTGCTTCATTCATGATTCTCCTTTTTAAATCTATCTGGTTCGGTACACACAATCATCCTTGAAAACGAAGTGACCCATCTTCTTGTATTACAAAACCAGTTTCTTTCCCAATCAACACTCTTTCATGAATCTTCTCTAATTGTGGATCCGTTTTCTGCAACTCCTTAATTCTTCACTCAAGGTCGGTTTGATTTCTAAGGCTGCTAAATATCCTTCCAGATCACCTACAATCAGTTCAATTTCTAACCTCTGAGGTTCTCTTTGGTTAACAGGCTGAATGGTAAGTGAGTTATGGGTAGCGTAATTTAATCGACTAAGAGCTTCGGCTACCACATTGGCCTTTCCAGGGTGATATTGAATATCCAACTCATAATCCTTTATAAATCCTAACCACCTTCGTTGTAACACCCCGTATTTTTATACCTGTTTAGTAATTATTTATATTATTTTAGTTTATAAAAATAATTTTAATTTTATGTTATTAAATATATTTAGTTTTCCACTTATTGACTTTACCTTAGAAAGGGTCAAAAGCTAACTCCTAGATTTCCTAGGTTTAAGTACCCAACTTGGCCAACTACCTATTATGTTAATATTATAAAAAAATAAAAAATAAAGGAAAGTAAAAGAAAAGGAGGAGAGTTACTACTTCCTAGTTTTTAGTTTTCAAACACCAAACCCGACTTCACGAGACCTCATCTCACCATTTTTTTCCTTTCTCTTTACTTCTTGCTTCAACCAAGGAAATCATTTATATACTACAAAGTTGCCATCAATCATCATCATACACCAACAGTGATTCATCCATCTTCAATAGTTCTCAGTTTTGTGGGTTTATCGAAGGAAGATAGTTGTTCTTGGGTTTGCGGTTTCGGGTCGAAAATCGAACCAAGGAGCGGTTTTGGGGTTCTTTTTATAGAGTAATTTCACTCTATTACTTTTCTTAATCAAGTAAGTTATAATCGTAAGTTTAATTTCGTATTTGGTTGTTTTTTTTAATGAATTTGGGGTTTTGTTAAATTAGGGTTCTTGAATAAATCGAATTGGGGGAAATTTCTATTATGTGAAATTTGTATAATTGGTTTATGTTTCATGTTTAATTCGATTTAGTTATCGCATTTTCGAGTTGGGTTTGTGAAATTATTGTTTCTAAAGTATATTCTAAAATTTGTGATATGTGCGAGTGTTTATTAATCGCCTAGTTCGATTTATAAGTCCATTGTTATAGTTGTTGAGCAGAAAAAAATGTATCAGGAACTAGTATGAGTTTTATTGTAGTATAGAGATTCTAGTCAAGTGTGGGGTTATAATGTTATTGTAGTTGCGTTTCCAACATTCCATTGTTGTGGTGCTGTTGTGATGCTTAGTTGTTGTAGGATGGATTGGAGGTGGGTATCAACTGTTGTTTTAGCCGACGAGAAGTTTGTTTGGCTGCTGACCAAACATTCCCTGTCCCAAATCTTTGGCGTGCTACAATATTAGTGTAGTTCTTGCAGTTTACTTATTGTTGTTATACCATGTTTAGTTTGTGACTTAGGTTGATCATGCTCATAAGACTTTAATAGGAAACTAAAATAAAATAAAATAAATGAAGTATTAGTGATAGTGGTATATTACACATACCTGTTTGCGATTTTGTTGGTATATAGTTAGTTCTTTGTCTAAGTTATATGATTAATCCCTAAAACAATTAATCCCTAAAACAGTATGGGTACTAGTTTGTATAGTTGACTTTCATTAACTTTTGGCCTATTGACTTTTGTGCTCTTTTGAAATAAATTGAGTTAAGTTGAGTCATTTACGAAATCAGTCAAAACTCATTAACTAGGTTATGTCGTTTATGTGTAAATTATGTGAAGTATAGGCAAGTGACTTATACTATATTATATTATATTGTAGATTGCGGGTTCGTAGAAGAACCTTTTTAACTTGTGATTGAGATTGGTTGACTGTGGTTTGCTATTAGTAAGGTAAGATTTCATACTAAACTTGTACAGATTATTTAAGAAAGTATTTCATATTGATTTGTGATTTATATTGAGTTTGGAATCGTTTTTACGATGCTATTATGGAGCTTTTAATTGTTTTGACGATATTTATATCAAAATAATTTATGAGATTATTTAAGAGAATTATATTAAAAGGAGGAAGTTCCTTGTAAGACAAGTTTGAGATTATTAAAAGAAGGAAGATCCTCTTGAGACAAGTTTGAGATTATTAAAAGGAGGAAGTTCCTCATTGTTACCAAGTTTTAATTAAATGGTGGGGTTGCCGGTAAGCGGTATTCCTCGAGTATGGAAAGTAGGTTGAGTTAACGGTGTCTCAACAATCTATTTAGTAGTTGGGAGTATGTTGATCAATACTCTTGCCAATTGTCTTCCTTCTCGGTTCGTTATCGAGTTAGGGGTATGCATACTAGGGACTTTGGTGTTTACCTTATCTAGTGAGCCTAGCTAGCTCATTGGATTTTTATTACTTCCTACTCACAGATTTCAAAGGAGTTATATTTGAAAGTTTTACATAATGGTTTAGAAAGAAAGTAAAGTGGATTTGAATTATTGAAGATTGTCTATTATATTCAAGTTGAATGTTGTACAAGTGAAATGATTTTTGTGGAATACTATGTATGTATTCCACCTGCACATTGGATAGTTCAAAGTTGTTATTGGTATGAAATCTTGCTCAGCCTTTTGGCTGATATTACACGTCTTTAATGTGCAGGGCTTGATGGTGACTAGCTTATATTGGGGTGAGAGTGTTGACTTCACCTAGATGTAGATTTATTAAAGTTAAGACTTCCGCTGCAATAGTTTAGAATTATGGTTTGTTATAGGAGTGTATTAATTAATTACATTTCCTTTTAGTTGTAATAGTTAATAATGGATCTATGTATTAGTAGTAATATCTTTCGCCTTGCGGTTATTAAATATTTAATAATCGCGGCATAACAACCCTTGAATTGTCCATGTTTTGTACTCTGTTATATTTTCTAAAGAAAATGGGAATTCAGGGTTGTTACAGTTGGTATCAGAGCCAACGGCTCGAGTCTATGGCTAGAGCCTAGAGTTGAGCTTAGAGTGGCCTAGAGGATTAGCCACCAGTTTAGTGCCAAGGTGTAGGGCCTTAGGTTAGCCCTAGAGGTTAACCTTGAGTTGTGGTCTAGGATTGAGACCTAGAGTTGTGACCATCGGTTTAGAACCTATCGGGATCTCCAAATTCCTTTGTTTATTTTGAAATTATGTTTTTAGGAGAAAGTACCTCTCCCTAAGTGGATTGTTCATCACCATTAAGACCACCAGCGGCCGAGGTGCGTGTTAATGATGAAGAATAATGTACGGAAGTTTTAATCATTGTTTTGATTGGAAGTTGGATCCATCCCTACCTTGAGGTAGATTTTTGTGACCTAGTAGGTTGTGCCTAGAGTTGTAACCTTGCGGTTGTGACCTTAAGTAAGACAAAATAAATAAAAGTATTAAAAAAAAAATTGAAAAGCCGAGGTAAGATTGAGATATGGGAAGTAAGGGATTACATGTGGTTGTTGTGTGTGGCAGTTGTTGTGGATCACTCTTAAGTGGATGTTTGACTTGATAAAGTCAATGAGTTTGGTAAGTGTGGAACTAGTTGAGTTCCATGTTTGACTCAAGTTAAGTTGTGCTTGCTTTCATGTTTGGATTGATTGGCTAGTAAAGGTAAACCATTTCGAGTATATCCGTGTTTGGGTTGTGATTTTAAGTTGGTGCATAGCCGAGAGTGTTCTATAAGTTCAAGTTTGAGTCGCATAATGCGAAATTTAGTTCCATTTGTTCATGGGAACTTTGGGGTGACATTTCGGCTTAATATTAATCTCTATCGTCACCTATTTCATTTAAGTATCTAGCTCGTCGGTTTTTATGTTCGCATTAGGATGAACTATTATAGTGGATAAGGGTGAGCCTTATTCCATTCAAAGTGGCACTCCCTTTTATTTTTATTTTTTTTTTGCTCTTGTGTGTGTTGTGGTGTTAGACCCACCCACCTCCCGTACTTTGTCCATCTTTTGGCCTTGAGAATGTTTAGTGACTAACTACTTGATTCTTGAATTGCAAACTGATTGAATTGAGTAATGGCATGCATGAATTGTAGTTGGTGTGAATCAATTGAAAACCTTACAAAGAAATGGTTTGGTTATGTCTTGGATATGCCAGTCTTGTTGACTAAGTGCTATGAATTGACTTGTTAGTGTATGATTGTGTGTTGAGGCTATAACAAAAGTTGAAACTCGAGTTATTAGCTCTCTTGGTCATGCCTATAGACCTTATTTACGTGAGTTTAAAGTCGTCTAGCGAGTCATGAGATGACTATCTACTGTAAGTTGTCGTGTTCGGTTGACTTTCATGGAGTATTCGTGGTGCAGTGGAAAGCTAATGGGAAAAGGAATTAGTCCAAGTGGGTCGGTTTCTCGTAGCAAATCCGTGACTAGTCAAAGTCAGCTCATGACGTGTTAAGGGTCAACCGTTTGACCTTGGTAAAGTATTACTGTTTATTTGTCGGTGTCAAGGAGTCGGTTTGAGACCATTATAGAACAACTAGCAACTGTCATGTATCTAGTAAGGATATGGAGTGGTGACATATGCAAGGCATAATGTCAAATCGAGTCATGTCGATGGTGGGACGCGTAGTTTCCCGTTGTGTGATTTATTTAACGAAGAGAGTCTCTTCTCATTGAGTTTAATGTTAGGAGTATAAGTGAGGTAATATAAGTCTTTGGTTTAAAGTCATTGCAAAGTTCTTGATTGGCAGTCACTAATCTTAAATGACAAGCTACAAGTTCCACGGTTTCTTGCACGTGTCTAATGAAATGACTGTAGTTGTGGAGTTATAGTTGTACCATGTTAATTGGTTGAGAAGCTCAGGATAGCTTAGTCATAACTTATAACAAGCTCTCATTTGTGTCACCCTGGGGCGTTAGATGCCCACTTAAAGTTGAACAAATCGTCATTAATGACCTAGAGGCCATTAGGAATGGTTTAATGTGCGCAAACTCAATTTACTTAAGTCTTGTCCGAAGAATGAGACTAAGTTATTATAGTGGTCAAAATGTGTAATTGATTAATTTGATTAAGTTTTAAGTGAGTAAGGGTTAAGTGTATCATGTCGTAAGTCTATGACTAGTTGTTAGAGTCGAAACTAATGAATTGAATAGAAACTAAGGAAGTATAGTGGACCATATCTATTTCATGAACCTTGAGAAGTGAGTTTAAGTTAACTCTTGATTGCTATGTTTGGAGTGTTGAGTATCGGTAGGCAAGGATAATACCACCTTTATTGTTGATGGAGTCGTTAATTTATGTGATTAACGTATCCATGCACGACTTGAAATTTTATTTCGTGAAACTATAGTGTGTGAACGATTTGTGATATGTTATGAATGTGTGTTAGTTTTGAGACATGGTTCTAAAAAGGAGTTTTGTATAAAGTAAGCTTTAGTTTCATGTAAATAGAGCATATCATTTTCTGTAGTACCTTAGTAGCTCGATTTGGCCCTGTTTGGTCAACGAGTAAGTTACCCTACCAAAGGCTAGGTAAAATTGTTCAATTTGTTTGTGTAGTGTGTGAAAGTGATTTAAACACGTTTCAATTAAGGTTGTGGATTCGTTCTCGAATCGATCTAGAAATGGTTTTTCTACAACGATTTGAGTGAATTTTGGAAAAGTTAAGAACACATTTCTAAAAAAAAGTTTTAAAAGGGGGCAAGTCTCCCACGGATTGTGAGCCTTGAAGGTCTCTCAATGGAGCTTTCTACCGCTCTATGATGTGTTTTGAGTGTTACCAAGTAATAGGAGACTTGGTGTTTAGTAAAGAATATTTGAAATCGTGTTATGTGCTTTAAACTTGTCTGGGTTTCGACCCAAGTAAAGTGAATAGTTGGATGGCCGGCCCCATGGTGGAGGTTTCAAGCCTCCACGCCCCCACTATCAGGACTATGAGTCAAACCAATGCCGGAGATTTTAAACTCCACCTTTGTTGTCAGGGTTATGTTCGACCCCATTGTCAGAGGTTTCAAGCCTCAACACCCTAGTATTAGAAATATATGCCTTATTATTTGGATTGATTGGATCCCCTTTGCAAAGCAAGAGTTTTATAAAAGGGTCATTTATTATTGGATTTCCAATAAATAATCGTTTTGAAAGAAAGAAAATTGGTTGTGTCCATATTCACGCGTAAGGTTATTTAAGTACTCTTTGGATGTAAATGCTTAGTGTGCTTTGATGTGATTGTCGTGGTGTCATTGCTTACGTGAGAGTCATAAACTCTAAAACACGTGCTATGAATGTTTATGGGTTAAGACTCAGCCCAATGTTGATGCGACTGTCAAAGTATTTTGTTTTGCCATTTGTGGTATGCCGTGGTGATTGTGAGTGTTATAATAACTTCAAGTTGAAGTTCTATACGTCGAGTTGTGAATTGTTTTACTTTTTTTTAGGCGAGTACGCCCAACCATGTAATGGTGAATTCATATTGTACGAGTCTTTACTTCTATTTTAGAAGAGAAATAGTACTCTCGGTTCGGGTTAGTTGTTGCTCCGCGAAAGCGTTGAGTACTGGATTTGGAAATGCTTTTATGTATTGTGATTGTAACAGGTTTAGAACACATTTTCTCATTTCGAGTTGTCCATTTTACAAAGGAAACTCCACCGAATTTTTGAGAAAATCCTATGTTATTATTTAAAGCACTTGTGAACCATAGTGTAGTGAATTGAATTTCACACTCTACGACATAGTCCAACGAGTGTGACGGTAGTGGTTCGGTTTAACTCGACTTAGATTCTTTTCCGTTGTGTCTAAGCCTTAGTAAGGGAGTTGATTCCCAAGTTTATCGATCCATATGTGATCCTTTAAAGGATAGTTGATTGTGTTTGTAATGTATTCCATGTTTCTTAGTTACGACATCGTATTAGTAACTCGTCACATGGTGATATTTGGAGTTCTAGTTGAGACTCTAGACCAATTGATCCGTAAGACCCGCAGGGTTGAGAAATGGATAGTAAAGGTTTTGTGGTCAAACCACAAAACTGAGGAACTACTCGTAAGACCGAGGATGTCATGTGTTTCATGTGTCCCCATCTCTTGTTCATGTTATTGTTAGTTACGAGGGTGTAACTTCCTTTTTAGGGGGGTAGATTTCGTGCCAATTGTGTGTTTGGTGCTAAAAGTTGTTATGATTTCATATGTGATGTATACCTTAATGTCTAAAGTATACATAATTCGTGTATGATTGGAAGTTTTATGGTAAGCCTTGTAATATGTTGCATGTTTTACTTCTTATAGTATGAAAAATTTTAGTTGAAATGGTTGTATGTCTACAAGGGTGATCAAATGAATTGATCTATGAGGTGTTGGTTCTCCTTGTTATGGTATGAATATATTAGTTAGAATGATTATTTGGTTATAAAGGTGATCAATTAAATTGATCTATGAGAAAGTGAATTAGTTGTCGGAGATGTTCTCCGAAATGATTTGGTTGTTGGAGATGTTATCCAGAGTGATAGTAGTTGGCTAACTTATAGAGTTAATGAGCTGTTTTCATAAACAAGAGTATAAGTTTGATCATTTGAGTAATACTTTAAGTTTCGGGACGAAACTTATTTTAAGGGGGGTAGATTGTAACACCCCGTATTTTTATACCTGTTTAGTAATTATTTATATTATTTTAGTTTATAAAAATAATTTAAATTTTATGTTATTAAATATATTTAGTTTTCCACTTATTGACTTTACCTTAGAAAGGGTCAAAAGCTAACTCCTAGATTTCCTAGGTTTAAGTACCCAACTTGGCCAACTACCTATTATGTTAATATTATAAAAAAAATAAAAATAAAGGAAAGTAAAAGAAAAGGAGGAGAGTTACTGCTTCCTAGTTTTTAGTTTCCAAACACCAAACCCGACTTCACGAGACCTCATCTCACCATTTTCTTCCTTTCTCTTTACTTCTTGCTTCAACCAAGGAAATCATTTATATACTACAAAGTTGCCATCAATCATCATCATACACCAACAGTGATTCATCCATCTTCAATAGTTCTCAGTTTTGTGGGTTTATCGAAGGAAGATAGTTGTTCTTGGGTTTGCGGTTTCGGGTCGAAAATCGAACCAAGGAGCGGTTTTGGGGTTCTTTTTATAGAGTAATTTCACTCTATTACTTTTCTTAATCAAGTAAGTTATAATCTTAAGTTTAATTTCGTATTTGGTTGTTTTTTTTTATGAATTTGGGGTTTTGTTAAATTAGGGTTCTTGAATAAATCGAATTGGGGGACATTTCTATTATGTGAAATTTGTATAATTGGTTTATGTTTCATGTTTAATTCGATTTAGTTATCGTATTTTCGAGTTGGGTTTGTGAAATTATTGTTTCTAAAGTATATTCTAAAATTTGTGATATGTGCGAGTGTTTATTAATCGCCTAGTTCGATTTATAAGTCCATTGTTATAGTTGTTGAGCAGAAAAAAATGTATCAGGAACTAGTATGAGTTTTATTGTAGTATAGAGATTCTAGTCAAGTGTGGGGTTATACTGTTATTGTAGTTGCGTTTCCAACATTCCATTGTTGTGGTGCTGTTGTGATGCTTAGTTGTTGTAGGATGGATTGGAGGTGGGTATCAACTGTTGTTTTAGTCGACGAGAAGTTTGTTTGGCTGTTGACTAAACATTCCCTGTCCCAAATCTTTGGCGTGCTACAATATTGTAGTTCTTGCAGTTTACTTATTGTTGTTATACCATGTTTAGTTTGTGACTTAGGTTGATCATGCTCATAAGACTTTAATAGGAAACTAAAATAAAATAAAATAAAATGAAGTATTAGTGATAGTGGTATATTACACATACCTGTTTGCGATTTTGTTGGTATATAATTAGTTCTTTGTCTAAGTTATATGATTAATCCCTAAAACAGTATGGGTACTAGTTTGTATAGTTGACTTTCATTAACTTTTGGCCTATTGACTTTTGTGTTCTTTTGAAATAAATTGAGTTAAGTTGAGTCATTTACGAAATCAGTCAAAACTCATTAACTAGGTTATGTCGTTTATGTGTAAATTATGTGAAGTATAGGCAAGTGACTTATACTATATTATATTATATTGTAGATTGCGGGTTCGTAGAAGAACCTTTTTGACTTGTGATTGAGATTGGTTGACTGTGGTTTGCTATTAGTAAGGTAAGATTTCATACTAAACTTGTACAGATTATTTCAGTAAGTATTTCATATTGATTTGTGATTTATATTGAGTTTGGAATCGTTTTTACGATGCTATTATGGAGCTTTTAATTGTTTTGACGATATTTATATCAAAATAATTAATTTATGAGATTATTTAAGAGAATTATATTAGAAGGAGGAAGTTCCTCGTAAGACAAGTTGGAGATTATTAAAAGGAGGAAGTTCCTCGTGAGACAAGTTTGAGATTATTAAAAGGAGGAAGTTCCTCATTGTTACCAAGTTTTAATTAAATTGTGGGGTTGTCGGTAAGCGGTATTCCTCGAGTATGGAAAGTAGGTTGAGTTAACGGTGTCTCAACAATCTATTGAGTAGTTGGGAGTATGTTGATCAATACTCTTGCCAATTGTCTTCCTTCTCGGTTCGTTATCGAGTTAGGGGTATGCATATTAGGGACTTTGGTGTTTACCTTATCTAGTGAGCCTAGCTCGCTCATTGGATTTTTATTACTTCCTACTCACATATTTCAAAGGAGTTAAATTTAAAAGTTTTACATAATGGTTTCGAAAGAAAGTAAAGTGGATTTGAATTATCGAAGGTTGTCTATTATATTCAAGTTGAATGTTGTACAAGTGAAATGATTTTTGTGGAATACTATATATGTATTCCACCTGCACATTGGATAGTTCAAAGTTGTTATTGGTATGAAATCTTGCTCAGCCTTTTGGCTGATATTACATGTCTTCAATGTGCAGGGCTTGATGGTGACTAGCTTATATTGGGGTGAGAGCGTTGACTTCACCTAGATGTAGATTTATTAAAGTTAAGACTTCCGCTGTAATAGTTTAGAATTATGGTTTGTTATAGGAGTGTATTAATTAATTACATTTCCTTTTAGTTGTAATAGTTAATAATGGATTTATGTATTAGTAGTAATATCTTTCGCCTTGCGGTTTTTAAATGTTTAATAAAAGCCCTTGAATTGTCCATGTTTTGTACTCTGTTATATTTTCTAAAGAAAATGGAAATTCAGGGTTGTTACATTCGTTGTCTCATGTTTATATCTTTTTGGGTGAAAATGTATTTAAGGCTTTTATGATCTATGTAAATTTTACACTTAACCCCATATAGATAATTTCTCCAAATTTTCAATGCAAAAATAATGGCGGCAAGTTCAAGGTCATGGGTAGGGTAATTCTGCTTGTTAGGTTTTAACTGACGAGATGCATAAGTTATCACTTTCCCATGTTGCATCAACACACATCCCAACCCTTGTCTGGAGGCATCACTATATATTTCTAAACATTCGGTACCACTAAGAAGAGTAAGAATTGGAGCTGTGATAAGACGAAATTTTAGTTCTTGGAATGCTACTTCACACTTGTCACTCCACTCAAACTTCGTTGTTTTTCTTATGAGATTTATGATAGGTTGAGCAATTCGGGAAAAGTTTTCCACAAATCGACGGTAATATCATGCTAACCCTAGGAAACTTCGTACTTCTGACACATTGGTGGGTCGAGGCTAATTAATGATTGCTTCTACTTTCTGGGAATCTACTTGCACACCTTCTCGTGACACAACATGCCCTAGAAATGCTATTTTATCTAACCAAAATTCACACTTTTTAAATTTTGCAAATAACTGGTTCTTTCTCAGAGTTTCAAGAACTATTCCCAAATGTTTCTCGTGCTCTTTCTTATCTTTGGAATACACTAAAATATCATCAATAAACACAATAACAAAATGATCTAGATAAGGTCTGAAAACTCTATTCATAAGGTCCATAAATACAGCTGGGGCATTGGTAAGACCAAAAGGCATAACAAGAAACTCATAATGTCTGTACCTCGTTCTAAAAGCAGTTTTCGAAATATCTAAAGGTCTGATTCTTAATTGATGGTATCCATATCGTAAATCTATCTTTGAAAATACTGACACACCTTGCAATTGGTCAAAAAGGTCATCAATACGAGGTAAAGGATATTAATTTTTAATGGTTATCTTGTTAAGTTCTCTATAGTCTATACATAACCTTAGGGTTTCATCTTTTTTCTTTACAAATAAAACGGGTGCTCCCCATGGTGATAGACTCGGTCTAATATATCCTTTTTCCAATAACTCATCAAGTTGTATCTTCAATTCCTTTAATTCTGCAGGTGCCATTCTATATGGTGCTTTTGAGATAGGTGCTACCCTAGGTACTAACTCAATGGTGAAATCAATTTCTCTTTGCGGAGGCATATTTACAATTTCCTCAGTAAAGACATCTTGGAATTTTCCAACAACAGGGATGTCAGAGATTTTTGGTTCAGATTTTTCAATACTAACAACATCACAAAGGTATCCTTCACAACCTTGTTTCAACATTTTTTGTGCTTGAAGAAAAGAAATGATTCTTGATTCTGGTTTTGTCTTATTATTTTGAAATGTGACTATCTTTTCTTCAGAATTTACTAAGGTTACAGATTGCTTTTGACAGTCTACTATGGCACGGTGTTTATTCATCCAATCCATTCCTAAGATAACATCAAATCCCTTAAGTTCAAATTGAATTAGGTCAGCATGAAATATATTTCCCTCTATGCTTAAAGGATAATTTTTATATATAGTTTGACACGGAATAATATTTCCTGTAGGGAGGCTAATGCAAAATTCTAAATTTGACTCACTAGGATACAAATGCAGATTTTTAGACATGGTAATGGATATAAACGAATGGGATGCTTCGTTATCAAATAAAACATGTATGGGGAAAGAGTGTATAGAAATGTTACCCGTAACTAGTTCACTTGAGTTTTCGACCTCTCGTGGATTTATCATAAACACACGACCAGAGGTTGGATTTTGACGTTGAATAGCTCTACCTTGAGGTTTAGAGGTAGGTTTTGAGGTATAGGGATTAGGTGCAGTTACTTTTGCATTTGGCATTCTCCCTCTCTCTAAAGGGCAATCCTTTCTTAAGTGATTTGTACTCCCACAAGTATAGCAACGATTATTTGTAAACCTACACTTTTCAGTTGGATGGTTGAGATAACCACATTTGGCACAAGGGGGTTTTTGATAGTGGCTTAGAGGTACATAGGGTTTTGTATTCCCGATGTTAGGCCTTTTCTGAAAATTTCTATTTATAGGACGTGTTCCTTCCCACTTCCTTTTATGCACTGCATCTTCTGCCTCTCTTTCTTTAATTATTCTCTCAGCATTTGCTGCCTTATCATACATCTCTTGGTATCTATGACAACTATTGTAATCCCCCGTAATTTTATGAATTTTATAAATATATTTTAATATATTTATTTATATTTTAATATATTTTAGCATTTTAATGATTTCATATTTCAAAGGTTGACTATTTGAAAGTCAAAGGAATTGTTTTAATAATTTATTCAAGTCAAATATTTATTAAAGTCATGCTTTGAAAGTACTTGAAATGTTTGAAATACCTATTAAAATTTAAAAAAGGAGTTTAAATGGACTTGAGGAACCCAAATACTAATTCTAGTGATGTTAGGAGTTCAATCACTATTCCTATTCATCATCAAACTCTATTTGAAGCCCAATTGCCTTTTTCCTAAGCCCACAAAGGGGAAACTATAAATACCCCATAAACCCCAATTTTCCCCACAACTTTATTTTCTCTCTCCTTTTTCCTCCCACACTTTCGGCCTTCTCTCTCTCTCTCTCTCCTTGCGTTTTGCTTTGCACCAGTTTTCACCTCTTTCGGCTTCTCCTTTTTCCGGCCAGCCACCGTCCGGCCACCAGCACTTGCCGGCGACCACCAGTTTCCAGCCGCTGCTTCCCTTCCTTGGCCGCCGTTCCCTTCTTCTTACTTTGGTTTGTTTCTTTTCTTCCTCCTCAAGTTTTATTCAAAGATTGTATTTTTAGGTTTTGTTTTAATTAGTTTATGTTTAAAAGTTATAAGTTGATGATTTATTATTGAATCTAAGTTATATATTTTGTGTATTGATAAAATAAAATTCAGATTTGCATATTTGAGTTTAAAGTAGATTTTAATTATCAAAGCATGAATTTTTAGGGTTTTGAAAGTTAGAAATCATAGTAGTTTATTATAAGTTATGAAAGTTATTGCCTTTATGTTTCTAAGCATGTTTAAGTATGTTTAAATGGAGTTTTAATAATTTATAAGTTGCTGGAATTTTAGAAAGGTTGTTATTAATGGAGTTTTAAGGATTTTAATGACTAGTATAGTAGTACTATGCTAGGAAGTATTAGTAATTGAAGTTTTAATGATGGAAATAACTTTTAAATATTTTTAAAGGAGGTTTAAAGTATTTTAAACGTGCTGGAAATTATTTGAGTATTGATTATAAATTTATATTGGTTATTTTAGGCGGAGAATTCTCTCTAGGCGATTTTTAAGTTGGTTAAAGTGGCATCCCAGTTTGTCTACACAAGGTACGCACTTACCTATGTGTTGATTGAGATAGTATCATGATTTAAGGAAGGAAAATCATGTAGTATCATGTATAGGAACTATGTTGAGTTCATATATGATATTGATTATGTTGGATTTTGCATGTTTTATGTTGTGGTGTAAACATGCTGATTATGAGATTATATTATGAGAATTTATATCATGTTTGTATGGAAAATTGATGCAAGCATGTTGGTTGGGAACTTTAATTTATTAATTCACATGGGGGAATTAATATATTTATTAGTATTGGATCATGATTGATCATTGTTCCCTTTGAGTATTTCACTGCTTTATAAGGACCGAGGGCCTTATCTGGTAAGTTGATATTTCCTACCTACGAAAGGTAATTTGGTTGTTGGCTAGGTTCAACAAATAAGAAGGATTGAATTAAAGTTGAAAAGTAATCTTGGATTGTTAAGTTCTGTGATCACTTATCTAATCCTAAGATAAAAATGAAAGTTTGTAATTGTTGCTTGATTGTATGTTTGTTGTACTTGTGAGTCATAACATGTAATAACTGGTAAATCATGTAAAGTGAAACTGGATAGCAATAGCTTTAGACTGGTGCACGTCTGAAGTGTTGGACAATTAGGAGTTGGAGTACATGGTGGTAGCCCATGGCTTTTTCTGGAGCCGGATTGATCACCGTGTCCTATTTTTATTTCAAAGGTTCCTCGATATCGTAGGTCATGGGAATACGGAGTCGCGCCCGTATTTCGTCTTCCAAAGGGAAGGCTGGTTTTAGTTAGACAACTCGGTCCATTGACTATTCCATTTAAAGTAAGAAGAATGTTGTTAAAGTTTAGTTCAGTAAAAGTCATCTGCAAGTTATTATGTTATTATTTATTCCTGCCTATCATTTGTTAGTATCATGTTAGGATTGTTTACTTGTTTAGTATGTAGTACTCAACTTTGCTGATTACGTGCTTTTGTTGTGTATGTTGATCATGGCTTTGCCTTATTGATCCTGTGATGACCCATTTCGGTGAGCAGTCTCTAGGGATCAATAGTACATTGTCTATCTACAGGTTTGAAGATGATGCATCATTGGGATCGGGATTTTGGAGAGCTTGTATAGGTTATATATTGTACTCTTGAGTATACTTTTCATAGTTGGTTTGATTTGGTTTTAAAGTTGACTTTGATTTTGTTGGTTAGTTTGGAGTTGACTTATTGTTGCTAAGTTTTATTTATAAAGTTTATTATTATTGTTTTCCGCTGCAAAATTCTGAATAAGCCGATACGTTTTCACACGGGCGATAATACTTTGATAATTCTCTATGTTTTATATTAAAAAGGTATTTTAGAAAAGAGAGAATTATTGGGGTGTTACAACTATGGGTGGAAAGTCGGTCACGGAGTTCCCAATCAAGACCCCTCTCAAACTTATTCATTTTTAACTCCTCAGTTGCTACCAGGTATGGTGCAAATCGAGACAATTCCATAAACTTTGCTGCATACTCCATAACAGACCTATTGCCTTGCTCTAATTGATTAAATTCTTCCTCTTTCTGTCTTATGGGTAAAATTTTGCTCTCATAAGATCTTTCAACTGAGAGTCCATCCAAAATCTTCATTATTTTCTCCTTTTCTTCACAGTTTCCTACCACAAATCTGCCTGCCCAACTAGATAATAAACAGCAAATCCTACTTTCTATTTTTCAGGACAATTTATAGCATCAAACAATTTATCCATACTTCTTCCCCAATCCTCAAACTCTACAGGGTTAGGTATTCCATCATAGGTTTTAGGATTATAACTAGCCATTTTTCTAAAATACCTTGCACTTTCTTCTTCTTCATGGTTTTTGTTGTTTTTAAGCATTTCAAATAAAAGTGACGTGACTTCCCTGATATTTCCCTCTCCGTTATCATGGTTTCAGACTGGTTGGTTCTCTTGTGTAGATTGGTTAATTGCAGATTCCATTATCCTAGATACATAAAAAATTGAAGTTAAAATCGAATTGTAGTTAGGTTAGTATAGCATTTGTGAAATGAATAGGAGCATAATAAACAAACAAACAAACACACACACACACACACACACACACACACACACACACACACATATATATATATATGTATGTATATATATATATATGTATGTATATATATGTATATATATATGTATATATATATATGTATATATATATATGTATATATATATATATATAGAATGATACATAGCACAGTTAGTACATATACAAATCAAACCTATTTCTATTCAACCATCCGATAGGGTGAAAACAACAAAATATGCACCCTACATACATCACCTTAAGCCGAGTGTCAACATATATACACAGACAAAAATGGTTGACACATAACATATAAACAAGTTTCTTCAGCTTGATATCCTACTTACTCATCGCCATCCTCTCTTGGTGCATCCTGGTCCTTATTAAGATCAATACTTCCACATGATTCTATCTCGTCGTCAAAGACAAATACCATGTGGTCTCTCTCATAAGCCAGCAGTTCTCCATATAGTTTTTCAAAAGTCGGGGTCCATCTTGGCCTACCTAATCCAAACCTTAAGTACTTCTCCTAGTTTGGAAATCCATTAACTAGTAGGTCACTATACTTATTCTTAAAGGAGTCCCACGGAGAATTCATTGGAAGTGTTTCTATTACAGCAAAAGTAAAATAAGGTGTAGTCATTCCACATTCAGGGAAGTGAGTATTAAACGCATCAATAGCTCTGGCTAAAACGATTGATGTGATCCAGGACACTATAATCAGGATCCATCGTTAGTGCTCGTGGACTGATTGGCCCTGCCATCTTAAGATAATAAAAACACATGATAAATATCATGAAATAACATCAATAAGCAATAAACTATAAATACCCCAACCCTTGCTCTCAAGTAGGTCACTAATGTAATTTTTAATATTTTATTACATTTACTTTAATTTATAATATTATATTATTTTTAAAACTGGCTCTGATACCAAACTGTAACGGCCTGTAATTTAATATAATTCTAATAATGAAACATTACATGATAGTACCAGGATCGAACCAAACATTACATCTTTTATTTATTATTATATAATATAGAGTTTACAGGACATTATTGTTGTATTCCTAATAATAGAAATACAAGGCGAAAACAAAATAAAACATGATACTAATATTATAAAATACAAGGTAACAACATATAGTATATTAATCATAATATTTTATATTCCTCACTCCTGCCCATTCCCATTATTGGTACCTGAAAACAAAACATTTTATAACAGTCAACCCAAAAGGGTCCAATACATTCCCAATACCATGTAAAAATACTTTGCAGATAATTATATAGAATAATCAGTTATGATTATATAAAATCATTTGTTGTAGTTTCTCATGACAAATCTCGTGTGCACACCCCTACAATGACGTACGTCACTCCGGATAATATTTTCAGGCCTTTAGCCTCTCCTGATACTTCCGTGTGCACACCCCTACAATGACGTACGTCACTCCATATATAATTCATTCCTCCAACACAAATCTCCATCTCATTTTATAATAACATCTTTCCTCCACCACGAACCTCCATTTTATAATAACATCTTTCCTCCACCACGAACCTCCATTTCATTTTATCATAGTAACATCTTTATATAACATCATTATTACTACATATGATAGTATTTTTAGAATCACCTTGTATATAAATCATAATGTGACAAATACCATTTGCATTATAAACACATTATTTGCAAATCACAATATACCGTGACTATTAAGGCAAAACTATTTTTAATACTAATAGTTTATCTAAAAAGGTTAATATAACAATACATTGTAGTAAAACAACATTAAGAAGTGGTATTCAAGAATGTACCTGATAATATGGATGATACCTAATATTTAACTTACGGTGCTTCGTCCTCACACTCTCTCCCTTTTTCTTTGTTTAACTGTCGTGGTTTTTATAAGTTTACGGATGATGGCATCCTATTTATAGTGGTCGGAAGCGAAAATCAAGTTGATTGCTACAGCCTATAATGGTAGTCAAAAAGGAATTGTAATCTTATCAGCCTACAATTTAAGTTAGTCAAAAAGGAATTGTAATCTTATCAACCTACGTAAGTTATTACAACTTCTCAACTCATAATCATTAAAGAAGCCAAAAGAGGTTGCCAAATGTCATAAAATCACCAAATTCGAAACCTATTAATCTTGTATCTTACATATTGCCTTAAAATGGGTAGCGATTCTTCTTTGGTAAAATCATTAGTGACGATTCCAAAAACTAAATTACGTTGGTCATTAGCTTCACCGTTTATAAGTTAGGAGCATTCTAGGTTTATGTCGTACTTACTAAAAATCCTACTAGATATATTTATAAGCTCATAAACTAGTAATTGATAATTTTATTAATCTTTGACCCTTAAAGTACTTTATAAACTATAATGTTAATATAAATGATATATGTATGCACATATAACTTGCCCTGAGCAAATACACAAAGCCAAGGAAACACATAACTTCACTTAAAATAATCATATAAATGATAAAATAACGTATATAAGATCTTAGGGACTAGTTTATCTTATAATAATACTTTAACCTTCAATCCCTTACTAACATATTTATAAGGATTTTTTGTCAGAAAGGTCCTAATAAAATACGAGTTTTGTACGGAAGGACCTAATAAATTTTTTTTTTGTCAAAAAGGGCCTATTAAAATACTTCCGATTGTTAAAAGGAACCAGTTTATGAATTTCAGGCCAAAATTACCATATTCTGGCGTTGACTTTTTTTTTTACCCCAATTGCCTCTTTCTGAAATTCATAAACTGGTTCCTTTTAACAATCGGAAGTATTTTAATAGGTCCTTTTAGACAAATTTTTTTTTATTAGGTCCTTCCCTAAACTTGTATTTTATTAGGTCCTTTCTGACAAAAAACCCTATTTATAATAATATTTTTTTCTGGTTATTACATTTTCACTCGCATTTTCTTAAATCACTGAGCACTTTAAATTGTCACTGTCATTGACCCAGAAGAATGAGCAAAGACGTGGTACAAAAGGGTACCATGGGAAGAGGAAAAACTCTTTTTACACTCAATAAAGAGGGAAAACTACAGCAATGGTACGAAATTTACCCCTTGAATTGCTTTTTGAAGCTTTATATGATGTGGCATTGCATGAGAATTTAACTAGGAGCCCTAATCTTTAATTGAACTAATTGGAAACCCTAATTGTTTATTGCTTAAAGTGAACTCAACAATTGATTAAATAATTCCCCACTAATGCAATTGATTAAATTATTCCCCTAGTGTAATTGATCAAGTAATTCGTGCCCCATGTGCTGCTGATTAGTGAACAAGTAATTAGAAAAAGCATGAAGCTTTGTTCCTCCTTTTCTGCTTTTCTTTGGTTTTCCTGAACATGTATTAGTTGTTGAATGTGCCTTGATGTGTGTGCCCTAATTGCAGGGAGGATGTTGTTGCTATTCACATAAATATATGGGCTAGGGACAGTTTGAAACAGAGAAGAGTAGAACCTGGTATAAGGGGGGTGGAATGTATATGAAAATAAATTTCTAGAAAAAGGATGCAAGTGTTGTGGGTATTATAAGAGAGGTTATTGCTGCCTACAATACTGTAATGAGTGTGCCTCTAAATTTTTAGTGTTTTAGGCTTCATGGGAGGAATTTGACAAATGGGAGGGTGAAACTAGAAGATGAAGATGAAGAGGACGTAATGCAGTTGGTTGCTGGGAGGTTTTTAAACAATTGGGTAATCTTGCGCGCCCTGAAAGAGCCAATGCTTGAGTTAGTAAGCCCAATTAAGACCAAGAATGTGTTCTATGTAAGCGCAAAGAAGGAGTCAACCAAAACCAAATCCAACCACCCTCTATTGCCCATGAAGAAAGAGCCTGGAACATTTGTAAGAAGCTCACTCAGAAAGAGTAGTAGGCTTACCAAGCATGATCCATAAGTTGTTGTGATGCATAACGATGAGTGGGAACAACATTTTTATCCCCCTCTTGAGTTGAAGCTAGAACATAATGAAAAAAAAAACCTACAGTAAGTCCTCCCAATAAGAAACAGAAAAGTGAGCCCTATAAATCCAACCCTAAACCAATATCACCTCCAATCAAGACGTAGCACAACTGCAACACCTCCTTCAAAACCCACACCTAGGAAGAAAATTGTTGCTCACAAAGGAAATGGAGGGAATAAGAAGAGTGCAAAGAAAGGGAAGGTCAGTAAAGGGAAAAGGGGTAGTAAGAGATGTCCAGGTCTTGGAGTGGATGGTGAGGATTGGAGTGGTGAAGGTGATTGGTCTTCTGATGTTGAATGGTCTGTTGTAAATGTAGATTTTGTTCCATGTGAGGAGGATTGTAAAGAAGTAGGGGATGATCCTAGAGTTAGGAGGAAAAGTTCAGGGTTGAATGAGAGTGTCCGAGCTGCGAATGTGCACCCTGAAAAAGAAAAACACAAGGGAAAGGGGATTGCAGATGAGGTAAGAGAGGAGGGTTTTAGTGGGCCTCTAGTTGAAGAGGTTGAATATGGTTCAGAGGAATTGAGGAGCCTTCAGGGGTTAGATGATGAGTTGGACATTTATCCAACCTTTAACCCTGAGACAGACTTTAAGAATAAGATACAATTGAGCAAAGGTTTGAAATTCCCAGATGTTGTAGCTGTTAGGAAAGCAATCATACATCATAACATAGAGAACAAGTATCACTAGAGGAAAAAAGGCCAAGGGCTGCGGTCAAATACGGCTTAAGGGCTGCGTTCTTTGACCGCAACCCTTGACATAACAGCCCTTAAAAAATTTGTAGGGTTGCGGTCATTAAGGGCTGCGATTAATGGTGAAAACCGCGGCCCTTTATCAATTAAGGGCTGCGGTTTTGACCATTAACCGCAGCCCTTAAGTGATAAAGGGCTGCGGTTTTGACCATAGCCGCAGCCCTTGTGACCCAAAAAAATAAAAATAAATTTTTTTTTTTTGCATTTTTTAAGTCCTAAATATATAAAAAAAAACAGTTACTTATATATATAATTGTTTCTATTTGAGCATACCAAAATGAACCAAATAACAGTTCATTACTCTAAAAACAACCCAGAAATTATAAAGAGGAGAGGGGCTGTGGTGGTTGTGTTCGTTGGTGAGCGACGAGTGGTGTAAGCAACAAAATTTCGAACAAAAAAAAAATGCACAAATATTGATAGTTACTATACGTATATCATTTGAACACAAACCATACCAACGAACACACAAACCACCACGAGTGATTCCGGCGAGTGTGAGACGATGATGATAAAAATTCTACAAAAACAAAATCAATAAACAACATACAACATACAACATAGTACAGTCCCTCAAAACGAAACATCAAATTAATTCCACAAAATAAAATAATAAAACCTAAAATACAAAAAAAAAACACTCACAAACCAACAAATACAATAAAAAAAATTAAAAACGATAAAATCTAAATCTCGAACGAACCCTAGTTCTGGATGCAGCGACGGCGAAGGCAACGAACTTTAGATTCCGGCGACAAGAGGAGAGTTGGTGTGCACGACGAGAGGCGAGACGAGACGGCGAGTGGTGTGAGCGACGACTGTCCGTGCCCGCGAGGAGAGGAGGTGTGGTGGTGTGAGCGACAATTGTTCGTGCGCGCGAGGAGAGGGGGTGCGGTGGTGTGAGCGACGACTGTTCGTGAGCGTGAGGAGAGGAGTGACGAGAGCCGGGAGAGGAGATACGAGAGCCGAGAGAGAAGAGATGAGAGACGAGGGAGGAGAGGGGCTTTGGTGGTCGTGAGATTTGTGAGAGGAAACCCTAGCCCCATTTGTGAGAGAGGAAAGAGAGGAGATAGAATGAGAGAGAGAGTTAGGAGATTATGAGGTTTGCTCAAGAATGCTCCACTGAACGTTTCATTTAAAAGCGGCCCAGCCCACCGAATTAATGATAAAGGGATGCGGTTAGCCCAAAAACCGCAGCCCTTAATTCTACGTCTCCTTTTTATTTTTCGCGGGGTGGGTTAAGGGTTGCGGTTAGCCCAAAAACCGCATCCCTTAATTCCCAAGGGCTGCGTTTTTCAGATAACCGCAACCCTTGCACCGCTGCCCTTGCCCTTTTTTCCTCTAGTGTATTATTTTTTGCATAATGGTAAAAGTAGAGTGATTGTTACTGTTGGAATAGATGTGTTTGTCCTTGGGAGAAGAAGCACAGGAAGATAGTTCAATGTACCTGTATGCAAATTTAATATTCATGTGTAGATTAAGAGCTTGAACTTGCAACATACCTATGGGTTTTTCATGCTTGTTCTAAGGTGAGTTCAAAGTATCTGGCTGAGAGATACATGGATGAGTGGAAATCTGATCCAACATGGAAGTTGGTCAGGTTCTATGATAGGGTTTACAAGGACACGGGGGTTCACATTGGGTACTTCAAAGCTTGGTTTTCAAGGGATAGAGCAAAACTAATCTTGTATGGGGATGCAGCTGAGGAATATGCTAGGATATTTGATAATGAGTTTGCCAACCTGAAATATAACCCAGGTTCTTCAGCTATAGTGGCGCTTGAGGGAATTGAGAGGCCCCCCAACACTTTTAGAGGATGTATGTTTGTTTGGAGGCTTGCAAAAGTGGATTCAAGAAAGGTTGCAGTGCCTTTGATTGGGTAGATGGGTGCCACCTGAAGGGGGCCTACCTGGTATGATCTTGGTTGATGTCAGCAAAGATGGGAACAATCAAATCTTCCCCAGTGGCTTGGACAGTTGTAGAAACTAAAAACACGTCAAGTTGGGTTTGGTTTTTAGAGTTGTTGGTGAGGGATATTGAATATGACTTGGTGGAAGGTGAAGGCCTGACTGTGATGTCTGACAGGCATAAGGTAATTTTTTTTCGGTTTTTTCACCATATACCCCTGATAATTTTTTTTTTGCACCGTATACCCTTTCGACTTTCCAAATTCACCATATACCCTCGACGTTTTAAAAAAATACATCAACCTACCCTTATGACTAACGGAAGTCTAACACCGTTAGTCATTAACCCCTAATCCCCCCTCTAACCCTAATTAACTAACCTAAACTAAACCTAACTCTAACCCTAACCCCTAATTTAATACCCTAACCCTAACCCTAACCACCCACCCACCACCCTTCCCCCACCCCACCTCACCCCTTCCCCCTAGCACCTACCCACCACCCTTCCCCCTAGCACCTACCCACCACCCTTCCCCCCCACCCCACTCCTTCCCCCCCACCCCACCCCTTCCCCAGCACCCCTCCCCCCCCGTAGCCCCACCAACCGCAGTCGAGCAACCCCCCCCCCCTTCCCCTGCAGTCGAGCAACCCCCCTCCCCCTTCCCTCGCAATCGTCGCGCAACCCACCTCCCCCCTTCCCTCGAAATGAAAAAAAATAATCAAAAAACGCCTAAAATTCGAAAAATTCGTTCGAAAAATCGAACCTAGCAAGGTTTCAAGGGGTTTCGAGGGGGTACGCGACCGCAAGGGGAGGGAGGGGAGAGGAGGGGGTTGCGCGGCTGCTGCGGGGGAAGGGGAGGGGGGCTGCGATTTGTGGGTTGCGATTTGTGGGTTCGATTTTCGGGATGATGGTGGGTTCGAGGGTGGTGCGACATTTTTAGGGTGTCTTGCGGGGGGTGGGGGGAGAGAGGAGGGAGGGCTTCGGGGTGGTGGGGGCTGGGGGGTCATGCGGGGGTGGTGGGGGGAAGAGGTGGGGGGAGGGGTGGTGGGTTGGTGATTAGGGTTAGGGCTAGAGGGGTTCGGGTTTAGGGTAGTTAATTAGGGTTAGAGGGGTGATTAGGGTTTAATGACTAACGGAAGTCTAACACCGTTAGTCGAAAGGGCAAGTGAATGTACTTTTTAAAACATCGAGGGTATATGGTGAATTTGGAAAGTCGAAAGGGTATACGGTGCAAAAAAATTTGTCAGGAGTATATGGTGAAAAAAACCGTTTTTTTTTTTGCCTTTGTATATTTATTTTTTTCTTAACAAACATTAACTAATGATATGCATAATTTGGAACATGGACTGCTTGAAGCTTTGTCAGTTGTGTTGTGCCTAAGACAGAGATTAGATTCTGTGCCAGACATATATGGGCAAACTTCAAGCTAGAGTTTATTGGCATAGTGTTCAAAGAGCACTTTTGGAAGGTTGCTAGGTCAACTACAAAGATATAACACTCACTAACTTTGACATTCATGCCTTTTATGCAATGTGCCTGCTTTTTTCATGCTTCATTGCTTTAGGTTGACTTTGATATTGAGATGATGCATTATATTTTTATCTGATGATGCATACTACTTAGATTCAATCCCCACCAAATACTAGGCTAAACATGCATTTACCACAGTATCGAAGTCCAATATGTTGTTGAATAATCTTTGTGAGACATTTAACTATGTGCTAAAGGAAGCAAGAGATAAACCAATAGTGACCTGCCTAGAATGGATTAGGAGATATGTGATGAAGAGAAATGGGATGCAGCTGAGAAGCATGAAGGCATATTCATGCCTTATGTAAGCAAGATGTTTGAGCGGGTGGGAGCTTCAGCAGCCAAGTGCACTGTTGTGCCATCTAGGATAGATGAATTGGAAGTGGACCACTATGGTGACATGTACGTTGTCAATTTGAAAGACAACACCTGCACTTGTTTCTACTGGGAGCTAACTGGTATACCATGCCCACATGCTTGGGCTTGTATCATCAAGAAGAGAGAAAGACCAGAGGACTTTGTGGATACATGGTACAGCAAAGACAAGCACATAGAGGCCTAACTCCACACATTAGGCATATGTATGGGATGAAGCAGTAGGACATGTCTAACTAAGTTCAACCACTCCCCCCTGTGATCCGAAAGATGCCTGGAAGACCATATTTGAAAAAGAGAAGGAAGGACAAGGGTGAAGATGCTGAGAAGAATTTAGTGACGAGACAAAATAAGCAGAACAAGTGCAGCAATTATGGCAATCCTAGCCACTACAAAACAAAGTGCAAGGCACCTCCTGCCCCTCCTAAAGAAAAGAAAAAAAGGTGGCAAACTCCCCCCTTCTAATGATACTTGGGTTGTTAAGCAAAGAAACGGGACCATGGAGAAGGTGCTTGGACAGGTAATGAACTCTAAAAACATCCCATTTTCAATCAATTACATTTGTTTTCCAGTGAGCACTAACATTTTTTTTTTTCAGGGAAACAATGAAGGCCACCAAGGAAGCACCTCAACAGCAAGACCTTCAAGCTCACACATCACATCAGATGGTCCTTCATGCCTACACCAGGCCTTTCTTAGCATCCTCCCACTCAACAGAGCCAATCAAGCAAGCCAACAAGTAAAACAACGCCAAAACATGCATTCAGACCAAAAATGCAAGTTCAATCCAAGGAGAAGAAGACTCCTGTGTGGAAGCCATAAGAAATGAAGACATATAGTTTAGGGATTATGTAGTTTATGTCTTTGCTATGGAGTATGTTGCTAAGATGGTTTTTTGATCCACAAATGAAACACATTTCAGTTTGTATATCATATTTTGATACATTTGTGGTATTGATTATGGATTATGTTATGTAACTTGTTAACTTTGTGGTAATGCAATGCAAGGCAAGATTATGTCCAACCATATCAAAATTCATTTCATAATTGAGTTCTGTACATTAATCAACTTGTCACACACATTAAGGTATACAAAATTAGTGACAAGGAACCAAGTTGCAATCACCTAAACTAAGGCTATAAATGTTTCACATCAAAGGACCGAGCCTTATATTTCTTGTTCAATTTGTCATACTCAGCATCAACTTTGACCTTTTCATCTTGGACTTGGCATAATTCATGCCGGATCTATGCTACTTCTTACTTTAGCATTCTCCTCTCTAGCACTAACTCATTACTGACAACCCTTTGCCACTCCAATATGCCATCATCCAACCACATAAATAGGTTGCAGCCATGCCAACCAGTTGCAGGGTTGTAAAATTTGCAAGCTATAAAGCGTCTCCCTAGGTTAACAGTTGTCCAAGACACTCCAATATGAGGTTTGATGACACATTCACATTTGGTTGGAAACTCATAAGCTGATTGGTAGTTTGAACTTGACATTATCTCAACAAACCCAAAGTCAAAGCGAAGTTAGGAGCTTTGTACAGGAACAAACCCTAGGTTTGGCGTAATTCAAAGAAACCCTAGTAGAAAATCGTAAAATTCATGACTAATTGAAGAATGAGAAGAAAACCCTGATATCGAGTGACTAATTGCATGGAAAACCCTAAAATTGAATAATTGAAGCTTTAATCCTAAAATTGAAGAGGGGGTTGAATTTCGTATGATAAATGCGCGCTGACCTTCAATTGGGTGAGATTCCACAGCAAGAGGGGTTCCTCTGTTCCAAGTATGCAAACTGAGAGAGGAACGACACATTGGTATAAAAATAGGAGGGAAATCAAAAGTGGTGTCCATTTAACAGAAACGGACTAACATTTTCTATTAGTTGGTAGTGCTACTCAAACTTTTGGAATTTATAAGGTAGTTCTTTACAAAAAAAAATTATAAGGTAGTTGTTTTCAAACGTAGATTTTTATTAGTTAGTTTTTGACAACAAAGGCTAAGTTTGTATTATTTTGGGAAAAGCGCCCAGAATGTGTATTATGCTAGCTAAATAATCCTAATTTTTTTCACCCAAAATTTGAATTATGCTAAAATAATCCTAATTTTTTTGGTTTGTAAAAAAGTACACTTCCTTTCCCCCCTCTCCATGTCCAGTTGTCCTCGTCCTCTGTTGAACAATCAACTCCCTGAATCAGAGAGAGAAACAGGCGCCATGAACGTGGATTCACCTCAAAGTCAAAACACTTCACTCCAACGCCTTCAAAATGTCGAAAAGGTAAACTAAAAATTCCCCATTCTCGGTCATTCATATAGTTTCTCCAAAACAATATTCATTTCTTACCTATATACTCTATTTAAATTGAATTACCTCAGAATTTTTGTGTGTATATACAAAAAAAAAAAAAAAATTATCAAATGCAGAGAATAGTTAGGGTTTTAGAGCTAGCAGGCGGAGTGATGGACGAACTTGCAAATCCAGCTGGACCTCGCAAAGAATTACTCAACAACCATTGCGGCGAATTTATGCAACTTATCAAGGTCTCAATTTCTTGTTTCTTCGTTGAATCAATTTAGTGTTAGTTAAATCCTGTTATGTTATTTGACAACTAGATTTAATTGCACACAATGCATGCTTCGAGTTAAAAAAAACATGTATAATAGTCATAGTATCTCAACGTAGAATTTTAAAACCCTTAAAAATTTAAGGGCGTTTAAGGTATTTCAGGTCGACACCTAACTCCTCAAGAGTTAGCTTATATAATAGAGATACTTGAAATATGATGAGAAACTATTTCAGAACTTTTTGCAATTTAATTCTTTTTTGGTTGCGGTCTTATTTTAGGGTTTATACTGGAGAAATTGATCTGAATTGGGGCTTATGAATGTTGCCAATGAATACTTAGATCTTTTTCTGTTTTCTTGTCGGGCATTTGTTTCGGTTGAGGAGGGAAATTGTGATAGTGGCTACACATTAGTAGTAGTGGGTTCTTGAATTTGATACTGGAGGAGGGGAAGTTAACATGTATGACATTGATTAGATATGAGTACTTGCGTTTTACAAATTGTCAAGTTAAAGACTCTGTTAAGAGTTTTCTCTATGTGTATCGCAGTGGTTTACTAGGATATGCTCTTATTGTGGTGTTTGCAAATGTTAAATTTAGATGCATTCCTTTTGCCTTGTTGTGCAAGATAGGATATCCAAGTAACGTTGCGTGAAGAGATTAAGAGTGCGTGTGAGTATCGACCTTTTGAGAAGTGCGATTACAGTGCTAGATTATCGAGTGAGATTTCTTGCAAGAAGCTGGAGTACGTTATTTCTCAGCTCGATAAGATGAAGGAAACTATTGATCAATATCAGGAATCTGCATGAAAAGGATCAAAATGTAAGCTTTTCTATATTTTTTGTCCACTATGGCAGCTTTCCTGGCTATTTTGATTTGGACCTTGGATGATGTACTTGTGTTAGGTGATATCATATGGGACTTGATTTTCTTTGCTGGTGTGAATGCTGTAAAGGTCCTCTACTGCATAAGTATACTTCATTGATTTGTCATTTTAATGGGGGCAGTTGATGTAGGATGACTTTGTGCAGTTGAAGTGGGCTGTGGGCATATAAGATAATCAGCATGTTCACATTTTTAACACCTGTATTCTCCAATTTGGGAAGTTTTTTTTGCTTAATTCTGTTTTCAGTGCCCTCTTTAGAAAGACATTGCTGTTTATCAGATCTCTTTTTGTTTTCCGTTTTCAGTTGCACACTTGCACTTATGGGTGACTGATATTAAATTCTTGCAACCTGTGGTTAATTTAAAGGGGCATACATTATATAGAAAGAGGAGAGAAGAAGTTACAATGAGTAGAATTTGAGTAGACAGTACAATCTTTCCATGGGTTGTGGTATTTAAATTATTTCAAAAGCGGTTAAAAGAGTAAAGAATTTGAAAGTTGGGACCTGCAAATTGCATAAACTTTTTAGCATCATTTTATCTTATAAGACAACGACTATAATTATAATCTACCCCCAAGGGAGAAGAAATTTAAAAAGAATTCAAGGAAAGAAATTTAAAAAGCCAAGTCCAAATGCAAATTTTCTAAAACCAAGTACGAATCTGAGTGTCAGATCCTTAAAATTTGCAAATCAAGGAGTCGGGTACACGTTTTCGAAGGATCCTAAATCTGCATTTGGACTTGGCTTTTTTTTCCCCAAAATGGCAGGATCTTTTCTATTTTTTTTTTCTCCTTTGTTTTCCTTGGGCAGTTTTATTCTTATATTATTTTGAGAGATATTTTTGTACTTCGAGAAAATATCAGTGTAGCACATATTAGATAAGAGTATAAGACTAGTACTTAATTTTATATCTCAAAAAAAAAACCCAAATACAAAACATAATTAAAATCTGCCAAATGCAAATTAAAAATAAAACGCATCTCCAAGTTTCAAAAACAAACAAACAACCCGGCTTGCTTTTTAAAGTCTAACAAAAAACTTCCAACTTAAATTCCTAGCAAAGCTCTTCTAAAACAGTCAAACTTCATTCAAGCTCTTCCCCTTCATGTTCTTCCTCTTCATTGTTAAAAAAACATGACTTCTATGGTGGGATCTTCAACAAATATATTTGCAAATGCATCCACATAAGCATCATCAATAATGAGTGAAACTCTGCTTATAAAAGTATGAAATAAAGGGGGGAAAAACAGTTAGCCAAATATTTTTAACAATGAAGAAGAAGAACATGAAGGAGATAGCTTGAATGAAGTTTGATTGTTTAAGAAGAACTTTGTTAGGATCTTAAGTTAGAAATTTTTTGTTAGACTTTAAAAAGTTGGTCCGGTTCTTTTGTTTTTTGAAACTTGGAGATGATTTTTATTTTTAATTTGGATTTTGGCAAATTTTAATTATGTTCTGTATTTGGATTATTTATGAGATATGAAATTAAGTACTAGTCTTATCTAATATTTTGTGCTATGCTGATATTTTCTCCAAGTACAATTAAATATCTCCCAAAATAGGATAAGAGTAAAACTGCCTAAGGGGAAACAAGGGAGAAATTGGTTTTAGAAAATTGTCATTTTGGAGAGGAAAAAACAGAATCCAAATCCAGATTTAGGAACCTTAGAAAACATGCCCCAAGTCCTTGATTTTCAGATTTCAAGGATCAGACACTCGGATCCGTACCTGTGTCGGATCCTCGTACTCTTATATTCTTGACGTTCCTTGTTATCATAATGAGACGATTTGTCATGATAATGAAGTTTGTTTATACCAACTGGCCTGGACAGGCTGCTTTACTTTCATATTAAGCTTCACATTGGGCATTGAAAGAGGTGCACTTTATAAAGTATAGTACTTAGAGGGGTCTTGCTACATTTTTTTGCACCGTAGTAAATGAGATGGAAAATCTCATGTGATGTCTGCACTCTGCATAGATTGTGTAACGCCGAGTCACATGCTTATGTCCCTTGCTGCCATTCTACTGCATTGTTTCATCTTGAGTTGGCACTTAATTCCATCAGTATCATATATTTTCCCTTGAGATAGTGTGTTAGTTTCTTGGGTTTCTCATTTGTTCTAATATAATTTCATCGTTTTATTGTGCGAGGTAGCTTGCAGCTGACAGCTGACTGTTGAGAAGCCGGAACCTGGAAATGCAGGAGTTTATACTTTCTAAATAGCATTTAGGGTTTTACGCGATAAATTGATCCGAATTGGGGTTTATGAATGTTGCCAATAAATAATTAGACCTTTATCTCTTTTCTTGTCGGCATTCGTTTTGGTTGGGAAGGGATTTTGTGTTAGTGGCTACACATTAGTAGTAGTGAGTTCTTGAAGCTGATACTGGAGGAGGGGAAGTTAACATGTATGATATTGATTAGATATGAGTACTTCCGTTTTACAAATTGTCGAGTTAGAGACTATCCATTACGAGTTTTCTTTATGTGAATCATAGTACTTTACTCCGATATGCTCTCATTGTGGTGTTTGCAAATGTTGAATCTAGATGCATTCCTTTGCTTTGTTGTACAAGATAGGATATCCAAGTGACACTGCATGAAGAGATTAAGAGTGCGTGTGAGTATCGACCTTTTGAGAAGTGTGATTACAGTGCTAGATTATCTAGTGAGATTTCTTCCAAGAAGTTGGATTATGTTATTTCTCAGCTTGATAAGATGAAGGAGACGATTGGTCGATATCAGTAATCTGCATGACAAGGATCAAAATGTAAGCTTCTCTATGTTTTTGTCCACTATGATAGCTTTCCTAGCTATATTAAATTGGACCTTGGATGATGTACTTGTTTTAGGTGATGTCATATGGGACTTGATTTTCTTTGTTGTTGTGAGTGCTATAACTGTCCTCTACTGCAAAAGTGTACTTTATTGATGTGTCATGTTCACAGTCACAGTTGACGTAGGATGACTTTATATCTGTCTTACCGGGCTACAGCTCTGTTGTGTCAGCTGTGTCAGGTGTTAGGAAATGGTCCTTTACTAGTTGAGAAATTTTGGTTCTGCAAGCCTAGAAATCGGTTCATGTGACTGATAGTCTGATACTGAATTAGTTTGCTTTCGGGGCACTTGAAGATAGAGCGAAGATGAAGTGGAAATATAAAACCTGCATGTTCACATTGTTAATACTCAAAAATTTTAAATTTGCAAGGTTTATAAGCTTAATGCTGTTGTTAGAGACCTCGTTACAAAGACATCTTCGTTTGTCAAACCCATTCTTATTTTTTCCATTTCAGATATTACTCATGGTTTATTTATTTCCAGTTTTTGCACCCTGTGGTAATTTTTTCAATGGGCATACATCATATTGAAAGAGAAGAGAAGACTTTGAGTATAATTCTATCTATCCTTTGGAACAATGAGTATGGAGACTGCAATCTTTGCCCTTGATTTTCTGAAATAATATATGGGGCCTGCAAATTGCATAAACTTTTTAGCAGATGGTATGATTTTGTCTTATACGAGAATGAGTAAAATTATATTCTACCCCAGGCCCTAATAGTAAAGCGGGAAGAAATAGAAAAAGATACTAGTTAATTATGAAAGGAAAAGACATAGCAAAACAAGCTTACACCATGAAGGCCTGTAGATACTCCGGCACTGTGAATTGC
This sequence comes from Beta corolliflora, assembly GCA_947648045.1. NCBI lineage: Eukaryota > Viridiplantae > Streptophyta > Magnoliopsida > Caryophyllales > Amaranthaceae > Beta > Beta corolliflora. The sequence goes on along the minus strand of CANSZD010002921.1, from coordinate 5,018,027 downwards.
CACAAATACTGGGGCCATTCCCGCTTTGTGCTCTCTTTTATTCAACTGTTTCTCTTGTTCATGGTATACTTGCTACTCCACTTGCCTTTTGAATTCATTCGTTCATAATTTTTCTGTACTATTGGCTTTATCTTTGAACGAATCATATAAAATCATAGCATTTCTTGTTGTGAGAAGAATATTGGTGAGGATGAGAAGAGAAATTAGATACAATTTGGTGCTACAATTTCTCTTCTCATAACCACAAAGATTTCATTGGGTATGCAACTTCAGCTTGTGTAAATTATAAGCTAACTGAATCTTTTAGCTAGCTTATAAATTTGTCAAACAAATTTCCAAGTTTTAGGGCCCGTTCGCTATCGTTTTTTGTTTCCAGTTTTAAGTTTTTTTGAAAACCAAAAACAAAAATATGGAAACCAGAAAAAGTAGTTTTCAGTTTTCAGTTGTCAGTTTTCAAAATTAGCATGTTTACTATCAATATGACTAATTTTAACCTTATTATACAACTCATATCATATAGTTCTAAAATCATAAAAAACAAAAACTGAAAACTGGCAGTGATACCGAACGGGCCCTAACTAGCATGTTTTTTATTTTCAGTTTGGCCTTGGCCCAACACTAGTTGTTCGATATATTCTTTCATGTCATTCTAATTTTTGTAGCTACGACCTAGTTCAAGAGTTAGTTTTACTAGATACTTCTTATACAGAATCTGATAGCTTGTTAGTTTCTGGGCTTGCATTTTTGTAGACTTTGAGCTAGTTTTGACAAATAGATCCTGTATCAATATGATTGGAAGGGGTATTAATCTAAATTTAGAATTTCCCACCTATTATGCAACCTTCTAGTCGCCTTTGGGCATGGATGATTGAAAACCTGAAGTGTTGTGAAACACTGGGATGAGTTATGTTAGATATTATTTTTTCTCACACAAGAATAGTCTTCAGTAACACATGTTAGGCTTGAGATACTTGCTCACTTTCTTGATCTCTGATTAGTGGTGTCAAAACAGGTTCTCAAACAGGTTATGGGTATACCCACGGTGAACCAGGTCAGACCCGGACATGTCAGGATTCTGACAGTCAATGCCCCAGGTCGTGATTGGTCAGGTTTTGTTCAATTGGGTCGATCACAATTGAATCATGGGATTGCCGGGTGCCGGACTGGTCTGAACGTTCCATTTACAAGTCGATCCATTACCGGGTATGATCGCCTGTAGATCATTTTTAACCGGGTTTGCGCAGGTCGTATTTGGGTTTCATGTACGCTTGGGTAGAGTCAAGTGTACTCGGGTTGAATCACTAATGACCTTAGTTCGATCATTGTGAAGCATCGGGTTCATTCGCTATTGAACGTCACTTCAACTTCGGTTGACTCCTGGTCGAATCATTTTGGTTTTGTTATGGATTTTGTAAACAAATCATATTATTAAAAGTATAAAGATCGACATATATATATACATATGTGTATGTGCGATAAATATATGGATGATAACGAAAAATTAATAAAAATACTATATTGTTTACCGTGATGTTTAGTGTATTCTCTTAGTCAACTCTTATTTCGACTAATCGATCAACTGCGTAAAACCACTCTAATGAGTAAAGGAGTAGAACGACTCTTCATATGTTCTAATATTATATATTATAACCAACGACAATAATAACGAGTAGACGATCAATTTCAAGTAATAGTAGACGACAGTAACCCGAAATCCTGTTAATAATAATAATAATAATAACAGTAATAGTAACAATGCTAACAATAACAATAGTAATACAAATAAGAACAGGAATACTAACAATAACAATAACAATACAAATACTAACAATAATAGTAGCAACAATGCTAATAATAGCAATAACAATAACAAACATAACGCGGTATATATGTATTATGTTGTGACTATATATGATAAAGTATAAACAAACTATTTTATCAATATGTTTAAACATTTTAGTACTACATTGGTATCAAAATAATTGCAAAACCACTCTAATACTCTATTGATTATAAATTAGTATAACGACTCTTGATATGTTATAATATTATAACAAATGACAATCATATGTTTATAACGACGATTCATATGAGGCCTAAGTGATTATAACGAGGGTCCATATGTTTTACAATTATAATAATAAACATAACAACATTTTATATAAATGATAGTACACATAACAACCATAAGTCAATAACTTAACAAGTACTTACTAGATAGTAACTTGTTAGCAACCATATGTTAACTTAGCATTTAGTTAGTTACTCACTTAGACTTATACTAACTCAGTAACGCACTAACTTGTTCCTTGTTAACTGTTACTAAATACATAAACACTAATTAACAAATAACCGATAAAGCGATAAGACATTAAGTCCTAAATCCTAATATAAGATCATTTAAGTTGATCGTCTTTAAGTTAAATTCAGTACGAAACTCAAATCATCTAATTGAATTGAGAAAAAATTGTTACTAGATAATAAGATTAATGACTGTATGAATATAGATTATAAGCTAATTCAAAATAATAATACACTATTTTAGCTGTTACTATATTTTTATTCACGTATAAATCACAAACGATGATCAAAGTGAAATTTGTGAATAGTGTAAAATGTCAAAGTGTAACATGTAAAAAAAACTGGATGAAGTATTTGGATTGAAACAAGTTGTTATCGGACGAGATCAATGAATATATCATTGTAAGTCGATAATCTAAGTCAATGTAACACTATATATAAGTTTGCTTAAATAAATAAAAGCATTGCATTACATATAGGAATTTGATATTTTTTAAGCACAACCCTTAGGGATATAGTTATCAAATTCGTTAAATAACATCTATCCAAATCACTACAATCGACGGCAGAGAAGAGAAAAAAGACGAAGCACACGGATTGTCACCATCTACCGTCCGATTCACTGCACCCACATTAAACGACTTAAATGAACCCAAATAAAATTCCCTCCAAATCGAAAATTCAAAAAATTCAATCCCACTCCCAATATAAACGATTTCAATGAACCCAAACAAAATTCCCTCCAAACCGAATATAAAACCCCCAATTCCATTCCCTCTCAATCCACCAAATCTGAGTAAAAAATTATCAGAATCCAAAAATTAAAGAAGAAAGAAAATGTCAGGAAGAGGAAAGGGAGGAAAGGGGTTAGGGAAAGGTCGAAAGGAGGAGCAAAGAGACACAGAAAAGTTTTAAGAGACAACATCCAAGACATTACCAAGCCCGCTATTCGTCGTCTCGCAAGAAGAGGTGGTGTTAAGAGAATCAGTGGCCTGATTTACGAAGAAACTCGCGGTGTTTTGAAGATCTTTTTGGAGAATGTTATTAGAGATGTTGTTACTTACACCGAGCACGCTCGTCGTAAGATGGTTACTGCCATGGATGTTGTCTACGCTCTTAAGAGGCAAGGCCGCACTCTCTATGGGTTTGGTGGTTAAACAGGATTGTCAATTAATTAGCTAGTATTCTAGTGTTGGATTAGTTTTTTCTTACCTCTAAAAGATACATTTGCAGAGACGATAATGTTTTTAGAAAAATATTGTAGATTTTGGTTAACATGCGAATATGCGATATGTACGGTAGTTAATTGTATTGATTTTGGGTTTGGCTATAGAGGGAGAAAGATTGAGAATTACATGAAGAGAGAAAGAACTAGTTCATACGAAATGGGTATTGATTGTCAGTTTTAGTGCTTCATGCTTTAGTCATTAATTATAGTTTTTGGTGAGGAACTTAAAAGCCACAGAAGAAAGAAATAGGAGATATTGTTTGCTAACTTAAGTTCTTATCAGAAAGTGCAGTTTTGGAAATTTTTTGGAATTCAGTCTTGATTTTCTCTGAGATGTGAACTTTACTTTACAAGATTTATCTTTTGGTTTCGTTTTTAGACTTTCAGTGTGTGAACTAGTAAACTGAATTTTTGGATTGTCGATGATAATGTCAAGCTTGCCGGAAAATTGGTGGTGGTGGTGGCTCTAGTGGTGCAATCTATAATGGTGGTGAAAGAAGAAGGGGAGAAGGGGAAGTGAGGGAAAGAGTAGAAAGAAATATACAAATACAGTATAAAATATGTATTGTTAGAGCGTTAGTAAGAAATTTTAGGGCGGCGTTTAGCAACCCAATAATATATTCATGGAAGTATTTTTATTTAATTTTCAAGTATTGATGTTCGTTGATTTTAGTATATATTAAATGATCGACTGGAACTATCAACGTGTATATATATGTATTAATATTTGCATTACATTGTTAACTAGAAAAAAGTAGCAAAATAAGATTATACAAAACCTTGACGCATTTCGTGTCGTGAAATTTTACAAAATAAAAAATAAATTTTCCAGTTATATTTTCTTTCTCAACGCCAAAAAGTGGTTCAATTGAATTATAGTTTAATTCGGGTCGATCATAAACAAATTGGGCTGAACCATGTATTTACTAGGCCTAATCAGATTTTGGGTTAATATCGGGTTGAGATGCGGTCAGGTTCGGGTTTGAATGCAGGTCTGTGTGGTCAGGTCAGAATATAATCTTGCCGGGTGCCGGTCAGGTCTGGGTAATCCCAGGTCAGGTTTCGGTCAGGTTTGGGGACTGACCCTCACAGGTCGAACCAGATTCAAGTCAGGTCAATATCAAGTTGAGCCAGCGGTCAGATCTGTCTCTGACACCACTATCTCTGATTACCTTACCTAAATCCTGCTGCTCCTCGAAAGAAGCTCATCACTTATTTCCCCTTTAGCAGTTTTATGATTGTGTTACCCTGCATGCTTGGTCAAGATAACATTATCTTGTACTATATTCTTGACAATTCCTGTGATCATAATGACGTTTGTCTATATTCATTGGCCTGGACAGGCTGCTCTATTCCCATTTTTAGCCCATGTTAATGTTACGAACCGGAGGAGGTGAACACAGTAGAGTACTAATAAGGATCTTTAATTATTCTTTATATATTCCCTTGCATTCTAGTAGATGAAATAAAAAATCTTATGTGATGTCTGCACAGGTTGCTGTCCAGATACATGCTGATGTCTCTTGTTGCAATTCTAGTGCATTTGTTTTCTCTTGAGATCGCATAAAATCCCATTGGTTTCGTATGTTTTTCCTTGAGATGATGCTTTAGGTTTCTCATTGGTCTGTTATGAACTCATTGTTTTATTGTGTGAGGTAGGCATGCAGCCAAGTGAATGTTGCTGAGAAGCTGGAACCTGGAACCTGGAACCTGGAAGTGCATGAGGGTATGCTTTGAAATTGTTCGTGCTATGTTGAAAAGATTTTCGACCTCTTGTTACAATTTGCTAGGGGCTGCTGTATGGATGAAAGAAACTAGTTGGTTGGAGGAGCACACAGTATTGTATATGAACTGACTCTTATATGTTCAGACTTATTAGTGTCTGCAAATTAGGCTGTTGTCTTTTATGTTAGATATTTTAGTTACCTTAGCGAATGTTAGGCGTAATTCTTGACATGTGTACGAGTGATTTGTGAGCTGACTCAGAAATTAGAGTAAGTTTTGCATCGAACACTAGAGCTAACTTCCTCATACTAAGGCCTTGTTTAGTTTAGTTTACCTTTATAATAGTAATAAAAATAATACTTCCTCCATTTCTTTTTTTAAATGCAACAAAGGAATATTTTATATCTCACAAAAAATACCCCTTTGTTGCATTTGAAAAGAAACGCACGAAGTATCATAATATTTATTACTTCCTCAGTTCTGAAATAAGTGAAACACTTCTCTCCTTTATGTGAGTTTTTTGAGAAAAGTGTTTCACTTATTTCAGAACGGAGGAAGTATAATAGAACAAAATAATAATTATTATTTCCTCTGTCATAAAATAATCAAACTCTTGTCTAAACACTTAATTTAAGGAGAAGTTACGTGGTTATAAAATGTTATATTATTCAAAAAAGGTGGATTTGATAGGAGTTAATGGAGTATTTTTTATTAAATGATACTCCCTCTGTTTTTTTTTATCCTTCTCACTTCCCTGTGCGCGTCTCCCTGATGCAAGATACGTGCATGGATTGCTTCACCAACTATCTTTATTTGCTTTATTAGAATTGTTGCATGGTTTTACTTTACTCCTAAAGTAGAGGTTTTACATGTAACGAAAAATATGTCTTTTATTATGTTTGTTAGTTAAATTAGTTGATTAAGTTGTTTTTATTTTTAGTCGATTGTAATAAGGTGGCCGAAAATCTGATGACTTGTAATAGTCCAAGGGTAGGCGTGTGGTCCTAGTGTTTTTAGGAAAGTCTTGAGTATCTTTCCTTATGCTTGAGTTTCCTTAAGTTGAGCTAGATTCTAGGGTTTAATTTAGGAAAGCACTTTCCTTATTTACTTAAAGCTAGCCGTGAGTTGTAATGCCTTGGAGGGCAAGGATTACTTGCTACCCTCCTTATAAATAGGCGCCTAGTCCATTAATAAAAAGGAGTAGACTGATTTTGAGAATTGTGAGCGTTGCTTATTTCGGTTGTTAACCAAAACAATACTTGTTGCGACTTGTATTCATCTTCTAATTGCGATTAGGAAGAGACCCTCTAATTCCTGCGAGAATCAAGAGTACTATCCTTGTTTTATTTCTTATTTTCATCATTCATTCATAATAAAAACATAAAAAGACGTCACTTAAAACTAGGTTAAAGTTTGTGAATTTTCGGATTCGAAATTCATATCAGTTGGTATCAGAGCAGTAAGGTTTTAGAGGCTCGTGAGGTCGCGTGCTAGCTTAGATTGAGCTGAAATTTTGTGTGGGGATAGTAAACATCTTGAAGTTTGTTGTGTCAAAATTTCGTTTAATTCCGAGTTATAACGAATCCACAGTCATCAATACAATCCGACGTATTGCGTAACAACAATGGGAGACTTCGAGAAACAAATGTTAGCTTGTTTTGAAAAGCTAAATCAGGAGATTACCAAGCTAAACAATGCGATTGACATGTTGATTCAACGACGAAAAGAGAAAAGATCTAGAGATCTAATTCTTGTTGATGATGAAACCATGAAAGAGGTTCAAGAATTTGTTCTTAATGTTGAAGAAGAAGAAAAGACTGAAACTTTTTCAAATTTGGACAATAAAGATTTGATCTTTGAAGTTTCTCATGTTGAAGATGAATTAAAAACTGAATCTTTGGCTTGTACAACCATCAAAGTTCCGATCTTTGATATTCCATGTGAGAAGAAAGCTACAAAAGAGCGTTGGGTACAACAATATGCAACATCTTCTACTGATTTTTGTCTTGATGCCGTTATATGTCATACACATCCACAAACCTCATGGATTCCACTTCTCTTTCTCATACGTGTACTTGTTCTTATGGTTCATGGTTATCGTGCGTGGATGATTGCTTGGTTACATCAAAACTTGAGACAAGTTTTTTTTCAAGAGGGGGAGAATGATGCAAGATACGTGCATGGATTGCTTCACCAACTATCTTTATTTGCTTTATTAGAATTGTTGCATGGTTTTACTTTACTCCTAAAGTAGAGGTTTTACATGTAACGAAAAATATGTCTTTTATTATGTTTGTTAGTTAAATTAGTTGATTAAGTTGTTTTTATTTTTAGTCGATTGTAATAAGGTGGCCGAAAATCTGATGACTTGTAATAGTCCAAGGGTAGGCGTGTGGTCCTAGTGTTTTTAGGAAAGTCTTGAGTATCTTTCCTTATGCTTGAGTTTCCTTAAGTTGAGCTAGATTCTAGGGTTTAATTTAGGAAAGCACTTTCCTTATTTACTTAAAGCTAGCCGTGAGTTGTAATGCCTTGGAGGGCAAGGATTACTTGCTACCCTCCTTATAAATAGGCGCCTAGTCCATTAATAAAAAGGAGTAGACTGATTTTGAGAATTGTGAGCGTTGCTTATTTCGGTTGTTAACCAAAACAATACTTGTTGCGACTTGTATTCATCTTCTAATTGCGATTAGGAAGAGACCCTCTAATTCCTGCGAGAATCAAGAGTACTATCCTTGTTTTATTTCTTATTTTCATCATTCATTCATAATAAAAACATAAAAAGACGTCACTTAAAACTAGGTTAAAGTTTGTGAATTTTCGGATTCGAAATTCATATCACTCCCAATGCACATCTTTGAACTCAAATATCTTTCGTTATAGACTAGTAAAAATTATAACGATTGAATATTAATAAAGTACTAATTGAGACGAATTAAACAAGACCCCACATGACTATATTTTTTCTTATAAATTGAAAAAAATTGAGAAGATTCTATCTAAGTATGAATAGTGTCAAGATTCTAAGTGAGAAAGATAAAAAAAAACAGAGGGAGTATCTTATAGTGGTAGAGACCTGTATACTTTTTAATTTTGGAACAAATGGGTGTTAGAAAACTAATACTTCCTCCAATTTTAAACACTCACAGCGTGGAAATGTGTGCGAGGACCAACAAGAGGAGAGAGAGTGATAAAAAAGAACATGCATGTGTTAGGAGAGAGAAAAAGAGAATATATTGTCAAATATGTCGACGTTGTAAGTAAGAGAACTTTTAAAATGGGAAACATTGCAAGTATTAAAAGATGAGGAAATGCAATAATGGTGAAATTATGTTAATAGTGGAAGTGTTTAAACTCATACGAGATGAATGAAAAAGAAAAGTGTTTAGACTATACTGGAATGGAGGGAGGAGTAAGCAATAGTATGATTACTACTTCCTCAATCCCATATTCATTGCAACACACCTTTATGCACAATTTTTTTTAGAAATAGATAAAGTGACACATGGATTATAATTATTTTATTGTTAAATTTGATTTGATAAAATCAAGTGGATATTCTTACACTAGCCTCATATGCACGCTATGCATGCGAAGTTGTTATCAAAGTTGAATTTCTTGTATAATTATATCTAATAATAATTTGTTCGAAAAATTATTTACAAAGTTATATCTTAAAGAAAAACATACTCATAATGAAATTGAGATTTAACAATGATTACCCATATATATATTTTTTTGATAGCTAAACTTCTCTATGATTTCATATATGTGTATAATGTTTTTTTGGGTAAGTAATGGAAATGTATTGAACTAACCAAAATCATACAACCTAATCCTCAATGTGAGGATGGAAACTACGCATGGCTAATTAAGCCAGAATTACAAATTTGAAAACCAATCAACATCCTTACTACTCCATTTAGTGGATCTATAAAAATTTGCTTTATGTATAACTATACATTTAATTTCTTTAACTATACATTCTATTCTATGGACTTTCATATCCCAAAATGCTTCATTTCGTGATCTCCAAATTTGGTATACTGCAGCAGCCAATGTCATATACACAATCTGCTTTCTCATTTTAGTTCCTCCATATCTTCTGCTAGTCCAGTTGACCCACTGCAATAAACTCCTGTTTCTCCAAGTAATGCCCATCCAGCCAAGCACATTACTTAGTAGTTGCTTACTGAAGTAACATTCGAAGAAAAGGTGCTGATGTGTCTCTTCATAGTTGCCACACAAGCAACATTTATTATCACTACTCACATGATATTGAAACAATCTTAGTTCTCAATCTTCCTTGAATGCTTAACCAGGTAATAAACCTCTGTTTTGGCATACTCATTCTATTCCATATGCCTTTGGACCATGAAATCCTTGGCAGTTCACCAAGCAAATGATTGTAAGCTTGTTTGATGGAATATTGTGTCTGAGCAGGCCACAGATGCATTCTCATCTGATGTAGGTCATTTTTAACCTTACAAAGATGTTTTATCACCCTGCTTGCTCTTGTAGGAGCTTAAAAGGACCACCAATCACCATTTTTGATGTAAATAGAGTGCACCCACTTCACCTATATCTCATCCTTCTGATTGCCAATATGCCAGGCCAATTTACCTATGGCTGCTTTCCAGATGCTAAGTTGTCTAAATCTAGACCCCCATTTCCCTTAGGAGTGCACACTGAATCCCACTTCACATAGCCCACTTTATCACTGGTTGCAACACTACTCCACAAAAATTCCTACAAACAACATTTATCTTGTGAATGATGGTACTAGGTAAGATGAAAATTTGTGCCCAATAGCTATGAATGCTAATGAGTACTGAATTTATGAGTTGAGCTCTCCCTGCAAAAGATAAGTTCCTGGTACTCCACGTTCTGATTCTTGAGATCATCTTTTCAACCAATATCTCACAATCAGTCTCCTTCAATTTTGTTGAACTGATTGGAACACCCAGATATCGAAAAGGCAAGCTTTCAATTTTAAAACCAGAGAACTGAGTGACTCTATTTACCTCCTCTTCCTCCATAGCAGTATAATAAATTGTAGACTTGCTATTATTGGCTTGCAGACCACTTGATTCAGTAAAAAGCTTGATACCTTGCAAAAGAAGGTATGCAGATTTGACCTCCCCTTTACGAAAGAGAAGTAAATCATCTGCAAAGCAGAGATGATTTACTTTCAAACCAGCACAACCAATGAAGTGCTTGAACTCAGTCAAGTCAGCAATGTATGTGAGGATTCTAGTGAGGTAATCCATGTACAAAACAAAGATTAAGGGAGACATTGGATCCCCTTGTCTCACACCTCTTCTTGCTTCAAAAAAACCTTCAGTATTTCCATTTATAAGCAAAGTAAACTTGGGAGTAGTGATATGTTCCATAACACAAGTGACGAAATGAGAGGGAAAATTCAGAGTTGTTAATAATTGCTGGATAAAATCCCACTCTATTGAATCATACGCCTTTCTGAGATCAACTTCATAAACAACCCCTTCACCTTATTATTACCCATATTTGATAACATTATAAATCACATGAACATCAAAACATAATACAAAAGTAAGGATTATCTTTGGAGCGACATTGTTCTATTGTTGGTTTGCAGATGGAGAAGAGAAGATAATGGAGAGGAAAGGATGAAGAATTTTGAATAATTTGAGCGTTCTACTATAACTTGTTTTTGGAAGTTAGAGATTGTTGTATTCCATGTTTTGATGATGCCAAATAATTAGGTTATACTATATAGTTTTTATTTTGCGAAAAATATAAAATACCAAAAATAATGTAATGTTTAATGTTGCATTTATATCTTGTGGAGAATGATTAATTATTTAATCTAAGTCAAGATATTTATTTTTATGCACTTTTGAATTTTATCATATGGTATGTTTAATATTCTAGTAACTTAGAATCATTGAAAAAAAGATTCTTTAAGTTAGTAGATATTTTTGTTGTTGTTGTTTGTGCTTGAAATTCAGTTGGAATAGGCGTGGCATAAAAGGTGGAGCTAACTCCTTGAAGCTCTCCAACTAACTTGATCCACTTGCGCATTACTTGCTGGAGGTTAGCCCACTAACGGATAGTGGAAGATTGGTTATTTCCCGTTGCAATGTTCGTGGAGTGTGTGCAGCGAAAATCAAGCCATGATCTCCACACCATTACAAGCACTTATCAAGGAGAATGTGGAGCATAATATTTCCAGTAGAAGAAGATTAATTGCAGCAGCTTATAAGAGGAAGATAATTCGAAGAAAACTGAAGAACTTTCAAGCATAAAAGTCGATCAATACTTAGAAAGTTTTTCTTGTAATTTCCTCTTATATTCTACATACTTATTGTAATATTCATAGTGTGTTGGTGAGAGAAAATTTAGAGAATATCCTTGTATTCAAGAGAGAGAAAGAAAGAGAGAAGAGAGAAGACTTCGAGTGAAGTTAAAGTGAGTGTCATCAGTTCAGGGGGAACTGGGGTGACTGAGAACAAGTTCCTAGAGGAACAGAGAAGGTCCGTTAATAGGTTGTAAAAGATAGAGTCTTTTGGCCTATTATAGTAAAGAGAGTTTGAGTCAAAATCCCTCGTGGTCAAGGTTTTTCTTCCTATTTGGCCTAGGAAGTTTTCCTTGTAAAAATCTCGTGTGTGTGTCTCTTTCTACTTTTACTTAGTTTTTAATTCCGCAATATATTTTGAAAATTTCCCCTCAACTACAATTCACCCCCCTCTTGTAGTTGGTCTAGTGTTCATACTAGAATAACAATTGGTATCAGAGCCTAGTACCTCCAGAATCAGCTAATACTGAGGAGATTGTACCTGAAAAAATGAACACTACGGGAGAAAAGCTTGATGAAGGGTATTCAACTCAACGCCCACCTATGTTCAATGGCAAACATTATCCATACTGGAAGAATCGTATGGAAATATTTATTAAAGCAGAGAATTACCAAGTATGGAAGGTAATTGAAATTGGTGACTTTGAAGTCACAAAGAAGAACGACAAAGGGGAACAGATTCCTAAACCCCTTGCCGAGTTTGACAAAGAGGACTTCGACAAAATGGAGATGAACAACATGGCCAAGAAGCTACTCCATTGTGGTCTTGGTCCCCATGAACACAATCGAGTCATGGGATGCAAGACTGCAAAGCAAATGTGGGAACTCCTTCAAATCACTCATGAATGAACAAGCGAAGTGAAACGATCAAAGATCGATATGCTTATGCATAAGTACGAATTGTTTCACATGAAACAAAAGGAGCCTATTCAAGATATGCTCACTCGCTTCTCAAACATCATAAACGAACTTGAATCTCTGGGAAAGATAATTTCTCCAGAGGAACAGGTTCGTATGGTACTAAGGAGTCTACCACAAGATGAGACATAGATGGCCAAGACTACGGCACTGTTGGAAACCAAGGACTTCACAACGTTCAACGTTGAACAACTTGCTGGTTCCTTGATGACCCATGAGTTACATCTAGAAACTCATGAAACTGAATCATCAAAGCCTAAGGCTCTAGCTCTCAGGTCAGAGGAACAAGAAGATTCAAAAACTGATGATGAAGAAGCTGCGATGATTGTAAGAAGATTCAAGAAATTCTTCAACAAGAATTACAGCCACAAAGAAACCAACGAAGTTAAGTTGTCATAAGTGTGGAGGCCTTGATCATTTCATCAAGGAGTGTCCTTAATGGGAAAACGAGAAAGCAAAAGGGAAATACAAAGAGAAGGGCAAGGAACAACAAAAGTCCTTTTCGAGAAATGATATGAAGAGAGTCATGGTTGCAGCATGGGGAGAGTCTGACTCAGAGGAGGAGCAGGAACAGACTGAGGAAGAAACTGCCCATCTATGTCTCATGGCAAATATCGAGGACAAAGTGGAATCTTCAAACCCCAAGGTAAGTTTTAATGCAATTGAAGAGGAACTTACATAACTTAATAAAAGCCAATTAATAAAACTTTTATTAGAAACCTTAGATGAACACAAGGAAGTATGCGCAAAAAGAGATCAATTAACTAATGCCTTGAAAGTCACTAAGAACCTTTCTAATTGGCTTAACACATTAAAAAGTGATACTGAAAAAAGATTCTTTGAACTTTTTGACAAGAGTAGAGCTTATCAAGATGCATTTGAAAAAGTTAAAAACGAGAATTATCTTTTGAATTTGGAATTGGCAAAATTGAAACTGTTTGTTCCTGAAGGAACAGTTTCTTCAATAAATACCAGAAGCACTGCTGAAAATTTGAAAAACAATTATGAAAATGTTGTTCAAGAAAATCTGGTATTAAGGAAGAAACGGGAGCCCTCAAGGAACAAGCTTCCTGACCCAGTCTCATGGATACAAAAGTATCAAAACAAAGGAAGAGATGGTCTCGGTTTCAATCACAAGAAAAAGGACAAAAAGAAAAAATATATTGACCTGCCAAGTAGCAAGATATGTTCTTACTGTGGGAACAGTGGTCACATAGTATCTGACTGTTCCACCAGAGAAGAACGTATTGAGAGGAACACGTACCTAGTAAAACAGGTTTGGAAAATTAAGAAAGACTCAAGTCCATCAAAGGAACCCAAGCTAGACTGGGTTCCTACCACTAACTAGTTTGCTATGGTACAGGCTGAAGTGAGGGGGAACAATATGTGGTACCTCGATAGCGGTTGTTCTCAGCACAAATGGAGGAACTGTGACCTTTAGAGACAATCTTACAGGTAATATAGTTGTTGTTGGTAAGATAGGTAAATCTCAGTCACATTCCATAGATAATGTATTTTTGGTCGAGGGTTTAAAGCATAGTTTACTTAGTATATCTCAGTTTTGCGATAAAGGAAATAATGTGAAGTTTACTAATGAGTCTTGTATAGTCAGCAATGAAAGTACAGGAACCAAGATCCTTGAGGGAACGAGGAAAGGGAACACCTATATGGTCGACCTGAACCTTGTTCCTAGAAATAATCTCACATGCTTAAGTGTGATCGAAGCTGATCCTCTTCTATAGCACAAACGTTGTGGGCATGCAAGCTTGTCCCTACTGCATAAACTAAGTGGGAAGGACTTGGTAGTTGGTTTACCAACAATTAAGTCTTTGAACCACGGTGTTTGTGATTCATGTGTTAAAGGCAAGCAAGTGAGATCCTCATTCAAATCCAAGAAAATGGTAAGCACACAAAGGCCATTAGAACTTCTTCACATGGACTTTTGTGGCCCTGTACGCATCCAAAGCCGATCAGGTAAGAGATATGTGTTAGTCATAGTAGATGATTTTTGAAGATACACATGGGTTATTTTTCTTCATAGTAAGGATGAAACGTTTGATGAATTTTTAACCTTTGCTAAAAAGATTCAAAGAACAAGTGGATTTAAATTAAAACATTTAAGATATGACCATGGTAAGGAGTTTGAAAACTCCAAGTTTGATGAATTTTTAATGTAATGTTTAATGTTGCATTTATATCTTGTGGAGAATGATTATATATTTAATCTAAGTCAAGATATTTATTTTTATGCACTTTTGAATTTTATCATATGGTATGTTTAATATTCTAGTAACTTAGAATATTTGAATAAAAGATTCTTTAAGTTAGTAGATATTTTTGTTGTTGTTTGTGCTTGAAATTCAGTTGGAATAAGCGTGGCATAAAAGGTGGAGCTAACTCCTTGAAGCTCTCCAACTAACTTGATCCACTTGCGCATTACTTGCTGGAGGTTAGCCCACTAACGAATAGTGGAAGATGGTTATTTCCCGTTGCAATGTTCGTGGAGTGTGTGCAGCGAAAATCAAGCCATGATCTACACACCATTACAAGCACTTATCAAGGAGAACGTGGAGCATAATATTTCAAGTAGAAGAAGATTAATTGCAGCAGCTATATAAGAGGAAGATAATTCGAAGAAAACTGAAGAACTTTCAAGCATAAAAGTCAGTCAATACTTAGAAAGTTTTTCTTGTAATTTCCTCTTATATTCTACATACTTATTGTAATATTCATAGTGTGTTGGTGAGAGAAAATTCAGAGAATATCCTTGTATTCAAGAGAGAGAAAGAAAAAGAGAAGAGAGAAGACTTCGAGTGAAGTCAAAGTGAGTGTCATCAGTTCAGGGGGAACTGGGGTGACTGGGAACAAGTTCCTAGAGGAACAGAGAAGGTCCGTTAATAGGCTGTAAAAGATAGAGTCTTTTGGCCTATTATAGTAAAGAGAGTTTGAGTCAAAATCCCTCGTGGTCAAGGTTTTTCTTCCTATTGGGCCTAGGAAGTTTTCCTTGTAAAAATCTCGTGTGTGTGTCTCTTTCTACTTTTACTTAGTTTTTAATTCCGCAATATATTTTGAAAATTTCCCCTCAACTACAATTCATCCCCCCTCTTGTAGTTGGTCTAGTGTTCATACTAGAATAACAGAGATAAAGTAGGGATTTATATTTTTATCAAAGAATTTGCTATTAATTTGATTTAGTGTTTTTTATTGATTTTTTTGTTAAAAAAATAATTAGTTATCCTTTTTGGTTTTTCTATTTTTTCTTTTGTTATTTTTTTGCTTTGGCATTTATGCACTGTATTTTGATTTTCATTTTTTATGTTTCCTAGTTTTTTGTTTAAATATAGCAGTTAGTTTCCCTATTTTTTTTTTTTTTTTTGTTCCTTTTTTTATTTTTTGGTATTCCCCATGTGTTGCCATATACTCCCTCCGTCCCATAATATAGTGTATACTTCTTGTTTTTTTCACGGGGATTAAGGAGAATAACGGGAGTAATAGAGTTCTCATAAAAAATATTTAATGAAGTATCCTTTTGGTTCTTTTGTCTGGGACATACTTCTTATTTTCTTTTTCCTTCAAAAAAATCAAAAAAAGTAATAAATGTCTCTTGGAATGATGTAAAGCAATAAATAGGGGCACACATTTAGAAAAAAAGGTAGGGCATGTTGGATAATTTGTGTAAAAGATAAGGATAATTTAGTCCAAATAAATTGATAAAAATAAAATAGGCACTATATTATGGGACGAAGGGAAATGGAGTATAATAGAGATATTGTTGTTGAAAATAAATCTATGTTTTTTTCCCTCTCTCCCTCTATATCTCTCCTCTCATAAATTCCCGTGCCAAGGCCCTACAATTTATTTAAAACAAAACGGAGGAAGTATAAATTTAGTTTGTATATATTGAGGATCGAAAATTAATAATGGATGGTCGATATTACACAAGTTATGGTGAGTTGGTGACTACAATTTTATTGTAGCCATTGTAAAATTTTGCATAGATTAGTGGTATATAGCCATTATTGTTGTTAAAAATAACGAACTTTGAACCCGTGTGATACATATTTCGCCGCAACCCTCACATCGTAGAGTGTAGAGCTCCCTTTTAAGAAAAGAGGCGGGAAAAAAGAAACCTCACTCTAACTCTGTTTCTCTCACAACTCTTTCTCTCTCTCCATTGCAAAAGACATATTTTGCAGCAATGAAGGTTTAGACCATAACTTTTCAGCTCCTAGAACACCACAACAGAATGGTGTAGTTGAAAGGAAGAACCGAACCCTTGAGGATATGACAAGAACAATGATTATTGCAAGCGGTCTTCCGAAGAATTTTTGGGCTGAAGCAGTGAATACGGCATGCTACATCATCAATCGTGTCATGCTAAGACCAATCACTTTGAAGACACCTTATGAGCTCCTTAGAGGAAGAAAACCCAATATCGCTTACTTTCGTGTTTTTGGATGTAAATGATTTGTACATAATAATGGAAAGGACAACTTAGGAAAATTTAATGCTAGAAGTGATGAGGCTATCTTTCTAGGATATGCCTTAAGTAGTAAGGCTTATTGTGTTTACAATAAACGAACAATGTGTGTTGAGGAAAGCGTCCATGTTATATTTGATGAGATTAACTCCTTGCAGGAACAGAGTCACAATGATAACTTTGAAATAGGTCTGACTCGTCCTGATGATGAGGAACTAACCCCTGCAGGAAAAGAGAAGAAGCAAGTTCCTGATCCAGATAACCCTATTCCTGATCCTTATGAGGAACCAGCAACAGGAGGAACTCAGGAAGATCAAGGAGCTCCTGAACCAGAAGAAGATCAAGTGAACCAATCACCTCAAGAAACTCAAGAAGCAACTAGGAGATTTGATCCAAAGCCTTGGAAACACCAAAATTCTCATCCTTTAGAATTAATAATAAGTGACATTAAAAAGGGAACTCAAACGAGATCCCAAATGAAGAATTTTTGTGCTTTTCATGCTTTCTTATCTATGAGAGAACCTAAGGATCATATGGAAGCGCTTAAAGAGGCTGATTGGATCAATGCTATGCAAGAGGAGCTAAATGAGTTCTAGAGGAACAAGGTCTGGCACCTGGAGATTAAACCAAAGAACCAGAAGGTTATAAGACTTAAATGGATCTTCAGGAACAAGCTTGATGAGCATGGAACAGTGGTAAGGAACAAGGCCAGACTTGTAGCCAAAGGTTATAATCAACATGAAGGTATTGATTTCGATGAAACCTTTGCTCCTGTTGCTAGGATAGAAGCAATTAGAATTTTGATTGCCTTTGCGGCCTTTTTGGGATTTAAGTTGTACCAGATGGACGTCAAATGTGCATTTCTAAATGGTTTTTTAAATGAAGACGTCTATGTGGAACAACCTCCTGGATTTGAAAATCCGGAACTTCCAAATCAAGTCTATAAGCTTGATAAAGCTCTTTATGGGTTAAAACAAGCTCCTAGATCTTGGTATGAAAGGTTGTCAAAATTCCTGCTTTCACATGATTTCATAAGAGGTAAAGTTGATAGAACCTTGTTCCTTCGATCAAAAGGAACAGACATATTAGTAGTCCAGATTTATGTTGATGATATAATTTTCGGTGCTACTAATGATCTTCTTTGTAAGGAGTTTACTGATCTTATGAGTAGTGAATTCGAAATGAGTATGATGGGAGAGTTGAACTTCTTTTTGGGATTGCAAATCAAGCAAACTGAAAAAGGAACAATGATCCATCAACAAAAATATGTCAAGGAACTACTTAAGAAATATGGACTGGAACAATAAAAAACCAACCACACTCCCATAGGAACAGGAACAAGGTTAGATGAAGATTCAAATGGTAAGTGCGTAAACGAGAAGCAATATCGAGGTATGATTGGCTCATTACTTTACTTAACAGCAAGTAGACCCGATATTTCTTTTAGTGTTGGTTTATGTGCTGTTCCCAGGTCCTTTGGATCAAGCAACAAGTAAGAGACTTTGGCATTAAGTTTAAATGTGTTCCTATCTATTGTGATAATACTAGTGCAATTTGTATTTCTAAGGATCCAGTTCATCATTCAAGGGTCAAGCATATTCACATTAGACATCATTTCTAATGTCGAATTTTGTCCAACAGAAAATCAAATAGCTGACATATTGACTAAACCACTTCCTAGAGAAAAATTTGAGAAAATTCGTTTAGAGCTAGGGATGATTAGAATTCATTAAGTGCGCTACTTCAAATAATTAAACCCTTAGTTACAAGATTACACTAAGTGGCCAGCAACATTTTGTGAATTTATTCATACATTACACAATCATTGTAAAGGACTCACATTAGTCTTCATAATACTCCCCTTATTGTCCATGCATGCATATACTTGAGCAAAAAATAGAAAGGTTACTGTACATATAGCTTGAACATGTAACATGCATGAGTTCACACTTTCTATTCCTTTTATTTCTTTCCACTGAAATAATATCTTTATTTCATTTTATTCGATTTTATTTTAATTTCATCAATTTATTATCTTTCTTCATTCATCCCCCACAAAATTTTCAGTGGCAACGCTTCACCAACGTTCATGTACAAACCTAAAACTAAAATGATTCACCGGATTTAAAGAAGGAAGGGAAAAGCCGCATTTAATTCCTTTTCACAATCCCCCATAAACCTTCCCCAAAATAAAAACCCATCAAATCAAACCAAAATTTACACGGCAAATTCATCTCTTTTTACCCAAAACCATTACCTCTGCAAAACTGTCTTCTCTCTCTCTAACTCACAAAAATCTGACAACTTCATCTTCTTCACCCAAAACCCTAAATGGCTCCCAAAAGAAAATCCTCCGATGATACCAAAAATTTTCCGGCTGAAAAATCTTCACCTCTGGTGGATTACAACGAAAGCGAGAATGAATCTTCCAACTCCAATGAAGATTCCCTGGGTTCTCAAGCAAATTCGGCGGAAAATGAAGTGCTCTCTCCAAAGAAAGAAGATGACTTAGATGATGCTGAAACAGAGCAAGAAAAGGAAATCTCAGTACCTACGAAAAGGGGTAAGAAAACAAAATCTTCCAAGTATATCATTGGGTTTTGTGTTGATTTCACCTGGTGCAAGAAAATTAAGTGGGGTCAGTTTCTTGATCTTGTTAAGTTTCAAAAATGGGTTAAAGTGTTAAGTTTTGATGAGGGTCTTTATGAGAGTGAGATGAGTGAATTCATTGCTAGTTTCGAAAATAACGAGGGGCTGTGCATTAGTGTTGTTAATGGAAAATTAGTTAAGTTCACTGAAAAGAACTTAGGAGAATGGTTTGAGGTACCTACTGAGGGGTACAAGGAATATGTCAAGGGTAGGGCTAAGTTGCATGTTAATGGGGCTTCCAACTCTACAATTTTGAGTTACTTTGGGGGTAAGGAGTCTAACCTGTCCCTAGATCAGAAAGATCTCTCTCCATATCACAAATTTTGTTTCACTTAGTTTGGCGCTTTAATTTGCCAAGGACTTCCAAGAGGACTCAAGCGAGCCTCATGGATCTTTCTTTAATGTTCTGCCTTGCTAAGAATATAAAAATCAACTTCCCTGCTTTAATGATTTCTCACCTTTCCTACTGCATCACCCACAATACAAAAGTGGGGTATGCCAACCTTATTTATGTTATCCTCAAAAAGAACCAAATCAAACTCCCTTCTAGTACCTCTTTTGATCTAGAGCCTGATAACTATTTGACAAAAGAGACTCTATCCAGGCTGTCTCTAAGGGTACAGGGTGGGAAGTTAGAATTTGAGGTAGCAGAACCAAAGGGAAAGGTAAAGACTGGGGTCAAGAGGAAGTTTGAGGTGGAGGTCAGTGCTGAAGGACCTAGGTCAGTGAGGAAGAGCCAAAGAATTGCTGTGACCAAGGCTTCCAAGGAACAGGGTCAGGGTGCTGTTCATATTGATCTGGAGGAGAATCAAGCTCCTTCAGGATCAAGGACTGTTGATTTTCCCCTTCTCCCCACTATTGGTCTCCATGGGATTCTACATTCAATTCAGGAGTCTCTGTCTCTCCTGCACACAAGAGTCCAGGGTGTTGAAGCCAGGATTACCAGAGTTGATCTTCAACAGGAGCAGATCCTAGCAGCAGTGAAGCAAGGAGAGTCTGCAGTTCGTGAGAAGATTGATGTTGTGGTCGCTTCTTTTGTTGTTCGCCCTAAGCCCTCCAAGCCCTAATCCCTTTTCCTTCCTATAATATGCTGAAACAATATTAATTTATTTTTGGGTTGTATTAAACAATGGTGGTTTGTGGTTATTATCTTTTTATCACCCTTTTTGGATGTGCATCACACATCCGTTTCTGGTGATAATTTTTTTTTTGGTTTATCTTGTTTATCTCTTTTATCTCTTTTTAGCTCTTATTCTTTTACTTCTCTTCTTGTTCTCTTCACTTCATCATGAACTCAGCTTGTGCATTTCTCATGACTATGTGCATTGACCTCATCTTAATCTGCTCATTAAAATGTTTGGATGGCTAGTATTATTAGATGAATGTTTGAGCTACTAAGCCTTGACATTGTTGTATATGATGCACTCTTAGAGTCCTGCTGGGTACTTAGTTGTTTTTTATGATGACAAAAGGGGAAAGTAGAGTGGCACATAAAAATTCAATTCTAATCTTCTTAGTTTCTAGGTGATGATTTTTGGATTTTTCTTTACCTTGTCTTGAAAACTGATTTCTTTTTTTACTAGTTAAATTAGTCTTAGTTTTTATATGTTTGTGCTAGTTCGATTAGTATTAGTTTTGTTATTTTTTAAACACATTAGCTTTTGATTCTTTTGCTATAATTAGTTTTCTTTTTCTTTTTTAAATATTTAAATATTTATTTTATATTTTTATATGCCTTATATTTGCCATCATCAAAAAGGGGGAATATTGTTGTATTTCATGTTTTGATGATGCCAAATAATTAGGTTATACTATATAGTTTTTATTTTGCGAAAAATATAAAATACCAAAAATAATGTAATGTTTAATGTTGCATTTATATCTTGTGGAGAATGATTATTTATTTAATCTAAGTCAAGATATTTATTTTTATGCACTTTTGAATTTTATCATATGGTATGTTTAATATTCTAGTAACTTAGAATATTTGAATAAAAGATTCTTTAAGTTAGTAGATATTTTTGCTGTTGTTTGTGCTTGAAATTCAGTTGGAATAAGCGTGGCATAAAAGGTGGAGCTAACTCCTTGAAGCTCTCCAACTAACTTGATCCACTTGCGCATTACTTGCTGGAGGTTAGCCCACTAACGAATAGTGGAAGATGGTTATTTCCCGTTGCAATGTTCGTGGAGTGTGTGCAGCGAAAATCAAGCCATGATCTACACACCATTACAAGCACTTATCAAGGAGAACGTGGAGCATAATATTTCAAGTAGAAGAAGATTAATTGCAGCAGCTATATAAGAGGAAGATAATTTGAAGAAAGCTGAAGAACTTTCAAGCATAAAAGTCGGTCAATACTTAGAAAGTTTTTCTTGTAATTTCCTCTTATATTCTACATACTTATTGTAATATTCATAGTGTGTTGGTGAGAGAAAATTCAGAGAATATCCTTGTATTCAAGAGAGAGAAAGAAAAAGAGAAGAGAGAAGACTTCGAGTGAAGTCAAAGTGAGTGTCATCGGTTCGGGGGAACCAGGGGATCGGGAACAAGTTCCTAGAGGAACGAGAGAAGGTCCGTTAATAGGTTGTAAAAGATAGAGTATTTTGGCCTATTATAGTAAAGAGAGTTTGAGTCAAAATCCCTCGTGGTCGAGGTTTTTCTTCCTATTGGGCCTAGGAAGTTTTCCTTGTAAAAAATCTCGTGGTGTCTCTTTCTACTTTTACTTAGTTTTTAATTCCGCAATATATTTTGAAAATTTCCCCTCAACTACAATTCATCCCCCTCTTGTAGTTGGTCTAGTGTTCATACTAGAATAACGAGAGATAAAGTAGGGATTTATATTTTTATCAAAGAATTTGCTATTAATTTGATTTAGTGTTTTTTATTGATTTTTTTGTTAAAAAAATAATTAGTTATCCTTTTTGTTTTTTCTATTTTTTCTTTTGTTATTTTTTTGCTTTGGCATTTATGCACTGCATTTTGATTTTCATTTTTTATGTTTCCTAGTTTTTTGTTTAAATATAGCAGTTAGTTTCCCTATTTTTTTTTTCTTTTTTTCCTTTTTTTATTTTTTGGTATTCCCCATGTGTTGCCATATACTCCCTCCGTCCCATAATATAAAGTGTACTTCTTGTTTTTTTCACGGGGATTAAGGAGAATAACGGGCGTAATAGAGTTCTCATAAAAAATATTTAATGAAGTATCCTTTTGGTTCTTTTGTTATGGGGACATACTTCTTATTTTCTTTTTCCTTCAAAAAAATCAAAAAAAAGTAATAAATGTCTCTTGGAATGATGTAAAAGCAATAAATAGGGGCACACATTTAGAAAAAAAGGTAGGGCATGTTGGATAATTTGTGTAAAAGATAAGGATAATTTAGTCAAATAAATTGATAAAAATAAAATAAAAGACTATATTATGGGACGAAGGGAAATGGAGTATAATAGAGATATTGTTGTTGAAAATAAATCTATGTTTTTTTCCCTCTCTCCCTCTATATCTCTCCTCTCATAAATTCCCGTGCCAAGGCCCTATAATTTATTTAAAACAAAACGGAGGAAGTATAAATTTAGTTTGTATATATTGAGGATCGAAAATTAATAATGGATGGTCGATATTACACAAGTTATGGTGAGTTGGTGACTACAATTTTATTGTAGCCATTGTAAAATTTTGCATAGATTAGTGGTATATAGCCATTATTGTTGTTAAAAATAACGAACTTTGAACCCGTGTGATACATATTTCGCCGCAACCCTCACATCGTAGAGTGTAGAGCTCCCTTTTAAGAAAAGAGGCGGGAAAAAAGAAACCTCACTCTAACTCTGTTTCTCTCACAACTCTTTCTCTCTCTCCATTGCAAAAGACATATTCAAGGCAAAAGAAAACACCTGCAAAAAGGTAAAACTATCTCAATCACCATTTTTATTCTGTCAAGCTAATTCATCACATCACTTCATGAATCGATTTTCATTTTCTTCAATTTCGCTTTCTAAAAATTGAATTTAATTCATCACATCAATTCTTGAATCGATTTTCTTCAATTTCGATTTTCAAGAATCTTGTGTTGAACTCTACAATAATCTGGTTATAATTCTTTTCCGTAATCTGGCTTGATAAATTGAATTCCATTGGATATTGACGACTATGTGTTTGAGTAACTGAGTTTGAGATTCTCTGGTTTGTATTTTCTTGCATAATTATTAAAATGTCGTTATCTGATTGTTGTTCATTTGGATAATTTGGCTAGAGAAATTGAATTTCGTTATATTGATAATTGTGTGATTAATTTGAGATTATCCGGCTTTTAAACTTTTTTATTACGAAGGAAAAATCTAATTGAAGAAGAAGGGAAAAATGGAAGGGATAATGAGTTCAGTATTAACAGTGAAAGTGATGATTGTCAAATCGATTCCAAAATATTCAAGAATCTTGCATCCTAGTTCATAAACTATTAACTATCTAATTGTTGTTCTATCGGTAATTTGGCTTGATAAATTGAATTCCGTTAGATATTGACGATGATGTGTTTGAGTTTGAAATTTTCTGGTTCGAATTGTTGTTTATGGTGGAAGTATACTTGAAGCAGAAGAAGAAGAAAATGGAAGGAATAATGAGTTCAGTGAAACCGATGATTGTGGTGATCTTGATGTCGACGATTCTATTTCGATGTGTTACTGCTGCGGTGAATCATACTGTTGGTGGTTCATCTGGTTGGGATCTCTCCTCCAATCTCTCTCTCTGGTCTACTTCCACTTCCTTCTTCGTCAACGACTCCCTCGGTAACTCCCTCCCCCTCTCTCTCTTGTTAATCGGATTCGCGAACACACACACTTTACTGTTCTGTCTTCTTCTTCATGTTAACTAGTGTTATTCTATGTTTATGTTTGATACAAGTTTTATTTCTTGATTGGTGATTGCTATTCAATTCAAGCGCTACTTAAGTTGAATTTCTTCCTTGTGGCGTTTCTCGCTAGATTGTGGAACACCTTTAATCATAGAACTAATATTATTGTTCTGCTACTTTTTTTCCCTTGAGAAATTATTGAAGCTTCTTTCATGAAGAATTTTGCTACAGCATGTTCTCTTTATTTCAGCTAATTCATCTCAAAATAAGAGAAAAAGAAAAGATGGGAATAGAAAATGTCATTGTTGATAAAAAAGATTGGAAAAGAATAGTACATGATAGTCTAGGTTCTACTAGTAATTATACTTATTTGTGAGCTAAAACCATTATACAATTAGTTTATGTAGGATTCTTCTATTTCTATTTTATGTTTTAGTTGGTTTATGTAGCTAGATAATCTTCAAACGTGTACTTGTTTGTAACTGGTCAAGATTATAGATGTGATGATCATTATAGTATACCTAGTTTTAACAGTACTGATTATTTTGGGGGTGTATGTTGCTTTAACATTTGGTTGGACTACCTTTTGACCTTACAGTGTTCAACTATACCCCGGATCATGACGTCTTCGAAGTGAGCAAGTCGGATTTTGAAACATGTCGCATCAACAGCCCTATATCTACCCATGACTACGATGATGAAAAAGGACAGACAGTAATCCTGCTTAGCCAACCAGGTTGGAGGTACTTTGTCTGCGGCAGGGAAAACCACTGTGCCCAGGGTCTGAAACTAAGCATCCAAGTTCTGAATCAGCCCAACAACACAAGCTCTGACGACATCGAAGTTGAAACAGAAGACCCTCATCCAATCCCAGCTAAGGGAGGTGGTTCTAGTGGTAGTGGGATACAGGGTGAACTTCCTAAGCATGGTCCACATTCATCTGATGCCTATAGTAACTTCAACGTAGTCACTACTGGGAGGTGTTTCCTGCACCTGATCATCTTCATGATGGGAATTATCTGCATTTTCTGTTTTCCTGAAGGTTGGCGTTTGCAAATGGCTGGTGTTTGATTACTGCTCTGGACGATGTTTTGGTGGTGCATGTAACTGACAAGCTATCTAGTAGTGTTTGAGCTCAAGTACATAATGATAGTAATCCCTGATAAATTTGTTTTGCTTCATCTTGCTGATGAGTGGTATATTTCTAACTGGGTTTCATCATTCATAAATTGCTGGGATTACAATGTATTTCTTGATATGCCCCATTTGTCATTTTCAGCTACATTGTCAGGTTACATTTTGATGAATAAGTAGTTGCTTCCTGTGTCAAAAACTCCATTCTGATGCTTCCTGTGTCAAAAACTCCATTCTGATCAAGCATATGGTCGGATCATATTCAATCATATTACAAGAAAACAAAAAATGCTACTCTTTCATAGATTAAATTTAAATTTACGTAACCATTTAAATACATTTGAAAACTATCGAAATAGCATTCCACAGTCACTTTATTAACTATTAGCGAACATATGAATACCATAACGCCCTGTACAATTCTCGATCCCCCTCACGATAAAATGGATCCAAATTAAACTTAAGCCATGCCAAAGATTCTTGTGAAACAATCACATCTCAAAAGATCCCATCATTGCTTCGCAAATGTACTAGTATACAACAAAAGGTCCACAACACTTCCACTCATCTCAAGTGCAGATCATGGTGTAACTGCAGCCTGCAGTATTGATGAGAAACAATCTTTCATCAACAAGCCCTGCCCCTTGATAAACTTTTAACAGAATGGCAAAAGATAACTATGAAGCATCTGTCAAAATTGGAAACCTCGAGCTAAGTTTGCCGAGGATGACGCAAGTCAATTTTGTTTCCTCCCTTAATGAAAGCAGAAGCAACATGAAGGTAGATGAAGAGTCTCAATGGCGTTTAGATTTTCTACGTTTTCCAAGAAGTTTTAGCATGTTGTCAGTGACATCTGGTGGAGAATTATGATCCTCACTCTCATTTTTATTTTCAGTATGTGTTAACCATGCTAAAGCTTCTATCGCAGCATCCTTTTCAGCAAGTTGCTTGTTCCTCTGAGGCTTTCCCACAAATTGCATTCCTTTGAATTCCACCAGGGCCCTGAACTCATTGGTTTTTAGGTGTTTAAGTTTGTATTTAGGAGGGGAATGTCCAGCTCTCATCAACAGAGTCTGCAGCAAGCTCTTTGGATTCATTCCGTCTTTCGAAAATTTATTGCTGTCTACAGGATCCATAGATCTCCTGCTATCACGCCCAAACACAAATCTCCCTTCACATTGATCTCCTGATACTAGTTCTTGGACAGCAAACATTAGGTACTTTCCTTCTTTTAGGATGTCAATGGTAGGATCTTCAAGCTGAAATGTTGCGAACATTTAACGTTGTCATGAGAAATATAGTTGAGATCAAACAACAGACCAAGTAAGGATTAAGAAAATGTCTGCTAGAGTATGTGCCCCCGGCTTGTGGATGGTTATGGGACCGCAATAACCAGATGCCAAATGCCAGAGGCTGGAAATTTAATAGATTAACCTCCCATGATGTAGTAACAAAGGCTCATGGATATCTTTTTGTGTGTATTTGTGTAAAGGGGTGAAGGGACTAGGGAGAGAGGGGGGGGGATTTTACAAGATTAAGATAAGCGCTTCTTCTTTTCTTCTCATCCTTTCAACATACAAACTTCCAAAACACAAGGACAAGAGCAGAAAACATAGCAGCATCACATGTAATTTCATGACAACATGCAGTTTCACAATTCTTATCGACATTGGGAAATCATACGCTAGCATCTCGAAACACAATACAAGTTCTTAAATGTGACGCGCCAACAACATTAATGGTGTGGCATGGGTTATTAATTAGAATGAATGGGTTATTGATAATGGGTTGTCGATAAGAATTACTAATGTTGTGATGGGGTTAATGACAAGCACAAATCGGGCTATTCGTAATGCATATATACTACCTCCGTTTCTAAATAAGTGCAACACTTTCCTTATTTGGAATAGTCACAATAAGTGCAACCAATCTCAAAATGGTAAAAAAAGTTCAATATTATTACAAATATGCCACCAAAAAGTAAGAGGGGACCAACTTTTTTGTTTAATCAACTTGAATTACTCTACTTTATTGTGGTCCCAACTTTCTCTCTCTACATTCCTTGGTATTCCCCCACTTTCTCTATGTTGCACTTATTAAGAAACGGAGGAAGTATATTGGGTTAGTCATAATGCAACACCATTGTTTGAGCGTGCAAGCGCTCATGCATCACAACGAAGATAACTCAAGACAGAATTAGGCCCTGTTCTTTTGGACTGTCTGGAGTGGACTGGACTAAACTGAACTGAATTTGTCTAAACTGAACTGAAATTGTAAGAGGAAACTAAATGAACGGAATTTAACTGAACTGAATTAATTCAGTATAAAAGAAGAGGGCCTTAATGGGGCACAGGTTCTTTAAACAAAAACTTCAATGCTACAAGGAAACTTCACTTGACTAACAAAAATAATGCCATCTGAGACCTACTCTTATCTTGACCTCTAACTTTACCACTATAGCAAATCCAGAAAATTAATAAGAATCCTAGGAAATCCAAATCAACTCTAAGATACTTAAAGTTGGATTCCATCTCCCCTCACTCAGGAGATATGGGAAGCGACATTAAAGAACGACGCTTTCATCAATGCAGTCTGCAGTTCTATTCTACCACCAATAGTGCAATCCACAAATAAACAGCTTAGTCTCATCTTTTTTTTTTTCTATTCTACCACCAATAGTGCAATCCATTTCCTTGGGCCTGATTCACCATAGATTTCCTTACCATACATTACGTATTTAAGAACATGTCACACCAACTATTAAGTGGAATAACTGAATTTTGATCATACAATCATAATATCATTTCCGGTAGTCAGAAACGTATCCAAAAAAGCCATTAACAACAGAAAGAGAAATTGCCCCCAAAAAGAAGAGAGAACAGAACACATCATGACCATACCTTTTTCTGTATGAGCTTATCAAGCTCCTCCTTTAGCTTGCAGTAGCACTCGGCCATGTTCAGATCCATGAAAAACTCAACATAGCCATCCAACATCTTCAAATGCCCAGGCTACAGAATTACAAGGTTTTATTACAGATTATCACATGTGAAACTGGGGCAGAAACAAGTATAGGCAACAGATACAAGGAGACGGGAAGCAATCACCTGTGACCCACTGCTAAGAGCACCACCAAAGAGCATCAATATTGAATCAGAGACACCTGTTGAATCACGTATGAAAACAGTATTGACTTTTACTTTTTCTCCAAACACCAGCCAAGGATAAGGAATTGTCTGGTATCGTGCATTCACTGAATTCTAAAAACAAAACAAACAGCACTATTAGTTACATAAATGAAAATGAAAATGAAAAAAAATTAAGAGAAGGCTTGCACACACTGAGTGAGTCAAAACTCAAAAGCTATCATAAGATGAGCAGTCATACACATATACATTAAAAGAACCTACATAAATTACTTGCTTGAAAAACAGAAACCTCGCCAAAATGAATGTCACTCCATGAGCTTTGGAAAGTCGAATCAAAAGAACCAAAGTAATGTATACAGTTACACATATTGTTCAAGTATTCAACAAAGAAGCACACGTGTACAACAAAGTAAAAAAAAATGGGGAAGTTCCAGATGATTCATGAACAGGAGCTAATATTTGACTTGTTATATTGAGTTACTAAAATATCAATTAAGATCAATCACACAACACAATTGTAACACACGATATCCAACGTCAAACAGTGCTACGCCACAAAACAGTCAAACTCATCAATACAAACCAAACTTTAAATAGGCAATGTACCAACAATCTAAGGAGAAGACAGCCCCCCCGCCTAAAAAGTAGAAGGGGGAAAATAACACCATGTCTCAAGGAGTCTCATTGGGAATAAAATGAAAGTTAAGATGACACCATGAGAGTATCAACCAGACCTCGATGTTTTTCACTTTCTTTTCAGTTGCAAGGTGGTAGTTTAGCACATTCGACTACGTCAAAGTAAAAGCTTCAGTATTCAACAAGTTCCTTTTGCACATACCGCATAGAGTAAAACTTGTCCATCGTCCTTTGTCTTAAATGACATGGATGTCTCTCTTTGCTGCACGTTTCAAAGACAGTACATGTCATTTATCTTATAAGGCAACGTTACATCGAATAAGATGCTCAAACCACAAATATCTCACCACCACAGAAGTTATGCCAGGAAATAGGCCAGAGCATATGACTGCACGGACCAATGATTGATTCTGACTTAGCTTATTATTTGACCTCACATCCTCACTTATTAAGCCAGCATCTCTTAAAATGAAACTGAATTGCTTTCGAATGGAATGGATAGCCTGAAGAGTTTGAGCAGAGAGGAAATTCCTCCAGCAGAACTCATAAGCTGAGCCTTCTCGCTCAGCATCTTTCCATCCTTCATATGCACGAACAAGAGCCATATGGTCACTATAATCCTTAGCAGAAAATCTAGCCTTTGCTATCCCAGCTAACTGAAACAAGGATATAAAACAATGAGCAATCAAGCTTGTAAAAGGCTTACAAGATCTACTGGATGCAAGCTTTGCCAAATTAGAAATATGCTCCCCATGACTGCATTTAACAACGTTAAATTGACATTAGATTGAGACGCTTAGTAAAGAGGTGGAATCAATTTTCATGGCTACACAGTAGGATTACCTTATTCTCCAGCCCTTGGTCCCCCCTAACCCCGTACAAAAATTACCATACAAATAAAGAATAATCTCAGTCCGGAAGATAACAATTTGTAGTCATACTTAAATAAAAACCATAATTCTTCATTCTTAATTATGTCTCCCCTTGTCATATCATAGATTTTCTTTGTTTCTTTTAATTTCTCTAAAGCGTGGATTTCCGAGGACTACGTAAATTAACTTCTTCAAGAACAACCCAGCTTTGAACATCATTCAAGCCATCTATGCTAGAAAAGGTAAATGAAAGCCATCTACACCATAAAAATAATTTATTTACTTTTCAACTATTTATGAAAATCTTAGACCAACTTCAATTGGCAAAAATATTTAGATTTGCAGAAAATCTAATCAGTAATAGTCAATTTTAATCAATTGAATAGCTGCATATATAAAAACACTAGTAAATAAAAACAAGTTTTTGACAATCAAAAAATAAAGCAATCAAAAAATAAAGTGTGATCCGGAAAGATCAGTTTTGATAATCAAACAATAATTTTGATCAGGAATAATAACTTTTAATTGGCAAATATCAATATGTTCAATAAATATCAGTAAAAGAACCAAATGTCAAACCTAAATTCACATGTTTTTAGTAAAACTGTGCTAGCCTAACAGTTACATGTTCAACAGCATCCTCCTGATTTCTGTAGGTTACATCATCAACACCTAAGGAAGGACAGTCTCATTAGCTGATGAAAATAACACAATTTAGATAGCTGATATTTCAGAGATTTGAAACCTCAAAGTTTAATTCCTTCCTTAACAACCAATTATTAAAGACTTGCACAATTCTGGTCCAAAAGCAGGATAAAGTACATCCTCCATTCACTTCCAACCATGGAATAAAACTCGGCCGTTCCGTTAATTAACGGCATTTCTGCAACAGTTATGGAAGTTGCCATTCAAGAAATCCCATTATAGAACACCCGAAAAAAAATCATGTCCTTGCCACGTCGTCCGTTACATAACGGTGACTCGCCGCATTAGAGCGTTCTTTCCTCAGTTACGTGATTACATCCGTTCTTTTAACAAAATTGACAAAAGAAAAAGCATAGATAGTAAGAAAACAACATGCACACACTCAAGAAGGGAGAATAAAATAAGTGGGTGCATTTAAGTTTGGAGGTATATGAGTTGTTTCATATATTATGATGAAGAAATACTTCTTAAACTATAAGTTTGCAAATATGACGTTAAATCATTATATGAGTTTTTTTTGAAAAAATTCACGCCGCGTTAGCCGCGTTCTGTTCCATACATAAGATACAAGCCGCTTCCGCAATGACGCGACCATTACCGTGATCACGATCGCATCCGCGATTTTTCTCTATGCTTCCAACTTTCAAGTAACCTTTTCCTTTCTTCATTAGAACACTTAAATATTATACATTTACGCAAGATAATGATGAGTGAGATTTATCTCACTCCTAGGGTAGTATTAAGGCTATTTTACTTGGACTATTTCCAATTTTAGTTCCTATTTCCCTTAATTTCACCTCTTTTTCTATCTAACTCTCTCTTAGCATATATATACATGTATTTGCATCCCCTCCCCTACTCTTCCATCTGATCTTTGATGTGTAGGAATTCAAGTTCCTACAAGTTTAGAGGGGAGCAAAAAGGAAAGCAAGAAGGAACAAGTTTGCCCGAGCCGCCCAAAGCCGCCCGGGCTCTCAGACCGCCCGACCGGGCTCTTAAGCAGCCAAACTTACTGCCACATTCTGGAAAAATGGCGCACACTCGGGAGAATTGCTCGAACCTGGTCACCCTGCACCATCTGGGATCTATCCTAGCCCGCCCGGACTCTCTCGCATCAGCCCGCCCGGACTAGTGTCTGTTGAGTCTTTTTTCGCGTTTCTTTTCCTTTACGACATTTGTAATTGGGGGAGGCATAAATACTCCCTAAACCTATTTTCGGAAGGGGAATCGAGATTTTTAAGAACCCTAAACTTAGCTACTTAGTGTAGGAGAGAGAAAACTTGGCTCAAGAGGTGTGATTTGGAGATTGAAAATCAATGAAAAGTGACAAATTTCTTTGAAGTTCTTATTGCCCTAGTAATCTTCTCAATCCTTTCTTTCTCTCTCATTATTTTTATGCATTGCTAGTTTCTTATTTTCATGCTTTGGTTTCATGTTTTCATTGCTTAATCTTCATATTTAATAGTGTAATCTAGATTAAAGTTTCCATCTTTTCTTAGTTTTTTCTTGTTTGTTCTTTAGATTTTGTTTTAT
Source organism: Beta corolliflora (assembly GCA_947648045.1). Lineage (NCBI taxonomy): Eukaryota > Viridiplantae > Streptophyta > Magnoliopsida > Caryophyllales > Amaranthaceae > Beta > Beta corolliflora. The sequence continues at coordinate 4,985,516 of CANSZD010002921.1, read as the reverse complement.
TTTTGCTTTAAATTCTTGATTTTTGATTTTTGCTAATTTTGGATTGGTTGTTTATTGCTAGTTTTTCCATGTTTAGGATGTTAGCTAGTATAATGGGTAGTGATTAGTTCATTAACTAGGACTGGGGAGTAGCCCAATCATTGTTTCCATCTTTTTTCCTGAGTAAAGTTTGTTGGGTTTGTTATGTTTGGGATTTGTGCATTTTCAATCATAAATGTTGTTGGTGACTTAGTTGATGTGAGCTCCATCACCCTTTGAACCATTTGTTGCCCTTTAATAGCGTGCTTTTAGGTGGTTGACCTTTATAAATGATTGATTGGTTATTATGCATCACTTGTTGATTTGTATTGACTTGGGCTTTATTCCAATTCCTATCTTAGCCTAGTTAGGTGATAACACCTCGAAATATAGGTTTTGTTGCAATAACTAGTTGTTGGCTCGGGCGATGCCCCTAATCATTTATCAATGTGAATTTGAAGTGTTAAATCAAACACTTGAGAAAAGTGGTAAAAAAAGAGTTATAGGCTATGATGCATGGGTACGCCTCCCAGGCACCGTTTCCCGTACCGGGTACGGGTACGTCCTGGGTACGGTACGGATTCGCCTGGGATTCGTACCCAGAACGAATCCATAGGGCCGGGTACGTGGGCTGTTGTTGGGGACGGTAAAGTCGAAGTCGGGGACGGGCTGAGTACGTTTTTTAGAAGGAACCCACGTACCCAGCAAGTTTAATAAAATTACAGAGGCCCAAACCCAAATTCACATTCTAGGGTTTAATTTTCGAAATTCCCAAAATTCTCTCTCAACTCACCTCAACTGCGAAGTCCTTCCCCGCCTCGCCGGTCACCTGTCTTCTCGGCGTTGACCGGTCTTCTCGCCGGTTCGAAGTTCAAACTTTCGAAGCAACTCAGCAGTCGCCCCTCGTTTCTTCTCCTTCGAAGCTCGAACTTATTCTCGATTCTAGGGTTTTCTTCTCAGCAACTCTCGAGTCTCGACTCGCCGGTTTTCTTCTCTCACCGGAGTCCGAAACGCCGGCTGAACTAGCCTAGGTGAGCAACTCTCGACTTTCGAATTCTAGGGTTTTGTTCTCCCTCTCCTCATTTCTTCAGTTTTCGCATGTAAAATGTTTGGGTTATTTTTGTTGTTTTCTTTTTCGTTTTTTCTGTTTTGTTTGTTTTCTTTTATTGAGGAAGAAAGGCAGGAATTAGTGGTGTTGTTAGTTACTTAATTATTTAGTTTACTTGAGTGTTGAAAGTTGAATTGTTTTGTACTCTAAATCTCTCTCTCCTCAATCTTCATCGCTCCTCCATCTTTCATGCATCAGGTGATAGGTAGATTAGGCACCAGGCACTAGGCAAGAGAGCACAAGGCACGTGAAAGACTACAGTGGAGTACAGGTGTACACCATCTTTCAAAAAAATAGATGTAGTGTCATTTAATATTTGTACAAAGACTAACTTAATGACTTTATTTTAGTACAGGTGTACGCCACCTTTTGTTTTTGTTGACTTTTCCAATTTCCATCATTCTTTAAATGTTTACCTAAACTAACCCCACATAGTCATATACTTCTATTTACTTATATTCTAGGGAGATAGAAAACTTATTGTTATATTTTTACATGTATGTTGTTTAATATTTTTGTACAAAAATTAAATGGATATTATATCTATTAAAAATTTAAGGTAATATTATTTATCAAAAATATTATTTTTTATTATTTTTTTGCCGAATCCTAGCCGTACCCGTTTTTGGAAATTTTGATTTTGCCGTTTTCCGTCCCCGTACCCGTACCCGTATCCGTCCCCGTATCCGTATCGGTGCTACATAGGTTATAGGCATTGGATTGTGCTTAGGAAATTAGATGATGTTCGAGTTCTTTTTAAATTTTCTACATAGTAAATTATAACATGAATTATTCATCAGTATAACCTCGGTGTCAAGAGAGTACATATATATAAATATATAATTACTTATAAAAAATATAATACAATCTTTTTTTTTTTACATAGATTGATGTGTAAGAATACAACCGATGCAATAAAACGGTGTAGTAGTGTTAATTACGGAGGTTATAAAAATTTGAAAAGTTTTTTTTTATTATAAGATTATTGAAAGGGTAGGACATGCTATTATTAACATTAGCTTAATGAGTATTAATATATACATTTGTATTTAATTGTCTTAAAAATAGAAAATTATCTTGTCCTTAAATATAATTTTTTTCCCATAAAAACCAACAAGAGGTTGCAGAGTAGGTGGTTAATACACTTATATCTTAAATGAGAGGTCATGGGTTCGAGGCATATAACACACATTTTTATTGTTTAATATTTCATTTGATTGCATGGGGGAGGAGGAGTACATGTGGCAGCATGGCATATTTTTGCTTTGGGTTTTAGATATATATATAGATTAGGACTCTAAACTCCCTAAGAAAGATTTTAGAGGTGCTTAGGATTGTCTATTCCCTTTGCATATCCCCTTCACATGTTAATCCCCATAATTCTACTTGGTTTTTGTATGTGAATCATGATTTTAGTGTTTCCCCACTCCTAATACTTTTCCTAATTTGAATTCCAATAGTTTAAATCCTCTAGTTTAATCAAAACTTGACGTTTTCTTCCACTTAGCTTACTCTTAGTGACTCTACCTTGGTGAGACCTCCGATCCTTGTGGTCCGACCATTGCTTACCACTTGACTAGTTTAAGTGGATAGTTAGGACTTTTATTTGATCTTAGGGGGAATTAGCAACGACCTAGTTTTTCCCTTGTTGAGATGACAAGGTCAATTTTCTTCAATCTGTTCAGTAAATGATGTAAAAATGTTTTTATAGATCATAGCGAATCGATAAATAGAATTTTAAATAGCACAGCACAATTGAAAACTTGTTTCCTCATCCAGATTGTGATAGACATTTGGTTATTAGTTATTTCATAAGTGTAACAAAAATAGACAAAGATACAAGCAAAAGAGTTGAAGACTTACATCCTTTTTGTCTTGAGGTAAAAGGAAAGGATCTTTAACGCTAAGACCTGCTACTATTGTCAGGACAGGATCAAAGCAGCAGAAGATGGCACCCATTATAAGCATCTTTCCAAGTTTCGGATCCACGGGCAGCATTGCCAAATACCTCCCTGATTCAGCACATATAGCAACTTGTAAGAGGATGTCCTCGACCAAAAGATATTCACTTGTGCTAGAAATTGACATACTAACCAAGATTCGTAAGATGCTCATTTTCATCCAAAGCTCCAATCATTTTCAGGAAATCAATAGCATTTTGGACCTATAAAACAGGATGAAGCATCTATGACTTCAATGAAAACAAATATCTAACTAACAATAAAAGTCCTACAGTGAATCCCCATATGTTTCCCTCACTTTAAGAAAATAAAGCACCAGCATAGTCAACACGTCGCATTTTCTCTGTACACGATTAGATAATTTTCATTCAGTACTACATTTTTGTTACTACTACCAGCACTGTAATGTAAAGACAAGTATTCAAGAGCAGGATACACTGCAAAGACATGCGATAATATATCATTATAAACCTTACTCACAATATGCTGCTTCAGTTCTAAAACCTTTCTCCCTCTTTCGTCCATTCCTATAAATGAATCATATTCCCCGGACTAGACAGGAAGCCTCACGTACCCGTGTTGGCACGACACTGATACGGGTATGTAATCCAGGTCAGATCTGGCAAAGTGCAATCAAATATGGCTTCCGATATGAAACTCAAATCAGAGGGGTTGAAGAAATATCTAAATCAGACTCCATCTTTCATGGTGGTAACAGTCAACGGCCAATGATGAAGGTAAGAGAAGGGCTTCATACCTTTATTGCCTTTTTATAAATTTTGCCTATTTCCTTCCAAATGGTTTGGATTTTCTTTTTTTTTGCCACTAGACATGGACATCATCTCTCCCCAGGAAAAAAAAACTATGTTTAATATATTATACTAATATCATCAGAAGTATGATAGAGTATTATTAAATTGTTGTGTTCCTTTACCCATATTGATATCTCGGACAGAGTCTCCGCGTCCTAAAAGTTCAGGCATGACGAATCAGTCACTCAGACACACAGGTGTCTGACCATTGTATGCAAATCCAGGTAATATAGAGTAAACTAGAGTGTAGCTCGGGCGATGCCCCGAGTTTTTACTTTGAATAATACTGCTATATTTTGAACATATATTTATTTCAGATTAGTTTGTTACATATATTTATGTAATTGGTTATATATATTTATGGGGAGTAAAGAGCATATCTAATAATCGGTTGAGAAGGTAAGACTTCTAATCTACAACTTATTGGTCGTACGCTCGAATCTTACTATACAAAATTCTATAGTACATATTCCTTGTTAAGCATATGCCATGGCATGTTTCTAGTGAATGGGGCCTTGGGGATTCCATGTGGCAACATATACTTTATTAGGAACGCCTTTTAATATATTAGCATAGATGTCAATATAAAGCTTTCTAAACACCTCTTTATAATGGATAGTTAAATACTCATGTATGCACAAGAGTAGATTTGGAAATTAAATATGAACTCTATCTTAGATAATCAGATATAGTCACACTATAAAAAAGCACCACAAGGCCATGTCTCCAACAGCCCAACCCCATTAGAATGCCTTGACTACAACTTAGCCAGAACCACCAAAATCCAATCACCCCTCCCCCTGGCACCTTTTCCTCAGCATTGTAGCCACTAGCCACAGCTAACAATGACTCATTACTTATGATAATTGGAAGGAATTTTTTTTTTTCACATTTTAGATGTCCAACAATTAGATTGAGAATTCCCATCAATGACTCGTAGATGCACTGAATGAATTGCTTACAAAGGTTGTCACAATCATGCAAAGAAAGCAGCACATTTAGAACAATGGGATTCGATCCATAAAGTTTGAGCATCCCAATAATTATGGCAGAAAGTTATATAACTCAGAAAATATGAATCAAAATCACTTACTGCCAACGGTTCTGGTGGCTGTAGAGCTGATGACAAAAATTCTGCAATGCTGCCTATTTGCAAACTTTTTATTTGCAAACAGAGAGAATTTAATGGAGTTCTCAGCAGCTCAGGGAGTTGGTAGTCAGCGAAAGCTTCATATACACATCTGGGATATAAATGGTAGCACTCTCCTGGCTGTACACGCCCAGCCCGGCCCCTCCTCTGCAATCCAAGCACACATTAACATGCAGGACTACCAGATTGAGTGAAGATATAACTTTTTGGAAGAGCATGCAATACAATACCATGATAACATCCTAGGAAAATTTCTACAACTTAACCCTAGTTGGCTCCTCATATAGCTAGAGAAGGTAGAGAATCTCAGATAAGCACTCCAGCAGTTATGCAAAGCATGCACTCCCAAGCAGCAAAAGGCAAGTGAAAGTGAGATGAGAATAATGAGCGTTTTTGAACTTATAAGAGAGCAGTGCAAAAAAATATCTCCCAATAATTAGCATGCCAGATTAAAAGATAGATATAAACCCAGGGAAAGGGGTCTATGGTAATAATGATTTGAGCGAGAGCTAACAACAGGTTGCAGTAATTGAAAGAAATTGTTATCAGGGAATTCACCTGCCGCATAGAAGCCTTTGATATCCAAGAAGGCAGTAGACAGGGGGTGTTATTCAGAGCATCATATGTGGTTTCTTTAGCTTTCCCGCAATCAACAACAAAGACTACGTCATTGATAGTAATGCTAGCCTCTGCCATATTTGTAGCCAAAACTATTTTACGCACATTTGGGGGCGGCCTCTCAAATATCAGTTTCTGCAAAAGTGTCGCATTGAAGCACCTCAACATTAACATTAAGTAAACTAATTATTGGACTTTACAGAAGAACAGGAGAGTGAAAAGAATGCAAGAAATTGATTTTCAGATTAGAAAACAGCACTCCTTGATCAAGAAAGTAAAGCAAGAGTGGAAAGATTATTTTTTTATTAAAAATGGAACCACAAAAATAACTTTACAAGTAACATGCAGGAAGCAAAACTACCAGCAACAAGGAGCCTAGATAGAAGAGTAACAGAGAGGATCTACCTGTTCATGAGTAGCCATTGAACCATGACAAGTAAGTAGCAAAACCCTGTTCGGGTCTCCTAGCAAAGGGTGGGCTTTAATCTGTTCCTTCAAACAACTAATATCCTCCCAGCCAGTCATGAAAACCAGAACAGCACCTGGCCGTTCCTTTCGGCATATATGACACAAGACGGCTTCAATGAGATTAAATCCAATACAGTCAGGTGACCAGCTTGATAGAGAATCTCGTGCACGAGGGCTGTAGTTTTCAAAGCTTGAAACTTTCAAAGCATCCTGTGAGGACATATTGAAACACTAAGCGTGAAGAATTCTATTCAAAGGTTCACAAACCTAGAATCCAGTTAAACAAGAAATCTCACACATCCAAACTATTCTACAACTATTTAAGTCCTAGATGCCTAGTTACTAGTATTTGGCACCACAGTAGAAATTCAAAAACAAGGTTAACAAAATATACAAAAAAGAGACAAGCGGCTGAGAGAAGAGGATCATGCATAGTCTCTATGCCCTATGGTGTTTAGAATGGCAAAGAAACATTTGATGGGAAAAAAAAAGGAATGAGACATGACTGCAACATCGATTATTACAAATCTAAGTTCCAATAAATAGGATTGCTCAATTTCCACACACTCAATATTGGAAATAAACCCATGAAAGTAATTGAGAGGGAGCACTTCAGAAGTAACTCCAACTCTCCAAGTGGTTTGTGTGATAAAATGGCAAAAACACAGAACATATATATTTCTTCTAAATAGTGATAAAGGACTATTTAGAATAGACTCCAAGCAGCGTATGAACACAGTGCAAAAAAAAGGGCTAGGGTCCAAAAATACCATGCCATCAGTTGCATTACTTACATATTATCTTCCAATAAAAAAATCAATGGATAAATACCCAACGAGAAGGATTGGTATTGACAAGGTATTCATCAAATCACATGATAAAGTTACAATGAAAAAATTACTAATAAGTCATTAGCACTAAGCACACTCCTCAAAAGGTAAGTTTACGTGTAACCAAATCTTAAAAGAGAAGGTAATGCATATCATAACATTGCAAAGGTCCTATCACATCAATAAAAATCTTTTTTGAAAAACCATACTCCCTTGTCCCAAAATTATCTTCTTGCTAACCAGTAAATTATAAAGCCCTACAACACAAACAGAAATGAACAAGAGAGCATGCCAAACATCTGACACTGAAGCAACTGGAAGGATTATAATGGTCAAGCAACAGTTGTAGCTCTCATACAGTATTGATGCTAAGCATTGAGTTCCCAGTCTAGCACAAACCTCAACAAGAGTGGTAATCTTATTCTTTTTCTTCCTTGGCACCAATTGTCTCTGTGTTTTCCAAACTTTTTCTTGGCCATAATCATCAATTTGGTTAAAGGATGTCAATTTGTATCCAGTCATTTCCAGCACGTCTTCCAGGAAATGTGCCCTCACCGGATGTGTAAATCCCTGTTTAAAGTACAAGCAAAATTAGAAGAATAGCTTGTTAAATAACACAGAAAATGCCCAACAAGTCGCCCATTGAATAATCTATAGAAGCAACAAAGAGGTACATGATGTACTCGGATAGAATTCTTTCAAAGGTAGTTTTCCATTTCATCAGGAAATGTTCCTAAACTTACTGGTATGTGAATCATTGGGGCAACTCCAAAGTAATTCGAAAACAGCTCTGCATTTAATGTTGCACTCATGAGAATCAACCTCAAATCCCGGCGCCTAGGGAGAAGATCCTTTAACACGATCAAAAGAAAGTCTATAAAATTCAAACGTCAGAACTATTAAGATGAAGAATTACTTCCTGCGAAAAGAAATAATGATATTCGTTTGAGATACACAAAGGAGATCAAGCCGATACTTTAAATGCATACCTTCATTCATCCCTCGCTCATGAATTTCATCCACAAAGACATGGGTCACACCATTTAAGTTTCGATCGCTCAGCAAGCGACGCAGCAAAATACCACTGGTACAAAAAAGTAGATGGGTATTTTTCCCTTTCATTCCTTCTAGTCGAACTTTATAGCCAACCTAACAAAAAATGTGTGATGTAGTGTAGCAATTGAGCAAAAAAGACCCAGATTCAGACCTAATAAAATGACAGACAAAATTATATGAGGCAAATATTCTAAAGCCATCATCATGATGCGCTAACAGCTATCAGCAAAAACAAAAGTAAAAAAGGGGATGGAGAAAAACGGAAAAATAGACAAGATAATTGTGACCCACAGTGCAGAGTATTCCAGTCAGATCGATATGAGTGTAAGACTTACAGATTCACCAAGAGATTCTCCTCTCTCTGCAGAGACTCTTTCTGAAACAGCCATAGCAGATATTCTTCGAGGTTGTGTGCAGATTATGTTACAAAAGGCACCACGGCCTGATTCTATTTCTGACTCTAATATATACTGAGGAAGTTGGGTGGTCTTCCCACATCCAGTCTCACCCGAAATCACAATTACCTGTTACAGGACACAAATTAAAGCAAATGAGACAACATTATATCCATGCGACAGTGAGATGAGGAAATATCCAGGTCCATTATTGACCCTTAACATCACCAAGCAGGCATTTGGGAGTAAAATGATGCAGAAAACTTATCAAAAATGTTTCCTTTGATGTATGTTTTGCTCTTGCAAAGAAAATACAAGAAATTCTGAGATAGACTTATTGCACATATATCAGGGACTTTCTTTCTCTGATTTATATAGTTAAAATGCTATGGGTATCCATAATAATTTATAAGTGTCTGATTGTTTAAATTTTGCCCGAGATATTTCAGTCCTCTAATATGTCAGTTACTATCATTGTTTTCAAAATGGGGTTTTTTTTACATCTCAAACTAAATACAGAATGATGAAGCAAACAAGAATGTATTGTTCCTTGAAAATAACATGTTAAGCTTGAATTTCAACTTTCCGTTTTCTGTGTGACAGCTTTTAAACCTCCATATTCCTATTACACATTTTAACATGCAACTCAAAAACTAGCAACATGTGATTGGCAACTAGCAAAAATTGAAGATCAAGTAAGCAAACACGATCTAGTTAAGATCTTAGCCATAATGTAGTTTCAGAGCATGGAGGCATGAGGTGAAAGTGGCACTAAATCTATAAAGCAGTAGAAGTAATATAACTACATAATAGAAAATATAAAACTTGATCTTTCAGTACAGCTGATGTTGAAGGTTTTGCATAGCAAGGAAAATCTATTTCAAAATACTGTCAGCAAACCAAGTTCACTACTCATTACGCATGTGCCTGGCCATGGCGTTAATAAAGTGCTTAAAGGAACAGAACTGCATCTGAACTCCGTGTAATTGGAGAAGAATTGAACTCGGCACAGTGCAATTATTTGCCACAACAAATTTGCACTACTAGGCTGATGCCTGCGGACTAACAAAACATTATAGCCCCTCTTCTATAAGCATAATGTACTAGCAAGAACCATGGCAAACTATAAAAAAGAAATAGCGCTTTTTATCATAATCCAAAACAATCCTGATAGTCAAGTCATAGCTCTTGATCTCATATAACAATAACACTAAAAATCTCGATTAACCATTAGCAGACTGAATCAGCTAAAGCTTCAATGTTGCATCAATATTCCACTAAAGTCTAACATAGATCAACTTTCTGATGTTGACAGCACCAATTAACACTTGAAGAATTCAAGCAAACGTGAAATAAGTTCAGTGTTTCCATGTCATACTTGATTTTTTGCAATTGCTTGAAGCAGCCTCTCCTTTTCACTGAATGAAGGCAGTGATTTCCTAAATTCGAGCATCTTCCTGCCTTCAGGAGATTCCTAAACATGGAAGTAGACAAAGATATTAGGAAATAGGCCGTAAATCAGGCAAAGTAGAGATCAAAAATTCCATGGCTGCAATTACTTGACAGGTATACAGGAATATATTATTTTATTATTATTATTATTATTAAGAAGACAAAAAAAATCTACCTTCCTGCTTAGAATTCATAAGAAAAAGACCATCCATTATCTACCCATGAGGCCATTGCCAATAGAGAATTTTTTCTAACACTCCTAAAACCTATATTTGGCATGTATAAAGAATCAAGCAAATGTAATTTGAACACAATTTCTACTTTATGGATGTGTTAGATCTTTCTAATAACTAAGAAACAAAGGTATCCCAATTCTTTATGTAGAATAGAACTTAGAATTTCCAAGAGGATCAATGATGAATGATGGCAAACACTTCCTGCAAGCCATGGCATTATAAGTTTCCTCATCTTCTTGTATGAAAAGAAATCCAATTGAGACAATTTATGCTCCATCAAAAAGTCAAACATACCTGCCAAGCTCTCTGCATATTACGCAATTGCAAGCTCCTCCTTTGAAGAATCTTTTCCATAACAGAATCATCCAACATAGTATCTGGATTCTCATTCAAAGTTATGCTCCTGTCCGTATCAGTGGGCTTACATTCCAGTGCACCATCACTAGCCTTTCCAGAATTCAATTGAACCCTATCAAGATGTTCCTGAAGTAAACCTTCAACTCTCCTCTGTAAGCTTAACGGAATTGCCACCTGCATATTAGATCATATGTTGTATGCTAGTTAAATATAAAACAAGAGAATTCACTGAAACTTTAAAATAAATAAAAAAATCCCGTGCTACGCCAACGGACCAACCCGACCATAAAACCAGAACAAAAAATTAAAATTTGAAACTCCTAGTGATATTACCTCTCTTTGCGGCCGCTTATCATCAAGGTCAGGCCGATAATTGGGAAGAGGGACCTTGCTCGCAACAACCACTTTCCCATATATTTCACTAATAACATAGTAGGAAACCTCACATAAGAATTATCATCAACAAGCAAACAAAAATAATATACATTGACTATTAAAATAACTTTGTGATACCAGTAAACCCCCATCCTTCTAGCAAGATTAGATATCTGCTCATAATCTCTTCGGTCTCTTTTGTCTTTAGATACAATCTCTTGCTCATGTTCATTGCGTAACAGCATACTGAGTTTCCACTTCCACTCATCAATATTTGCCACCGAAGACGAGGCCTATCAACAACATCACAAATTCTTCAATACTAGGACAACAAGCTCTTGTTTCAACACTTTTTCAAATGTCTCACCTTCCTACGCTAAACCGATACATCCCCACGATTTCTTAGTTTAATTGCACCAGATAAAAACTTTACATCAGTAGAGTTATACAACTCATAGCAAACTTGAGGTTTTTTTCACTATTATCATGGAAAGTAATATAACTATAGAAGCTAACCAAAACTCAAACTTCTACATCGCAAATTCCAAACACCATTTTAATCTCAATTACTGAGCAACATGTTTCTCAATTCATACTTTACATTGAAAAACAGTATATAAACCACAAAAATAGAAATATATATAAATAAATAAAATACCGCATTAGTCTCGAAATCGCATTCGTATTCATCATCTGAGAACTGCTCAACGGCATAGCCGGAAAAATGACGATTTAAGGAGAGGAAATGACTAAAATACGGCAAATTTCCAAGATTTTGGGTGAACTTAAGACGATTAAATTGTGGAGAAATCAGAAGATTGAAAAGAGCATATCTTGAAGTAGAATTTCTGCAATTGGAAAGACAAGAGATGGATTTTCCGGAGAACAAAAGAAGTGCAAGCTTTGAATGCATTCTATCGAAGCTTCAAGCATGGCGTCAGCTCCATGCTCAAAGATAAAGTTTCGCTTTCAGTTCAATCGAAGAATGGACTTCTCAAGTAATGACATCATGTTCGGAGTTACAAAGTGCGATCTCCCACAATTCCGAGGGTTTAGGGTTTATCAATTCGTTCCTTAATTGCACCATTTACATATTATTTACTATTCACAAATCGCAACTTAAACTTTAAACTTTGTTTGCCTTTGGTGATTAATATATCAAGGAAAAATATAATCACATGGGATCTTATTAGATTCGTGTCAATGTATATTTTTTTAATATCAACTTTTTATAATTTTACTTATTGATAATTAAATATATTAATGTTTGAAACCCTACATCGACAAGCATGAAAACATGAAATTGTGCAACTTCATAATAACATTTTAATAGTACGAAAATTCTTCTACTGTTGAAACCAACAGTGATATGAGTCACAAAACGCTGCAATACATTGTTCATAAGCTTTGCACGTGTTTCACCACGTGCTTTGCAAAAGCTCCTTTTTCCGCTCTTTTTCCTTTGCCATCGTGGCATTTCCTCTCTTTCTCATTCCCCTCCCTTCGTTCTTGTCTCTTTTCTTATGTACTGTTCAGTGTTCACCCACCGCCATTACCATTGCTTCCGAAGTTCCATCTCTTTCTTTCTTCTTTCTTTGTTGCTACACATCTACACAGCGCGATTAACAAAGGAGATTTATTTTTATCCTCTTGAATTGAAGGTTGGGTGCCTTGGAATTGGCGGTGCTATTTGCCAATGAAGCTTGGAGGAGTTCATTTGCCCACGAGTTTTGGTCGCGAGACAATTCAGCTGTAGCTGAAGAAAATTCTTCATTTAATTCAATCCATTGTAAATGTTTCAAAGGTTGATGCAACTCTTTTTCAGCGCCCAAATTGTTGGACAGGAGAAATGGCCACATTCAAGGCTTTTTAGATAGCTTCCCATTTGAAAATTAGCTAGTCAATTTCATATTTAAGTTATAATCCATATATTTGATCATCAATTACAGTTTCCATCCATAGATTTGATAAATTAGGTGTTCTATGTGTGGTTTAAGTTTTCCCTATATTCTAACCTACTCAATGATTAGCAAATATCTAAGGTCATCTTTTTGTTTAGGTTAATTAGATTCTCCATGGGGGACATAAATTGTTTTGTGCAAATTATTACATTATTACAAACGAGATCAGGTTGTTGATTTTTTACCAAATGCACATTAATTCTTGGGAGTTGGTTGGTACTTCTGCTTTTTTTATAAAAAAAAAATAGTTCACTGTTTTAGACAATGAGGGAATTGTCCATTCCGGTTTTGAAACTAACTTTGTTCCAAAAAGAGGCCTTGGAGTACAATATACATTTATTTTAAATTAAGTTCATTCAGCCTCTCTCATGGTGTTGTCCTTCCCAGTCCAGGGTTGGGGTTTCCCTTCCATAAAATCCTTGGTATAAATACCAACTATCAAATAAATTGCCTCTTTGTGTTTATGTTCATGAAACTGGAAGGTTTTTGCTCCATTCCCTTCTTGAGTCCAAAAATAGCTATGAGTTCAGTTAATATGCTCACTTTCAATCATATAGACAATTTGAACTTGACACAAATTAAATTCTAAACTTATACATGGATGATTATAGATACACAATTACACAGCAAATCTAACTTGACACTTATGAAATCCCACAAAAAAAAGACAATTCAACATTTAATTGCTATACGATGTAGCTTGCTTAATATTCTCATTGTATCCTTGTGTTTGAATTTACTTGGAATTGCATGTTGTTTTGTCCTTGAATTTCATCAGACTTAATGCATGTCTTTCCTTCAAAGGTTTTATATTAGAAGGATGATAGTTATGAATTTGAGTTTAATTAAAAGTGTCATACTTTGATAGCATGTTGTGTATGGTTTCACTGTACACTGACCTATGATTTATTTTCCATGACCTTTGCCCTGTGAATTTCACGAATTTAAAGTGTCATGCTTTGATAGCAAGATGGTCATGTTGTGCTTGTTCTAAGCTGAGCTACAGTTTGTTTGACATGGCATGTACCTTTTGGATTTCCTGCTCAATACCTAAGAGTCTTGGTTACTGGTTTAGATTTGTATCTCTGCTGAATTTTGCATAGATAATTGGGACGTAAAAAGGCTTTTTTTCTTGACTACTAATTGTGTATAGATGTTGAGTGGGTTTTTGTTTTTTCAGGAATTTGCAGAACTGACTAATTTTATATTTTGTTGTAGAAGTTTTGTTGGCTCTTATAAATCAACCTTAATCGGTTTGCAAGACAATCCCTGGTACCCTACCCTTGGAACTCTTGCTTTAGTCTACTTAACTATCTGTTTGTGCTATTCTTGAAAATTATGTTTAGTTTGGAAATTAACTTGTTTTTTGTTGTTGTCACTAGTACATAATTGACCTAAAGTAACACTTTATGGTAACACTTTTTAAGATCCAACATCCATTGACATATATGTAACACTTTGTTAATGTTTAACAGTTAAAGATACCACTTTTCAATATGTAACACTTTAAAAGTAACACTTTTTCATAGGTAATACTCCGAAGGTAACACTTTTTCGTTTGTAACACTTTAAGGTAACACTTTTTCAAATGTAACATTTCAACTCTTCATATAACACTTTTGATGTGTAACACTTCAACTCTTCAATGTAACACTTTTTTACGGTTAACACTTTTATTGTTTTATAATTTATAAGTATCAATTTAGTTTATATTCCCTCCGGTCTTTGTTAGTTTACCCGTTTCTTTTGCACAAAGTTTTAGGAGAAATTATGTTGTGGGACATAGAAAGAAAGAGAAAAGATTAATTTATATTAAAGTTGAATGTGTGTGTCATGGTAAATTAGTGGACTCATTCCAAAAATAGAAACAAAAAAAATGGGTAAACTAATAAAAGAACATCCTAAAAAAGAATACGGGTAAACTAATAAAGACCGGAGGGAGTATCCCGTTAAGGTTTAAAACCGCATCAGTTAACTTTTGTTTATTTCACCCAAAACTCAATGCCACACCTTTTTCCTTCTCTCATACTCCGCTTTGCTCCTCTTCGGCGGAGCCTCCAACGTGATCTCACCAACTTCTTCATCTTCTCAAATCATCGCAAAATGTAGAATTTGCAATCTCAACATCTCCTTCGATTCCTCTTCTTAGACCTCTCGAAAATCGTAGCTAGTTTTCATCATCATCGTCTTTTTTCGTTCAATTGACTTCCAATTTGTCATTTTCTCTCCTCCAATTCGAGGAGTTTATCTGTTGTTAGCAATTTGAGTGAGGATTCCGTCTTCAAATTGAGTCGTTGATCGGTTCAATTTAAGACACAAGATCATGCGATTAGGGTTTTTGATACGATTCTCATCAATTGTTTGAAGTCATTGAATTTCGCAAAATTGACATGCTTAAATATGGCAGAAGGTGATGATTTCTGCAGAATTAGAAAAATATGGGCTAACTCTCCCAAAGAAGAAGAGAACAACAAGAAATTGCGGAGCAGCAAGGTGCTTTTCAGTTTGATTGGCGCTACTGGAACCACCTTTTGCCGACTTGCCATACGTATTGTCAATTTTTGGTGCTATACTATTTCTTCTTATTTATTCTATGCATTTGATTGAGAGCTAGAATTCATTGCTGCTCTAGAATGGATAATTTTGTGTGAAAATAGATTTTGCTTTGAATTGTTAAGTTGAGTGTCAACTTTCAGATAGTTTGATTAAGTTTGGTGGACATTCAATATTGATTGGTATATTAATTTTCTTCAATTGTAACTATATTCAGTTTCATATATTTTCCTGATGGTTAAAAATTAGCAAGCTAGTTTTGCTTAATTTTGTTGGATATGATAAAATTTTGCAACTCTTAGTGCCTATAAAAGCTGCGAGATTCATGAGCTCAAGTCTAGATTTTTTTTTAAAAATTGTTATGTTGTTAGTAAGCTTACATGTTGTTATTAAAGCTTATATGTTGTTAGTATGATGTTGTTCTTGCTTTTGGACAACAAGAAAGTATCTAAAAGCTGTCTGAAAAATCATTTGAAATTGGGAAGAGGGTATTTCACGGGATATACAAAATCTGATTCTTCTAAAAGCTAGAGTCATGTGCACGATACACATCAAATAAGTACTCACTACAAGTAGCAAAATACCAGGCAAAATGATAATTATAGCCCAATACGGACATACTGCTGAAGTATCAGAAGATTTTTTAACTTTATGGTTGTATTCATCAGCCAAATTTGAGAATCTGTTTTGTTTTTGGGTGATGGGTTTTTTTTTTGGGTTTTCAACTTTTGATTGATAATTGTGTGTTTTAATACACTGGTATCCCTACTTATGCCCTTGTATTATATAGATTATGATGTTTGATATATTAATCCATGTGATGCAGATTACTAATTTATATACGTCTTGGGTTACAACATCCTAACCCTCGAAGCCATGTGGTTATGGCGCATGCTGTAATATGTTCGTATTCATTCTCTTGGCTTCTAGACTAGACCTTTCTCGTTTGGCCTTTTTTCCCTTTAGTAGCAAAAGCTTGATGACAATATAGTTCTTGGTTGGTGTTACCGGAGTTGCAGTGGGTTGTAGAGTGATTTATATTTTATATTAGATTAGATTATTAGATATAATCAGCTAAAACAATTCTTTGTTTGGATTAGAGGGACTATTATAAGAGTGATGTTTGGTTAAATTCTAAGATACAAACGATGAGAAAACCACATTTGCCCTTTTCATGTTGTTTAGCTTTATAGTGATCATAATTCAGGCATCCGAGATTGACTAAAAGTATATCCAGCCTTCTTCTCTCCCAATATCAGGTATATTTCCCATTTTGTATGAGCATTGGTTTGTTTATCTGATTTTTGGTTTTGGTTTTACATGTTGGTATCTTTAAACCCCTTTATACTATTTCTTTCTAAAGCTCACTATTGATTGATTTAGCAAGTCTTCGCTTTTAATGTGTTGCTTGACTATATATGCCTTACAACTACTTGCTATCTTAAAAATAATGTTCTTGACAATCTGATCAAGAGCAAGTACGCCGTCAGCAGAAATCTTAGCAATCGTCTGCATCCAGACAGACATTGTAAAAGCTACAATGAATCCCATAATATATAATCTAGCTTTTCTGTTTTTCATCCTGGCATACCTCAAAGCTGTCTCAACTTCTTCCTGAAATCTCATAGCAAGTCTGTGAATATGAAGTTTCAAAAGAACCTGCTGCCAGATACTTACAACATTTTTTGAAGGAAAAAGATAGGTGACTGAATTTCACTTTGTTGTTCACATAAACAACACATAGGCTCTGTTTGGTAAGCCTGAAAATGTTTTCCAGGAAAACAGTTTTCCCTATTTTACATTGTTTGGTATGGGCCGGACAATAAAATGGAAAACTTGGGCTGAAAAGTTGTTTTCAACCCAATTGAAAACATTTTCCCTAAAATATGAAAGGAAACCACGTTTTCCTTTCTCTCTCTCTCAAACCTATGTTTCACGCTACACTCAACTCATCTTCACTCTAGTCAATCTTCTCTCAACTCATCTTCTCAATCTCACGGAAATCCGGTAAACCTCGTTGTTCTAATCTATATTCTTTTCATTGTTAATTTGTTATTGTGCAAATTCGAATGATTTTAGGTTTTTTTACTGGAATTTCGAATGATTTTAGGGTTGCTTTGCTGCAATTTCGATCGATTTTATTATTTTGGTACAAATTTAGGGTTTCATTTGATATTCGATTATTGTCTATCTCTATATATGCTTGATTAGCAACTTGTTTTTTTTCATTCGAATTTACAGATTCATTTTGTGCATATTTTTGTGAATTAGAAGCTTTTGTTTTGTTATTTGAGAGTTTTTTTTTTGTTTTTTTTAGTTTGAATAATAATATTTGATGTCATGCACGCAAGGTGTTTGATTTATTGTCTCAATAAAAATTAGTTATTTGAGAGCTATACATATATTTTAATTTGAAAATCAACACTTTATAATCTCTTGATAAAATTTTGTCTATGAATACTTCTCTAATGGTGGTTTTGGAAATGGAAATTGAACAAGCATTAATTTACTTGGGTGTTACTCTGAGTTCTGTGATAAACTTGGCAGGATATCGTCAGAATCCTGTTGAACTAGCTGTGGAAATTGATTATTAGATTGACATAAAATTTGTAAAATAGTTATATTATATTGCATGCTTGTTTCCATTCCATCAACTTGTTGAAGTTATATGGAGTATATTTGAGGAAAGGGAAAGAGGACAGTTGCAAATGACATACGGCATACTGACCCATGATCTATCATGATAAAAAAATCAAGGATTTTGGGGATCACTAAAGATAACAATACAAAGTTTGAATCATTAACCTAACATAAATATAAGTTCAAATTATGTTATTGTTGGGTTGTAATATTTTAAAAGGATTTTGGGTTCTTATTTGAGAAATGATCATGATGCGGTGTTTAATTCATCAGATTGTTGGCATTTTTTTGAGCTATTATGAAGTCGAATGATGTTCAAAAGTCGCAGGTAATACTATTCTTTGCGCTTTTATTATTTGTTATGTGTCTTCTCTATTAAGGAACTAAAATTCTTGATTTGTTAATGTTTGTAGATGATCCATAAAGGCATGATTATAGGTGTTGTTGCTGCCATTATTGCTTCCATCCTTGCTTTAATTGAAGTAGATAAGTCTAGGACTAAAAGACCTAAAATAGTTAGACAACCTTATGTAAACCGGGATAGTTTGAGGGAGGCGAATATCAATAGTGTTTTATATTGTGGTGACTCTCATTGTCTTGGGCAGATTCGTATGAGGCCTGGTGCTTTTTTTTGGCTTGTGTAATATTTTAGTTGAAAGGGGACTTTTGTCGGAAAGTAAGCAAATGAGTGTTAAGGAGCAAGTATTAGTATTTTTATACTTGTTGGGTCATAATGTAAGATTTCGGCAGTGGGAAGATTCTTTCGATCTACTTGGACTATACATTACTACTTCCATATTGTGCTCCAAGCAATCCTTCACTTGTACCCATATGTTATAAAACCACCAGAAACTTTTGTGCAACCTGAAATTCAGAACAATTCAAGGTTTTTTCCTTGGTTTGAAGATTTTATAGGAGCTATAGATGGTACCCATGTACGTGCATCTGTTCCTATTGAGATGCAAGATCGATTTCGGGGAAGAAAGGATAAGACTACACAGAATGTACTAGCAGCGGCTGATTATGACCTGAAATTCACTTTTGTACTTGCTGGTTGGGAGGGTTCTGCCCATGATTCAAGGGTTTTAAGTGATGCACTTAAAAGGGGGTTTAAGGTTCCCGAAGGTAATTTTTTAACCTTTTTTCTTTTGTTGCTAATTATGGTGTAGTGCACTTAAATTGATTGGAAAATTGGTGATGATTTATCAATGTAGGGAAGTATTATCTTGCCGACGCAGGGTATGGTGATCGTAAAGGATTTATGCCTCCATATAGGCGAGTGCGTTATCATTTGAAAGAGTATACCAACAACCCTCCCGAAAATGAACGAGTTATTCAATCTTCGGCACTCTTCACTAAGAATGTGTATAGAGAGGGCGTTTGGAGTTCTAAAGAAGCAATTTCGTGTCTTAGATGCTGAGCCATTTTGGTCATTTACAACCCAAGTGGATGTGGTTCTTGCTTGCTGTGTGATACATAATTACCTTAGGGGCGTTGATCCAAATGACTCAATTACAAGAGAGGCGGACTTAGAGATTGCTGCAAACTTTGATATTGATTCACAAGACATCAGACCATCACTTACTCGAAGGGAAGTGCGTGAAGAAAACAAAGAATGTGCGAAAAAACGAGATGCCATAGCTTTAGCCATGTGGGATTCGTATAAAAAGCGTTGAATTTCATGAAGTTTCTCATTGTAGTACATGTATAAATGTTTCTTTTTGTCACCTTGGTGCTTTGAGCTCTAAATTAGTTTTTGGGATGTTGAACATTTCTGAAAACGGGAAATTAGATGGTTATTTTGGTGTTGAACTTGTTGATGTTAGTATTTTCTAATTAGATGATTCCCTGCTTCTTCATTTGTATATTCTGCTACTGGAATCCTGAATGCAGAAATGACAATACTTGTTTTGCCTTATTTTTATTATCCCTCTTTTTGTCTAATGAAGCAATCAGGTGGTATTAATCATGTAAAGTTGTTAAATGAGGTGGTACATCAACTTTATAACTTTGTTTAATCAAGTACATTTGTTCCAACTTTATAGGTTATTTTCTTACTAACTTATGGACGATGTTGATAATGTTATCAGGTGGTGAAAGAAGAGAAGAAAAGTAATTTTCGTTGGCCGAAGCAAATGTCCAAGGAATTATTGGGATTTCTTGCAGAAGAAGTGAAAAGAGGAAACCGACCAAATAACACTTTCAGAACTAGTTCTTTTGTAGCTGATGCGAAGTTAATTTCAGAAAAATTTCAGACTACTTGCAATGCTGACCACGTTGAGAATCACATGAGGACATTGAGAACTGCTTGGGGAACTATATCGCAAGTTCGGGGAAACTCCGGGTTTGGTTGGGATGATAATATAAAGATGGTAACTGCATCTCCTAAAACATATATTGCTTATGTTCAGGTATGTTTTTGTTTTCTCTCTCTTTTACAATCTTGTCTTATGTTTTATCAATAGGAATCAAACTTCTGTTGAAATTAAAGAATGCTATTTTTAAGAGTTTACGACTGTGGTAATGAAACATTGACATGGTTGTTTATGGGGAATAAATACCTTAGTTATTTTACAGGACATCTTTATGCTTTATGTGACACAAATTACATGATAGCTGTGTTGTGAGATGCTTGCTAAAGCTTTCTTGACCAAAAGTGAATCTCTTCGCAAGCTTTGGCTCCAAAATATGTCAAGACTCTACTCTAATTTTTTTAGTAGCTAACTTTGTGTTGTGAACTATCTACTATTTTGAAGGTTTTGATGTGGACTATTGTTATGCCTAATAGTCTCAATAGTATTGTGCTATGACATGTTAGAAACTTTGGGAATGTTATAAGAATGACTTTTTTTTCTAGCAAAAATGTTAAATTAGTTTGCTCAAAATTTTTAAGGAAGCCAATAATAATTTTTCTAGCAAAAATGTTATAAGAATGACTTGTTTTTCTAGCAAAAATGTTATATTCATCTTCCCATAATAATTAAAGGAAGCCAATAGATATATATTTATATAAGAGTTTAAAAAAAAAAGTAATAAAAGAACAATAACTAGCACTCAAGAGGTAGCAACTAGATTAATAGTTGAAACTGATTTTCCATTGAACCAAACAATGAAAAATGCTTATAGTGGAAAACCATTTACCATGCAACCAAACAAAGGAAAATGCTTATGAAATTGAGTTTTCCTATGTAAAAGGTTTTCCTTGTAAACTCATTTTCAGTTGAAAGTGTTTTACGCTCTACCAAACGGAGCCATAGTATTGCAAGTTGTTCAATTTTCATTTTTATGCTCATGACAGAATTCAGATTCACTTGCAAGTTTATGTAACTATAAAAATAGCATGATTCATGTAGTTAAATATTTGGGATATTATCTCAGATAACCATGACATATAGCCATTTTTCCCAAATAACCTCCACATTGTCACCTCTATCGCGGATAACCCTAAATTTGTAATTTGTCATTAAACATGACAGAATTACACTTGGTTTGACTTTGTATGGGTTTGACGCTATTTAAGAAGGTGGTTGATGGCTATTTAAAAGGATGTTTATTAGTTTTGATGCACAATTCAAGGGTTTTATTGCTGGCAGCAGACAACTAATAGGGCGCCAAACCACCTTCTTCACATTTGATGCCATCAACCATCTTCTTAAATGGCGCCAAACCCATCGAAAGTCGAACCAAGTTAACGCCTTTTGTAATTCCGTCATGTTTAATGACAAATTACAAATTTAGGGTTATCTGCGATATGGGTGACAATGTGGGAGTTATTTGGAAAAAATGGCTATATGTCAGGGTTATATGAGATAATATCCCTAAATATTTTCACATTTCAAGATTCATGCTTTCTTGAACTGGATTGCACTAAATTAAGCTCTATTTTATTTTTCTTCTTAGAATCAAATAGCTTTTATTTCACTAGATAGAAATATTACTATTGCACAATATTTGGTGTTCTTCTATATGCTTGTTCTACATTTATTGATGTGTGTTATTTTGCTTTTATGTATTTCTTACAGGTAAAGAAATTAAGATGTAGCGCATGATGTTATCTATTCCACCAGAAACCTGTGTTCATTAGAGAAATAATTGAAGATGGTGAAGAGATATAAGGCTATCAAATATAGTTTTAGATTGATTGTATATATTTGATGTTTGAACCCTTTGGTATTAGTTTGAAAAGGTGTTCCTCATTAGCTTAGCTTTGAAAATGATTACTAGTACATGTATTTAACTATATCATTATATTAATTTTATTGTCATATTGAATATCAAATTTGTATTCTTGATTATTATTGTTTGTTTATGTGATTTTATATATATATATAGCAAAGTGTTACCGAATTACAACTAAGATGTTACATGGGATGCAAATAGTGATACATAATCTTTAATATAGTGTTACTATAGGTCATTAGATGGTAATAGAATGTTACTAATGATAAAAAAGTGTTACATAAGAACGTTTGGGTAGCACTTTAAAAGCGTTACTATAGGTAGTAGAAGTGTTACATAAGTATATCTAAAGCAACACTTCTATAAGTATTACCATAGGCCTTTAAAAGTGTTACCTAATAGCATAGGTAACACGGACAGATGTAACACCCACATAAGTGTTATCTATAGTCTAATGTAATACTTAAAACACTTTAAGTAACACTTTTCGGGTGTTATTTAAAGTCAATTATGTAGTAGTGTGTGTTTGTTTCTATGCTGATTATTTAGCACCTAAACCAGTGCTCATAAATGTATGTTGTTCAGAAGCCAAGTGTCATGATCCCCTATAGAACATATGTTACCTTCTTTATTTTGTAGAAAGAAGTGTTTTTTTTAGCTTTGATAATGTTGGATGCCTTGTAGTATTTGGTTATTGAGAGATCTAACTTGCTTTTCCACTGTTTGATTATGGCTTCCTTGGTATCAATCTAATTAGGTGTTTTTGTGCTTTGAAGTTTAGGTCCTCTAAAAAGAACTTCATTGTTAAGTTCCCAGACTTTGGCTTCTCATTGTAGGGGTGATATTAAAGTATATTATTTTTAAGACATCGTCCTTCAGCTATTGTATTTAATTTATAGAGAAAATAATAGCTGTAATTTGATTTTCTTACCTTAACAGGTTATAGCCATGACACCCATACCAATGCGCATCCCATTTCGACCTCTGCTAAGGCAAATTATGGAGTGCCTTAACTTCAAAGTGTCATCTATGGTTTTTTCAATGTATCCAAAAATAATGCCTATGTAGCTGTTAGTACAGAGTGTGGCCCATTTGCTTATATATGTATGTTGGTGGGGAGGCTAGCAGACTAGATGATTCGTGTGAAAGAGCTGCTAAAGCAACTATTCGTGACCTAATTGGTAAACATTGTGTAGATGTTGAAGGTTTTACAGCTGGGAAAAAGCTAATGTGTTGACATATATGCAAGGCTTTATAGGCTTAAGAGAATGTAACTTGAAGTTGTTGAAAAAGCCAACACGCATGCTGTCTGAAAGTAAATGTATAGGCGCCCATCCTTTTCTTAGGCACGTCAGACTTGACTACATGAGTGTATTGCCCATGGTGGTTAGCCACACTCAGGTCATAACTCCGGTGGAAACCATATGTTTTGATGGTTACAAGTACACTTCTTGGTTAACAATTACATGTCCTCATGGTGCAAATAGTGTGGAGTGTATCTTTGGTGATTCATGTGCCTACTTATCTGAAGCCAAACAAAGTGTCGCAAAGAAAGCTATCTTTTATCTGATGCACCAATACAACTTCACCATCATAGATGCAAATTACAAGGCTGCTAACTATGCTTCTATTATTTGCGCTCTTGAAAGAGGGATCTACTTAACTGTTAAAGAGCTGTGCTCAACATTCAAGAAGCAATTCAGCCTAGCCCTTTGGTTGTATAGCAAGATTGCTTGACTCCGCGTGGCATTTAGTTCCAGATACCTACAATGGTGTCGCCTCCTCTCCCTCCTAAGAAACGCAAAGCTAGGCCATCGTTTGGAAATGTACCAACTTTTGGGTCAGCCCTTGCAATTCCACTCCTCTCTATTCCCTCTGAACTTGAGACTGTTTGCAAGCGAACTAAGAAAGCTACTTAGGCATCCCAACTGTGTAAGCTATTAGTCTTTGGGAAATTCCCAATGGTGACCTCGAACTTTTCGAGTTTCCCATTGGTGACCCTTAATTTTTTTATTCTCATTGGTAACCCTCAATTATTGTTCTAGTTCCAAATGTGACCTTATAAAGCAAAAAAACCATTATTTTCATTAACTTTATGTTAGAACGAATGTCTTGGCACACAAACCAAGGTGCTTCCAGTCATTTTTTGTCAATTTTGACGTCAAATTTGACCTTTAAGGGCAAAAATGACACTCAATTCCTTAGCCGACCAATTTTTAGGCATGAAAACCAATTTAGACTTTAAATTTGACCCTTAAGGGCTAAAATGAGCCCCAAAACTTTAACTGAGCAATATTTGCGGCATGCAGACCCATACACTTTTTAAGCACACAAACGGAGATATTTATTCTAAAGAAAAGTTAACGATACTAATGGTTTTTACTCTATAAGGTCACATTTGGGAATATAACAATAATTGAGGGTTACCAGTGGGAATTAAAAAAACTCAGGGCCACCAATAGGAAACTCGAAAAATTCGAGGTTACCATTGAGAATTTCCCTTAGTCTTTTGGCTGCTGTATTGTTGTAGGATTGTACTTTTGTAACATAGGTATATGATAACTTTCCCTTAGTCTGAGGTTAGACTGGTCAAATTCTACAGTTGTGCTACCTATGCTTTTGAATCCTATGTTATGTGTCCTGCATATCCTTCTTTTCTGTACGCCTTTTTGATGTATTAGCTTTTATGGGTTGTAAAAAATATCATGCATTTCAATGCAATTAATGAAGCTTATGCTATTATGATTTCCTTTTAATTGTGTTCTATCTTTTACTATGCCTAGATTAAAGCATGTGTCAATTTGTGTATGGTTGTTGTGCACCGGTTCAGACCTAGTGTACCTCCAATCAAAGTTTCCACGTTACAAAATTACCAGCTTATCTGAGCACATCACTAATCACTAACAACTAGATAGTAATAAATAAAGTAATACACAAAATCTTTAATTTATATTAGGAAAAATTCATACCAATAATCCCAACTATGGTCGTTCTTCCCATATTAATCCTAACTATGAGTTATTCTAGTATAATCCAAATTATAGGATATATTTTCCCAAAATGATCCCATTACCTCTAGATACCAGTTGAACAAGTAAAAAGACCACGTGGCACATTGTGACTAGTAGAAATCTCTACTAGTTTTTCTTTCATTTTTTTCCCTTTTTCATCATCCCCATTCTCTTTCCTTCGGTGTTTTTCCTCGTCCTTCATCTTTATCACCACCTCCACAACTACTGTCAACAAAAACAACCCACCAGACAACCACCACAATCGCCCCCGTTCCCACCTGAAGATATGACAACCATCATCGCCGCCTCCTCTCTCTTTTCTCTCGTCACCCACTTTCCCCTTACTCCTATACCGCTGCATAATTGCCACATCTTCATCTCATCCACTCGAATTTTGGACTTTTATGGTAGATTTCGACCATATAAACTGCAGGTTTTAAGTTTATATGATCGAATTTGACCATTTTAAACTTTTGTTGAAGCAATATGCAAATTAGTATATCTCTCTTGTTTTATTTTTTGGGTTTGAATGATTGATTTGGTGGTTGGGTGGGTGGTGATGGAAGTAAAAATTTTAGCAGTGGTGGTATGGTGGAGCGAGGAATGTTTGGCACATTGGTGATTGTGTCAGGTACAAGTGGTGGAGGAGGAAGATTTGGTGGTGGTTTATTGGTCGGAGGTGGTGATTTTTAGGTGGTTTGGTTTGATTTTCGGGGTGGTAAGGATGGTTAGCGAGGGTCAAAGGTGGTTCTTAGGTGGATGGTGATGGTTTTCGTGAGGGGAGGGTTTGGTTTCAAGGTTGTTCGACGAGGTGAATTAGTTTTGCGAGGCTGGTTCTAGTTTTTGGTTGGGTGGAGCGGTGCTCAGGTTAATGGTGGTGGTTTTTGGGTTGTGTATTGTGGGGGTCAAAGGTTGTTTATATGGGTGTATTTTGGTGAAGGTGGTTTATAAGGAGTGGGTTTCAGTTGGAGGTTGAGGCGGTTCAAGTGGGGCTAGATGGTTTAAATAGGGTGGTTTGGGGAGATGGGGGCGTCGGTCTAGGTGGTGCAGGTGTGGCTAGATGGAGGGGGTGGTCAGGTGGTGGTTAAGAGAAGAAGAGAGAGAAAGGGTGAAATAAAAAGAAAAAAACAGAAATTTGTTTTTTAAACCTGTTTACCAGGTAGCTGGTCATATGGGATCATTTTGGGAAGGGGTACCATTAAGTTGGGATTATACCAGAATAAACCATAGTTGAGATTAATTTAAGAAGACTCCCAATAGTTTGGATTATTCCTGTGAATTTTTCCTTTATATTATACAGACCTCAAACTAATACGAAAATGTTAAATACAAATACCAATATATCAACGTAGTGTAAGGTTTGTATTCCTTAGTTTAGAACTACTTGTTTTTTTGTCTTGCCTTTGGTATCGTGCTTTATACTTATTTGGAATAGCACTATTGTGCTAGAGCACTTTTCTAATGCAGGAAGTTGCACCTGCTTCCCTATATTGATGATGCGCCCTGGCACGTCTAGTGGGCAATTCTTCTAATGCTAAAAGCCACTTTTATGGGTACTTTCCTAAAAAACGCCCTACTATACAATGTTTATAGTGTTTAAATAAATACGCCTTTTCTAAATGAAACTTACAATGGCACAACCAAAGATATTGTAAGCCTAGCTAAGTTGAACAATTTGTAAAAGTTGGATTCTGGTCAAACTTGAAAGGGTTTAATTCTTAACTACCGACCATTGAATGATTTACTTTTAATCTTTCTATAAAGGGGGAAAAACAAATAGTAGTTCAAGTGCCTTATCCAGTGTAATTTTATAGACACCAATTTTGCTTAATCCTTCCTCATCGAACCAGTTTAGAAGCAACCAAGTCCTTGTGCTAAATAAGAACGCTTCTATTTATGCCTTGATATTCGTGGTTACAAGCTTAGGTCATGGCTACCCACCTTTTAGTACATGTACCTAATAGGTACACGTTTCTCAAGTAATCCAAAGGGACCTAAAACTCGTGTGAGCAAGCGTATGAGGGTATTACAGCAAGATGGAGCTGCAATGAGTGAAGTAGGCTTTCTGAGTTCGACACTCACTTCAACACAATATCAAACTGCTTGCTTGTTGGCAAGTGGACCTGATGCTGTGCCATAACCAAAACGAGCTAAACGACAAAAAAAAGACAAAGTAAATTAGTATTCTAGGTTACATTGCTGCTAACAGCATCTGTAGTGATGTCTATATAGATGATCAGTTTCTTCATCTCAACCAGTTGGGGCTGCTATTATGGTTGGCCAGGAAATGCCAACTGTAGAACTAGAATTACCTGTTCAAGAACGTTGCCCAAATGTTCTGCAGTTAAATTTGCTTTCGAATTGCCTGGTTTCTGTTGTTCTGATGATGAAGTTGAAATAATTTCCAATTCGTTCCCATCAGAATTGATCAGGCTTTTCACTTCACATACAACACGATGATTCTATTCACTTTAGAACGATTGTACAACAACCTCTTTGCCTTCAGTTCACTTGGCGGGGAGTTTGATTCATGCACTCAAAAGGCATTTATGTTTTCAAACTCCATGGCCACATCTACCATTTCATACCTAACTTATTGCCTGATGATGGGAACTCCAAATTCTTACAACTATAAATCTATGACGCTCAACATGAATCATAAAACCGTTTGAATCTGTTACCTGATCTAAGGCCTGATGTAATAGCTATCTTAATGGAAATCATGCAGTACAATCCGTACGCCAAAATTTTCAGATATTTGAGAAAACTTGATGTCGTAGAGAATACTAAGATACGATTAAATAGAGGTCCGTTGCTTGACCAACGTGTTTACAATGCTCCACAGCTGAAGAGGCTGTTGTAATACGGTCTGAAGATTCTGCAACAAGTGCAAATGGTGGTGCCCATGTCGTGGTTCATGGAAAGTCAGAGCGGCAGCACAAAATTATGCACTTCTATGGGTGTTATGATCCATTACATTACCCTCTCCTTCGACCATATGGTGAATGTGGATGACACCATGGTCTGAAAAAAATGAGCCACGGTGGCCGTAGGCAAATTTCCGTGGCTGAACAACCTATAACATCTCCAACTTAATGATGTTGACGTTTTATCTGCAGAAGCTACCAGTAAGTCCAGCTTATTTCATCTCCTCTGTTTTCTAAACTTGTATCAGGCAACAATACGCGCAGAACTGTATCAGGGCATCTAAGATTGCTTTGATGATGGTGAGAAAAGTGCTTCTAACATAGGTCATAGGGTTATTTTGCCGCCTTCGTTTCTTGATAGACCTCGTGATATGAAGCTTTGTTATTAGAATACTCTTGCTCTTGTGCAAAGATATGTGAAGCCTGACCTATTTATCTTAATGACATGCAGCCCCAATTGGTCTGAAATAAAAAATCAACCTGCCCCTGGTGAAGAAGCACAACATTGCCCTGATGTAGTGGCCCGCATTTTTCGTGCAAAGCTTAGCCTTAAAAAAATTCTAATGGAAGACCATGTGTTAGGTGAAATTGCAGCTTTTACATATGTTGTCGAGTTCCAAAAGCGCGGTTTGCCGCACACACATCTTTGGCTCATTTTTAAACCAGACTACAAAATCAAGGAACCTCGTGTATTTGACAAGTTTGTTAGTGCTAAAATTCTTGATCAGTAATCCTCATTTGCGGAAAGTAATCTTGAGCCACATGATGCATGGCCCATGTGGTAGTGCTAATCTTAAATGTCCTTGTATGAAACACAAAGGAAGAGTTGGAATCTGCAAGTATGGGTATCCCAAAGCTAATACAGAGGAAGCAAGCAGTCATGAAAATGGTTTTCCACTTTATAGAAGAAGATATAATGGTGAGGCTCTTGTGATTCGCAAGTTTGCTATGGATAACAGATGGGTTATTCCATATTACCCTTACCTTTCAGCAATTTTTGATTGCCATTTGAACGTTGAAGTTTGCTCAACCATCCAAGCAGTCAAATATATGTACAAGTATGTATACAAAGGACACGATAAGATTTCATATACTGTTTCAAGAGAGAGTGACCGAAAACTTGTTGATGAAATAGAGCAGTTCCAAACAGACCGTTGGGTTTCGCCATGTGAGGATGCTTGGAGGCTGTTTTCATTTGATTTGTTTGAAATGCACCCTCCTGTCCTTGCTCTCCAACTTCACTTGCCTAATGGCCAGACAATCCAATTCAGGCCTAATGAACAGCTTCCTAGAATTGTAGCAAGCGATTTTAGGTCGCGGACATCCCTCACTGAGTTTTTCAACATGAATGCAAGTCAAACTGGTGCACCACAGTACTTATATTCAGAGTTCCCAGAACATTATGTGTGGACTGCTTCAGCAAAGACATGGACAAAAAGAGTGCAAAAAAAAATTGTTATTGATCGTTTAGCATTCGTTGTGCCGGCGGAAGGTGATCACTATTTCTTGCGCCTGTTGCTAGCCCATTTCCGCGGGCCAAGATCATTATGTGCAACTTTCCAAGAAGCAGCATTGAAACTAGGGTTGCTCGAAGAAGATGAGTCTGTTGTAAAGTGTATGGAAGAAGCTGCCAACATTGAAATGCTAGGTGCATTACGCCGACTATTCACCACAATCCTGATTTTTTGCTTGCCAAGTAATCCTTTGTCCTTGTGGCACCAGTTCTACCAACACCTATCTGAAGACTTTAGGAGAAAGTACCCGCAACAAGAACACAAGATTGCCCAATTAACCATAAATGCAAAACAACTCTTAGAAGAAATGGGCAAGTCTTTGCAAGAATTCAATCTTGATGGTTTAAAGGAACCTAAAACTGATGATGAGATAAGAAGAACTAAAGACATAATTGATGGGCTTGATGCACCGATACCAAATGAATACAAAGAAGCCCGTGGAAATTTGAATTGCAAGCAAC
Source organism: Beta corolliflora (assembly GCA_947648045.1). NCBI lineage: Eukaryota > Viridiplantae > Streptophyta > Magnoliopsida > Caryophyllales > Amaranthaceae > Beta > Beta corolliflora. Next base: position 4,955,434 of record CANSZD010002921.1, on the reverse strand, counting down.
AAGAAGCATTTGATTGCATAATGGATCACATAAAAACAAACAAACCTGGTGCTTTCTTTGTAGATGGGCCCGGAGGGACTGGTAAGATGTATCCGTACCAGGCACTGTATGCAAAAGTGAGATTGATGGGTGTAGGCTTGTTTTTATTTTGCCTACGCGGTGTGAGCGCGTATTTGATTTTGACTACCCCATTGTAAAGGTTTTATTGAAAATTATTTTGAAGTCGCCAACAAGTCTTTAAAGGAAGACTCATAAACCTAATTGGATATTGGGAAACCGCAGGGACAAATTAGGGACTTATCCAAAATGTAGATTTTCCCGTCCTGACTCCATAGATGGTCAAAATGAACCAAAGATTGGGTTCGGGGGTGAAGGTACGTATACGGTCATAATGAACCATATTCGCCCATTGTCGGCCTCTACTAAATATCGATTCATGTCAATTTTTATGCAATAGAATAACCACATTATATTTTCAACACCCTAAAAATAATTTAGTCTAGGTTGGTTCAGGAAACACATATAAAGACTATTTTTTAGTGATATGTTATTATGCAATCAATTTACAGAGAACCTAGCAGGTTGTCCAAATTAATATGATTAATGTTAGAACGGTTCTTTAGGTCTTGATTAACAAAAATAACATGTGGGTGATAAAAATATTAAATCATGCATAGAACAATCATATAATATGTATAGACCAATCAGACAAGCATATAATAATGTATGAAAATAAATAAAAAGAAGGAAGGATTAGAAAATACAGTAGAACGATTTTATACCAAAGATCTACATTATGAAATAAATGGTTAGTAACTTCAATATAAAAATAGGAATTTATTCAAGGACCCTCAGGATTATACCGTGGCATGGGTCTGCGAGATTGACAACTTTCAGGATGAGCAATCGTGAAGCCTAAAAGTATGAATGTCTAAAAGATTTGAATGTATGTATGAAAATATGTGTTTGTATGTTTGAAAGTATGAGTTTTTGTAGGAAGGTTTTGTAGAGAGGTTCGTAAATATATTCGTAGAGTTCGAAGTGTCAAAGTGTGGAAAAACCGTATTTTAATTCGGAAAATCGAAGCCTATTTATAGGGAAAACGAATCTGCGCTTCACGCGCCACCTGCGTCAGGCGCAGGATAACGTGTCACGCGCAAATCCACGTGTCAGGCGCAGATTGGCGTGCCTGACGCGACATGCCCAGTAGAAAGCGTACACGTGGTACGCGCTTTGAAAAAAATAAGAAAGAAAAAGATGCGTGTCACACAGAGAAGTACGCTTGGCGCAGGACTCTGTATAACACATAAGTCTATGTGGTAGTCTTGTGCGCTTGGCACACTGCTGTGCGCTAGGCGCGCGCTTACGTGGCAGGACACGCACGCTTATGTGGCAGGACACGTGCGCTTACGTGGCAGTTTGGTGCGCTCAGCACACGCTGGTGCGCTTAGCGCACCGCCTTGGTTTTGACACGTTTTGACAGTTTTTTTTTTATAAAAATGCATTTTAAAGATTTTCTTTTATCTTTTAACTCCGAAAATCTGATTTTACGGGATAAAATTCGATTTAACTATAAAAAATATCTTTGAAAATATTTATTTATTAAAATAAAATAATTAATTATCAATGAATAATTAAATGGGCTTTTCAAAGGATTGGGATCAAAATACAATTAATTATCATGAATAAGTAATTGGGCTTTAAAATACGATTTAACACTTTTAAAATAGTTTGGGTTGGCTTTTCGGAATGCTCTACCCTTGGGTCGGACCAATTAAGATCACGGTATGTTTCATCATCGATTCTTTAAATGAGGAGACACGATATGTGTCTACAATGGGTAAGATTGTTCTCCCAACAGCAACATCAGGGATGAGTCTTCAATGGCGCGAAAAGAAATCATAGAATTACCTGACCTATTGCTGGGAGACTTGTGTGATCCCAATGATCCTTTTAGAGGTAAAGTCGTTGTTTTTGACGGAGACTTTGGCAAGTGCTGCATGTTGTGCCACACAAAACTCAGACTGAAGACGTGGAGGTCAGTCTTGTATCTTCTGCCCTATGTCCTACCTTTAAACGTTAACCTCATTGACAATATACGCGCTAAACAAGATAAACCATTCTCTACCTTCTTACTTGCACTTGGAAATGGTGCTCTACAAACTAGCAAGGTCGCAGGAGTTGAACTACCTCCACAAATAGTTCACCCATTTGATGAAGAAACTAATTGGCTGGGAGAACTTGTGAAGAATGTTTTCTCTGAATTGGTTCAGGTCCTTTTAGTGATGAAATCTTTATGGATCGCACAATACTAACCCCAACGAATGAAGATGTTGATGGAATAAACATAGATCTTATTGAAAAGTTCCTTGGAGAACCAATTGCCTATAAAAGTTTTGATATGATTCTTGAGGATGCTTGTAATATATATCCATTGGAATTCCTCAATACTCTTTTTCCCGGTGGTATGAGTCGTTATGAGTTAATGTTGAAAGAAAATTGCCTGGTAATTCTATTACGCAATCTTGCTCCTGCTTCTGGTCTGTGCAACATATTGCGTTTGATTTGTAAAAGATTGTTTCCAAACATTAGTGAATGTGTCATCATAACCGGTCATCACAAAGGAGAGTGTGTTTTTTGCCACGCATTATTCTAAGGCCATCTCCCTCGTCTAGTTACCCTTTCCAGTTTCAAAGGAAGGAATTTCCTATAAAACTTAGCTTCACAATGACTATTAATAAGTCGCAAGGCCAAACACTAAACCAACTGGGCTTATATTTACATCGCCCTTGCTGCTCGCATGGTCAGCTATATGTTGGGTTGTCACGTGTTCTCCAATCAAAGAATGTAAGTCTTATCCAAGCCATCTCCGCATCACCATGTCACCTCTGTTAAAAATATTGTGTCTTTTGCAGTACTAGAAAAAGCTGGCATAATATAATTTCATGCTAGAAATGGTGTAAGCACCTTACATTTTTTCTCCCCTTTGCTTGCAGTTTGTGTGATGTGTTGTAGTACTGTCAAGAATAACAAACTCTTTTTGTTGTACGGTATTTTAGACACGCCATTATTGGAGGGCACCGGAGAAGCTTATATTTGTTCTACGTAGCAGGTGTTTTGGGTTAATCAGTAAGGTTATATCTTGCTCCACATAAGAACTAAGCTGGAATCGTATATATCTTATATATTTTATATGAATTCTGTTTAAACAATGACAGTGCTTAGAATTTTCTCTGAGTTGAAAACCCGCAAGGATGGGCGACTCGGGCAAAATTGGGGGCTCGGATAGGTCGAAAACCCGAAAGGGCGGCCTATGCAAAAAAGGGCTAGTTGAGCGGGTGAGTTTTGTGAGCCGGAAAAAGAAGAGAGATGAAAAAAAAAATGTGAGAAGCTAGGATGAAAACCCGAAGGGCTCCTAGGCAAAATGAGAGATTAAGAGAGAATTATATACTTTGAAAACTCATTTGCCGGAGATGGTGTCATAAGGTGGAAAGCGTTTTCGGGTAAGGTTGGTGAATTGATCCTTGATTTTGTGAAGATTTATTTTGGCTTTCACATTCTTTTGGTTAATTGTTTGTTTTTGGGAGTAAGCATGGAATTTATCCCTTTTTGTCTTTGTTCCATGGCTTGCTATTCTAAGTTAGTTGTAGTAGTAGTAGTTTTAGATCATCTTTTGGAGGTTTGGGAGAGCTGATTTTTTAGTGTGTCATGAGCTGACATTTTGATTTTTGTTGGCGTTGCTGGTTATTGTTGTTGTTACGTCTTTATATATTTCAGGTGAGCTTGAATCTAAGTGTGGGGGAATCATCGTCCCTTACGTTTAGGTTTTGAGCGGATGTTGTTAAGATGTGATGATGATGATATAGTTGATGGAGAGTGTAGTTTGGTGTTGATAATTTGGGTGAAGATTTATTGGGTGATCCTCATTTTGAGTTTACTCGAGGTAAAGTAAAGTTCAAGTGTGGGGGCATTTGATACGCCCAAGTTACACGTTGTATTTACGTCATTTTGGGTGCACTTTGCTAAGGAGTTCGTTTATACTTGTTAATGTTTGCATATATATTATCCTTAGCGGAAGTTCGGAGTTTTGTGAGTTAAAATGGTGTTAACGTCTTATGTTCCGAGCTTTTATGGTAAAATGGGTTTGAGCGATATACTTGGAAGTGTTCGAGAGGCTCAACAACATTGTACCATTGCATCTCACCAACAACAACCAAGTTCCACCGCAAGCCTAAGCAAGCTCAGCAGCACCGCAAGCTCGGCAGCAGCTCATCGCCCAGCAGCATCGTCGCCAAGCTCTCGCGCATGCTCGCAGCAAGCAGGACAAAGGCTGGTCGCACCACGCGAGCATGCTCGCACCTCGCGACCCATGCCAGCCAGCGCGCGCTTGAAGCAGCGCTCATCGCCCAGCTCGAAGCCCAGCAGCTAGCGACTCGCGAGCACCCAGCCTCCGCGACTCGCGAGGCCTGTCGCGACTCGCGACCCTTGCCCGTCCATTTTGTGCGCGGAAGACAGAGTACTCTTCGTGACTCGCGATAAATCTCGCACCTCGCGACCCCCTAGGTCGATGTAATTGTCGGCTGATTTTTGAGCTTTAGTATAAATACTAAACTTGATTTTTGGACCTAGGAGTAGCACACTTGAGGAGAGAGAATCTCCAACACTCCTTTCTTCTCTTCTTATCTTCTCTTTTTAGTTTTTATTTTCTAGTTTAGTTTTTAGAGATTTCAATTATGGAATTGGCTTATGCTATGCCGATTATAGCTTGAACTGTTCTTGAACGAGATTAATATGAAGCTTCAAGCATTATTGTGAGATCTTTCCTCTCTATTTAGTTTCTTTGATTATGGTTTAATTTCTATGATTGTGTTCTATGATTTTTGCATGATTATGCTAGGAACGTTACTAGTTTGATTGTGTAATTAATCTAATGCTAGATTTAATAATAGAATCGGATTGTTTTATTCTTTTATCAATTTGTAGCAAACTAGGGAGTAACTTAGATGCTGATCGTCTTGGTTATTTCTTGGGGAAATTGAATCAACTGTTGAATGTTTATCGCGTGTATGACATTAGCAGGTCTATTGGTTCTCTGTGTTTATTGCTGCTATTGGATTGAACTTAGACGCTGATCGGACTAGGTTATCCTTTAGTTAGGGTTTTATAGTCACGCTGATCGTGCTATTCAACTAAGAATAAGGAGAATGCGAGATTAATTCTCGACAATAGATAATCATGGAAATAATTAGAGTTGAGGTTCAATGATCGATAATGAAATTGAAGTGGATGTTAATCGGATTCAAGATATTTCCATATTGATTTCTCATTTTATTTATTTGCTAGTTAATTTTAGTTTGTTTATAACTCTTTTGAAACCCCCCTTGTTATTAGGTTACTCGACCCTTAGAGTCATCTAGGTACTAATTCACGCTAAATATTAAACTTGTCCCTGTTTCCCTGTGGATACGAACCTTACTTCCCTTCTACATTTAATTGTAAAAGAGAGTAGGAGAAATTTTATCTTTGGCCGGGTGCGGTGCACAACGACACATCCGCGCCCGCCAAATTTTGGCGCCGTTGCCGGGGAAACGGTGTTACTTGTTTGTATATAGCGTGTGTTTTTGGATTGTATTGCTTGTGCTCTTTGTTTATGGTTAACACTCGTACTACTAACAAAGAATCTTTGCATTACGATCCCGAATTAGAATTGACTCTTTTCAGGTGGAGAAACATTTTACGATAAAATTTTCAAGAATCATCTTTTAACGTTGAAGTGGAGGAAGAGATGCCTCCGAGAATTGAAACTCGTACCTTGAGGGAGCTCACGGCTCCTAACCTTGATCAACAACCATTGTGCATCTCATTTCCGGCTCTTGATGAAGGCACTACTTTTGAATTGAAGTCGGGGTTGATACACTTGCTTCCTTCGTTCCATGGGCTCAATGGAGAAGATCCAAACAAATTTCTTTCGGAGTTTCACGTGGTTTGTACTAGCATGAAACCAAGTGGAGCAAAGGATGAACAAATCAAGTTGAGAGCTTTTCCTTTTGCTTTGAAGGATGGAGCTAAAGATTGGTTATATTATCTTCCTCCTGGTTGCATTTCCACTTGGGTTGAAATGAAGAAGCGATTTCTTGAGAAGTTCTTTCAAGCTTCTAAGTCATCAACATTAAAGAAGGAAATCAGCAATATTGAGCAGAAACACGATGAGTCTTTCTACGAATATTGGGAGAGGTTACGTTCAAGAGACTTTGTGCTAGTTGTCCATATCATGGCTATTCTGATGAAGACCTCATTTTGTACTTTTACAATGGTTCTTCTGACGAAGATGTGCGAATGGTGAATGCTGCTAGTGGAGGTTCTTTCATAAACAAAACCCCAACTGCAGCTAGAGAACTCATTGAAGAACTAGGCGAAGGCTCGAGACAGTTCAGTAGAAGATCGAATCATCGTAGAGCAAATGTTGAAAGTCCAGGTTCTAGCTCTTCAAAGGCTGAGGATCAAGTACAAGCTCTTACATCGATGATGCGTGAGTTCATGGTAAAGAACAATAGAGTTCAACAGGTAAAAGCTTGTAGAATTTGTTCTTTAGATCATCATACTGATGTTTGCCCTCAAATGCTAGAAGAATTTAGGGAAGAGGTCAAAGCTGTAGGTTTTCAAGGCCAACAAGCATTACAGAGACATGATCCATACTCCTATGCTTTCGAGCAAGGGTGGAGAGATCATTCTAACTTCAGATTTGGCAATCAACATCAACAACAGCACTATAACAGGCCACAACCACACCCTTATCCTAGGCCCCAAGGCCGAGACTCGAGCTCTAGCATGTCCACTGAAGAAATGTTAAATGCTTTAACTAAAAATGTAACTAACATGCGGGGGTAACATGGTGCGGTTCCAAGAGGAAACTCGATCGAGCATCAAGAACTTGGAGAGCCAAGTAAGCCAAATTGCAGGAGCTGTAACCAAGTTAGAGGCTAGGGATTCGGTGAGGTTGCCATCCCAAACAGAACTCAACCCTAAAATGAACGTGAGTGCTGTCAGCCTGTCACATTGAGGAGTGGAGCGGAAATTACAAGCAAAGAGAGGTTGGTGGTTCGAGATAAAGAGATAGTGGAAGAGGTGATCGAGCATGAACCGACAACAGATTGTAAATCATTGCCACCTCAACAAGAGGAGAAAGTCCAAAAATCAGCTCCTCCACCATATGAACCAGAGCCACCATTTCCCGAGGCATTGAGAGAAACCCGCAATGCAGAGCGCAACAAAGACATTTACGAAATCTTTCGTAAATGTGAGGTAAACATTCCCCTTTTTGATGCTTTAAATCAAGTACCTAGGTATGCTAAGTTCCTTAAAGAATTGTGTACTTCGAAAAGAAAGCAAAAACAAAAGGGAGTGCAAAAAGTGAAGGCTAGCGAGCATGTCTCTGCTATCTTTCAAAAGAAATTACCTCAAAAGTGCAATGACCCGGGCATGTTTACCATCCCATGTACTATAGGTGACACCATGTTTCCTAAAGCCATGTTAGACTTAGGTGCGTCAATTAATGTGATTCCATATTCATTGTATAAGTCTTTGAAACTTGGCAATTTACATGAAACTCGGTGTGGTGATTCAATTAGTCGATAGATCCAATGTTTATCCTAGGGGTAAATTAGAGGATGTGTTAGTTAAGGTTGGGAAATTGTAATTTCCTGCTGATTTTTATGTTTTGGAGATGGAACCTGATAAGCATGCCACCCCAATCCTTTTGGGGCGACCTTTCTTGAAAACATCTTGCACTAAAATTGATGTTTGCGCTGGTTCTTTGACTATGGAGTTTGAGGGAAAGGTAGAGGCATTTGATATAAATGATCCTAAGCTTCTACTTAAGGATGATAACTCACTTTGCTCTATTAACATTGTTGACTCTGTTTTGCATGATGTTCTTGATATTGAGCAGGTTGATGAGTTGATGAATGCTGATGATGTCTTGGTTGAGGATTGTGTGCCACCTACTAACGTGCAGGTTATGGTGCCCGAGTTGAAAGAGCGGAAAAAGCCTCCTGACTTACCACCTTGTTTTGAAACTGTACCACTAACGATGCATTGCAAGAGTTCTTCTGAATCTGTTTTGCAGGTACTTGAATTGGAGGTTGACATGGAGCCACCATTGTCACACATGGAGCACAAGCCCAATTATTGAGCTCAAGGTACTAAGTCGAGCTAACGACTTTAAACAACAGCGCTTCTCGGGAGGCAACCCGAGACCCCTCTCATTTTCTTTCTTTTCCTTTATTTCTCATCAAATTTCCACCACCACAACAAATTTTCTTTCACCCACCGCCCAACCACTAAAAAGATCCACAACCAATCTTAATCCACTTGGAACCAAAATCCACAAAAGAAAACCCGTTGGGAGGAGTTCAATAGCTAGGAGTTGGTAACACTAGAGGATTGAGATTGTTGTATCTTTTCGATCTCTTGAGCTAGGTGAAAATCTTCAAAATTTAAAACTTTTGAACTTGTCATTTGTTTGAGTGATTCGAGGGAGAGGGTTGTGAGTTGATTTATGAGATTTGAGTTGGTGTTGTTAAGAAATTTGAGTTTGACGGATTGTTTGGTCATGAGTTTTGAGCATTCGATCTTCGATTTACCCGATTTTCGATTTTCTACCCCCATTTTCAGTTTACTTTTTCTTCTAATTGTCGTCACATTAAGGACAATGTGTAGTTTAACTAGGGGGGAGGGTATTCTCATTCTCATGTATCTATGTTGTATTTATTACTTTCAATTTGAAAAAATGAAAAAAAAAAAGAATATTAAAAAAAAAAGTGATGAAGTGAATCCCGCTGAGTTGAAAACCCGCAAGGGCGGGCGACTCGGGCAAAATTGGGGGCTCGGATAGGTCGAAAACCCGAAAGGGCGGCCTATGCAAAAAAGGGCTAGTTGAGCGGGTGAGTTTTGTGAGCCGGAAAAAGAAGAGAGATGAAAAAAAAAATGTGAGAAGCTAGGATGAAAACCCGAAAGGGCTCCTAGGCAAAATGAGAGATTAAGAGAGAATTATATACTTTGAAAACTCATTTGCCGGAGATGGTGTCATAAGGTGGAAAGCGTTTTCGGGTAAGGTTGGTGAATTCATCCTTGATTTTGTGAAGATTTATTTTGGCTTTCACATTCTTTTGGTTAATTGTTTGTTTTTGGGAGTAAGCATGGAATTTATCCCTTTTTGTCTTTGTTCCATGGCTTGCTATTCTAAGTTAGTTGTAGTAGTAGTAGTTTTAGATCATCTTTTGGAGGTTTGGGAGAGCTGATAGTTTAGTGTGTCATGAGCTGACATTTTGATTTTTGTTGGCGTTGCTGGTTATTGTTGTTGTTACGTCTTTATATATTTCAGGTGAGCTTGAATCTAAGTGTGGGGAAATCATCGTCCCTTACGTTTAGGTTTTGAGCGGATGTTGTTAAGATGTGATGATGATGATATAGTTGATGGAGAGTGTAGTTTGGTATTGATAATTTGGGTGAAGATTTATTGGGTGATCCTCATTTTGAGTTTACTCGAGGTCGAGTAAAGTTCAAGTGTGGGGGTATTTGATACGCCCAAGTTACACGTTGTATTTACGTCATTTTGGGTGCACTTTGCTAAGGAGTTCGTTTATACTTGTTAATGTTTGCATATATATTATCCTTAGCGGAAGTTCGGAGTTTTGTGAGTTAAAATGGTGTTAACGTCTTATGTTCCGAGCTTTTATGGTAAAATGGGTTTGAGCGATATACTTGGAAGTGTTCGAGAGGCTCAACAACATTGTACCATTGCAACTCACCAACAACAACCAAGTTCCACCGCAAGCCTAAGCAAGCTCAGCAGCACCGCAAGCTCGGCAGCAGCTCATCGCCCAGCAGCTCATCGCCCAGCAGCATCGTCGCCAAGCTCTCGCACATGCTCGCAGCAAGCAGGACAAAGGCTGGTCGCACCACGCGAGCATGCTCGCACCTCACGACCCATGCCAGCCAGCGCGCGCTTAAAGCAGCGCTCATCGCCCAGCTCGAAGCCCAGCAGCTCGCGACTCGCGAGAATCCTCGCACCTCGCGAGCACCCAGCCTTCGCGACTCGCGAGGCCTGTCGCGACTCGTGACCCTTGCCCGTCCATTTTGTGCGCGGAAGACAGAGTACTCTTCGCGACTCGCGATAAATCTCGCACCTCGCGACCCCCTAGGTCGATGTAATTGTCGGCTGATTTTTGAGCTTTAGTATAAATACTAAACTTGATTTTTGGACCTAGGAGTAGCACACTTGAGGAGAGAGAATCTCCAACACTCCTTTCTTCTCTTCTTATCTTCTCTTTTTAGTTTTTATTTTCTAGTTTAGTTTTTAGAGATTTCAATTATGGAATTGGCTTATGCTATGCCGATTGTAGCTTGAACTGTTCTTGAACGAGATTAATATGAAGCTTCAAGCATTATTGTGAGATCTTTCCTCTCTATTTAGTTTCTTTGATTATGGTTTGATTTCTATGATTGTGTTCTATGATTTTTGCATGATTATGCTAGGAATGTTACTAGTTTGATTGTGTAATTAATCTAATGCTAGATTTAAGAATAGAATCGGATTGTTTTGTTCTTTTATCAATTTGTAGCAAACTAGGGAGTAACTTAGATGCTGATCGTCTTGGTTATTTCTTGGGGAAATTGAATCAACTGTTGAATGTTTATCGCGTGTATGACATTAGCAGGTCTATTGGTTCTCTGTGTTTATTGCTGCTATTGGATTGAACTTAGACGCTGATCGGACTAGGTTATCCTTTAGTTAGGGTTTTATAGTCACGCTGATCGTGCTATTCAACTAAGAATAAGGAGAATGCGAGATTAATTCTCGACAATAGATAATCATGGAAATAATTAGAGTTGAGGTTCAATGATCGATAATGAAATTGAAGTGGATGTTAATCGGATTCAAGATATTTCCATATTGATTTCTCATTTTATTTATTTGCTAGTTAATTTTAGTTTGTTTATAACTCTTTTGAAACCCCCCTTGTTATTAGATTACTCGACCCTTAGAGTCATCTAGGTACTAATTAATTCACGCTAAATATTAAACTTGTCCCTGTTTCCCTGTGGATACGAACCTTACTTCCCTTCTACATTTAATTGTAAAAGAGAGTAGGAGAAATTTTATCTTTGGCCGGGTGCGGTGCACAACGTCACATATACTTATTGTTGTAATTATGGTGCATTTTTCAACTTAAATGGCTACGTACACACTCGAATGTAAATCTTACTGCTATTAATTTGTCTCCTTCCAAGCCTTACAATTAGGCTTTGTACCTCAGTTTTGCAATGTTTCCTTTTTCTCAAGTGTTATCCCCATGCTTTCAAAATTACATGCCAATGACCTACATGATAACAACATTTTAACTCCGTAAATGTAAAAGGCCCTGTTCCACATTAACTTGGAAAGTATTCATCACGAGCCAAATCACTTCCGCTTTTTTTAAAAGAAATTTGTCACGGTTTTGCTTGCTGCATCCCCCCACCCTTTGCTAGGTACGCTGGTGTAATCCCCCGTAAATTTATGGGTTTGATGAATATATTTTAATGTATAGTTATTTATATTTAAATATATTTTAGTATTTTAACGATTTATTTCTTTAAGGTTGACTATTTGAAAGTCAAAGAAATTATTTTGATAATTTATGCAAGTCAAATATTTATTAAAGTCATGCTTTGAAAAGTATTTGAAATATTTGAAATACTTTTTGGATTTGAAAAAGGATTTCTAATTGGGTATGAGGAGCCCAAACACTCTTAGACTTGGAAAAAGATTTATAATCCTAGCCCAACTACCTTTTCCTAAGCCCACAAAAGGAAAACTATATAAACCCCACAAACCCCAAATTTTTCCCCACACATTATTTTCTCTCTCCTCCTTCCTCCCACATTTTCCGGCTTTCTCTCCCTTCCTCCGGTTTTCCTCCTCTTCCCTTCGGCTCTCGTCTTCGGCCCTCCTCCGTCGACGGCACAGCGCCGCTGCCACCGCCGACTACCGCCGGTGAGCCACCAACACCGCGGCTTTGTTCGTCGCGCGTCCTTCTCTCTTCTTTGCTTTAGTTTGTTTCTTTTCTTCCTCCTCAAGTTTTTTTCAAAGATTATATTTTTAAGTTTTGTTTTAATTTGTTTATGATTAAAAGTTATTATTTGATGATTTAATATTGAATCTAAGTTATATAATTTATGTATTAAAGAAATAAAATTCAGATTTGCATATTCGAGTTTAAATTAGAGTTTTAATTATCAAAGCATGAATTTTTAGGGTTTTGAAAGTTAGAAAAACATAGTAGTTTATTATAAGTTGTGAAAGTTATTACCTTTATGTTTCTAAGCATGTTTGAATATGTTTTAAGGGAGTTTTAACTCATGTTATAATGCTGGAAATTTAAAGAGAGTGTTTTCATGGTGTTTTATGATGGATTTCAACCACTAGTGTAGTGAGAATTATGCTAGGAGGTTTAGTAATCAAGTTTTATTATTGGAAAAGGTTTTAAACATGTTTTAGAGGGATTTAAAGTATTTTATCATTGCTGTAAATTCATGAAGGATTAATTATGAATTTATATTGGTTATTTTAGGCGGAGAATTATCTCTAGGCGACTTTTAAGTCTGTTAAAGTGGCCTATCAGTTTGTCTACACAAGGTACGTACATACCTATGTGTTGATTGATGTAGTATCATGATTTTAAGAAGGAGAATTATGTAGTATCATGTATAGGGACTATGTTGAGTTCATATATGATATCTATTATGTTGGATTTTGCATGTTTTATGCTATTGTGTGAACATGTTAAATATGAGATTTATATTATGAGATTTATATCATGTTTGTATGGAAGATTGATGCAAGCATGTTGGTTGGGAACTTTATTTTTATTAATTCACATGGGGGAATTAATATATTTATTAGTATTGGATCATGATTGATCATTGTTCCCTTTAAGTATTTCACTGCTTTATAAGGACCGAGGGCCTTATTTGGTAAGTTGATATTCTATACCTATGAAATGTAATTTGGTTGTTGGCTAGGTTCAACAAATAAGAAAGATTGGATTAAAGTTGAAATTAATCTTGGATTGTTAAGTTGTGTGATCACTTATCTAATCCTAAGATAAAAAGAAAGTTGTGATTGTTTGTTGATTTTATTATTTGTGCTGCTTGTGAGTCATAACAAGTAATAACTGGTAAATCATGTAAAGTGAAACTGTATAGCAATAGCTTTAGACTGGTGCACGTCTGAAGTGTTGGACAATTAGGAGTTGGGGTACATGGTGAGCGGGCCATGGCTTTTTCTGGGGCCGGATTGATCACCGTGTCCTATTTTTATTCAAAAGGTTCCTCGATATCGTAGGTCATGGGAATACGGAGTCGTGCCCGTATTTCGTCTTCCAAAGGGAAGGCTGGTTTTAGTTAGACAACTCGGTCCATTGACTATTCCATTTAAAGTAATAAGAATGTTGTTAAAATTTAGTTCAGTAAAAGTTGTCTGCAAGTTATTATATTATTATTTATTCCTGCCTATTATTTATTAGTATCATGTTAGGATTGTTTACTTGTTCAGTATGTAGTACTCAGCTTTGCTAATTACGTGCTTTTGTTGTGTATGTTGATCATGGCTTTGTCTTATTGATCCTGTGATGACCCATTTTGGTGAGCAGTCTCTAGGGATCAATAGTGCATTGTCCATCTACAGGTTTGAAGATGATGCATCATTGGGATCGGGATTGGAGAGCTTGTGTAGATCATTTATAATACTTTCAGTTTATACTTTTCGTAGTTGGTTTTGGTTTTAAGTTTGACTTTGACTTTGTTGGTTTGACTTCTGGAGTTGACTTTGTAGTTGACTAAGTTTTATTTATAAAGTTTATTATTATGTTTTCCACTGCAAAATTCTGAATAAGCCGATACGTTTTCACACGGGCGATAATACTTTGATAATTCTCTATGTTTTATATTAAAAAGGTATTTTAGAAAATAGAGAATTGTCGGGGTGTTACAAAGTGGTATCTAGGAGCTTTAGGTTTTTATTGGCCTTTCGTGCCAACTTTAAGTCTTTAGGCGCCTATCTAGCTAGTACTTAAAATGAATTTCTTAGAATTGAGCTCCTACTTATTCATGGTATTTAAACTACCTTCGAAAATTCTTTTTCAAGATTCTAATATTATTCTGATTCGAAATTATTTTTAAAGGGGTCCGAATTTTTTTTTATGGTGTCCGATTTTTTTTTTTATGTTCGAATTTTCGAACTATATTATTTTTTTATGTTCGTTTTTCGGTTCCTTACAAATTCGAAAAATTATTCGTTTAAATTATTTTCAATACTCTAGTTTATTTTATTATTTTATGAGAGATGGGTAGTATAGGAAGGGCATATAGGATAGAAATATTATATGTCTGCATTAAATAGTTAGTTCAGCATGATTATATTTTTCTTCCCTGCTAACTGTTTATGTTGTTCCTATGCTTTATGTTGTTGGTTATTCTTACTTATTATTCATTGTTGGGATTATACGTTAAGTGAGAGTACCAATTGCTTATAGAAGTTAAATTTATTTGTTATAGATCTCTAGCCATGTCTGATAGAGAAGATACTAGAGTAGGGAGCTACTACAACCCTATTGCGTTGAGTGATGGAGGTTATGAGTCTGACAGTGATAGTTACACCAGCCTAGAGATCATTATGTGTTGTGTTTTGAAAGTAGGCATTCCTGATAGCAATAATGAGGTTATTCAGGAGTTTGATCGTACTAGAGGGCAAACCTGAAAGGACATCTATAGTGTTACTTGGAGATCTTATCTGAGCGATGTGATTGATGCATAGTTGGAAGAAAATAGACCTCAACCCAAAAAGATTCGAAGATCTACTAGACCTAGGAATTCAGGTTATTATTATTATGGTAAAGACTCTGGAGACTTTGAAGATGAAATGTTTACTCCATAAAAGTATAAAGAAAATAAGGATAGGGATGATAATGTAACTCCATAGAGAATTTATTTATGTTCTAAGGTTAGTAGTTGAATGAGTAGCTAAGCTACAATGGTTTAAATTTCCTTCTTTAGCATCTTTATATTGTCATGGAATAAGTTGGTTATTTTGGATTGGAAAAATATTCGTATTATCGTTTGAGGAATAAAAGTAAAGATTTAGCTACCCAAGTGAGCAAGAATTTACTTTGGCACGTGAACGAGAATATTTTATTTTATCTTATTGTTGTGATTGAATTTTTATTCATTGATCCTCACTTGTGTATTCTTGATGCGAATATTTTTCATGGATGATTATGTGGCTGATGAAGATTATTCTGTGATATTGTTGTAACTTCATGAGAAATTATTTGTTGATGCGATCTTTATGGTCAAATCAAATGTTGCCTTCATAGAGAATGGCATGTAAGTTATGTATCAAAACCTAGAGTAGAGTTACGTTAAAATTTTAGATCGCGCAGTAAAATGGCTAACAACGATAACGATTTAGCTTCTGTTATTCGCCTATTGGCGGAGAATTAACTCAAGAAAGAGCTGAGCGTCCCGATCCTGCTAGGGACATGTTTGAGAGACTAGTTAAGATTAAGCCACCGTAGTTTAAGGGGCAAGCTGACCCTACCTTCTTAGAAAGTTGGATTATGGAGTTTGAAAAGATTTTTGGAGCTGTAAAGTAGGTCAAGCTATATTGTATTTGAAAGATGAGGTTGACTTATGGTGGAAAGAAAATGGAAATAGACTTAGTGTTGTGTAAGGGTTTAATTGGGATTCCTTTATTGCTTTAAGAGGAAAATTTTACCCTGCTTTTATGAGGAAGCAAAAGGCTCAGGAGTTCATAAACCTTAGGATGGGGAGTATGATTACTTCTGAGTATTATAGCAAGTTCATAGCATTATCTATATTTGCACCTGAGGTAGTAGCCACTGAAGAGCTAAAGGCTCAAAGGTTTGAGCAAGGTTTGATTAAGGAAATCCAATTGGGGTTAGATGGTGAAACTTTTACATCCCTAGATGTTGTTTGTGCAAGAGCCGCCCATATTTATGGTCTTCAATTGAGGCGTGATAAGAAGAATGTTGTAGTGGGTGAGAAAAGAAAGGATTTTAAAGCTGGAGGAAATCAGGAGAACTTTTAGAAGAATAAAAATGGGAATGGGAGTTTCCAAGAAAGGAATGGTCAAGGCTTTAATGGTAAGGGCTAGTCTGAGAGAAGTTACAACTGTAAGAAGTGTAATAAGAACCACCCTGGTAGAGACTGTAAAGGGGATCTAGTGACCTGTCATTATTGTCGACGTAGTTTCTAGTACTATTTCTATTAACTCCGTTCTTGTTAAAGCGTTATTTGATTCTGGGGCGACTTATTCGTTTGTTTCGTCGTCTGTCATTAAGAGTCTGGGGTTGGTAGATTTTGTGGTAATTGATTTGCCTATTAGTATACCTACTGGTGAGACCATAAGGTGTACCAAACTGTTTAAAGATTTGCCTCTGAAGATAGGAGACTGTGTTTTTCCTTCTAATTTGATAGAGTTTAATCTGAGAGACCTAGATGTAATTCTGGGGATGGATTGGCTAAGTTTATACAAGGCCAAGATAGACTGTGAAGTTCAAAAAGTAGTCTTAAGAAACCCTTTGGGGAAGTTGACCTCGTATAGACGTTTTGGGAAGTCCAAGAACTTTGGGGTTATTTCTGCGATGCAAGTGAAGAAATTGATGAAGAAGGGGTGTGAGCTATTTTTCTGTAGTGTGCAAGATGTGAGTAAAGAAGTTGGGGTAAATATTGAGGATGTTCCGATCGTAAATGAGTTTATGGATGTGTTTTCGAGTGAGATTTCGGGTATGCCGCCTGCTAGAGCAGTTGAGTTCACCATAGACTTGGTTCCTGGAACTGCACCTATATCTAAAGCACCCTATAGAATGACACCTCCTGAGATGAGTGAGTTGAAGACGCAGTTACAAGAGCTGTTCGATAAGGGTTATATTAGGCCTAGTGCATCACCTTGGGGAGCTCCTGTGTTGTTTGTTAAGAAGAAAGATGGGAGTATGAGGTTGTGTATCGATTATAGGGAATTGAATAATGTAACCATCAAGAACAAGTATCCTTTGCCTAGGATAGATGATCTATTCGATCAATTGAATGGAGCAAGCGTGTTCTCGAAGATTGAATTGTGTTCGGGGTATCACTAGTTGAGGGTAGCCGATAAGGATATACCTAAGACTGCATTTAGGACTCGTTATGGTCACTATGAGTTCACTGTAATGCCTTTTGGGTTAACCAATGCACCTGTCATATTTATGGACTTGATGAATAGGATTTTCCATGAGTTCTTAGATAAGTTCGTTGTGGTATTCATTGATGATATCCTGATCTATTCGAAGAATGAAAAAGAACATGATGAGCACTTGATGATTATATTGGAGACGCTTAGGAAAAATCAATTGTATGCCAAGTTCTCTAAGTGTGAGTTTTGTTTGGAGAAAGTAGCATTTTTGGGTCATTATGTGTCTAAGGAAGGAGTCTCTGTAGATCCTGCTAAGATTCAAGCTGTGAGTGAGTGGCCAACTCCAAAGAATGTGTCTGATATCCGAAGTTTCCTAGGTCTAGCTGGCTATTATAGGAGATTTGTGAGAGATTTCTCGAAGATAGCGAGGCCAATCACCAATTTGATGAAAAAGGAGTCAAAATTCGAGTGGAGTGAGAAGTGTGAGGAAGCTTTTCAGATTTTAAAAGAGTGTTTGACCTCCGCACCTGTTTTGATCCTGCCCGATGGGAACAAGGGATTTGAGGTGTATAGTGATGCTTCAAAGAATGGTTTGGGATGTGTTTTGCAGCAGAATGGGAAGGTGATCGCGTATGCGTCGCGTCAGTTGAAACCTTATGAGGCTAATTACCCTACCCATGATCTAGAGTTAGCTGCTATTGTGTTCGCTTTGAAAATTTGGAGACATTACCTTTATGGGGCAACATGCAAGATCTTTACTGACCATAAAAGTTTAAAGTACGTTTTCACCCAGAAAGACCTCATTATGAGGCAGAGAAGATGGTTAGAGTTGATTAAGGATTATGATTTAGACATCCAATATCATGAGGGGAAAGCAAATGTAGTTGCTGATGCGTTGAGTGGAAAGTTGAACCATAGCATGTATGACTTGGTAGTTCCTGAGGAATTGTGTCGAGATATGCAAAGGCTTAGCCTTGAAATTTAAAATCCTGGGGAGATCGAGGCAAGATTGAGTGCTTTGTCATTGGGGTTGTCAGTTTTCGATGAGATCAAAGAGGGTCAAGTTGGAGACAAGCACCTAGATAAGATTAAGGAGAAGATCAAGTAAGATAAGGAAGTCGATTTTAAGATCCATGATGATGGTAGCCTGAGGTTCAAGGGAAGGTGGTGTGTACCACAAAAATGTGATGAGCTTAAAAGACGTCTTATGGATGAGGGGCATAATACGCCGTATTCTGTGCACCCTGAGGGTGACAAGCTATATAAGGACCTTAAGCAGATCTATTGGTGGCCAAATATGAAGCGTGAGGTCACTGAATTCGTGTCAAAATGTCTAGCTTGTCAGAAAGTGAAGATAGGTCATAAGAGACCAATGGGGTAAGTTCAATCCTTAGAGGTAGTATAACAATAGTTATCATGCGAGCAGTAAGATGGGTTCTTTTGAGGCACTGTATGGAAGGAAGTGTAGAAGTCCCATTTACTGGAATGATTTTAGTGAGAATATAGTATTGGGGACAAAATTTATTGAGGAGACTGTTAAGAATGTCAAGTTAATTCAGGATAGAATTCAGGCTGCTCAAGATAGGCAAAAGAGTTATGCCATTTTAAAAGCAAAGAGAAGATGAGTTTGCAGTAGGTGAGAGTATTTTTGAAAGTATCACCAACTAAGGGCATGATGAGATTTGGGAAAAAGGGAAAATTAAGTGCCAAATATGTAGGTCCATATGAGATTCTGCAAAGAATTGGGAAGGTAGCTTATAGGTTGGCTTTGCCAATGGAGTTCGAGAAGATGCACGATGTGTTTCATATTTCCCAACTCAAGCGTTATATACCTGATGAGCGTCATGTTTTGGAGCCTGAGAAAATCCAAATCGATAGTAGCCTCACATATGAGGAAATCCCTGTGAAAATTCTTGATAAGAAGGTGCGTAGTACACGCAATAAGGATGTCAATATCGTGAAAGTGCTTTGGTCGAACCATGAGTCTGAAGAGGCAACATGGGAAGCTGAAGATGAAATGAAGAAGAAGTATCCGGATTTATTCCCTAAGGTGAGTTACGAGGGCGTAACTCGTTTTCTTTAAGGGGGGTAGAATGCGATAGAATTTCGCGCTCTTTACCTATTTTTATGGTATTTTTATGCATTTTTATGCTTATTTTGGCGATTTGCACATATTGGTGCAAAATAAATTGATTCTCCGCATTAGAAAAGGTGTTCATGAGTAACACAAGTGTTTTTAAGATGGCAAAAGAGTGCACATGAGTGGCACAAGTATTTCTCCAATGGGAGTTGAGTTAAAAACTTTTGAAAATGTGTGAGTTTTTCGTGTCAAGTTTCGGGACGACACTTCTTTTAAGAGGGGTAGACTGTAATCCCCCGTAAATTTATGGGTTTGATGAATATATTTTAATGCATAGTTATTTATATTTAAATATATTTTAGTATTTTAACGATTTATTTCTTTAAGGTTGACTATTTGAAAGTCAAAGAAATTATTTTGATGATTTATGCAAGTCAAATATTTATTAAAGTCATGCTTTGAAAAGTATTTGAAATATTTGCAATACTTTTTGGATTTGAAAAAGGATTTACAATTGGGTATGAGGAGCCCAAACACTCTTAGACTTGGAAAAGGATTTATAATCCTAGCCCAACTACCTTTTCCTAAGCCCACAAAAGGAAAACTATATAAACCCCATAAACCCCAAAATTTTCCCCACACATTATTTTCTCTCTCCTCCTTCCTCCCACATTTTCCGGCTTTCTCTCTCTTCCTCCGGTTTTCCTCCTCTTCCCTTCGGCTTTCGTCTTCGGCCCTCCTCCGTCGACGGCACAGCGCCGCTGCCACCGCCAACTATCGCCGGCGAGCCACCAGCACCGCGGCTTTGTTCGTCGCACGTCCTTCTCTCTTCTTTGCTTTGTTTTTTTTTTCTTCCTCCTCAAGTTTTGTTCAAAGATTATATTTTTAAGTTTTATTTTAATTTGTTTATGATTAAAAGTTATTGTTTGATGATTTAATATTGAATCTAAGTTATATAATTTATGTATTAAAGAAATAAAATTCAGATTTGCATATTTGAGTTTAAATTAGAGTTTTAATTATCAAAGCATGAATTTTTAGGGTTTTGAAAGTTAGAAAAACATAGTAGTTATTATAAGTTGTGAAAGTTATTACCTTTATCTTTCTAAGCATGTTTGAATATGTTTTAAGGGAGTTTTAACTCATGTTATAATGCTGGAAATTTAAAGAGAGTGTTTTCATGGTGTTTTATGATGGATTTTAACCACTAGTGTAGTGAGAATTATGCGAGGAGGTTTAGTAATCAAGTTTTATTATTGGGAAAGGTTTTAAACATGTTTTAGAGGGATTTAAAGTATTTTATCATTGCTGTAAATTCATGAAGGATTAATTATGAATTTATATTGGTTATTTTAGGCGGAGAATTATCTCTAGGCGACTTTTAAGTCTGTTAAAGTGGCCTATCAGTTTGTCTACACAAGGTACGTACATACCTATGTATTGATTGATGTAGTATCATGATTTTAAGAAGGAGAATTATGAAGTATCATGTATAGGGACTATGTTGAGTTCATATATGATATCTATTATGTTGGATTTTGCATGTTTTATGCTATTGTGTGAACATGTTAAATATGAGATTTATATTATGAGATTTATATCATGTTTGTATGAAAGATTGATGCAAGCATGTTGGTTGGGAACTTTATTTTTATTAATTCACATGGGGGAATTAATATATTTATTAGTATTGGATCATGATTGATCATTGTTCCATTTGAGTATTTCACTGCTTTATAAGGACCGAGGGCCTTATTTGGTAAGTTGATATTCTATACCTATGAAAGGTAATTTGGTTGTTGGCTAGGTTCAACAAATAAGAAAGATTGGATTAAAGTTGAAATTAATCTTAGATTGTTAAGTTGTGTGATCACTTATCTAATCCTAAGATAAAAAGAAAGTTGTGATTGTTTGTTGATTTTATTATTTGTGTTGCTTGTGAGTCATAACAAGTAATAACTGGTAAATCATGTAAAGTGAAACTGGATAGCAATAGCTTTAAACTGGTGCACGTCTGAAGTGTTGGACAATTAGGAGTTGGGGTACATGGTGAGTGGGCCATGGCTTTTTCTGGGGCCGGATTGATCATTGTGTCCTATTTTTATTCTAAAGGTTCCTCGATATCGTAGGTCATGGGAATACGGAGTCGCGCCCGTATTTCGTCTTCCAAAGGGAAGGCTGGTTTTAGTTAGACAACTCGGTCCATTGACTATTCCATTTAAAGTAATAAGAATGTTGTTAAAGTTTAGTTCAGTAAAAGTTGTCTGCAAGTTATTATATTATTATTTATTCCTGCCTATTATTTATTAGTATCATGTTAGGATTGTTTACTTGTTCAGTATGTAATACTCAGCTTTGCTGATTACGTGCTTTTGTTGTGTATGTTGATCATGGCTTTGCCTTATTGATCCTGTGATGACCCATTTTGGTGAGTAGTCTCTAGGGATCAATAGTGCATTGTCCATCTACAGGTTTGAAGATGATGCATCATTGGGATCGGGATTGGAGAGCTTGTGTAGATCATTTATAATACTTTGAGTTTATACTTTTCGTAGTTGGTTTTGGTTTTAAGTTTGACTTTGACTTTGTTGGTTTAACTTTTGGAGTTGACTTTGTAGTTGAAGTTTTATTTATAAAGTTTATTATTATGTTTTCCGCTGCAAAATTCTGAATAAGCCGATACGTTTTCACATGGGCGATAATACTTTGATAATTCTCTATGTTTTATATTAAAAAGGTATTTTAGAAAAGAGATAATTGTCGGGGTGTTACATCTGGAACTTATGATTACAAAACCTGTGGTTCCAATATATTATAGTTCCTTACATATCCTAAATCAGGTACAATTTATCTTAACAACGTATGCCTGCATGTGTATTTATCACACGCTTAAATTCTAATCGTTGACAAGTGTTTCTGTAGGTATGCAACATGGTACTATAGATGTTATAACAACGCAGAGCAAGATCCTCGCCAATATGGTAACCCTCTTTTTCCTAACGCGAATTATTTTTCTTTTTGCTTTTGTTAACTTCCACTCCTTTGTGTTTCAGTTACCTAGTTTAGTTTTATGCCTGGAAATACTACTTCCAACCTATACTGGTTTTACATGGTCGTTGTTTCCTTCTGTTCCAGCTCAACTCTCTAGGTATGTTGTCAATTCAATAAAAAAATTTAGAGCATTTTTATGCATCAGGTTTTCCATCTGTTTAATTAAAATTAGCAGGCCTACTCTTTATGCTTGCTATTCATTCAAGCCGTCTTGGTAGCATGCTTTAAAAACAACCTGTGGATTGATTCAAATAATTCTCTTAATCTTTCATGTCGCAAAATCAATTTGCAGCTTGCTGTCATGGGAAAAATAGACACCTCAGTCCATACATACTCTTACAAGCCTAATACATTAAAGTCCAAGCTGTTTTAGATTGGACTTGCCAAGCCATGAAATTAGAACCCTTGTTTTTAGTTACTGAAATACCCAATTTAGAGTGAACCTGTTCTAAACTTAGGTCCAATTATTAAATATTAGCAATTGTGTTTAAAAAAAAATAGATAATGCTGCTTTCCAGCCACGTTTAGCCCAGTGTAAAGAGGCCTTACTACTTTTCCAAAAACACCATATCATTATGCTTTAATATATTTGCCAAAATACTGGGAATTTTAAAATAAACTTATGTACTTGCAACAGTGACTTATTTGCCTTCTCTAATTCTCTTGCACACTATTTGTTTAGAGTACAATAAATACACTGTTCACCATGATGCAGACCTTACATGTTGTACTGATTTCTCTATACAAACCAACTACAAGCCATGCTATTCTCATACAAAAGGACAGCTACATAAATTCTAAACACTCTTTCAGTACTACTAGGTTAGATTGCTTTTTACTTTACTTTCCTATCCTTTACTGAAGCAGATTGCATACAAGAAACTCTAACTACTTGTAGTAAGAGCACTTAAAGCTCTTAACAACTTCCACCGTTTGTTTCCTCTGCAAAACAGAGCTTACAAACCAACTCAAGGTTAGTTTACTTTGCAATGGTTTTTGCTTTTAAAAAACATAGTTCTTAATCACATTATTAAATGTGGTCCAGCTACCTCCCTCTAATTTTTTTCCTCTTTTCCTTATGCATTTACAACTTTCGTACATGCTTTCTCCATTATTAGTATCTGTTGTTGCTTTCTACTTTTGTAAAAACAAACTCACATGCCAAGTATTTAACTTCTATAAAGTAAATACCAAAAAAAGTAATATTACTTACCTGTTTTTTAGCTTCCTAAAAACAAGTTGTCATCTATGTAAGGACATGTTCTAAGACTTATGTGTGAATTTATGCTCTACAGTTTATCCACAACTTATGCTCTACAGTCTAGACTTATGTGTGAATTGTAGCACAAATTGGACCTTAGCTGCTTTACATGATGTATAGCTTACATTAATTTCCTAAAGAACAACTTATTTGGTTTTTTAAAAAAATTATAACTGTTTTGGAAAACCATTTTTAATTTGGAAATGGATTTGTTTTAACAAACCCCTTTTTGCCACATATCCTTATCTGTTTAGCTACTACATTCCATTATCAAACACTGATGCAGCTAAGTAACCTTTCGTACTATGCCTTTGAATTGTTTGGAAATCATTAATGATTTTGTTTTGAAAAACACAATTTAGACTACATCTCTAAACACTTGCCTTCAAAACCGTTGTTGTTACACTACCCACAGATCTTGCACGGCCATAGAAACCTGCTTAATAAGGCAAAATTGAATTCATGCCTGATTTATAGCTCTATGTGAATGTTTAATTTGATATGCATTGTTATCAACCTACCCCTGTATGAATTCTTACATGTAGTTATTTGTTTCCTTTGTTGTAGTATGAAGCCTAAAAAAACATAAATTGATAAGCTTACTCCCACAACCAAAGCATACAAGGTGAAGGTTAAGTTGAAAGAAAAATCACGCACCCTGATTTCACCACACGAAAAAACTCGATACCAACAATTAATCTTCGAGGATAAAAGGGTAAATCCTATATTATACATCTGCTCTCCTATGTCCGACAACAATTACAGATATTCCTTAGAGAAACTCCACATAATTAATAAAACTAGAATGATAACTTATTAACGAAAGTGCATTCAAGTTCCCTTTGTTGCTGTGCTTAATACTTTGACACCATATATTGTACTTATTAGTACATCTACAACCACCAACAGGTAAATAATTTCATGTTCTAATTAATATATAAAAAATAGAACAAGAATAAAAAATGATAAAGAAAAGACCTCTAACTAAAACCTTCAAAAAACTAAGGCTATCGACCAATTGTACATTAATTGCTATCCAGTCGAAGTGATGTTGTTTCAGTTAGTTTAGATAAGGCAATGAACTACAAATTAGTACTGTAGGAGTATTAGTTAACAAGTGCTATTATTCCCGATTAATCCCTCTATCCCATGATATATGCTTGTTTCCTTTCAGCATACAACTTCTTCCTAGAGTACATCTATTCTAGAGTGATGCTAACATGTCTTTTAAATGAATGCTAGGGCAACACAATGCGTGGAGCACTCATTGAAATTCAGATTGAAGAATTCGAATATGTGCTTAAGCATGATCATGAATATGAAATTGCAAAGGCCCCCCCTCAAACTAGTTTTATTAGGCCGCTATGCGACCAGGCCTAATGACTGTTAAATGAGTTTTGGCGGCCAAACCATGATCAAACTTGTAGATCCTGAAGCTAAGACATTACCACCTAACTATATTCCATTTGCTGTTGTCCCGTATACCAATGATCCAAATGATCGCTTTGGTAATTCTCATTACTCAGTTTTCCCTGATTTCCTTATTACATGCAAACCCACTTATATTGCGTGCGAAAATGATACAAATGTGTTGGGAATTGTCATGTTTGTTGAAGACACACGCATAATAACCACAACATATGGTGTTCAACATCAAGTTCGCGAGATTGTCATAACAGACCACAAGTTTGACATAACTTTGATTACTTGAAAAATCTAACATGCCACTAAAGCACATACCTTTTTATTTACAGCACTAAGCAACAATTAATCGTTGCAGCCTGGGATGATCTGACAGGCACATAATGCAATCTACTCAAATCATGGGTTGGACCATCACTAATTGTTGGATTTACATCCCTACCATCTACCCGCAAAGGTAGTGGAATCATTACAGTTTGCCTTCATGCTACGCTATACGCCACAAATTCATGATTCTGTTGCTTATAGTTATTGCCATCTACCTATATTCTCTTCTTTGCTAATTAGCCGTCTATTTTGTATATCCTTGCTGAGTATTTGAAAATAAACCATTACCTTTGTTTTCTCTGTAATGCATACCCCAAAAAAAAGCAGTTCCCCCCTCTTGACCTACAAGTTTCTTGCATGGTTTTCATTTGCAACAAGTATGGCAATCGTATTTTACCTAAACTCAACTGGAGAAAGAGCAGGTGCACTGCGAAAATGGTCTGCAAAAAAACTTGAACTTTTCCTTACAATCATTTTCCACAGAGAATGCCTAAATTCCAACTAATCTAATCCTCACAACTCTAATAGGGCTGTAGAAAAGCGTGGAATGGTAGCTGATCGTATGACACACATCATTGAAGTTAGGAATCCACCTGAAAAGTAGACATCCTTACAATAGAAAAGATTAAGAAGAAGAAGGTAACACGAACATCTCTTTAAGCTATTGTGAAGTGCAGTTAACCAAACAAAATAACCTACAACAGTTTGTTGCTCTTTTTAACCATTACTCTTTGTCAAACACAAAAAAAAAACAACTTAAATGCATTGTTTTCTTGGAATTGCAGGCAGA
The DNA here is from genome assembly GCA_947648045.1 of Beta corolliflora. Classification (NCBI taxonomy): domain Eukaryota; kingdom Viridiplantae; phylum Streptophyta; class Magnoliopsida; order Caryophyllales; family Amaranthaceae; genus Beta; species Beta corolliflora. The sequence continues at coordinate 4,929,270 of CANSZD010002921.1, read as the reverse complement.
GAATATACTCCGAGAAGAAAAACACTAGATCCAAGTTACTGTGTCTGAGCCTGTCCGTTCCAAAATTGTTCCATACGTTGGTTGCAATAACTGTGGCAAGCGAGTTGAATCAGATTGTGGTGTATTCTATACTTGCAAGTTAATTGCAGGCAGAGAATATACTCCGAGAAGAAAAACACTAGATCCAAGTTACTGTGTCTGAGCCTGTCCATTCCAAAATTGTTCCATACGTTGGTTGCAATAACTGTGGCAAGCGAGTTGAATCAGATTGTGGTGTATTCTATACTTGCAAGTTCTGTTTGAAAGATAATTGAGTTACAACGCCCGGGTAAATAAGAACAAAAGCCACTACTAACAAACACTTATCTTATGCAAATCCTTTCAAACTTTTAACCTTCATATGAAACATGATCACCTTCAAGTTTGACACTTGTGATGAGACTGAAGAAATGACCTTCACAACTTTCACTCAAGAATGTGAAACCCTGTTCAAGCTATCATCAATAGGATTACATGCCCAGATTGCCAATGTAAGGCTATACAACTTACTAAATGATCAGACCAACATTATACTATGATGCATCATCTAATGTTTTGCAAGTTCTATAATCTATAGCTAGAAAACATAACCGAACCACATGTCTTAACATATTTCCCATGCTTCGTTCCCCAGTCATTACACCATTACAATTATCAAAACGAATTTAACAATGCTGACTCACTCAAATTACAGAATTTATGTGAACCTTATTAGAAACATAATCATTTTTAAAAGCACAGACTTCCCATTCCAGTTACCAAAAAACTAAACATAATTCATTGTTGGATTTTTTGACTTTAACCACCTTATAAAATCATGTTTTTCAAAATAACCACCTTATATGTTCATTTTTTTAAATAACCACCTTATATGACCTAAATCCTTTTAAATACCTATCAATCAACAGATTTCGTCAAGGAAATCATCCTCAAAAAGGGTTTAAGAACGATTTCATCACCTCCACCTTTATTCACTAGAATGTATTTAAGGTTTAAACCCTTATTTAAGACCAATTTCTTGGACGACATCTGCCAATTGGTATGTATTTAAAGAGATTTAGGTCATATAAGGTGGTTATTTAAAAAAATTAACTTATAAGGTGGTTATCTTAAAAATGGTGATTTTAAAAGGTGGTAAAAATCAAAAAATCCTTCATTATTCCATTGCAGGGAACCTTCAACTTTGAAGCCATTGCAAATGGCCTGAGCACAAACCACTTCCTTTTGCAGATTGGTCCTGCAACTTCTCTTGCAAGAAGCAAGATCCTAAGCTGGGTCCCCAAGGCGATTCGTTAGAATTGACACAATAGTTTGTGAATCAAACTCCTTTTGAATTTAAGTGGGCATATGATAGAACCACTAACCTTTTGTGTTGTTTATAACAATCAAGTTGCGTGTTTCTTGTGCGACACCCCGACTACTTGCCATCTCACAGTTGTTTTTGTTTACGAGTTGCAAGGCTGAGCTATTCTGCTAAACATCCACTTAATTAGCTCCTTTTGCCTCTGGTGTTGTGCACTATTCCTAGATGACCACTAGCACAAAACAAATAACTTGTAATAGTTCTACCTACAATTATGCTATCAGATTAATGTTTATGTTTACCTTACATTCCACAAATATATGCCACCTAAAGCTGCCAGAAAAACAGACCATGGACACATCTAATAATGCGATACCATATATACTTTTGCCTTCACAATCAGGTCCATATCAAACATGTTATGCTGTCTCTTTTTCTTGTATTTAACAGGAAACCACAGTATGCTAACCAGCGTTTTCCAAGATGCACACAAACAAGCCACGACAGAGAAAATGTTCCTCTTAACATTTAATAACAAATAATACTCTTACCGATTTGCTCTCCCAGGATTGAAACACCTATATATGAAGAAGAATCCAAAATTAACGGCAAACCAATATGCCATTACCACATATCCGAGAAAACACAAAACCTACTGCCCCACATACACATTTTACCTAGCCTACGCTCAGTGTCTTTTCCTTTCAAACTCTTGTCAGCATTCCTTCCTGATTTTGCATATAACAACCCTTCAAATTATTTAAGTATTCATCTTTGTCCTCCTTTCTCTCCAGTTTACATAACTTTAGCCATATTGTTTGTTTTGCGAGCAAGCTATGCAAAAAAAGCTCCTATAAATTGGTAAGTTACACTAAACTTATAAACTTCACTTTTAAATTGACTTGCATATTTCACCCCATGTTACTAATCAATATCTATCTGTGCATCATCTACCTTTTCTAATTTTTTGCCATTTCCCTTAGCAAATGAAATTCATAGATTGTATTAAAATTCATAGATTGTATTAGCGATGGAAGGAATTAATATAATAGCTTCAGTAGCAGATCAGATACTTATGAAAACTGTAAGCCTTACTTCTTTACAAACTAATTCAACCACCACTAAACTATTGTCTTTAAACACATGCCCTCGCCCTAAATTCTTACTAACATCCTTATTATACTTTTTATAGGCTGAAACTACAATGTTGGCGAAATCCACTAGTTAAAAGTTCACATTCTTGAACGAACGTATTCAGATTTGCTTATATATATATTTGATGAGCTGCTTGCAGCAAACATGTTTCCTTCACAAGCAATGTGCCATATAGTTGTTCAAATTGTTTAAGAGAAAGTTTATCTGTGCCAAGATATGCAAGTCTACTCATAATTGTTCAAGAAAGAAGAACAAAAATGACACTTCCCCTTCATTCCCTTGGTCCGTTTCCAAATCAAAGCGTCCAATGCCATTGGCTCCATGTTTCTTACTGCCTTCATTGAACAATATGAATCTCTTTTCAAAATGCCAGCCGAACATATTAATAATTTGTTAGTCAATGTTAACATCTTGAATTTTTACATTTATTCTCACTTTACATCCACTCTCATGCTAATTTCAAATAAACCATAGATTCTAAGCCCTTGTACATTCACATTTGCTTGCTAGGCCTTTACCACCATCTTCAATAAATTGATGGCAATAAGCTTTTATATCCAAATCACACCAGCTGTATCAATTTTGCAGAAATAGGGTCATGAGTGGAAGCTTATATCCATCTTGTGGGAGTAGGCCAAGGCTCCATTTCAAAATCACTTCAGAGCAAAACATGTGAAATACCTACAAGTCAACAACAAGTTCCAGTTTAGAGGACTATTAGAAATTGCTAGATTTAACCTTCAAATTGCACTTTAAATAGCCACTAGAATGTATTTTGTCTGCCCATATTATGAGAGTATGAAAAATTGTATATGTACACCTAGATTTCGTGCTTTTCCCAATACACCCCAAACAGCAAGTGGGAGCACCACTTGTTTCGGACCAGTTACTAAACGATGAACTTGCTAATTAAATCCAACATAATTTGAATATCGCAAGTACGCTATTTTGGGGTGCCGGGCACATAAGCGCGCGGTGCAACAACTAGTATTCCTAAATGGAGGAAGTATTACACTACTATTTCTCCTATAATTGCCTAAATAAGAGTTGTTCAAAGTATTTTTGTTCTGAACATTTTTTGGTGTATGTTCAGCTAAAATAATAGTATATTTACTATAAGATGTTGGGAAATTCTCATTTGTACACTTGTATTACTTGAGGTTTGTCAACAATACACCTAAACTAATGACTTCTTATCTGCACTTATAGTGACTTCATGGGTCTCTTAACTGAAGCTCTAACCTCTTCTTTCCAAGAGCGGTTTGTAATAGCCCTGATTTCTAAACCGTATTATTTAATGTTAATTATAATTATTAGCCAAATTATATATTAACTATTCTAATGGTTTAAGTTGAAAAATGATTTATATATTTATGAACGATGTTCTATTATTTTATTGGTGTTGATAATATATTTTGTTTATACATAGCAAGTAATATTTTTATGCGCGTATAATTACGAAGTTAATTATTTTTGATAACTTAACTATTCTATTATATTTCGGAAATCCTTTTGTGTAATTTGGAGTTCTAATATAGTTGTTTGTTTTATTATGATATTTGAAAGTTATTTACTAAGTCAATTTGTTAAGCTAAAGTGTTGTTTCATTTTATATTTTAATGAAATAAGTCTACTTGAGTTAGTGTTGTAGTCCAAAGAAAAAGGAAACCACAAGTCACTCTTATTCTCTCTCCTCCCCGTGCCTCCTTCTTCTTGAGCTCAAATGCTCCTGCTTCATCTCCTTCCTTCTTCGTGTCCTCCTTGAATCAAGCCAGCAAAAAGATTCAACCTTGACATGTCAAAACTTCTCCATTTATCCCATTTTCTGATTTCAATTGGAGAAACCCAAAACCCCAAATCCTCCAAAAGAAACCCCAAACCCCGTTCCTTTCTCTCACTCGCATCTCTCCCCGCCGGCGTTGCTGTCTTACCGGCGGTGTGCCGCCTAACTCTCGCTGGTGATGCGCCCCTGTTTCGCCGGAGCTGCGTGTTCTTTCTCCTCTGTTTGTGGTTGAGTTGTGTGGCGTTGCTGCCTCGATTTCCCCTCCCCTGCTCCTATCTTTCTTCAGCGCTGGTGGTGGTGGTTATTGTGTGCTCTTTCTCTTTCCTCCGTCGCGGTGCTACTGTTGGTGGTTCTCGTCGCCGTGCTATTATTGCTGTCGTGGTGGTTCCCCTCCCCCTGCTCGCGTCCCCTTCTTCTCTCGCCGCCTGTGCTACTGCTACTCGTCTCTGCTTTCTCCTCTGGTGCTGCTGCCACCGTTCCGCCGCCTTGGTTGGTGGTTCGCAAAGTTCCAAGGTACTTTCCCCTTGTGTTGAGAGTTGTTCTTGTTTGTTGTTGGTCGTTATTCTGTTGTTATTGCTGCTGTTGTTATTGAATTATAGTTGTTGGGATTATATTGTTCTTCTTGATGTTGATGATGCACTATTGTTGTGATGTGTTGTTGTTATTGTAGTGTTGGTTGAAAACTCTAATGGGGTTATGTTGGTTCGAATTATGGTCATGGTAAATTTAGTTACAGATTTGTAATTGAGGAGTTAAGACTATAGCTACAAATGAGCAAGAATTGGGAAGTGGTTAAGGTTGTGTTTTCTTAGTTAAGGGAGCTGGATTAATTCCTTTAAATTGATATTTAGATTAAAGAATGAGTTCATACATGGGGGTAATTGATTCAATTCAACAACGAGTATTAGTTATGTAGTTCAGTTAAATGTTTTTAAAACAAGGTATAATAGTTTCTATGGTCATGAGTGAATTAAATTAGTTTCTTTATTCGAAATTATAGCAAAATGACTAGTAATTAGTGTTGTTGTTAAAGCGGTTATGTGGAGATCAAGTTCAGTGGCTCATCAAGAATTATGAAATATGGAGGATGATATTATCGTTGGAGATTTATAAATAAGAAATTGGCACTATAAATGTAAATGAATTATGATTTGGGAATTAGTTACTGTATGTTCTAGTTGAGTTAACTTTTATTGTTATCGGTATTGTTGTTGTGGAGGTGGTTGTTAAGGGGATCAATAAATAAGAGTAATGTTGTACTATTTATCTCAAATTGATCCTAGTTAACATGATAACAGATGGTTCCTAAATAGATTATTATATAGTAAAGTTGGATTAGTGGTACTATTCACCAAGATGAATTAATATACGAGTTTAAATAAGTATGGTAATTTGGAATTCAAGTTATATTATAGCATGAACCTTGTTTTATTGGATATGGATTGCATATTTGTCTTGTGGTTCATGGTTTCATATGTTCAGTTAATTTCGAGTTGAATTGTTGAAAACGAAAGTGATTAAAGAACTAATCATGTAAAGTGAAAGAATGGCAAAGGTTAGAAGGAGCCAATGAGGATCGCTTCTGATGGGCCCCTCATAGGTTATGAACACATGACGAAAGGCTTAAGGCTTCTCTGGTGGTCGACCCTAAGGACCTTAAGGATTACTCTCTGGTGGAGTGTCTTAAGGGGAAACTGCTCTGGTGGGGTATTATGAGAGTCGCCTTAGAAGTATTACCTATGGTGGGTTACTTCAAGGGGTGTATACACTAATGACTACGGTAGGCCTTATTATAAGATGGGAAGACGTTCCGCGATAAGCGATGCGTCTGCAATCTGGTGTTGCTACCTTCGCGTCGTTCCCTTACCTATTGCCAAATGATTGTGTTAAAATAACGTAAAGTATATGAATGTGTGTAAAATAATTGATTAAAGGAATAAAGATTGTTCCGCGGGAACCCTCAGGTCTCCAAGGGTATTGGATGGCAAGTCTAAAGCATGTGATGCTATTGTGATTGTTCTGTAAAGAACTGTGAAGACTGTGAAGTCTCCAAGAGTATTGGATGACAAGTATAAAGCATGTTTGCTGTAAAGATTGTTCCGTAAGGAACCGTTAAGTCGCCAAGGTTATTGGATGACAAGTTTAAAGCATGTGTAGCTGTTGCTATTGTTATTACTATTGTTATTGTCGTTGCTTTGTTGTTGTAATTGTAGTGAAATGGTTTTCAAGTAAAGGAGCACCAAAGCATGTTTTAAATCTAGTTGATGGGTTAGTACTCAGCTTTGCTGATGTGTGTACGTTTTGTTTGGTCATTTCTGTGGCCTGTCACTTGGTGGATGGCAGTGTCCTATTTGTTGCAGGTTCAAGAGTTGGAGTTCTCTAACGTTGAAGGTTTTGGATTACTAGAAGTATAAATAGTGGTATTAACTTGTATTTCGAAGTGAGGTCGCTCAACCTTGTAATAGTTTGTCGGTAATTAGTTGTTTTCCATTTTTATATTTACGAGGCGTTAATGCGCTTGATTCTCTCTTGGTGTTGCTCGGTGAAAGCGTTGAGCTTGTTAGATGTTGGAATTGGGAATATTTTATTTAATTATAATTGTGAACAGGTTTAATTATTTCCCGCTTTAGGGTTGTTCTATTTTCAAAAGAAATTCTGTCGGATTTTCCAGAGGAATTTATAGAGTCTGAGAATCAAGCATTGTAATAGTTAATTCTAATCGAATTAGATTTGTATTTTTGGTTTCCACATTCTCTGATATAGTTCAGTGAGTGTGATGGTAGCAGTTGGTCAGCTCGATCAGATTCTTTATTTAATTCCGCTGTGCATTAATCCTCTGTAAGCTGGTCGGGAATGACCGCCTGTGTATATTCATAATATCAAAATTTAATATATTTTACTTGAAAAGAATAAGAGATATTAAGGGATAAAAGACATCTTGAAAACCGTTCAAAGACAATGTAGCAATTAAGAAAAAACACAGGGAGCAATCTACAAAATTAAAAAAAAGTTAAGATGTATATAATTTAGAGTAGATATAAAATGAAACATATATTAACACCTTAGATCCCCGATGTATAGGTGCATTCAACCTCCAAATGAGCAATTTTATTATTCTATTATTAAACAAAACACGTAATTGCTAATCTTTATATATATATATATATATATATATATTTTCGGGAAAAAAATATTGAAAGACAAGATAATATTTCTATTTTAAAAAAGAATAAAAAATAATATGATTTAGAGTAAATATTAAATGTGTATATTAACACCTTAGATCCCCGATGTATAGGTGCATTCAACCCCCATATGAGCAACTTTATTGTTCTATTATTAAACAAAACACGTAATTGCTATATATATATATATATATATATATGTATGTATATATATATATGTATGTATATTTATATATATATGTATATATATATATATATATATATATATATATATATATATATATATATATATATATATATATATAGTTTTAGGACAAAAATATTGAAAGACAAGATAATATTTCTATTTTAAAAAAGAATAAAAAAGAATATGATTTAGAGTACATATTAAATGTGTATATTAACACATTGGATCCCCGATATACAGGTGCATTCGACGTCCAAATGAGCAACTTTGTTGTTCTTTTATTAAACAAATCACATACTCGCTCATCTATATATATTTTTATACTATTAAGACGTGTGTGGAAGCATTGGAAGTCGTCACGTGTCATCTGAATGAATACGCTGATATGGTAGCATGTAATTCAATTAATTTTATAAAAAGAACTAATTATATGCAATGACCTGGGGCATTAACCACGCTGGCCAACAACTAGTTTATGTGAAATCTCAAACTCCACCTTTCATAGCGAGGATAGAAAAATCATTATCCTAGATTCACTAACCAAAGTAAAGTTTAGTTCTTTCGGTATATGTGGTGCTCGATTTTTTACTGTCTTAATTAACGATCTGAATCCTACAAAAGTCTTTTATTAGACTATGAGTTTTATAGAAAACTTGAAGTCGTCACCCTATAATGTCTGAACAGGGATAAATTTATTTAATAAATCACTTCAAAATTAGTTTTAGTAAAAATCACTTAAAATGATGATGAGTTCATATAAATAAGGCTTTTTTAGAAATCTGGTCTTTCGTAACATGAGATAGGGTTCGTGGTTTAGGTTAAGAGGTGCGAATGTCTAAAACTCGGCTCCTCTTCCGTTCTAAAGAACGAGCTCTTACTAATGCGTTACTTTCCATTTTAAGTAACTGTGGCTATTTATAAAAAGGAAACACTTTTTATTGGTAGGTTTGAGCATTGAAGTTGCACTACGTACTAATCATTGCAGAAATCCACTCATGGATCAAATCTTTCGTAGTTCGATCTATGTCTCATCCTAAATGACCAATTACACTAGGAATGTAAAATAAGTGAAATATGGTTTTCAAATAGACTACAACTAACTCTCCTGTAGAGTTTGATAAATCTATTTATTTTGGATTGAGGTAATCACTCCAATTAGTGATATTAACTAAGGTCGAGGTAATCACTCCAATTAGTGATATCAATTTTTGCCTTTTGAATAAGGACTTAGAATAAGAAATTTTGTTTAGGTTGAGGTAATCGCACCAATTAGTGATACCAATTTTCCTTTTGAATAAAGGACTCGGAATAAGAAATTTGCTCCCTAATGAGGTGTTTTGGATTGATATGATTTCTAAAAAATATATTGTAATGGAAATACTAGTAATCTTCTTTCAAGGGTATTAATTCATTTGGAGTAGAATGGTCAATTTGAAATGGAGTTTAGAGGTTATGTGTTTAGCTTAGCGAAATTTCGCCATTTAAGATGATGCACTTTAGATGGCCTAAAATCAATTAGGAGATACCTAATTACTTACCTAATTATGTCAATTTGTACAAGCAATGAATCCATTTGAAGATTATGGAGAGCAATACTTTTTTTATGAATATAGGATGGATCATCATATAATCTAACTTGGCTAGATTTGTAAATTTTCTCTTCTACTTGAAATTGGGTCATATTATTCATATCTCTATTATATAAGGGAAGGGGAGGGGTGAGCAAATGGCATTCACATGAAATGACCCTCCTACCCTTACTCACATAATAAATCATGTAATTATTAATAAAGAATTAATAAATTTAAAACAAAAAAATCAACCATATTCAATAAGTCAAATAATTATCTATTTGACATAATTGTCAATCAATACAGGTTTCAAAAAATATGCCATTTGACATTGCTTCGAAATCTTTGAATAATGTGGAAAGTTATTATATGAAGGGAAAAAAAACCTTGAAATTACAATTGAAAAATATTACTCCATACCATACAAACACTATTATTTTACTTAAAATATGAATTATAAATTAAATTCTTACATAACATACATTCATGATACGCCATCCCTATAACAAGTTCGTTCAACTTTGTGCAAATCGGGTATCTAACAACTATCAAACAGTTTCAAGTCGAAATACAGTTGAGATATTGGCAATTTATTGCTGCATATATATTGCATTTAATCCCTCTGAACATTGTCATGTACGAAATCATTTTTTTTAATTACAGCATAAAGATCATGATAAAGTATGTGTTGATCATGAACAAGTTGATATATGTATCACGTGCATAACTCTGTAATATAAATGAAAGGGGTGATATGATATAATGAAACCCTATGAAAAATTATTAAGTAACCTTTAGATTTAAATAGTAAAGCAAAAAACTTTAAATTTACGCATGCATCGCGTGCATAAATTGCTAGTACTATGATATATTAGGCCCATATTAAACATGCAATAATTTAATATTGATTGCTCATTTTACTCAAACAAGTGACTTATGTAAGAATATTTATTAAAATCATGCATAAATATCTGCATATTTTTATTAATTGAGTGGTATAATAACTATTTACAATACTTGCTATTACAAAATCCATTATAACTTTTACAAAAGTATATAATCTATACTTATCTTCAACCTTGGTCTTCATCATGATGCTCCTTGATCTTAATCTTCTTGTAAGGGCTTTGAAATTTATAAATTGAAGCTTTTTTTATATAAATTTATAATAAAAGATTAGAGATTATTTAGACTTTCTTATTAATTTTCCTATGATGATTTTAATAACTCTTTAAAAAACTTTTAAATTTACTTATATAGACTCATTTTTTTATAACTATCATTTTTTAAGTGAATAAATTATTCCTCTTAATGAAGTTGAAAACTAAGCAAATTATATTGGAATTTTTCAGATTCTGTTTTACATTGCAGCTGACTTGTAATTTCAATAACATCTTACATAGTACATGCAATTTGACGTGCTGTACACCTATGGACAGATCTACAAGTCCTTTACATTATGTCAAAACTTTATAAATTTTCTGTGATTATTCAATTTATTATGATTTTTGTACTAAAATTGGTTGAAATAGGACCTTGATTAGATGTTTTGCTTATAACTCGACTTAATGAATTCATATGGCCTTGTACTTTTGCATGTACATTATAAACATCATGATTTAATAGACAGAAGAATTAGGTTGGGGTTTAAGTGATTTCAGGTTATTTAAGTTAATAAAATCAACATCCAGTAAGTTATTCAGGGTGTCTGATACATTATATGCAAACTTAAGGGGGACCTGATGAATTTTTGAAACCGCAGGGGTACCTCATGGATTTGGTAAAACCTTAGACTTGGTGAAAGTTCGTTTATTTTATGGAAGTGGAATCAGAAAAAATAGCTAAATCTTGATTAATTTTGTTTTTAGGTTTAAAAAAACATGAACATTGGAAACAAAAAACGATAACGAACATATCCTTACGTAGCAATTTTACTAAAATAAACCGCTAACTGATAAAACGATTCATAATATGCAGAATCTTTAACTCGGGCCGTAGCGGTTTCTTTTAGTAAAATCGTTACCTGAAATATCAGTTTAGTCCAAATACATCAAAACTCATTCAAATAGTTGATAAATTCAAAAAAAATTTATTTAAAGTAATTCCTGACCAAAACCGCTAAGTAAGTTAGCGATTTTGGTATAAAAAATTAAAAAATATGCCAAATCACTTAGTGGGACGGTAGAAGAGGACTAATTTTTACCTTTGGGGCATTTGTGTTAGCGGGATAAAAGGGGATGGATAGGGATAATGAGGAACGGATAGAAGAAATATTATGTTTCTTTATAGGAATAGGGATAGGGATTGGAATAAAACAACCCCTTATTCCACTAAGGTCTTGGTCGTTTTGACTGAATTAACGGAGTTGATTTCTTTTCAGTTCAGTTTAGTTCAGTTTGATTTAGCTAGTTTCCACTCATAGTTTCAGTTCAGTTTATTTCAGACAAATTAAGTCTAGTTCAATTCAATTCAGTTTAGTCCAAATTCGATCTAGTTCATTTGTAAGTATCTTGGTTAATTTACCCTTAATGAAAAGAAAGAAGGGAAGAGTTAGTAAAGGTATTTTGGTTAATTGGCCACTTATCCAAATCTTATCCTCAATCCATACCAAATAAGGGAAAATACTTAAATCATCTTATCCCCATCACTTCCTATCCTTATCCCACTCTCTAATCCTCATAATCCCTATAACTCATATTAAATGACCTTTACAGTAAAATGAAAATGATTTTCTAAAGGAGCATTAATTTGGGAAAAGTTCAAGTTTTATGGGAGGAATTCTTGTAGTAAAAGTAAATTTTTTTACCCACCTTTTTAGAAATTTTTCATTGGACAATGCTAAGTTTTTGAGGAAATTTTCCCTTAAGAAAGAACCCCAATTTATGTCCAAATTTAAAATATTTTCCTTAGTACCATCCACATATAGGGGTGCATTTTAAAAAAAAAAATCAGATAAACCCCTATTCCGATTAATGGTTCATTAGTTAACCACTACTAATTGATTTAACAATAAAATCATTAATCTAATTAATTAGAAATTCACCATAGTACACCGCTAAAGCGAGTAGCTATTTAATAGCAGATGTATTCAACACTATTCATGTTTCTGCTAAGAAATTAAGGATTGTAATATGTTATGAGGTGTGATGTGGGCCCTTAGAGCATTCGCCTGAGCTCTGATATCCGTATGCCGGAAACCTGCAAAATGAAGTTAAACTATCCCGGGGGTGGTTCCGGGATCGCCCCTCCGACGCTCAAGTCAGATATGATTGAGGTAGAGAGATAAAGTTTAGAGAGAGATGCTCTAGTTTATTAGGTGAGAATTGAATACCTGTTCATTGATGAGGCAGTTGGTATTTATAGTGTTGGGGATTTCCCAGACAGGAAACATTATTCAGATGGGCCTTTTAGGGAGCAATGGCTATGTTGCCTTTTAAGGCAATGATTGTTAGGGATCCTCTGAGATTAGGTCAACCCCATGGTGGGACCCACCATTGCCACCTGTCCCGGGCATTGGAGGCTTTTGTATCTTTATTGGGCTATTGGTTAATGCAGCCCAAACAATTACCCCACGCCAGGGATGGCGGATCAAGAGGGCCTGATTGAGTGATTCCCGTCCGTGGCGGAATAGCGAATGCCGTTACCCTGACTGACTTACTGTCCATCCAAAAAGGACAGACTGGGTATGCCTTGACACCGACCGTGCCGTTTTCTGTTGAAGAGACGGGGACCGATAAGGTCACCTCTTGGCGGTAGGGATGGAGCCGAGCGAGTCACTTCCCTTTTGAAAGGAAAGCGCCGACCAGGTCCTTCCTCATGGGAGAGATGGGCATCGACCGGGTCACCCCCTACTGGAGAGCCGACCGGGTTACTTCCCGTTGAGGGAAGGAATCCAACCGGGTAATTTCTCCAGGATGGCTGACCAGGTCACTTCCTGTTTGAAGGAAAGACACCGACCGGGTCCTTCCACTTGGAAGAAATGGGCACCGACTGGGTCACCCCTATCGGAGGGGCCGACCGGGTTACTTCCCGTTGAGGGAATTGAGCCGACCGGGTCATTTCTCATGGATGGCTGACCAGGTCACTTCCCGTTTGAGGGAAATACACTGACCGGGTCCTTCCTCGTGGGCGAAACGGTCGCCGACCGGGTCACCCCTTTTAGAGGGCCGATCGGGTTACTTCCTGTTGAGGGGAGGGAGTCGACCGGGCCATTCCTCTAGGGAGGAGAGGCCGACCGGGTCACTTCCTGTTGAAGGAGGAGAAGTGCGTTGACTAGGCTGTCCAAGTGGGCGCTAGCTGATGGCAGGTCATACTTGACAAATTGTAGGAGCTACTCGGCATGAAGTGAAGCTCCGGTTGACCGAGTAGGTCATGAGGCTACTCGGATGAGGGGCTAATGAGCCCCAAGCTGTCCGAGTAGGCGCTAGCTGATACAAGGTCATACTTGGCCAAGTATAGAAGCGACTCGGCAAGGATTGATGCTCCCGTTGACCGAGTGGATCATGAGGCTACTCGGATGAGGGGCTAATGAGCCCCAAGCTGTCCGAGTAGGTGCTAGCTGATACAAGGTCATACTTGACCAAGTATAGAAGCGACTCGGCAAGGAGTGAGGCTCTCGTTGACCGAGTAGGTCATGAGGCTACTCGGATGAGGGGCTAATGAGCCCCAAGCTGTCCGAGTAGGTGCTAGCTGATACATGGTCATACTTGACCAAGTATAGAAGCGACTCGGCATGGAGTGATGCTCCTGTTGACCGAGTGGGTCATGAGGCTACTCGGATGAGGGGCTAATGAGCCCCAAGCTATCCGAGTAGGTGCTAGCTGATACAAGGTCATACTTGACCAAGTATAGAAGCGACTCGGCAAGGAGTGATGCTCCTGTTGACCGAGTGGGTCATGAGGCTACTCGGATGAGGGGCTAATGAGCCCCAAGCTATCCGAGTAGGTGCTAGCTGATACAAGGTCATATTTGACGAAGTATAGAAGCGACTCGGCAAGGAGTGAGGATCTTGTTGACCGAGTGGGTCATGAGGCTACTCGGATGAGGGGCTAATGAGCCCCAAGCTGTCCGAGTAGGTGCTAGCTGATACAAGGTCATACTTGACCAAGTATAGAAGCGACTTGGCAAGGAGTGATGCTCCTGTTGACCGAGTGGGTCATGAGGCTACTCGGATGAGGGGCTAATGAGCCCCAAGCTGTCCGAATGGGTGCCGGTTGATCTTCTCACTTCCTCTGACCCTGAACGCCGCATGGCCGATTTTGGTACTCGTGTTCTAAGGGACCCCTCTTGTTGGTTTAGCTGACTAGGCATTGCCTGGGGTCTTGGCGATTCACATTCTTGGACATTGTTGGATTCTTGGTGAGGTGGGTTGAATAGGTCCAATTGGGCCTCCTTTGTGAGCCCATTAAGGCGACGCGGGGGGGTTTGCGTTGCACATCCCCCTAGGCGCGCCTATATATACGAGAGAGGAGAGAGAGATGGGGATCATTTGCTCATTTCTCCAACTTTCTCTTTCTCAAAGATCTTCAATTTCTCTCCATTTTTCAATCTCTTCTTCCAGTCTTTTCGTCCGACAAGGTACGCTCTTGCTCTTTCTTTAAGTATTCTTTCTTTCTTTTTTTTCAAATAATCTTGACCGACTCTCTTGTCCATTAATAATGGGAGATTCGTCCGAGTCGTCGACACCTACGACCTCACCTCCCTACAAATTGTCCGAGGAGGTGAGGGGGATGGGAATAACACTGGTGTCGGCTGTAATAAGTTGCCCCGACCCCTCGGCTGTGCCCGACGCAGTTGCTCTTCCAAGCCCGTCGTCTTCAGTGGAGGAGGAGGCCGAGGGTATCCTTCCCTATCCTTGGGAAGTGTCGCTGGCATATCCCCCCTCGAGGAGTTACTTAGACAAATATTTGTCTTCTGATGTAGTGAGGGTGGCCATGCCGAGGGGAGCAGGAGAAGCGTCCACTTCGGGTCAGGAACTAGAGTATCCCGACCTTGATCCGAAAGGGGGTCCAGGGACTTTCTTCCCTGAGCCAGGGGTGATAAAATCTCTGACCGAGGACCTCCGAGGGATGGCGACAAGATTTCAAATAAAGGACCCTTATTATTTGGTCCGACCAGAGGCCTATCACACGGTCCTCTCTCCACCACCCGGATGCATAGCGGTCTACTATAAATCGATGGATATGGGGCTTCGGTTTCCTTTGACTTCTTTCGTCAAGGAGTTGCTGAATGCCTATAACTTGGCGATTTGCCAAATTTCTCCAAACTCGTGGGGCGGAATCAGCGCTTTCCAGGTCCTCTGCGATTTAATGAGAGTCCGACCGACCATCAAGCTATGGAGGCATGTGTACAAGTTGGTCGAGGTTATGGCTGCGACGAACGGGCCAGGCTGGTGGAGCTTTCAAGTCCGACCAGGATATCGGACTGTCATCAATCTCCCTACATCTCAGAAGGGGTTTCGTAGGGAGTTTCCTTCATTTATTTTGGCGGAGATTGGGGGATTCCCCTGGTCCCTTCTCTGACCGAGCCGTTCGTTGCATTGAACTTCCGAGTGGGCGAACTCGATGATGAGGAGGGAGCGGCGGCTTGCTATATGCAGACCGAGTCGAGGATCGTTAACGGGGGCGAAGTATTCGTACCTGGCCAATGGTTGCCCGACTGCAAGCTCTTCAAAGATGAGCATTTCCTCTCGGCCATGGGCCTAAGCTCGACCTTCCCGAAGGGTAATCTGCCGAGGGGGTGGCTTAGGGTGGTCAGCATGATAATTTGAGTTTTCTACTTGACTAACACTTTTGCTTTCTTTGTGTTTTGTTTTGCAGAGCCTGCCCGAGCATATATAGACGAGACTGACCCGACAATGGCTGACAAACTGAATGTTGCGGCGATGAGGGCTGCTCGGCTGAAGGCCGAAATTGCGGCTAAGACTATGAAGGTCCCCGCTCCTCCAAAGGTGAAATTTTCCATCTTCTTGTTGCTCCCCTTTTTGGCCGAGTAGCCATTCATTTGGCTCTTTTTGCTAATTGTTTTCTGCCTTGCTTCAGGATCCCGCAAAGCCAACGACAAAGAAGAGGAAAGAGCAGTCGTCCAACAAGGTCGCTCGGACCGAGAAGGCGGTCGCGAGAGCTAAGGCCGACCGGGAGAGAGCTGAGTGGAAGAAGGAGGCCGAAAAGGCCAAGTCCATCGAAGTGATCAGCCCGCGGGGGCCGCCACAGCCGACTGATGGCGGCGCTCTATCCCTCCACTCTCCGGATTTCCGGCCGATTGGGAGTCCTCAATACACTCCCATGTCTCCGTTGTCCGAGCGGCTTGGGGGTAGCCCGGGCGATGGTGCGGCGCTCGACGTGCCATTCACAGGACTTAGTCGGGCCGAGAAGGATGGGCGTTGGACCAAGGCCCTAGAGTTCATATATACTCCCGCCGATCGGGAGTACATCGAAGCCACCCACGGTCGGGGTGAGACAAACGAGCTCTTCCGCTCTTGGCTTGACGTAAGTGTTTGTTCTTTCTGACCCTTATTTATTTGTTCAGTTTTCAAACCTCTAACCTTTTTCCTTCATTTCAGTTCTCCGCTCGGATGGCCAATGTTGCCCAGAACCGAGTGAGCCTGACCGAGGTGGTGGCCGATCTCAGAGCGAAAGCCAAGAAGCATTTTGATGAGCTTTATCGGGCGAATGAGGATAAGCGCATCGCCGAGTCGAAGCTCGACGATGCCGTGAAGGCCAAAAAGAAGGACCAAAAGGATTTCGAAGATGAGCGGGCAAAGTGGGAAGAAGAGAGGGCTGACCTCATTCTTGCTCGCGACTCGGCGACGACGGCTAAAGATGATGCTCTTGCCAAGCTGAAAGAGGCCGAGCAGAAGGTGACCGACCTCGAGGCCAACTTGACCGAGTTGGAGGGCAAGGTCAAGACCGAAGAGCAATGGTTCTCCGACTGGGAGAAATCTGAGGCAGCCGAGGTCTACGCCAATGAGGTGGGCAGTGCGGCGCACAAGATGGGGGAGGACGAGGCCCTTGATCGGTTGAAAAAGGTCCTGGCCGAGTCCCATCCTGATTTGATCTGGGCTGATATCTGGTCGGGGTATCAGATGTCGATTGACACCGACAATGCTGAGATCCTGGCTCGGCTGAAGGCGGAGGGGACCGGGACCGACGATGATGAGGAGGATGAAGAAGATGAAGGCCGAGTGGATGTCAATGTTGTTGACGGTGATGATGATGATGATGATGCTGAAGCGACCGACCATGCTGGTCGAGGGGAGGAACGGGTCGGTGATAACACCGAAACAAATGCTGGGAGTATGACTGACCTTCCCCCTCCCCCTAGCTCTTAGGATGCACGGCGTTTGTACTTAGCCGTTTTTCAGATTCGTTTCCATTAGCCTTTGTAACGCTCTCTTGTAATGCCCGACTACTTTAATGAAACAACTTTTGGCGCAATTTTTGTTGTGTTTGTTAATTGCAATATTGTCCGACTAGCTTCATTGATTTTGCCGATTGACTTGTTCCAACTGGTCAAGTTTCTGATTTTTAACTTAGCTTTTTGCAACTGGTTAAGTCTTTGCCGAGTGAATGTCGTTGTTGAGGAAAATCAATTTATTACCGAATGACTGGTTAAGTCTTAAGTAAAGGATGCCGTCAATTTCTTTGTCGAATCGGATCATATTGACTGGTTAAGTCTTAACTACGAACAATGCTGACTATTTCGACTGGTTAAGTCTAATAGTCTAACTAGTTACAGGAAATGCCGATTGACTATGATCTTCTACTTAGCTATTACATGTATGCCCCTGTTGCGAGTAACAAACACTACACGAAGTACTTTTTGAGGTTGTCCGCATTCCAGGGTCGAGCCAAAGGGACACCTTCTGAGGACTCTAGTCGGAAAGTGTCGGGCTTGATGACTTCTGTTACTTTGTAAGGGCCGTCCCAGTTAGGCCCCAGCTTCCCTTTCAGGTGCGAGAGTCCCGTGGCCTCTACTTTCCGAACAACCCAATCGCCTAGTTGGATTGGTCTGGCCTTGACTAGGCGATTGAATTACCGAGTGACTCTTTGCTTGTACTGGATGGACTTTAGCAGTGCATTTCCCCTTGTTTCTGGCAACAAATCTAGGTTGATCGGTTTTTCCTCCTCGTTCTTCTCGAACTCATAGAAGGTCATTCGGGATGAGGGGATGCCGATCTCCACAGGTAAGACCGCCTCGCTTCCATACACAAGGCTGAACGGGGAGTGCCCTGTTGCCTCCTTTACAGTGGTTCGAGCTGACCAGAGGACTCCGGGTAAGTCATCGACCCATGCTCCCTTGGCAGCTTCCAAGGATTTCTTGATTCCTTTGAGGACTACTTTATTACCCGACTCGGCTTGTCCGTTTGTTTGTGGCCTCGATACTGCAGTGAATTTGGTGCATATTCCGAAACGGGCGCAATACTCACGAGTGGGGCCGCTGTTGAATTGGCGTCCATTATCGGAAATCAGGACCCTAGGAACTCCGAATCTGGTTATGATGTTCCTCCAAATGAACGCTTGAACCTGCTTATCGGTTATAGAGGAGAGTGGTTCGGCCTCGGTCCATTTGGTGAAGTAGTCGATGGCGACTATAAGGAACTTTCTTTGACCGGACGCTGGAGGAAATGGTCCGAGTAGATCCATACCCCATTTGTCGAACAGCAGAACCGCTTGAATTGTGGTCAAGGGGGTGGTTGGTGCTCTCGGGATGTCCGAATGAATTTGACACGACGGGCACCTTTTGACCAGCTCATGAGCATCAGATTTCAGAGTAGGCCAGTAGTAGCCCGCTCTGAGAGCCTTTCCAGCTATGGTCCTTCCCCCTTGGTGACTCCCATAGGCCCCTTGGTGGATTTCCCTGAGGATGTAATCCCCTTCCTCAGGAGTGACACATTTGAGCAATGGGTGGGTGAAGGACTTTTTGTAGAGCTGGTCCTCGTGCCATAGAAACCATCCCGATTTGTGCTTGACTCGCTCGACCTCTTTGCGGTCTTCAGGCCATGTTCCGTTTCTCAAATACTCGACCACTTCTTTCATCCATGTGGATGTTCGATTCAATACCAGCTGTTCTTTGACGTTGATGCTTGGCTGACAAAGGACTTCCCACATTATTGTCCGAGGAGCCGACCCTTCTGCCGAGCTGGCCATCCGAGCGAGAGCATCTGCCTGCTGATTTTCCGATCGGGGTATGTGGGTGATGGTGAATTGAGACAGCTGCTTGATTATATCTTGGGTCTTGGCCAAATACATTCTCATATTGTCTTCCGTGGCTTCGTACTCGCCCGACACCTGACCCACAATCAGCTGCGAGTCGGACTTGGCGTTGATCTCTGTAGCCCCGGCCAGGATGCATAGCTGAAGTCCGAGGATGAGAGCTTCGTATTCAGCTTCATTGTTGGATCCCAAGAACTCGAACTTGATCGCATACTCCATCTTTTCTCCGACCGGGGGTTTGATTACCAATTCGGCTCCACACCCTGTCTTGGTGGATGAGTCGTCTACTTGCAGCTCCCAGCTATCCTGCTTGCCGACTGGGGGCCTGGTTGTACACTCCGTTATGAAATCGGCCAAAGCCTGGGCTTTGATCGCCCTCATGGGCTCGTATTCCAGCCCAAAGTCTGCTAGCTGATTCGCCCAGTCGGTCATCCGATTGGAGTTGTTCCTACTTTCGAAGAGCTTCCTGAGCGGCTGACCTGTGAGAACTTTAATTGGATGGGCCTGGAAGTAAGGCTTGAGCTTCCGACTGGCCATCACTAAGGCGAAACCATTTTCTGTACTTCGATGTATTTGGCCTCTGCTCCCCAGAAGGCGTGACTTATGAAGTAGACTGGGTGTTGCTTTTCTTCCCTCTCAGCTATCAGAACAGCGCTAAGCGCGTATTCCGAAACGGCCAAATAAATGAACAACGTTTCTCCCGGCAAGGGGGAAATCAACTTAGGGAGGGTTGATAGGTGTGTCTTGAGGGAAGTGAAGGCCTGTTCGGCTTCATCATCCCAAGTAAACTCTTTTCTCTTTAAGGTTTTGAAGAAATGTAAGCTCTAATCTGCTGACCGGGATAGGAAACGACCGAGGGCGGCCAAACAGCCAGTCAGGCATTGTACCTCCCTTACATTCCAAGGAGACTTCATTTCCATAATAGCTTTGATTTTGTCGAGATTTATTTCGATTCCCCTTTCATCAACCAGGAATCTGAGGCACTTTCCCCCCTTCACCCCAAAGACGCATTTTTTCGGGTTTAGCATCATGCGGAATCGCCTCAGTGTACTGAGGGTTTCCCTTAAGTCTGAGGGGTGATCACCCTGAACTTTGTTTTTGACGATCATGTCGTCGACGTATACCTCAATGTTCCGACCTAGCTGAGTGCTGAAAATTTTGTTGACCGTACGCTGATACGTAGCCCCTGCATTCTTGAGCCCGAAGGGCATCATTTTGTAGCAATACACCCCTTGGTTGGTGACGAATGCGGTGTGGACTCGATCGTGCTCCGCCATTGGGATCTGGTGATACCCCGCGTTTGCGTCCATGAAGCTTAGGAGAGCGTGGCCCGCGGTTGAGTCGACCAGCCTGTCGATCTTGGGCAGCGGGTGGTTATCTTTCGGACAGGCCTTGTTCAGGTCCGTAAAATCCACACACATCCTCCATGCCCCGCTCGACTTTTTGACTAGCACAACGTTGGCCAACCATTCCGAGTACTGGCATTCTTCTATGAACCCCGCTTCAAGTAATTTCTTTACCTCTGCAGCTGCCGCGGTGTTTCTTTCGGGGCCCTGGTGCCTCAGCTTCTGTTTGACTGGCTTGAATCCTTCTTTGATGTTGAGCTCGTGGCACATGACTTTGGGGTCGATCCAGGCATGTCATTGGCCTCATAGGCGAAGACGTCTTTGTACTCTGTGAGTACTTGGATGATTTCCTTTCTTGTTTGAGTATCCATAGCCTTGCCCACTCTCAGAGTTCGACCGTGTCTCTCATCAATGACGACTTCTTCATCATCTTCGGCTGGCTGAGGGGGCTCATACTGCTTGGGGTTTTCGGTAATGTAAACCCCGAGGCCACTTGAGGGCTGACCGTCTTCTCGCTTTCTCTTCTTCGAGTCCTCTTGGACGTTGACCTTGTTCTTCAAACTGTTAACGTAACATTCCCTTGCTGCTTGCTGATCCCCCTGGATCTTTCCGACTTTACCCTCATCGATTTCAAATTGCATGAGGAGTTGGTAAATGGAAATCGCTGCCTTGACTTTATTCAAAGTTGGTCTTCCCATTATGATATTGTATGGCAGAGGGATGTCCACCACCAGGAAGTCAATCGGTAGGCTTCTTCCTTTGCCCTTCTCTCCCATCTGAGTAGGCAATTTTATAGATCCGACAGGATGTACCGAGTTTCCCCCGAAGCCTATGAGTGGCTGATTGAGGGGGGTTACGTCCCTTTCATTGTATTTCAACTTCCTGAGGCACTCTAGTGTGATTATGTCAGCTGAGGACCCACTATCCACCAACACCCGTTTTACTCTAGCGTTGGCCACTTTGAGCTCAATGACCAGGGGGTCATCATGGGGTGTGTGTAGGGCCCGACTGGATTCCCCGAATGTCATAACAGGGCAGTGGGGGCGGGGATGGTGAACATCAAGCACTCAGTGCTTAAGATTCTGGAGGTGGGCTTTGCGTGATCGGCCGGTTAGGCCTCCCGACACGAAGCCACCCGCTATGACTCCGATGAAGCCCTCCGTTTCCCCGTTGTTGGATTGGCCGACTTTCTGTTTGCCCTTTTCCTCACTAGAGTACTTGAGGTATCGGTTCAGCTTCCCCTGGTCTGCCAGGTTGTCGAGGGATTTCTTGAGTTCCCTTGCTCCCTGCAATCCTTGGTGGTGTGCCCGCACTCTTTGTGGTATTCGCACCACTGGCTCTTATCTCTCCGAGCAGTTGACGTCCTGATGGGAGGTGGGCGGGGGAGCATGGACTTATCCTTGATGTCCAAGTAGATCTCTCTTCTGTTCTTGCTGAATCGGGTGTCGTTGCCATGGTCATTAAACTTGTCTGACCGACCTCCCGTCTTCTGTTGTTTAGGCTGGTCCATGTGATTTCCTTCTTCTTTTCTCTTCTTGCTACCATCGTCTGAGTGGCGACATATGTCTGTTGGATGAATCTTTTAGCCCGAGTCATCGCTTCAGAGAAGGTTTTAACTTCGTTTTCTGCCAAGGACCATCTTACACTAGTAGAAAAAGGACGATTTGCGTCCCCTCAATTGCGTCGCACTAAAGGGAAAACGACGCAAAAACGAAATTTGCGTCGCATGCGAGCTAGAGTGCGACGCAAAACAACAATGCACACACCAGATACGAGCTATATGTGTCGGACCCTCATGAAGTGCGACGCATATAGCCCATCAGCGTCAGACCCTGAGGCCATCCGACGCACATCGTTGCATCCTGGTGACAAAATTTGAGACCTTATCCGCGTCGCACGTCTTTAAGGTGCGTTGCAAAAGGCTGATTTGCGTCGGACCCCTAGGCCCATCCGACGCAAATCACTTGGGCCACGTATATACACGCACGTTGAGGATAGACCCAATTTGCATCGGACCTCATTCTAAGTGCGACGCAAATATCGGTCCTTATTCTCCCAAATAGGCCAAGAGGCCCACTTCCCTTTTTATTTCGATTGCCAACCCTAATATCAACACATGACAGATTTTGCTTCTCCAAGCCGTCACTCATCCTCTCTCTCTCTCTCTCTCTCTCTCTCCCTCTCTCCCTCTCCCTCTCCCTCTCTCTTTCTCATACCTGCGCTTCTTCTCCTGTTCGCAATTCATCATTTCATCATTTCATCAATTTACCTTAAATCACTGAATTGCATTTCGACGACAGAAATCAGAAATTTTCGAGGAGAAGAATTTGTCGCTGAACAATTTCTTATAGGAATTCAAGTCTCTCAAATTCTCGCTAAACAATTCATCTTATTCAGGTTCTTTTCAATTCTCTTGTAATTATGAATTTCTTTGTTTTGCTAAAAATAAATTTCTGGTATATTTTCTTTTTAATTTCTGGTATAAATTAAAATGAAATTTATTGAATTTCCAGATCTGGAGGAGGAAGAAAAGAAATTGCAGACCAAGATTTTATATTTCGATTGTTTTAGGATTTTCAGATTTTTATATTTCGGTTGTTTTAGTCTAGGAATTCCAGATTTTAATATTTCGATTGTTTTTGAGTTTCGCTGAACTGTTCATATTATTCCAGATTTTTTCATTCTCTACTGGCTGTACAGGAGATTTAATTTCTTTTGGTTAGTTCATTTTATTTTGACGATTTGTATAATTTTTCATTTTATTTTGACGATTGTATAATTCGTCATGTTCTTTCGATTGTTCACTTTCTTTCAGTTGCAAATTGCGGTGAGGTTGTTTTATTTTGTACGAGTTGTACAAGAAATTACAAATAATCATTCATGTTCTTTTAAGGTCTGTAACCTAAAATATGGATGATGATTCACGAAATTACTTTTTTTGTTAAAAAAAGTCACTTTTGCGTCGCACGTAGACCTATACACGACGCATATTTACTTTATTTTTTAATATTAAATGGATGATTTGCGTCGCACGTAAACCAATACGTGACGCAGATGTGTCCATGTGCGTCGGACTACCTAGTACATCCGACGCAAATAGCAGAATATTTGCGTCGTGTCTAATCCGACGCAGATCGTATCTCTTAAATTTGCGTCGAGACCTGTGCCGTCGGACCAAAGTCCGACGCAAATAGGAGTCTCAGGTCCGACGTAAATCGACGTTTCTCTACTAGTGTTAACCGACCGGGTTGAAGTCCGGGCATTAGGGCGGCGAACGCCACCGCGTTTTGTAGATCTGAGATTTTCAATAATTCCTCATTGAATCTTTTGATGTAATCGGCTAGGCTTTCATTCTTCTCCTGCCTGACTCCCATCAAGTGGAGACTTGTTTTCTTTTGCCTTTTCCCGGCTACAAACTGGTGGATGAATAGGTCTTCGAGCACCGAGAAATCGGTTATGATCCCCGCGGGGAGCTCTTGGAACCAGTTCAAGGCCAGTCCTTTCAGTGTTGCGGGAAAGAAACTGCACCTAGTGGCCTCGCAGCCAGATTGAACGCTCATTTGTGCTTTGTATGTAGCCATATGATCATCCGGGTCGGTTAGGCCCGCGAATAGTTCAATGGTAGGCGTTTTGATTTTTCCTGGGCTGGGCGCCTCAAGTATGTCCTGGCTGAATGGGACCATAAACTTGAGCGCCCCGCTGTTGATCCGAATAGGGTTTTGATTGGGCTGAGTCGCCGTGCCCTTCCCACTGAGCGGCTTTCTTATCAAGAATGTATCGAGCGTCTAAACCCTTGTTGAGCCGCTTCTCGTTTAAGAAATGTCGAGAGGGATGGGGTTTTTTCCCGACGTTACCCCTGGGCGCCTTGGACACGTGCGTCTCCTCACCCCGTCGAGTGGATCCCCCTTTAGACCCGTGCCGCTTTTCCTCCCCCTGTTTGGATCGTTGCCGATCGTGCTGACTATGCTCCTTCGTGCTCGACCGTTGCCGGCTAGGCTGGCCTTGGTTCTCTGCCCGAAGGGAAGGGACCAGGGTTTGGTTTTTAGGGGGCTGAAGAAAGCGTCCCTGCTGTAGGTTGGCTAACATATCCATCAGGCTTTGCTGCAAGGTCTGCTGGAGCTGAGCGGCTATCAAGTTTATATCCGATGTGGATATAGGATGGGGGTCAGCGTGTTGTAGCTGCTGTGAGGGGTCCTGTCTATTTTCAATGGACCGTTCCTCTTCATGGTCGAGGGTTTGAACGGTCGGCGTTTTGGGCCGTTCAGACCTCCGTTGGTGAGATGGTGAAGGATCCCTTTCGGACCTCTGAGCCTGTGCTGAGGGCTGTCTGGTGCGATTGCTCTTGGCTGGGGCCATTGTGAAGTGGATCTTACTGAGTGGTGGCGAAGTGACTTTGATTGTAGCTTCCCCACAGACGGCGCCAAACGGTTTCTGCTAAGAAATTAAGGATTGTAATATGTTGTGAGGTGTGATGTGGGCCCCAAGAGCGTTCGCCTGAGCTCTGATATCCGTATGCCGGAAACCTGCAAAATGAAGTTAAACTACCCCGGGGGTGGTTCCGGGATCGCCCCTCCGACGCTCAAGTCAGATATGATTGAGGTAGAGAGATAAAGTCTAGAGAGAGATGCTCTAGTTTGTTAGGTGAGAATCGAATACCTGTTCATTGATGAGGCAGTTGGTATTTATAGTGTTGGGGATTTCCCAGACAGGAAACATTGTTCAGATGGGCCTTTTAGGGAGCAATGGCTATGTTGCCTTTTCAGGCAATGATTGTTAGGGATCCTCTAAGATTAGGTCAACCCCATGGTGGGACCCACCATTGCCACCTGTCCCGGGCTTTGGAGGCTTTTGTATCTTTATTGGGCTATTGGTTAATTCAGCCCAAACAATTCAAAAATTTGATTTCATGGAATTTGGATAATGGGTAAGAGTGGTGACAACTGACAAGGTAAAGGCGCACGTAGAAGAACTATGGCCAAGCCTGCAAGCAATAGGATTTTGGAAAAACAAATATTGATAGTTGCATCATGGTTTCACTGTTGTGCCCACAAACACCCGACAAAAGACTAACACCTGACAAAAGGTTGACAGCAGGAAACTGGATGAACTAAAGAAACACTGCCAACAAGAGCAAAATATCGCTATTCTATTTAGCAATTTAGTCAGGTTGACCGCTATGTGGAGTAGCGATTTATATACTTCAATTAGCGGTTTGTTTTAGTGGCAATAAAAATAAATTTTTGGTGTTGCGGTGTTGCCTTTTTTTTTTTTTTTTTGAGGGGAATTGCGGTGTTGCCTACTTCTACATAGACAGTAACCAGAAAATTATTTTAGACTTCGATGCAAAGTGAGAATTAATTTTTAATCTACCATTATCTAAGAAAAAAAAATCTTTTTTTTACTACATTTTGCGTTTTACCACTTTATATTTTTTTTCGTCCAATTCTACTAGCTACCGTCTATAACTTGACTTGCTAAAAATCACTAATAATAATGCATGCATACGAAAACAGTTTTGGTTATTTATTACATAATGGATAAGTATTCAACATCAAATATTACATAAAGTATTTACAACAAGTAAATGAAAAGTACAATTACAAGTAATGAGATTAATCAATAGAACCAAATGAATAGGATATATAAGTCCCAAGTGCTACGATCACTAATACCGCTGCACCCATATTTTTCAGAAGTTGCCCATCTTCACTACTCAACTTCTTTGATATGTGACTTTTTGCAACACTCATCTGATTACCAAAACCATTGATCTTACTGAGTTCATGATCGTTACTCTTGTCTTGATCAAGAGCATCAACATACTTATCACGTTTCTCTTGTATCTTAGGAACAAATTGATCACTCTTTTCTTTCATCTCATAATCTTCAATTAGGCCTGTTGTCATTCCTTTGCTTTTGCCTCCCTCATAATCCACTACTTGTGCTTTGTCATCTTTTATAACCTTTTCTTTGCCATACTTTGCATTGTCTTCATTGTTTTGTGACTCTTTTAAATCAATTTGAGGCTTGATAGATGATTCTTGTGGCTTTTTGGGTTGTGGCTCACTAATTTCACCTTTCATATGAGTCAAGGATGGTGGGTTAATATTTGTTCCAAATTGAGGCTTTTGTGCAATAGTTGGTGATGTTGGTTTTGAAGGCAATTGCTCTTGCGACTCAAGTTGAGGCCTTGGTTGTTGTACGTTAGGTTTTGCTGCACTTGATCTAGGGAGATCATGCAATGTTGTCTTAACTTGTTCTTCAATTGGATGTTTCTTATCTATGGTAATAATCTTTTTTGGCATTGTAATTCGAAGGATTCCACTTTCAAACTTTGCTCGAATTTCACTCATGTTACAATCTTCTGGCACCACAACTTCCTCTTCAAATCGACTCCATTTATTACTGGTGACCAGACGTTCTCCGCGAACTCTTAGAATTCCCCGACTTTCAGCTAAAATTCGAATTTGTTCTTTGGCAAATCCTGCAATGACCAAAACTTATAATTATTTGAAGTATGTTGTATCTAGTTCATCATCATCTATTCCTTCTTTTTCATTCATTACATATAGTTTTTATTAACGCATTATAGCTTTGAAATGACTTCATTAATTGTTATAGCCGGGGGCTAGAGTTTACTTTAAGGTATCTCTACAAGATTGAAAACTAAGAACAATTTAGCCTTGAGAAGTGATGTGATAGAAACATATGAGAAAACTACAAATTCATATCAGATATATATGCACTATTGGCATATATCAGTAGTAATTGGGTAATTTTTGGAAAATTAACTCACATAACACCCCTTTTTTTGTTTTTGAAAGAACCTATATCGCCCCTCAATTTTTCCATAATAACTGAAAAAGGGAATGCTTAGCAACATATCCAACATATAATACCGCCAATATATATCTTTACTATTTGCACATATCAAATATAAATTAGGCAAAGCTCGGTAACATATCTGACTTTACTATAAAAAAAATAAAATTGGATTGATTATTAACATTATTATAATTATTTAGACCCGTTCTTGGCTCTCAAGTCATAGATATCTAAAAAATTCCTTCCCTACAAATATCTACATTATTCACAACAAGATTTTTGGGGAAGTCCTTCATTTAATTTCGGAGATATTGTCATGAATAATTACACGTTTGGGGTACAATCCTCATATCAGCCTGAGATAGAGTTGGAATGAGTTTGTCTAGTGGCCGGTGTCCGATGCACATGAAATGTATCCGTCAATCTTCCGAATAGGTATGAGGTATGGGTTTGAAATGGGGTAGTAAACCCATATCAAGTGTTTGGTTAGTGAAATTCTCATTTTAAAACCAATACCATAAACCCACGAAGTATGGGGTTTATAAATCCTTGAGGGGAGGTGAGTTTGGCTTATACCAACCTCTAGGCTCTAGGTATCAATTTTTTTTAAAAGAAGAGAAACATATTGTTGGAAGAAAAAAAGCAGACAATTGTTTTCTACTTTCTTTTTTATTGATTTAAAAATAAAAATTTCTACTTGTTTTTAATTGTTGTACTCCTTGACCATTGTTGTGTTGATGTTTGCAACTCTATTTTCTCCATTGTTTCTCCAGCATCACTTAGCAGACAATTGTTTTTTTTTCTATTTTTTCAAGAACTTTTTCTATCTATTTTTAGTTTGGTGTACTCATAACCATTGTTGTATTGATCTTTTGCAATTCTATCGTCTTTATTGTTTCCTTCAGCGTTGGTGTTTCTTTTTGCAATTCAATTTTTTATTTCAATCTTTTTTTTCTTCTGAATTTTTATACTTGCCACTCGTATAGGTGGCCATAATTATTGTCATACTTGATTCCTAAGAAAATATAAAGAAGAAAATAACAATAGAACAACATTACAGTATCACAGGTGATTTGTTAAAAAAATCGGTTTTTTCACCAGGTGCCCCTGTGGTATTTCAAAATTCATGGGGTACCCTCTGTTGTTTGAAAAATGCACAAGGTACCCTTACTATTTCAACAAAATACATGAAATGCCCTTAATGACTAACGGCGTCATGATTTCGTTAGTCACTAACCCTAATTAACCCCTATAATCCTAACCCCAAAACCTTAAACCTAACCCCCTAACCCCCTAACACCTAACCCCCACCCTAAACCCCAACCCTAACCACCCAACCACCACAACCCCCCTCTCGCCCTCCACCCACCCTCTCCCACCCAACACACAGCCCACCTCCCCCTCCCCCCCCCCCGCGACACCCCCTCCCTCCCACCCCCCCAGCACACCCCCTCTGCCCTCCCCCGCATCACCCCCCTCTCTCGCCCTCCCCCGCAAAGACCCCTCCCCTGTTTTCGTTCTTGAGTTCGACGGCGGAGATTCTTCCGTCGCCATTAGTGTCGAAGCGATCGAATACATTGTTGAATGCGAGAGGAGGAGTGAGATGAGGCCGCCGCCATTGTTCTTTGTTGAATGCGAGAGGAGGAGTGAGATGAGGCCGCCGCCATTGTTGTTGTTGAATGCGAGAGGAGGAGAGAGAGTGAGATGAGGAGACATTGTTGAATGCGAGAGGAGGAGACATTGTTGTTGTTGAATGCGAGAGGAGACATTGTTGAATGTAGAGGAGGAGAGAGTGAGTGAGATGAGGAGGAGTTCTTTGTTGTTTTCGGTTGAGGCCGCCGCCATTGTTGAATGCGAGAGGGGGGGGGTACGGGGGGTGGGGGGTGGGGGGAGGGCAAAAGGGGGGGTGTGGTGGTTGGGTGGTTAGGGTTAGGGCTTTGTGTGGGGGTGAGGTGTTAGGGGGTTAGGGGTTAGGGTTAGGGTTTTGGGATTAGGGTTAGAGTGCTTAATTAGGGTTAGAGGGCTTAGTTAAGGTTAATGACTAACGGAAACTTGACACCGTTAGTCATTAAGGGCATTTCGTGCATTTTATTGAAATAGTAAGGTTACCTGGTGCATTTTTTAAACAACAGGGGTACCCCATGAATTTTGAAATACCACAGGGATACTTGGTGAAAAAACCGTAAAAAAATATATAAAACATAATAATTTTGACTTAATTTCTGATCCCAACAAGATTTAAACCAAACACTAGGTATTAGGAATCAAGTTATAACCCTATACCTCATCGGTTTGATTCCTGATACCAAACCTATACCACCTTGCGAACCAAACGCCCCAAGAGGTTTGGGCTCGAAAGTCACTAACAACATTATTCTTTTTCTTCCCCCCCCTTTGTTTTTGCTCCTTTTAATAATTAACTAGTTTTTAAGCCCGGGCTACGCCCCGAGTATGTAGTGACAATTTTCATTTATTGATATTTCACTATAAAATGATAACACTAAATATTACTTGGTGTATTGGTTAAGACATTAATATATGAGCTTGAAGTCATGTGATCAAATCTTATACAATGCATTTTCTAAATTATTTATTGTATGTGAATTACATGGATTATGAAATCTTAGTGGAGAGTGCCACGTGGCACCATTACTTGTTTAGAAACGCCCTTTAATATATTAGTATATGTAGATAGATGCATATTTCGGGGAAGTCAAAGCCTTCCTTTTTTGATTGAACCGATCCGTTCATGCATGCTAGAAAACTAAAAGTTCAAGCTACATTAGAAATAAACACGAAGAAAGATTTTGTGCTTTTGTCATGGATTTTCTCGTAAATTTTAATAATCTACCTTCTTTATATTAATATTCAATTTCTACTTAAATGTTATTGTTAAACTTTTAGTTTGTAGGTTAATTATATACTAGCAAAAAGGTCTAATTGTCCCCCCCCCAAAAAGAAAAAGGTATAATTCTTAACCAACTTTTTAGGAAGTGTTGTTAGCGAAATCCTTTTAACCCTAACAATTCATTTAAGTAAGCTAAAAATGGTATGATTACACCAACTATAATTTAAACTCTCGTCCTATCCCTTGAGGACTTTCACAGTTTCCTTCTTGAATAATCCCAAAAAAACAAAAACAAAAATCTAGGATTTTAATTTCAAATATATTTTTCATTATATATTATCTCTCAATCATATCAACCCTTTCTCTCTATAATCATACTTTGTCATACTTTTTCTTCTTTCTTTATCCCACTCGAATAACTGAATTATGTCATTTAGGCGATTTATTTCACTTACATCAGTGCATTTAATGCGAATACTAACACCCCAAGAAATATTATTTCAATTTGTAGGGTTGTTCTTTTCAGCGTCAACTTTTAGATGCTAAAAGTTGCAATATCTAGAAAAGGGGAATTTGGATAGTGGCAACAAAATCTATATTTACAATTTATCTTAATAGCATAGTATGATTTAATTGTGCCATATAGGATATTATTTATAATGACTGGAATAACTTTCCATGCTCCTTTATATGAAAACCATATTATTTAATGATTTAAATTAAGTGCTTTTTACTAAAAAAGAAAGAAATAATAAGACAGTTACCAGGAAGATGGTAAAGTAGTATGACAGCTCTATCTTCATGTTTCCATTCAGAAGTTGGCTTAAAATCTTCATACACTGGACGAAGGGCAGGCCTTGAACGTCTACCTGCAACTGCGCCACCTCTTGGTCTCATATTCATTTCAAAAACTAGCTGCTTGTTTGTTTTGGTTGAAATTCTATAAATCCTGTGATATAAATGAAGCAACTTTTTAGTACTATATATACAGATAAGATATGATGATTCACAATGTATTTTCAGTTTGGCTATATATATGGTCGCATGCATGCGTATATGTGCTTCGTAAATAATCTAGTACTTAATTAGTTTGGGTTGTCCAATGAATGAAACTATACCAATTTGTTTGAGTTAGTTTACGTGTCTTAAAGCTATGGTTATACATATGACTGCGCATGCATGCCGGATTACTTCGATTACTTCTCAAAGAAGATGTCAAATTCTTTGTTTGATTTCTACTCTTTGGTTCACGAAGTAATGCCTATTGTCTAAGAATGTAGAAGTATATATATTCTTTATTGACAAAAGTTCTTTATGTTGACTATATTAGTGAAAATAAAGGACTACTGTTATTCCCACCTTTAGTAGATTATTTACTATTTTATTTCCGCCTATTTTTTCAACTTCTATGATTTTGACATTATTTACACAATACTTGTTTCACCATCTTTATTATTTATACGAGAAACGAACACAAAATCATATAAGATCTTGTTGAGCAATAGGTGCTAGCCTAGAGCTTTACGTCCGATCTCAAAT
The DNA here is from genome assembly GCA_947648045.1 of Beta corolliflora. NCBI lineage: Eukaryota > Viridiplantae > Streptophyta > Magnoliopsida > Caryophyllales > Amaranthaceae > Beta > Beta corolliflora. The sequence continues at coordinate 4,897,275 of CANSZD010002921.1, read as the reverse complement.
AGAGCTGGCAATTATCCATGGTGAGTGGATTATATCCACCCACCCGCCCCAGATAAATGGGTGAAAATCTGTAATGAGGCGGGTGAAGGACGAGTGAAGGATGGAGTGAGTGGCGGGGCGGGTCGGAGATGGATGAGATTTTTTAGATCCATCACCCGCTCCATCCACCCACCCATGTCATATATATATATATATATATATATATATATATATATATATATATATATATATATACAAGTTCATATGAGAACCACCCTTATGGTGAGAACCGTGAGAACCACTCATTTTTCCTCATTTTACGAAGATTTTGATCATTTTACAATATTTTTGCTCATTTTATGTTTTACTTATTTTATGTTTTTGCTCATTTAACATTTTTATGCTCATTTCGCAACGTTTTTGCTCATTTTACGTTTTTTCTCATTTAACTTTTTTTATGCTCATTTTACGTTTTTCTCCTTTTACATTTTTGTTTATTTTACGTTTGTGATAATTAATGTTTTCTACTCAATTTATACTTTTGCTCATTTTTTACCTTTTTTTGCTCATTTTAGGAAGTTTTTGCTCATTTTTAAGCGGTTCTCACAGTTCTCACCATAAGAGGGTTCTCACTAGAACCCGACCATATATATATATATATATATATATATATATATATATATATATATATATATATATATATATATATATATATATATATATATATAGAGTCGGGATCCGGTGAGAATTGAGAGTTATATGAGAATACCTAATTATATGAGAATAACCCACAACCTTTAGATTATACAAACTCAAGGGTTGGGATTTGTCTAAAGCACTAACAACGAAACCTTATGTTTCGCGGCAATCTTTCAATTGAAGCGTAGAACAGTACCTTTCACAGGAGGAAAAAAACGAAAACTCATACCACTCATCATCGATCGATTGATTGCAAACAAAATCTGAAATTCTCTGCCTGATCGCAATCCAGACATCAAGTAACTTTCGGTGCTGCTCTTTTTTTTTCAATCATCATCAGGTACGAAGTAATTAATGGATTTCGAATTTTTGACTATTGATGTACTTGTGTTCTCTCTTAATTCATGGATTCATAATTACTAGCTATGTTTTTCACATCTTTTAATCGAAGATTAAGTCTTCTAGAAACTATTCTTGATGGTCACGGAATGTTACTGAAATTTTGTTCATATTTTTCTATATATGTCGTTTTGTGTTGTGGTTGTGTTCTATTGAGGAACTTTTGTTCAAGAGGTTGCTTTTGAAGAGTTTGATCATCTCTGTTTTGTTTAGCTTGTAATGGGTACGATTGATTAGATGAATTTGATCATGTTCATCATGTATATACTACATGTTCATCATGTATATACTACATGTACATTAATGCTACACTACAAGTACATTAAATCTCAAGGACATTATGAGTAAATAATATGATTGTGGCAGTTGGCTTCATTGTCCTTGGTTCATTGTCTTGTCTCATAGATGATGCATCTCGAACCAAATGGTACTTATTTGTTTTCTCTAAGGCCACTAAAATAATATGATTATGATAAACCTAGTGTGAGTTGGATTCTTTCATGTATGTTCTATAGTTGATCCAACCCCTGCTTCATGTAATCATTTTCCTTTTACATAATATTAGAAGTCTAAGGTGAAAGATCAAACACTTGCTGCCTAGTTTTCCCCATGGTCCAGTAATGAAATGAAACATGACTCCAACACCTCATGTACCATAACATGTTCTTAGATGTTCTAAGGTGGCTAGAGTTGTGTATTTTTTTTTTTTGAGTTAAAATGTGGGTTAAGTAGTTATTGATCATTCTATACTTCTTTGGTGTTGTCAAGTGTTTCTTGTTAACTAGATGTTAGTAGTTCGAAGGGCTACTCTTTGCTACTACAAGCGTTTCGATTAAAAGAAAGAAAATGTACTAGATGTGTAGGCAGAGAAGTGAATGACTGGATTTCTCCTATTTGCTGATAAGAATTTCAATCATAATTTTGATATGCACTTTTGGTGTACGTGTTTGATTTCTAGCCTTTGGTGTACCAGTACAAATCATGTACATTAGATCTTTGCCACATATACATCACTGGTAACCTACAAGTACATTAAATCTCATATAAATACATAAGTTGGGTTTTTGGCGATATCATACACAAACATGAAATGTGATTTATGCATATCTAATTTATTCTTGTTAATATTATTTATTGTATCTTTCAATTAAAATTATTATGTTTCATTTCCAGAGTATTCCATGGCAACTCAACCTACAATTATGGAAGATCCTCATCAACATACTCCAATAATACATGTTTCAGGTAAATGATTGGCTTTCTCCTATGTGATAATAAGAATTTCAATCATAAATGTTTATCAAATTTCAAATAAGATTTCTCCTATGCGATAGTTTATGGCTTTGTGATGATATTATGCTAGTTTAGTATTATAATAGTCGGTACCATTAGGCAATCCATGGCTTTCAAAACCTTCATTAATGTAAAAAATGATAATATGAAATAATGAGTTTGATGGTATGAGTGTTCATGTTTTCATGATGAATTAATTGGTTAAATACTATTGGATTTGGTTAAAATTCTGTTTTGGTATATTTTTGTGCATACATAGTGCGTAAGATGAAGCTATTGTTTGGTATGTATTGTCTAGTGTGTGCATTAGATAGAATTGTTATATGCATTATTTTCTACTGTTTTGCATAAGATAACGTTAATTTATATATGATATATGCTTTCCTTTCCAGCTCCAACTGAGAGTGCTCTAATACCTAGTTCTTCCAATACAACTACATGGGTTACTCCTAGAGCACGCCCTTTCGTTACCCCAGGAGGAACAAGGGAGTGGATGCCTTTGTGCTCTAATGAGTTAACACCTGTGTTAGGGATGAAGTTTGATAGTTTGGAAGAAGGGATTAAATTCTATGATGCTTATGCCCTACATTGTGGCTTCAACACTCGAAAGTCGACGACTAACAAGAACAAAAGTGGTGTTGTTGCAATAAAATATTGCTTATGCAATAAGGCGGGTTTTAAAGAGAAGCGTAAGGCAAAGAATGAGGATAAGCCCAAACAAAAGGAGGATAAATCAGCGGCTACTAGAAGGAGGTTGGTGACAAGAGTGGGGTGTAAAGCTCAGTTAGTTCTTAAGCTTCTGGAAGAAGGGGGATATTTTGTGAAAAACTTCTATGAAGGACACACCCACCCTCTTTACACTCCAAGTTGTAGGAAATTTTAGAAGCAAGGTAGGAAAATGACAATTTTGCACAAGAAGTTCATAGTTGACAATTCAAAATTGAATATTGGGCCAACAAAAAGTTTTAGAATCTTAAAAGAGAATGTTGGTGGATATGACAATATCGGAGCTTCAAAGCAAGATTTCAAGAACTTCTCAAGAGATCTAAAAGCATATATTGATGGCTCTGATGCTCAAATGTTTATGGACAACTTTAAAATGAAAAAGTTGTTTTGGGGTGCCTTCTTTTATGACTTTGAGGTAGATGATGAGCAGTGTCTTACTAAAGCTTTTTGGGCGGATCCCATTTGTAGGAAAAACTATGCTTTGTTCGGGGATATGGTCTCCTTTGATACCACTTATGAGACTAATCGGTACAATATGGTCTTTGGGCCTTTTACTGGTGTCGATCACCATAAAAGATGTATCACATTTGGTGCTGGTTTTACTGCCAAGGAGGACATAAGCTCCTTTGAGTGGTTGTTTACCACTTTCTTGAAGGCAATGGGAAATAATGAACCCACTTGTTTGATAACGGACCAAGATCCGGCGATGAAAGTTGCAGTGAAGAAAGTTTTTAAAGAAACGGAGCACCGGTTTTGCATGTGGCATATTATGGAGAAGGTGCCTGTCAAAATGGACAAAAATCTTTTGAGTGAGACAGACTTCCATGAAAAGTTACGGTTATGTGTGTGGGACCTAGGGTTGGAGCCTTTAGAATTTGAAGAAAAATGGAAAAAACTGATTGCTGAGTTTAAGTTGGAAACACATGGGTGGCTGACTGACTTGTATGAGATAAGACATCTGTGGATCCCTGCTTATTTCAGAGATTTATTCTTGGGTGGGATCATGAAGACAACTTCGAGGTCGGAAAGTGAAAATCACTTCTTCACCTCCTTTACTAATCCCCATGTTACTCTTGTATAGTTCTACATGCGCTTCGAAACTGCAATGGATTCGCAAAGACACTCACAAGGAGAATTTGACAATGACTCAAAGAACAAATTTCCAGAATGCAAGACACCGTTGCTCATTGAGAAGCATGCTTCAGAGGTATTTACACACTCCATATTTTATCAAGTTCAAGAGGAGGTGTATAGTGCTTGTTTTTCTTGTGGGATTGTAGAGTTCAGAATAGAAAATGACTTAGAAATGGCCAAGATTAATGAGGTGAATCGTAAAAGAACTTTTGATGTGGTGTTTAATAACACCAATTATGAAACAAATTATTCATGCAAGATGTTTCAGAGACATGGCTTACCTTATAGGCACATGGTTTGGGTATGGAAGGCAAAGAACCTAGCGATGATTCCCGAGAAATATGTTCTTAACAGATGGACTACAATGGCAACAAAAAAGCCAATATTTGACTTGGAAGGCAACATTCTAGACCACCGCACAAGAATGGTGGACGGGAAGAAAGTTCGGAATGAGTTATGGTCGAAATCTACAATTGTGTAAGCGTGGGCGAGAGCGAATGAAGAAGATATTGCTGAACTTGTTAAAAACCTTCGGGTCTTGAGATTGGACATGGAAGCCAAAAAGAGTGCAAACAACACTCGTAGCAAAACACAAGACATAGAGCTCCTAATTGGATCAGTGGCTCCTAGTGAAACAACCATCAAACCCCCTAAGATATCAAGTAACAAGGGTAGTGGCACTAGAAGTGGAAAAAGGATAAAGGGAGAGAGGGAGAAGGCAATTGAGCAACATCAAAAGAAAAAGAGGATATGCAGCGCATGTGGAGAGCTTGGATACCATGATCTTCGAAATTGCCCATCCAAGTTACCTTCATGATCTAAGGGTAACCAGAAACTCATTTCTATTCGACTTACGTCTCCACTGTTTTTTGAATGTTACTTTTTTTGTGTTTTTATACTGCTGCCTTTGATATTTACTTTGTCGAATGGACATAAGATATTTACTACACATACATCACTGAAACACTATATATACATTGCCACTATTCTATGAGTACATCTGATTTGTCATGTCAATTATCTAATGGAATTTCTTTAATTTGAATACATACCTTTTTAATCACAGAGACATCATCTTCTCTCGTCCTTTGTCGTAGTGTCGTTGCTGCACATGCACTAAGCTACTTGAATATGTTATTGCTACTTGAGTCTACTTATAAGTTAGAATTAATGTATACCTATCTTTTACCCTGCAGTCTTTGTTAAGGCCGAGCAATATCGCTCTAAGAAACACAAGCCTTGTCATTAGTGTATTGAAGAATTAGAATTAATGTTCGGTATAAATTTAGGGTGCAAAATTTTTGCATGCTAAAATGCGATGTCACTTGCTAAAACAACCCCTACGATTTGAGCTTCGAAGCGGGGTTCCCTGCATCAGATTATAAGGAATTATTAAAACATTTCAGAAAATATGTTATCATCTTGTCTTAAGAATTGCATATGCAGCAAAGCATCAGTCATTGCATTCATTTCTGTAATTACGGGACAGATTCATAACATCTATGTAAGTACATCACTGTTGGCTTGAAAGTACATTTCTTGTTGCACCTCCTGACTATTGTGTTTATTGACTCTACAGCTCACTTCTCCCCCTAATGACAAATATTCAATGCAGAGGTATTTATTGAAGAAGCACCTTGGACTCTTTCCCACCCAACAACCAACGGCCACCCCAGGAGTATCAAAAATGGAAAATTTCATGCGTATATATGCCAAACTCACTAGTGTTAGAGAGCACTAGAAAGTGCTAATATATACATGGAATTTGCTCTAGCTTATACTCATTTGTGATGTTAACTGTTGACAGGCATTAAGATATAGACTTTTTGAGTATGGACAAGTGATATTTAAGGCCAAAACTATAGATTTATAATATGAATTATGGGGCTTTGAGTGTGATTGATCTTGGTTCTATCATTTATATGCCAGGTACTACCTACAGGCTCTTGTAGTTTTCCCATCTTGATCTTTAATCAAATCGACTATCTGACAGCTCCTATGAACAAGTTGTAATCTTTAATTATGTTCTTTTTATATTGTTCGTATCTGGAGTAGAGTTTTTTATGGTCCAACAGCCGACAAGGAATGGGGATCTTAAGAGTTAAGAGGTTGTTCAAAAGCTTTTAGAGTTGTGAATTCCATAAATGTATATTGAGACTTTTTGAGACTGCACCAATGTCACAATCTGGTTATTATCAATCAGTTTCTTTTTAGTAATTTTTTTCTTTGTTGGGTCATGTTGGGACTTCCTTATGAAAAATAGCATAATCAGACTGAGAATATTATTGGCTTGAACTTGCTGAGTTGTAAATCATCATTTGTAGTTTATAGTTTTTGGCACTGGGAACTGAGATATTTCATACTCCGTTCATAGCTAGCCTTGCAGGATCCAAGGGCTGCAATGCCATGCAGGATCCAGTTTAGGCAACTTTGTGTTGCTTGTAGCTCCTGGCTGTAGTTTTTGTTTCCCAAATTATATAAGTGCATAACACTTGTGTACCACTATTTGTGTGGCAGTGGGAACATTGGTACTGCTTTATGTAATAATTCTTGCACAACCAAGTATTCTTGCAAAGTCAAAAATGCTAAGGTGGTAAGTAAGGTTCAGCATTTACATTTTGCTCCCTCCTAATTTCTCATGGTTCATTCAATGGGGTGCATGAAAAAGCCATTTGTTATTCTACTCAGTGTCAGCGTATGACTTGAGTTCTCATGTGAATTGAAGTGATTTTTTTAAATAAGCAAGAAAGTATTTTTTTGTTCTTTTGACATAGAGTAAGTCATAGTATAAAAATGTAAGTAACGAACCGAATCCATCAATATGAACTTATCTCTTACACACCAGATACGCTCAATGCAACTAAAAAAACTCGATAAAATCAGATTAGTAAAACAAAAGGTTAAACAAAGAAAATCAGATTAGTATTTAGATTTCTCTTTGAGGAAGCTCACTTTAAAAATCTGTCGGGTTCTCTATTTCAGGTGTTTCTCTCTTATCTACTTCTCTAAATGACCTCCTTTGCAAGCTTTGTCTCGCCTATTTGTATCCTCTTTACTCTAATTAACTAATTATGTATTCCCTGAGGCCTGAAGCGAACTGCAGCATACTAAGGAGTTGGTCTGCAACCAATTTTCGCACTCAAAGTCTTTGATTTTTAAACGTGTGCATCACCTTATTGTGAACTTATAGTGAAAAGAATATAAGAGAACTTAAAGAGAAAAGTAACAGAAAGAGAGAGGAGGGGGGAAATGTTATAACCTTCATCAATTGCTTAATCTTTCAAACAAACACACTGGACCCCCTAGAGTCTCTATTAATTGGAGTCACAATTATGGAAATTCAGATCACAAGGGGCATAGACAACTAGTATAGTTGATTGATATAGTTTAACTGTATAGACAACTCACCAATACTTGGATTTGACGATATATATTAGCATGAAAGCTCGAAAATAGATACATCCCATGCAGTTTGCCGTAAATAGCATGTCCAATAATATTCAAACTTCGCCCAATTATACTATGACAGTATGGCAAAGTATAAGTGCAAATGCATAAAAGAAAAAGAAGAGAACAATAATATAACTATTATATTTCCATTCTAGTATGGCAGCTTGTCATTCAACATGTTCAAGGAGCTATTGGCTTGCTCAAAAGGCCAAAATTACATGGAGAAAGTAAATCATCACCGATGGCTTACAAGTACATCAGCGATGGCTTACAAGTACATCACCAATGGCTTACAAGTACGTCAAAACTGAAATTTTTGCAAGTAACTCGCTCATTTCATCTCCTTAACATTCTTCAGCATAAGTTGTTTAACTACGTTGGAATTGTCCTTCAAGATCTCACAACAATACTTGGCTCTCAAAGTTTTCAGAAAAAGAGCCTAGAAATAAACAAATATTGATTAGCTTTAAAATCAAATATAACTAGAAAAAAACAACCTAAAAAGAAAATTTCTTACGTTGTTTCTTAAGTTAGTATCCCATGAAGAAGTTCCTTGCGCCATATACATTTCCATGTACCTCATTGCACACACACCACTATCAACATCATCATGCTCATTTGATCTCTGTTGCATTTTGATTAGTTGTAGGTCGAAGTTCAATACTTTTCCGGCTCTTGGATCACCGCTTGACTCCAAATAGTTAGAAAATGCCTTAGCCTACAAATGCACATTGTTAATGGTGTTCATAAAAAAGAACAAAGTAGTTGAGATGAATATAAATAAATTACCAATATTGTTGCGTAGCCACCATAATTTTCATTCAATATTCCAGTAAGCATCCTTTGGTCAATAATATCAATCTTGGAATGCTTGAAATTGAAACATAAAACTACGTAACAACCACTTCGAAGAATAGGACAAAAAACCTGCGATAAGATAAGAAGGTACACTTTTAAACTCTCATGTAGTCATAAATTAGGACTCGATGATAAGTACATCAAATTAATCTAAATAGTATGATCCCTGCTTGCCCCTGGAGACAGCAGCAAAAGATTTATCTACAGGTTTGTCAATGTACTTAGTTATACTTACTCTCAAAGATTGATATGCTCTTGTCATATAAAGAAGGTGGGTCCTAAACTCACTACTATTAAATCTCTGTGCTTTAGTAAAGGTTCTATATCTAACTGAGTAACAGGTAATCTGTTTTAACATTTAGTGACTGATATATTCCTTTATCTGGGAAAGCAGCAAAATCCTCCCAAGTCTAAGACATTCACAGATTTGATCTTTGTTGCAAATCTTAGAACTTTTCCTTGAAATAATGAACGTTGAATAATTCACTTGCTTTTTACTACATTTTGCCAGCGTATTTGCTAGCTTTTATGGTTTGGAATCTTGAATGATACCAGAGTGGAACTGGATTGTTGGTGCCACATACCACATGTTTGGTCTTTTTAAGGAATAGACTTGATTTTTTTTTTCTTATTGTACTCGTTTTAATTTTTCAAGAAATCACCTGTGGTTATTATATACTGTCTTTAATTTTGAAAATTTCACCTGAGGTCATTATAATCTTTCTTAATAGTGTAGTTTTTCTTATACTTTAATTGCTTATCATCGTAATAAAATGATCGATGCAAGAAACAGAAGGGCTTTTTTTCAAAAATACAGCCATAACCCACTTCTCCATTCATGTTAGTTTGAACACTTACCTTTTTCAATATGTCCCATAATAGTTTGTACTCTTCTTATTTTGGCTTGTTCTCACCATTTCTTTTTAATTCTTTCTTACCTATCCTTTTGGGTCCAATATCTCATTTCACATTTATGAGGAAAACGATGAAGATACAATTGATATACATGCATGGATAAAAGGGAGTCTCCGAGAGCACAAGCAATGGTGATAGAGAGTGGAGAAACAAATAGCAAGGTGAGGATGAGAACACAGGCTGGGAACACTCAACCAAATTGTATTCAATAACATCCCTAGGTCCCTCTGGATACAGCACACAAATTCTACTAGCTGCATACAAGTCTAACAAAAAAGAATAAACTAATCAAAACAAAAGTAATATAGCTTAGTGCCTTAAACCCTTGTGTATAAAGGACAAAAATGCAAGTGAACACTTTTCTTGTGCATACAAACCTGTTCCTTCACTCCCCAAAACAAGTATAGTGGGTTCTCCAGGCACAACCTCACACAAGGAAACAGCTCTAGACGAAACCGAGCCTCCAATAAATTTATTATATAATACTAATAATTTCACTCTGATCTCATTTATGTCATGTATCCAAAGTGGCCTTGCTACTCTTCAAGTATTATATTATGTCTCCAATCTATACAACCCTAACATCTCAAAGAGACCTACTCTTAACTCATGAAAAATTTGCCTAGCCCTAGATACCTTAAAGTAGTATATGGTCCTCTTAAAGGATTGGATGTACATAGCTTAAAAGTACATCACCGGTGACTTAAAAGTACAACCCCCTAACAACCAGTCAACCACCACCCCAACAGCTCTCCCACCAGACCCAACCACCCCCAGCCCGTAGCCCCCCCCCCACCACACCCGGCTGCGGCCCCCACCACCCCCAACTGCGGCCTCCCTCCCCCCCCCCTTCGAATCCCAGCCTCCCTCCCTCCCCACCCCCTTCGAATCCCGCGGCCCCCTCCCCCACACTCTCCACATTTTACACCGACAACTCCTCTCATGCTCGCCGCAACCTCGGATCTATCATCGAGAAGCGCTCTCTCCAATAATAACGACTTTCTTAGCGCTTCCGACGCCTGCGCAACGAGGTTTTATTTTCTCTCTCTTCTTAATCGAGAATCATTGTCACATGTCGTTGAGATGATTTTTTTAGTGTTGTTGATTTTTTTTGTTTTTTCATGCATTGGATTAGGTTGAAGAGGAGGTGGGGGGGGCATGGGATTCGAATGGGTGGGGAGGAGGGGGGTTCATGGGATTCGGATGGGGGGCTGCGGGGCCGGGGGTGGTTGGGTCCAGGTGGGGAGCCGGCTGGGGGGGGGTAGGGGGGGGGCCGGCGGGGGGGCTGCGGTGGGGAGGTGGTGGTGGTTGGTCGATTGTTAGGGGGTTAGAGTTAGGGTTAGGGGTTAGGGTTAGGGTTAGGAGTTAATTAGGGTCTAAAATAAAATATTAAGGTTAATGACTAACGGAGTTAACCGCCGTTAGTCATTAAGGGCATTCTGATGTATTTTCTTGAAAGTCGGGGGTATATGGTGAATTTTTAAAAAAGTGGGGGTATCTGGTAAATAAAAAAATTTATCAGGGGTATATGGTGAAAAAACCAATAAATTTATTATGCACCCAGAGTTCAATACTAATTGAAAGTTATGAAACATTGGAAGTTGTCACGTGTCATCTAAATGTATACGCTGATATGGGGGCATGTAATTCAATTAATTTCATAAACAAATAATAGTAAACGAATTATATGCAATGACCCGCGGCTTCGCCCAAGGCAACAACAAGTTTTCCCCCAAAACCCCAAACTCTCATCACTTTTCCTTTCTCTTCCTCTTCGCATATCCTCTTTTTCATCGGTGCTGCATTTTCATGGCCTTCGGCTGGCCGGGATTCGTTCGTTGCCTCGCGACCGCAAGCTACCGGCGCTAATGCCCCAATCTTCTCTCTCCTCTGTTCTTGTGGTCGCAGTTGGTTTCGCGAATTGGTGATGTTGTCGCACCGTTTCACCTTCTTCAGGTGGCTTGTCATTGCCAGCGGTTCTACTAGGTGGTGGTGCTGCATCCACCACGCGTGCCGCCTTGAGTCTTATTGTGAGGTGCCACACTCATTCTTTTGCTTCTCTTTTATTTTCTCTTTTGAGCTTTGATGAGATTATGAGATTGATTACAAATATATGTGCTTTGATTCATGATTTGTTGTTGGTTGGTCATATTGATTAGTAATTGTTATGTTTTTTATTCTAGTAAAATTAAATTTGAGTTTATAAGTTATATTTAGAAATTCTTGATCATGAAATTATGAATTTTTCATGTGTAAATTATTGTGTCTGAATAATTAAATTACTATAGGTCTTTAAAGTAGTTAAATTTTAGATTTTATCTTGAATTATTTTGAAGGTTTTGATTGAAATTATAGGTTCCTAGAGCCAAATATCTAATCTTAGAGTAACTGAAATTTGTTATGAATTGTGGTGATTGGATTAAGTCATTAAATAAAGTCTTAGTACTAATTGAAGTTTGTATTATAATGAATTGTTGAGTTGTATTTCAGAATTGAAGATAGAATTGTTGGTCTAACTTATCACCAAAAGTAGAATTCATATTAGTAGTTGTGACTTTATTCAAGCTTTCATTTATAATTTAATACTTGGAAATGATAACCTTTCAATATATACTATATGAAATTCTTAGTTAGGACTTAAGATTATGGAGTAATGAGCTAATTCGATCCTTAATTAGCCCTAATGAGATGTTGAGTTACTCGTTAAAAGTTCTTATTGAATTGGTTAAAGAGTTTATATGGAGAGATGTATTTTGCGAGATTTAGAGTATGTAAATTATATTTTCGAAATTTACAAGCTTATGAGTTCATTTTATTCGGTACTATAAAGCATGATATTCTTTGGATGTCTGGACTTACTTGATATAGATATGAAAAAGTATGGAGTTAAGTTGTATATGTTTATTATATTTGCAAATCAGCTTGACGCCTAATTGTTGGAAGTGGACATGGAATCATATGAAATTGACTGTGACTCGAACTTATGGTTTAATTATGATGGTATTACATGGATGATTGAATTGTTGATTATTGGCAACTCGACAATATTGGTTGGACTCGACTGAATTAAGACCCAAAGAGGTTATTTGTGTTTGATCATTGTGAAAGAAATATTGAATCTTTGTTGCTCTTGATTTTCTTAGAAGATATTAATAATAAAAAAAGAAAGACATTGTTGGTTTGATATTTTATGTTCGCCAGAATTCGGGAAGATATTGGATTGATTTATATTCACCGTATGTGGCAAGATTTGATTATTTATCGCCGTATGTGGCAAGATACTAAACAATCCTCATCTCTAGCGTGATCGGCCGGGGGCTCCCGGGTCACATAAAAGCTTGAGTTGTGCACACTATAGGTTATTGGCCATTTGAAATTAGGAAACATTAACACCAGTGGTCCCAACTTTGGACCATCTTCCATAAACAATCCATACTTCTGAAAATCCATGAACAGTCCAAACTATTAACCCAATCTTTCAGAAATGGTCCCATTGACCTGTTTACCTGTTATAATAGGTAAACTTGAGGTCACGTGACTAGCACGTGACCTTTTAATGAATTTAAATTTTTACCTTCAGTTTGACTTATTATTTTTATTTTTTTCCCTTTTTTTTTCTTCCTTTTTCTATTCTTTTCCCTCTTTCTCTTCTCACTTATCTTTCTTTGTCATCTTTCATCCCACCTCATAACTCCTCAACCACCCAAGCTACCATGAAAACCACCACCAACCGCCTTACCACCAATCCAACCGCCCAACAACAATTGCAACTCCACCGCCGTCATCCACCCGAAACTACCCCAACCACCCCAAAAAAAACCTTGGAAACCAACGAATCATTAGAAACTCAAACCTCCCCAATCCTACCCTGGAGAAAACCCATCATCAATGATAGCTTACCACCAGACTCCCTCCTCCGATCCAAATCTAGGCACGCCTCCCCATAAAATCCCTCTACAAATTAAGATCAGTTTGCAAACTTTGGAACACCTTAATTTCATCCGACCCACTTTTATCAGATCTCCGCCACAACCTCTCTCACTTTCTCTCTCGTCAACCACCCCCAAATCTCCTCTATCTTCGCCACCTCTCCTCCGAACCTGTTAAAGTTTCATACCACCCTGAAACACCCCAAACCACATCGAAACAACCTCAACCACCCTTAACCACCCCAAACCACCCTACACACCCAAACCCCAAAACACTCACCCGCCAAAACCCACACCCAAACCTGGAAACCCATAATCTCGAAATCACCCCCACCCACTCCGAGAAAGAGAGAGAGAGAGAAGATGAGGGTGGGTTGTTAGTGGAGGTTTACGGTGAAAGAGAGAGAAAGAGAGAGGATGAGGGTGGGTTTTTGTGGGTTGTGGTGGCTGTTAGTGGCGGTTTCCAGTGAGAGAGAAAAGATTAGGGTGGTTAGAGGGAGTAGATGAGGGTTGTGGTTTCCTGTGAGAGAGATGGAGCGGTGTTGGTTGGTGATGTTCAGTGATGGGTAGTGATGGGGCGGTGCTGGGTGGTGATGCGCGGTGATGGTTGGTTGTTGGTGGATGGAGGGAGGAGTGAGAAGATAATGGTGTTAATGTGATGGTGGGTGGAGGGAGGAGTGAGAAGATGAGGGTGTGATGGTGGGTGAGGTTGAAGAGGAGAGAGAAAGAAAAGAGGGAGGAAGAAGTAAAAAGGAAAATAATAAAAGAAAAAGGTTTATCAAAAAACAAAAAAACAAAAAAAAACAATCAAGTTTTACCTGCTATTGCAGGTTAGTAGGTAATTTGGACCATTTGGGGTTAAAGTTGGGATCAATTGTGGATTTTCTATAGTATGGATATTTTATGGATGATGGCTCATAGTTGTGACCAATACTGTTAATTTTTCCATGAATTATTGGTAAACCAGCCGGGGCTCCCGGGTTTACATTATGATATGGACGGCCGACACTCCCGGGTCTATCGTTTGCTAATTAGTGGATCGGTCGGGGATCCCGGATCCACTCTGACTTGCTTTTTAGATTACTTGATAGCTATTGTATATTGAAATGATCTTTGGAGTTATTTTTTTCGGTTTGTATTCGGTTATCAAAGGTGAATTACTCATGCTCATGGATTCAATGAAATTGATATTAGTACCTAAAGATGCTCCGATGTTGTGATCATTATTGTGACATTCTACTCAATTGCTTTATGATCACGGCTATGAAACTTATTTATAATTTTATTTTGGCTCTACTCTATTTTATATGATTTTATATGGTGATTTTACTTATCATGATCATGTGACTTGATTTAGAACTTGAGGATCATGAACATTGAATATAATCGATCTGGCTTTAACGTATGAATACTTTGGCGTCTCTATTATCTGGATTGCATATAGATTGACATAGAAGTCTAAAAGGGGAATTTGAAATATTAATGTACATTAAAGTTTGAGTTATACTTTTGTTTCCTAGAGTATATATTCGCTGCCTTGATTGTTCTTACTGTTTAAGGTGGAGTGTTGGTACTCAGCTTTTGCTGACGTGTACTTTATTTGTTTGTATTTGTGTTGTCGTTCTTTCCCTTGTGGGGTTGAACCTGTGATGACCCATATACTTTGTATAATGGCGAGCAGTTGACATTAGAGCAGGTTTCATGTTGGATTTGTGATGTTTAAGGTAAGGATGGAAATTCTCAGAGGAACTTTGTGTTCGAAGAGTTTCAAATGTAAATTATATTTACTTAGGTTCATATATGTATAGGTTATGTTATTCTTGTCAAAGTTTTGATTCAAGATCTCTTAGATGAGTTTGTAATATTGAGTAGTTTCATTGGGTTTGATTCCCTTTTGATGTTGTTTTCGCGAAAGCGTCGACGATTTGGGTTTTGAGATTGAGAATTATTTATTCTATTGAGTTTGTTGACAGGTTTAAATTATTTCCGCTTTTGGGTTGTCCGAATTACAGAGGAAACTCTGCCGAAATTTTAAGCCAAGTTATTATTAGATTATTGTATTAAGGTATCTGTTATTTGATTTTGAAGATCAGGGCGTTACAATCTATGCTTCCATTTCCTATCCATGAAACAGGTTAATGCAATAAAGTATACATGGTATCCGACATCGAACGCGAGTGCATGACAGATACAAGTCTCATGCAATGAAATTCAACAACTGGAGGATGCCATAACACAACACTAGGAGCTGCTTCTTGCATCTGCATTTGTTGCTGATCAGAAAAAATCAGATCTTTGAGCCCTGTTGTACTTGGCCTGCACCATGTCAAATCAAACACCATTTTTCTTTCTTTCTTAAAAGTACATCACCAATGTGTTAAAAGTACATCACCGATTAAAAATGTTTAGTCAGCAATAGTAGCAATAGAGTTTTATAAACATAACTCCCTAAACAACACTCTAGATCGTATAAATTTGTTTTAACCTGTACATGTAAGAAAAACAATAATGGATCATACATACAAGAAATTTCATTAGATATTTGAAATGACAAAGCATTTTTAGATGTACTTATAGAAGCATGACAATGTACATGTAGCGTACCACTGATGTATATATAGTAAAGATCTAATGTACATTAAGTAAAATTCAATAACATCATAAGAACAATAATAATGGATCGTATAAATTCAGAGAGAAAAATATATGTTCTTGAGAGATCAGGGAACAATACTCATTCAATGTGACTATGCATTATCACTAAAACCTTCATTGTCATCATTTTTCATCGCTTTCTTTGGACCCATAGGAAATCCAAACACTTGGACATACATCTTCTTGATCAATCGTGATCTTCCCATCTCACACGTATAATGTACGGCTATATGGGTCAAAGTTCTAAATAAGCCAAAGACTTAGCTTGTTGTTTAGAGCCCCAAAGCCTAAATCAAGAAAAACACCAAACCCGATGTCCTTGTGAACTTGTTTTTGTTCAGAACTCATCCTTTTAATCATAGAGTGACATCCGGATGGAGAGATACGACTTCCAAACTTACGAGTAGAATTTTTACTTTCAACTTCTTCCATAGAAATATGATATACAAAATCAAACCTGGTGAAAATCATATAAACAAATTATCGATTCTTAACCAATCTGCAACAAGTGAAATAAAAAGTATGTGACATAGTCAATCACATTGATGTAGGTGATGTAGGTGCATTCACTTGCATAGAACTAACAATGCCTAGGAAGGCTCACGTGTCAATTTGAGAATCCTAAGGAGTTTTAGCTAATTTTTGTGCAAATATAGCTAGTCCGTACTACTGTAAATTCTATATTGTGTTACTATGTCATAAGGAGTATTTGTGCTTCAAAAGAACCCAAATGTGAGGTTACAAAGCACCGATAGTTAAATAATAGAAAAATTATATATCTTGGAAATTCTAAGACCAACTCACTGGTAGCAGGTCTAAACTGGTTAAGTATACACTAATCTAATTTATTCTAGTCACTTAAAGTATATTGGTAGGTATAACTGAATTCTTCAAGAAAAGGAGGATCACGGTCCACCTGAATTCTTTAAGGAGGAAAAAAAAAGAAACAAAATTGAAAAAGCAGCACTTTGAAGCAATCTGATTAAATGTCCACATACGTTCTCATTCTCTGCAGCAAATATACGCGATAGATACTCAAACTTCAAGCAAGCTATGTTTGACATCATCTCTACCTACAACATGCATCTTGGTAAGCTTAAACAAGTGGTCCAACTCCAAACTAAACAAGAAATGTATAACACAATACTTCGGAAATTAAGGTACATTACACGTCTTGGTACAGATGAACAATTTTTTTTTATAAAGGTAATGAAAAAAGAAGTTAGGAGCCCCTCCGTACGAGGGGAATTCCTAACGAGTCATTTACAAGGATATCATGCAGTTTGGAATTAGAAACATCAGTAATAGAAAAACAATTTTGAACTAGATGGCCGACATTAGCAATCTATTCCACGGCTTTGTTCCCTTCGCGGTAGACGTGGCGGATGGTGTGAGAGGAGAATGAGTGGAGTAGGATGCGGATATCTTCAATAATGTGGGCAATTTGCCAAGGTGGGTGCCAAAAACCTTTAACTGCGTTTATGATGAGGAGGTTGTCACCTTCGATATGGATGTTGGAGATGTTCTTGATTGCCAAAAGGACTCCCATTTGAAGACCCTTGGCCTCGGCCATGTAGACTTCTGCATTACCCATATTAGAAGCCATAGCTTCAATAAGCATACCTTGATGAACAATTAGCCTGGGTATAGTCTAAATAAGAGATGTCCTACACATCTGGAATCTGTGATATCATACACACAATTTAGCTAAAACAACGCATCGACCATGCTTCTTTTGGAATGAAAAAAAAATGCAAGGTTGCAGAATTTATGACAGATTATAATTTAGTAAGATTTGATGCTAGTAGTTTCGACTACGCTTCTCTTTCAACAATCCTAACTATTGGTCAACCTATAATGGTTCCAATAATCCCAAAGCAGCCACCGCATGATTCATAACTTGTTAACAGGTCGAAATAGGGGAGGTGGTGATGGCCAAATTTTAATAGGTTATAAGTCATGGAGGACTACTTTTGAAGAAATCTTTTGGATCAATATAAGATAGAAGGTAATTTGGATTATTTAAAGAAGAGGGGGCATTATTCGGACCATTGGTATCAATTCTGGGGGAAGGTATGATAATTTATAGGTGTCCAAGAAGTTATTTTGTGTTAGACTTGTAAATTAATAAATCTTAACTAGTTGCAGAAACAGTTCTAGATTTATGAAGACAATACCACATGGCACATGAGTTGTGATGGTATAAAGGATGTGCTAGCAAATACACAAGCAAGATCTTACCTATGAAGACACAAGCACTCGTAGCAGCTTAAACTTCGTTCCTTTTCAGGGTATAAGTACTAACGATTTCAAGAAAGGTTAGAAAGGATTTGAACTGCAAAAACGATATTAAGGAGGAATTAAACTTGACTGAAGAGGAGCAGCTCAATAGGGGGAATTTGGTCTTTTGGGAAGACTAAACGGGCGGAATTGAAGATTCATAAAGATTAATTACAGCTAATCATGAGTGATTATTAATCTATTGCAAGCATACCACATGAATTATAAGATGAGATAGACGAGTAACTCATTTAGCTTGTCAAATCAGCATCAATTTTCAGAAAGGAAGCGGCTAGCAAACTCGTAAAGCTTTACCCAATTTTTACTATTATAAGATGGGATGGACGAGTAACTCATTTAGCTTGTCAAATCAGTATCAATTTCCAGAAAGGAAGCAACTAGCAAACTTATAAAGCTTTACCCTATTTTTACTTTACAGCTTCAGTGATTCCACCAAATTATCTAAAATTAGATGAGTACAATTTTTATCATTCAATTGAGCTTCTTGTTGAAAAAAATCCATCAATTAGTTCAAATCAGTTCTATTTCTATCATTCATCTAAGTCCAAAATGGAATTTTTTTTAGCTTATCAGTGAGTAACAAATTTTAAAAAATTGAATTATGAACTCTACTCAAACATTGGAACCATGATATCATCAATAATCTATATTTACATTATCAATAATTATCACCAGTTATCGATGACTCATTATCAACTGATATAACTAATGGTGGCTTGAAAACACATCACAAGTGGCTTAAAAGTGCATCACTGGTTGCTTGGAAGTACATCAACAATTACAAATGCAAACCAAAACACACATAAACACCATACTACCTAAAAAAAGATGGAAGTTTTACCTTACAAAGTTCTAAATCAAAATACACAACAATACTAACATATGTTTCTAAATAAGTGCAACAGTTTGACTTTCACGCTTGCCAACCCACAATATTAACCATTAATATGTATTTGTAAAAGTTACAACAAGTTGATATTATGAAAATATTCATTGAAATAAATCCAACAATATTTTATATGTTCAATTTTGTTTTATGTATTAGTAAAAAATTGGTCAAAGTGAGGTGTGTAAATAGTGCAAAAGTCAAAGTATTGCACTTAAAAAGAATCAAATACGAAACAAGTAAAACAAACAAGCAAAATGAAAATCACATTTTCTAGAGCTTAATTTTAGAGTAACAACATCAAATTTATGAGAACGAAAACCTAAATCTGAGAAATAACTGAAAAATAGAGCTTAAAAAATTTGTAAAAATACCACTTTGAATCTTCCACGAGCTTCAATGGAGAACTTCGAATCTTGATTCTTGTTAGAGCTTCAATTGAGGACAAAATTGCTAGTTTTGAATCTTGTTCGAGCTTAGATAATGGAGGACGAAATTCTTAGTTTGATATAGTAGGTCGAGCTACTATAGGTAGGTGAAGGAGAATAAGTGGGTGAAGGAAGCACGATAGTTTTTTTTGGATTAATGAAACGCGATAAATGATTGATGTTAGATTAGAGTGATCCAAGGGCTCAAATTTATTCTCATAAAACTAGGTATTTTACATAACCATGTTATTCTCACGAGAGTCCAAATCTCATATTAGTTAAAGACCTTGTTTGGTAAAGAGAGGTTTGGGGAAAAAATAGAGGTTTGAACTCATATTAGAGGATTTGACTAGTCAATCCTCTAATTTGAGTATTTGGTAAAGAGAGGTTTCAAATAGCGGAATGGTCCCAAATAACTCTTTTTGAAAAAGTTGGGGAGAGGAGCTTTTTGAAATTAGATGTTTAGGAATGAGTAGGACAAATTAAATTTATTATGTCCTAAAGTTCTTGAAAATTAGATTAATAAACAATAGAAAGTTACATTAATGGATTATGTACATGTCCTTATTGGTCATTTTACACAATTAGCTAATCAGCTACTTACCAAACACCTTTATACAAACACCTAATACGTACAATTACCTAGTCAAATCAGCTAATATAACAAGATATCAACTAATACAATCAGCTAATAGTTAACAGCTATCACCTTTTTGCCAAACAAGGTTAAAGATTATCTTGAGAACCATGCAAAATTCAGATGAGAGAAGTTTACTAATAAGGGAGTTACTTATAAATATTATTTAGAGGTTACTTACCCTATAATTTGGGGTATAATTAATTCATTATGAAGAGGTTAATTTATAAATATATATATTAAAAGGCGTGCTTGTCAAAGTTCATGTGCCACGTGGAATACTCCTTCTTGCACCAGAATTTTGTCACGTGTGCAATTGACCAATAGTAAATTGGTGACCATGATTTTCTGAAAAACTATGTTGATGTCTTGAGTAGAATCCCTGACCTTTTAGTTTGACTTACTATACATTTACCATCTGAACTAATATTTTTTTATTGATTTGTATGTCTACAAAATTTCTTATATGTCCAGTAAAGCATTTTGTGAAATGGCAGTCATTCTCTTCCTCCAGCCATAAAGTTGGAGTATTTCCTTAGGGTGTTTTACTGCATGTAATCCACATACAATTCAAAAATTAATTAATGTATTGTACATGATTTGATCCCATGACTTCAAACTTATATACAAAAATCTTAACCATTAAACCAAGCAATTATAAGTATAATCATTTAAAAATCGAGAGTAGGGATGGGCAAAGGTCGGGTCTGGGTCAGGTCCAGCCGGACCCTAAATTTTTTTTGCGGACCCAGACCCTTAAGGTCTGTAGGGTCTAGGGTCCAGGCCTATTTCTTTATTTTAGCCAAATTTTCAGCATTATTAATATTTCTTGACCAAAAATGATCATCTAGAAAAAAGGTCCATAAATAAGAAAAATATAAACTACAATAATAATTATGTCAAGAGCAATTTATACTATTTAGGACAATACAAATAATATCTTGGAAGACTAATATCCAAAAACAAGGAAAAAAAAAAGACTAAAAAATGTTAAAACTTATATATTAAATATTTTTAGGGTCTAAGGATCGGGTCTGGGTCGGGTCCGGGTCCAAAATATCAAGATCCGAACCCAAACCCTAAAAAATTTACTTGGACCCAGACCCGGACCCTTATGGTCTGAAAAAGTTGGACGCAGACCCTTAAATTAGGGTCGGGTCCAATAGGGTCCGGGTAGGGTTCTGGGCCCATGCCCATTCCTAATAGGGAGCTTCTCACTCTAGGAAACTAGAAAAAAAAACCCCACCATCTCTCTTTCCCTAGTTCTTAAGTTGAAACCCTCCTTCCAACCATTCCTACTATTGTTCTACAACATCTCAAAACTACAAAAAGCCTTCCTTCTCATCCTCCTTTTTCTTTTACCATATTCTTCGTACTCTTCCCTGCATGGCAAATAATTTTGTCGACTTCGATACCTGTCCCCCCTTTTGGGAGAAAAAAAATGGGACCAATCATCCCCTCTCAAGTAGGGGATATGCAACTTTCGGATGTGGTCTATCCAATGTCGGTGTTAGGTCAGTTCAAAGACTATAGAGAATTCTCTTCAACCCAAATCCAAAACTGGGTAAATTCATGTTGGTTCACAAACGATGATATAAAGGTCGAAAAATGTGGGAAAACATTCTTTTTCTACTGCACATATTGAGGCTAAGAATTTGAAAATAATTTATATTTTTGGAAATGGGTTAAGAAATTAGCCGTTATTTTCTCTTCAGCTAAGAGGATGTGAATGGCAGAGCTAAAGTAAACAGAAGAAGAGAGAAAGAGTTCACATTTGTTTAAGGTGAGTTCCAAACAATTTTATGCCACATCATCAGAAATTCCGAGACTAGTAAAGTAACCTTTAACTTTTAAGCTATCAGTTACTTGTAACTGAGTGGTGTATTTTACCTTTTCGTTTGAAGACATTATAATTGTTGGCACTTGGGCTACTCTTTGTTTAGAATGCTAGTTTCATTTTGAACTCTTAGCTATTTATGTCGGCAAACAAAATTGTTGCTTCGACCTTATAATAGCTCATGTTGGTGTCGCCAATTAATGTGAGTCAAGTATATATGGAAACTTAACTCATTTATACGAAAACAAATAACATATAACATTAATAATTTGACCATCATTTTGTCCTTGTCAATTCACTATGTTTGGGCCCAATATTCCCTAGGCCCGATTTTCATGATGAGGTCCATCAATCCCCCGGGAAAGGGGCACAATGGGTCCCACAGGAGAGTTACCCTAATCCCAAGATGCTTAGGGATCCCCGGAGTGGGGGCAAAAAAGGCTTATTGCCTGAAAAGGCAACATAGCCAATAGTCTCCCTGAGGCCCATCCTATCAATGTTCCCCTTTAGAGGAATCCTGGTAAGCCTTAGTCGTATATGCACCAAATTAAATCACTACTAACACTAATATGGTAGTTAGGGAAGTAGAGTTCGTATCCACGGGGAAATAGGGACTTCCTAATGTGTGTAATGAAGAAAACACCTAATGATTTAAGTGTTTGAAATAACAAGGATGGGGTTTTAGGATTCAAATAAGGACTAAAGTAATTAAACTAAATAAAAGCAAATAATCAAGGGGAATAAATCAAAAGATAACAATTCTTGGTCAATTAAATATCCACTAATGAATTATTAGTTGATCATAGAAATCACCTCAATTAGACACTCTTGAATACTTTATTGAGGACTCAAAAATCCCAATTTCTCAATGATAATAGTTATTAAAAATGAAAAGCATTCACCAATAACCCTAACTATTAAACAATTCAAGAACGCACTCAAATTCGATTTAATAGCCGCTTTAAGAATAACGAAATCAATAAAGAATGATAAGTTCAACACAAGCGGTTGCAATCAATCAATACAACTATTCCTTCTTTCAATTATTAATCAAGGAAAGCAAGAATTAACAATCAAAAGTTGCTACTTTGATAAGATGAATTGAACAATTACGGGTTCAAGAATCAAACCTAGCAATCAATCAATATAAATTACAACTAGTTGATCAATCTAGCAATAATAAATATTAATTATATAAAGAAGAGCAAAGGAATAATTGATATTCAAGAGAAAATAAAAGAGAAGAAATCTCACAACTATTGTAATCCAAAAGCTTCAATTAATTGATCCAAGAAAGAGAAGGTTTTAGTTCTCCATGAAAGTTGAGAGAACAAATGATATTCACCAAACCCTCTCCAATATTTCTAATTATAAAAGATAACCTAAAAACTAAATACCCAAGTCTTTAAAAAGTTGCTCCAAAAAATAAACAAAAATAACAAATTAAAGCAATGAAAATCGGCCCGGAAACAAGTGTACTCGACAAAAGTCGCGGCCAGCTGCCCAAAGACCGCGGCCCGCTGCTCGTCGCTCCACAAAAGGTTGCGAAACTGATTCGGCCGCACCCCGCTGCTCCGAAGCCGCGGCCCGCTGCCCGCATCATTACTCTTCTTCCTTCTTCACTTTATTCGCTTCAAAAACTTGTTCAACGCTTCACACTTCTCCCCAACAATGACACCAAACCTCACAATGAAACCAACACTTGTTTGCGGTTCAATCATGCTCCAAATAATCCTTTAATACTCTCTAATTACATCAATGAATTGCCAATAAAGAGTACTAACCAAAAGCAATGAAAACCGAGCAAAACTACCATCAAACCTTAACAAAAA
Source organism: Beta corolliflora (assembly GCA_947648045.1). Taxonomy (NCBI): domain Eukaryota; kingdom Viridiplantae; phylum Streptophyta; class Magnoliopsida; order Caryophyllales; family Amaranthaceae; genus Beta; species Beta corolliflora. Next base: position 4,873,317 of record CANSZD010002921.1, on the reverse strand, counting down.
CTCATATTTATGTACTATAAAATAGCACATATCAAATTCCCCCCTACTTAAATCCTTGCTCGGCCTCGAGTGAATTCAACAAGAAGTGAAAACATACCAACGAGCACATAAGAACACATCTCCCCTCATCCACCCTCCAAAATAAACTATGACAAAAAAAACACCCCCCCTAGCTAAGTTATGTGCCGACATGATCTCAAGGCAACAAAACTAAACTAGCATCCAAATCACTAGCCTACTACTCCAATCCAACACCATGCTCAATAATGAAAGCAAGTCTCAGCACTGATGTAAGCTCAAAGCACCGAGACAAGCCATTCCAACAAATCATACCTGCAAAGTGAAACAAATCCAACAAAAACCAATCCAATACATCATCTAAACTTCAACTCTAACTCCACATGACACCAAGCTAGAATCCTACCCGAAACCTCCTAAGTCACCTCCAACCTTATGTCACCAACTCCTGTAATTGAGGTTAAAAATTCAAAAACTTCTCTCTTTTTCTCTCATTTTGCCTAGGAGCCCTTTCGGGTTTTCATCCTAGCCTCTCGATTTTTTTTTTTCAACTCACCATCTCACCCCTCATGTAGCCACATTTGTGCATAGGATGCCCTTTCGGGTTTTCAACCTATCCGGGCCCCCATTTTTGCCTAAGCCGCCTTCTCAGGTTTTCGACTTAGCGGGATTTGTATTTTTGTTTTTTGTTTTTTTTTTCCACTTTTTTTTTTAGTAGAAACAAGAAAAATATCCACAAAATAATATATACAACGAGGTTCCCTCCCCCCTACTCAATACATTGTCCTCAATGTAAGAACAACAACTATGAAATACATAAGTAGAAAGGGAAAAGTAGAACTCACAATCAAGAACTAGATATTTCCCCAGGTTCCGATGTCCCTGGGGTTGAACGAGTAGCTTGCCTCTCAGCACGTGCAAGAGCTCTCGTTGCTAGATCGGTAATCAAAGCATCATCGGGAGGCGTGTACTCAGCAGGATATCTAGCAGACAACATTGTATTCACACTCCGCATATAAGCCAATGTCTCCAATTGCATATCACGAAGTTCCTCCAACCGATCATCAACAGAAGATCTCCACAAACTCCAATCCGAAGTACCATCAAGAACACCCTCGTCGGTCTCCTCCTCCTCATCTTCTTCCCCTCTACTAGCCAAATCAGGGCCTCGCTCCACAGCATTACCCAAGTAAGGAGCAATATCCGAATCAGGTGGCAAAAAGAAATCCTTAGGCAATGGACCATATGGTAGCAATGCGTCCGATGGCCGAGGAAGTCTCAAATACGGAGAACCACTCTTTCCATGACACCAAATGCAATCCGTCGCAGATTTCGCAAGCAAACCCAATCTCTTCATCGTCGCCACATCATAGAGCATATGACTAGAGTCAAGTAGTTTAAGTTCCGGAGGTGGTGGGATTTCTAAATGTTCGGCTAACAATGTAATCATACCTCCCATGCTCAATTAACCTTTTGTACTCTTTTGCTCCTCAAGGCACTTCTTAACAAAAATATCAACCCAATCTGGAACTCCAACACCCTCCGGAGTCATCGCCCACAAGTAACTCATCTCTAGACGTGAGATCTTCGTAGCTTCTCCATTACAAGAAATAGTAGTGGTCAAGAATCGATGAGCTAATCGAAGGCAAGGATGGGTGAGTGCCGAACTTTTGTCACCATTAGGATTAAGTCGAGAACCAGTGATAGCCTGCCAAAACTTGGAGTAATCATAATATTTCAAGGGTTCCCATACAGTTTCCTCCGAAGGAGCTTCCCAACCAAAAGCCTTTCTGATAGCATCATATCTCATTTCTTGCCGGTAATTGTTGAGATAGAATGTAATGTATGGAGGCTTAGCATTGACCTTCTCTAACGTCGTCAAAAACTCATAAGTGTATCGAGCATAAGTCCTTGCTTGTTTTGTGAGAAATTCCTCCATTCCGACCTTTCGAAACAATTTCCTCATCACATCCTCCATTCCCAAATCCACTAGAGCATTCAAATCAATGAATTTTGTGCACTGAACAATTCTATTTGGTTGAGTTAAGTTTGCCCATCTCTTCTTTTCCTCATCAGTAAGGTCTCGAATACCCATATAATCAACTTTCTTCGGAGTAGAAGAAGATGTTCTTGGGTCGGAAACTTTAGCCTTCTTATTCCCAACATTCTTTGAAGATGAAGAAGGACGTTTCTTACTCTTTCCCATCTTTCTCAACCACCAATGTCAATTCTCAAAATAAATCGATAGGCAAAACCAATGTACCAACAAACTAACCACAATGGCAACCAAAAACAACCCAACAATGCACAACAATATAATACTCCAATATGAACACCAAAACAACACCTCTAGTAATTAACACTATCAATAAAAACCAACAATCTAACACACTCTTCAACCAATACCAAGAAATATCATACAAGGAAAATTCAATTACTCCAATGGTGAAGCAAAAAGATTTGAATTTTACCTTGTAGTAGCCAATAAAATCTCCAAAATCGCCAATTTAGCAAAAGAGAGTGCTTGTTGATGATCAATTCATTGAATATTCACTCAAAACACCAATCCCGAACCTCCAATTTCACCAATTGTGCTTCAACTTGAAAAACCCCAATTTCTAGGGTTTCTTGAAATTTGTGGCTTGAATTGGGTTAAGATGGTGTTTAAGGTGATTATTGTGGTGATTAAGGGTAGAAAAGAGGTGATGAAAGTGATAAAAGTATGGAATGTGGGAAGATGAAGATAATTATGGAGGATTTTTGAACAAGAGGGAGGTTGAGAGGAGAAGACATAAATATTGGAGGGGAGGAACAAAGAAAAACGCTGCTCTTGTTTTTGTTTTCAATCATGCGTCGTTTCTTTTCTTTTTCTTTTGTTTTGTTTTGTTTTTTTTTTTTTTTAAATACGTACCTGTGCGCAGCGTCAGGGGCAGCGGGGTGCGGCTTTTCGCAGCGAGCCGCTGCTGGGACAGAACTGGGCTAAGAACACCAGCGAGCCGCGGGTACGGGGCAGCGAGCTGCTGCTGGAACAGGAAGTGCTGGGGACGACGCAGCGGGCCGCGGCTATTTCGCAGCCGAAGCCGCTAATCTTCTTGACTTGAACGGCAGTACGGTGGCTGTGGCGGCCGGCGCCGGGCTGGCTGGCTCCTTCTCCTTTTTTTTTTTTTTTTTTACCTACAACAAATACCAGAAGTAATAACAAAAATAATTGAATAATAAAAATAAAAACACTAATACTAATAGATGGTAAACCAATCGAAAATAAATGACAAAAAGAGAAGAATAACGAAACTAAAAGTTGCCGGGTTGCCTCCCGAGTAGCGCCATTGGTTAACGTCGTAGGCTCGACGTAGCTCTTCTCAACTTAGTCTGCATATAACGGCTCGTAGAGATCAACACTCTCTACATTTTCAACTTTGAACCCCTCATAATATGGTTTAAGCCGTTGCCCATTCACCTTGAACTCCTTATTCGTCTCAAAACTTCGAATCTCTACCGCTCCATGGGGATACACCTTAGTTACCTTAAACGGCCCTATCCAACGAGATCGAAGCTTACCAGGAAATAACCGAAGGCGAGATTGATAGAGAAGAACTTTATCGCCAACCTTGAACTCTTTTCTCATGATCATCTTATCATGCCAAGCCTTGGTTTTCTCCTTGTAAATTGCAGCATTGTCATAAGATTCAAGTCGAATTTCCTCCAATTCTTGCAATTGCAATTTCCTATACTCTCCAGCTTTGTCCCTTTGCATATTGAAAGATTTCACCGCCCAATAAGCTTTATGCTCAAGCTCGACTGGAAGGTGACATGCCTTACCAAACACAAGACGATACGGTGACATTCCAATAGGTGTCTTATATGCAGTGCGGTATGCCCATAAAGCATCATCCAAACGTAAGCTCCAATCTTTCCTACTTGGAGTCACCATTTTCTCAAGAATCGATTTCACCTCTCTATTGGACACTTCAGCTTGTCCATTCGTCTGTGGATGATAGGAGGTAGAAACCTTGTGAGTCACACAATAATTTTTCAACAAAGCACCAATTGTACGATTGCAGAAGTGCGTGCCACGATCACTGATCAAGGCTCGGGGAACTCCAAACCTGGAAAAGATATGAGATTTGAGGAAATCTGCAACCACTTTAGAATCGTCAGTCCTAGTGGGTTTGGCTTCCACCTACTTCGAAACATAATCAACAGCAAGAATTATGTAAATATAGCCATGAGAATTAGGAAACGGTCCCATAAAATCGATCCCCCACACATCGAATATCTCACAATATAACAATGGGGCTTGGGGCATTTCATTCTTTTGGAAAATATTACCTACCCTCTGACAATTATCACATGACTTACAAAAACCATAGGCATCTCGAAACAAACTTGGCCAATAAAAACCACAATCGAGTACCTTTCTTCTTTGTTCGCTTGGCACCAAAATGTCCTCCACAAGCATGAGAATGACAAAAATTAAGGATAGAGACAACCTCACTTTCGGGAATGCATCTACGAATGAGTTGATCCGCGCAATGCTTCCATAAGTATGGATCATCCCACACATAGTACTTTGCGTCACTACGAAGCTTGTCCTTTTGAGACTTCGAAAAACCTGGAGGAAACTTATTAGAGACAAGAAAATTCACAATGTTAGCATACCAAGGTCTCACATCTCGAAGAGTAAACAAAGTCTCATCGGGAAATTCTCCTCGGATTGGCTCTTGTGAACCACGACATAAATCATTGCTAACCATACGACTCAAATGGTCAGCCACCAAATTCTCTGCACCTTTCTTGTCCTTGATCTCAATCTCGAATTCGCTCAAAAGAAGAATCCATCTAATCAGTCTCGGCTTGGCCTCTTTCTTCGTCATCAAGTATCGAAGAGCTGCATGGTCAGTATAAACAATAACTTTTGTACCAAGCAAATAAGAACGAAATTTCTCAAGAGCAAAAACAACGACCAACATCTCTTTCTCAGTAGTAGAGTAGTTGCGCTGAGCCTCATTAAGAGTCATAGAGGCATAGTGAATCACATGAGATGCTCTCCCCACCCTTTGACCTAAAACCGCCCCCACCGCATAATCACTTGCGTCGCACATGATTTTGAAAGGGAGAGACCAATCAGGGGCTTGAATAATAGGTGCGGAGGTTAACTTGGATTTCAACTTATCAAAGGCTTCTGTGCAATTCTCATCCAATTCAAATTTCATATCTTTTTGCAGCAATTTGCACAAAGGAGATGCAATCTTTGAAAAGCCTTGAATGAACCTGCGATAAAACCCTGCATGGCCAAGAAAAGATCGCAATTCACGCACATTAGTGGGGTAAGGGAGTGATTGTATGATATCAATTTTCGCCTTATCCACCTCGATTCCCCTAGATGATACTACATGACCTAGAACTATACCTTGCTCGACCATAAAATGACATTTTTCTGAGTTCAAAACAAGGTTAAATTCAATGCAACACTGAAGAACAAGAGATAAATGATGCAAGCAACTATCAAATGAGTCACCATGTACAGTAAAATCGTCCATAAACACTTCCATGATGCGCTCAACATACTCTGAAAAGATGCTCATCATACACCTCTGAAAAGTGGCAGGTGCGTTACATAGTCCAAAGGGCATACGGCGATAAGCAAATGTGCCAAATGGACATGTAAAAGTTGTCTTATCTTGATCCTCTGGGGCAATAGGTACCTGAAAGTAACCTGAGTAGCCATTGAGAAAGCAATACATTTGGTCAATAAAGGGTAAGGGGAAGTGGTCTTTTCTAGTTACCGCATTGAGTCGACGGTAATCAATACAAACCCTCCACCCATTCTGAACTCGAGTGGGAACTAACTCACCTTGTTGGTTTTTCACAACAGTTACACCAGACTTCTTTGGCACCACTTGTGTAGGACTTACCCATTTGCTGTCTGAGATGGGGAATATAATTCCCATTTGTAGCAACTTGATTACCTCTTTCTTTACCACCTCCATCATAGGTGGATTCAATCTCCGCTGAGGCTGTCTCACTGGCTTGGCATCATCTTCCAACAATATTCGATGCATGCAAGTAGATGGACTTATGCCTTTGATGTCGGCAATGGTCCAACCAATGGCTAACTTGTACTTCTTGAGCACTGAAATCAACTTCTCCTCTTGTTCCTTAGTGAGTTTGCTTGAAATAATGACTGGTAGGGTTTCTCCTTCACCAAGGAACGCATACTTCAAGTGGTCAGGAAGTTGTTTCAATTCCACCTCGGGTGCCTGCAAAATAGATGGCAAAATTTTCTCCACAGGCAAGGTTAGTGGAATGGATTTAAAACTCGGTGGCATAGTAGGGAGTTTAGAGTGCTCATTCAACTCCGCCACCATCTCCTGCAAGTTAGTAGACAATGAAAAATCCAAGTTATCATCTATCAAACTATTATCAACCACCATTAACAACTCATCTGTTCCATCAACATCAAAAACACTTTGCATTAAAGGCTCTACAATGTCAATGGAGCATAGAGAATGGTCATCAGTAGGGAACTTCATGGAATCATAAATGTTGAATTCCACTACTTCCCCATCAAATTCCAGGGTTAAAGAACCAGTAAAGACATCAATCTTAGTCCTAGCAGTTTTCAGAAAAGGCCTTCCTAACAAAATAGGGGTAGCTTGTGCATCATGCTCCATATCAAGCACATAGAAATCAGCAGGAAAAATCAGTTTATCGACCATGACAAGCACATCCTCAACAACACCCTTTGGATAGACATTAGACCTATCAGCTAATTGAATGACCACACCAGTTTCATGCAAAGGACCAAGTTCTAAAGATTTATAAAGAGAGTAGGGGATCACATTAATTGATGCACCTAAATCTAACATAGCCCTAGAGAACTTGGTATCTCCTAAAGTACAAGGAATAGTGAACATGCCAGGGTCACTACATTTCTTCGGAAGTTTCTTCTGAAATACAGCAGACACATGAGCACTTACCTTTACTTTCTCCTTACCTGTTAATTTGTGTTTTCTTTTGACAGTACATAACTCTTTCAAAAACTTAGCAAATCTAGGAACACTTTTGATTAAATTAAGGAGAGGGATGTTTACCTCGCACTTACTGAAAGTCTCATAAATATCCTTGTCTTTTTCTAACCTGCGAGTCTCTTGTAAAGCCTCAGGAAAAGGTGGAACCGGCTCATAAGATGATAAAGGTGGAGGATTAGCAGTGGAGCTTGGTTCAACCTCTTCTTCTTCAGTTCCTACTCGGTCCTTAGCTCTATTCTTTGCCACCACTGTCTCTTGCAACTCTTTCCCACTTCTCAATGTGACCGCATTGGCTTGCTGCTTAGGATTAAGCTCGGGTTGAGATGGAAGCTTCCCCGAATCCCTTGCTTCAAGTCTACTCACAGCTCCAGAGATCTGGCTAACTTGGTTCTCCAAATTTTGAATGCTAGACTTGGTCTCTTGTTGAAACTGGACCATATTCTGTTGCATATTAGTCACATTGGAAGTGAGAGCTCTAATCATATCTTCAGTCGACATGCTCGAATTAGAACTTTGGCCTTGAGGTTTAGGAAATGGTTGCTGTCTTGTTGGAACCGCCGATTGCCCGTAGGATTCTTTGTTGCCGATTGCCTTGCGAGTTTCCATACCTAAAATTCGGGTGATCTCTCCATCCCGGATTAAAGGTATTTGAGTAGGGATCATATTTTCTTTGAGGGGCTTGCCCTTGGAAACCAGCTGCATTCACCTGCTCAGTATATTCCTCTTGAAGTTGGGGGCATGAATCAGTGGGATGCCCCATAGAAGTACAAATACCACATGCCTTCACTTGTGCAGACTTAGCACTCACCATGAACTCACGCATCAATGAGGTCAAACCAGCTACTTGACTCTCCAATTCAGATGTACTAGAGCTAGCTGCATTTACCCGACGTGTAGAAGAACGTCGACTAAATTGCCTTGAATTTTCGGCTAACTCCGATATCAACTCATTTCTTCGCCGATGGAGTCTTGTTTTATAATACCCCCTCCACTTGCTGCATTCACCATTCTCAAATCTTCATCTGAAAGACCACCATAAAAATACAAAACGAGGTCCTGTTCAGAGTAGCCATGGTAGGGGCAACTAGCACACAACTTCTTGAAACGCTCCCAGTACTCATATAAAGATTCATCATCTTTCTGCTCAACATTACTAATTGCTTTCTTAAGGCTCGAAGATATTGTAGCTGGGAAGTACTTTTCAAGAAAACACTTCTTCATCTGAGCCCATGTTGTGATGCTACCCGGAGGGAGATAGTATAACCAATCCTTTGCCGCATCCCTGAGAGAGAAAGGAAAGGCTCTCAATTTAATTTGTTCATCTGTCACCCCGCTTGGCTTCATACTAGTGCAAACCACATGAAACTCGGAAAGGTGTTTGTTGGGATCTTCTCCTTTCACCCCATGGAAGGTAGGCAATAGATGTATCAACCCCGATTTCAGCTCAAAAGTGGCACCTTCAGCTAGTTCAGGGAAAGTAATGCAGAGAGGTTGCTGATTAAGATTCGGAGTTGTGAGCTCCTTCAAAGTTCGAGTTTCAGTCATCGTGTCTTCTTCAAATTCCAATGCAAAAGGTAGTTCACGGAAAACGTTCCTCAATTCCTTCCGAAGTCTGTAAAGAGTTCTTTTAATTTCAGGGTCTAACTGCAAAATTTCTTCGTTAGCAGAACGAGTGTTTACCATAAACTCAAGCAAGTAGCAGTAAATTAAAAGAATAGACAAGAATAACCTAATCGACTCTACAAAAACACACAATTAAAAAGATGTTGCCTAATATCCCCGGCAACGGCGCCAAAATTTGGTAAGCCTTAGTCGTATATGCACCAAATTAAATCACTACTAACACTAATATGGTAGTTAGGGAAGTAGAGTTCGTATCCACGGGGAAATAGGGACTTCCTAATGTGTGTAATGAAGAAAACACCTAATGATTTAAGTGTTTGAAATAACAAGGATGGGGTTTTAGGATTCAAATAAGGACTAAAGTAATTAAACTAAATAAAAGCAAATAATCAAGGGGAATAAATCAAAAGATAACAATTCTTGGTCAATTAAATATCCACTAATGAATTATTAGTTGATCATAGAAATCACCTCAATTAGACACTCTTGAATACTTTATTGAGGACTCAAAAATCCCAATTTCTCAATGATAATAGTTATTAAAAATGAAAAGCATTCACCAATAACCCTAACTATTAAACAGTTCAAGAACGCACTCAAATTCGATTTAATAGCCGCTTTAAGAATAACGAAATCAATAAAGAATGATAAGTTCAACACAAGCGGTTGCAATCAATCAATACAACTATTCCTCCTTTCAATTATTAATCAAGGAAAGCAAGAATTAACAATCAAAAGTTGCTACTTTGATAAGATGAATTGAACAATTACGGATTCAAGAATCAAACCTAGCAATCAATCAATATAAATTACAACTAGTTGATCAATCTAGCAATAATAAATATTAATTATATAAAGAAGAGCAAAGGAATAATTGATATTCAAGAGAAAATAAAAGAGAAGAAATCTCACAACTATTGTAATCCAAAAGCTTCAATTAATTGATCCAAGAAAGAGAAGGTTTTAGTTCTCCATGAAAGTTGAGAGAACAAATGATATTCACCAAACCCTCTCCAATATTTCTAATTATAAAAGATAACCTAAAAACTAAATACCCAAGTCTTTAAAAAGTTGTTCCAAAAAATAAGCAAAAATAACAAATTAAAGCAATGAAAATCGGCCCAGAAACAAGTGTACTCGACAAAAGCTGCGGCCAGCTGCCCAAAGACCGCGGCCCGCTGCTCGTCGCTCCACAAAAGGTTGCGAAACTGATTCGGCCGCACCCCGCTGCTCCGAAGCCGCGGCCCGCTGCCCGCATCATTACTCTTCTTCCTTCTTCACTTTATTCGCTTCAAAAACTTGTTCAACGCTTCACACTTCTCCCCAACAATGACACCAAACCTCACAATGAAACCAACACTTGCGGTTCAATCATGCTCCAAATAATCCTTTAATACTCTCTAATTACATCAATGAATTGCCAATAAAGAGTACTAACCAAAAGCAATGAAAACCGAGCAAAACAACCATCAAACCTTAACAAAAACTCATATTTATGTACTATAAAATAGCACATATCAAATCCACAACACTATAAATACCCAATGTCTCATCAATGAACAGGTAATAAATTCTAGACCGACTACTCAATACTCACAGTTAAGCATCCTAACTGACTTGAGCGTCGGAGGGGCGATCCCGGAAACACCCCCGGGGTAGTCTAACCTTCATTCTTGCAGGTCTCCGTGGTACCTCTCGAGCACTCGGCCATTTTCAGCGGTCATCAGCCCTTCGTCTTGACTAACTCCCCCATCTTACATGTTTTTACCCGAAATAAATTGGCGCCGTCTGTGGGGATTGCCAAACAAAAAGCCATGGCCAATGCTCGAAGATCCCGTCGACCCCAGCAACCTCCAAGCTCACCACCTCGAGGATGGAACCCCCCTCCCGAGGTAGCTGATGAAACAGCGGGCAACCCTCGTAGGACCGCTTTACTCTCGGAGAGACATCAACATATCCTCGAGGAAATAGTGCCTCGAGAGGCAGCCAGCGCCGCAAATCGGGGACAACCTCGAGAAAGAGGAACCCTCCCTCGAGTTGAGCCCCCTCGATTGGAGCAGCCCAGCCCGAATCATGTCACCCAGCAGGACTTGCAGCAGTTGGTAGAGCGCCTCAGTGACAATCTCGAGCGGAGTCTTAGGGCTCTCGTTTACAGCCTCCAGAACGGAGGAGAGGGAACATCCAACAGACCTCCCATACCACGACTCGCTATGGGGCAAGACGGGTGCAATCCTCCCCTCGACGACCCAGCTCCACAAGCATCGACTCAGGCCCTCCAGAATCCCACTCGAGCCCTTCGAGCTCCGCCCCGAGACCCCCCTAGCCGGAGGGATGCTCGACACATCATCAACGAGCGATCCCTCAGGAACGGTAATCGAAATGCTCGCGAAATTCTAGATGAGCGTCGGGCTCGCTCGAGACAAGAGGGAGAGGCACCCCCGAACCATAGCCAGAGGCGGGAAGGGTCTCGACAGCTCGAAAGAGGACCCCGGGAGCACGACGAAGAAGAGGCTAGCAGTTCTGAAACAAACAGAGAATCTAACGCCCACTTTGGGAACCTTGGCTTCGTCACGCCCTTCAGCGAAGAAATCATGTGAACTCCCAACCCTCGAAAGGTGAAGCTGCCACCTATCGAGCATTATGGGGGAACAATAGACCCCGTCGATCACCTCGCAGTCTTAAAGCACAAATGAGTGTGCAGACAGGGAGCGAGGCAGCTTGGTGTAAGTTCTTTCCCACCACGCTGAAGGGGCTCGCACTCACATGGTTCACAAAACTGCCCCCGGGCAGTATTTCGAACTTCGTCTCTCTCGAGACCGCCTTCAAGCAAAACTTTATTGCAGGAAGAAGACATCGAAAGACCAACATTCACTTAATGTCGATAAGGCAACGCAGAGAAGAAGACCTGGCAGATTATATCAAGAGGTTTAATGAAGAGTCCCTGAAAGTCTCCGATCTACAAGATAGCGTGGCGTTCACAGCTCTGATGTCAGGCCTCTACCCATCAAGCCGATTCAAGCTGAAGCTCGTAGAAAGCAAGGCCTCCGCTTTCTCTAAGGCAATGAACCTCGCCCAAAAGTTCATACAAGCATCCGACATCTGTAAGACGCACGACGAACCCAACTCCAACAAAAGAAAGAACGACTATGGGGCTTGAGGTGACCCTCTTCGAGAAGCTTCTCGGAGGGAAAGAGAGAAGAAACCCCGAGTGGATGTCGGTACAACCTCAACCGAAGAGAGATATACCTTGATATCAAGGAAAAGTACACCTTGTCGAAACCAACACCCATCAGAACTTCCATCAGTAGAAGAGACAAGAAGCTTTGGTGTGAGTACCACCACGACTGCGGACACACCACTCGCGACTGTAGAGAACTCAAAAGAGCATTAGACAAGTTGGCAGATGAAGGAAAGTTGAATCGGTATTTGAAGAATCCCGCATAAAAGAAAAATGAGCCTCGAAAAGAGAAGGAGTCGAGGAGTGAAGAAACAGCAGGATTCGTCAGTGTCATAGCCAGAGGGTACGCTTTGGGTGGCTTAACCAGCCGCTCTCGAAAGAAACACCTCTACACCTTGAAACACGGGACGGCGGACATAACCAAGACAACAGCCTGCCCCACCATGACCTTAAAAGACAGTCATCGACCTATTCAAACCCCACACGACGACCCCCTGGTCGTCGAAATGAAAATTGCCAATTTGAGGGTAGGTCGAGTGCTTATTGACAGCGGAAGTTCCGCAGATATCATAACCATGGATTGCCTGGCAAAGCTAAAATATCAGAGGAATTACCTCATACCCATCAGCCAGTCGCTGGTAGGATTTGGGGGGCAATCCATCCACCCTCTAGGGTCGGTCAAGCTTCCTACGAGAATGGGAGAGAAGGGTCGGGGGAGGAGCGTCCTCATCGACTTCCTCGTCGTCGACGTTGACCTCCCCTACAACGTCATAATTGGACGTCCCACCCTCAACAAGGTAAAAGCTGCCATCTCCACCTACCAGCTACTGCTGCAGTTCGAGGCTGACGACGGTAAGGTCGCCCAACTGTTCGGGGACCAGAAGTCTGCCCGGGAATGTTATGTCAACAGCCTGAAGCACCAGCATGACGACGCAACCAAGAAAAGAAAGCATCCAGAGCCGGAAGAGCCTCTCCCCGTGATGGGAGTCAATGTTGCCGAGAACCCAAAGCGATACGAAAGACCTCGACCGATAGATGGGGATGAAGAGGTATGTATCGACGACACGAGAGGGAGAACGATAAGGATCGGCAAACAGATACCCGATGGCACCAGAGCTCAGATCATCGATGTCATCCGTGAGTTCCAAGATGTGTTCGCATACACGGTCGACGAAATGCCCGGCATCGATCCTGAGATCATGGTGCACCGCTTTAACATCAAAGAGGGACATCGACCAGTAAAGCAAAAGCTGAGGCATCAGGGTGCCGAGAGAAGTAAAGCAGCAGCCGAAGAAGTGAAAAAGGTGCTAGCAGCAGGTTTCATCAAAGAATGCCAGTACACCGAGTGGTTGGCTAACGTGGTGCTGGTCCGCAAATCTACTGGATCGTGGCGGATGTGTGTCGATTTTACGGACCTGAACAAGGCCTGTCCAATGGACGACTTTCCCCTCCCCAAGATCGATAGACTTGTCGATTCAACCGCCGGGCATGCCCTCTTCAACTTTATGGACGCCAACGCGGGATACCACCAAATCCCCATGGCAGAAGAAGATCAAGTTCATACAGCGTTTACCACAAGTTCAGGGGTGTATTGTTACAGAGTAATGCCATTCGGCCTCAAAAACGCTGGCGCTACCTACCAGCGCTTCGTCAACTAGATGTTTGAAAACCATATAGGAAGAAATGTCGAGGTCTATGTCGACGACATGATCGTCAAGAGCCAGCAAGAAGGAGAACATGTATCTGACCTGAAAGAAACCCTGTCCACCCTACGCGCCCACAACATGAAGCTGAATCCGAAGAAGTGTGTCTTCGGTGTGAAAGGGGGAAAGTGTCTAAAGTTCCTAGTCGATGAGAGAGGCATCGAGGCTAACCCAGATAAGGTCCAGGCCATCATTGAGATGAAAAGCCCTCGAACCGTCAAGGAAGTCCAACGTCTAACCGGCTGTATGGTGGCGCTAGGACGTTTCCTATCGAGGTTAGCTGACAAAAGCTTATACTTCTTTAGGACACTAAAGCAGCCGACCTTCGACTGGGACCAGCCAGCAGAAGAGGCATTCCAACAGCTAAAGGCGCACCTGGCCAGCCTTCCCAAACTTGTCTCTCCCTTACCAGGAGAGACATTATTCGTGTACTTAGCTGTGTCAGATAATGCACTTCGCGCCGTCCTCGTTGCTGAAAGAGAAAAGAGTCAACACCCTGGTGGTAGGCGTTTGTCGTGTACACCTAACCAAAGATAAAATTTCTCCTACTCTTATGCACACTAAGCAAGTATAATGGAAGTAGGGGTCGTATCCATAGGGAAACAGGGGCGAGCTTTATATTTAGCGGGATCCAATACCTAGATTAAGCTAAGGGCCGAGAAACCTAATAACAAGGGGGGTTTCAAATAGATTTATAAACAAACTAAAACTAACTAGCAAATAAATAAGATGAGAAATCAATTATGGAAAGATCTTGAATCCGTTTAACATCCACTTCAATTCATTATCGATCATTGAACCTCGACTCTAATTATTTCCATGATTATCTATTGTCGAGAATTAATTTCGCATTCTCCTTATTCTTATTTGAATAGCACGATCAGCGTGACTATAAAACCCTAACTAAAGGATAACCTAGTCCGATCAGCGTCTAAGTTCAATCCAATAGCAGCAACAAACACAGAGAACCAATAGACCTGCTAATGTCATACACGCGATAAACATTCAACAGTTGATTCAATTTCCCTAAGAAATAACCAAGACGATCTGCATCTAAGTTACTCCCTAGTTTGCTACAAGTAGATAAAAGAATAAAATAATCCGATTCTATTCTTAAATCTAGCATTAGATTAATTACACAATCAAACTAGTAACGTTCCTAGCATAATTATGCAATAATCATAGATCACAAGCATAGAAATTGAACCATAATCAAGGAAAATAGAAAGAGAGGAAAGATCTCACAATAACGGTTGAAGCTTCATGTAAATCTTCTTCAAGAACAGCTCAAGCTACAATCCGATAGCATAAACCAAATCCAACATTGAAATCTCTAATAAAACTAAACTAGAAAATGAAAACTAAAAAGAGAAGATAATAAGAGAAGAGTGGAGTGGAGTTTTGGAGACTCCCTCTGCTTGAGGCTGCTGCCCCCTTAGGTCTCCTCTCCCAAAATATTAGGTTTTAGGAAGCTTTTAAACCCCGCACAAAACGTGACCCCAAGCCGACTTAAGCATCGCGAGTCGCGATACTGATCGCGAGTCGCGATACTGATCGCGAGTCGCGACGAGTACTCTGTCTTCCCGCACAAATTGGCTGGGCAAAGGGGTCGCGAGTCGCGACAGGGCTCGCGAGTCGCGAGGGCAAGGTGGTCGCGAGTCGCGACAAGGCTCGCGGGTCGCGAGCTGCTGCTGCTGGGCAGGCTGGATGGGCGATGCTGCTGTGCGATGGTTGTGCCATGCTGCCGAGCTTGCGATGCTGCCGAGCTTGCGGTGCTGTCGAGCTTGCGGTGCTGCCGAGCTTGCGGTGCTGCTGAGCTTGCGGTGGAGTTTGGTTGTTCGCATGCTTGGCTTGGGCTTGCTGCTATGCTTGCGATGCTGCTTGGTACTTTGCTTGGCTCAAATGCATTTCACCTTGAAAGCTCGGAATACATGACATTAACACAAATTATCTTGCAAAACTCCGAACTTCCGCTAAAGGTTAAATAAAACACGAATGTTAACAATTACAATCAAACCCTTAGCAAAGTGCACCCAAAATAACATAAATACTACGTATAACTTGGGCGTATCAAATACCCCCACACTTGAACTTTACTCGACCTCGAGTAAACTCTAAATGAGGATCACCCAATAAATCTTCACCCAAATTATCAACACCAACCTACACTCTCCACCATCTACATCATCATCATCACATCTTAACAACATCCGCTCAAAACCTAAACGTAAGGGACAATGACTCCCCCACACTTAGATTCGAGCTCACCTGAAAAATACAAAGACGCGACAACAATAATAACCAGCAACACCAACAAGTTTAACGAGCAACACCAACAATAATCAAAATGTCAGCTCACGACACACTAAACTATCAGCTCTCCCAAACCTCAAAAGATGACCTACTACTACTACAACTATCTTAGAATAGCAAGCCATGGAACAAAGACAAAAAGGGATAAATTCCATGCTTACTCCCAAAAACAAACAATCAACCAAAAGAATGTGAAAGCCAAAACAAAACTTCACAAAATCAAGGATGGATTCACCAACCATACCCGAAAATGCTTTCCACCTTATGACACCATCTCCGGCAAATGAGTTTTCCAAATACATAATTCTCTCTTAATCTCTCATTTTGCCTAGGAGCCCTTTCGGGTTTTCATCCTAGCTTCTCACATTTTTTTCATCTCTCTTCTTTTTCCGGCTCACAAAACTCACCCGCTCAACTAGCTCTTTTTTGCATAGGCCGCCCTTTCGGGTTTTCGACCTATCCGAGCCCCCAATTTTGCCCGAGTCGCCCGCCCTTGCGGGTTTTCAACTCAGCGGGATTCACATCATCATCATTTTTTTTTATTATTATTTTTTTTTTCATTTTTTTTTTCATTCATTTTTTTTTCAAATTGAAATAAATACAACATAGATACATGAGAATGAGAATACCCTCCCCCCTACTTAAACTACACATTGTCCTCAATGTGACGACAATTAGAAGAAAAAGTAAACTGAAAATGGGGGGGAAAATCGAAAATCGGGTAAATCGAAGATCGAATGCTCAAAACTCATGACAAACAATCCGTCAAACTCAAATTTCTTAACAACAACATAACTCGAATCTCATAAATCAACTCACAACCCGCTCCCTCGAATCACTCAAACAAATGACAAATTCAAATTTTTAAATTTTTGAGATTTGCACCTAGCTTAAGAGATCGAAAAAATTCATTAACAATCTCAACCCTCTAGTTGTACCAACTCCTAGCTATTGAACTCCTCCCAACGGGTTCTCTTTTGTGGATTTTGGTTCCAAGTGGATTAAGATTGGTTGTGGATCTTTTTAGTGGGCGGGCGGTGGGTGAAAGAAAATTTGTTGTGGTGGTGGAAATTTGATGAGAAAATAAAAGGGGTCTCGGGTTGCCTCCCGAGAAGCGCTATTGTTTAAAGTCGTTAGCTCGACTTAGTACCTTAGGCTTAATCATTGGACTTGTGCTCCATGTGTGACAATGGTGGTTCCATGTCAATCTCCACTTCAAGCACCTGCAAAATTGTTTGAGAAGAACTCTTGCAATGCATCGTTAGTGCTATGAGTGTCAACCAAAAAAAAAGAGCACAAGCAATACCATCCAAAAATCACGCTAAATACAAACAAGTAACACCGTTTCCCCGGCAACGGCGCCAAAATTTGGTGGTAGGCGTTTGTCGTGTACACCTAACCAAAGATAAAATTTCTCCTACTCTTATGCACACTAAGCAAGTATAATGGAAGTAGGGGTCGTATCCACAGGGAAACAGGGACGAGCTTTATATTTAGCGGGATCCAATACCTAGATTAAGCTAAGGGCCAAGAAACCTAATAACAAGGGGGGTTTCAAATAGATTTATAAACAAACTAAAACTAACTAGCAAATAAATAAGATGAGAAATCAATTATGGAAAGATCTTGAATCCGTTTAACATCCACTTCAATTCATTATCGATCATTGAACCTCGACTCTAATTATTTCCATGATTATCTATTGTCGAGAATTAATCTCGCATTCTCCTTATTCTTAGTTGAATAGCACGATCAGCGTGACTATAAAACCCTAACTAAAGGATAACCTAGTCCGATCAGCGTCTAAGTTCAATCCAACAGCAGCAATAAACACAGAGAACTAATAGACCTGCTAATGTCATACACGCGATAAACATTCAACAGTTGATTCAATTTCCCTAAGAAATAACCAAGACGATCTGCATCTAAGTTACTCCCTAGTTTGCTACAAGTAGATAAAAGAATAAAACAATCCGATTCTATTCTTAAATCTAGCATTAGATTAATTACACAATCAAACTAGTAACGTTCCTAGCATAATTATGCAATAATCATAGATCACAAGCATAGAAATTGAACCATAATCAAGGAAAATAGAAAGAGAGGAAAGATCTCACAATAACGGTTGAAGCTTCATGTAAATCTTCTTCAAGAACAGCTCAAGCTACAATCCGATAGCATAAACCAAATCCAACATTGAAATCTCTAATAAAACTAAACTAGAAAATAAAAACTAAAAAGAGAAGATAATAAGAGAAGAGTGGAGTGGAGTTTTGGAGACTCCCTCTCCTTGAGGCTGCTCCCCCCTTAGGTCTCCTCTCCCAAAATATTAGGTTTTAGGAAGCTTTTATACCCTTCGCAAAACGTGGCCCCAAGCCGACTTAAGCATCGCGAGTCGCGATACTGATTGCGAGTCGCGACGAGTACTCTGTCTTCCCGCACAAATTGGCTGGGCAAAGGGGTCGCGAGTCGCGACAGGGCTCGCGAGTCGCGAGGACAAGGTGGTCGCGAGTCGCGACAAGGCTCGCGGGTCGCGAGCTGCTGCTGCTGGGCAGGCTGGATGGGCGATGCTGCTGTGCGATGGATGTGCGATGCTGCCGAGCTTGCGGTGCTGCCGAGCTTGCGGTGCTGCCGAGCTTGCGGTGCTGCTGAGCTTGCGGTGGAGTTTGGTTGTTCGCATGCTTGGCTTGGGCTTGTTGTTGTGCTTGCGATGCTGCTTGGTACTTTGCTTGGCTCAAATGCATTTCACCTTGAAAGCTCGGAATACATGACATTAACACAAATTATCTCGCAAAACTCCGAACTTCCGCTAAGGGTTAAATAAAACACGAATGTTAACAATTACAATCAAACCCTTAGCAAAGTGCACCCAAAATAACATAAATACTACGTATAACTTGGGCGTATCACACCCCGTCTATTTTATTAGTCACGCCTTTCAAGGCGCAGAAGCGAAGTACCCCCCGATCGAAAAAATGATATTCGCACTGGTAGTCGCCACCCGCAAGCTCAAGCCGTACTTTCAAGCTCACCCCGTCAAGGTGTTAACCAGTCAGCCCCTCCGTAAGGTAATCGAGGGTAAGAACCAATCCAGCAGGGTAACGGATTGGTCTAATCAGCTGTCGGATTTCGGCATAGAATTCGAACCCCGTCGAGCTATCAAGGCTCAAGCGCTGTCTGACTTCATCGCCGAATGTACCTCGAGGCCCGAGCCTATCGTGGAAGGCCCCTGGGAGTTATTCATCGCCGGGTCGTCATCGAAAGCAGGTTGCGGGGTCGGATTGTTAATCCTCGATCCTCAAAAGAACAGAACGGAGTATGCCGTGAAATTCGCCTTCACTGCCTCGAACAATGAAGCTGAGTATGAGGCTCTCCTACTTGGGCTACAACTCTGCAAGGCGGCGGGCGCTCGAAACATCAAGGCCCACTCAGACTCCAAGCTCATCGTGGGACAAGTTACTGGGGAATTCGAAGCCAAAGAAGACAGTATGAAGATGTACCTCACGAAAATCAAGGAGGAAGTAAGCGATCTGGCCACCTTTGCCATCACCCACATCCCACGATCGGAAAATCAACAGGCAGATGCACTGTCGAGATTGGCCAGCTCCGCCGAAGATCTGTCACCCCGCCCTATAATGTGGGAGTTACTCAATGCCCCCAACATCAACAGAGGGGTAGCTACCCTCGACAGGAGCCCCACATGGATGGACAAGTTAGTGTCCTTTGTAAGGGATGGGATATTGCCTGCAGACGAGTTAGAGGCAGAGAAAGTAAGGAGACAAGCTCGATGGTTTGTGTTCCACGACGAACAATTGTATAAGAAGTCCTTCACCCATCCGCTCCTTCGATGCTTAACCTCGCAGGAGGGGGACTATGTACTTCGAAAAATACACCAGGGAGCCTGTGGGAGCCATCAGGGTGCAAGGACCATAGCCGCTAAAGCCCTTCGAGCTGGCTATTACTGGCCAACGCTGAAAGAAGATGCCTCGAACTTAGTTCAGAAGTACAAAGAATGCCAGATGCATGCCAACTTACCCCATCAAGCGGTCAGTCCCTTAACTACCATCCAGGCCCCACTGCCTTTCGACATGTGGGGCATAGACCTGTTAGGGCCTTTTCCCCCTGCTTCAGGTCAGTGGAGGTTCCTGTTAGTCGTTGTCGACTACTTCATGAAGTGGGTTGAGGCCCAACCACTAGCCTCCATCACCGACAAGCAAGTTCAACAGTTCATCTGGCGTAATCTGATCACTCGATTCGGCGTCCCTCGAGTTCTCATATCAGACAATGGGCGACAATTCAACAGCGGACCGACAAAAGATTACTGCTCCCGATTTGGCATCGAAACTAGATTCTCCGCTGTCAGTCGACCCCAGACCAACGGACAGGCCGAAGCTGCCAGCAAAGTAGTCCTAAAGGGATTGAAGACAATGTTAGAAGGAGCTAAAGGCTCATGGATTGATGACCTGCCTGGGATATTGTGGTCCACGAGGACAACAGTTCGAGAAGCCACGAGACAAACACCATTCAACTTGGTGTATGTGAGCGAAGCTGTGCTGCCCGTCGAAGTCGGTATCCCCTCACCACGGATCACCTGCTACGACCACAACAACAACGAAGCAGAGAAGCGCGTAAACCTCGACCTACTCCCTGAAACTCGAGGCAACGCGCTCCTCAAGGCCATCTCCTACAAACTTAAGATCACCAGGCTCTTCAATCGACGAATCAAACATCGACCCTTGCAAGTCAACGATTGGGTCCTACGGAAGTTCGAGGCCACAGGCAGGGAACCTCGCCTTGGAAAACTACATCCTAACTGGGAGGGGCCTTACAAGATCACTAAGGTCGTTCGACCAGGCACGTACCGCCTCGAAGACCAGGAAGGCTGCCCCCTGCCTCGACCATGGAATGCGGACAATCTCAGAAAGTTTTATGTCTAAGACCAGGTCCTGCCTTCGAAGTTCTACATTTTAAAGTTTCAACCCCCGAAATTAGGGGCATCTATTATGTACACTCATCCTTGGCGTAATGATAAGCCATCTTTTGTAAAGCTGACTCAGCAAATTTTGCAAGTAGAATAAATCGAAATATGCGCTTTAAGTATACACCTATCGAGTTATATCAAGCATAGATAGAAAATTTCGAAGGCATAAACTTGTTAAAATAGAGATACATCGATGGGAGAAAAAGCAAATTTTATTAATCAAGTACAGGCCATCGAGATGGCAAGGTTACAAACATGAGGAACATCTAGAAACTAGAACTAAACTATAAGGGTCTAACATTAACCCTTGTAGGAGCCATGAGGAAGAAAGAGGAAGACTAGGGAGGCGATATCATGGGTGCGAGGACGTCAGCCCTCGAGATTGGCAGCAGCAGGAGCTTGGTCCTAGACCAGAGCGGCCTCCGCATCACCCTCTCCTCGAGAAGCCTCAACCTCCACTTGGGAGAGAGCGACGACTCCCTCCTCCACCTCTTGCCAAGAGAGGCCAGGAGACAACTTCTCAAGGACAGCTCGAACATCCTTAAGAGCCTCAGAACGACCAACCTCGGAAGCTTGAAGGGAGGCGTCCTCGAGAAAGATCCTCCCTGCCTCGGAGACCTTCCAATTCTCGATTATCAGCTCACGACAAGCAGTAGCCTCCTTAATGGCCTCGGTAGCCCTCTTGTCGGCCTTCTCCGCCTTGGCCAAGGCCTCCTTCCTGTCCTTCGAGGCCTGACGCTGCCTCCTACTGGCCGAGTCCCTCTGCTTGGTGAGGTCCTCGATGATCTGTTGAGCCTCGGCCATCTTCTCTTTGAAGGACAATCGGTCCTTCTTAATGGCTCCCTCAGCCTCGGAAAGCTTCAGCTCAGCAATCCGGATCTGATTGTTAAGGGAGCTCCTCTCGTCAAAGGACATCTGGTCCTTGACTTCAGCAGGGGCAGTGCCCCAAGGACGGTGTGCCAGTGCAGACACCCTGATCGAGAGCTGCGAAAAACACAAGCACGTAAGCGACAAAAATCACCTGGGAAAAAAAAAGATAGAGAAACAGACATATACCTCGACAAGGGTAGCCTTCAGGGCCTCAAACTCCTGGCCATCGGCAGCCCAGCATGCTGCCTCATCGGCAGCCGTCACCAGATAAGGGGAGGCCCTCTCGAACCTCCCTGCTAGATCCGCCCTCGAGAGGGCAATCGAAGGGGATGATCCCTCGACCTTCAGCCTCTTCGCTGGGGCCTGCTGCACCCCAGACGAAGTGATGGTAAAAGTAAGGGGATAAGGAAGCTGCCCCTCGAGCTTGGCCTCGAGGGTCTCATGCTTCACTACAGGAGCCAAGGGAGGAAGGGCCTTAGCGGCCGAAGCCAAAGCCGCACCCTCCGTCGAGGTCACTCCCTCGAGCTTAATCGCCTTCGAGGTATCAGGTAACCTCGAGGCAGCAGTGGCGGAGTTCGAACCGGCCTTCGCCAGCTGGCGGCGCTTGGCCGCTCGAAGAGCCTCGGGGGTGATCAACGACGGAGACATTGCAATAGAGGCAAAAAGGATGGTCGAGATTGAAAGTTTGAAAAAAGAAAATGCAAATGGTGTAATGACGACGTTGAAACACCTCATACTTATAAGAAAAACAAATCACGAATTTCAAGGCTGTCATAACTTCCCTTATGGGCCTCACCAGAACAGGAGCCCATCACCCTGAAGGCCTGCCACGTATCCAGTACAGGGCCCAAAGCCCCCAGGGCACTCAAGGCATGAGGAAGACGGTATTACCCTCAGCATCAAAAACATCATCCAAGGCCACCACTTACGAAGAAAGGGCATTGCCCCCTCGATGCCTAGCCCGAGCGAAGTACTCGAGCAAACCTCTCAAACAGCCTACAACTCGAAAGCTAGAACTAGCTCGAGAAGCAACCCTTCGCAGGTACACTCGAGACAAGAGCGTATCGAGAGTAGTTAAGTTCAGACAAACACGACCAAAAAATAGACTTCGAAGGATAACACGAGACGAATGACAAAAGGTTTCTTCTTTCATTTCAATCAAAAGGTACATCCTAGAAGAACTACATCCAAGCTAGATACAAATGGCAAAAAGATGAATACAAGAGCTACTCGGCATTGCTGGAAGAACCACTTGACGAACTGCTCGAGGAGTCGAGAGAAGTTGAACTAGAGGTTTCATCGAGCTCGTCCTCGCCACCCTCACCTTCTCCTTCCGGGGCACCCTCACTCTCAGCGTCACCTCCGATCCCGGACCCATGGCCATCGACACCCTCTAAGGGAGTCTCGAGAGCCGGGGAAGAGTCAGCCTCAAGTTCAGCGGCCACGATGGCTTTGTACTCCTTCTCGACTAGGGCCCAGTTGGTCGAGGGAGAGACCTTAGCAAAGGCCTCCCGCAGCTTGGCAAGAGTAACTTTTGTCGCAACCTCGGCCCCCTCGAGCCCCATGTCCGCGGCAAAGTCTTTGCCAGCCTGAGAGCTCTGCCACTCGAGGATGATCCGCTCCCTTGTAGTTGAGGACTCGCCTTTAGAAGAGTCAAACTGCCTCTTGATCGAATCCCGCTGGCTCTGGGCATCTTGGATCTTCTTCCTCCATCCCTCTTCCCGAATAGTGAAACTGTTCTCCTTCTCTTCAAGGTCTTTTTGGGCGGCCTCCAGCTCGAGCTTGTAGTTCAAAGCAAGCTCCCTCTGCCCAACGAGGTCCTCCCGGAGTCGACGAAAGCCGATAGTATGTCGATGGCTCATGGCGGCCATTCGAACTGAACACTGAAAACAGGCAAAGCAATAAAAGTAAGGAAGCAGCAACAGGTAGTGAAAGCTTAGTAAAGAGGGGAACGTACATCAATCCAGGAGGCATGAAGCCCTTCGACCTCCTCTTCCTCGCTCATTACTTGGCAGGCCTCGACATCTGCCTTGGTCAGAAAGCGCTTGAGAGCTAAGTCAAAGCGCCTGGCCTTTTCGACCCCAGACAGCTCGGTGAAGGGCTTCGAGGTCTGCTCCGTGTCACCCGTCCGCGCCCTCTTTCGGCCAGGGGTCTCCTCCTCGTGGTGAGGGAGTTCTCCTTGCGCCTCCACGGCCCTCGAGGAAGCCGCCGTGGATCGAGAGGGAAGGTCGAGGGCCGCTGTCTTCCCCTTATCCTCCAACACCTGGAGCGCCACGATAGCCGCCGCCGAAGGAGGACGGGTACGAGTCCTCTTCACCGGGTCCTATCAGAAAAACAGAAGTTAGAACACAAAACAGAAGGCGTAATGTTCAGATCGAGGGGCGTAAGTTACCTTGGGAGGGCGAGGGACTCGAGTTTCCCCCCGCGACACCTTCGAACGGATCTGCTCCTGCACCCTCTGGTTAGCCGTCAGCCGTTTCTGCATGACTTCACTGAGCTCTCGACGGGCAATGACTGCACGAATAAACAAATAAAGGTTAAGACATGATACATACCAATCAAGACAAGTAGACACCTAGCAGCGGAGGCCCTACCCTTGGGATAAGCCGGGCTCAATCCCATCAAAGAGAGGAAATGCTCGTCACTCAGATCCTCAGCACTAGGATTCCAATGGGTGGGGACCTGCTTTCGATCGCCATTGACTATCGAAGTGATGGTCTGGCAGTAGATGGCAACCCTGGCCTCGTCTTCTGACATTCTGGGCACTGACCTATTTAAAGCCATGTTCGGGCCCTCGAGACTAGGAACAACTGGAAAGTCCCACTGCTCAGCTCGATATATATACATGAACTCTGTGCGGAAGTTCTGTTGGTTCGAAGGCATGGTCCCCACAATCTTGTAAGGAAAGCGTGCTTGTAAGGAAAGCGTGCCTGGAAGGTATACCAACCCTCACCGTTCGATGTCGCAGACATCACGACCAACTTCATCAGGTTCCGCAAGAGGGCCAGGGATAGCTCGACCTCCATCATATCGCATATGGCGAGGAACCCAACCATCGAGCCTACACTATTAGGCATCAACTGACAAAGGGCCATATTGTAGGAACTTAACACCTCGACAACGAAGGGATAGATGGGGAACCTTAACCCCAACTCGAGATAAGCCTTATACAGAGCCACGCAGCCCGTCGGAGGGGTACATACAGTCTCGTCGGGCTCAGGGATGTACAACACATATGGATGTCGAATCCAATACGACGTCTCGAGAAAGCGCAGGTTATCCAACAGGAACTGCATAAAAGGTCCTCGAACGAAGAAGTGCGCGATACACTTGCCCTGAGTCCGGGTCTCCCCCTCTCCACCGCTGGTGCTCGGTTCATGGGAAAGATCTTCACTGCTGCCCTCCATCACTCGAACAACCTGGCCATCGAGAAGATGGTCTAAGTAACTCCTAATTGCCCGAGGACGAGCAACGGTCACCTCGTACGGGGGATTATTTATCTCCTCTCCCCCATCAGACATTATTGAAGCCCCGTCGCTCGAGCACGGTAAAGCGTCGAGCACCCTTGAGGGATCGGGACAGTCGAATGCTACGGACACCACGGGCACCCTATTTATTAACACTCCATCGAACAAGGGCTAAAGTAGTGTCGGGGGGGTATCCGAGCCAGACAAAGAACCCCCGTTATTTATCAAGAGGGGATCCTGTCCGGAAGGGTCCATTTATTAATAAAAAGAAAGGGAAGGAAGTGGTTCGTACCTTATGCAAAACGCCCTCGAGATCCTGCACCTTGATGAAAGACGCAGGTCGACTTGTGTGGCCTCGAGGAGAAAATCTTTTACGCAGCAACAATCCAAATAACGTGAATGGGACAAATGACACGGTCCCCCCTATTTATAAACAAACACCGTACGAAACGGTTGGTATCTCGCGGGCTTGGGAAACTCCCAGAAGCAACAAGATTGACATTGGGCCCTAAAGCAGGCCCAACAGTCACCCTAACCAGAACTACCAGCCTTAGCTGCCCGACCAGTCCATCCCAGCTCACCGGGTTGACTAAACCCAGCTAAGTCCAAAGACCTACAATTAGGCACCTCGCCCAGATCGAGCAAGGGATACTCCAAGTCACCCCAACTACTGGAGTCGGTGCCCGTCAAGCGCTACGACATCAGGACACCCCTCGGGGTGCGCAGGCCCTATCGGTCCTCAAAACGCCCCAGAGCGATGGTTCAAGATATCCCTCAAGGAACACATAGCGTATTCGCCTAACATCCTCCAAAGAGAGATACATCACACACCCCTCGAGATACATGGGGCTCATTAGCCCCTGAGACATCTCGAGCGAGGTCAAGGACGCCCCTCGAGATACATGGGGCTCATTGGCCCCTGAGACATCTCGAGTCAGGTCAAGGACGCCCCTCGAGATACATGGGGCTCATTGGCCCCTGAGACATCTCGAGCGAGGTCAAGGACGCCCCTCGAGATACATGGGGCTCATTGGCCCCTGAGACATCTCGAGAGAGATCAAGGACACCCCTCGAGATACATGGGGCTAATTGGCCCCTGAGACATCTCGACCAAGGTCAAGGGCGCTCCTCGAGATACACGGGGTTCATTGGCCCCTGAGACATCTCGACTGAGGTCACGGACGCCCCTCGAGATACATGGGACTCATTGGCCCCTGAGACATCTCGAGCAAGGTCAGGGACGCCCCTCGAGATACATGGGGCTCATTGGCCCCTGAGACATCTCGAGCGAGGTCATGGACGCCCCTCGAGATACATGGGGCTCATTGGCCCCTGAGACATCTCGAGCGAGATCAAGGACGCCCCTCGAGATGCACGAGGCTCATTAGCCCCTGAGACATCTCGAGCAAGGATAAATTTGTCCCTCGAGACATATGGGGCTCGTTGATCTCCGAGACATCTCTGATAAATTTTATGATACCCCTCAGGATGCACGGGTTCAACCCAAGCCAAGTACAGACTCAATTTTCCGCGAAACATGCGACTTCGGGGGAGCCCTCCCTCACACATCTCGCGTGGGGCTAATGTTTGGGCCCAATATTCCCTAGGCCTAATTTTCATGAGGAGGTCCATCAATCCCCCGGGCAGGGGGCACAATGGGTCCCACAGGAGAGTTACCCTAATCCCAAGATGCTTAGGGATCCCCGGAGTGGGGGCAGAAATGGCTTATTTCCTGAAAAAACAAGATAGCCAATAGTCTCCCTGAGGCCCATCCTATCAATGTTCCCCTTTATGGGAATCCACAACACTATAAGTACCCAATGTCTCATCAATGAACAGGTAATAAATTCTAGACTAACTACTCAATACTCACAGTTAAGCATCCTAACTGACTCGAGCGTCGGAGGGGCGATCCCGGAAACACCCCCGGGGTAGTCTAACCTTCATTCTTGCAGGTCTCCGTGGTACCTCTCGAGCACTCGGCCATTTTGAGCGGTCATCGGCCCTTCGTCTTGACTAACTCCCCCATCTTACAAGTTTTTACCCGAAACACACTAATAGTGTGTTATGAGAAGGGTAGGCATAAAGATGGGATGAATCTGAGTTATATCATATATAGTTGGGATTAATATGAGAAGAGGGTCAATTTGCTGTGAATTTTTCCTAGAAAAAAAAAATGATTATAATCTAATTATGTGTATCTTGTATATTTATATAGTTATGGCTCGTCTCCCATCAAGTAAAAGGAGGAAGAGCATCAACATGTATTGCAATATATTGGCAGATGATGATCATGGTTATAGAGATAATAGTTGACCTCATGTATGTTCAAACTAATATGAACATTTAAATTTCAAAGCCTATGACATATACATTTGATAACTCTATTGAAGAAAGGTGTCATGCTAGATTTTTAAATCTCATGCCAATGATCCAAGATACTGATGTAACATGTCTAGATAATCTTATAATGGATAGAGCTTGTTTTTATAAGTTATGTGAGATGTTTAGGGATGGTGGTAAGTTGCAAGGAAACAAGAATACTAGTTTGGAAGAGATATGTGCTTTATTTATTTTCATACTTCCGCACGACACAATAAATCGAAGAACTCAACTATATTTTAGAAGAAGTGGAGAGATAGTGTCAAGGTATCTCTACTTAGTTTTATAATCACTTCTTAGATGTCACCATGTACTATTAAAAAAACCTCTTCTGGTGACAGAAAATTATCAAGATGAGAAGTGGAAATGGTTTAAGATAAATTTAATTTGATACAATAATAAATTATTATTTTTTGATAAAAAAAGGGTCAATAATAAATAAATGACAAGTTTTTTTTGTAGAATTGCTTAGGTGCTTTAGATGGCACTCACATCAAGGTTCATGCTGGGGATAATGACAATGTTAGATTCAGAAATAGAAAAGGAGAACTCACCACTAATATAATGTCTTAGATGCCTGCACGAGAGATTTGCATTTCATATATGTGTTGTCCGGTTGGGAGGGTTCAGCACATGACAATAGAGTACTTCGTGATGCACTTTTTAGGAAAAATCCATTTAAAGTTTCTCAAGGTAATGGGAGTATTTACTTTTTTTTGTACTCCCTCCGTCCCAGAAAGATCTGAACACTTGTTAGGACACGTATTTTAAGGTGATAAGTTGTAGTGTAGTTATCAAATGTTATTTTGTTTAAAATGTAGATGTGATAGGAGTTGGTGGGGTAATTTTTATTATAGGAGAGAGAAAGTTGGGTAACTTTTTATTGATAAAAGGTAGAGTGTGGGCCAAAGGAGTGTAAAAGAAATAATATATTAATAGTAGGACCATGCGAAAAATGGAAGTGTTCAAACTAATTTGGGACAAATATAAAAGGAAAGTGTTCAGACTATTCTGGGACGGAGGGAGTAGTAGCTAAATAAATTTATCTTATGAAAATTAATTAAATGATTAGTATTTTTTTTTCTTCTTTTAGGTAACTACTCCCTCCGTCCCAAAATACTCTTGACACTTATCAAGGCACGTAATTTTAGATGATAAGTTGTTGTTTGGTTATCAATTGTTATTTTATTGAAAAGTAGATGTGTTAGGAGTTAGTAGTTAGTAAAAGTAGTATTATTTTATTTTAAGGAGAGAGAATGTGGGCCATGGTTAGAGTTGGTATGTAATAGGAGTGGTATTATTTTATTTAGAGGAGAGAGAGTGTGGGCCAATGTTTAAAAGGTAGAAGGATTAAAATAATAGTGGGTCATATCCAAAAATAGAAGTGTAAAGAGTATTATGGGACAGATGATAAAGGAAAGTGTAAAGAGTATTCTGGGACGGAGGGAGTACTACTTATGTGACGCTGGATATATGAATGTGAGGGTTTTTAACACCATTTAAGGGTCAAAGGTACCATCTAAGTATTTGGAAAAGTGGTATTGCTCATCCATTATCAGTTGAGGAATATTTTAACATGATGCATTCTCAAGCAAGGAATGTAATACAGAGATGTTTTGGATTGCTAAAAATGAGGTGGGCTATTTAGTGGTGTCAATCTGGGTCACTGGCTGGGTTTGGGTTGACCCAACCTGGGTCAAAATGATTTGGGTCGGAATAATCTGGGTGAGAGTGTGCCATGGGTCGGAACTGGGTGGGTCGGGTGGACTTGGGTCGGGTTCAACTGGGTGAGAGGGCTCTCAGAACTGGGTCAGAACTGGGTCGGCTGGGACTGGGTCGGCCGGTATCAGGGTTGGGTGAATTTGGGTCGGAATGGAATAAGGTGAAGTCGGCCCAAATCGGCTTTCGGAATAACTTGGGTCGGAATAAATCGGCTTTCGGAATAATTTGGGTCGGAAGAAATCGGCTTTCGGAATGAATTGGGTCGGAATAAATCGGCTTTCGGAATGACTTGGGTTGGAATAAATCGGCTTTCGGAATGAATTGGGTCGGAAGAAATCGATATCGGAATGACTTGGGTCGGAATAAATCGGCTTTCGGAATGACTTGGGTCGGAATAAATCGGCTTTCGGAATGACTTGGGTCGGAATAAATCGGCTTTCGGAATGACTTGGGTTGGAATAAATCGGCTCTCGATTGGACTTGGGTCGGCTGAAGCCTCAAACCGGCGGCGTATTGACTTGGGTCGGAAGAAATCGGTTCTCGAAATGACTTGGGTCGGAATTATATAGTATATATTAAGTTACGAAGACGAAAGTTATAACAATTAACATGTGATCATATACTGATATTGTAAATTGTGATTGAGTCATTGTGAATTTTGTGATAATATACATTGAGACTTATATTACTAATTTAATTAAAAAGTTACTAAACTAAGACTTATAATTTATATAGTTATATTATTGGCTATTGGCCATCGGGTTATTCTTATTCATGATTGCATAAGTATTCAAGTAACAACCATAAGGGCTAAGGCATAAGTCCATACCGATTATTGATTAAAATCAATAAACTATTAAACTTAAACATTTAGTTAGTTAGTGACTTAGTCACTCTCAAGTCTCACCGAGTCACCACATAGCAACAAAAAGAGTAAAAATTAAAGAATTAGGTTGACATTAATGAAAGCATCGTAATTATAACCGTGATCAAGATTGTTCGACTTTCATCGTTCATGGAACAACAGAACAAGTAACAATGATCAACGTTAATCGAATATGAAGATGATAACTGTGATCAAGATGATACATAATCATATCAGTAGTGGATGAAACATTGAAACTATGAAAGTAGATCATAGTTAATACCAATCATATCAGTGGAGGATCAAGATCATTGATGTTTCGGTTGTTGATCTTAAAAGATAGTAACATAGGAGGCGATCTTATTAAACGGTCCATGTTAAACGGTTGTTGATCGACTTTCGTTAAGTTAAGGTTCACATAGATCAAATGATCATAAGATTGATTGTCTTTGACATTAATCAAAACCATCAAAAGATTAATGTCTTTCATCTTTCGTGTTACGGGGTTCTTTATAAAAAGATATGGCTCGATCATCGATGTTATTACACGGTTAACAATAATCGAAGCATCATTAGATTGATCGACTTTCATCGTTGATGTTTCAGTTGTGGATCTTAAAATATACTAAGATAGTAACATAGGACTTAGGAGTCTCGAGTCCATTTGATTATCCATATCTTTGAGTTGCTATACGT
This sequence comes from Beta corolliflora, assembly GCA_947648045.1. Lineage (NCBI taxonomy): Eukaryota > Viridiplantae > Streptophyta > Magnoliopsida > Caryophyllales > Amaranthaceae > Beta > Beta corolliflora. The sequence continues at coordinate 4,842,468 of CANSZD010002921.1, read as the reverse complement.
ATCGACATCGTCGTATCGGTATTACGGTAATTCATAACAGTTTGACGTCATTCATAATCATCTTTACATTCAGATTATATTATCTTTTTAGAAATTAATTACCTCATTGCAAACTTTCATTTAACTAATCATCTTGATAGAATTATACTAAACCCATTATAGAAAATCATTCTAGTTGTAACACGAGAATTATCATACAATTACCTATTTAATTCACATAGAATATGGACCTTGACAACTACCAACCCAAAACTATGATTCTTACTCTACTCTAAATATGTTTCTTTTCTAAAATCTAAATCACCATTAACAAAAATCGTCATTCCATTAATTATTGTATGTCTTGAAAGCAAGACGTATATTATGATTACATATAGCTAACTTATTTCTAATCTACATATCACCCACTAATGTAAGTAAGACCTTTTTAAAGTAATTTACAAACTTATATCCAACTTAATTAATTAATAACATAACAACGTAGTCTTCTTAACGGAACTCATTACTCTTAAAAGAATCGTTAGCAAGGTCACTTTTCCACTTTATTAATTGAATAATTACAACAAACATACCAAGTATTATATAGTTCATGTTTGTGTAAGCAATATATAGTGACTTTACATGAATCAACTTGTTTAAAATTAAAATGAAAAATACTAATTAAACTTCTAAAGTTTATAATTTTTATTAATTTATAATATTAATAATAGTTTAGATTACTAAATTCCTAATAACTAAACAAATTAATACTAGAAGTCTAGATTAGTAAATTAGTTGTCTAGAATTATTAATTTAGAAATTAGAAAATACAATACTTAACTTAACCGTAAGTCTTAACCATTGATTTGAGAAAGATAAAATCCAACCATTGTTATTTTGAAATCCATGTGCTTGGTAAGTCTTGATGTTCATTGGTCAAAAAAATAAAGCAAGGATCATGGTTTGAGACCATTGATTAGCAAACATAAAATCTGAACCCTTCATTTATATACTTACTCTCTAACATCTAAAATCTTCACTCTAAAATCTGAGCCATTCATTCTTGTAACCAACGGTTTAGATTAAAAAAAAACCCCTAAAATTCCCTACTATATAAACCCCAATTTTAATGCCCCCCTCATTTCACCACTTGCCAAAACCAAAACGGCAAAGCAAACCCTAAAATTCTCTCAGTTTCTCTCGAAGTTTCTCGGTCTCTCCAGTCTCCTCCCCTCATTCTCTCATTTTCCGATAAAAAAATCCTAAAAAACCTAACAATCAACCGCCCTTCTCTCATTTTCAGAGCAAAAGCCAAAAAAAACCCTTAATTTCTCAGCCCTTCTCTCAATTTCCGATAAAACCAAACAAAAACCCTAAAATTATCGGTCCTTGTCTCAAAATTTCCGATCAAAAAATAAAATTTTGAGTTTTTCACTTTCTCTATTAATTTTTCCGAAGAACGTAGAGGTTTGTGGTGAAAATTTGAAGAAAAAAGGCGTGGATTTGAAGAAAAAAGCGTGGATTTGAAGAAAAAGGTAACAAATTGAAGATCGGGGGAAAACAAAAGCAAAAATTCAATTTTTAAAAACGCTATGTCACAACCAGGTAAGTCTTCTGATTTCCGTTTTTTTTTTAGAACTAGGTGAAGATCTGCTTGATTATGATTGTGGGATATGTGCTGGTCCAGATTTGCAGATCTGCTGGAATATCATGTTTTTTTTTGTTTTTTTTGTCATATTTTAGATCTAGAATTTTAGGCTTTGTGGTTTGTGCTAAAAATTATATGCATGATTAATTTGGTTTTTTTATTATGTGTTAGTTTTTAATTATGTGTTCGTTTTTTTATTATGTCTTAGTTTTTTTATTATGTGTTTCGTTTTTTATCATATTTTTTTTGTTTTTTTTGTCATATTTAAGATCTAGAATTTTAGGGTTTGTGGTTTGTGCTAAAAATTATATGCATAAATTATTTAGTGTTTTTATTATGTGTTAGATTTTAATTATGTGTTCGTTTTTTTTTATTATGTGTTAGTTTTTTTATTATGTGTTTCGTTTTTTATCATGTTTTTGTTTTTGTTTTTTTGTCATATTTCTAATCTAGAATTTGAGGGTTTGTGGTTTGTGCTAAAAATTATATGCATGAATTATTTAGTTTTTTTATTATGTGTTAGTTTTTAATTATGTGTTTGTTTTTTTGATAATGTGTTAGTTTTTTTATTATGTGTTCGTTTTTTGATTATATGTTGTCTTCGTTTTCACTTTCGCATTAGCCAAAGTTGGAAATCTAGGGTTTTGTAATTTGAACCTAAATATGCATTAGCCAAAGTTGGAAATCTAGGGTTTTGTAATTCTGCCCAGAAAATTATTATTCTTGGGTTTCAATTTTCGGGATTGATCTAATGACCCATGATTTAATTATCTTGTATATGAATTTTAAATTATCTTGTATAATGTATATTAGTTTTTAATTTCTGAAATATTTGTATATTACTTTTTTTGCTGTTCTTGTATATAACTGTTTGTTCATGATTTGATTATGTCAATCATATTTGTTCTTGTATTTCATGATGTTTGTTCTTGTATATCATGTGTATCATTTTTGTTCTTGTATATCATGTTTACGATCTGGGTTTGTGACTTTGTGTTAGGGTTTTGTGTGTGGGTTTTGTGTATTCGGGTTATATTTGTGTTTCTGGGCTTGTGTTTTTGGGCTTGTGTTTCTGGGCTTGTGTTCTGGGCTTGTGTTTCTGGGCTTGTGTTTCTGGGTTTTGTGTTTTTGGGTTTTGTGTTTAGGGGTTTGTGTTTCTGGGTTTGTGTTTAGGGGTTTGTGTTTCTGGGTTTGTGTGTTTAGGGGTTTGTGTTTCAGGGTTTGTGTGTTTAGGGGTTTGTGTTTAGGGTTTCTATTTAAGGTTAGTGTTGAGGGTTTTACCCTAAACCCTAAACCTTAAACTCTAAACCCTAAACTCTAAACCCTAAACCCTAAACCCTAAACCTTAAACCCTAAATTATCTTGTATAATGTATATTAGTTTTTAAATTTCAATATATTTGTATAGTACTTTTTTTTACTGTTCTTGTATAGGGTTTACTGTTCTTGTATCATATTTGTTTTTGAATTTCATGATCTTTGTTCTTGTATATCATGTATCATGTTTGTTCTTGTATATCATGTTTACGTTTCTGGGTTTGTGACATTGTGTTAGGGTTTTGTGTTTCTGGGCTTGTGTTTCTGTTTCTGGGCGTGTGTTTCTGGGTTTTGTGTTTTTGGGCTTTGACGTTTTGTGTTTAAGGGTTTGTGTATCTGGGTTTGTGTTTCTGGGTTTTGTGTTTCTGGGGTTTGTGTTTAGGGTTTGTGTTTAGGGTTAGTGTTGAGGGTTTAACCCTAAATCCTAAACCCTAAACCCTAAACTCTAAACCATAAACCCTAAACCCTAAACCCTAAACCCTAAACTCTAAACCATAAACCCTAAACCCTAAACCCTAAACCCTAAACCTTGACCTTGACCTTAACCTTGACCTTGACCTTGACCTTGACCTTGACCTTGACTTTGACCTTGACTTGTTTAGACTCTGTCTTGTTTAAATTTTAAATGTGTGAATTTATTTTTCAGTTGATCAGTTGACATTGGACTCCATTATTGGGTCCAATTCCCTTTCTGTTGAGGAGGAAACCATTTCTCCCCAAACCCATGATCCCCTCCTGTTTGGGAGGCGTACTGCCAAGGTTTGGCAGCACTTTACCTTGTTTAAGAAGGAAGATGGTAAGATATTTTCTACATGTAAGCATTGTAATGCTAAGACCTATCGTGCTGAGGGAACCCAAGGTACTAATAACCAAAATAAACATTTAGAGAAGTGTGAAGCTTACTTAAAAGTAAAAACTGCTCAGCCTGGGGGGCATTAAGATAAAAAAAACTTTTTATCGTATGTTTGTTGAAGCTATTATGTTTGCTGAAGCTATTATTTAAAAGACAAAGAATTGTGGATGCTCGTGTCACTTTTGCTGGCTTTCTTGTGTTGTGAAGTTTGTGTTGTTAATTATAGTCGAGTGCTCGATGATGAGGTCAACTTGTGTACCTGAGAGCCATTATTGATTTTAAAAGTAAATTAAATTTTCTTATCTTTGCAATATTTACTTGTTTAAAATTGATACTTATAAACTGCTATTGCTATATGGTTTTCTTTGGGAGTTTTTTTAAAAGTAAATTAAATTTTTTTATCTTTGCAATATTTACTTGTTTAAAATTGACACTTATAAACTGCTATTGCTATATGGTTTTCTTTGGGAGTTTTTTTGGGGGTTTTGCTACCTTCTGTTGGCATGTTGCTGCTGTTGTTGGCTCTATTCTTCTGCTGCAATTTGTTCGGTTCTTCTTTGATGCTGCCTTCTGCTGCTTCGCCGCTTCTTGGTGGTGGTCTCTTCGGCGCGTCTTTGCTCTAATGTTGTTGCTGGTGGTGTTCTATTGTTGCTGCTGCTGCTCGTGGTTGTCTGTTGTTGCTGCTGCTGGTGGTAGTCTGTTGCTGCTGCTGCTGCTGTTTGATTTCCGATTTTGCTGCTGCTGCTGCTGTTTGATTTCCGATTTTGCTGCTGTTGGTGGTCATTTTATAATTTTTTTTACTTTAGAGTTTAGACTTACTCATTTTCATATGTACATTATTCATTTGTAAGTGTACTTTATCTTTTGTAAACATTATACTATTATATGAATATAAGAGTTTTCTATTTTTCCTAATTTACTTGTCTTATTCTCACCAATATCCCTTCAAATTCAATATACTTTTCGGTTCAACTATTTAACTATGCACCTTCATCTAAGAATAATTTAACTATGCACCTTCAAATTCAAAATGATCGTAATGTATAAATGTGAGGCAATGGCTGCAAGCCTGCGAGGCTGCGACTATACTATTAATAAGTTTAAGACTTTACGTGCATTTTGGGAGAAACAAGAGGATGAAGGGGCAAATGAGCTATTTGTTTGGGCTATGAGGCTTATAATATTAGCCAAAGTTTTTGTTTGGGCTATGGCCTATGAGGCTTATAATATATAGCCTAATTCTTTAAAGGAAAAACGGATTTGGGAAACAAATTACTAACAGATATAACAATAATTTATACATTTTATAATCTTCACTTCAACATATTTCTGCCTTAGTTTTATGGCAATAATTCGGTATAATGGAATAATTTTGTAACACCTTTTTTTCCCATAACACTGCTCTTTTTTTTTTGATAGCTGATTAAAACTTACTAGTTACTACTCATACATAGTTGTGATGAGAGGAAGAAAACTGGGTCGGAATGATTTTGGGTCGGGTTGTATTGGGTCGGAATGGTTTTGGGTCGGGTTCAGTTGGGTCGGGTGGTAAATGGGTCGGGTGGTAACTGGGTCGGGTTGTATTAGGTCGGGTTGTATTGGGTCGGAATGGTTTTGGGTCGGGTTCCGTTGGGTCAGGTGGTAACTGGGTCGGGTGGTAACTGGGTTGGGTGATAACTGGGTCGGTAATAACTAGGTTGGGTCACAACTGGGTCGGGTGCTAACTGCGTGGGTTTAACTGGGTCATTGGCGGGTGAAGTTGGGTCCGGGTTAGTTTTGGGTCGGAAACAGGTTGGGTCTGGGTCGTTGTTCACGGGTGCAACTGGCCACGGGTCCACCTGGGTCGGCCCAGTTCAGGTTGGGTTGCCAATTCCACGGGTTGAACAGGGCACGGGTGGACGCTGGGTCGGAATGGGTCGGCTTTCCACCCGACCACTCTCGACTCGGAACAGGTTGGGTCTGGGTCGGAAGCGGGTTCACCCGTGGGTCGGCCCAGTTTTTGACACCTCTAGGGCTATTCTAAAAAACACAACTTGGTATTGTCAAAAGACAGTAAGTAGAATTATTATTGCATGTGCGCTGGTACTGTAGGCGTGTTTTTATTTCGCCTACACGGTGTGAGCACGTATTTGACTACCCTATTGTAAAGGTTTTATTTAAAAATATTTTGCAGTCACCAACAAGTCTTTAAAGGAAGACACTTAAACCTAATTGGATATTGGGAAATCGTAGGGACAAATAAGGGACTTATCCAATGTATTTCCCCGTCCTGACTCCATAGATGGTCAATGAAGCATAGATTGAGTTCAGAGGTGAGGGTACGAATACAGTCATTATGAACCACATTCGCCCACTGCTAGCCTCTACTAAATATCGATTCATGTCAAGTTTTATGCAATAGAATAACCAAATAATATTTTCATGCACCCTAAAAATAAATTAGTCTAGGTTGGTTCAAGAAACACATAAAAAGACTATTTTTAGTGATATGTTATTATGCAATCAAATTATAGGGAACCTAACATATTGTCCAAATTATCTGATTAATATTAGAACAATTCTTTAGGTCTTGATTAGCAATAATAGCATGTGAGGTGATGAAAATGCAAGCAGGACAATCAAGCAAGCATATGATAATATATATAAATAAATAGAAATAGAGAAAGAGATTAGAATATACAAAGGAACGATTTTTATATTATAGATCTACATCATGAAAGAAACAGTTAGTAACTTCAATATCAAAATAATATATTTATTCAATGCGATTATAACGTGGCTTAGGCCTGAGAGATTGACAACCTTCGGGACGAGCAATCGTGAAGCCTGAAGATCTGAACTTGCATGTATGTCTGAAAGTATGTATTTGTGTTTGTATATTTGAAAAGTATGAGAGTCTGCAGAGAGATTTTGTAAAGTGTATTCGTAAAAGTGTCGAAGTGTATGAAAGTCGTAATGTAAAAGTGTATGGAAAAACCATCCTTGATTCGGGAAAATCGAAGCCTATTTATAGGAAAACCGAAACTGTGTGTCACGCTGTGGGTGCGCGAGGCGCAGCACCCTGTGTGACGCACAATCACACGTGTCACGCGCTCATTGGTGCGCCTGACGCGACACGCTCAATCAGCTGCGCACACGTGGCACACGCTTTGAAAAAAGATAGAAAAGAACACTGCGCGTCACACAGAGGAGTGCGCCAAGCACATGACTCTATGTGACACATAATGCTAGGTGTCAGGCACACCAATTTGTGCTTGACACAGTTGGACAATGGTGCGTCTGACGCACAATGGTGCGTGATACGCTCAAGTTACACGTAGTATTTACGTAACTTTGGGTGCACTTTGCTAAGGGTTTGATTGTAATTGTTAACGTTCGTGTTTTATTTAACCCTTAGCGGAAGTTCGGAGCTTTGCGAGATAATTGGTGTTAACGTCTTATGTTCCGAGCTTTCAAGGTGAAATGCATTTGAGCCAAGCAAAGTATCAAGCTGCATCGCAAGCACAACATCGTCTCACCAACCAAGCTCTCGTGCGCGCTCCTCACCAAGCTCTCGTGCACCGCAAGCTCGGCATCATAGCCCAGCTCTCGCGTGCACGCTCAACACCGCACGCCCAGCGCTCGAAGGAAGCTGCCCAGCAAGCATCGCTCATCGCCCAGCAGCCTCGCTCGAAGCACCGCACGCCCAGCATGCTCGCCCAGCGCATGCTCGCCCAGCGCATGCTCGCCCAGCTCTGGCCCAGCGCGCATCTCGTACCTCGCGAGATAGGTCGCACCTCGCGACTTGCTTGCTCGCACCTCGCGAGATTCCTCGCACGGTGCGACCTGCTTGGCTTGGCCCAGTTCTTCAGCTCGTGTAGGAAGGCAGAGTACTCTTCGCACGGTGCGACCAGACTCGCACCTCGCGACCCCTAGGTCGGTCTAAATGTCGGCTGATTTTTGAGCTTTAGTATAAATACTAAACTTGATTTTGGACCTAGGGGGGGCAGCAGCCACAAGGAGAGGGAGTCTCCAAAACTCCACTCCTCTCTTGTTGTCTTCTCTTTTTAGTTTTTATTTTCTAGTTTAGTTTTTGTAGATTTCAATTATGGGATTGGCTTATGCTATGCCGATTGTAGCTTGAACCGTTCTTGAACGAGATTAATATGAAGCTTCAAGCATTATTGTGAGATCTTTCCTCTCTATTTAGTTCCTTTGATTATGGTTTAATTTCTATGCTTGCTTTCTATGATTTTTGCATGATTATGCTAGGAATATTACTAGTTTGATTGTGTAATTAATCTAATGCTAGATTTAAGAATAGAATCAGATTGTTTTATTCTTTTATCAATTGGTAGCAAACTAGGGAGTAACTTAGATGCTGATCATCTTGGTTATTTCTTAGGGAAATTGAATTAACTGTTAAATGTTTATCGTTTGTATGACGTTAGCAGGTCTGTTGGTTCTCTGTGTTTATTGCTGCTATTGGATTGAACTTAGACGCGATCGGACTAGGTTATCCTTTAGTTAGGGTTTTATAGTCACGCTGATCGTGCTATTCAACTAAGAATAAGGAGAACGCGAGATTAGTTCTCGACAATAGATAATCATGGAAATAATTAGAGTGGAGGTTCAAGGATCGATAATGAATTGAAGTGGATGTTAATCGGATTCAAGATCTTCCCATATTGATTTCTCATTTTGTTTATATGCTAGTTAGTTTTAGTTTGTTAGTAAATCTACTTGAAACCCCCCTTTGTAATTATTATTAGGTTTCTCGGCCCTTTGCTTAATCTAGGTTTCGAATCACGCTGAGTATTAAACTCGTCCCTGTTTCCCTGTGGATACGACCCCTACTTCCATTATACTTCCTTAGTGTAAAAGAGAGTAGGAGAAATTTTATCTTTGGCCGGGTGCGGTGCACGACGACACATCCGCGCCCGCCCAAATTTTGGTGCCGTTGCCGGGGAAACGGTGTTACTTGTTTGTATTTAGCGTGATTTTTGGATGGTATTGCTTGTGCTCTTTGTTTTTGGTTGGCCACTCTCTTGGGAATGGTTGATTGAAGCTTTTGACGGTTTATTGCTTGGTTATTGTCTAGCTTTAAATATTTATATTAATGGTCATGACTTGGATTAGTTAGGAGTACTACTAGTTGATGTTTGTTGTTGACTTAATGCTAGGTTTTGGATATAATCTGATGTTATATGCTCAACCATGTTATAGTAAGCTAGATATTAACGATGCATTGCAAGAGTTCTTCTCAATCAGTTTTGCAGGTAGTTGAAGTGGAGATTGACATGGAACCACCATTGTCACACATGGAGCACAACCCAATGATTAAGCTTAAGGTACTAAGTCGGGCTCACGACTTTAAACAACAGCGCTTCTCGGGAGGCAACCCGTGACCCCTTTATTTTCTTTCTTTTCCTTTATTTTCTCATCAAATTTCCACCACCACAACAAAGTTTCTTTCACCCACCGCCCACCCACTAAAAAGATCCACAACCAATCTTAATCCGCTTGGAACCAAAATCCACAAAAGAAAATCCGTTGGGAGGACTTCAATAGCTAGGAGTTGGTAACACTAGAGGATTGAGATTGTTAATGTATCTTTTCGATCTCTTAAGCTAGGAGCAAATCTCAAAAATCTAAACAAAATTTGAATTTGTCATTTGTTTGAGTGATTCGAGGGAGAGGGTTGTGAGTTGAGTTATGAGATTTGAGTTGGTGTTGTTAAGAAGTTTGAGTTTGACGGATTGCTTTTCATGAGTTTTGAGCATTCGATCTTCGATTTACCCGATTTTCAAATTTCTCCCCTTTTTCAGTTTACTTTTTCTTTTAATTGTCGACACATTGAGGACAATGTGTAGTTTAAGTAGGGGGGAGGGTATTCTCATTCTCATGTATCTATGTTGTATATATTACTTTCAATTTGAAAAAAAAAAAATGAAAATGAAAAAAAAAATTGAAAAAAAAAAAGAATATAAAAAAAAAGTGATGAAATGAAACCCGCTGAGTTGAAAACCCGCAAGGGCGGGCGACTCGGGCAAAATTGGGGGCTCGGATAGGTCGAAAACCCGAAAGGGCGGCCTATGCAAAAAAGAGCTAGTTGAGCGGGTAAGATGGTGAGATGCAACCAAAAAGAAATGTGTGAAGCTAGGATGAAAACCCGAAAGGGCTCCTAGGCAAAATGAGAGATTAAGAGAGAATTTTGTACTTTGAAAACTCATTTGCCGGAGATGGTGTCATAAGGTGGAAAGCGTTTTCGGGTTGGGTTGGTTATTTCATCCTTGATTTTGTGAAGATTTATTTTGGCTTTCACATTCTTTTGGTTGATTGTTTGTTTTTGGGAGTAAGCATGGAATTTATCCCTTTTTGTCTTCATTCCATGGCTTGCTATTTTAAATTAGTTGTAGTAGTAGTAGTTTTAGTTTATCTTTTGAGGTTTTAGGCGAGCTGTCATTTTGATTGTGGCGTTTGAGTGAGTTCAACTCCTTTGAGATCCTTCAGGATTTGAGCTCACATTTTGGTTGTCGTTTGCTGGTTATTGTTGTTGTCGCGTCTTTGTATACTTCAGGTGAGCTTGAATCTAAGTGTGGGGGAATCATCATCCCTTACGTTTAGGATTTGAGCGTATTTTGTTAAGATGTGATAATGATGGTGTAGTTGATGGGGAGTGTAGGTTGGTGTCGTTAGCTTGGGTGATGATTTATTTGGTGATCCTCATTTTGAGTTTACTCGAGGTCGAGTAAAGTTCAAGTGTGGGGGTATTTGATACGCTCAAGTTACACGTAGTATTTACGTAACTTTGGGTGCACTTTGCTAAGGGTTTGATTGTAATTGTTAACGTTCGTGTTTTATTTAAGCTTTAGCGGAAGTTCGGAGCTTTACGAGATAATTGGTGTTAACGTCTTATGTTCCGAGCTTTCAAGGTGAAATGCATTTGAGCCAAGCAAAGTATCAAGCTGCATCGCAAGCACAACATCGTCTCACCAACCAAGCTCTCGTGCGCGCTCCTCACCAAGCTCTCGTGCACCGCAAGCTCGGCATCATAGCCCAGCTCTCGCGTGCACGCTCAACACCGCACGCCCAGCGCTCGAAGGAAGCTGCCCAGCAAGCATCGCTCATCGCCCAGCAGCCTCGCTCGAAGCGCCGCACGCCCAGCATGCTCGCCCAGCGCATGCTCGCCCAGCTCTGGCCCAGCGCGCATCTCGCACCTCGCGAGATAGGTCGCACCTCGCGACCTGCTTGCTCGCACCTCGCGAGATTCCTCGCACGGTGCGACCTGCTTGGCTTGGCCCAGTTCTTCAGCTCGTGTAGGAAGGCAGAGTACTCTTCGCACGGTGCGACCAGACTCGCACCTCGCGACCCCTAGGTCGGTCTAAATGTCGGCTGATTTTTGAGCTTTAGTATAAATACTAAACTTGATTTTGGACCTAGGGGGGCAGCAGCCACAAGGAGAGGGAGTCTCCAAAACTCCACTCCTCTCTTGTTGTCTTCTCTTTTTAGTTTTTATTTTCTAGTTTAGTTTTTGTAGATTTCAATTATGGGATTGGCTTATGCTATGCCGATTGTAGCTTGAACCGTTCTTGAACGAGATTAATATGAAGCTTCAAGCATTATTGTGAGATCTTTCCTCTCTATTTAGTTCCTTTGATTATGGTTTAATTTCTATGCTTGCTTTCTATGATTTTTGCATGATTATGCTAGGAATATTACTAGTTTGATTGTGTAATTAATCTAATGCTAGATTTAAGAATAGAATCAGATTGTTTTATTCTTTTATCAATTGGTAGCAAACTAGGGAGTAACTTAGATGCTGATCATCTTGGTTATTTCTTAGGGAAATTGAATTAACTGTTGAATGTTTATCGCTTGTATGACGTTAGCAGGTCTGTTGGTTCTCTGTGTTTATTGCTGCTATTGGATTGAACTTAGACGTGATCGGACTAGGTTATCCTTTAGTTAGGGTTTTATAGTCACGCTGATCGTGCTATTCAACTAAGAATAAGGAGAACGCGAGATTAGTTCTCGACAATAGATAATCATGGAAATAATTAGAGTGGAGGTTCAAGGATCGATAATGAATTGAAGTGGATGTTAATCGGATTCAAGATCTTCCCATATTGATTTCTCATTTTGTTTATATGCTAGTTAGTTTTAGTTTGTTAGTAAATCTACTTGAAACCCCCCTTTGTAATTATTATTAGGTTTCTCGGCCCTTAGCTTAATCTAGGTTTCGAATCACGCTGAGTATTAAACTCGTCCCTGTTTCCCTGTGGATACGACCCCTACTTCCATTATACTTCCTTAGTGTAAAAGAGAGTAGGAGAAATTTTATCTTTGGCCGGGTGCGGTGCACGACGACACATCCGCGCCCGCCCAGTGCGCCAGGCGCACTGTGGTGCGCTAGGCGCACGATGGTGCGTAAGGTGCACCGCCTTGCTTTGTGACACGCTTTGACAGCTTTTTTTATAAAATGCATTTAAATGATTTTCTTTTATCTTTTAAGTCCGAAAATCTGATTATAAAATCTGATTTTTATTATAAAAATATCTTTAAAAGTACTTATTTTATTTAAATAAAATAATTAATTATTATTAAATAATTAATTAGGCTTTTTTAAAGAGTTGGGCGCAAAATATAATTAATTATTATGAATAATTAAGTGGGCTTTAAAATACGATTTTGGATCATTTAATAATACGCTTTAACACTTTTAAAATAGTTTTGGCTCTTCGAACTACTCTGCCCTTAGGTCGGACCAATTAAGACTGCGGTATGTTTCATCATTGGGCCCTTAAAAAGGGGAGACAGACGATTATGTGTCTACAGGTACATAACTTCATTCGAACATATATGACTGTTGACCATGTGGAGTATTTGATCGAAGATTACACTCAGGAAGATATTGATGAAAACAACATTGACATTATGGAGACTAGCACATCATGGGATTTGTTTAGACATGACACATGAGCTAGCAACTGAAATGTATACTACATGGTTGCAGACAAGACCTCAATAAATAGTATTACGTTTAGGTTTAATTCTTTTATTTAACCTAGTGTTACTCATGAACTTGCAAGTTGAAGGTTCAATTTTTTTGTCTTTGGATCTTTAATATAAGTGTTGCCTCTAATTAACTTATAAGCCGAAGGTTGAACTTTTAGGCGCTGGATCTTTAATATATTCGTTATCATGCTATATTTATGTTGTAGACATGAGTCAACCTATCACTCAAAGGACTGTAAGGCAGGGAATTAATGCTCCCAACGCAACTAGAAACGTATCACGATGGTCAAATTGTGAAGATCGTGTTGTTGTCAGTCTCAGGAATGATCTTCTTGATCTTGGTGGTTGGAAGGCGGATAATTGTCAATTAAAAAATGGAGCTTATGTAACGCCCCGACTTCTAAGCATCATTATTAAATTAATTATTTACAAGAATTAGCAGCTTCCTAGCTTAGTCAGTGCGTCATTGTCGTACTCTCTGTCCGGGAAATTACAGGGCAAACATTCTTTCATGAAACTAAACCTTTTATAATAGTAAATCTAGAAACGTATAGTTAACTTAAGCATAGTTAGAGTTACGTAATTTAGTGATCATAAACTTGGATTACATAACCGTCATACTCGCATGAATTAAAGTAAACTATTCCTCACTGCTATGCCATCCCATCTTCATATGCATACCTAAAACAGAAATACAAAACGTCATGAGCCAAGGCTCAGTAACATACTACTCTAGCATCGTAAATTCATTTCAATTCATTTTATTTGCAAACAGGGAGAAGAGAATATAGTAAAACCATTTCATAAACATACACTTCGAATTAAAAGTCATTTACATTGTCATTCATTAATATAATCTCCGTTATCACATTTCATTATCAGAAAACTTTCTTTGGTTACTTGGCGAGTACGACAACAAAAGGCATAGACACCGAGGACATAAGTCCCCCATCAGAAGGTGGCATATAATGCCATAAATCGTAAAAGGCAAAGCCACCGAGGATATTCATCCCCCATCAGAAGGTGGTATATAATGCCAATAGTAACATAAGGCAAAGCCACCGAGGATATTCATCCCCCATCAAAAAGTGGCATATAATGCCAGGCAAAGCCACCGAGGACATTGTCCCCCATCAGAAGGTGGCATATAATGCCATCATGCGGGTGCCACCGAGGACGTTGTCCCCCATCAGAAGGTGGCGTTGCCGCCAGATAACAGAACGACACGTGCACGGCCCAGAGAACATAGTACTGCCATTCACCATCTTTCACTTTCATTTATCATGTTTCGTTTCTTTTAGGTACTTTTAATAAATCATAGTATAATCATTATATAAACGTCATCAAATCATCATTTGCATAATAAAACAGTTCATATCCCGCACACCATAAATAACATAGCATAAACATATATAAAAACATCATGAAACATAGTTGGAAGGGGAGTGCGGGTGTTAGCAGTAGACGTTACCTTGATTCCTGCTTAATAGCCTTGAAAGCCGGGGGAGGCTTGTAATATCTCTTCCTTTTTAATCTAATCAATTCAGGAATAAATAAAAGACTTATTAATATTCTATTCTAAAGTTTGGGTTCCTTGATCCATTTCTATCATGTGTTCATTTTAGGTGGTATTAGGAGTTTTAAATATTTAGGTCTTTGATGGTTGATAAAAGTCATAGGCACTCTTTTTACTTAACAACTTAGCACTTAAGTCGTAGTTCATGATTTGTGACTGTGGGCATCGTATCGTAACTATTTTATATTTTATGAATTGAACATTAAGCATATGTTACAATTTTGTTAACCTTAAATTCAAAACTTCACTATATTAGTTATAGGGACCCTTTTAACATATTTGTCATTTTATAGTCTAACAGTGGCCGTTAGTCTCATGGTTCATGAATCAGGTTTATTAACTTATGATTATGGAACTCGTAATATAACTCTTTCATTCTCGTATTTTAAACTTTATACATAAGTGTCTGCTACTTTAATATATACAAATTTAACAAGTAAACTATACTTAATTTATTAGTCTTTAGTTGATACATTAGAGTTACAAATATGAAATGTACTATCAAGTATTATTGCATAGTATATCATTATATCATTATTTAACCATTTATTAGTCATAGTATAGTCTCATATAATCAAATTACAAGTATTATATATAGTGAGTTTTATTATGTTTGAGTTCTTAGCTAAAGAATCCATCAACATCCAAATATTGCAGCAAATAAAGTTTAACCATCTTACTTAGTCCATTTCATTTACTGATTTATGAAAATTAACCTAATTAATAAAATAAAATCTAATCCCAACAAGTTAAATATATAAATTTAGTTAACTAGTTTAACTAAAACTAAAACTAGGGCTTAGGCCCAACATTATGAGTAGTCAATGGGTGTTTTTGGGCTTAAACTACTTAAACCAAAAATTAAAACAACAATGGGGATGTATTTTCATACCTTTGCTCCAACTGAGCAGCGTCGAACCAAGCTGCAGGGGAAAAGAACGAAGCTCCGGTGGGCAGCGGTGATGCGAGGGTGGAGGCAGCAGTGGGTTGGGGCTCCGACAGCGAAGCTGCATGGGGGTGGTTCGGCGGTGTTTGTCGAGCACGGTGCTCCAGTGCAGCAGTGGGTGCGGCGCGAAACAGGGGAGAGGTGGGACGAGAGAGAGAGAGAGAGAGAGAGTAAGGGACACGGGCTGGGTTTGCGGCGAGGGGGGAAGGTTCACCAACAAGTGGGGCACGCTGGTGGTCAGAGGAGGAGGCCGTGCTGCGGCGCTGCAGTGGGGCGAGGGTGGTTGGTCGAAAACAAAGGAGAGAGAAAGAGAGCAAAAGAATGAAGCTTTTGGGGTTTCCTAGGATGGTGGTTTCTGGCAGAAGTTGAAAATGATGTGTGGGTCATGAATGATGGAGCAATCATGGCTATTTATAGCCATTGTTGGGGGTTCCTAATTTTTGTGAATTGTGTTGATGAATTGATTAAAAAATTGGATTTTTGGGAGATTCGATTTGGATATGGAGTTCTTAATTGAAGTTGAGTTTTTGCGTGCAAGAAAAATAATCTGAATTATAAATCCATGGTTGAGTTTTTGTGAGGGAAAAATGTTGACGTGGAGTTTTGGGATAAATTTTCATCATTTTCTTATTGCTTTGTGAAAGGAGGAAGAAGAATGATAGTGACAGGTTTTTGGTGCATAAAATGCTGATTTGCATCTCCATTAATTGGTGAGAGTGAAGGAGGAGAAGTTGGAAAAATTTAGCATCACTAATTTCTATATATTTTTTATTTATTTATGTCTTCCTTTCTTTCACTCCTTTCCTTTTTCTTACCCTTTTTATTATTAACCCAACATTTGTTATTATTTGCCAAGTTTGCAATTCAAGAAGCAAATAATTATATACTGAAAACCTAAATATTTTGTTTCATTCCTTAATGTATAGCAAACAAAATTTTTGTCACACCTTATAATTAAAGGAAAAATTTAACCCCTAACTATCATTATTTAATTTAAGCAAGTTTAAATTTTCGAGATATTATATCCTTACCCCCTTAGAAAAAGTTTCGTCCTCGAAACTTGATAATTCAGAACAACGTTTCATGGAAATAGTTTCACATTTTTATTTAGGTTGTTAAAACATAAACACTTCTTAAGACTATACTTAATGAGTCATAAAACCATAGCATCATAATAGGTAGCATCAATAGTTGCATGTAATACGAGTTCGTCAATCTGTGTCCAATCATACGATTTAGGCCTCGGGAGTAGAGAAGGTATCAATGTCGTCATTCTCATTTTTATCAGCTTCAGTTGATTGCATCACGTATACTCTTCCAGCTTGCGAAGATCCATGTGCAGGGATTCTATTAGCGTTGGTGTTACTTGTTACATTGGAAAAATTATCTCTGGTGGCGATTTTCTTCCGCATATCCCATATTCAGCCTTTTGTTGAAATCGTTGCTTGATCGACCATCCTGTGGTTTCCCTTTTCTTTTGCCATTCTCGTACACCTCTTTTCGAAGCCTCATTTTTCGCTCGACGTTGATAGCTCAATCATACAATTCTTGGTAGGACTGACCCATGTTGCAGCAAGTTTTTCTTGAAGTTCCAAGTTCAAACCACCTTAAAAACGGTTCATTCTCTAACGATCTGTGGTTACCAAGTCAGGAGCAAACCGAGCCAGCTCTGTAATACCCCGATAATTCTCTATTTTCTAAAATACCTTTTCAATATAAAACTTAGAGAATTATCAAAGCATTATCGCCCGTGTGATAACGTATCGGCTTACTCAGAATTTTGCAGCGGAAATAATAATAATAAATAACTTGAAAATAAAACTTTAGTCAACCAAAAGTCAACTCCAAAATTCAACTCCAAAAGTCAAACCAAAGTCAAACCAACAATAAGTCAAAAGTCAACCTCAAAAGTAAAAGTCAACTATAAATAATAATAAAGTCAACACCAGCTCTCCACTTCCCAAACCCATGATGCATCATCTTCAAACCTGTAATCGACGATGCTCTATTGATCCCGAGAGACTACTCACCAAATGGGTCATCACAGGATCAATAAGGCATAGCCATGATCAACACATATACACAAAGCACGTAATTAGCAAAGCTGGGTATTACTACATAGTAAATAAGTATAAAACCTAACATGATACTAATAAACATTAAGCAGGGATAAATAATAATATAATAACATAGCAGACTAATTTACTGAACTAAACTCCACAACTAATAAATTAATTAATTTAGATGGAATAGGCAATGGAAAGAGTTGTCCAAACCAAACCAGTCTTCAATTTAGAAGGCGAAGTACGGGCGCGACTCCGTACTCCCCTGACCTACGATATCGAGGAACCTTTTAAATAAAAATAGGACACAGTGATCAATCCAGTCCAAGAAAAGCCATGGGCTACCACCATGTACTCCAACTCATACTAGTCCAACACTTCAGAAGTGCACAAGTCTAAAGCTCTTGCTATTCACTTTCCACTTTAAGTGATTAATAAATTATTTACTTATTATGACTCACAAGTAGAACAAATAATATAATCATCAAAGATACATAAACTTCCATCTTTATCTTAGGATTAGATAAGGTGATCATCAACTTAACAATCCAAGAATAATTCCAATATTAACTCCATAACCTTTATTTATTTGTTGACCAAGTCAACAACCAACCAACCTTTCATAGGTGAATAACCAACTTACCAAATAAGGCCCTCAGTCCTTATAAAGTTGTTAAATCATCCAAAGGGAACAACATGATCCATTCATGATCCAATACCAACATAAATATTAAACCCTCATGTGAATTAATAAATTAAAGTTCCCAATCCCATATGCTTGCATCAATCATCCATACAAACATAATATCATCATCATAACCAACAGGCTTCACACAACGGCATAAAACATGCAAATTCAATTTGAATATAAATCACATATGAACTATAAATAGTTCCCTATACATGATACTACATAAATCCCATCGTTAGGACATGATACTAATCCAACCCACACATAGGTATGTACGTACCTTGTGTAGACAAAGTTCGAGCCCACTTTAACAAGCTTAAAAGTCGCCTAAAGAGTATTCTCCGCCTAACAATAATCAACATAACCACAAATCAATACTCTATAAATTTCCAGTAATATTAAAATACTTTAAACCCTCTTTAAAAGTATTTAAAAACCTTTCCCATCATTAAAACTTCAATTATTAATACTCCCTAGTATAGTATTACTATACTAGTCATTAAAACCCCTTAAAAACTCATACTTTGATCATAAAAACTCCTTCATAAGCATGCTAATAAAAATTCCAGCAACTTATAAAGTATTAAAATCCTTGTAGAACATACTTAAACATAACTAAAATCATAAGAGTACTTAATTTCATAAATTATAGTATACTACTATGATTTTTCAACTCATAAAACCCTAAAAATCCATGCTTTGATACTTAAAACCCTAGTTTAAACATAACTATTAAATCTGAAATTTTAATCACTCCATTATATATATTGCATAATCTGAAATCATATTTAAATCATCAAACTACAACTTTTAATCATAAACACATTAAAACAATTCTTAAAAATAAAAGGAAAAATGGAAACTAATAATCCCACCTTTGCCACTTCTGCTCAAAACAATCCCACCTCTTCGAAATCTGGAACCAATCCAACATTTATACCCCATCTTCTCAAAATAAGCCTTTTTACCTCCAACCTGTTTAACAGGTTATATTTTTAGTTTTTTTTTTATTTTTTGTCATTTAATCTCTCTCTTCCCACTCTCTCTTCCCACCTTACATCCTTCTTTCATGGCAGCCCCTCCATCACCACCATGGGCACCACCACCACCCCATGCCGCCTCCACACCACCATAACACCCACACCAAAAACCCCCTTCCCGGAATCCTCCACCTCGAACCCCCTACTTCTAGCCCGAAAACCCTACCACACCACTCTCACCACGACTGACCCCCATCACGACTAACCCCCACCACCCACCCCGAAATCCTACCCCCTTCCACTCGACCCTCACCCCCACTAGACCAAAACCCTACCCCACTGGACCGAAACCCCACCTCACACCCCGACACCCACCACCTCGAACCGAAACCCACCCTACTAGTTAGGGAAAGGGGAGGCTGCTGCCTAGCCACAAACTAACAACGAAACTAGGGAAAGGGGTTAGGGGTGGGGTTAATGCCGTCGACGGGAGGGGAAAGGGAGGTTGGGTTCGGTAGGGAGGGGAGAGGGGGGAGAGGGAAGGGGGCGGGGGGGCGGGGAAGAGAGGAAGAGGGGGGGGGCGGTTGGGGAAGAGGGAAGGGAGGGAGGGCGGGCGGGGAAGAGGGAAAGGAAAGGGGGCGGGGGGAGAGCGGGCGGGTCCTAAGGGGGGATGGGGGCTCCGGCAGGGGTAGGAAAGGGAAGCTTTATTTAAAAAAAAAACCAATCAGAAGGTGACACGTGGCAAGTCACCTTCTAAAACAAGTTACCAATTTCACAAACTGGTAAAAGGCTTATTTTGAGAAGATGGGGTATAAAGGTGGGATTGTTTCCAGATTTCGTAAAAGTAGGATTGTTTTGAGCAAAAGTGGCAAAGGTGGGATTATTAGTTTCCATTTTTCCAAAATATAAACTTTGCATTAAATAAAACTAGAGGAGGAAGAAAATAACCAAAGAAGAGGAGGAAGGAAAACACGGCGGCACAAGGGGGAAGGGCGGCCATTTTGTTAACTGCAGCCCTTTCATTTCAATCTCTTCAATTGCAGCGTAAAATAAACCAAATTATTTTAAGTTACAGCCCAAATCTAGCCTATCTTCAAGCCTTTTGGGCCGCAACTTAAAAGCATTTGGTTTATCCAATGTTGCAATTGGAGAGATTGAAATGAAAGGGCTGCAATTAACAAAATGGCCACTTTAAAGGGCTGCAATTGGCAACAAATCCAATCCTTTATATAGTTATTCCTTTTTGGGCTTAGTAAAAGGTGTTTGGGCTTAAATAATATTTAATGGTTGGGTGATTTGCATAGTTGGGTTCCTCTAACCCAATTTAAAATTCTTTTTACTAACCAAAAGGTGTTTTAAGCCATTTAAATAATTTTCAAAGTATGATTAGATAAAATATTTGACTATTTAAAATCATTAAATAATTCCTTTGATTTTCAAATAGTCAACCTTTTAAGAAATAATCATTTAAACATTAAATATATATAATATACATTAAAGTGCATTTATAAAATTCATAAAATTACGGGGGATTACAAGCTCGTTAAACTTCACAGCATATTCCACGACGGACATGTTCCTTTGCTTCATATGGATGAACTTAGATTCCATCTGAAGCTGCAGAGATTGAGGGTAGAATTGGTTTCTCATAGCCTCCTTCAGTTTTTCTCATCCGAACCCAGGCTGGCTTTGTAGGTCTTTGGCGGTTTTCCACCAAAAATCTGCTTGCCCTTTCAAGTAGAATACAGCAAAGTTAACTTTCCACTTTTCCGGGCACTGAGTGGCACCGAATAGTTTCTCCATGTTGTTAAGACATTCTTCAAATTCGATGGGGTTTGGCTTGCGGTCATAAGTTGGTGGATTATGAGCAGACAACCTTTAAAACATATTCGAGCCATCTTCTTGCTCCGTTTTGGCCCGTTTGTCGGTTCCCGTGTAGTAGTTCCATCATCATAAGCCTCATCAAATCCATTCGATTATTATTTGTAACGTCTCCCGTGGCATCTCCAAATACGGGGTCATTTCGTAAAATGTCAAGTCTTGCCCTTATTTCATCTAGTGAAACATCGGGTTCATGGTTCCCGTTTCCGCCATTAGTGGGATCACTTTCACTTGAAGCCATTTCTAATACATTAATTGTATTAGAATTATCACATGTTCATGCACAAGCATCATAGAGTAAATGCCCTAAATAGTATAAAGTATTTCCCGTCCCGTTCCTAACACTCACGCTCATATTCATTTTATTTACCACTTTTTCATAATCATATACATTTCCTTCTTAAACCATTTTATAACTTTATAACCTAATTGTTAATAATTCTTTTATTTAAAATTTTCCTATTTATATCCTACTTCTCATTTTAACTTTCTTTTTCCCTAAAAACTTGTTGGCATGAAATCCCGAGTTTCACTTATGGTCCTCAGAACCTTTGCTCTGATACCACTCTGTAACACCCCGACTTCTAAGCATCATTACAAGAATTAGCAGCAGAAGACCTTCCCTAGCTGAGTCGGTGCGTCACTGTCGTACTCCCCGTTCGGGAAAGCACAAGGCAAATATTCTTTCATGAAACTAAACCTTTTTATAATAGTAAATCTAGAAACATTTACTTAACTTAAGCATAGTTAGAGTTACGTAATTTAGTGATCATAAACTTGGATTACATAACCGTCATACTCGCATGATATAAAGTAAACTATTCCTCACTGATACGCCATCCCATCTTCATATGCATACCTAAAACAGAAAAATAAAACATCATGAGCCGAGGCTCAGTAATATACTACCCTAACATCGTAAATTCATTACAATTCATTTTATTTGCAAACAGGGAGAAGAGAATATAGTAAAACCATTTTATAAACATACACTTCGAATCAGGAATTTAAAAGTCATTTACATTGTCATTCATTAATATAATCTCCGTTATCACATGCATTTCATTATCAAAAAACTTTCTTTGGTTACTTGGCGAGTACAACAGAGGGCGTAGCCACCGAGGACATAAGTCCCCTATCAGAAGGTGGCACATAATGCCATAGATCGTAACAGAAGGCAAAGCCACCGAGGATATTCATCCCCCATTAGAAGATGGTATATAATGCCAATAGTAACATAAGACAAAGCCACCGACGATATTCATCCCCCATCAGAAGGTGACATATAATGACAGGCAAAGCCACCGAGGGCATTGTCCCCCATCAGAAGGTGGCATATAATGCCATCATGCGGGTGCCACTGAGGACGTTGTCCCCCATTAGAAGGTGGTGTTGCCGCCAAATTATAGAATGACACGTGCACGGCCAAAGAACATAGTACTGACATTCACCATCTTTCACTTTCATTTTTCATGTTTCGTTTCTTTTAAGTACTTTTCATAAATCATAGTATAATCATTATATAAACATCATCAAATCATCATTTCCATAATAAAACAGTTCATATCCCGCACACCATAAATAACATAGCATAAACATATATAAAAACATCATGAAACAAGTTGGAAGGGGGAGTGCGGGTGTTAGCAGTAGACGTTACCTCGATTCCTGCTTAATAACCTTAAAAGCAGGGGGAGGCTTGTAATATTATCTCTTCCTTTTTAATCTAATCAATTCAGGAATTAATAAAAGACTTATTAATATTCTATTCTAAATTTTGGGTTCCTTGATCCATTTCCATCATGTGTCTATTTTAGGTGGTATTAGGAGTTTTATATATTTAGGTCTATGATGGTTGATAAAAGTAATAGGCACTCTTGCTACTTAACAACTTAGCACTTAAGTCGTAGTTCATGATTTGTGACTGTGGGCATCGTATCGTAACTATTTTATATTTTATCAATTGAACATTAAGCATATGTTGCAATTTTGTTAACCTTAAATTCAAAACTTCACTATATTAGTTATAGGGACCCTTTTAACATATTTGTCATTTTATAGTCTAAGAGTGGCCGTTAGTCTCATGGTTCATGAATCAGTTTTAATAACTTGTAATTATGGAACTCGTAATATAACTCTTTCATTCTCGTAATTTAAACTATGAACATAAGTGTCTACTACTTTAATACATACAAATTTAACAAGTAAACTATACTTAATTTATTACTCTTTAGTTGATATATTAGAGTTACAAATATGAAATATACTATCAAGTATTATTTCATAGTATATCATTATTTAACCATTTATTAGTCATAGTATAGTCTCATATAATCAAATTACAAGTATTATATATAGTGAGTTTTATTATGTTTGAGTTATTAGCTAAAAAATCCATCAACATCCAAATATTTCAGCAAATAAAGTTTAACCATCTTACTTAGTCCATTTCATTTACTGATTTATAAAAATCAACCCAATTAATAAAATAAAATCTAAGCCCAACAAGTTAAATATATAAATTTAGTTAATTAGTTTAACTAAAACTAAAACTAGAGCTTAGGCCCAACATTATGAGTAGTCAATGGGTGTTTTTGGTCTCAAACTACTTAAACCAAAAATTAAAACAACAGTGGGGAGGTATTTTCATACCTTTGCTCCAACAGAGCAACGTCGAACCAAGCTGCAGGGGAAAAGAATGAAGCTCCGGTGGGCAGCGGCGAGGCCAGGGTGGAGGCAGCAGTGGGTTGGGGCTCCGACAGCGAGGCTGCACGGTGGTGGTTCGACGGTGTTTGTCGAGCATGGTGCTCCGGTGCAGCAATGGTTGCGGCGCGAAACAGGGGAGAGGTGGGGCGAGAGAGAGAGTAAGGGACATGGGCCGGGTTTGCGGCGAGGGGGGGTTCACCGGCAATTGGGGCACGCTGGTGGTCAGAGGATGAGGCCGCGCGGCGGCGCTGCGGTGGGGCGAGGATGGTTAGTCCGAAACAGAGGAGAGAGAAAGAGAGCAAAAGAATGAAGCTTTTGGGGTTTCCTTGGACGGTGGTTTCTGGCAGAAGTTGGAAATGGTGTGTGGGTCATGAATGGTGGAGCAACCATGGCTGAGATGCTTTGCCTTAGCATGCAAATGGATTTGGGTGGAATGACAATGGAAAATTTTTAACATGTCCACAATCTATTTGGGATTAATGGATTAAGGTAATATTTGAGATTAATAAATGTTTTTCATTATATAGTTTGTCACTATCATAGTGCATAACAATTCCCAACGTGTTTTATGGTCATGACAGAGTCACAAAAATGCTACAAGATTAAGGAACATGCCTTTCTCATATTCTGATGAATTGGGAAAAATATTTGGCAGAGATAGGGTTGTTGGGAATGAATCAACAAATGTGTTTGACGTGCTTGATGAGGTGGATGAAGGAGAGGTCTAATGTCGAGGAGATCAGTTCAGCACCTTCAAGTAATCCTACGGGATCTTCACCATTAACAACCCCTTATACTAGCAGGACAAAGAGGGCAAAAACTGAAACTATTGAAACTTTGAAAGAATTTTCTACCAAACATATAAAAAATAGTGATGTGATGGAAATGACAAGTGGGCACATAGGATACTTGCTAATTGTTTTTAACATGGGAGTGATTCAGCTGAGAGAAGGATGAAGGTGACATATGAGGTTATAAAAATTGAAGGATTAACTTCTAATGAAGTTATTACAATCTCAAAGAATATTTCTTTTAATCCTTTGGAAATTGATTTATTCTTCAGCCTTCCAGATGACTATATATATATTTATGTTCAAGGTATGTTGATCTCAGATTAATGGTGAAGGGGAACCATAGAAATTTAAGTTTATGGAAAAAAAATCTTTTTTTTAAACCATGTTGCTTTGCTAATGAGGTTCTACAAGGATTAATCTTTTTTTGTAAGACATGTTGCTCTATTATTATAAATGTATAATTGATGAGAAATGTTTGGTAAAATGGACTATAAAGTTGGAATATATGCTTATCCTATGTAATTTCTTATATATAATTTTCATAATATTTCAATTTTAATTGCAACTTTTATATATAAAAAATTCAAACCAAGTCCAAGCATGCAAGGTTGAGACTAATGTGTAGGTTAATCCACCTAAGGGAGGAGAATTAAAAAAATGGAGGTAAATCTCCTTTTTGTTGGTTGATGTATATATATATATATATATATATATATTATAAAAAGTAGTTATAGTTGTTCAAAATCATGGGAATTAAAAAAATAAACCAAACAAAATACAGGAAATCAATTCATGGGAAGTGTATGTTGATCTATACGTTTTGATGATGCCATGCACACAAACAAACTTGTCTAATAAAGCTCTGAGTTCCTATCAAGTTTTACAGGTTCTTTAAGTCTCACATGTTGCTGGACGGAACTTCTAGAGTAACAAGCTATTCAAGCACAAATAAATGGAGTTCCAAGTGAAGAATGATCGAGGACTATCAAAATAAGGAATCCAGAGTATATCAAGGAGTTCTAGAGCAGGAATTACTTGATGGAATAAAGGATGATCCATGCAGAGTTCCAGAGCATGAGCAGAGTTGATCAATGCCAAGTTCCAAAGGGAGTTTAGAATCAAGAGTTCTAGAGAAGGAGCATCTTGAAGAGTACAGAAGTCTAGAAAATTAGGAGTTTAATTTTCTAAGGTTTTTGTAAGTACACTGGAGTCTGACTGGAACACGAGTCGAGTTTCAAGTGGAACTCAGGTGTCTACGAGTCTACTGGGTTTGTGTCTAAGTAAGAGTCTTAAAAAGTAGCAAACTGAATTAAAAGAGTCAAATTAAAGTCTAGTTTTATTCATGCCTTAATTTTAGGGAATCAGTTAGGTTTTAAATTAAATAAATATTTAGGTTAAAAACTGGATTGGTTAGAGTATTTTTAGGAATAAAATCTTAACAATTAGGCATGTGTTTAATTTAGTTAGTGGGCTATTTTGTAGGAAGTTTGGGCAGCAAGTACTAGTAAGAATGTGCAAGTTCCTATTAGTGGGGAAAGTGGACGTTAGTTGGTTAAGTGGACATCATGGGTATAATGATTGTTTATGAGAGTCTATAACTTAGTATAAATAGGTTAGCACTTGTCATAATTTCATTCATGGCTTAGAGAGAAAAACACAAGAGTTTAGAGTTAAATTCTGTTAAGTGTTTTAAGTGCGTCAAAGTTCCAGTTGTGTTCCTGTCTAGTTACTTTAAGTTCCAGTGTACTCGAGTCATCTAAAGAGTTGTAATTTTCTGAGTACAAGGGGAGTGAACTTGAGTGAGTTCAAGAGTGTGTGAGAAGAGTAAGAGAAGAGTACGAGAAGAGTAGAGAAGAGAGAGAAGCGAGAGAAGAGATTCAACAGAGAGAGAGGGAACTGTTAATTGGGAGAATCAGAGTTCCAAGTAGAACAAGAGGGTCCGAGTAGAGAATAAGTTGTAACAGAGGTGTTGGCCTATTATAAAAGAGGAGTTGTTCTTCCTATTGGGCCTAGAACGTTTTTCTCATAAAGATTTTCTCATGTCTTTGCATTCTTTACTTAAGCTCCTTAAAATTCTGCAAAAAGTACTTAAGAGTTCCACACAACAATTCCCTCCCCCCTATTACAGTGTTCCATTCGAGTCGATCAACAGTGCAAATTCCTTGATGTCAGCCAAATATATTAAGGCCATTTTCTAGGAAGTACATAAGGTAAATAACTTCCTAGGAAATGGATCTTCCCGTGGGAATTAAATTCCCATGTATACCAAACAACTAACCATTCTGACTTTATTGTCTAATGTTTCAAATAAAATATGATTAAGTCTTTTTATAATTATACTTAACTAAGAAGAATTAAGTAAGTCTATACATCTCTAACACTCTTGTTAAGGTACTAACAAGAGACTATATATGTCATATTCCCTTACCACAATTCCTTTTAAGCTATTATTTTCAAACTAAAACCTTTAAGGTTTTTTACTTATCATGTCATGATGTCAAATTTTCAATTTTCTCACTGGACAAAGAATACGAAAAGTAACAAAATGAATTATGAAATTTAAGAATAATAACATATTTTTTTATTGTAAATGACCTGAGGCATCACCTGGGCCAAAATACTAGTTAGATAATGTTTTAGGCAAATTTCACACAAGGGTCAATTTGCTCGTAGATGGGGTTGGCAATTAACTTACAATGTTTAAGCAAAACAAATTCGCAAAATAAAGTGCATAAATGAAAGAAATAACATAAGACAAATTTACGTGGAAACCCTTTGGAAATAGGGAAAAAAAACCACGGAAGGATTGTATCCCACCAATTTACTATGAAACTGTTTGTTTTAGGTTACATAAGAATGAGTGAGTAAATGAATACGTGAGATAGAGTGAGAGTTGTGTTGAGACGTGATAAATGAGTTCATAAGCTTTATTTATATTGTAAAATATATCTGTTAATCTCGCTTTAGCCGCTGGGTATCTTGGATGGGCTTGAGATCCTCATTTGTACGGATGTTGGCATATATTTTAGGGTTTTTTGTGGGGAAGGACCAATTAAAATAGGCATTTTGTGGGGAAACACCACTTAAAAAAAAATTTGGAGGGAAGGACCAAATAAAATACTTCCGTTGGCAACTAAACACCACATTACGATTTTCAGGCGAAATTGTCAACTTTCCGGCGTTGACTTATATTTCCCTCCAAAACATCGATTTTTTTTTCTTTTGTCTCATTCTACCTCCCTTTTTTACTATTTAAAACCCTAATTTGCCCAATTTCCCCCCAATTTTCCCCAAAGTAATTGAAGGTGCTCTCCTCCTCAACTGCATTTCACTCAACCATTTCCAACAATTTCTCACCAAGGTCAGTTCCGAATTCTCCCCAAAGTAAATGAATTTCTTCCTTTCACTTTATTTTTTGAAGACAAGAAAGTAACACTCCCCTATTTTCTCTCATCACCTATGAATCTCCTCATTTTATCCTCTAAATCCACAATTTAAATTTCACACTCAAATGTCACTCAAATAAAACAGGCGAAAACAGAGTAAGAGAGAGAAAGTTGAAGAAACACAAATGGATCCGCTATATTACTTCATTCTTAACATTTCTCTCCTGCCATTCCTTCATATATGTACAAATTCAACTTAAAATCCAACGTTTCCGCCATTTTAATTTCTGGGTATACAATTTTTTTGACAAGATATATAATTTTTCTTCTATTTTTCACTATTTGAAGAAGTGCGGAAAATTTTACCCGGATAAGGAAGAGAAGGTTGTCTTGGATGATGAAGTGGCGAGCTAATGGTGGTGTGTGGTGCATAGTGGTTGTGCTGCGTGGGTGGTGGAGCAGCGGGTTGTGGTGGTTGTGCAGGTGCAGGGAGAAAAGAGGGGTAGCCGATGATGGTGGCTGGGGGCGAGGGAGAAAGAAGAAGTAAATGGGGGTGTTAATGGGAGGAGAGAAGATCTGGTTGGTGAGAGGGTGAGAGAAGTTAGGGTAGAATGAGACAAAAGAAAAAAAAAACCGATCTTTTGGAGGGAAATATAAGTCAACGCCGGAAAGTTGACAATTTCGCCTGAAAATCGTAATGTGGTGTTTAGTTGCCAACGGAAGTATTTTATTTGGTCCTTCCCTCCAAAAAAAATTTTAAGTGGTGTTTCCCCACAAAAAACCTATTTAAATTAGTCCTTCCCCACAAAAACCTATTTAAGGTATAGTTACACCCTTCAACCACTTTCTCCTCAACCTGGTGCATTTTCCTAATTTATAGGAGGTTCACAACTGTCTGCCATATCAGGTATCCAAGTCCTCTTATCTCGTCCCATCATTATTTGCTGCCACTGTGCCCACCATTTAACTACGTTCTGCCAGTTAATCTCTGCCACGTGGATGGCAAATTACCCCATAAAAATAGCCCCTATTTTTTCCTCTAGGCAGCAAACCAAAGAGGAAAATTAAGACCCGTCTTACTTAGCAAGCTCCATAATGACAGTTTCTTTTTGCAATTGGCATGCTATGATTTGGCAACTAACCACCCACTTCCTTCTATATATGCAACTTCAAGGGTAGAGAGGAACCTTCTCCACTTCACTCTTCTTGTTCATCCGTGCTTTAAACATTAGGTAACTTTCAGCCTTCTTCTTCATTTTTGTTGAGTTTTCTTCGAATTTTCTTGCTAGCTTTTCAGTTTCCCCCTAGTTTCTTGCGATTTTGCTTCTTCTTCTATCTAATTATCACTAGAGCAAACCCTAGAGATTCCTGAAGAAGGGCCACCTCTCCGGAGTGAGCAAATGTTTTTCGTTCTTTGAAGATGGATGACAAAAATTGTCCACCTTGCGAACTGTCATGCGGATTTAAAAAAGATTCAAAAGAATTTGGGTTCCCTGACAATGTTGTTATTAGGTTGCCCTTAGAAAATGAGAGGATGGATTGGGTTTGCCCAGGTTGGCTAGTTTTTTTATGATTACCCCTTCGCAAAATTAGGGCACAAATTTCCTTTTTCCCCTTTTATCTGTCAGTTTTTTGCTACTATTGACATGGCTCGGTGCCAACTCTTTCTTGGGGCTTGGAGGATTTTGATGGGTGTTGAAGCCCTAATCAATAATTTGGATATAGACTTCACTATGGATGATTTAGCCTACACTTACCAAATTAGGCCCTTTTGCAAGGGGTGTTTCGCCTTGGGCACCAGAGAGGGATGCCACGGCTTGATTGAGAAGGCCGACAAGAGCCGTGACAGGGGTTCGGCGACGAGATATTTCTTTGTGAGGGCGGACTAGATAGGCAACATTGGATCATTTTTCAAGGACACTTGGAGGACGGAAGGTACTTCGTATATCAATTTTGTAATTTAAATTTCAAGTTTTAACATTATGCTCACATTCTTTGCTTCACAGGTGTTTCCTTAAATTCCAACGGCCGCGAACAATCCTCCGGTTTTACAGACTTGATCTTGGCCCTAGAACTTAAAAATAGATCTTCCCCCATCAATCCTGCTGGTGTTGACGAACCAGTTCAAACTGATTCATCCAACTCACCAAAGAGAAGAAGTGTTAGAGTGCGTTCAACTTTTTACATGTCTACAGTCTACCAATATGCTCTATTGACTTTGATTACTAAGTTGTCTGCATAACTTGCTTCGCCTTCTCGCCTACTTGACATGCCTTCTTATCTTACTCATGGGTCGCCTGTTAATCTTGCAGAAACTTCCGCTTCACAACTCTACAGTTATCCACCCAAGAACTAATTGCCAGGATGCGCAACATGAGTGGGGCTTCTGTTACGCCTTCTACTTCTGCTGCTTCTGTTCATCTTCCTACTCGTTCCATTATTACGCCTCCTACAACTCATGTTGTTTCTTTGATCGATCATAAGAGGAAGAGTATTAAGATTGAGGTGCCCGATGACTTTTGCTCCATCTTTGCTGATGCTACTCCAATTGCTTCTGAGGGTGTTAGCCTCTTTGTTCAGGTACCTTGCCTCAGCTAAATTATGCTTTCAAAAACTTTCTTTCAATACTTGCTTTCATACTTGCTTCCGGAACTTGCTTTCAGAACTTGCTTCTAGTACTTGCTTTCAGAACTTTCTTCTCCCCATGCCAATCTATTCTGACAATAATTTTGCCATGTGTAGTGTTTGAAGGCTTTCCTTGCCACTCATCATAATTTATATGAGATGGCTGACAAGATTGCGTGCATTTGTTAAATGATGTTGTCCATGAAGTTGCCTGCATAGTTTAGCGTTTAGCCCCTTGTAAACCAGCTTGTTAAAACTTAGGCGGTTGGCAAAGCCAACGGCCCTCCGATGCTTAAGTCAGTAGGTGCTCAAATGAAAGTGCAAAGTAAATACAGTTGATTGAGGCAGAGTTTAGAAATGATATTGTTTCAAATGAGTTGCATGCCAACTTCGTGGAACTTGTACACCATTTCTGGTGACCAATATGTAGGTGTCGTTGTCAATTACTCTCTCGATCTGATAAGGTTCTTCCTAATTTACTGCCAATTTTCCTACCTTAGGATCTTTGGTACTTTGAAACGTTTTTATAAGGACCTAATCCACGACCTGAAATTATTTGATCTTGATGTTCTTGTTGTAACTTCTGGCCACTGTTTGTTGGTACTCCGCCACTCTAAACTTTGCTTCATCTTTGATCTCATCAATCACTACAAAAGGTAAATTTAGCGACCAAAATGAAGACGGGTCTCATTTGGTCTCTAAAATGGCGACCACGCTGTTGCAAACAGTCTCCCCACATCTGAATAGGGGTGTAAGCGGACTGCAAAAAGTCCAGAGTCCAATCCAATCCAATCCAGTCCAAACTTGTCGGACTGGACTGGACTGAAATTTTTTTGGACTGGACTCGGACTCAAATTTTCGAGTCCAAATATTTTCGGACTGGATTTGGACTCATCCCTTTGGAGTCCAATAAGTCCAGTCCAGTCCAAAAATATTTTTATATATAATATATATATATATATATATAATATTTTATATATAATGTATATATATTTAATATTTTTATATATATAATATAAAGATGTATGTGACTTATCTTATGGAAGGGATATAATGAGCTTAATTTTTCAAATTCAATTATGAGAAAAGGTTGTAGAATCATTGAATCTAAATCGGGGAAAAAAATAATACTTCCTCCGATATTTTTACATGTTACATTTTGACATTTTCACTATTCACAAATTTCACTTTGACCATCGTTCGTTTGTGATTTATACGTGAATAAAAATATAGTCATGTGTGATCTTGTTAGATTCATCTTAATGTGTATTTTTTTAATGTGTACTTTTTATAATTTTTACAAATACAAAATTAGAGATATATGTCCTCAAAATTTTGCAATGTGCGTGAAAAGTGAATGCGTAACATGTAAAAAAATGGAGGAAGTATAATAATTGGACTGGACTGGACTGGATTCGGAATCAAGAAAAAATTATCGGACTAAATTGGTCTGGACTCAAAAAATATTTGGATCGGACTTGGACTCAATTTCTCGAATCCAAAGAACTTTGGACTGGATTTGGATTTGGCAAAATCCAATCTAGTCCAGTCCAATCCACTTACACCCCTACATCTGAATGCCACAAGTAAGGTTGACTCTCTAGTCGCTAAAATAGTTTGTTGACAAAATCTTTAATTTCGGTTGTTAGTCTTGGACAACCAATGCACACAAACAATATGAAACAAAAAAATATTTTAAATATAAAAAGTCAAATTGGTCGCTAGTTTTTTTCATTTTCGCGTACTACTATAGTGATAATTCGCGCTTCATACAATATTTTGGGGAGGAAACAAAGGGTTTTTTTACCCAAAAAATTTCGAATACTCCACTCTCACTTCACTAGGAAACGAATTGAAGGGATTTCTCTCTCATCGGCAGCACTTCTACGCCGCCGGTCACTTCTACACTGCCGGTCACATCGGCGTCGCCGGTCACATCGGCGTCGCCGGTCAATTCCGCTTCCAATTCTCGACGTATTAAGGTTTTTCTCCTTTCCCTTTTGTAATTTGTGGTTGTCATATTTCTCTTAGATGATTAGGTAAATTTTTTTTTTGAATCTAACTTGAAATTTTCATTCATATTATGTTTTTAATTTACTTGCTGGGTACTAGCACAATCCTATCTAATTTACTGGTTTTGTGCTCCTCTAAATTGCCGAAACTGTGAATAATTCGGAGGATATTGAAGGGGATGCAGGTAGCATGGATGATGTAGGGGATTTAGAAGTTAATGTTGAGAATTTTGAGGTTTTGGGTAGGCCTAGTAAGAATAAGGCTAGGAAAATGACTAAATTGGCTCTTAAAAGGGCTAAAGATTTGAGGAAAAGGATTCAATTTTGACTGACAAAATATTAGGGTTGGGGCCTCATGAATTTGTAGCTGATGTGTTGGATGAGAAAATGGTGCAGATGACTCCTAAGTCCTACTGATTATCGTTTTATGGTGAAGTGGGTGGGCCAATCAAGTTGGCAGTGAACTTTGGAAGTTTATGAATGGTTAAATCTTAGGCATTGGTATATTGCTAGTTTACATCTTATATTTGTATGTTTAGCAGACTTTGTTATATTGCTAATTTACAATGTTCCTCTTTTCTTTGAATCTTCGTTTAATGAAGTGAATAGAAATTGTGAGGGTGACTATACTTCCTTTTCAGTCTGCACAATGGAGTATATATAATTTTTGCTTGTCATTATGACATATATATATTTGTTATGTTCATCTGAACGTATGCATATGTTTTGTGCTATATTTTAAGTTCTCCTCCTACATTTACTTGACTTTATGTTGAGGTTAATATCCGGTTATATGATTTGTTGGGCTACCTTATTATACATCAATGGGTACTGTGAATTAACATGTTAATATTTGCCTACTCCTATGCTTATATAGATTTAACTTACGCATCTCATGATAATTCGACTAATACAAGTTGGTTGGCAGTATCATGACATCAAGTCGAGAATGGATGTATAAAAGACTTGACGGGAAATTTCTTAGCCTAATGTACGCTAACAAAGTCGATGAATTCATTGACTTTGTTAGTAAGCGAGAAAATGTTTTGATTGATGGGTTAATGAAATCCCCTTGTTCAAAATGTCGAAATATAACCGAGATCCCGAAACCATCAAGCTACATCTGTACAAGAATGGGTTTAAGCCAGACTATTATCGCTGGACATGTCATGGAGAAGAACACTTTAGGGATGAATCTATAAGTAGTGGGTCCACCTCTAGTCGAGATGCATCTAACCGTTATAAGGATATGGTTATAGGTGCATTTGGACCAGAATATGATATGGAACATGTTGTGGAAGAGGATCCTTTCCCTGAGCAAAAGAAGTTCTTTGACATGTTGGCGGCAGCTGAAAAGCCTTTATATGATGGATGTAAGATGTCTTTGTTATCAGTTGCTGCAAAGGTAACAAACATCAAGTGTGAATACAATATTCCTCATAGAGCCATTGACAGTGTTACATATTTGATGAGAGATATGTGTCCAGAAGATAATTAAATGACAGATAATTTTTATAGGACTCGGAAATTGCTTGACGGATTAGAACTTCCACATCATAAGATAGATGTATGTGTAAATGGATGTATGTTATTCTGGAACGTAAACAAAGATCTACTGTACAACTAAGGACTGAGCTGGTAGGTTTTTTATTTAAGCACGCCATTAAATGTCTTGTCATCTTTACTAATGGCAGCAGCTTAATTATAAGTAGTACTTTGATTGTATTTTCATCACTAAAAGTTTGTTCATTTCAAGGAAAAAACATTGAAGCGTAAAGTAACTCCAGCTGAGGTTTATCGCAAAGGTCATGTGAACAAGGATCAAAAGTTTGTGACAAGACGTCTGAAACTGTATGGGTATGTCTAATATATTTTAGCTTTTAACTTAGTAAACTTAAAACTTCTGAAATCTATTGGTAAGAGAAATCTTACTGTGGCTAATATTTTAAGCTCTAGATGCACTCTGCCATGATATCAATATTTTGTTAAAATGCACATTAAATAATATAAAATGATGAAAAAAGACTGAGAAAAATTGGGATCTGTGACATTGTTGCTTTTCTGGTTCAGATTATTAAATTGCATAGTGATATCAGGGAACAATAGTATGGGTGAGCAATTGGTGAAAAATCGATGAAAATCCATGAGGGGTGTGTGTTTCCTTGATGTGGATTGTGTGAGGAGTAGTGGATTTAGGGGCGATGAACTGATTTTGTGGGTTTGGAGATACTACTTTTTTATGTGATTTGGATACAATAATGTTACTGCTTGATACAAAGAGTTTTGAAATTATTGATGGATGCACTCCTCTCTTGGGCCTACAACACCCTCATCCCCTGATTTTTTCTTAAAGGCCAAGATTGGTTAAGAGTTATACAAGTAGTAGCACTACACAGCAACAAAAAAACAAGAAATTCATGAGACTTAGAAACTAATTCCTAAATTTGAAAAATTCATATAAGACTTCAGATATCAAATAGTAGCACTAGACAGTAACTAAGCTGCTGGTTACTCTTTAATATTTAGAGTGGATTACAAATACTAAAGCTTTTAATTTTTTTATAAATCTCCCCTGCATTCTCATTTTGTATTTCTGTTGTGGTTTGTGAGGATTAAACTTATTATTTTGGTGAATGTAGTTGTTAGTATTCTGATAATTCTGTCCATGCTTGATTGATTTGCTAGGCTGATTTTTTGAACCAATCTTCCCAGCATGCTCATTCTGTTGTGGTTTGTGACGATTAAACTTATTATGTTGGTGGATATAGCTGTTAGTATTCTTATTATTCTTTCCATTCTTGATTGATCTAGGCTGGTTTTGAGAGTAAGAAAGTTGTCAACTTGGATTCTAAGAATCAACAATCAGAAAATGACTTGTTCTTAGAGGCTTTAGGAGGTTGGAGGAGTGGGAGGATATATGGTCTTGATTCAGCTGCTGACATGTTTTACGAAAGGCCCTACAAAGTTATAACGATGCAAAGAAAGCACGAATAGATCATGTTAACCAACTGGAAAGTCAAGTTGAGCAACTCACCTCCGAGAATATACAACTAAAGAAAGAGCTTGCTTGATCAAACAAATGACAGTATAAAGGCTCTTCAAGAACAATTCCAAGTTATTTTGAGTGGACGTTGCAATGCTTCCCTTGATGTTGGTTTGTCCTCATGATTACCTCTACATTTAATCCTCATGGTGCTTTTTTTTTTTGTTGAACATGGGGAAATTAAAGCTTGATCCAATTGTGGGATTTTGGGGTATACTTTTTGTAAATGATACTTGGATGAACAAATTTTAGATCTAGAAAAAGTAGGTTTCTAGCATGTAGGTCTATTATCTGCTAAGTTTAAAATATGCTCTTTTTATTGTTTCTCTTTAGCATTTAAGCTCTGAATCACAATCTATGTAAACTGACATGTCTACTCTTTTTGACGATGGCTAGCAATGGAGTTTATTTTGCAAAATGTTGAGGATTATACTTTCAGGTGTTTTTCATCATTAAAAGATATTAAATATCTCATTCATTTGATAACAGCAACATAGATTAAAATAAGGCGACAAAGAGTAATATGTGCTCTAATATGGTAAAGGATTTAGCGACAAAAACGAAATTGGTAGTTTACTTCAACAATAAATTAGCAACGAAATTACAAAATCCGACGCTAGGTATAGTGACCAACTCAATGAAATTTGGTTGCTAAACTTCGCGACGGGATATAATCTTGGACGCTAAATTGACAACGAATTTTTAAACTTTTGGTAGCTAATATTGTTTGGTGACCAGCGATTTCACGTCGAAGATTTTTCGTCTCCAATGTGGACGCTAACGCAATTGCAGACGAATTTTGTTCAGTTAGCGACAAATTTGTTTGGTTGCTAAATTCACCTTTTTTTGTAGTGAATGGTATCCAAATTAATTAAATCATGAGCTAACTCGACATTGTTATTGTCTTATGTCATGAGGCCATACCTTACTGTTGGCACATACATCTCTGCAGTGATAACAGCTTCACATCCAAAAAGTATATAATAAGGAGTTTGGTTAGTTGCATTTTTAGGAGTGAATCTATCGGACCATAGTATCATAGGCAGTTCGTCGGTCCATCTTCCTCCTACTTCTTCAATGTGCTTTTTGATGTTATTGACTACAATCTTGTTACTTGATTTGACATGCCCGTTAGTTTGCAGGTATCTTGGCGTTAACGTATCAAGTCTGATGTTCGACTTTTGGCAGAACTTGCGTGTTTTGCCATTGTCGCAAATAATATATATGATGGGATACAAAAGTAACAAAACATGCAGAGTATGTTGCGTTTAATAAAAGAAATTACCTCGGTGTTTATTACTTGCCTGTAGGCTTCTACTTTGCTCCACTTTCAAAAATAATCCATCATGGCTAGCATAAACACTTGTTGTCCTGGAGCTTGAGGGAGCTTGACAACTATGTCCATTCGCCACTTCATAAATGGCCAAGGTACCATAATAGGGTGAAGTTGCTCAAAAGGCAAGTGTGAGACTGCAACATGCTTTTGGCAGGCGTCGCATTTTCTTACGTACTCCATGGTATATTTCCTCATTGTAGCACTAGTGGAAAAAAGCCCATTACATCCGGTTAAAACCCGACTTACAGATCCGAGTTTGGTCCGGATCCGGTGGACACGCAGCGACTCTTAGTTATAAACTGATCCGATCCAGAACCGGATCAGTTGATCACTAACGGATCCAGTTTTGCAAGAAAACCAGATCGGTTAATCAAGTGGATCTGTTGAGTTAGGATGGGAAACAAAACAATGGGTCCAGGCGTCCAGCCTTTGCATATTTACTTGAATCACAAGCATTAAATATTGCTTATAATTCGCAACTAAATATGAACGATTGATTATAATCGCATCTAAATTATAATCGAAAATTGTGAGCAAACAACATTAAATAAAAGGCAGAAATTATATATAAGGCATAGATCTGGAATACAGAATAAAATAAACAAAATCTGGAATTAAATATACACAATTGAAAACAAACTAAATATACAAAATTAAAAACGAAAAACGAACTAACCCTAAAAACGAAAATAAAAAAACGAAAATAAAAAGAACGAAAAAAATTAACTCATGTATGGAATTACAACGACATTAAAAAACGAAAAAAAATATGTAATTAAAAACGAAAAACCTCAGATCTGGAACTACAATGAGCGACGAAGATTGAGAGAGGAGAGGAAATCAGCGAAAGATTGAGATAGGACTTCAACAAAATATGGTGAGCGACGCGCGGCGCGTGACGAGTAAGAGGACGAGAATCTGCAGGTCCTTCGCTGATGGAGAGACGAGCGACGAGTGAGAGCAACGAGCGACGAAGATCGAGAGTTAAGGTGATTTATGTTCAAAGGGAGGGTTGAGGAGGGTGGGTGGTGGCGTGGCAAGGGGAGG
The DNA here is from genome assembly GCA_947648045.1 of Beta corolliflora. NCBI lineage: Eukaryota > Viridiplantae > Streptophyta > Magnoliopsida > Caryophyllales > Amaranthaceae > Beta > Beta corolliflora. The sequence continues at coordinate 4,804,589 of CANSZD010002921.1, read as the reverse complement.
AGGAGACTGAGAGGGTGGTTGGTGGTGTGGGTTTGAGGGGATTAGGAGACTGAGATAAGGTTTGGCGGATTAAGAGAGAGATGGGAGGGTTGGTGGATTTAGGCTGTCGTGGTGGTTTGGTTATGAGAGGGAGGAGGGAGGAGGAGATCTGAAGAGGAGAGAGGGGAGTAAGGGTTTGTTGGGGGGTTTGAGAGGCGTATGAGGAGGGAGGAGGAGATCAGAAGTGGAGTGGGGAAGAGATGTGGGAGTGAGGGAGTTAAGGTTTGAGAGGAGTGAGCTAGTGAGGGGAAAAGAAGACGAAATGGGATGCGCTTATATTACGTTATCAAGCCCAACTGATCCGGTTCCTCATATTGACCGGATCAGTTTAATATTTGACAGATTCGCTCCAAAAACCGACAATAACTGACCCGGTTTTTAAGGAACCAGATCAGTTTACTTGTAACGGATCCGGTTTTCAAAGAACCATATCAGTTAACTTGTGTCATTTAAGGTTTTTTCCCCTAGTGTAAGCCAGTATTAGCCCATTCTTAATGCTTTGTTGGATAAGCTCCTCCTACCGTCGGAATGATTGCCGCATTCGCCATCATGCAACTCACGCAAGACGGTTTTCACATCATTTTTCTTCAGGCATCTTAGGTATGGACCTGCAACTGACCTGCAAAATAAAGTGTTATCAATTAGAATGAAATGGGATGCTCTTACCTTGAAGCTTTGTATGTCTGATTGCGACTTTGGCAAGATGTCTTCCTTTAGCCACTAAATGTATTTTGTCGTCCAACCTGCTTCATCGAATATTGTTATTAGCCTCGTTTGTCTTGCATCTATCCGTTGTAGGTTGCATGATATGCACAATTGGGATATTTCTCAGGTTCAGTGCTGCAGAGACTGACCCAAGGTTTGTCAAGACATCTACTTCTACATTTAGCTCCCTTGGTATTTGTTTGATTGCAAAATTGTCGAACTTGCTGGCAACTTCTTTCACAATTTCCATGTATTTTGCCATCTTCTAATCTTTGGTTGCATAAGACCCGTTTAATTAATTGTCAATAAATAAAGAGTTGCAACTTACCTCAATGCGATTGACATTTAATTTTGCCGTTGCGTTTAGGGCGTCAATCAATTCTTCATATTCTACTTCATCATTAGTTGCCTTGAATTTCACAATTTATAGCTTGGGCTACTATGTCCCCCTTTGGTGATTTTACTACAAATCCTAGTCCTGCTCCATTGGCGTTTGATGCTCCATCAGTGCATAATAAATGTCCATTTTCGTTCTGCCTCTGTTCCAACAACTGGAGCAATTCTTCATCGGCTTCGCTTGGCAGATTTGGACTAAAATCAGCCACAAAGGCAGCCAAGGCTTGCGACTTGATGGTGGCTATTGGTTTATACCTAATTTTGTATCCGCTTAGATGTACTAACCATTTGACCATTCTGCCTGACAATTCTGGCTTATTCATCACTGGTCTTATAAAGGCAGTTAGTTTTTACACAAATAGGATGACATTCAAAGTGTGGTCACAGTTTGGTAGATGCCATAACTAAAGCAAGTATGAGCTTTTCAAGAGAAGTGAACCTTGTTTCAGCATCTAAGAAAGTTTTAATTTGCTTACATAGTATATGGGGGATTGTACTCCATCTTCTTCTCGTACCAAGACGGCGCTTGCTGTTGCATTCGTCACTGCTAGATATAGTTGCAACATCTTGTCTTTGGGTTTGCCAGATCGGGTTGGCGATATCATGTAAGTTTTTAGATTTTGGAATGCTTCTTCACGCTTGCTCGTCCATTGAAGGATTTTTTCTTCCTTAGCACATCATAGAACAACTTGCATCTGTTGAAGGACTTAGATGTGAATCTGTTTAAGGCGACAACTCGTCCGTGAGTCTTTGCACATCTTTAACGCATCTTGGTGATTGCAAGTTGATGCTTTCTTTGATTTTCTCTAGACTTGCTTCAATTCCTCTTGTTGAGTTACAACATATCTAAGGAACTTACCGGATGACACGCCAAAGAGCACTTTGTTGGATTCAGCTTCATTTGGTAGCGTTTGAGGATTTAAAATGCTTGTTTTAAATGCTTGGTGTGGTCGCTAGCTATTTTGGACTTGACCAGCATGTCATCTATGCATACATACATGGTGTCCCTAACCTGTTTAACAATTAGTTTGGTAACCTTTAATATGTTGCGCCGTCATTTTTTAGGCCAAAAGGCATCACTTTGTAGTAATAAATCTCGCGGCCTGTTAAAAATGTCGTCTTCTCTTAGTCGTCAGGATGCATGAGAATTTGGTTGTACCCACTGAAGGAGTCCATAAACGTCAGCAACTCGTGCCCTGCTATTGCATGCACCATGGCATCTATATGGGGCAGAGATAATGGATCTTCCAGGCAAGCTTTGTTGAGGTATGTAAAATCTATGCGTACTCGCCATGTGCCATTCTTCTTGGGCACCACCACTACATTTGCCAACCAGTCTGGATATTTTGGCTCCCCTATCTTGCCAGTTTCTAAGAGGTTTTGCGCTTCTTTGTTGATTACTTGGTTTCGCTCAGGTGAAAATTTCCAACGTTTTTGCTTTACAGTCATGTGGTTAGGATTAACATTGAGTTTGTGTGTGATTACCTTTGGGTCAATGCCAACCATGTTTGCTTGATACCAGGGGAAGCAATCCTCATTTTTCCTCAAGAAGTTGATTAAAGTTTCTTGTAATTCCACTTGGACATCTGCGCCAATTTGCACTATTTGTTTGGGCTTTGACGGGTCAAGTATGATTTCATCGACTTGTTCTGCCTCTGGTTCTGCGTACTCCTTGGTGGCCCGTAATTGCTGTAATTGCTATGATGGATGCTTGTTTGTTGTAGATGGCTTCACTGATATTTTGTAGCACTCTTTTGCTAGCTTTTGGTCACCTTTTAGCTTTTGCACCCCCCACGGGAACTTGATGGTTTGGTGGTAAGTAGATGGCACTACTTTCATGTCATGTATCCAAGTCCTGCCAACAATGACATTATAAGAAGACAAACAATCTATAACTAGAAATTTCACCTGGATGTTGACGCCTTGGGAGTATGTGGGCAACATGATCTCGCCGAGTGTATTTTTTGCTTCGCTACTGAATCCAACCAAGATGGTTGACTTCTTGGTGAAGTCGCCTTCACTTAGGCCCATATCCTTGAGGGCAGCTAGCATGAGAATGTTTGCAGAACTACCGTTGTCAACGAGCACCTTTCTTAGGAGGCAGTTTCCAATTGTGAGAGAGATGAATATCCCATCATGGTGTGGATCTGCCAAGTCAGCTGCATTTGCTTCGTCGAAAGATATAGGCAATCAGTCTGATCTTGCCTTTCCGTCATGGCAACTGACTTTTCTGTGACATTCTCTTTTGCATGGCATTTTGCGGCTAAGTACGTCAAACCACAAACATCTGATCCTTCGGAGATAAGATTGATCACCCTTGTTGGCTGGGGTGGAGCTGGCGACCTTTCTGATGTTGTTACTTCGCATTGGATTGTTGCTTTTTTCCTATCAGTCATCATGTCCTTTAGGAATCTCTTTTTCAACGAATGTGCACTCGTCTTTTGTATGTCCGATGTACACAAGAAATCACACCACTTAGAGGAGTCCTTCTTGTCGGATGGCTTGTCTAATCTTTTTGGCCACCTCACAGCGCCACCCAATATTCCATGATTGTTGACTAATCCAATTGGGCTGACATTGAAGTAGTATTCTCGGATTGCTGAAGGATGATTAGGATCCTTTACCCAATTAGAGGCGGAATCCACCATTTCGACACATTGCGCATGTTCTTTGTAATAAGGTTTGAAGCGGTTGTCTCACCTATTGTTGTTGCTTGGAGCTTTTCTGCCATGCACCTTTTCTGGTGTCGACGTCTTCCTCAAATCGGATTTGCAAAAGAGCTTTGGCCTGGGCATCTTCGAATGTTGGGCAAGGATACTTGGTCAGTTCCTTGTATAGCTCCGATTCTTTGAGAAACCCTATCTGAAGGCTTTTATGGCCGTTGGGGCGTCACATCTATGGATGGAAACCTTTTCACGGTTGAACCTGTTGAGGTAATCATTTAATGGTTCGCCATACCTCTGGACATCCCGACAGAGGTTGCTGGTTTACTTGTTGAGGCGCCTGCGACTAGCAAATGAAAGGTTGAACATGTCCACCAATTCTGCAAAAGTAAAAATAGCACCATTAGGTAGATTAATGAACCATTGAAGAGCGGGACCGGATAAAGTTGACCCAAAGCCCTTGCACATACAAGCTTCCCGCATTTCTCGCGGTACTAGGATGGTGATCATTCTCTGCTTTTATTGTGCAACATGCTCACTGGGATCCGTTGTTCCGTCATAAAGCTTCATGGCAGGGATGGTGAAATGCTTAGGGGTCTCTACCAAGGCAATGGCGTATGTGAACGACGAATCAACATAGCTTGTTAGGGAGATTTGCTCAACGGGCCTTGGCACTCTTGGGATCTTCAGGATCATCTCCTCAACATGCTTGAGGCGCTCGTACAATGGATCAACGGATGAATTTTCAAAGGTGAACTTTGGTGCAATTTGCCTGGGCAAGATGTCTGGGATACTCACTCGACATTGTTGACGTTTTGCTTCTGGCCCTGGCGCAGCTCTAAGGCGGATTGCCTACCCTTGCGAGTTGTCAGATTTGGCACTCTCGTTGGATGGGATGTTCCTCGTGAGGCAGTTCGATGATTCAGGTTAGGATACTCGTCGGCAGGGTTGATGATAGGCTTCTCTTCATTGATTTGCTCAGCTCTGCCGCCTTCGAGAGTTGGACGCGATATGATAGATGCCACATACATCATTTGGGTACGGAGAGCATCAATTTTCCTTTCGAAATGAACATAATGGATGAAGATTTCTTCTGAGGGTTTTCTTCAATTTGTCGATGGCTCCCAAGATTTCAGTCATGTCTCCTTGGTTAGGCGGTTCAGAGGGGGTCTTAGGAGTTGCTAGAGATCCGGTTTCGTTGCTGATTTCGGACATAGTGCTAGTAAGTTGCTGGATTTGGCAATATTTCTTTTTTAATTATCAGCCCCACGGTGGGCGCCTAATTGTTTTAGGCAAATTTCACACAAGGGACAATTTGCTCGGAGAGGGGGTTGAGAATTAACTTGCAACGTTTTAAGCAAAACAAATGCGCAAAATAAAGTGCAGAAATGAAAGAAAAAACACAAGGCAATTTTATGTGGAAACCCTTTGAAAGCATCCCTCGCAACGCAAGCAACATTGTTTGCCACTACCCGAAAGTAGCCGGGTAGCAAAACGACCTTAGGAGGGAGCTAGAACCTGCATTTGACGGGCCTTGGTTTACTCGCTATTCTTCTAGTTTTTGCTCCGAAAAGTGGGTCGGACCCATTGGTCGACACAACCTTTCAAGGAGAATTCCTTCATGATGATCATGGGTCATTGTCCCTAATCAATTTGGATCACTAAAAAAGACCTTCGTAAGTGCCATGTAGGACTTTTGTGAGGCAATATCAGATCTTCTGGACACTGGTTGGCCCACATCTTCTTCATCACTTGCATCAACAAGCAACAGGTGATGCCGTTGCTTGTTGATGCAACTGATGAAGAAGATGTGGGACAGCCAGTGTCCGGAAGATATGATAGGCCTTATAAAAGTCCTACATGGCACTTGCGGAGGTCTTTTTTAGTGATCCAATGCTTGTTGGAGGCTCCTCGCAGTTCACACTTTAACACCAAGGGTAGATAGGAATCGAACTGTCTCATCACGACGTTCTAAACCCAACTGATCACGTACCACTTGAATCGGAGAACAATCGAACCCTTGGGAGCTTCTTCAACCCCAAGATGTACCACGGGAGGATTGTATCCCACCAGTTCACTATAAAACTGTTTGTTTTAGGTTACAAGAGAATGAGTGCGTAAATGAATATGTGAGCTAGAATAAGAGTTGTGTTGAGATGTGATATAAAATGAGTTCATAAGCTTTATATATATTGTAAAATATATCCTTTAATCTCCCTTTAGTTGTTGGTATCTTGGATGGGCTTGAGATCCTCCTCTTTTGTAAGGATCTTGGCATATCTTTTGCTAAGGTAGTTACACCCTTCAACCACTTTCTCTTCAACCCGGTGCACTTTCCTATTTTGTAGGAGGTTCACAACCGCCTGCCATGTCAGTTATCCAAGTCGTCTTATCTCGTCCCGTCATTTGCTGCTAAGTGTACCCACCATTTAACATACGCTCCGCCACTTAATCTCTGCCACAGGGATGGGAAGTTACCCCATAATAGATAACATAAGCCATTTAATCCAATTTCTGAAAATGTGACCCTTTGTTGTAGGAAGGGATGCAATAATATGACATATATCAATATATAATCAAAGATATTTTGATAATTACTATCCATTAAAAGAAAAGATATTTTGATTACTCACAACATCAATTATATACCAAATAATTTTTAGTAATGAACACGTACTATACCAGACTACCGGTATATACTCTCATGCCGTGCATCATTTTATAACTTTTTAAATCAAGAGATGCGACGTACAATTTCCATAACATATTTTACTTAATACAGAAGAAATATATAGAAACCAAAGGCCAAAAAAAGAAAAAAAAAACATAAATTTGAATCTCACAGAACCATAACAAAGTATTCTCATTTTTCACACAGTCACTGCTTAGTCCTGCTGAGTCTCCACTTTCCGGTGCGGATGTAGTAGAGCTTCCCGCATTTCTCGCCCATTTGACGCAGATTTCTCTAAAAAGAAAGGTACTTCTATAAAGGTTGATTTCAGTAAAATAAAGCTCAAATTTATTTGCTCTTTTTATTTTTTTAAGTTTTGGGTTTTGATTCTTTTGGTATATATTCGCCCTTCTTTCTTTTGTTCTTGTAAAGGTAATGACAATTTCCTAAATGGTTAGTTTTTTTTATTGCTTTAAGTTGGAGAAATTTTGCTTATTTTTGGTTGTTAGTTTCTTAACTTTGGTGATATATGATAATCTAGTTCTGTGACTTGAATGATTAATTATTTAAGCTAATGTATGTCTATTTTTGATGTTGAGATTCTGAAGATTGATTTATTTGTTTTTATAATTTTGTTCTTTTTGTCTTTTGGTTTGTTGGGTCTGTTAGTTGCATGTTGAAATTGAATGTTAATCAACATCTTGAGATGTAATAAAAAAATTTTCTGTATAGATTGAAGGGAAAAGAGGAAAGTGGTGATGGAAAGAAAAGGATATTTTTGGTTTCAAAAGTTGGATTAGTATGTAAAGTATCTTTTTGATGTTTATGTTTTGGGTTTGATGAATGAGGAAAGAAAAGAACATCTGATTACTAAATTGGTAGGGTCCGTCTTTACTATAAATATTATGAATGGATTCTAAATAATAATGGTCACTTTTCTTCTTTGTAACTCCACCAACTTTGTGGCGAATACGAGGTTGGAATTGGTAGGAAAGTTTGATTCATTTTATAATGTACTATTTTTTTGGGTTTAGCATATCTTGTTCTACTAGAGAAAGGGAAATTAATTACTTTTCTTGCGATTTTCCTACCAGTTAATTTGTTGCTTTTATGGCATCAAACTGATTTTATATTGGGCAATTTTGTTTTGCAGCATTGCATAGGGAAATTTTGTTCTATCAGAGATTCAACATGTCTAGGCTGATGATTTTGTTAGTGGTTAACATAGTGCTAGTATGCTGTTGGAGGACGTCGGCACAAACCGAGAACGCATTATACAAGGACCCAAATCAATCACCTGCAGCTCGAGTAAAAGACCTTTTGGGCAGAATGACTTTGGAAGAGAAGATTGGCCAGATGACTCAGATAGATCGAACAATGGCTACTCCTGAAGTAATGAAGACTTACTCTATTGGTAAATAAAAGCTTCAACTAAATGCATCTTTGGTATATTCTTACGGCTTATATGCACCATATAAGATTGATATCATTACTGTCATATACCAATGATTTTCCCATTGATGAGAGTTGGCTTTGATTTTAAATTGGTTTTTTTTTCGGGTGTCAAATAAATATCTCAAATGTTTGCTCCATTTTCGGCACGCCAGTTACTTTGGTAAACTTTCCAAGTGTTATTTTTAGCTGTATGAAGTTCAAAATCTAGACAAATCCTTTGCTGTTTGAGCTTGCAGTGTACTCTATTGATAACTATGATAAAATAGATTATCAACTGCAGTCATTAATTAGATTATCTCATGTTTCAAAGAGTTCACTTTACATTGTTGGTTGGTGATATATTGAGATTGAGGAATTGAGCTTAGTTTGAATAAAGTTTGATTATGCTTAGTTAAATTTGCAGCTAAAAAAGCTGAATTAATTCCAAATATGCAGCTCCATGATTAAAAGAAGCAAACTGTGCCATGAGCGTATCATTTAAATGCCACTTAAGAAGATAATATGATCTTGGCATAATGTGCTTATATGCTGTGAGAGTGCCTTTGCTTTTAAAGTAGAATCATGGGATCCTTTGTTTTCTTTATACCAAAAATACTGAGTGCTCTCACTGATCGCTGATGCCTAATAGTATCATCCCATTATAGACCTATCATCTATGTATGCTCATTAGACTGGATTTTGGCTTTTGCGTTCTTGGTTATGTACACGAATTTCTAGTTATGTTTAGTTTTGGTGATGAAAATTGAAAACCTATCAGTTGTTGGAAATGTTAGGAGATACACTTAATATAATCAGCATGATGAACATTGTACGAAGAACTGATTACTAGTTGGAATGTAGGGAGTGTGTTGAGTGGTGGTGGGAGTACACCTTTGCCACAAGCTACAGCTCAAGATTGGATGAATATGGTTGATGGATTTCAGAAATCCGCCTTGACTAATCGTCTGGGAATACCCATGATTTATGGAATTGATGCTGTGCATGGACACAATAATGTGTATAATGCAACAATATTCCCACATAATGTTGGTCTTGGTGCTACCAGGCAAGTGCAGTTCTACTTTCCGTCTGCTTCTTCTTTCTTTTTTTTTCCTTTGTAAGATAAGTTCAATCTGATACTTACTCTCATACTCTTAATTGCATATAAATTACTCTCATACTAATTTATATGCAATATAAGTAAATAAGCAAACCTTCTTTAAAGAAATGGCTCTACATCCATAACCATGAGATAAGTAATGTTCAACTATTTTTCAATTTGAAGTCGATAGATCTGTGTAGCAGTGGATTTGATATTATGCCCATAATCATGAAGTACGTAATACGTACGAGTATTATCCATTCTAAATAAATTTGATTTGTTAGCTTTCGATAGCCATAGTTAAAGACAACTGGATACTGTTGTGCAGTACTTGGGTCCATCCAGATTGTTCTCTAACATTAAGGAGGTGTCCAATTGTTTCCTTCCATGAACTATCTCTTAACTCTGTAGAAGGATTACTAAAATATGTGGTGTATAGGGATCCTGACCTTGTTAAGAGAATTGGTGCTGCAACAGCTCTTGAAGTTCGAGCCACTGGGATACAGTACACTTTTGCTCCTTGTATAGCGGTAAATTCTTCTAGTTGTTGCAAGTTGGGTTTGAGAAATGCTGTACATTATTCTATTTCAACATTTGATTAATTGTTCTTTCACGCTCCTTAGGTTTGTAAAGATCCAAGATGGGGTCGTTGCTATGAAAGTTACAGTGAAGATCACAAGATTGTCCAGGAAATGACAGAGATCATCTATGGCTTACAAGGGGAACCTCCTGCATCTCGCAAGGGCATACCTTATGTCGGGGGAAAGTATGAATTTATCTGAACTCTTCAATTTTGGTACTTCTTATCCACTAAGATCAGTACTGGCCACTGGATCCAGTTAGGGAGTGGTCTCCTGTTGATGCTCTTCACTTGTCATAATGCGGAAGTTAATGAAAAAAAACGAAATAATATATTTTGGTATTGCTACATTTTCATCTTGTATGGAGGGGAAACCTGAGAAACTAAGTTGCATCTCAAGTTAAGAAAGTAAAAGAGAAAGAATGATTATAATGAATAGAACTTGCGACATTCTGTGCATTACAAAAATGTAGGCCTTGGCTGATGTAAAAATCAATCAAGCTTTTAGCATGTTGATCGCGGTCACTAAACTAGTTCGTTTGGTTTGAATTGTTGGATGAGCCAGCTTTCAAAGTAACCATCCATCTTATAGCTTACGATAAACCAGTCAAGGCCTTCTCTCATTTACCTGTTAATTTTAACATCAATTACAATATTGAATCTAACAAGTCCTTTTGTCATTTGATACACTCTTCTGATCAACTGCTAATTAAAGAATTCTCTCATATAATCAACAACTAGAAGGTAGCACAGGGCACAGGCTTGTGACAAGCAAGACCTGAGTTGGAGGCGTGACCTTGTGGTCCATCGGAGCCATGGATCACCAAGGCTTTGTGTCAGATCAGACCGGAAGTGTATAAGCAAAAAAGATTTTTGTAGAAAGAAAGTTGGGAACTCTTGAGCTGGTTTAGGATTTGTGAGCTCGGCTCGTGAAGGCCTCGAGAAGAGTTAGAGCTCAAGTTGAGGTTACTCAAGTCGAGCTTTGACTAGGCTAAGTTTGAGCAGCTCAATAACAGTTTAGGTGGGTTCTTTATCGACTTACCATCCCTAGGTGTGAGAATATCATTTTTGACAGAGTAGTAGTAAGATTCTGTAGAACAATATTAAACAAATTTGGAAGAAAAGAATTTTATTACTGAAAAAGATAAATAAATACTCGTGAAGTTTTAGTCTATGTGCTCTCTCGCCCTCGTTGTACTAATGAAGGAATAACAAATGAACTTATCACTGATACTTTGTGGAAAGGGCACTTGAGTTCACATTGGAGGATTTGGGCCTTTGGGGTATCACACGATATCTGGTTTGAGACAAAGAAATTAAGATGTTGGAACTAGTTATTTGACTCCGATCTGTTTTACGATTACGGATGTTTGAGCATCAAATAGGATCTTACTGATTGTTATGTTAACAACCTTTCGGATTTTATGATACAAATGCTCCGGCACAGTAAGAAATTGTTTCACCTGTAATTTCTCCAGATTTTGCTTTGAAGAACTCCAGGATATGACAGCTTTGCCTTTTTGTTCTTTTTTCTCCTTGTACTTCTAGATGAAAAAGAATCACTAAATGTGCAAGAACTAACTGCAGTGGGAGGTGCAGCAGTTCTCTAATAAGTGCAACACAAGAAGAGAAAAAAAATTAAAAGAACATCAATGCAGTAAATTTTTTTGGTCTGAGTTTCATTCCCTCTATAGCTCTCCTTCTCCCTAACTTTATTTAAAATTTGTACTTGTTTTTCTAGCTGGTAATGTTTAATTTTCAAAGTAATGTTTAACATACTGTCAGGGACAAAGTTGCTGCTTGTGCAAAGCATTTTGTTGGAGATGGAGGGACAACTAAAGGGGTCAATGAGAACAACACTTTGACGGACATGCATGGATTACTTAGCATTCATATGCCTGCATACTCTGACTCCATTATCAAAGGTGTATCGACTGTCATGGTTTCATACTCCAGTTGGAATGGAGTAAAGATGCATGCGAACCGTGATCTAATCACTGGATTTCTGAAGAACACACTCAAATTCAAGGTAATTATGAAGAAAGTGGATATCCCGTCAAGTTATTCTTTAATTAAAATTTAGTCTCACTATCTACTCTTTAAAAACTTTCATAAGAGCCTGATTTAATTTTCTCTTAATGTGTGCTCCAATTCATAAATCTTGATTAGTACATAAAAATAACATCTCGTAGAGATGAAGGATCCTAGAACTATTTTGAAACTACATAATTATAAACAATCACGTAACTGTTATTAAATATAATAAGCCTGAGCCTGTATGAGCTGGTTGAACAAGTTCAAGTTTCACAATGATCAGATAACAAAGGCAAAGCTTTATGTTTACTTTTTGTGCCAACCAACAAAACTAGGTGGTTTTTTGGTGATCCATGCCATGATAATTATGCGACCATATGTGTATGAACATGTGTCATGGATGCCTTTGATGCTAGTTGCAGTATTTGATTTTCTGCTGGTCATCCAGGGTTTTGTTATCTCAGATTGGCAAGGAATTGACCGAATTACTTCACCACCTGGTGCCAACTATACATACTCAGTCCTGGAAGGAATTCAAGCTGGCATAGACATGGTTGGCATCTCTGCTCTTTGCATTGCCCTTAACGTTTTCGTGGAAGTTATCAGGAATTTTTACAATGTTGGATTAAGAAGCCTAAGCATATAGTAGCATTTCTTGGCAAACATGGGTCTTACTTATGCTTGTTGGTGACTTACAGGTCATGGTCCCATATAGTTTCAAAGATTTCATAGATGATCTCACCAACCTTGTCAAAAACAACTATATCCCAATGGAGCGTATTGATGATGCTGTATCAAGGATCTTGCTAGTCAAGTTCACTATGGGTCTTTTTGAGACTCCTTTTGGTGATCCCAGTCTAGCAAACGAGCTGGGAAGTGAGGTCAGTCAAACATGCATTTCATACACATGTTTGTACGTTGTCTCTGCTCCATTCCTCTTTCATTTATCTGTAACGCTGTAGATTTAGGAGTGGTGAAACTGTCAAAGGGGTGCTTTTTAAATTATTTGTTTCTCTCCTTCACTTTCAGTGATGGTAATATGATGGCAACATGACTTCATTTTGCAATTGAGCTAACAAACTCTAATGTTTATTATCATTACATAGTTTGTACTACATGTTTGATGACAAATCTTTTTACATGTGCAGGCTCACAGAGATTTGGCCCGAGAAGCGGTTAGAAAATCACTTGTTCTACTAAAAAACAGTAAACCTGGAGAGGCTCCCGTGCTTCCCCTCCAAAAAAAGGTACAAAAGATACTAGTTGCTGGTGACTATGCTGATAATTTGGGTTATCAATGTGGAGGATGGACAATCAATTGGCAGGGATTCACTGACAACAAATCCACAAGAGGTAACTAGCTTTGCTGTCTTAAGGCTTTAAATAAGAGATGCTTTGGTAGCGGTACATTCGGCTTCTTGCATTTTTGCTGTTAAATAACCGATGTCAAGGATATTTCTGGAAATCTAGCGATTTTTAAACAATATTTGGGGACACTCTGCAATATACGAGGTCAAATTTAGGATTTTTTTTCTTGGCTGGTGGGAGACATGCACTTATAAATACGTACCTGGTTTGCTTTTATACTTCCTCGTGTTTGTATTACAATAATGAACACTGCTCTTCAAATGACCAGGCACAACCATCCTTAATGCCATAAAGTCTGCAGTTGATTCAAGCACCGAAGTGGTATTCCAGGGAAATCCTCCTGCGGACTTTGTCAAGTCCAATAGTTTTGATTATGCCATTGTTGTTGTTGGAGAGCCCCCTTATGCAGAAACTGCTGGAGACAGCGAGACTCTCACGTTGGCAGATCCCGGTTCAACTGTCATCAACAATGTCTGTGGGGCTGTGCAGTGTGTTGTTATTATCATATCTGGACGCCCACTTGTTATTGAGCCGTACATGAACACAATTCATGCCCTAGTTGCAGCGTGGTTACCCGGGACAGAAGGTCAAGGAGTGGCTGATGTTTTGTTTGGTGACCATGAATTCACTGGAAAGTTAGCTAGAACTTGGTTTAAGACTGTAGATCAGCTTCCTTTAAACAGTGAAGATTCACAGTATGACCCTCTCTTCCCTTTGGGTTTTGGACTCAAAACGGTGTCACTCGTCACTAGGTAAACCAACTTTTACTTGCACATTAAACGAGATTTTTTTTCTTATTTCGATGAAAAAAAACTATCATCTATCATGCACTGTGAACATCAAATTATTGTTGATTTGCCTTACATTTGGTTACTGGTGTTTATGAGATGTTGGAGGAACCTTGTTTTGCTTTCTGTTTGTACTAAGATATATGTGTCATTTGTCCTATGCAGATCTGTATCGGTTGCTGCTGATAGGGGACCATGCATTCTTATGATCACATTTTCTTTATTTATCAATTTATATCTTAAAGTTGCAATGTAAGCATAAACTTTTAGGAAAGATTGGTTTAAATGATTAATTAAATATTTTTAGGACATTATTTATCCTACATTGTCTTGTTTATTCTCAATATGATTTTTTTTAAGGGTTTTCTCAATATGATTTTTTTAAGGGTTTTCTCAATATGATTTTGATTACATTATAGTATCATCCTTTTTTTTATCTTTTTTTGGTTGCAAAGAAGGGGTTGGTGGGTGCCAATGGTACAAAGGCTTGTGCAAAAAGCTTTACCCTATAACGCTACACTAAAAAATTGCATGTCATCAAAGCAAAAACACTAAAATGTTGTCTAGGGAATTGTTAAATATCAGCCTACTTTTAGCGTGGGCTTGCAACTAAACTTCACAAAAACTACCCATAATTCTCTCTCTCTCTCACTCGCACAGAGTGTCATGAAGCCTCTCTGATCTCTCTCTCTCTCTCCCTCAAGCAAGGTAACCCTTTTTTTTTCAATGACTTAGCCCTCGTTCTTTTGCACTGCGTCTGCGAGAAATTGAACTGAATTGAACTACGAGAAACTAGCCATCAGAGAGTAACTGAACTGAAAATAAGTCCAAAATAACAGGACCTTAGAGCATGTTGGGTTGGGCTGTTTCTGGGGTTGGAAATAGATTAAAAAAAAACTAAATTCGTTATTTCTTGTTTGATTTTGGTGGTGGATTTAACTATTATCCTTACTTGTGGGTATTCCAAACCCCCAAAATATTATTGTCCTCATGGAAGCAGTTTTGAAACCCGTTATTTTCCGGATTCCAATTACGCTTTCTCATCCCATGTTTCTCTCTGTTTTCATTGTTCAACTCAATCAGAGCGCCTCTTGCTACTCTTCATTTCTCACTTTTCCAACAATTTTTCTCACCTTTCTCATCCACTCTTTTGGAGTTGACGGATTTAACTAGAAGACTTGATTTTCTGAATGGAGTTATGCATCGAAATAAGACAAAAGATGGAGTTGGAGACATTGGATTTGAGTGCATAAGACTTGCACTCCCTTGAAAAAAAGAAGTGAGAGGAATTGGAATTTTGAATTTTGATATCACCAAATTTCCCCGATTCAAATGTCATAAATTCTAGGTTTTCCAGTTTTTTCAACCTTCTCCCATTAACGTCTTCGATTAAGGCGGTTTTTTCGTTTCTAATTAACAATTGTTTAATTTTTTTCTTATAAAAATATTTTTTAAAATGTTTGGATTTTGTTGATATTTTTTGAGATCTAGATGAATAATTGGGTATGGAAGGATTTATTTTTCCTATACTCTTATTTACTCAGATATAATAATTGGTCAATTTTTGGGTTTTGTTGATAATTTACAAATCCAATTTAAAGTTGAAATGCTAAACTTGGTATTCATCGTTGCGAACTAATATGTCAAAATTAGTTTTTCTAGTCTACTTTATCTCTATTGTACCAAATCTATACCCATTAAAAAGCAAGGAGTTCAAGTTACTGTGCTTAAGAACAGTGACGAGACGAATCTACCCTCTGCTGTTCACAGAACCACTTCCCTGTCCTCCCTTTGCCACTTGCTTTCTTTTCCTCCCGATTTTCCTCTGGACCCTCCATTGTCTCTCAATCTTCTTCGTCTCTCTCCTCACCATTTTTTCTCTCTCTTCTCTCCTCTTCATTTCCGATCTCCTTCCTTTTCTCTCTCCTCTCCCCTCCTCTTCATTTCCTATCAGCGCCTCCTACCGGCTTTAGAATTGCGCTACAAAATCGCCAATTGCATTCACAAAACAAAAACCCCAATTCAATCTCAGCTTGAAGGAGCTCAAATTAATGGAGATTCAACTAACTCTCCTTCTTCTGCAGAAACTGCTGAAGAAACAGATGAAGATTTAGAAGCCCTTTTGAACATTTTATACGCTTTTGATTCCCTTGAGTCCCATTCGCTTCTTTGCGGAGTAATTCTACATTTTTTCACCCTTAATTTTCATTTTTTTGGTGTTTTGTCTTTTGGGTTTTCTAGGGTTTGGTGATTTTGTTTATGGGTGGTTGTTATTTTTGAATAAAGTCTTGATTTTGGTGTAAATTGTTTCGTTATTTGAAGAGTTGTTGCGATTTTTTCTTCTCTTAACGCAATTCTCCTTCTCTCTAACTCGGCGACCGAACAAGTGGTTCTTCCTAAACTTTACTCTAAAATTCAATTGGGTATTTCAATTTTCGGTTTATTTTAATCAATTTTTTAAAAATTATCGGTGATTCGATTTTTTCAATCATCCAAGTGTTCGTGGAATTCATTGGCTCGGGTATTACTCAAATTTATTCCTTTTTTTTTTCAATTTTGCTCTAATTTTTCGTTTTTTGCTGTTGTTTGCTATCTTGTGTTGTATTGTTGTTGTATTGCTATCTTGTGTTGTATTGACATAAAAAAATCTGATTTAATTAAACTGATTTGCGTTGTATTGATGTTTTGGTTTGCTATCTCATTCAATAAAAGAAATCTCATGTTGTACTGCTTGTTTGCTATCTCGTGTTGTATTGCTATCCAAGTGTTGTATCTCGCAATCTAGATTTCTTAATCAATGCTCATTGTTTCTTAATCAATGGACCATGGTTTTGATAGATTAATATTGCTGTATAGTCTATCTGTAAGTCTTATTATTTTTATTTTTTTTGCCTTTGCATACTTTCAGTGTTTCCCACATTTTATAGGGTTTGGTCTTGTAGGACTTTTTAGCCATCCATCAATATTTAGATTCTCCCACAATTTATTTGTATATGATTCTCTAGCATAATGTGGGGTTTATTTTGATTGAATGTTCTGTGCTCTGAAAGTGCGAGGATCGAATAGTTTGAAAGGTGGAAAGTAAGAAGTTATAAAGGAAATGATTAGTTCCATGGTGAAATGGGTGTATAATGAGATGTGTATCAAATTTTTGATTGGAGATTTGAAAAGTATGGTGTTTTTGTTTATTACGAAACTAATCAATGCATGCAGTGGCAATAGTCTGCTTGATTTATTTTACTCAACTTTTGTACTATTATTATCTTATCTGTGGCTGCAACATAGTTAATGTGATGTATTCGTATGATGGTTCACGGTACCTGATACGCTCATGTTATACGGTGTATGTACGTTACTTTAGGTGCACTTTGCTAGGGGTTTGATTGTAATTGTTAACATTCGTGTTTTATTTAGCCCTTAGCGGAAGTTCGGAGCTTTGCGAGATAATTTGTGTTAACGTCATGTATTCCGAGCTTCCAAGGTGAAGTGCATTTGAGCCGAGCAAAGCCCAAGCATCACTGCTCGCCCAAGCAGCAGCCGCATCGCATGCTCGCCCCAGCGGCGACCCAGTCGCCCGGCGCTCCATCATCGTAAGCCAGCGCGCGCTCGAAGCAAGCTGCCCAGCCCAGCGCTCCATCATCGCACGCCCAGCGCTCGAATCATCGCACGCCCAGCGCTCGAAGCAAGCCTGCCCAGCGCGCAGCTCGCACCTCGCGACCTGCTTGCTCGCACCTCGCGACCTGCTTCGCACGGTGCGACCTGCCTTGCCCAGCCAAATGTGCGGTAGGCAGAACACTCTTCGCACGGTGCGACCTACTTCGCACCTCGCGACCCCTAGGTCGGTCTAATTGTCGGCTGATTTTTATGCTTTAGTATAAATACCAAGCTTGATTTTGGACCTAGGGGGGCAGCAGCCACAAGGAGAGGGAGTCTCCAAAACTCCACTCCTCTCTTGTTGTCTTCTCTTTTTAGTTTTTATTTTCTAGTTTAGTTTTTGTAGATTTCAATTATGGGATTGGCTTATGCTATGCCAATTGTAGCTTGAACCGTTCTTGAACGAGATTAATATGGAGCTTCAAGCATTATTGTGAGATCTTTCCTCTCTATTTAGTTCCTTCGATTATGGTTTAATTTCTATGCTTGCTTTCTATGATTATTGCATAATTATGCTAGGAACGTTACTAGTTTGATTGTGTGATTAATCTAATGCTAGATTTAAGAATAGAATCGGATTGTTTTATTCTTTTATCAATTGGTAGCAAACTAGGGAGTAACTCAGATGCTGATCATCTTGGTTATTTCTTAGGGAAATTGAATTAACTGTTGAATGTTTATCGCTTGTATGACGTTAGCAGGTCTGTTGGTTCTCTATGTTTATTGCTGCTATTGGATTGAACTTAGACACGATCGGACTAGGTTATCCTTTAGTTAGGGTTTTATAGTCACACTGATCGTGCTATTCAACTAAGAATAAGGAGAACACGAGATTAATTCTCGACAATAGATAATTATGGAAATAATTAGAGTGGAGGTTCAAGGATCGATAATGAATTGAAGTGGATGTTAATCGGATTCAAGATCTTCCCATATTGATTTCTCATTTTGTTTATATGCTAGTTAGTCTTAGTTTGTTCGTATAATCTACTTGAAACCCCCCTTTGTAATTATTATTAGGTTTCTCGGCCCTTAGCTTAATCTAGGTTTCGAATCACGCTAAGTACTAAACTCGTCCCTGTTTCCCTGTGGATACGACCCCTACTTCCATTATACTATCTTAGTGTAAAAGAGAGTAGGAGAAATTTTATCTTTGGCCGGGTGCGGTGCACAACGACACATCCGCGCCCGCCCAGTACCTAAGTTCTGGACTACATGATTTTCATCCCAAATATGTCGACCTTGTTGAAGAATTTCTCAATCTTTGTTCTGTTGCTCTC
This sequence comes from Beta corolliflora, assembly GCA_947648045.1. Lineage (NCBI taxonomy): Eukaryota > Viridiplantae > Streptophyta > Magnoliopsida > Caryophyllales > Amaranthaceae > Beta > Beta corolliflora. The sequence continues at coordinate 4,785,875 of CANSZD010002921.1, read as the reverse complement.
CCGTATTGAATTCTGTTCGTCAAGATTTGGTAGTTTCTTTCTCTCTCTTAGGGCTTTGAATGCTAAGGGGCTTTCTTACTCATTCATTTCTTGTGTGCAAGGTATCTTACTTAGATATTCTTCGTTTAAGTCAGATGGAATAGACGGCGAAATGAGGAGAAAGATACTTGTGCATTTGAACTTGATCCCTCTCAGGTAAACTCTAATACACCATCTAGGATTTTGTTTTTTGATGCTGATTTCCTTGAATATTTAAGGTTCCTTCTTATTTTCTCATGTCTCCTATTTCTAATTTTATTGCACCATTTATTTAAGTGCACCGCGGACCATCTGTTACCCAAGATTGATTCTATTTCTTCAACTTTTTTGTTGCCTTAAATCATTTTGCTGCTCAAATAGGTTTAGAATCTTACATAATTAGTTAATGGGCATGGATTTCCTTTTATTAGGAGGGCAGGTACTATAAGTTGATTTAAATCTGAATTACTCCCTCTGAAGTTTGAACACTTTTTTTGGGTGAAAAGGGAACATTAAATTAGATCAAACTGCCAGACCTATTTCATCCTTGTTTAAAACTTATCTATTTGGGGAAAAATTCTACATGAATGGGTCCAAAGGGGGAAATTATATGATTACAGACATCATTAGAACTCAATGCATAGCCAAAGTGGATTAGGATTTTGGAGGAGATTTCTAATTTGTGAATTAGTCATGTAACATTATAAAGCAGAACATTAAAACCTTGATATAGTTTGTTTCAAAACCAAAATGACATGAAAAAGAAACACCAAAGCACGTAGTGAAATATTATCTTCAAATCTTTGTTGCAGTTAATCTTCTACACTGTAAAATAATAAATGCTCCCTCTGGACACTGCCAGACCTATTTCATCGTTGTTTAGAACATTTCTGTTTAGGGGAAGATTAACCTGAATGAGTCCAAAGGGGAGAATCATATGATTACGGGCATAATTAGAACTCAATGCATAACTAATCTTCTACACAAGGGCAAAGAATGATATCATGTCCACTAATTCCCCATCAACAGGTATCTAGGCGCATGACGAAGAGTAAGTATGTGGAGCATGTTATTCAGTTTGGATTTCATCAAGTTTTTTCAAAAGTATGCTGCTTTGAGTTTCATCATGAGAAACATCACTAGAAAGGCAGAAACATCACCAATGATGTCGTCCCTAAAGGCGATGCTGCTTCTGTCGTCAAGCTTCAAAGCGCCAATAAATTCAATCACGGAGGTCCGATGCTCTCTCTCCTTTGTAATTTGTCTTGTGGTATTGTGTTTTGCTTTGGTTTTTCATCGATGCTAATTTGGTACTCTTGTTTGTCATTTTTTCAACTAGGGTTATTGCCTTTGTCTTTTTGATTTTTGTATTTTCACTTTTTCAAAGTCTTTGCTCTAATTTTAATGGAAGAATTTTGATAAATGTCAGTTTTTGATACATTTTTTTGGTGATTTCTAGGTTAGGGTTCTTCTCTTACAACAAGATGTACCAAGATCACCCCAAGAAGGCTTTTATTTCTTTCCATTTTCTTTGTCTTGATTTCCTTTTTTTCGTGTTTGATCTTGTGAGGTAAAATAGAAACAACCACATGCAAGTATGGGGAAGGAAAGGGAGCAAAAGACAATGAAGATCAAGGGAGGGGGGAAGGGATGGAAGAGTGAGCTACAATCTGGAAGACCATTTCTTTAACAGTGTTCGAGCATGCTGTTAACATTAATAGTCGTTTCTTTCTTTTCCTTTTTTAGTGTCCTTTTAGCTGCTTAGTTACACGGTCTAATATTTTGTCTGGATGTTCCGTGACCAATTTAGAAGATCTAGAAGTTTGTTGTCTTTATTCCTCTAATTCTTATCTTCTTTCCTCTTAGATCATTAGTTTTGTTTCCCCTTGCTACGGGGTTGGTTACACTATAGGGTTACTTACATGATAAATTTTTCGTCCTAAATATGCACAATATTGACAATTTTTTGATCTAGAGGAACCTGCACATGAGGTTTTTGAGACCAAGTCTAATGGCATATCATGCCCTGTTTAATTATGAGACTTTGTTATATCTTTGCTTGCTAATTTGATTTTGCAATGTTTTTCATAAAAGACTTTGCTGTAACCTTTTATAATCTTGAGTTGTATCTCAGTTCAAGTAAATGGAGGGGCCAGTTGAAAAGAAGATTTTCATATTACAAATGTATTCTTGACTGCTCTTATTATTTATCCACAGCGATTGATCACCTTTAACCTGTTTTCATTTTGCGGTTGCACAACTTACAATCGAAATACTTCGCCTCTCTGCTGTATTGCACAAGAAGGTAAATACTTCGCTAGGGATCCTCCACATTTCTGTACATTAATTATGTTAGTCATGTTACGGACGTACATGGATATTCCTTTCACGAATTAGTTTCTCTTGCACTTGTATGGGTCCTCTTTTAAATTTTAAGAGATAGCTGATGAAGCTTTATGAAATTTTTTAGTTTTTTTTTATTTTTTTATTTTGCAGTTCCTGGGAGATGATAATGATGAAAAATAAAAATAATATAGCTAGCTTAAGGGATAGGCACTCTCATATTTGTCATTTAAGTAACTTTGTGTTGCCTTCTTCCCTATCCTTGATCTTGAATCGAAACATGGCAATGTTATCTGGCCTTCATTATGAGATTTAGCCTTTCATTTGAATTTCTTATCATCGTATTAGGGTGGTCTATGAGATTTAGCCTTTCATTTGAATTTCATTATGAGATTTAGCCTTTCAATGAGATTTATCATCTTATCCTTTCCCATGTTTTGTGCCTTTCCTAATGGACTAGACTTAATAGGGTATTAGTCTCATTTCTCAAATAAGGCCAAAAAATTCTGGTGATGATCAATTCATGAATCATATTTATAGGACAACTCCTAGATCAATATATGTCCAGCTGTGAACTAGGTTTTCTCTTTTTTGTGGATAGCCTCTGGGATAGTAGTTGAAAACATCCAATCTAGAAGATGAAATGCAGGGCATGCCCCTTCATGTCTCATTTTCATCTAAATGCTTCTAATTTGGATGTTTAAGATCCTTGAATAAGGTCGTAACCTATTGCTCGAAGCACAAAAATAATTGTTTCACATAGAGTTTTTTCAGCTAACATGATATGTTATGGATGTAATGAAGTAAATTTTTTGAATTATGCTTCCGGAATGAACATTAATCATGTTGCCCACATTAATTTAGGACACCAACTAATAATGATTAGATTTGATGAAGAACACTAATAAATCATCTCCTAAAACTTGCAAAACTTGCAAAACATATCATCCATAGCATGGTAACATATCATCCATAACAGGATCACAGACCATCAATTACATTGCAGAGCACGTGGTTGGAACCGGTTCCTGTGGTGTTGTATTTCAGGTGACTTTAACTTAATTTACTTTGTGTTTCTCTGTAATTCTTTGGCTGTAATGGTCTCTGATAAAGATTGATGATTTCTGTACATAGGCAAAATGTATGGAGACGGGAGAGATTGTAGCCATCAAAAAGGTGCTACAGCATAAGCGCTACAAAAAGTTGTTAGCAATTACAAAGATGGTAAATTCCCTTTCTTTTCCTGTAATCTATTTCTAGGGTTTTATTTCAGTAATTTCCCCTTGATTTATTTTTTGAATTTGTGTTTCTTTTTAATTTTATTTTCCTGTTTTGAGGTTAATTTTTGGAGATTGAAAAGCGAGTATGGAGGAATTGTGTGAGTGAGATGGTATGTCCTGATTCAGATCCTTCCTTATGCTTGAGTGTGGAAGTGAGATGTTAAATTGTATGAAACTTTCTTTGGTTTTGTGATGAACTTGCAGGCTTTTCCTTAACGTTGACGTCTTGAGTTGTGCAAGCACCCTCTTGCCGCCCCTTAATACTTCTAAGCTTTTGTCCTCCACTGCCATGCTTCTCTAATTTCCCGTTCCAATATTTGTTTGGTGCTGTTCAAGACCCAACGTAATTGTTAGGATGTTTTGGGTGTGGTGAAAGGGACTAGGGTTGATAATAGTATACTACTACTACTCTTGAATTTACTTTTTTCCCGGCATACTGTTTCTTTGTCATGATAAATTCTGGTGGGTGCATCTGTTATTTTTACTCGAGTTAAAGATTGGGTGAGTGAGTCTGATGATTGGATGGATCAAGGGAGAAACGGGGTTGATAACTTGATAAGGGCACTATGTTGAACATAAATTAAAGTTCCGCGAGTTTTGTCTTTCCGGTTCGAATTTCGCCGCCGAATTCCTATCTCTTGGTTTGTGATTCACAGATGATGAACTATCAAGATATGTGATTCTTTGCCAATTATCTCATCGTCTTCTTTTTGGTACTGGTAAATGCTTACAATTACTATTGGGTTATTAGGTACACTATTGGGTTATTACTATTGGGTGATCCCGGGGTCGATCCGTTCGTCCAAGCAATTACAAAGTTAAACGGGTCAGCAGAATCCAACATTTTGGACTCCATTTGCAGCAAGTTCGAGTCTCAAATCTGCAGGCTCACATCTGCTGGTCAGAGAGTTAGTGTGTCCTGATTTATCAAGAAACCTCGAATTTCATTTGGTAATTCATTAAATTAACTTTATGGGTTTTCGATTTTGGTTCATTTTCTGCAAATTCTGGTTCATAATTTTGTGGGTTTTGAAATTTATGTGGCTTTTTGTTGCAGACCAGGGTGATCTCAGAAATAAAGATGATGTTGAGAAGTTTTTCCTACTAACAAGTATGGCTTCCCTTTTTTTATTTTCCTTTTTCTTTATGAGTGGTGTAATAATTCTGTAATTATGATTGCTTGTTTCCGGGTTTTGATGATCCTATGCTTCTAACATTAGCAATGTTTTCTTACGATTGTGCTTTTTGTTTTTCTTTATGATATTGCTTTTCTCTTTAATAATGTTTCTATTTTGGGATTTTTTTCTTTTAAGTTAATATAGTACTAAATTTCCGTTAATTTCTTATTTTCTTTGTTTTCCATGGGTGTTATTGCATGTTAAAGATTTGATGTTGTGATTCACTTTGCTGGATGATACGCTCAAGTTATACGATGTTTTTGCGTTATTTTGGGTGCACTTTGCTAAGGGTTTGATTGTAATTGTTAACATTCGTGTTTTATTTAGCCCTTAGCGGAAGTTCGGAGCTTTGCGAGATAATTTGTATTAACGTCATGTATTCCGAGCTTTCAAGATGAAATGGATTTGAATGATGTTTGATTGAAGTTGTCTTTGGAGAGCTTGGGAGATTTGGCATCGGAGCATAATGGGCAATCATCGGAAGCTCTAAGCACCAAGCATGCGCGTAACTTCGACCACCTACACAGCTCACGTCAACCCAGCGAGCCAGCGTCATCACCAACCAAGCACAGCAGCTTCACACGCCAGCCATCGCACAGCAGACCGCACACCCGCACGCTCAGCAAGCCGAGCTGCCCAGCGCTCACTGCCCAGCACCCATCGCCCAGCGCTCGCACAGCCAGCACGCATGCCCAGCCCAGGCTCGCGACTCGCGAGACCTGTCGCACCTCGCGACGCCCCTGCCATCGCGACTCGCGATGCCTGTCGCGACTCGCGATGCCTGTCGCGACTCGCGACCATGCCAGCCATTTTGTGCGCGGGGAGACAGAGTCCTCGTCGCGACTCGCGATCAGTTGCGCGACTCGCGACGCTTAAGTCGGCTTGGGGCTACGATTTTGTGCGGGGTTTAAAAGCCTCTAAAAACCTAACTTTTAAAGGAGAGACGAAGAGGAGTGCGAAGAGGAGAGCTGAAATGTAGACCTTGGAGTGGCTAGCTTGAGGGGAGAGAGAGGATACTCCTCTCCTCATCCTTCCTTCTTCATGATTCTCTTTTCATCTTTCCTTCTTCGTTCCTCTTTGTTCTTCATTTCCATTTCTTTGTTTTTCATTTCCTAGTTTTAGTTTTCATTTCTTAGTTTAGTTTTTAGGGATTTCAACTATGGATTTGGTTTTTGCTATCGGATTGTAGCTTGAACTGTTCTTGGATCAATTAACATGAAGTTTCAACCGTTATTGTGAGATCTTTCCTCTCTTACTCTTTTCCTTGATTATGGTTCAATTTCTATGCTTGTGATTTATGATTGTTGCATAATTATGCTAGGAACGTTACTAGTTTGATTGTGTAGTTAATCTAATGCTAGATTTAAGAATAGAATCGGATTGTTTTATTCTTTTATCAATTGGTAGCAAACTAGGGAGTAATTTAGATGCTGATCATCTTGGTTATTTCTTAGGGAAATTGAATCAACTGTTGAATGTTTATCGCGTGTATGACATTAGCAGGTCTATTGGTTCTCTGTGTTTATTGCTGCTATTGGATTGAACTTAGACGCAGATCGGACTAGGTTATCCTTTAGTTAGGGTTTTATAGTCACGCTGATCGTGCTATTCAACTAAGAATAAGGAGAACACGAGATTAATTCTCGACAATAGATAATTATGGAAATAATTAGAGTGGATGTTCAAGGATCGATAATGAATTGAAGTGGATGTTAATCGGATTCAAGATCTTTCCATTTTGATTTCTCATTTTGTTTATATGCTAGTTAGTTTTAGTTTGTTAGTAAATCTACTTGAAACCCCCCTTTGTAATTAGGTTTCTCGGCCCTTAGCTTAATCTAGGTTTCGAATCACGCTAAGTATTAAACTCGTCCCTGTTTCCCTGTGGATACGACCCCTACTTCCACTATACTACCTTAGTGTAGAAGAGAGTAGGAGAAATTTTATCTTTGGACCGGGTGCGGTGCACAACGACACATCCGCGCCCGCCCAAATTTTGGCGCCGTTGCCGGGGAAACGGTGTTACTTGTTTGTATTTAGCGTGATTTTTGGATGGTATTGCTTGTGCTCTTTGTTTTTGGTTGGCCACTCTCTTGGGAATGGTTGATTGAAGCTTTTGACGGTTTATTGCTTGGTTATTGTCTAGCTTTAAATATTGATATTAATGGTCATGACTTGGATTAGCTAGGAGTACTACTAGTTGATGTTTGTTGTTGACTTAATGCTAGGTTTTGGATATAATCTGATGTTATATGCTCAACCATGTTGTAGTAAGCTAGGTATTAACGATGCATTGCAAGAGTTTCTCTCAATCAATTTTGCAGGTACTTGAAGTGGAGATTGACATGGAACCACCATTGTCACACATGGAGCACAACCCAATGATTAAGCTTAAGGTACTAAGTCGAGCTAACGACTTTAAACAACAGCGCTTCTCGGGAGGCAACCCGAGACCCTTCTTATTTTCTTTCTTTTCCTTTATTTCTTATCAAATTTCCACCACCACAATAAATTTTCTTCCACCCACTCACCACCCACTCAAAAGAACCACAACAAATCTTAATCCACTTTGAGCCCAAGTCCACAAAAGAAAACCCGTTGGGAGGAGTTCAATAGCTAGGAGTTGGTAACACTAGAGGAGTGAGATTGTTGTATCTTTTCGATCTCTTGAGCTAGGTGTCAATCTCAAAAATTCAAAACTTTTGAACTTGTCATTTAGTGATTCGAGGAAGCGGGTTGTGAGTTGAGTTAGGAGATTTGAGTTGGTGTTGTTAAGAAGTTTGAGTTTGACGGATTGCTCTTCATGAGTTTTGAGCATTCGATCTTCGATTTACCCGATTTTCAAATTTCCCCCCTATTTTCAGTATACTTTTTCTTTTAATTGTCGACACATTGAGGACAATGTGTAGTTTAAGTAGGGGGGAGGGTATTCTCATTCTCATGTATCTATGTTGTATATATTACTTTCAATTTGAAAAAAAAAATGAAAATGAAAAAAAATGAAAAAGAATAAAAAAAAAAAAAGGTGATGAAATGAAACCCGCTGAGTTGAAAACCCACAAGGGTGGGCGACTCAGGCAAAAATTGGGGGCCCGGATAGGTTGAAAACCCGAAAGGGCAACCTATGCAAAAAAGTGGCTTATATTGAGCGGGTAAGTTGGTGAGATGAAAAAAGAAATGTGAGAAGCTAGGATGAAAACCCGAAAGGGCTCCTAGGCAAAATGAGAGACTAAGAGAGAATTATGTATTTTGAAGACTCATTTGCCGGAGATTTGTTTTGGCTTTCACTTTCTTTTGGTTGATTGTTTTTGGGAGTAAGCATGGAATTTATCCCTTTTTGTCTTTGTTCCATGGCTTGCTATTTTAAGTTAGTTGTTGTAGTAGTAGGTCATCTTTTGAGGTTTGGGAGAGCTGATACTTTAGTGTGTCGTGAGCTGGCATTTTGATTCTTGTTGGTGTTGTTGGTTAAACTTGTTGGCGTTGCTGGTTATTATTGTTGTCGCGTCTTTGTATATTTCAGGTGAGCTTGAATCTAAGTGTGGGGGAATCATCATCCCTTACGTTTAGGTTTTGAGCGTATTTTGTTAAGATGTGATGATGATGATGTAGTTGATGGGGAGTGTAGGTTGGTTTCGATAGCTTGGGCGATGATTTAATTGGTATTTCTCATTTTTGAGTTTACTCGAGGTCGAGTAAAGTTCAAGTGTGGGGGTATTTGATACGCTCAAGTTATACGATGTTTTTGCGTTATTTTGGGTGCACTTTGCTAAGGGTTTGATTGTAATTGTTAACATTCGTGTTTTATTTAGCCCTTAGCGGAAGTTCGGAGCTTTGCGAGATAATTTGTATTAACGTCATGTATTCCGAGCTTTCAAGATGAAATGGATTTGAATGATGTTTGATTGAAGTTGTCTTTGGAGAGCTTGGGAGATTTGGCATCGGAGCATAATGGGCAATCATCGGAAGCTCTAAGCACCAAGCATGCGCGTAACTTCGACCACCTACACAGCTCACGTCAACCCAGCGAGCCAGCGTCATCACCAACCAAGCACAGCAGCTTCACACGCCAGCCATCGCACAGCAGACCGCACACCCGCACGCTCAGCAAGCCGAGCTGCCCAGCGCTCACTCGGCCAACACCCATCGCCCAGCGCTCGCACGGCCAAAGACGCATGCCCGGCCCAGGCTCGCGACTCGCGAGACTCGTCGCACCTCGCGACGCCCCGCCATCGCGACTCGCGATGCTCGTCGCGACTCGCGACCATGCCAGCCATTTTGTGCGCGGGGAGACAGAGTCCTCGTCGCGACTCGCGATCAGTTGCGCGACTCGCGACGCTTAAGTCGGCTTGGGGCTACGATTTTGTGCGGGGTTTAAAAGCCTCCAAAAACCTAACTTTTAAAGGAGAGACGAAGAGGAGTGCGAAGAGGAGAGCTGAAATGTAGACCTTGGAGTGGCTAGCTTGAGGGGAGAGAGAGGATACTCCTCTCCTCATCCTTCCTTCTTCATGATTCTCTTTTCATCTTTCCTTCTTCGTTCCTCTTTGTTCTTCATTTCCATTTCTTTGTTTTTCATTTCCTAGTTTTAGTTTTCATTTCTTAGTTTAGTTTTTAGGGATTTCAACTATGGATTTGGTTTTTGCTATCGGATTGTAGCTTGAACTGTTCTTGGATCAATTAACATGAAGCTTCAACCGTTATTGTGAGATCTTTCCTCTCTTACTCTTTTCCTTGATTATGGTTCAATTTCTATGCTTGTGATTTATGATTGTTGCATAATTATGCTAGGAACGTTACTAGTTTGATTGTGTAGTTAATCTAATGCTAGATTTAAGAATAGAATCGGATTGTTTTATTCTTTTATCAATTGGTAGCAAACTAGGGAGTAATTTAGATGCTGATCATCTTGGTTATTTCTTAGGGAAATTGAATCAACTGTTGAATGTTTATCGCGTGTATGACATTAGCGGGTCTATTGGTTCTCTCGTGTTTATTGCTTTGCTATTGGATTGAACTTAGACGCAGATCGGACTAGGTTATCCTTTAGTTAGGGTTTTATAGTCACGCTGATCGTGCTATTCAACTAAGAATAAGGAGAACACGAGATTAATTCTCGACAATAGATAATTATGGAAATAATTAGAGTGGATGTTCAAGGATCGATAATGAATTGAAGTGGATGTTAATCGGATTCAAGATCTTTCCATTTTGATTTCTCATTTTGTTTATATGCTAGTTAGTTTTAGTTTGTTAGTAAATCTACTTGAAACCCCCCTTTGTAATTAGGTTTCTCGGCCCTTAGCTTAATCTAGGTTTCGAATCACGCTAAGTATTAAACTCGTCCCTGTTTCCCTGTGGATACGACCCCTGCTTCCACTATACTACCTTAGTGTAGAAGAGAGTAGGAGAAATTTTATCTTTGGACCGGGTGCGGTGCACAACGACACATCCGCGCCCGCCCACTGGACTTAAGGCTGTGGGTGAGAGTGTTGTTCATCCGTTTTAACTATGGGAGTTTTAACGACAGTGCGGAGCAGCAGGTTAGTTAATTATGTTGTTCCTTGATTATTTTGATTGTTGTTTCGGCGTGTTTAATTTGCTTGATGCTTGAGTTTAGTGGAATTCACATGTTTGAAGATCTTAAATTCTTAACCATATTTGCTATCTCTTCATCTTTTTTCAGCCCACTAATGTCAAGGTAATTTCTGTTTTGATTTCTCTTTATTGTCGTGGTTATTTTTCTGGGTATAATAATGTATCAACTATGTAATGGTTTGGTTCAGTTTCAAACTTGTCTTATTGTTTGTTCATCTGCATTCGTCTTTCTATTTCCTCCGATCTATCAATTTCTTTTTTTTGGTGTTGCTTAATTTTGAGAAAAGAATTGCAAGGTAACACTAATTTCCTTTGCTTACTTTTAGTTTTCCTTTTCCGACATTTCAGATCTAAAGTTGTTTGATGATTTCTTTCGGTTTTTGTTAGAGACCCTTTTGTGAAGCTTGAACATTTGGTTTAAATTTTGATGCATTCTCTCCGCTACAAAGTTGCTCAGTTTTTTCATTCATTAGTTCTTTGCAGAATTTCCTGTTGATTACGTGATTTGGATCATCATAGGGGGGAGTACGCCTAGCTTTTTGATAACCTGGGATTCGAGTTTAGGGAATCGGTTCATTTCCAGTGTCGTCTTTGCTGTTTCACTGTCTTGTGTGTTGGGTTGATGATTAGCTTCTCTGGTTTTGATACCAAGGAGACAGTTATTGGTGCTCCATTTCAGCTTTAGTCTGCATCTCAGGCAAGATCTCGGGTTGATGATTGCTCTATTATTTCAACATTGAAGATGGTTCTTATTGCGACTTATTCTTGGAGGTAATACTCTCACAGATCACTGATGTTTTTCGTGGCTGGATTCTCAATTGTTTCATGATTTATATGAATTTACTTGGTAGTTTTGTTTCAGCTATTGTGTTTAGATAGTGCTTGATGTCGCTTTTCTTAAGCAGTGTAAAATTAATGTTCCTTAATGCAGGATGTTTAGAACTAATTTAAAGCATTTCATCAAGATGAGATGTTGTTGTTTGATCCTCTAAGACATCAATTTCCATGCTTAATTATGTTTTCTTGTGGCCTCTAGAAAGTGTTATATGATAAAATTGTTAATTTTGTATGGCACTCATAGAGGTCTCATAACAAGCTTAAAGACAGGTTTCCAAATGGATAGAAATGTTTTAAAGATCAAGCAACAACTATTAGTTACCTAAGCTCTTCAACGTCTAACTGAATCTGCCGAAAAGGCAAAGACTAAGCTTTTGACTTTAACTCGGACTAGCATTAGGCAAGTATATATTTATCATCCTTTTCAGTAAGTGCTAGTTGTTTTCATATGTTCCTGATTTTGAGGATCTTGGTGACATATACTGGAGCCCGTCTTGCTGCTGTACTTTCGTTCTTTTTTTTTATTGCTGGCTGCCATGGGTTGAAAAGAAGAAACAATCTCTTAATTTCTTAATTGAAGTGAGCATGCAGGAAGCTAGACTAGCCAAGGAGAAGATGCATGGGAGGTTGGCTTGTGGACGATCTTTGGTTGTGCGCCTTGCTAGGGAGAAATCTCGCCGTTGAAATGGCATATTTCATCTATTTGACTAAGGGTGGTTGAGCCGTGAGCGCGATCAACTCATTGAGGCCGTGCTTCTGCATCTTGACAAATGGGTCAACTATAAAGAACAAATTGAAGGTATTGGAAGAAGATGGCAGCGGATCAAAGCGAGGGTGTCGAGCGCATATCATCATGGTTCATAAGATTCAGTTGCTTTTCTTTGTCATCCATCAGTTAGTTAGAGCGATGTCAGAAATTATGCGTTCGGTTGGTGGCTACAATAGTGTTCTTGACCTTGCTATTACTTTGGGTGAATACGGAATTCGTTTGGTCTTTTGTTACTTGCACTTGTATGGCAAGTTCATATAATTTGCATGATAAAAATTCAAATGAGAATGATGTGTTGTTAGATAGAAGTTAGATCTAACCCTCTGCATATAAACTTATTTCAACAAAATCTAAAAGGTAGTCATTTTAAAAATAAATATTGAATGTTACTACTCTATTTTTCAATTATCTAAATTCTTGCAAAACATGAACGACTTGTGATTAGAGTGATACTTCTGTTTTTGTTTTCCCTCGACTACATGAACGATATTTGATATGAGTCTTGATGGACATGCTGCATCTTAGGTGCACTGAAATCTTATTATATAAATACTTTCTCTTTCATTATAGTCTAATTATATAGGTTCGCTGAAATCTTACTATATACTTAGCTTATGAGTGAATAAAGGACAAAGGGGAGGAGGGAGGGAGAGGATGGAGACCACGTAGGAGGAAACTTTATGATGTGAGAAGGATATATGAGGAGACTTTATGATATGAGAAGGGGATATAGGAAGAGAATTAGCCTTACTAAATAATTCTTTCTCTTTCATCTGAGTCTAATTATATAGTTTCGTTGAAGTCTTACTATTTACTTAGCTTATGAGTGAAAATAAAAGACAAAGAGGAGGAAGGGGTTAGAAGGGGAGGAAAAGTTGAGTGAGAGGATGGAGGGACCAGGTAGGAAGCGACATTCTAATGTGAAGAGGGTATATAGGAGGGTAATTAGCGTTACAAAATACTTCTCTTTCATCTTAGTCTAATCATATAAGTTTGCTGAAATCTTACTAATAGTAGGAAGTGATTTTCTAATGTGAAGAGAGTATATAGGAGGAGACTTTCTAATGTGAAGAGGGTATATAGGAGGGTAATTAGTCTTGTAAATACTTTCTCTTTCATCTTAGTCTAATTATATGGGCTTATTGAAATCTAATTATCTACTTATGAGTGATATATCTATTTCAAGGTTTGTCAAACACATATGAGAAGCAATGTCTTAGAGTGGGAAATTGATGCATACGGAAATTGAATTAACAAATCACAACAATCATTAGTTGCTGCATACGCAATACTAACCCATGGACATAAAGTCAGTGAGCAACACAAATAATCACCCACTTAAAAGCGCACCTATTTATTAAGCATGTTTAATACAATTAGGTTGTGCAAAAGATACCAATTTCAATATCTTGGGGTGCAAATTTGTGCAAATATGAGGTTCGGCAATGTACAACGTGTATAGAAATTACTTTGCTATCTAATTACTTTTTTGTTAAGCATGTTTTATGTGTATATGCTTTGCTATCTAATTACTTTCTCTTCCTAACTACCAAATTCGCATGCTTTGATTTTGCTTAAATCAATTATGCTAATACTTGCATTTAGTTATTCACCACCATTTTCGCCACCTTTTGGGGGGCTTGCACTAACAAGAGTTATATGCATATATGCTATGTGCAGTCGCTACATGTTGCAATTATTAAAGAATGGAGGAAGTATTACATTAACCAATAATAATTAAGATACTTTGTCCAAAATAATAATACTATAAATTTTAATGCCTAAATTTTGCTACATTGGGGGACCGTGCGCGATAATATTTATGGACTGGATTTTTGATCATTGTTGATAATCTATGGTGTTTTGCAGAGTAATAATTCGTTTTTAGGTGATCTTAGATAATCTACCCCCCCATTACCCTCGACCCAAATCCACACCATCCATCATCCGCTAAAAAGTTCACCCATATATGCCCTATCCATCAACCATGGGTGGGGCGGGTGAAGCGGGTGGGAAATAGATGATACAAAAAAAAATTATTTGTAGACTTAACTATTAAAAAAATAATAAATGAATATTTAGTCATCCATTAAGAGAAAAATGACTAAATATAATTTGTCAATTCGTAATACACGCTGAAAATTAATAGTAATACTAAATATAAATGTACTAATGGATGAAATGGGTGATGAGGTGAGTAACGGTCAAAAAAATTTCACCCATCTTCGACCCGACCAACTATCTACTCCACCTGCCACCCGCCAAACACTTGCCTTATTGCGGGTTTTTCACCCATTTATCTGGCGTAGGTGGGTGGATAATCCACTCACCCATGAATAATTGTCAGCTCTACTGACGACCTCAAGTTCAAGGGTTCGGATTGATCCCACCAAGTGAAAGACACTTAGAGGAGGATTTCCTTTATAATCCCTCTTCTAAGTGCTTGGGCTTCTGAGTAGGGCCCTGTGCGAGGGCCGCCCATAGGTTATTCATCTTACCAATCTACTAAAAATTTGATTAGAATTATATTAAATTCACAAAGATTTATTTATCCTAAACAAGTTAAGTTATCACTTGGTTTCTTTTTTTGTAATAATTGCAAATCAATAGTATATGCTAAGCGAGTTTGCTTCCATGGGGGACCACTCACATTTATGTTATGCAAATGACTTACCTTATGTCCTTAACTACCAAGTTTAGGTGCATTTGTTTTCCCTTACTTGATTATGCTTAAGCTTAAACTTAAGCTTAAGCTTAATTCGAATATTGCAAACACAATTTTCTAATGATAATAATAATGAATTTGGTAAAATAGTTACACCGATGAGTTAATTCCCCGGTATTTTCTACCTAGGGGTTCGGCGCGCATCGCGCGTCGAACAACAACTAGTTTAGTGAAACGTGAGAAGACTTTGTGCTTAAAACTTACTAAAATACCCCACACTGTAGGAAACTCCTTTCTCTATAAAAAAAATTACCCCATTGATCTTGAAAGGTCGTCGGCGAGCTAACTCTAAATAGTCTGCTCTTGGCCGCCTTGTTCTTGTTAGTTGATGGTGAATCTCGAAGGTGAAGCACAAGGAGATCTGAAACTAGTATAAATCTGCATCAACCATACTAGTTACTACGATGTTCTCAGTACATATTTTTTACCCTTGTGTAACCAATGATGGAAAGGTAACAAAGAGAGTATATGTTTTTCAAATAAAGTTTTAATACGTATTTCATTAGTTGAGTTAAGTATGAGTAAGTAGTTTTCCTTCTTAATAAACTTATTACATCTGCTAATTGTTGGAGGACATCATTTGTTTCAAGTCGTTGATGTTTTTCTCGTGGTTGGTTATGCAAAAGTATTGGTCAGTTGGGAAGGGGAGAGTTGTTCAATTTGGCAGGAGTAGAATGTGTAGGTTTCTTGGAGTTTCTGGTGAAGGTAAAGTTGAATCAATCTCTAGAACTAGATCAGACAAAGATACTATAGTGGGCTAACTTGATTTTGAGCCAAAAAGATCCTCAATCTTGAAGGTGTATAGGGGAAAAGGTTCGATTATGATAGACCAAAATGAAGGTAATACCTTAAAATTACCCGAAAAATATGGAAGATGAAAGTGGAAAACCAAAGTTTAGGGACCCCAATTCTTTCTTCAAAAGCATGTGAGCATGGACGAGGAGCGAAACGTTTTCATGGTTGTGACCTATGTTCTCCGATTTTGAATATCGGAGGTGTGTTCGAGAGCTAACAATACATAGTTCTCATTTTATTTTGGTAATGAACTTAACGATCTTTGCCTTGAAAATTTTGCATCTGATGACGACATCCCAGTACAATCTGGTAGTTCACAGAGCCTCTATGAAAATGTGGTTCTCCTACCAAAAGGAGAAACCAAAAATACTCTCTTAAGAGAGTGTTGAGTAACAAAGGAACGTGACTTTTTGAAGAATCATGAGTCAAAAATTCCGATTGACAGAAGAATCAAGTTGTGAGATGCAAACCTCGCTCTTGGTTAGTAGTTGTCCTGATCGTGAAAGAAATTCACTCCCCCACCACTTCCATCAGATATGATATACCCTCTTAATGCAGATTGTCTTTGTCTAAGAAGCTACAATGTCTTCTCCTTTATTGCTACTACGGATAAGCGATGTACAACCATCAAACCTATGGTTCAATCATTACAATTATCACAATTATTGAACAATGAATTAAGGCCTCCGTATAACAAGCAGTTCCTTACCAGCTCACTTGTTCTTACTTTATACTACCTTTGTTCCTATTTAACCTGCACGTTTTGTTTTTCACTAGAACCAAAGAAAAAGTGAAAAAGTAGGAGAGAGGAGATGAATTATGAAAAGTGAAGAGAAAGATGTACAAAAAATAAATATAAAATAGAGGAGAGAGAATTATGGGATAGGTGGAGGTTTTAAGTGGGTTAATTTATTTGGTGAGGGACCACATGGGGGACAAAAGTGGGGAATAATGATTGCGTATTTTACCTTACATAGATAAAGTAACAGTGTAACCATTAAAAAGTAAAGGCCCGAAAAGAAAAGTGTGTAGATTAAAAAGGAACGGAGGTAGTATGTTTGTAAGATCTAGTAAAGCTCGGTTCAGTGTTTGTTTATTCATTGTTATCTTTTGTGTGCTCTACCCCTAGTTTGTAATCAAGGTTTTAATTAAGCAAATTTTGCTGATGTATAAAAAACAAATATGTCATATTAAGAAAGTCTATTTAAAGTTTAATTTGGAGAAAATATAAGTGTATATAAGGGCATATTTCAAAGAACTAAGGTCGACACATTCTTGTACCAATAAGAAGAAAGGATATCACTCAATGTGGTTTCTTTCCATTATTGAACCTAGCACTCATTGAAGGTAACATTTATTATTGTTACCATCCTCCCCTTTGTTTGATTTCATTTCATTTCCATTTTATGACTTAAACCAAACAAACAATTAGAATAGCATCACTAGATCGGCGAAAGAGATGGCTTTTCTTAAAAACAATTTCAAATCTCTTAGGCGGAAGGAAAAATTTGTGTCATATAGGGAGTTCCCAAAAAAAAAACTACTTGATAGGCCCTCCATCGCTTATTCATTGTTCTATTTTCTTTTTGGTGTTCAAAGTTCACAAACTTTAACCGTAAAATCTCATTTATATGTAGGAGAAAATTATCATATGAGGTCTCATTAGGTATGTCATAACTCATAATGAATCTTTTCAAGACATCAACTTTAATTTATATAACATTTTTTTTGGCAATTAAAATTTTATATATTACCAAAAGCAATGTGATTACAAAAGCTAATCACATGAATACAACACAAACAACTAAACAACAGTCTACAAAAGCTATACAAATAGCCTAATGCAAAATTAACTTCCTCCAATCAACCTCATTACACCTAGCAGCCACTCGAAAAAGAACTTCCTTAGCAACATAACTTGGATCTTGCAAAAAGTTGTTGAAAATATTGTTGTTACGTTGCTTCCATATAGCATACAGAGTTTTTGAGAAAAGCATAACATATACAATTTGCTTTTAGTCTTCCTTGTTATTTTACTTACAAACTCCACCTCACTCTGGAAATTTCCCCTTCTCCCTGGAAAGTTCATTCTAGTACAAATAACACCCCAAATTTCAGCAGCATATGCACAGGAAAAGAAGAGGTGACACACTGATTCTAACTCACTGTTACACAAGCAACAGTTAGTATCACACCTGATGCCCCATGCACTTAGTCTGTCCACATTAGCCAACCTTTTTTGAAGAGCAAGCCATACAATAAAAATACTATTAGGGGAACTAGGCTATAGGCCTAAAATCCTTCACATGAGAAGCATTAGGAACCTTAGGCACCAGAGTAATGGCAGCAGTATTTATAGGACAATGCATGCAGCAATACTGCTATCTGACCAAGAATAAAACACTCTAGTACTTTTTGCTTCCACCAAATTAGTGGTTAGTAAGAAATTTTCAAAGTCAACTGTTTTTGCATATGTTATAACAGCTCCATGTAACCTATCTTCTAAATTACACACTGCATTAAAATCCCCTATCACAATAAAGGATCTGTAATTGTCACCTGACTACTCAAATCCCTTCACAGACTTCTTCTATCAATTATGGTATGCAAACCATAAACAATAATCATTTGAAAACTATTGGCCCACTATTCACCCTGAAAGCAACAAATTGCTCATGAACAGTTTCAATCTGAAGATTAACAATCACATGCTTCCAGTCAATCCAAATTCTCCCTCTTGGGGAATGACTGTAATTGTAAAACTAAGACCAATCTTTTCCAAACTTCTTCTGAACCTTAACAACATTATAAGATCTAACTCTAGTTTTCAGCAAAGCACATACTTCTACCTTATGAGAAACTAAATAATTTCTTATCTCTTTTATTTTAAAGGGATCATTCATCCCTGTGACATTCCAAGATGAACCAATCATTAGGACAAAGAAGAGTTTGGTCCCTTAGCACCCCCAGCCCCAGCTGCGTTCATAATCCTAGACTGTAACTCATAGTTAACTGATATCCTGGTTGATTGGAAGGCTGCCTGCCTCCCTCCCTTTGTCTTCCTTGTAACCACTTTCCAGCCTTCATCAGCACCTGTCATCTGTCTCTGAGTAGAAGCTATTGGCGTAACCACAGGGGTTACATTATTAGAAGGGTTAATGGTGAAATATAACTTCTACTAATACACAATAAGGGATGTTAATGGTGAAATATGCTGGAGACTAAAAAAGCCAAATGGAGCGATAACTAATGAGGGGAGGAAATACCATTTGTTGGAGTGGTGGCATTAAGGGCGCCACCTTTTGTGAGGTAACAAATGTGATATTGACTCTTCATTTGTCTATAAAAAGTCAATAAAAAAGGTCGCCTTTTCTTATGAAACCTTGTCTTACTGTCCCATATACTGACGTACTAGATGTATCAAAAATTGGGGCGACCCACGGGTGAACCCACATCCGGCCTATACCTAATATGTTCCGAGCCGAAAGTGGAATATTGAAAAGTTGACCCACTCCGATCCAGTGTTTACCCTCGCACAGTTGTACCCATCAAAATGGAAACCCAAACCGATATGGACTGACCCAAGTTCAACCCAAACCCAGATGGACCCATGAAGTATGACCCAGATCCAATCTCAGTTCGACCCAAAGTTAACCCGCACCCAACTATACTCGCGAATGACCCAGCCAGGCCCGAGCCGTGTAGACCCAACCGAGTAACGACTCACCCAATATCATCCCGACCCAATCCTTACCTGACCCAAAACCATTCTGACCCAAGGCTACCCGACCTGACCATGATATTTAATATTTTCATTATTAATATAAATATATAATATTGAATAACAAAATAAATAATGAAAAATGAAATAAATGTAGTTTTTTAGGAAAGTGTATAAGATAATATTTTGTCATTGTGTGGTTTTTTAGGAAAGAGTATAAAATTTTTAAGGAAAGAGACTTCAATATAGTTTTTGTTTTTTAAGTCAACAATTAGTTTCGTTTGCTAATATTTTTTAGGAAAGAGTTGGCGATTAGTTGCTTTGCTAATATCAGTCTTGGAATTCTTTGACTCTTGGTCACAAAGCAGATTTTTAAGTTAGAAATTCTTAATCTTTTAGCGAATTGCTATAAAATCATTAACTAAATAGTTAACTAGTAACTAAACTGATATAATATAAAATGTTGCAATGAACTTGTAAATCTGGGATCATTGAAAAGAGAAGTGAATTAACTAAAAATCTTATATTCATAAACTTGGATGTTTACAAAATATAAAGTATTTACAACTTAACTAAATAATACAAATAATTAAATTAGTAACTAAATTACTAAATAATATAAATATAAATGTGTGTAACTGAAGTACAAGACACAAGTATTCAACTAATTTAAGTAAGATGTTTTAGTGCCTAAGATTTTCTCTCGGTGCACGATAAGAGACCCTTCTCTTATCCTGCGCCGTCGCCATGCAGGACGATCGAAGGCAAAAGCGAAGAAATCTGGAGGTAAGAACAGCAAAAAAAGAGAAGATAAAGTGTCCTACAAGTCCAATTACAGGACAGAAGCATAAATCAATGGCGGAATTACATGGAATTGAAACTTTGGTGATTCAAACCCCTGAGTTTGATAATCCTATTTCTCCTCGAAGCTTGTTGAAGAAATTACAGCAACAATCAAAGGAGAAGGCACAGTTGTCTGAATGGCTCACAATCATGAAGAAAACACAAAGTATATTGGATACCATTAATGGAGGTAAACCTCAAACTCGCACACTTTTGCCTGAGTTCGAAAAAGTTTAATCTGTTGCATCTAGTCCATCTGTTCAATCTGCAATTAAAATTGATATAGAAGATGTTAAGGAGGAAATTGAATATTGGAAGTCCTCTGTAGTCTGTTATGTCCTGTTATGGAGGGATATCTTAGAAGAATCTGGGCCAAAAAGGGTATAAGAAAATAGTGGCAGTTAACAAGGGTATGTTCATTGTTAGATTTCATAATGTGGAGCAAAGGGATGTTGTGTTGAGTGCTGGGTTTCAATTTTTTGATAAGAAACCATTAATAGTGAAGCAATGGAACTCAGAAATGGATTTCCATAAAGAAGACATTATAATTGTACCTATGTAGGTTCAATTGCCAGCTTTAAACCTGAAATATTGGGGAGAGAAATGTCTGTTTAAGCTAGTGGCTGGTATTGGTAAACCCATTAAATTGGTCCAATCTACCATTAACAAAGATAGATTGCAGTATGCTAGAATCTTGATTGAAGCAAGAATAAATCAGGATTTTCCAGAGGAAATTTTGTTTGAAAATGAAAAAGGGTTGATGATGAAGCAAGTTGTGCAATATGAATGGAGACCCAGCCATAAAATGTGAAAGGTGTGCTGGTATTGGACATTACACTATAGATTGTATACAGAAGAAGCTAAAGCTAAGCCAGGGGAAAAAAAGTGGGTGCCAAAGAAGAAGACTATTCAGGAGGATGATGAAGGGTTTCAGAAGGTTACAGGACATGCACCATCTCCTAAAATGCCAATTCAACCAGTGAGAGTTGATAATACCTTTGTTGTATTAGAACAAGTAGAGGAGGAAGGATTGAAGGAGGTGATGGGGCAAGATCCAGATCTTGATGTACATGGTGAGGAGGGGGAGCCGCATGCCATGGATAGATAACATTCTTTGCTGGAATGTGAGGGGGTTAAACAACAAGAAGAAGCAAATAAAAGTGAGAAATTTTATTATCTCACAACATAAGGTTGTTTAGCCTCCTAGAAACAAAGATAAAAGCTCCTTCTTTGGGAGACTTTTATCTAACTGATAAGTAATATTTATATATAGTTTTTAGGTGCATTTAGGTTGCATTTTAGAGCATTTAGATTCATATTTAGGTTCATTATTGCATCATATTCTTAAGTTATGTTATTCTACTCCTATTCGGTATGTTTTCTTGTTTTTGATGAATTTCAGGTAATGAGAACGTATTTGGAGTATAATTAGCTAAGCTTGAGGATTAGGAGCACTTGGAAAGAAGCTACAATGCATAAGAATCGTATGGATATGTCATAGTACGAGTTTGAGCGAAAACATAGCGGGAAATCATTGGAAGAAATGTGAAAAAGGAGTCACGTCTACTCTTCTAATCATAACTTTTGATGTGCTTCTTAGAATCAAATAATTCCAGCATATATGGAAACTAGACTTAAAGAAATTTCCAACGCCCTGAGGAGACTTCTAGCCAAAGAGTTATGCCTTTTCGAAGTTGGAACTGTTTCTGCTGGAATTTGTCATCGTACGCGCGGATCACTAATTCCGCCCATTTAATGATATTTCGACTTTCCTTATTTTTGTAACTTACTTTCCTAGTCATATGAGGTTACCTAGTATTAATTATATTAGGATAATAACTCTCTCCCTCCCCTCCTTTTCACGTTATTTCTTATTTTCGAGGTTTAGTTTTAGTTTTCTCTTCTCTTTCTCTCTAGCTTTGTAGTAGTAAACCCTAGTTTTTCTTGTTCTTGATTTTTCATGAGTTATATTATTTCCTTCTCTTTATTTCATTGTTTTCTTTGATTATGTTTTTCTTGGTAGATGTAGTTTTTATTCTTTGTTTCATGATTGAGTAGTCTTATTTTCTAGGGTTTGGGAATCCATGTTTATATGATATGATTATTGATTGATATTTATTCATGGTTTGATTAGTTATTGTTTTCTCTAATTGATTAGTGTTTTTATTGTTAATCTTGCAATTTGATCAATTTCTAATTAAATATTGCTAATATCGAGTCATAGATCGAGAGATAGTACTCTTTAGAGGCTTACCTACAATTAGCAAATCTGATTATATTGAGCGACCGTACTAACATATGTTGATTTGAGAGCGTTAAGACCCGACCGTAGGATTAACTTGTGCTCTAGATATCTGATTAATTGAACTATTGATGATATTTTGATAGATTATAAGTATAAACATGGTGAACCATTGCCCTAGATCTTTTTTTATTTTGATTTTCATATTTTATTAGTTTAGACCCTTAATTTTAAAATATTCTTGATCTTGTTTAGTTTCTCTATACCTTAGAAGCTAGATTAAAACATCCATCTCTCTGTGGATTCGACCCTACTTACCCTACTACATTGTTAGAAGGTTTTGCATGAATTATTTTTGACAGGTGTACGACAGTCTATCAAATTTTGGCGCCGTTGCCGGGGAGACGGTATTGTTTTATTTAGCTTTTATTGTTGGTGAAATTAAACTGTATATATTTTTTTTTTCTTCTTTTTTTTTTGTGAATTGACTTTTTTTTTTCGTTTTCCTCTCTGTTTTAGTGTGTTGTCATGGAGTGGAATATTTATAGTTTAGAGGGGGATTTTTTTCTAATTATCAAGGGCAATATGATTATTGTGGGTATTATAATGCGAATTATTATGTTTATGATGCATCATATGATTGTCAAAATTCACAAAATATATGCATGAATTCCTCTGAATATTCTCATTACCCTAATGAGCCTTATGTGCCTGATTATACCCAATGTTTTCAAACTGAAGTGAATAATTATTTTCACCTCGAAACATCAGAGCGTCAGGAACTTTTTAATATGATGAAAAAGTATATTGTTAAACAACATGAGGATTTAAATGAATTGACTCATGATTACCAAAACATGGCGAAATCTATTGAATCACTTGTTGTGCAGCAATCTACTAACCAACAGGTGACACTTTATGATACTGATATTGGTGTTGAAAATTATATTTCGGAGGAGAAATGCATTGATATGACTCATGATAATTTGGTAGAAGGTAAGGGTGTAATTGGTGAAGTTGGTAGTGAGTGTCTCTATGTCGACGAATCTATAGTTGAGAGTGAAGTGTCTTACACTTCTTCGATAAACTTTTCATCTGCATATGAGTCATTGAGAGTGAGATAATGCATGAGTCTTTGTCGGTTCCATCTGATACTGTTTTTGAGTCTCATGTTTCATTCTCTCAAAAATTTGACATTATTCCTTCATCTCCTATATTATATCCTCCATCGTTCCTTCTTTCTCCCCCTTTGAATGACTCTCATGATAATGTAAATAATGTACAGTTAGTTTCTTTTCTTTCTTTTGAGTCATGTAAAAAAACTAATGCTTTTTCTTTTTCTTCTTCTTGTAAATATAATTTTTCCTTTGATTTTTCTTTTTGTAATTTTCATAGATTTTTAGTACTAACTTTTTTCATTTTTTCTTTCCATTCTTATATAATATGCTCTGAGATGTTTGCAGGAACATATGATAAGCTTCTGAGAGCATTGAACTATTATGAGTGATCTACTAGTCTTAAACGGTCATGCAAGACCTTAAATTTGCGCTTCTCGGGAGGCAACCCGAGCTTTAACTTATTTCACTTTTCTTTACTTTTTATTTTGATTTGTATCTTTGTTTCATCTTTTTTGAGTGATTTTACTCACTTTAGTGTGTTCTTTTTTGTGTTTGTTGTAGGTGGAACGAGTTTAAAAACAGAAACAAAGACAAAGATTGTCAAAGTGTTGGTTGCCCGGTCGACCGGGCAGAATCGCCCTACCAGGCGCGCAAGCAAAATTTTGAAATTTGGCGAATTTTTCAATAATTTGGTCAAGTGTAACTCGCCCGGTCAACCGGGCGAGTCTGCCCGACCGGGCGGAATTTTAGCCTGACCAGGCCGTTAGTTTACGGACCGGGCGCGGGACTTTCTTCTTCCTTCGTCCTGGGATACCACGTCCTCTTCATCACTCCAGCATCCACCTTCGCACCCTACCAGTGCACCACCATTCCACAGCACCCCCACGCTCCCACTCTCGCCAGATTTCACCGCATTACCAGCGCACCCCCACCACCGAGCCTCCCCCACGACTCGCTCCTGTTCTGCGCACCAACCAGCCGCTGTCCTTCGCCTCCTGGCCATCGCTCCGCTCCAGCTTCTCTCACCACCGTTCCCACCATCGACTACTGCTACCGGTGCATCAACGCATCAGATCTCCATCCGCACTTTTCCCCCTCTGTCCTGTCTTTCATCTTTCTTTCTTTCTTTCACTCTTTTTTCTTTTATTTCTTCTTTTTCTTTTCTCTTTCTTTTGTATTAAATATGATTCTCTCTTTTTTCTTTTTCTTTTTAATTTTCTGATTTTTTTTTCCAATCTTCTAATTTGTTTTTTTTTTTCCGATCAATGGTTGTATTAGGCATCATTCAAATTTCAAGTTGGCAAAAGAATTGGTTCAAGTTCACCTTCGTGAAGCATTACAATATGATTATTTGAGCATATTTGACTCTTCTCCCCAATTAATTGGGTAGTAAGCATCTTTTCTCACGTATACTTGTTGTTAATGTTCATCTCGAATTTTTGCTTGAATTTTTATTGTAACACCCCCAAAATCCATACACGTCTAAACTACGTTGCATCGACTTTGGGAGTGTTACCGCCGCGGTGAAACGCAAGGCTTATTGAAATCAAAACGTTAACAACTCCTTATTAAGAAAAACCACATTGCAGCGAAAATAAAATGTTTACTTTAAACTACAACTCGGGAATCATCATTGACCCCTTTTATTCAAACCATTAACTACGAATATTAATCGGTTTTTTCACCAGGTACCCCTGAGGTTTCACGAAATGCACCAGGTACCCTCGTTGTTTCAAAAATGCACCAGATGCCCTTGTCATTTGCATAAAATGCACCAAATACCCTTAATGAATAACGGTGTTAAGTTTCCGTTAGCTTTTAGGGTTAATTAACCCTCTAACCCTAATTAAACCCTAATTAGCCCTAATTAAACCCTAATTAGCTTCAAACCCTAACCTAACCTTAACCCCCTAACTTCAAACCCTAACCCCACCACCACCACTCAACCAAAGACCACCCAACCACCACCACCACCTCCTCTCCCCCTCCCCCCCACCACCCCCACCCCCCGCAACCCCCTCCCCCGTCGATTTCCCCACCCCCACCATCCCCAAAGAACCCCCTCCCTCACCCCCACCCCCACCATCCCCAAAGAACCCCCTCCCTCACCCCCCCCCTCCCGCAGCCCCCCCCCCCCCCTCACCCCCCCGCCCCACCGTCGACCCTCCCCCAGCCCCCCCCTCCCCCCCCTCATCCCCTCGCAGCCCCACCGTCTCCCCTCCCCGGCCCCCCTCCCCTCCCCCCCCCCGCAGCCCTACCCACGACCCTCCCGCAGCCCCTCGTCCCTTCCCTCACCCCCTCGTAGCCCACCGTTGACCCTCTGCAGGCGCTCCCTCCCCCCCCCCTCGAATCCCCCTCCCTCCCCCACCCCCGTCGAATCCCCCACCTCCACCCCCACCCCTGTCGAATTCCCGCCCCCAATTCTCATTCCGAGCTTTGTTTTTTTAATTTTGCTTAAATGATTTGCATAACTTTCATTCTTTGGATTATAATGAAACTTGAAATGGAGTTGTTCTTTGCGTCGTTTTAGTGGATTGAACAGGGGTGGGGGAGGGTGGGGGAAGCTGCGGAGGGTCGAGGGGGGGGGGGAGTCATGCGGGAGGGTAGGGGAGGGAGGGAGTAGCGAGGAGGGTCAACGGGGAGGGGGTCGACAGGGGAGGGACCTGGCGCGTGGGGAGGAGGAGGAGGAGGGGGGGCCGGGGGGGAGGGGGCTTGGGGTGGGGAGGGGAGGAGGGTTAGGGGGTTAGTATTAGGGTTTAGGTTTTAGGGTTAGGGTTTAGGGTTAGGGGTTTAGGGTTAGGGTTTAGGGGTTTAGGAGTTTAGGGGTTATGATTAGGGTTAATAATGGCAAAATAGTAAATAAAGCTAACGGAAACTTAACACCGTTATTCATTAAGGGTATTTGGTGCATTTTATGCAAATAACAAGGGCATCTGGTGCATTTTTGAAGCAACGAGGGTACCTGGTGCATTTCGTGAAACCTCAGGGGTACCTGGTGAAAAAACCGAATATTAATAATTCTACAAGTTCAACAAAAACACTTAAGAGTTTATAAACCAGAAAATATTCCCCGTATGCCCAAACTCATGCAGCATCACCAGCATACCTAATCTGCTCCCCATTGAAATATCAATGGTTCATCACAGGTCAACAAACATCACAAACAACAAACAATCAGCTATGCTGAGTACGTACATAATCAGTTAAATAATACATTAAACATAAACAGAATAATAATAAACATTCCTAGACATGATACTACAAGAATATTACATTTCATCTTTATAGTTTAATTGGCATCGAACGGGCACCGTCATCGTTCTAGAATCATACGGGCTACTTAATCCTTAATAGACAACTTGGTCTATTAGATGGAATGTAAATACGGTTTCGTTCCGTTCCACATCCATCACCTTAGTATGCATACCCCCAATATCGTACGGAACCTTCCGCCTACTTGAGTTATCAAAATTTATAAGGACACTACTATCGTCACAGTAAGCCTGCGTAGGAGTGTAGAACAAGTCCTACACTCCCCCCATTGTTCATACTTGTAGGGATTCCAACTACAAGTTTATCGCCAAAGATCCTTCTTAGTGATATTCATTCATACAACATTATGCATATAATCATTTACTTTTCCTTCTTAGGTACATTGCTCAATTCTTTAGTTTAAGCAACTTCTCATAACATCCTTGCTACAACAATAAATCACAGGATTCCAATCCAACTCACATTTCATGCTTGTGATACGATAGAATTACGTATACCAACAATAATGCATTCCAATTCACAAGTCATACAATCAAGGAAATGATACATATACATATTTCCAATTGATTTCATGTTACCAAACAATCTCATCAACCATAATCAACAGCAGTTCCCTATCATGATTCTAGGTTCCAATATAACAATCATAACCTAAACATGAAACTAATATATGGAACTGAACTAGTACGCGTACGTACCTTGTAACGGAGAATCTTTGCTGACTATTAAAACGTTCCGCTTATGAAATTGGGACCTAATCGAACAATAAAATATTTCAGTGCTAAGTCCTTGCTAATATTAAATAAAATCAGCTTACCTAACTATATAAAATATGATGTTTTGAATATTAAAATTAACCAAACTTGTTGCTTTAAACTTTCTCCCTCATAATAGTCATTGAAACCACAAATTTAGAACTTAATAATATGCTTGTAAATCTGATTTTTGTTAACCTATATAATACTTTGTTTATAATAACAAAACTTAAACCAATATACATAAGTATAATTAAAACAGGATTGGGAAATAAAATCATCATAAGAACTATTAGTATAATTATAAATCTGATTTCATTTAGTATGCCATGCTTTATTTACAATAACAACACTTAAACAAAGATATATAAGAGTTATAAAATCAGTATTGACAATTTAATTAACGTAGGAAAGGAAATAATTTTTTTTTATTAATACCGGATTGTTGACGACCACCAACGGCCACCGCGAACAGCGGCAGACGCGACCGGACCTCGGCTGAACACCACCGCACAAGCCACGCACGATGCACGACCTTGGGCAGCGCACCGCAAGCACGAACCACAGCTCGCACACCCCTCGACTCGACCCACGAACGGACCTCCAACGAGCAGCGATAGCCTCGTCCACCGGCCTCGCGACGCGCAGCACTCGAGTCTCTGTCGACGAGCTGCTGTGCTTGACGAAGCAGTAGGACCGACGAAAGCAACAGGGGAGGATTGATGAGGGAAGAAGAAACGTAGGAGGAGAAGAAAGGATGGAGCGCAGGAGAGAAGAAGGAAGGAGGAGAGAGAAAAAGATATTTGAGAAGTAAAAAAAACGGCTGAGTAAAATAGGGTTTTTCTAAAATTTTTTTCTTTCTCTTTTTCTTATTTATAACATGACAAATCTAGGTTTGATAGGATTTGTTACCAAACTCAAAATCTGATTTCTTATTTTATTTGGAAAATAAAACGAAACCAAACTACAATATAATTAGGTACTAAAGTAGGTTGTATAGTTAATTTATAACTGTAGGCTTACCCAAACTATATTTTTCTGTAAATAATATTAAAAATACTCTCACTTTATTCTTTCTATTTTACTATTTATAAAAGAATAACTCCTAAAAGTACGGAGTTTTACAGGCTTCCCCCCTTAAAGGAAGTTTCGTCCCGAAACTTTGGGGTAGCCAGTCTTAACGACGATCTTTTGCACTTCTAAGTCCCAATATTTCACAAGTATTATCTAGTTTTCGCAAAACACATAAGCAATAATACACATAAATAACATACTTAGCACACTTTAGCACACTTTTGGGTGGAAGCGCGAAATTCTATCGCATTCTTCCCTCCTTAAAAGAAAAGTTACGTCCCCGTAACTCACCTACCTCTTGAAAAAGCTCAGGGTACTTCAGACGCATCGCATCTTCTGCTTCCCACGTGGCTTCTTCTATATACTGATTTCTCCACAACACCTTCACAATTTTGACGTCCTTATTTCTCGTACTACGCACCTTGTGGTCTAGGATCTTGATGGGTTTCTCCTCATAGGACAACGTTTCGTCTAATTCGACGTTTTCAGGTTCTAGGACATGCGACTCGTCAGGTACGTATTTCCGGAGCTGGGATACGTGAAACACGTTGTGGACCCTTTCTAACTCATTTGGCAATTCTAAGCGATAAGCGACTTTGCCTACTCGCGCCAAAATCTCATATGGTCCTATGAACTTAGGACTTAGTTTTCCTTTCTTCCCAAATCGCATCACTCCTTTCATTGGTGACACCTTAAGCAGAACTTTTTCACCAACTCCATAATTCTCTTCCCTTCGCTTTTGATCTGCATATGACTTCTGCCTGTCCTGTGCAGCCCTAATTTTCTCTTGAATGACTCGCACTTGATCAACAGTCTCTTGAATCATTTCAGGACCTAACACCACAGTCTCACTAATATCGTTCTAGCACAAAGGACTACGACACTTCCGCCCATACAGTGCCTCGAATGGAGCCATTTTAATACTAGCATGATAACTGTTGTTGTATGAGAACTCTATGAGATCCAAATGATCTTCCCATGATCCCTGGTATTATAAGGCACATGCTCTTAATATGTCTTCCAAGGTCTGGATGGTTCTTTCTGTTTGACCGTTTGTAGCTGGGTGAAAGGCTATACTCATCAATAGCTCACTACCAAATGCTTCCTGGACCTTTTTCCAGAAATTCGAAAGGAATCACGAATCTCTATCAGACACTATACTTGTGGGTACTCCGTGCAATCGAATGATGTGTTTAACATATGCTTTGGCTAGGACTTCCATACTCCACGTGTCTTTCATGGGTATGAACCTTGCAGTCTTGGTCAATCGGTCTATTATCACCCATATTGTGTTATTGCCTCCCCGACTCCTAGGTAAGGCTACGACGAAGTCCATGGATATCGAATCCCACTTCCATGTTGGAATGTCTAGAGGTTGGATTTTGCCTTGAGGTCTCTTGTGTTCACTCTTAACCTTCTGACACGTCAGGCATTTGGAAACAAACTCGGCTACTGCCCTCTTCATTCCAGGCCACCAAAACATCTTTTTGAGGTCCTTATATAACTTATCCTCCCCCTGGGTGAACGGAATAACTCGTATTATGACCTTCACTCATTATCTTTTTCTTCAACTCCTCACATTTTTGCGGTACACACCACCGACCCTTGTAGCGTATACTCCCATCCTCATGGATTTCAAACCCTTCTGCTTTTCCCTCCTTAAGTTTTGCTTTGACTCGCTCAAGTTTCACATCCCCAGGCTGACCCTCTCTTATTTCATCTAGGAAGTTGGGTTGGATGGTTAAATTATAACTATAGGCTTACCCAAACTATATTTTTCTATAAATAATATTAAAAATACTCTCACTTTATTCTTTCTATTTTCTTATTTATAAAAGAATAACTCCTAAAAGTACGGAGTATTACATTTATTTTGTTGCTATCTTGTTGAGATTCTTTGGTACACATTGATTGGATTATTGGGATTTGTGTGTGGTTTTAGTGGTGAATTGTGGATCTTGGTGGGCATATTTGGTGTTCGGTAATGGTTGGGTTCATTTGGTTCCTTCCCTAATCTTGGTTTCTGTAGTGAGGACACTGCAGATTCTAGCTTAGGGGAGGGATATTCTATCCTTTATTGCTTTCTAGTGTAGATATCATTGCTTTCGTAGGATGTTGCACGGTTTGTACCATTCACTAGGAGTGGGAGTTTACGTGTAACTAAAAAAATTATACTGCTTTCTTAGTTGCATTAGCATATTTCATATCATATTAGACTTCATCTCATCTTAGTTTGCATCTATGGGACTATTGCTAACACTTATTGAGAACCTTGATGATATTTTACTACGGTTCCTAAGCATCATTCATCTTGTTCATGATTCTTCATAGCACGATTGTTTCGGAATTGATTGTTTGTGGTAAGATTTGTTGATCTCTCTTTGGCTTGATTTAACTTTATTGTGCAGACAACTTAACCTAAGTGAGCTTTTGTGCCTATAAACTGACGTATTTGTGTCAGTTCTGTTCTTTCATGTGTGATTAGTTCCTCAGTTGTTACATTGATCTTGACTTTGACTTGGTACTCCTTGATATTCGATAATGCATACATTTTGATATGATTGAGGCATTTCATTTCATTATCTAAGCTCCAGAGTTATTCTTGTTTTCATATTATCTTTCCCCTAGCCCCGCTGAGCCTTTCTGACTATGTTTGATTGCTACCTACATTACAAGCCATTGGCCTCATTTGATTATTTTCCTAAGCCTAGCTTGGGGGAGCGAGTATTAGTTTTGGTTTGGTTTGTATTGAACTGAAGTGCTCTATCTGTGGTTTAGAAGAATGGAAAAGTATGGTTAGTGAGCTTTGAAATTGAATTGAAAGTTCGAAAAAAAAGAAATAAAAAAAAAGTGAAAAATGAAATGGAAAAAGAAGTGAAAAAAAGAGATGAGAATAAAGTGAAATAAAAAGGGTTATTATTGAATTTCTTGAATGGAAAAAGTGTTGGTTATATTTTTTGGAGATTGTTGGTTGTTGCGTGGAGTTGTTATGACCTTTCATGGTCATGTTTTCAGTTATATGATGCTCCCCCTTTATTGGTTTTTCCACCACAATTCCCAAATTATTTTCCATACCCTTAACCTCAACCCCATTACAACCCTTAAAAGTCCTCTTGATCAATGTATATTGTATTGTTGAGTATTAAGTGAGTCAAAAAGTCAAAGTTAAAGAGTATATGCAGCATCTGAGTCGGCTTAATTATTTTAGGTTGAGTGTAATCATTTATCCTTTAAACACATGAGAGATTTGAGTGCACATAACTATAGTGAGGTATGTCAGGTTAGGTTAAACCCAGCTTGGGAGAGATGATATGCGGTATGATTGGAGAGTCGATTGCTATACATGACATGCTATGCAGCTTTGTTCGAGATTGTTTCGATGCTTGGTTTGTGTAGTGATTATATCTCTCGTGTTTTCAATTGAGTGTTTGGCCCTGTAGTAGTCCTATATTGTAGGTTATCTTTCTTTTCCAATGTCTATATCTTATTGCTTGGGGACAAGCAATGGTTTAGCTTGGGGGAGTTTGATAAGTAATATTTATATATAGTTTTTAGGTGCATTTAGGTTGCATTTTAGAGCATTTAGATTCATATTTAGGTATGTTATTCTACTCCTATTCGGTATGTTTTCTTGTTTTTGATGAATTTCAGATAATGAGAACGTAGTTGGAGTATAATTAGCTAAGCTTGAGGATTAAAAGCACTTGGAAAGAAGCTACAATGCATAAAGATCGTATGGATATGTCATAGTACGAGATTGAGTGAAAACATAGCGGGAAATCATTGGAAGAAATGTGAAAAAGGAGTCATGTCTACTCATCTGATCATAACTTTTGATGTGCTTCTTAGAATCAAATAATTCCAGCAGATATGAAAACTAGACTTGAAGATATTTCCAACGATAGGTGGCACGCCCCGAGGAGACTTCTAGCCAAGGAGTTATGCCTTTCCGAAGTTGGAACTGTTTCTGCTGGAATCTGTCATCGTACGCGCGGATCACTAATTCCGCCCATTTAATGATATTTGGATTTTTTAACTAGAATAATACAAACTTTTGCCCGTTCTCTCGCAATTATACAAACTTTTGATTATTTTTTAATAATACAAACTTTTGACCAAAACTCCTCCAGTAGGTCATGACCGGTTACTCACTTGTTGGTGCAGGTAAACTGGTGACGTGTCTCTTTTTTTTCGTTATTTCCCCTTCTTCTTCTTTGTTTGCTCTGGTTCTTTTTCCTCCATTTTTTTCCTTTCATTCTTCTCTCTCTTTTCCACCATTAAAGCTGCCCAGACCCCAAAAACCCATTTTTCTCAAACCCCAACCTATCTCTTTCTCCTTCCCGTGAAAACCCCCGTTCCCTTTGCTCTCCTCCTCTGCGCTGCTTCCTCGCCGGTGTTCCAAGCTCGCCGGAGCCGCGCCTACCCCCCTCCAGCGGTACTGCTGCTGCTGTGCTTCCTTCCCGTCGCGTCTTCTTTCTCCTTCGTATGGTGGTGGTGTTGTGGGTGGTTGTTGCTCGGCCCGCAGCTGGGGAGCGTCGTGCTCGCCGCCGCTTTCCCCGTCTTCTCTTGGTAGCTGCTGATGCGTTGTGTGCTGGTGGCCCTGTTCCCTCCCCTGTTCGTGTCTCTTTCTATCTCTCTTACCTCCTGTTGATTTACTGTCGCGAGGTAGTGGTGTCGCCACCGCTGTGGGACCGCCGCCGCCGGCAGTGTTGCTTTACAACTTTCAAAGGTACTATCTTTTCCAATCCATCTTTCAATTGGATTTTTGTTCCATTTGATGTTTAGAATATTATTAAGAACTTGATTGCAAACTATGCTTTTAATTGAAAGGAATTTGGTTGATTGATTTCATGGGTGTGATTATATCTGTTAATTGAAAGGAGGTCGTCGAAGGACTGAGAGAGGAGAGGGTGGTTGTGATTGAGAAAAGGAGGTTGTTGACGGAGTTGAAGACGGCCCATCAGAGATTGAAGGAGGAGATTGTCGAACTTTGGTGTGTTGCTGCTGTTGAATGAGCTGCTCATCTTTGGAGATGGTGTTTTGGCAGTTGTGGTTGTGGGTTTATGGGTTTGGTGGTGCCGACGGTGGTGGCAGGGTGTTTCTTCGAGTTTGGTGGAGGAGTTCAGTTTGGGGGGGGGGAGGGAGGTTCAAGGTCGGGAGTGTTGAAGATATGGTGGAGGGGTGTTGAAATTTTTTTTACCGGTTTTGTAAGTTATAGGTCATATTGACCTACCAGAGGAATTTTGGCCTAAAGTTTGTATTATTAAAAAATAAGGAAAAATGGATCAGAATACCCCCAACTTTGGGCGGTCCGCTTTTAATACCCCCAACGTTGGATTATTTTTAAATACCCCCAACTTTGGTGGTGGTCCGTCAAAAATACTCCTTTTACCTGCTTTCACCGGAAGAACTGGTAAATACTTGCACGTGCCTTACTTGTGATCCATTTTTGCCTCGTTAATTCACCAACTGCTCATCTCTCTCCTCATCTCTCCTCATCTCGTTCTTCCTTCTTCAATGGCTTTCAACACCACTACTTGGGGAATCAACTTACCAGAATCAACCCCAACCTCGTCGGAAACCGCCACACCAAGGTCCCCTTCTCCCACGCGTTCTTCTTCTCTCTCCTCTGTTTCGGGTTCTTCCCACATCACCGCAACACCACAACACAGCCACCACCCACCTACCTCTGACCACCGGCGCACCTGCGTGCCACCCTCCCAAACAACCGCCCTGCTCGCACACCTCCTCTCTTCCCTCGCTCAACACCCCCATCTATCTATCTCTTCGATCTTCCTCTCCTCCCGTAAAACCCCTCCCCCTTACTCCATCTCTCTCTCTCTTCCTTCTGCTGGAGTGAAATTGTGCCTTATCACCTTGATTCCTTTGATTTAAGCAATGTAGAGTTCTAATTCTTGTGTAGGTTGAATCTCTGTAAATTTTGAGATGTCGGGTCAAACCCAGTGCCTGAATGTGGTACCAACTGTTTCGACGGGGGTTAGGGGAGGGGGAAATTCGACGAGGTGGTGGGGGAGGGGGCTGCTGGTGGTGAAGAGGCTTGGTGGATGGCTGTGTTGGTGAAGAGGCTGCTAGGTTTGGTTGGTTGGTGGTGCGTTGCTGGCAGCGAGTGAGGTGAGGGAGATGGTGGAGTTGGTGTTGCTCGGTGGCTGCGAAGTTGAAAATATGGTGATGATGGCTGAAGGTGCACAAGGTTGCGTGGTGAACTGGTGATGGTGGAGGTGAGAAGGTGAGGTTCAAATTGGTGGGGGGGGGATGGGGTGTGGGAAGGGTGGTAGGGGGGGCTGCTGGGGGTAGGGGTGGGGTGTGGGAAAGGTGGTAGGGGGCTGCTGGGGGGTAGGGGGTGGGGTGTGGGAAGGGTGGGAGGGGGGGCTGTCGGGGGTAGGGTGGGGTGTGGGAAGGGTGGTAGTGGCCAGTAGGGGTGAGGGAAGGTGGCAGTGGGTGGTAGTGGGGGTGAGGGAAGGGTGGGAGTAGAAATTGAAAATAAAATTAAAAAAAATTACCTTGCTAACAGGTTACAAGTCATCTGGATGTATTTTTTGCGGACCACCCCCAAAGTTGGGGGTATTTAAAAATAATACAAAGTTGGGGGTATTAAAAGCGGACTGCCCAAAGTTGGGGGTATTTTGATCTATTTTTCCAAAAAATAATCAAAAGTTTGTATTATTGCGAGAGAATGGGCCAAAGTTTGTATTATTCCAGTTAAAAAATCCATGATATTTCGACTTTCCTTATTTTTGTAACTTACTTTCCTAGTCATATGAGGTTACCTAGTATTAATTATATTAGGATAATAACTCTCTCCCTCCTCCTTTTCACGTTATTTCTTATTTTCGAGGTTTAGTTTTAGTTTTCTCTTCTCTTTCTCTCTAGCTTTGTAGTAGTAAACCCTAGTTTTTCTTGTTCTTGATTTTTCATGAGTTATATTATTTCCTTCTCTTTATTTCATTGTTTTCTTTGATTATGTTTTTCTTGGTAGATGTAGTTTTTATTCTTTGTTTCATGATTGAGTAGTCTTATTTTCTAGGGTTTGGGAATCCATGTTTATATGATATGATTATTGATTGATATTTATTCATGGTATGATTAGTTATTGATTTCTCTAATTGATTAGTGTTTTTATTGTTAATCTTGCATTGCAATCTGATCAATTTTTGATTAAATATTGCTAATATCGAGTCATAGATCGAGAGATAGTACTCTTTAGAGGCTTACCTACAATTAGCAAATCTGATTATGTTGAGCGACCGTACTAGCATATGTTGATTTGAGAGCGTTAAGACCCGACCGTAGGATTAACTTGTGCTCTAGATATCTGATTAATTGAACTATTGATGATATTTTGATAGATTATAAGTATAAACATGGTGAACCATTGCCCTAGATCTTTTTTTTAGTTTGATTTTCATATTTTATAAGTTTAGAACCTTAATTCTAAATTATTCTTGCTCTTGTTTAGTTTCTCTATACCTTAGAAGCTAGATTAAAACATCAATCTCTCAGTGATTTCGACCCTACTTACCCTACTACATTGTTAGAAGGTTTTGCAGGAATGATTTTTGACAGGTGTACGACAGCCTATCACTAACTGTGTGTCCTGCTTGGTGTATAACCACCAATAATATGTGGCATGGTAATGGGAGGATAATTTTGGGTTGGCATCCATCAGCAGTTCATGTGAATGTTTTGTTGTGTACAAGTTAGATGATACATACAGGAATCCAAATCATCAATGGGGGTAAAAAGTTTCATTGCACTTTTGCGTGTGGTATGAATGATAGGCATAATAGAGAGCTGCTGTGGAAGGATTTAATAGATAATGATGTGTATGATCCTTGGATTATCCTAGGTGATTTTAATGCTCTTATGAGTATAGAAGATAGAATGGGCAGCCTGTTAGAGAAAGGGAGATGATTGATATGCAGAATTGTATTGCCAGATGTAGAATGATGGAAGTGAAATCTTGTGGGAAATTTTATACTTGGAATAATAAGCAAGATGGTGTTAATAGGGTGTTCTGCAAACTTGATAGGGTTATGGGCAATGATGCTTGGATTACAGATTGGCCTCTCACTGAAGTCACTATTTTCCCAGAAGGAGAGTATGACCATTGCCCTTTGATTATCAGGTCATTTGTTGATAATGCCAAGAAAAAACCTTTCAGGTTTTTCAATATGTGGTGCCAAGATGATTATTTTCTTAGCATTGTTAATATTGTCTGGCAACAACAAATCCCAGGCATTAAGATGTTTAAAATGATTAGTAAGTTGAAGTTGCTGAAGAAGGAGTTAAAGAACCTGAATAACTCTCAATATGGTGATGTTTCAGAGCGGAATACCACTACTTACAATCAAATGATTGCAGCACATCAAGCAATGCACAATAATCCTGGGGACATGATGCTGAGAACTCAGGAGAGGGAAGCAAGGAAGGCTTATAACTTGGCTCATAGGAATTACTCTAGCTTCCTCAGTCAAAAAGCTAAAGTTAGGTGGCTCACTAAAGGGGATGATAATACTCAAACTTTTCACCAGAGTATTAAACTCAGAAGAATCCAGAACATAATTAATACAATTAGGAAGGAGGATGGCACATGGGCAAATTCTTCTTCTGAAGTTGTGAATGCATTTTTAGAGTTTTATCACTCTTTGTTGGGAAGTAGCAGTGCGGTCAGAAAAGTTGAACCTGCCATTATAGCAAAAGGTTGTGTGTTATCTGAAGTTCAGCAACAAGAGTTAGCTCTGGTGTTCACTGGTGAAGACATCAAGAATGCTCTCTTTTCTATTCATGATGACAAATCACCTGGCATAGATGGCTATTCTAGCGTTTTTTTTTTAAGAATAGCTGGGATTTTATTGGTCAAGATGTAATAGCAGTTGTTCAAGAATTTTTTAGGCATGGAAGACTTCTAAAGGAGATTAATGTGACTGCCATTACATTAATTCCTAAAATCAAAAGTCCTGCCTCAGTTGGGGACTTTAGACTCGTAGCCTGCTATTCAGTTTTATACAAAACTATTACTAAACTGATTTGTTCCAAGCTTAGCATAACTCTTCTAGAGGTGGTGTCTCCAACTCAGGGAGCTTTCATCAATGGTAGAAGCATTATTAGTAACATTTCGCTCTTTCAAGACCTAGTGAAGAGATTTGCAAGAAGCAGGAATCAAGTAAAAGGGCTCATAATGAAGGTGGACCTTCGAAAAGCATATGACTCCATTGAGTGGGAGTTTGTTCAGGAGCTACTAGTTGCTATGAAGTTCCCTGAACACTTCATCAAATGCATTATGGAATGCATTACCACTCCTATATTTACATTGCTCATTAATGGCAATACTGAGGGCTTTTTTGCAGCAAAAAGAGGACTCAGGTAGGGGCCCCCCCCTCTTGTTTGTTCTATGTATGGATTATCTGACCAGGATCCTGACATACATTGGAGATCTGCAAGAGTTTAAATATTTCACTGGTTGTGCAGCAATGAAGATGAATCATATGTGCTTTGCAGATAATTTACTTCTTTCTTTGCAAAGGAGATGCAAAGTCAGCCTACCTAATTCTACAAGGTATTAAGTTGTTTACTGAGTCTACTGGGTTGCAAGCCAATAAAAGCAAGTCTGCTATATACAGTACTGCAATAGCTGATGATGAGATGGCAAGAATCATTAAGTTTTCTGGGATTGTCAAAGAAAACCTTCCTTTTAGATATCTTGGAGTTCCAATTCCAAGAAGTTATAGGCAGCTGATTGTGATGCATTGGTGGAAAAATTGACACTTAGAATCAGCTTATGTGATAGGCTAAAGTCGTATCCTAATAAAAAATAACCTAAGGTCCACTAACTAGTAGTCAGGGAAGTCAGGATCGAATCCACAAGAAGATAGCTATACTGTTATATCTGAACTCTAATATTATACTAACTAAATCAGTTGAAAAGGGTTGGTTTACTGAACTAAGCAAATAATCAAAATACAAATATCAATTAAGGGAAAGACTAGGGAACGGTTCACCATGTAAGTAAATCAGGATATCAAGAATATCAAGAATGATTGAAGAAAAATCAATGAAATAATCTAACTAGGGCACATGTTATTTCTCTCGAACATTACCTCCTTTGAAGCTCACTAAGCCGCTCTCGCATGGTCATAGATCGCTAAGCCTACTATTGAGAGCCTATACAAAATCCTACCTCTCGGTCTATAACTTTGTATTGTAACAATAATCAACACTGTTGGCCAAACTTGTAGATTAACTTAAATAACTCAATAGCAAGAATCAAATAAATCAATGAATTAAATAATCATTCAATCAATCCTTCATATGCATACATAGATCCCCAAATCCCTAGAAAATAAAATATTCACACATAATTGGGGAAAAAATAATCACAATTAAATAAGAAAGCAACATGATGGAATAACAAAGAAGAATTAAAAAGGGAATAGTAAGGGATGAGAAACAATACCAATTGAAGAACGAATCTTGAAAGCAATACTCTATTGAAATCTTTAATGTGTTTGTAAAGTAGAATAGACTAGGGTTCTTGAGAGAATAAAAGTGCTCAGAAAACTAATGACTGAAATAATAATATGAAAACGTAGTTCTTCTCCACTTAAAGGAGAAGTATTTATACTAAAGTAATAAACAGCGCAACACGTGCTTCAAAACTGCAAAATTACGACCCCTCGGGCTGCAGGGGCGGATTTCGCCCGGTCGGGCGGTTTTCAGGTCATCCTCCGTAGAATAAACTGAAACAGCGACCCGCCCGGCCGGGCAAGGTTCCGCCCGGC
Organism: Beta corolliflora; assembly: GCA_947648045.1. Taxonomy (NCBI): domain Eukaryota; kingdom Viridiplantae; phylum Streptophyta; class Magnoliopsida; order Caryophyllales; family Amaranthaceae; genus Beta; species Beta corolliflora. Next base: position 4,746,513 of record CANSZD010002921.1, on the reverse strand, counting down.
CGGTTCCACAACAAAAATCAGAACTACTCATCTTCAAAACGTCATAACTTTCTCGTCTCTCATCGAACTTTGGCATGTGACCAGTTGTTGGAAAGCTCTTCAAGTCTACTTTCCAAAACCATTGAAATCACTCCGTTATAGTTTTTGTGTCAAAAGTTATGGGTAAAAGAGTGTACAAGAGTCAGTTTCACATTTCTTTTAGTGATGGTTTGCTTCATTCTAGCCCAAGTTCATCCCAAAGAGATGCTTTGTGATCCTCATGCAATCTACCTTCTTTATTCGTGTTTGTTTTAATCAAGCTTAGCCAACCATAGTCTATTTGCATTAATAGCACCTGGAATTCATCAAAACAAGCAAATGGAGAGCAGTAGAGCAAAATTTGAGTAAATCATGCAAATATACACCTAAATGCTCTAATATGAACTAGAAATGCAACCTAAATGCACCTAAAATCTATGTATAAATATGACACATCAAGCTCCCCCATGCGAAACCATTGCTTGTCATCAAGCAATAAGACATAGACATTAGAGAAGAAAGACACCTACAATATGTGACTACAATAGGACCAAACACTCAACTGAAACCACGAGAGATATAATCACTACACAAAACAAGAATCGAAACAATCTCGAACAAAGCCGCATAGCATATTATGTATCACAATCGACTCTCCAATCATACCACAACCATCTCCCCCAAGCTGGATTAAACCAAACCTGACATACCTTACTATAGTCATGTGCACTCAAATCTCTCATGTGTTTAAGGGAAAAAAATGACACTAAACTTAAATCAAGTCGACTCAGATGAAGCATATACTCTTTAACTTTGACCGTTAGACTGATTTTCTATTCAATAATATAACACACAAAAATCAAGAGGACTTTAAGGGTTGTAATGGGGTTAAGGTTAAGGTATTTATAATATTTTAAAAATTATGGTGGAAAAACTAAGAAGGGGGAGCATCATATCACTGAAATCATGACTAAGACAGGTCACAAGAAACTCCATGCAACAACCAACAATCTCCAAAAATATAATCAACAATACTTTTGCTCAAGCAATTCATAAATAACCCTTTTTGTTTCACTTTATTTGATAACTCTTTTTTCACTTTTTTTCAATTTCTTTTTCATTTTTTTTTCAACCTTTTGTTTTTCAATTCAATTTCCAAGCTCGTAACATACTTTTCCTCCAACTAAGCCATATTTCGAGGACTTTCATTCAATATTAACCAAACCAAAACCAATAATTGCTCTCCCAAGCTAGGTTTGGGACAAGAATCAAATAAGGCCAAGGCTTGTAATGTAGGTATTAATCAAACATAATTAAAAAGGCTCATCGAGTCTAGAGAAAGGAAAATATGAAAATAAGAATAACATTGGAGCTAAGATCATGAAATAAAATCTCTCAATCATATCAAAATGTCTACACTATCAAGTATCAAAGAGTACCAAATCAAAATCAAGATCAATCCAACAACTGAGGAACTAATCACACATGAAAGAACAGAACTGACACGTATACGTCAGTTTACAGGCACAAAAGCTCACTTGGGCTAAGGTGTCTGCACAGTAAAGTTAAATCAAGCAAGAGAGATCAAACAATCTTACAACAAGCAATCAATTGCAAAACAATCGTGCTATGAAAATTAATCATGAACAGGATGAATGACGCTCAGGAAGTGTAGTGAAATATCAACAAGGTTCCCAAAGAGTGCTAGCAATAGTCCCATAGATGCAAACTAACATGATCTGAAGTCTAATATGAAAGCAAAAATGCTAATGCAACTAAGAAAGTAGTACATTTTTTTCCGTTACATGCAAACTCCCACCCCTAATGAGCGGTACAAACCATGTAATAATCCAACTAAAGCAATAAATCTAAACTAGTATGCAACTAACATGCACAAAGTGACATCCTTCCCTAAGCCGAACTTCACATTGTCCTCAATGTGAACACTGAGAAGAATAAAGAAGCAAAAGATAAGGGAAGGGTACAACTCACATAAAAGGTGGGTAATGAACATAGGGTGTGCCAAACAGTATTGACACTTCCACCACAACCAAGAGCACGTCACTGAAACATACGTTAGCAAAGTTAGTCATAAAGTAAAAATAAAGATAACAACTAAAGGTTAGAAAGTCGGGTTGCCTCCCGATAAGCGCTGGTTTTTAGGGTCTCGCACGACCGAAATACTTTTTACATTATAAAGAATCCAATGCCTTTAGTAACTTATCAAATTCCCCTGCAAACATGTTATTGAACACTCGATATGTTTTGACAGCAAACATATTTATGTTCACTAAAAAGAAAAAAAAATATACAACTATCTTGCAATTCCTGAGGTCTCACAGGATGAACATGAATATTTACTTGGTCAAAATTAGCATGCAACAATAGCTCTTTAAGAAAATAAGTAGGACATAACACAGGGGATGAAGGTACAAGATCAAGCTTCCGTGAAAATGGGATATGAGGGTTATGCAGGTTAGGCTCAACATCAAATTTTTGTACGCTTTCAGCATAGTCAAACTCTTTACCTAAAACTTCACTCTCATCAATAAGCTTGTCGACAAAGGATTTTTCATTCAAAAGTTCAATAACCAATGATTTTTCAATCACTGATTCTATAACTAATGATTGTTCCTCCTCAAAAACATTAATTATATCCATCTTTTCCTTATTTAAACTACCATCAAGAGTCGAATGATAACCTTCTTGTAATGAACTAGCATTATCAACCAACACATCATCATAATACAAATGTTGTTTAATATGTTGGCTAATAGAAGTTAATCCAGATGCTATTGATCTTTGACTTTCTACAATTTTTGCTAGTTGCAAATAGGGATGGCAATTGGGCGGGGCGGGTGCGAAGGATGGTACCTCCACACCCGCATCCGCATAAATTTCTCATCCACATCCCCGCCCCACCACCCATTGCGGGGGAAAATTCCAGACCCATCCCCGCCCCACCAGGTACGTATTTATACCCATCCCCGTCCCACCACCCGCATGGGTACCCGCACCCGCTTCGTACCCGGGTCGTACCCACTTTATCCCCACCCCACCAACCGCATGGGTATCCGCACCCGCGTCGTACCCGCATCATACCCACATATTTATATTTTTGCAAGATAATATTATTAATAATATAAGTATATAAATAGAATTTTAATAATAAATATGGGGGGCGGGCGGGGATGGGGCGGGTATAGTATAAAATTCACACCCGCTCCACCACCCATTGCGGGTATGATTTTAATCCGCATCCCCGCCCCATCCCCGCCAAACCTTGACCCATCCCCGCCCCACTTGGGCGGGGATGGGGCGGGTCTCCTACTTGACCCGCCCCACTGTCATCCCTAGTTGCAACATGAAATCCTCCTGAACCAACTTGTAATCCTCCCGAACCTTATTTAATTCATTCATGAAATCATAAATAAATTATTTGATATGATCAGTTTCAGATGTAGCATTAGACAAATTAAACCCAGGTATAGGGTTATTAACATGCATATATGACTCATTATATGGACAAAGAAAAATATCATGATCATAAGAGTGACAACAAGAACAATAAGCAGATGGAGAGTTAAGAGTTTGAGAATCATAGATAGATGAATTTTCTAGAGCTGGAGTGACATACCTTGTCATCTCCCACTCAAAGGTTTCCTTAGCTAATTGCTCAAACAAATTACAACCTACTACGAGTGTCATATCCTTGAATTTACCATCACTCGTGGAATCTACAACCACCCTCATATCATCATTCAAACCCTGATAGATCACTAAACTAATTTTCCAATGCTCAAATAAATGGCCGGGACCAAGAAAGTTCTCAAATCTAAGCTTGTATCTCCAAAACACTTCATGCACAAATTTGGGGGAAAGAGATAGATGTCATTCCAAAAAAAAATTAAAAATAAAAGAAATAAAAAAATATTTACAACAAAAAAATATATACAATCAGTCTAATATTAATAGTTCAGATATAATAGTAATAAGCCGTCTCCCCGGCGACGACACCAAAATTTGACAGGCTAAAGTCCTATCACCTAATCAAAAATAACCTAAGGTCCACTAACGAGTAGTCAGGAAAGTCACGATCGAATCCACAGGGAGATAGCTATACTATTATATCGGAACTCTAATATTATACTAACTAAATCAGATGAAAAGGGTTGGTTTACTGAACTAAGCAAATAATCAAATCACAAATATCAATTAAGAGAAAGACTTGGGAACGGTTCACCATGTATGCATCTCAGGATATCAAGAATGATTGAAGAAACTCAATGAAATAATGTAACTAGGGCACATGTAATTTCTCTCGAACATTACCTCCCTCGAAGCTCACTAAGCCGCTCTCGCATGGTCATAGATCTCTAAGCCTACTATTGAGAGCCTATACAAAATCCAACCTCTCGGTCTATAACTTTATATTGCAACAATAATCAACACAGTTGGCCAAACTTGTAGATTAATTTAAATAACTCAATAGCAAGAATCAAACAAATCAATGAATTAAATAATCCTTCAATCAATCCCTCGTACGTCTACATAGATCCCCAAATCCCTAGAAAATAAACTACTCACACATAATTGGGGAAAAAATAATCAAATTTAATAAGAAAGCAACATGATGGAATAACAAAGAAGAATTAAAAAGGGAATAGTAAGGGGATGAGAAACAATACCAATTAAAGAACAAATCTTGAAAGCAATACTCTATTGAAATCTTCAATGTATTTGTAAAGTAGAATAAACTAGGGTTCTTGAGAAAATAAAAGTGCTTAGAAAACTAATGACATAAATAATAATATGAAACGTAGTTTTTCTCCACTTAAAGGAGAAGTATTTATACTAAAGTAATAAACAGTGCAACACGCACTTCAAAACTGCAAAATTAAGACCCGTTCGGGCTGCCGGGATGGATTTCGCCCAGTAGGGTGGTTTTCAGGTCATCCTCCGTAGAATAAACTGAAACAGCGACCCGCCCGGCCGGTCCCGCAACAAACATCAGAACTGCACAGCTTCAAAACCTCATAACTTTCTCTTCTCTCATCGAAATTTGGCATGTGACCAGTCGTTGGAAAGCTCTTCAAGTCTACTTTCCAAGCCAATGGAAATCACTCCATTATCATTTATGTGTCAAAAGTTATGTGTAAAAGAGTGTATAAGTGTAAGTTTTCGCATTTCTTTTAGTGATGGTTTGCTTCATTCTAGCCCAAGTTCGTCCCAAAGAGATGTTTTGTGATCCTCATGTAATCTACCTTCTTTATTCGTGCTTGTTTTACTCAAGCTTAGCCAACCATAGTATATTTGCATTAATAGCACCTGGAATTCATCAAAATAAGCAAACGGAGAGCAGTAGAGAAAAACTTGAGTAAATCATAAAAATATGCACCTAAATGCTCTAATATGAACTAGAAATGCAACCTAAATGCACCTAAAATCTATGTATAAATATGACACATCATTATGGAGTACTAGAAACCTATCCTTTGCTGGAAGAGCTCAGCTTGTTAACTCAGTACTGATGAGTATATATAGCTACTAGGCTCAAATCTTCATACTACCTACTGCTGTGTTGAACAAGATTAATGAGATATGTAGGCATTTTGTATGGAGTGGCAGAGCTCTTAGTGAAAAGGTGGGGCATTTTAGGTGGGATTTGGTTTTTTCTCATAAGAAGTATGGTGGATTGGGTTTGAGGAATATCAAACTCTGGAATACAGTTGATGTTGGGAAACTGATTTGGCATATTGGAGCAAAGAAAGATGAGCTATGGGTAAAGTGGGTGCATTCTGTATATGTTAAGGATAAAACTAGTGGGATTTTCAACCCCCACCTAGTGCTAGCTGGGTTTTGAAGTATCTGTGTAAAGTGAAAAATGATTTACAGCAACTAGGAATGCACCACTGGAGTACAGACAATAAGTACTCAATGAGTAAAGCTTATGAACAGATGGTTGATGATTCACCTATTGTACTGTGGGCAACGGGTATATGGAATAGAATGTCTTTACAAAAGCACAAGTGTATAGCTTGGTAGGCATTCATAACAAATTAAGAACAAAAGATAGATTGTTTTAATATCAGATAAGTCAATATAACATTTGTTGTGTATGTAGTAATGCAACTGAAACACATGAGCATCTCTTCTTTGAGTGTGTGTGTTAAGCAAGAGACTTCTCAATGCAACACTTGATTGGCTGGGTATAAATGACCGAAGGAGTTTGGCTCAATGGGTTACCTGGACCAGAAGGTGCTATAAAGGGTCCAAGATGAGAAGACAGGTTCTGTTTACTGTGTTGGCTGCTGCTGTTTTACCTGATTTGGAAATCAAGGAATGAAGCCTATTGGATGTCTAAAGTAACAAGACCATATTGTGTAGTTACGAACATACAATATATAGTAAAGCAAAGAATTCTTTTTTGTAAATCTGTAAAGTGGAGTCATAGAGATATAGAGTGGATGCAAAATTTGTAATTTTGGAGTTTTTTCAGGCCTACGGTGGTCTGTAGAGTTTCCTAGTCCCTTGAGGACTTAGGTTGTATGATGGTTTTTTTGGTTGAAATATACTTACTTACCAAAAAAAAGTATCTAACTTTATTTACTGAACAAATTTTCTGCATTTTGTCTATCCACCAATACTAATTGAGTAATTTCTTATTTTCTCGCAGTTGCCAAACTTCAGAATCTAGATGCCATTGCCTTCAAAGTTCAACAGTTCATACTTCATCCTCTCCAATTTCTCACAAATAAGAATGGAAATAAAATTAGGATTGATAACCTCTAATAGAAACTGCTTTATAGCCATAAATGAACGGTAACCAAAATTTTTGAATTTTCAATTTTAAACAAAGAAAACAATAAAATTTTAAATTTTAAAACTATTATGGTTGTTAGGTACAAAGATTGACCTCATCATCGAGCACTCAACTCAACTTTTAGGGTTAGGGTTAGGGATAGGATTAGGGTTAGAGTTAGGGTTTAGGGTTTAAGTTTGGGGTTAGGGTTTAGGATTAAACCCTAACCAAAGAACACAAACCCGAAAACCCAAAAATTAAACACAAACCCAAAAACACAAACGCAGAACAGAAACTCAAAAACATAAATTGAGAAACCCAAAACATAACCCAGAAACACAAACCCACAATCAAACCCAGAAATACAACTCACAATCAAACTCGAAAACACAAACCCACATACACAAACACAAGCTCATAAACTAAAACTCATAAACGCAAACCATAAAACCCTAATTCACATTTCAATAAACACGAATTTAATTAAAAACAAAAATCATGCGTTATTCCAGCCAGATCTTGAAATAGAAACATGAATCATGCATCATAAGTTCATAAAACTCCAAACCCTAAAATTCCACAAACCCTAAAATTCCAAATCTAATACACAAAGCAGTTTAATTTAACACAAACCATAAAATTCCATATCTTGAAATAAACAATATTAAAATTATACAAAAAGATGAATCATGCATTAAATTTTAATATAAATCGTAGAATTCCATATCTCAAATACTCCCTCCGTCCCTAAATAGAGTGCCCATTTTTCCATTTATGTTTGTCCCAAATAGATTTTCTATTTCCTTATTTGGTATGGGTCCACCAATTAAAATATTATTTTGCTTTCAACTTTTATAATATCACCCACTTTCCCATATGACCCACATTCTCTCTCCTTAATAAACAATTCATAAAAAGTGTACCAACTTTTATATTTAATTATTATTTAATACAACTAAGGTCCTACACATGATTTCTTCTTAACAATTGTGCCCAAAAGAAATGCGCACTCTATTTAGGGACGGAGGGAGTATATCATAATAAAACTTGAAATAAAAATATGATTCATGCAATATTCCAACAGATTTACACATATGGACCAGTACATAAGCCACACATTCACACATAAAGCAGATCTCACCTAAATTTCTAAAAAAAATACAAAATTCTGAAATACTAACCTTGTTGCGTTGATTAATCGTTGATCTTTTTTCCTACAGCTTCACTTTACCTCACTTATTCTCGTAAATCCTCGCACCTTTTTTAGCCTTGCTGCCTTTTTTCCCTTGAGATCTTCACTTCACCTCTAGTATTTGCTTTGATATATCGATGAATTCACTCTTTCATATCGCAAATTTTAAAATTTTTAGGGTTTTCTTTATTGAGAAAGAGATAGATAGATAGAGACTGATAGAAAGTGGGGGGAGGCTGAGAAATTTTTTAGGTTTACAAATAAATGGGAAAACAATAGAGGGCAAAAGAAAAAGGGGTTTCTATACCCTAGCAACTTTAGGGTTTTTTATATGTTCTCATATGTTGGATTGAAATCATCAACGGATGAGATTAGCTCCCAACTTTGATATTTTTCTAATCTTTTTTATCCCAACTTAACTTACTTAACTTAATCAATGGTTGGATTTCGATCTTTCTCAAATCAATGGTTTTAATTCATGATCCATGATATTATTTTTTGACCAATGAGAATTGAGAGTGCCCAAGCACATGGATTGCTAACTTAGGGTGCGTTCTCTTCAACTTATTGGACCTGAACTGAACTGAACTTATCTGAACTAAACTTATTGGACCTGAACTGAACTGAAACCTGATTGGACCTGATTCAACTTATTGGACCTGATTGAACCTGATTGGAACTTATTGGACCTGATTGAAACTTATTGACCTGATTGGAACTTATTAGACTTTATTGGCCCTGATTGAAACTTATTAGACCTTATTAGACCTGATTGAAACTTATTAGACCTTATTGGACCTAATTGGAACTTATTTGACCTTATTAGAAAAAAAATTAATGAGTAATAACATAAATATTACCCCTAACGTAAATACTACCCCTCAAAATTTATTATGAAGTAATAATTATTAAAATTCGCCCTTTAAAAAAATAATAATTATTAATTATCTCTTATGATAAACAATTTAACAAAAAAAAATATACTATTTATATACTTGCCTATACATAACTTTCACCACTAATATATCTAATAGTCTTGTTTTGATTTCATAAAGCACTAGTAGAAAACCAAAAGTTGATTAACATTTATTGCTAACAAGTGAGAAATTGCCACATATGGAAAAATTTATCTCTCACTCCACTTAGTTTTATGACTAAAGTAGTAGAACTCATTGTTATTAGTAACGAAAACATGTTATCTCTAGTTATTTAAAAACGAATTGCAAAATATTGTAATTATGATATTATTATTGTTAATCTTATTTAACCATGATTATAATATTTTTTAATAATAATATAATCAGCTAATAGTAATATGAATAATAAAATAATAGACAATAATACAAGTATAATACGATATAATCATTGTGGTACTTTAATTAAAATTCTAATAATAACATAATCAACTAATAGTGATATGAATAATAAAATAATGGACAATAATACAAATATTTATTGATCATTGACTATTTAGACCTTATTGGAACTTATTGGACCTGATTAGACCAGATTGAAACTTATTGCACCTGATTAGAACTTATTGGACCTTATTAGACCTGATTGGAACTTATTGCACCTGATTGGAACTTATTGGACCTTATTAGACCTGATTGGAACTTATTGCCCTGATTGGACCTGATTGAAACTTATCTGAACTGAACTGAACTTATCTGAACTGAACTGAACTTATTGGACCTGAAACTTAATTTTTTAAAGTGAAGAGAACGCACCCTTAATCAATGGTTGGATTTTGATATTTCTCAAATCAATGGCCTAAACTATTAATAAACTAGTATTGAATTTTGATACTATTTTAATTTGAGTATTCTAAAAATCTAATTCTAGTATTATTAGTTTAGTAACTTTAGATATTAGTGTTATTATTAGAAATTAATAAAAATTATAAACTTTAGAAGTTAGTATTATTAATTTTTATGAAATTATTATTGTAAACTTTAGAAATTAGAAATATGCGAACATGTTACATGCGGTAACTAGCGATTAATTTAATGTTAACACGTAAGACGTAACACGGTAACAGTTAGCCGATTATTGCCGAATGTCGATGGCCCGATATAAGGATTTAATTAGTTAGCCATTGCCATTTAGGACTTATTGTCTTGATAGCATTTACAATTTGGCTTAATTATGTCTTATTGTTGATACTTGTTATTGTGTTAACTTTGTAAAATCACTAATATGTCATCACTTTATCAGTTATATGCTAACTAGTAGTTATGTACTTAGTAACAAGTTAGTGAATTACTGGGTTAAGTCTAAGTGAGTAACAAACTAAGTGTTAAGCTACCATATGATTGTTAACAAGTTACTATCTAGTAAGTACTTGTTTACTTATTGACTTATGGCTGATTAATCTTGCTAACAGTTAACTTATTGATTTTAATTTTTGACAAGTAAGGATTTTAGAAAGAATAGAACAATTTAGGATTTTAGTAAGAACTGAACAACTTGATTTGGCTTATTTGATGATTAATCATTAATCTGTATTCGTTAATGAACCAATTTCTTGAACTGTTCAGATTTTTGAACGCTTGAGCAAACATTCATAGATGAATTTTTATTGGTTCCTGATTAAGAAAAAAAATAGCTCATCCCCATGAACAATTTAATTGTTCATTGTTAAGAACATTCTAGTTGCACCATTTGGATTTTTACATTTCCAAATATGCTTTTTTTATCATTACTATCTCTAATTGTGTATAAATAATAATTATAAGAAGTTGATAATTGCAATGCTCGCATTGAGACGAATCTAAGAAGATCTCATTTGCAGAGAAGTTAATTTTACTTCCCTAACCATTTTGTGATGAAATTTTTATTTATTTATTTTATGGTTAAGAAGTTAATTGGAAATGGTTTGTGAAAATGATATGTAGGAGAAACAAAGGATGAGAGAGAGAAATGAGCTTTTTCATATTTAATTGTTTATTTGTAGAGAATGAAAAAAAATATGAATTTTGGTAAATTTTGTTTTTTGAAATATATAATTTTTTGAGATATAAACGTTTCGAAAATGGAAAATATTATATTATTTTAGAGCGATAGAAATGCGACACTTGGCAATGGTACATGGATGAACCAATTTCTTGAACTAGCCAAATCTAAGACCCAATTTACTTGGCAAGGACCCAAATATGCTTTTTTAATCATTAATATCTCTAATTGTGTATATATAATAATTATATAAGAAGTTGATATTTGCATATCCTCGCATTGAGAAAAATCTAAGAAGATCTCATTTGACTATAGTTCCTCCATTTTTTTACTTGCTACATTTCCCTTAAAACTAGTTATTAGGCCCAGGCAATGCCCCGGGTTATTAATATTTTTATGTCAAAAGAGAGCATCTAATATTGAATAGTTCATTGGTTAAAACTTTACTATATTAACTTGAGGTCACGTGGTCGAATCTTGTAAGAAACATGATTCTAATTTTTTAATGTATCTTGATGACATGGAATGAAACAACTAAAGCAACAGTGCCACGTGCGTGTAGACTTACTTTTGAACACCTTTTAATATATTTGTATAGATAATAGATGCTACATTGTACATACATACTTCTTTTAGCAATTTTTTTTATTTCATCATTTACCATATTACCCTTACTTTCTTACCATTTGAATTACTACATTTACTTACCATTTACAAAACTCCCCACCCATATCAAAAATATATTAAAAGACCTTCCTAATAAACTATATGTTGACACGTGGAACCCCCCATTCACTAAAAACATGTCATCGCATATGCTTAACAAGGAACTACAAAATATTGTATAGTAAGATTTGAACGTACGACCAATAAGTTGTAACAATAAGTCTTACCATCTCAACCAACTATTAAATATACTTTTACTCCACATAAAAATATTTAACTTAGAACATTAATGTATATAACAAATAAATATGAAATACATATAAGCTCAAAACATAAAAGTATTATTCAAAGTAAATATTTGGGGTATCACTCGAGCTACACAGTAGTTATCCATTATTATTAGCTAAAGTCAAGCATATCCTTTTTTTATACGGAAAACAAATTTAGGCTTGGCCTCTAGTAGGTGGAAACATCGTTATGGATGATAAGAGAGAAATCTAAACAGTAAGGAGGGAACCAATACAAAAGGGAATGGTAGTCGCGTGCCTTCCTAGCCATAATGTCGGCCGCACGATTAGCTTCCCGAAAACAGTGAAAGAACCTGCACTCTTGATTTAACAATGTTAGAAATTTTCCACGGGATCTAAGAATTCTCATAGAGTTAATAACACCCAGGATCTCTAAGGGCCCATGCCTCAGCTTGAATAATAGAAACATGGGAACCCATAGACTTAGCACCAGCAAGCACCTGTAATCCCCCGTAATTTTATGAATTTTATAAATATATTTAAAGTATATTTATAAATGATTTTAATATTTTATGAGTCGAATTATTTTAATGTTTGACTATTTTGAGGAGTTAAAAGAGTTTTATGATTTTTTATTTCTAAAATTAATTAAATGTTTCATTAAGTGGAACTTTAATTATTTAAATAGTATTTAAAGTATATTTAATTATTAAATTAAGCTTATGGGTTGAGGAGCCCAATTTGTAGCCTTTTGAGCCCATTTGAAAGCCCAAAGGAGTAATTCTTTTCCTAATAAGACTCTTATTCTTACGTACTCCTAATTCTACTAGGATTAGGGAAAGGGAGCCTATAAATACTTCATTGAACCTCCCATGATTCATATTTTCAGATTTGGCTTTTGTTTTCCACTAATTCTTCTTTCCTCTTTCCCTCCCTTCACTCGTTTTTTCTCTCACCCGAATCTGATTGTCCAGATTTCTCATAGTTCTGTTTATTTTTAGCCAAAAATTCCTTCTGAGAAAATGTAGATCTCGAAAAGTTATTGAACTTACGCTCAAGAATCACTCGATTCCGATTATTATTCTATCAGTTATGGCCTCTGCAAGTTTCGCAATTTTGCTGCCATATTTCACTCGCGATTTCGGAATTTCACTCTTTTTCTCCCTTTTTCTTTTGATTCTTTTCCTCGTTTTCTTATATATTGATTTCATATATATTGATCTAATATTTCAAAGTATTATTTTGTTAAACAGCTCGTCTTGCAAGAGACGGCCTAACTTTACTAATAAAATTAGACGGAGCCCCAACCGGCCCAAAACGGCCCAAAATACCATTACCCACCCCGACAAACCCAAAACACAAAAACAAACGCGCTCGTTCATTTGAATTAATTGATTTTCACCTGACGGTTTCTTCACTCCTCTCTCTCGAACAAACACTGAAAATCTTCCAATTTTCAACCGAAAAAAAATCAAAAATCGATGGAAAGCGATCAATTTTCATACAACATCAACTTAGGTATGTGATTTCGAATCATAATTTCTTCAATTTCTAGTTCGTTTAAATGTAAATTTCTACTAATTTAATGAATTTTTTTGATCTGCGATTTTCTTAGGCATTTTCATACAATTAATCTGGTGTCGTCACACTTTCACACAAATTTGCTGTTCAATAGCAAAATATGGCAAGACGAAAGAAAAAATCGCCAAAAGCGCCAACAAATGAAGGTATTTACAAAACGATTTTACTAAATTTCAGTGTAAAATTGAGTATTAGGTTATGCATGTGTTATTTAGAGCACTCAATTGAACCAATTTTCTGAATAAGATTTTGCTTAATTTCCTCCTGAATTTAGAACACTCAATTGACCTAATCTCCTGAATTTCAGTATAAACACGCCAAATTATAGCTTAATTTTCTATAAGATTTTGCTTGCTTTGACTTTTGTGTAATTTCGTCCTTATTTGATCTTAATTACAGCCTTTCAGTGATTCTATGAACTCATGCATTCACATTTTGCATTTTAATTTCAGATTTCAAAATTTAGATATTAGATGTTTGTTTTTCATTTTTGAATTTAGGTTTAGCGTTCTGAATCTTCTTTCCAGTGATATGATGATTTTTTTTTATGTGAATCGTGTAGATCTGCATAATGTTTAGGTCCTACAATTGAACATTCATTTTCTACGTCATTGAATTTAGTGACCAATAAACCTGTATAAGTAACCAGTTTATGTCATTTACTTCCTTTGGATGATTCGATCGAGCTTTTGATTGATAGTTTCCCTTCGTAAGCACTATTTCTTGATGCATTTTGTGTTTTTCAACATTTGTTTATCTTGTTGTGTTGTATTCATAGGTAATGAACATTATTGTTGATTATACACCATTTATTTTATTGTTTGATTGTTTAATTGCTAGACTTGTTGTGTGAGGTCATTGGTGGTTAATTTCAATGTTTTTCACATCTTAGTCTCCTCTTGTAGCTGAGTGCAAGGCGTGTGTTTGTGTTGAAAATTGTGAAGTAGCCTAGATATACAGTTTTGATAACATAGTGGAGTCTGAGAATGTAGCAATGGTGCGGGGTTGAGAGGTTAATGGGGACTATGCCAGTGAAGCACTTCACTAGTACTTCTCAGTGGAAGAGGTAGTTTGGTGAACAAAGTCGTAGGAGTGTAAGAATTCGTTGTTGGTAGTTGTATTATTTCATTCCAGTTGAACGACTCAGCGATGCAGGGTGATCTTTATAGCAGCTTTGACCTTTGGGAATTTATGAATGGTTGAATAGTTTTTGAGCCATTTTGGAGATTTGCTGGTATTTGTGGGTTTGTTTATTAATGTTAGTATTTTACCTTTGGGAATTTACAAATAGCTGAATAATTTATGTATTATATCCAGATGATTCTAAATTATACTTTGTTTCATTTAGTACCCATTACATTTGTATATGTAACCAGTTTATGTCATTTAGTGACTAATTTAAATTATCACCACTTTTTACAGACACACAAAATGAAGACACAAAAAAGGCAAAACCATACAAGACTGTGGCAGAAACTCTAGCTGAGATGAAGAAAAAGGCAGCTAATGATAGGAGAGCTGCAGCAAAGGAAAAGAGACGACAACCACCTAAAACACCAAAGAAAAGTGAGGCAAGAACATCTCCTCCCGTAACTGAAGAAGAACAAGCTGATGGTGAGCCAAACAAGGGGCCAGATGAAGGAAGTCCAACAGAACAACCTCAAGGAAAGGGAGGGAAAAGACGCAAACAACCTCTAATAAAGGAAGAAAAAGATCCAAAAGATTTACCTCATGGAAAAAGGATGAAACAAGGAAAACAAAGTACTCCAAAGGATTCACCACAGTCACCTCAAAGAAGAATCATAACAAGGGGAATGCAGACTCCTCCAGAGAATAAAAGGGAAACTCGAGAGCAAACTCCTCCAGAGCACGAGATAAGCATTTCTCCAAAGGGTTCAGCAGAGTCACATGATGGAAATGGAGGCAAAAGAAAGAAACAACCTGCTAACACTGCTGAAAAAGTTAATACACCACAATCTGCTCGTGCGAAAGCAAAGAAAAAAGGAAAACAACTTGTCAAAGAGATTGACCACGATGGTTCTCCAAAAAAAATCCGTAAACCCAGGTTGACATTTCATTCATTTTTAAATTATGTCATTCCTGTTTATTGTCCCTTTGCACAAATATTTCATTCATGTTTTATAATACATTATTAGTTGACATTTTATGTCATTTAGTAACTAGTTTAATTCTATTAGTCACCACTTATGGCACTAGTTTGTAATTCTATGGTACTCATGGCTCATTCAACTTTTATGTTTAAATTATGTTTTTGTGTCCATTATTCAACTCTAAAACATCAACCTATTAGAAAAAATCAGTTGCAAAACATAAATAGGGTTATCACTAGATTATGTCATTCTGTTGCCAATATTGGTCATTTTGTATCCATTTTATCTCAATAAGTGACCAGTTTAATGTCTGATGATCACTGTGGTTGTGATGTTTTGTTATTGTTCCAAATTCTTTTATAGGACTAAAGAAGTTCTGATTTCAACATATTGTTCCCCTAGTGGACTGTTCAAGTTGAATGAGCAACTCACTACAGATCAAAGAGTGCATGTGGAATATATGGGATTTGGAGGATTGCTTATGCTCAACATGAATGCATATTATCAAGGGATGGTGGACTGGCTTGTACAACATTATAATGGGAACAACCACTGGTTTACGGTTGATGCAACTAGGGGATGCAATATAACTGAAGATGATGTTTATGACATCTTTCAACTGCCAAAAGAAGGAGATCCTGTTGTTCAAAACTCTCTTGCGAAAAGAGACAATCCAGATCTTTGGGCGCAAAATCATTAGCGTGAAGAATTAGGATGTACAGGCAATGCAGTAGTAAAGGCATCCAAACTGGTTGAAGAGATTTTGAAACTACCAAATGGAGGTCGCAGATTCCAAAGCTACTATGCTATGTATGCACTCTCGACATTTCTCACTCCTACACCACACAACAACATTGATATGGATATAACAAAAGCACTTTTGGATCCCGCGCAAATCCAAAGAATGAATTGGTGCAGTTATGTGTTGGAGAGGTTGGACAAAGCTGTAACAAGTTGCAACAAGAAAGGATCAAAGAGTGTAGGTGGATGCATCATCATACTACAACTTGTTTACTTCCACCGTTTACTTTGGAAGGGAATGCAACCACCAACATCACTTCCACTAATTCAGCATTGGACATACGAAATGGTCCGTGAGCGTGTGCTAGAAGAGGTTGCAGTAAAGAACAGCAAAGGAGGCAGATTTGGTATGGGTGAGTGGGAAACTGCAATGTTCCCAATCTGCCTAAAAAAAAACAGATATGAAACTGGTTCCATAAGAATTTTAGATATCTTTTGTTTATGTTTGACCTAATCATTTACTATGAAATACTGTTGGAATATTTGACTCTGGTGTTTGTTGTGGAAGAAATTTTGTAAATATTGAACTTTGCTCTTAAATGAAATGGCAGACTATTATGTTTTTTTTGGGTGCTGTTTTATGTGTGGTTTTATGTTTTAAATTCCTATTCACTGTAATTTATTATATCATTACTAATTTAATACTAAGCTAGTTACATTTTAAGTACTTCTTTGTCATATATGAAAATTACAGACTACAAATCTGATTTAACTAATTTCAATCATTTGAGAATCATTTACATACATTAGTAGCTACTATAACTTGATTGGTGACCACTTTAAGTCATTTTGGAATCAATTTAAGTCATCTGAATCCACATTTCTTTCTCAATTTGTGTGATTGGTGGGTGGTTGGTTCAAATGGTGTATCTGGAGGATAGGCAGTTGCTCGTTATTGGTTCAGTTGTTGTATTGGTGTATTGGTGGTTGGTAAAGGTTTATGGGATTTTTGCTCATGTGATGTTTGGTAGTCTTATCATAGATAGTTGGGTGCAGCTCCCAAAGCGTGTTGTTGATGGTGTGCATGACAGGGTACCTTCATTAGATGCTTGCCATCAATGTATTTGTGAATCTGCCTGCTCCATCCTCTGTCAGCTACACTTCATGAAATTCAAATGTTTGTACTCATGTTTATACTAGAAATGCTTCCATTAATAAGTTTGTACTCATGAATAAGTTCAATCAGGGTAATGGTGTTGGAGTATAGAGCTTGACTATTGTTTTAGGTTGTTAGAGTTTCGTTATTATTGTTAGTTAGGTCATTAGATAGAATTCTAGCATTAGTATTGTTACTTAATAAGTTAGGCCAGATTGTCCAGGAGATCAAAACTAAACTTGCTCTAGTAAGTTATGCTAAAAACCATTACCCTGTTGTAAAACAGTCATAATTCCCCCAGCATTTTCAAATTCAATTACTTACTACTTTCCTAATTCTGCCTCAATGGAAACAGGTATGAAACTGAGCATGAAGACATGAATGAAGATCCTCCATTGCATCATGATGAAAACCCTACAATGACGATGCCAAAGTCACAACCAATGGTGATCACAAATTCTGCAGAGAGGGTGATAATAATTAAGCTTCCCAAAGGCACGATGACTGATGAAGAAATTGAACAAACTACAAAAGATGTAAGTTTAAATTATTACAACTAAAATTAAATTTGCTCTTAACATACAGTACATTATTTTTGTTACCATTTTAATTACTTTAGTCACCAGTTTAATTACTTTTATCACTAGTTAAATTACAAAGTATTATCATAATATTACTAGGTTGATTGCATTAATATATTATTATTTCAATTATTTGCAATGATGATACTTGTAAATTTCACAGCCTATTGATCAAGCTCGCCTAAAATTGGGACGTGACCTAGAGGTTTGCTATAGTATGCACACGCGAAGGTTGGAGGATCTTAAACAAAGGAAGGAAGATGTTCCACAGGATGGATCACCCACATTGACTCAACTGTTAGAGAACCCTGAAGTTCTTAAACAGATTGATGACATTGAGAAGCTCCTAACAACAACAAGGCAAGCAGTTGCAGACATGCCATCATTTGACTTGGATATACCCGAATTGAAGGAACAAAGGCAACCCAAAAAACACAAACAAAAAGAAGATCAAAGCAAACCTGTTCCCCAAGTCTTTACCAGACGATCAAAGAGACACCAAGAAGCACATGAAGCAGCAACTGAAGCACCACCAAAAGGATCTCCCACCAGAAGAATTTCTCGTAGAAAATCAAAGAATGTCTCCTAGGAAGCTATATTCTGATCATATGGTTTTTTGCACAAATGTTGATAGGGTATATTGGTTTTTTGCACAAATGTTGATAGGGTATATTAGGTTATATTTTGACATGTCAACAACTTTGATAGGGTATATTAGGTTATATTTTAAAATGTAAATATGAAAACTATGGGCATAGTAGGCAGTAGGCAAAGTTCTATTTTGTGACCACTATAAGCCTTTTAGTCACCAGTTTATGTTAATTAGTAACCATATATGGAGAAGTGTTTCGAAATATTTTGTTTGTTTGGCTCACAAGTTTATGTCACTAACATTTCAACTTTATGTCATCAGTATTCTAATGTGGGTAGTTTTAAATAATTAAAAGAAAACCAATATTCTTAATTGTGACCACTATAATACTATTAGTCACCAGTTTATCTTAATTAGTCACCTAGTATTCTTATAGTTGTCATCAGTATATTAGGTTATATATTGAAATGTAAATATGAAAAAAACTATGGGCATAGTAGGCAGTAGGCAAAGTTCTATTTTGTGACCACTATAAGCCTTTTAGTCACCATTTTATGTTAATTAGTAACCATATATGGAGAAGTGTTTCGAAACATTTCAACTTAATTAGTCACCTAGTATGCATAAGTAATTTTAAAAGAAATCAGTATTGTATTATGCGTATTCTTAATTAAGATATTAGCCATATATAACCTAGTATGCATAACTATTTGTAATATAAGCCATATAAGCCATATAAGCCATATAGTCATTAGTCAATATTCTTAATTGTAACCACTATAAGCCATATATTCACCAGTTTATTTTATTTAGTTACCAACTGTGGAACTCCTTGAAAATCATAAGTGACTGAGGACCAAAACAAAAATATTATTCAATTGTAATGAAGAAAAACTTCGAATTAGTGACCACTTGAAATGAGTCAAAACAAAAACATATTATTAACTAAACATATTATTAACTACTTTAATCCTATTAGTGACCACTTAAAGCCTATTAGTCACCCTTTTAACTCACTGTAAGAAAGTCAAAATAATCTTGCAGGAGGAGTGTAAGAGCCAAACTCCTTTGCAGCATTGGAAACAGATTTCCCACGACCTCTGCCCCTTTTGCTCTTCTCAATTCCACTTTTCGGCCTCACACTTCTTCCTTTCGTTTTAACCCAAGGAGGATCAAAAACAGTAATGGTAGAGGAATCTGATGCAGTTGATTCTCCAACACCTGATTCTGAATCAGCTAAGTTAATAGTAGCAAAAACAGCCAGCACATTAGCAAGATCACGCATATAACCATTCTCCATTATCTTCCTTGCCTCTTCATTGTCGTGACTTCTTATGATGAGATTGTTATACACCCTACACATTTGGAATCGCCAAGGAATGCAATCTTTCTTTAATGATGACATGTTCACTCGCTGCTGCTTCAAACGGTCCCAAACTTCTGTTTTGGTAAACTTTGTCCACCGCCTTAAAATATAAGATGAAGGTATCTCACTAACCGAGTGCATGTGAAGTACCCTAAGGCAATGATAACATAACATCCCCGCCTCCTCAAAATTCCTACAAGAACAACTAACAAACTTGTTGACACAATCAAAAGTGACTTGGTGTGTTCGTTGTGGATGCTTCTCGGGCCACACTTTATAAACTAATATCGTGTCATCCATAGTCAACAACTCACAAATAGTACCCAAAGAATACCCAAATTCTTGCTCAAATTCCCTAAACATTGTAGCTGTGTAAATTTGACTAGCATGTCTCAACATACCCGCCATAGGTAAATAAGACTTAGGGACAGATTTAGAATCCACAAATTCATCATTGGTTTCAGTTTGTCTCCATCGTAAAATAGTGCTCTGGAACATACCAAAAGATTCATACAAACTTGTTGTCTTGGAAGCTTGAAAGCCTATAGCATTATTAGTAATTTTACTACGATGGGAAGACAAAATTCCAGCTGAGAAGAAGTCCTTGCTCAATGTTGTGGACCACTTGTCCTTCAACTCATACAAACGAGCAAACCACTTGTCTCCTACTAGGCCATACTTCTCCATCATATAATCCCAACTTACCTCAAACTCAACGCTATCATAACAACCACGAAGGCATTCACTAGAGGAAAAAAGCCCAAGGGTTGCGTTTTTTGACCGCAGCCATTAGACTAGCAGCCCTTGGCATTTAGGAAGGGCTGCGGTTTTTAACCGCAGTCCTTAGCACGTTAAGGGCTGCGGTCAGGGCAAAAACCGCAGTCCTTGGTGGGTTAAGGGCTGCGGTTCAGGGCAAAAACCGCAGTCATTTACTCACCAAGGGCTGCGGTTTTTGCCCTGAACCGCAGCCCTTAACCCACCAAGGGCTGCGGTTTTTGCCCTGACCGCAGCCCTTGTGACCCAAAAAAAATAAAAATAAATTTTTTTTTTTTGCATTTTTTTAGTCCTAAATGATCCAAAATCAGTTACATATATATAAAAGTATCACTTCTCATTGCAATTCATGTTATTTATACACATATAAAGAAAATATTGACTAAGTTACATTTTAGTATCAAAACTAGTGTAACAAAAGATAAAGAGTTCCTTCACTTGTAATCTTCAAATTTATACCACTCATTTGTGTGCTTTGATGACAATGTAGATGAGGAATCTGTTTTGGATTTAGCCATGGTGAACCAGAACCAGGACTGAGATCAGAGGGTGATGCAGGACACACCTCTGCCTCTGATTATACCAAGGCATTTTGAGCCCTCTGCTGTTCTTCTAAGATCTTCTGCAGGTAACGTTCGTGCAAAGATTAGCAGCCATTATGGAAAAGATGTAGAGTACAAGCTACAAGCAGCAAATGGCAAAATATTACTCCCTCCATCTCCTATTGTTTTCACAACAGGGTTAGGCAAACCAAAATAGATTAGATATGTCATTTTGATTTTGAAAAAACTAGGGCCTGTGTTATTTTTAGGAAGAGAGAATAATAAAGCGTCCATTGAGTTTTGTGCCTTCTTACATTTTTCAGATCAGATGAAATATATTTTTTAAAGAGTGAAATGGGGGTGTGCAGCAGGAGGTGTGCAGGGAGGAGTGCAGCAGGGGTTGGGAAGGGGGCGGGGGGGGAGTGCAGCGGGGGGGCAGCAATGGGGGGGAGGGTTGGGGGTGTGCGGGGGTGTGTGTGGGGGGGG
This sequence comes from Beta corolliflora, assembly GCA_947648045.1. Classification (NCBI taxonomy): domain Eukaryota; kingdom Viridiplantae; phylum Streptophyta; class Magnoliopsida; order Caryophyllales; family Amaranthaceae; genus Beta; species Beta corolliflora. The sequence goes on along the minus strand of CANSZD010002921.1, from coordinate 4,724,702 downwards.
AGGGGAGTGCAGCGGGGGGGGGCGGGCAGGGGGCCGGGGAGGCTAGGAAGGGTGGGGGGGAGTGCAGCAGGGGGGCAACAATGGGGGGGAGGGTTGGGGGTGTGCGGGGGGTGTGTGTGTGGGGGGGGGAGTTGATATGACATATTTATATTTAGTTTTTGGGTGCATTTAGGTTGCATTTTAGAGCATTTAGATTCATATTTAGGTTCATTATTGCATCATATTCTTAAGTTATGTTATTCTACTCCTATTCGGTATGTTTTCTTGTTTTTGATGAATTTCAGGTAATGAGAACGTATTTGGAGTATATTTAGCTAAGCTTGAGGATTATGAGCACTTGTAAATAAGCTACGATGCATAAGGATCGTATGGATATGTCATAGTACGAGTTTGAGCGAAAACGAAGCGGAAAATCATTAGAAGAAATATGAAAAAAGAGTCATGTCTACTCTTTTGATCATAACTTTTGATGTGCTTGTTAGAATCAAGAAATTCTAGTTGGGTTGGAAACTAGACTTGAAGGGATTTCCAACAATAGGTCACACGTCCCAAACAGACACCTGGTTTGAGAGATACAGCCTTCGCAAGTTGACGCAAAATCGCATTTTTCCCGCCCGGTCGACCGGACGGTTTCGCCCGACCGGGCGAAATGAAATTTTCCCAGGATGCAAGGCATGTTAGCCCGGTCAACCGGGCGTGAAAGGAGCCAAAATCGCTTGCGCGCCCGACCGGGCGGGCTCGCCCGGTTGACCGGGTGTATTTGCTGTTCTTTCGTAGTTCCTCAATCACCGTCGCCCGACCGGGCGGATTTCGCCCGGCCTACCGGGCGGTTTCTCGAGACGGGTTTATTTGTTTTTTTAGCCGGTTTTGTAAAAAGTATAAATAGGCTTTTAGTATTTTCGATTAGATATTATTATTTTTCTGCGTTTTTAGTTTAGTTTTCTTCTTTTCTCTCTCTTTAGTTTAAACCCTAGTTTTTCATGTTCTTCTTTAATTCATTAGTTTTATTATTTCATTCTCTCTCTTTCATTGATTTCTTTTAATTATGTTTTCCTTTCTCTTTCTAGATGTAGTTTTTATTCTTTATTTCATGATTGAGTAATTTTATTTCTAGGGTTTGGGAATCCATGTTTATATGCTATAATTCTTGATGGATGTTTATTGATGGTTTCATTAGTCATTGTTATTTCTAATTGATTAGTGTTTATATTATTAATCTTGCAATCTGATCAATTGTCTGATTAAATATTGCTAATATCGAGTCATAGATCGAGAGATAGTACTCTTTAGAGGCTTGCCTATAATTAGCAAATCTGATTATGTTGAGCGACTGTACTAGCATATGTTGATTTGAGAGCGTTAAGGCCCGACCGTAGGATTAACACGTGCTCTAGATATCTGATTCATTGAACCATTGATGACATTTTGATAGATTATAGCTATAAACATGGTAAACCATTGCCCTAGATCCTTTTTAGTTTGATTTTCGTAGTTTGATTAGTTTAGAACTTTAATTCAATATTCCTGATTTTGTTTAGTTTCTCTATACCTTAGAAGCTAGATTAAAACGACCATCTCTATGTGGATTCGACCCTACTTACCCTACTACATTGTTAGAAGGTTTGCAGGAATTATTTTTGACAGGTGTACGACAACCTATCAAATTTTGGCGCCGTTGCCGGGGAGACGGTATAGTTTTATTTAGTTTTTATTATTTGGTGAGACTAAACTGTATATATTTTTTTTTTCTTTTCCCTTTTGTGAATATTTTTTTTAATAACTTTTCTGTGTCATGGAGTCATGCTATTTTGATGATGGGGATAATTCTTTTGCTAGGCAACATAGTAATAATTCTTGGGATTCTCATGTTTACAGTTTTGATGCATCATATCAAAATCCACCCAATTTTTTCATGAGTTCTCTTGAATTACCTCATATGTTTTGTGATCCCCATGTACATGCTAGTAATTCTAGAGCAATTTTTTCTTTTCCTCAGTATGAGAATGAAGCGTTTTGGAAATACTATCATAGGCTTGGTGATTATATTGGTCCTAATCATGGAATTGAACTGTGGGATATGCGCCTAGTGATTTATGAGGGGTTAAATGAAGAAACTAGGATGGTGGTAGAATCTATGTCTAATGGGGAATTTCTATTCCGATCACCTGATTATTGTTGGGATTTAATTGTGTGGTTGGCTAGGGATACTTATGAGTGGGAGATGTCTTCATCTGCTCTTTCACCCCAAACTTACATGACACCAACCCCTTATTGTTCAAATTGTCAGTCTACTTCACATGATTTTTCTTCATGTGATGTGACATTAGTTTATGGTTTTAACCCCTCTTCCCAATATGAATGTCAATCTGCTCAAAATTCTAGCCCCAAACCGTTTATTTATGATGATGAGGAGGGTTGGATAATAAATGAGAGCTATTGGGATGATGAAAAGATTGAGAGAGAGATTATTATGATGGATGTTTTGCAGGAGCAAGAAACCATGGTTGAAGTTTCCTCTTTGGAGGTAAGTCAAGTTGAGAGTGAGGTGATTTATGAGTCTTTATCGGTACCACCTATTGTTTTTAAGTCTCATGTTCCTTTCTCTCAAAAACTTGACCTTATTCCTTCTTCTCCTATATTATATCCTCCATTGTTCCTTCTTTCCCCCCTTTTGAATGACTCTCATGATAATGTAAATAATGTACATTTTGTTTCTTTTCCTTCTTTTGAGTCATGTAAAAAGACTAACGATTTTTCTTTTTCTTCTTCTTGTAAATATAATTTTTCCTTTGATTTTTCTTTTGGTAGTTTTAGTAATATTTTAGTACTAACTTTTTTTATTTTTCCTTTCCACTCTTATATAATATGCTCTGAGATGTTTGCAGGAACATATGATAAGCTTCTTAGAGCATTGAACTATTATGAGTGATCTACTAATCTTAAATGGTCATGCAAGACCTTAAATTTGCGCTTATCGGGAGGCAACCCGACTGTGTTCATTTTTTTTTTGGTTTGACTAACTTTGCTAATGTGTGATGAAGTCTTTTGCTAGGTACAAGCGTAGCCAATTTTTTTGGCTAAGTTCACTGCCTCATTACAACTATCGATTGTGGTGGCCGTGTCGATGCTTTTTGACACTCCCTTTGATTACCCACCCCTTTTGTAAGTTGTACCTCTCCCTCATTTAATTCCTCTTTGTTCACATTGAGGACAATGTATCATTCAGCTTGGGGGAGGATGTTTGTCATCATTACTTAGCGCATGTTAGTTGCATTTAGAGTAGTTTTTTCATTGCTTTCATAGGATGTTGCACGGTTTGTACCGCTCACTAGGAGTGGGAGTTTACGTGTAATCAAAAACATTGTATTGCTTTCGTAGTTGCATTGGCATATTTCATCTCATATTAGATTTCATGTCATTTTAGTTGCATCTATGGGACTATTGCTAGCACTTATTGAGAACCTTGCTGATATTTTACTACAATTCCCAAGCATAATTCATCTTGTTCATGATTCTTCATAGCACGATTGTTTCGCAATTGATTGTTTGTGGTAAGATTGATTGATCTCTCTAGCTCGATTTAACTTTATTGTGCAGACACCTTAAACTAAGTGAGCTTCTGTGCCTATAAACTGACGTATCTGTGTCAGTTATGTTCTTTCATGTGTGATTAGTTCCTTAGTTGTCGCATTGATCTTGATTTTGACTTGGTACTCTTTGATATTTGATAGTGCATACATTTTGATATGATTGAGGCATTCTATTTAATGATCTTAGCTCCAGAGTTATTCTTGTTTTCATATTATCCTTCCTCTAGCCCCGCTGAGCCATTCTGACTATGTTTGATTGCTACCTACATTACAAGCCATTGGCCTCATTTGATATTTGTCCTAAGCCTAGCTTGGGGGAGCGAGTATTAGTTTTGGTTTGGTTTGTATTGAATTGAAGTGCTCTAGTTGTGGTTTAGAGGAATCGAAAAATATGTTTAGTGAGCTTGGAAATTGAAATGAAAGTTCAAAAAAAAAAAAGAAACACAAAAGAAAAAGTGAAAAATGAAATGAAAAAGAAGTGAAAAAAAAAGTTGTGAATAAAGTGAAATAAAAAGGGTTATGATTGAATTTCTTGAGTGAAAAGTGTTGTTGATTATATTTGGAGATTGTTGGTTGTTGCACGGAGTTATTGTGACCTTTCTTGGTCATGTTTTTAGTTATATGATGCTCCCCCTTCTTGGTTTTTCCACCACAATTCCCAAATTATTTTCCATACCTTTAACCTCAACCCCATTACAACCCTTAAAAGTCCTCTTGATCATTGTGCATTGTATTGTTGAGTATTAAGTGAGTCAAAAAGTCAAAGTTAAAGAGTTTATGTTTCATCTGAGTCGACTTATTTTAGGTTGAGTGTCATCATTTATCCTTTAAACACATGAGAGATTTGAGCACACATGACTATAGTGAGGTCTGTCAGGTTTGGTTAAATCCAACTTGGGAGAGATGGTATGTGGTATGATTGGAGAGTCGATTGCGATACATGACATGCTATGCGGCGTTGTTCGAGCTTGTTTTGATGCTTGGTTTGTGTAGTGGTTTTATCTCTTGTGTTTTCAGTTGAGTGTTTAGCCCTGTTGTAGTCCTATACTGTAGGTCGTTTTTCTTTTCCAATGTTTATGTCTTATTGCTTGGGGACAAGCAATGGTTTAGCTTGGGAGAGTTTGATATGACATATTTATATTTAGTTTTTGGGTGCATTTAGGTTGCATTTTAGAGCATTTAGATTCATATTTAGGTTCATTATTGCATCATATTCTTAAGTTATGTTATTCTACTCCTATTCGGTATGTTTTCTTGTTTTTGATGAATTTCAGGTAATGAGAACGTATTTGGAGTATATTTAGCTAAGCTTGAGGAATATGAGCACTTGTAAATAAGCTACGATGCATAAGGATCGTATGGATATGTCATAGTACGAGTTTGAGCGAAAACGAAGCGGAAAATCATTAGAAGAAATATGAAAAAAGAGTTATGTCTACTCTTTTGATCATAACTTTTGATGTGCTTGTTAGAATCAAGAAATTCTAGTTGGGTTGGAAACTAGACTTGAAGAGCTTTCCAACAATAGGTCACACGTCCCAAACGGACACCTGGTTTAAGAGATACAGCCTTCGTAAGTTGACGTAAAATAGCAGTTTTCCCGCCCGGTCGACCGGGCGGTTTCGCCCGACCGGGCGAAATGAAATTTTCACAGGATGCAAGGCATGTTAGCCCGGTCTACCGGGCGTGAAAGGAGCCAAAATCGCTTGCGCGCCCGACCGGCTGGCTCGCCCGGTTGACCGGGCGGATTTGCTGTTCTTTCGTAGTTCCTCAATCACCGTCGCCCGACCGGGCGGATTTCGCCCGGTCGACTGGGCGGTTTCTCGAGACGGGTTTATTTGTTTTTTTTAGCCGGTTTTGTAAAAAGTATAAATAGGCTTTTAGTATTTTCGATTAGATATTATTATTTTTCTGCGTTTTTAGTTTAGTTTTCTTCTTTTCTCTCTCTTTAGTTTAAACCCTAGTTTTTCATGTTCTTCTTTAATTCATTAGTTTTATTATTTCATTCTCTCTCTTTCATTGATTTCTTTTAATTATGTTTTCCTTTCTCTTTCTAGATGTAGTTTTTATTCTTTATTTCATGATTGAGTAATTTTATTTCTAGGGTTTGGGAATCCATGTTTATATGCTATAATTCTTGATGGATGTTTATTGATGGTTTCATTAGTCATTGTTATTTCTAATTGATTAGTGTTTATATTATTAATCTTGCAATCTGATCAATTGTCTGATTAAATATTGCTAATATCGAGTCATAGATCGAGAGATAGTACTCTTTAGAGGCTTGCCGACAATTAGCAAATCTGATTATGTTGAGCGATTGTACTAGCATATGTTGATTTGAGAGCGTTAAGGCCCGACCGTAGGATTAACACGTGCTCTAGATATCTGATTCATTGAACCATTGATGACATTTTGATAGATTATAGTTATAAACATGGTAAACCATTGCCCTAGATCCTTTTTAGTTTGATTTTCGTAGTTTGATTAGTTTAGAACTTTAATTCAATATTCCTGATTTTGTTTAGTTTCTCTATACCTTAGAAGCTAGATTAAAACGACCATCTCTCTGTGGATTCGACCCTACCTTACCCTACTACATTGTTAGAAGGTTTGCGGGAATTATTTTTGACAGGTGTACGACAACCTATCGGGAGTGCAGCGGGGGAGGGTCGCCGGGGGGTGGGGAGGCTAGGAAGGGTGGGGGGGGTGCGGCGGGGGTGTGTTGGGGGGGGTGCGGCGGGGGTGTGTGGGGGGGAGTGCAGCGGGGGTGTGTGGGGGGGAGTGCAGCGGGGGGTGTGTGGGGGGGGGGTGCAGCGGGGGAGGGCGGCGGCGTTATCAGTGATTTTGTTATCACTGCTGAATACTCGTCCTGCACTAGCGTATGGTTGTATGGAGTATCTTGAGACATCTAGACACAATTTGAAGTTAAAAACTAAGCCTTTCCTAATAAACATGAAGCCAGCACTAATATCAAGTAGTACTTATTTACTAAAATCATTTGAGCATCCTAGAAGGAAGGGGGAAAACTTGTCTGGAACAGAGAGAGCAACTATACATTTATCTTGACAGATTACTAAGTGATAGGAAAAGAGAATAAAACAAAGTAAACTATTGAGCAGAACCCACAAATCAACATTGTCAAGGTCTGTTGGCAAGGATTCAAGTAGCCAGAGTTCTAGGAAAACAATATGCACTCATGTCTTGAAATGATAGACTAGTGAAGTGGAGAATCCTTTTCCCCACAAATACAAACAATAATTTGTGTTTTCTGCATGTTCTCACAATGGACAGTAAGTATAATTATTACCGGACCCAAAAATCAAAAAGAAAGAAATCAAACACTTTGCTCCCTGTAACAAAAAAAAAGAAATCAAACACTCACTTACCAATAAAAATCAGCACTCAAATGGTCAAACCACTAAGTCCAAAGAACAATTAATCCTCGCCGAACGAAAAATGGCCGAAGCTATAGCCAAGTTCGGAAATCTTAGTCATTCCATAAGAGACTAATTTATCAAATAAATAGAAACAAAATTAAACTAGTTAAACATTTACCAACACCAAGAAGAAATCAGATTCACAAAATAGAGAAGAAGGCACGCACCAAATCAATAACAATAACAGCAGCACCAGCACCAGCACAAATAAAGGCAAAAAACAATTCAACCAAACCAGCACCATGATCCCAAAGGGGGCTACAATGCCCATACTAATTCCTCGAACAATCATCTTCAACTAAGGGGGAAAGGGGGATAAATAAGGTTCATCCTCGAACAATCAACTTCTGGGTAAAAGGGTTCTAATTTCTAAAACATAACTCGAAAAAAGAGAGCATAAAAAAAGCGTTCGAATAAAACATACCTTTTCTCATGCTCCAAAGATACATTACAAGTCAATATGCAACAATTCTCTCCTCTTCGATTCGTATCCAGAGTCCCTCCACAGATACAGAAATCAATATATCAGATTTCCAACTCAAGTATATGCAATACCATATTCCAGATAAAATTTGAAGTTTTCTTTATATTTTAGTTAACAGATAAATTGATAAACACATAAATCAAAAAACAAAAATCTAACATTGTTCGAGAAGGATACAATGAAACTGCCATAAGAAGATTGTTTGTATTCTTTTTGTCACAAAAGGGAGGAAGAAAGAAGAAAAGAAAGAAAGTGACTTTTGCAAAGTTCAGTTTAACTGAAGGAAGGGAAAGGAAAGTCTTCTTATTTCCCTTTCCTCTCTAACTCCTCCAAATATGAGAGGAAAGAAAATTGTAAAAATCATAAGATTCTTTACCCATTACTTCCTCTCATTTCCTATATAATCAATTTTTTATTTTAAAACCAAACATGGTAAAGTCTTTCATTTCTTTCCCTTCTTTCTACTACATCCAATTGTCCAATATGAGTACCCTAGTCTGAGTAATACACTAACAAACGAATCCCTTGTTAATAATGAAAAATCAACCAAGTACATCAATGATGGTGGATAATGTGTTAACGGTTAAAAATAATGCTTCAACAAGGTAAATCTCCATTATGTAGGAAAGCTTAAGAAACGATATGCACTAGCAGAATATAATAGCTTTTAAGCTGCTTAAATTCTAAACTATAGCTTAAGCCTTTCTCACATGAAAGACAAGTGATGAAAAAATCGATAAAATAGACAAGTAATACACTCTATTAAAGAAGATGATTATACCTGAAGTTCATGTTCATTGAACATATCAATCCATTCCTTTCGTATAAGTTACTGAAATCCTCTCAGGAAATGCGAACTTTGCTGACGTATCTGACAGTTATAGTATCCATTAGTTTGACATACCTAAGGTATTAGTATGTGGCTAAAGTTGAAACTTGGGTGGAAGCATACAATCATTATAACGAATAAGATCATATTACCTGATAATTCAATAGATGATTAGCTATTAGATGAATAAATGGAATCACATTCTCATTCATGACACGAATATTTTTCCCTCCAGGAATCAATTCATCTTCTGTTTGTTCTCCATATTCATTATTTACAATGATAAAGTATAACTCTAATCCTGAAACATCACCTTGATAATGCTGCAAAGCAACCAAGATTAGGGTAAAACAATATCAGCAAGCTGCAATACAGGATAAGATTCTCTAGCAGACAAAGTATAATATGAAGGGAAAAGCATTAGATTTAGGCAAGTATGGAAAGCAGTCAACACTTAACGAGAAACAGATACACAAAATACAAATTGCACTTCTAAAATTCAGGAGAGGCGCTCGAAAAACAAGATCTTGCCAACTCAATCCAGTGACATACCCATTCTCAACAAAAGAAATTATAGCTTGCAATGTTGCTGAAAATCCAGCAAGTTTGTGTTCATCGCCATACCTTTACAAGGCGGCGAAATCATTTTAAAGAAGTAAATTCATCCTGATTTCTACAAACGCTTGTCATGTTCGAACCTAGCAGTAGTTAGTATTCACAACTTCGAGGCAGAAGATGAACCTGGAATATATAGGCTTCCCACATTGACTAAGAATAAAGTAATGCTTTTTCCTTTTCCTCCATGAAATAGAGGCATCATACTGCATATTCAAACAGCAAGTGCTAATCAAAAAATTTCATACAAGAGAATGATATGAATGAATTTACTAAGTCAAAACATTAGCGAATGCATTTCATATATTTCTCCCATATTTGATACTAAACTAACTCATTCTTATACCATATTATCTGTCACTTAATATTATCAATACACTATTACTTTTCAATTTGAAATACCAAATCAGTAGTAGTTACCAATTATGGATATCAATATAATAACTAACTCCATAATCTACACACGTAATCATCAAAACACAACTATTCTAGAACGGAAAGAGTATTGTTTTCACCAATTAAAATGGAATAATTACACTAAAGTGAAGTACTGAACAGTGAAATGAAGCAATTGAAACCATAAGGCAGACCTCATTTTCGTGTCGCTTGCCCGGAATCCACAAAGATGTCAGCATATAGACCCTTTATCCCTAGATTATAGCGCACATACAGGGCAGTAAACAAAATTGAACATAATCAGAAGCAGAAAATGTCAGCAATCTACCAAAACCAACGAAGAGAGAGAAACTCAAGCGATTGCGAGACTACAACAATTTCAAACCCAATTTCGAACCCTAGATCCACGAAAATCATTGAAGAAACAGTAAAATCAGGTAAAAACTTAAAATCAAAAGAGAGGAGAGAGAAAATACCTCAGCGGCGAGGTAGTCGAGAACGGATCTCCGGCACCGACACGCTCATCAACAGTGTTCGCGCGATAAAAACGAAAGAAGGAGGAGAGTGCAGGTGAGAGAAATAGACGACGCCGAACAGAGAGAAGGTGGAAAACGAAAACAAAAACGCAGCAACGGTGGTCGAGCGACGAAAGGGACAAGCATCTCCCCATCTTCTTGCTGCAACAAAAAAAAATCAAATTAAATAAAAATCCGATCTTTTTCACATCAAAGCTTAAACTTAAAAACCCTAACAACGACTCAAACGACGAACTGAAGCTAATCGAAAGCAGTACAAATAAAGTAAAGCGAACATCGCAGAAAAGCCCTAATCAAAATTGAATTCGGAAAAAAGAAAAACAAACTCATCAACATTTCAGTAATTTGAAAAACGACGCATTAAAAAAACATAAATTAAGCAACAATTTGCACGGAAAAATCTACGAAAGACGAAAGAAAAAAAGATAGATGGATAAGAAGTTTGGAGAAACAGCACGTCAATAGGAGCCGGAGTCATGACGGTCATTGATGTGAGGAGGAGGAGATCAGTAGCGACCGCAGCAGAGGTCGGAGAGAGAGGGGCAGGGGAGTGAGTGTGTGAGAGAGAGGGGCAGGAGCGTGAGAGAGAGAGGCGGGTATTCGTAACTAGGGTGTGGTGTGAGTGCGGGAATTGCCAAGCGAGGGAAGCTTTAGGGGAAATGAAAACGTGAAGGGCTGCGTTGTTTAATAACCCCAGCCCTTTGTAATGAAGGGCTGCGGTTTTTGGGTTAACCGCAGCCCTTTATAATGAAAGGCTGCGGTTTTTCGACTAACCGCAGCCCTTTGTAATTAAGGGCTGCGTTTTTTAAATAACCGCAACCCTTGGACTGCAGCCCTTGGTTTTTTTTCCTCTAGTGATTTCTTAAAAGCATCGGAAAATGTGTCATCACTCTTCAAAGTCCCAAAGTGACTAACTGCATTCTGATAAAGATGTCACTGGCATAGCCTCAACCTTATGTTAGAAAACACCTACATACCACAATTCTGTTATAAACACATTTAACAATTTCGTACCCAGATAAAGCCATTAAGTAACCATTTTATGGCATTTAGTGACCAACATAATCCCTAAACATTACATAATAATTTAAAGTCATTTAATGTCAGTTTTCCATTCAGTACCCAATATACCTTTAAAAGTTACCAGTTTAATTCATTATGTGACCACTTTTACCTATAAGATAAAAAGAGTAAAAAATTTCAACAAAAATACCTGAGACAAAGCATTGCTGATGGCCTGATCCTGGTCTGTAAATATTGACACAGGAGAAACTCCACCCATACATTTCTTGAAAACCCCACTTTTACCTATAAGATATAAAGAGTCAAAAATTTCAACAAAAATACCTGAGACAAAGCATTGCTGATGGCCTGATCCTGGTCTGTAAATATTGACACATGAGAAACTCCACCCATACATTTCTTGAAAACCTCAAAGAGCCAAACAAATGAATCAATTGTCTCGTCCGACAAAAAGCAACACCTAAACATTACATTTTTTCAATGATTGTTTATACCCACAAATGCACCACATATCAAATTATACCTATTCGTACGATATGTGGTATCAAAAACAGTAACATCTCCATACAATTCATAATCATCCTTCATCATAGAATCACGCTAAAACAGATTACACAACCTACAGATGCTATCCAATTTCACCCTATAAAAAAAGTCATCCTCATCAGCAGCCCTTTGGCTAAGTTTATCGATGACAGCTTATGCATCACCTCCCTCAATTGCCTTCATCTTAAGCCTATTCACAAAGTTGTAGTGGTCACGAGAAGTGTGACCAAGGGCCTCCGCACCACCATATTGGTGACATTCATGTCGATATTACACAGCAGGCCGCATTGATGCTTTTGTCATAACAGTAATTTCTTTCGCTTTGCCATCCCCAATGGCCCTCTCCGAACGGTGGTAATGTTGCCACTCAGTACGGGTAAGCTCATGATTATGCACAAGCACATGACCTATCACTTCATACATTCCAGAATCATTTAACTTCACTCTCATCAATGCATTACACCCCGTCTTTGTAACAATAACCCTCCGTTGCTTCCGCTTCCTCTCATTGCCATCCTCATCAACAACAACATCGGGAACAAAAACAAAATCACTTCGACCATCCGGTTTTCCATGACACGAGTAAACAAAATACTTTTCCTTCGTTAAATACACATTTCCTTCAACCCTACCAATCCTAGATGTATACTTCCTAATGCTAAAACTCAATGCTCCAGAATGCAGACGATACAATTGATACAATTCCTCAATGGTTTTCTTTTGCACACCAATAAGACTACCACTAACATCAAGATCATTTTCTGTCACAAAACACAAAAAGACACCAGAAAACCTTAATCAGTGACCACTTTAAGCCATAAAGTCGCTATTATAACAAAATACATAATGTCATATCCAAAAATAATGTAACAACATATTCTGCCACAAAACACAAAAGACACCAGAAAAGCTTAACTATTGACCAATTTATGCCATAAAGTCACTATCATAACAATTGAATCAAAATATACTGGTTCATTATGCACAATTGAATCAACACATATCTAAAAAAAATGTACTAGAAAATGAACACAAATACAAAAATTTGTGTTACCAGTGCATTCTTCAACAATTGAATCAACTACTTGTAGTTGATTATGAATCACTAATGGTTCATTTTCATTATGTGTTGCATCAACTACTTGTAATTGATTATGAATGATTGGATCTGCTGGTTCATTTTCATTATGTGCTGCATCCGCCAAAAAAAATTCTTCAAAACCTTCATACATTTCATAATCCATTCTACAAAAAAAAGAAGAGCGATTTGAATTCGAAATTGAATTCGGAAATTCATGAACTAAAATTGAATTCGAAAATCTAACAAATAATTCAAACAAATTACTGATTTTGGACAGAGACTTGATTGAAGCATATAAATAAGTTTGATTGCAATCAATAATTACAAAGCAAACAAAAACAAAGTGTAGACGAAATTGAACAAAATCTTCTCCAAATTGAACATAATACAATCGAAATTACGAAGAAAGTACGTACCTTAATCGAGCTGAAAATTGTAGCAGCAGCAATTTGTGAAGAAATTCGAAATTACATGCAGCAACTATTAGCTAAAAAATTCAGTGAAAAAAGAAGAAAATTTAGGAACAATTGATTACTCATTGTTTTCATCGAGAATAGAAGAAGAAAACGAAGAAGATCGAGAATTGATTGCGAAGAATTAATTGCGAAGAAAACGAAGAAGATTCATGGAATTAATTGCGAACAACTTCCGTCGTTTTCTGTAGAGAGAGAAAATGGAATTTCATTTTCGGGTTTTTTGGTTTAGGAACATAATAAATATGGCTGAATTTCATGGCTTAAATAGCCTGACGTGGCAAATGTTTTTTTCAGGCTTTGATTATGGGTTGGGCCAGAACAAATTATTGGGCTTGAGCTGCCTAATTTTAATGTTATAATTAGGCAGTCTAGCCTAATAATTTGTGTTTGTTAAATTATTGTTTAAAGATTGTATCTTTAATTATTTCAGATTATATGTTTCATATTATTAAGCAAAAAAAATTTCAGATTTAATATTTTATGTTCAAGGAGAGATTTAAATATTAAAGTCTTGATTTTTGAGGTTTTAAAAGCCTATTTTAGTAGTACCATATTTTAGGGTTTGAAATATTTAATCTTTGGTGTCAAAAGAATTTTAGAAAAGGTTTTGACACGTTTTTAAGTGAAGTTTTATTGCTGTAAATTTATTGGTATATTGATATACCAATGTTTTGTATTTTGTTAGGCGGATTATTCCCTAGGCAACTTTTAGAGTAGAAAAGTGACCTCTCAATTTGTCTACACAAGGTACGTACATACCTATGTGTTATGTGATGTAGTATCATGATTTAGGAAGGAAAAGTTGTAGTATCATGTATAGGAACTTTGTAAGTTCATATATGATTTCTATTATGATTGAATTTTACATGTTTTATGCTTGTGTGCGAACATGTAAGGATGAGATTTGATTATGAGTTGAATATCATGTTTGTATGGAATATTGATGCAAGCATGTTGGATTGGGAACCTTATTTATTAATTCACATGGGGGAATTAATATATTTAGAAAGTTGGATCATGTTTAAATCATGTGTTCCCTTATGTTATTATTTTCACTACGTACTTTATGAGAACTGTGGGCCTTATTTGGTAAGTTGATAAGTATGCCTTTTAAAGGTAAGTTTGATTGTTGGCTAGGTTCAACAAATAAGAAAGTTGAGATTAAAAGAAAGTAAGTCTTGGGTTGAAAGTTGTGATCACTTATTAAATCCTAAGATAAAAGAAGTTCAGTTGTGAATGTTTGAATTGTATTTCTGTGTTGCTTGTATGTGTGTCATAACAAGTAATAACTTGTAAAGAACGTAAAGTGTAACGAGGATAGTTATAGACTTTAGACTGGTGCACGTCTAGAGTTGGACATTAGGAGTTGGGGTACATGGTGAGCGAGCCATGGCTTTTTACAGGAGATGGATTGATCACCATCCCTTTTTCAGTTAGCAAAGGTTCCTCGATATCGCTAGTCATTTCTGGAATACGTGGTAGCTCCCGTATTTCGTCTTCTTAATGAAGGCATTAGTAGATAAGACAACTCAGGTCGAATAACTATTCCATTTGAGTAATAAAAAGATGTTTAGAGTTTAGTTCAGTTAAAGTTGTCTGCCGAATGTTATATGATTATATTATTATTTATTCCTGCATGTTATTTATTTAGTATCCTGCTAGGAACGCTTATGTATTAGTATGTAGTACTCAGCTTTGCTGATTACGTGCTTTGTTTGTAATTGTTGATCATGGCTTTGCCTTATTGATCCTGTGATGACCAAATTTTGGTGAGCAGATTCTCTAGAGCATTGACATTTACAGGTTCGCAGATGTTGCATCATTGGGAATCTAGGAATGGAGAGCTTGTGTAATCTAGTATATCATATTTTCTGCATTAGTAGGAATGTATTATAATAAGTTTGTTTGAGTAGACATATATAGAGTGTTTGATTTTAAAGTACTTATTTAATTATTTATGATAATAAAGTATGAAGTTTAGTTAGATGTTTTCGCTGCAAAATTCTGAATAAGCCGATACGTTATCACACGGGCGATAATACTTGGGTAATTATCTAAGTTTTATATTATAAAGGTATTTCTGAAAAGAGAGAATTATCGGGGTGTTACAAAGTGGTATCAGAGCTTTAGGTTATTTTCAAAACTTTTAGGCGCCTAACTAACTTACTAGTTATTTGAATAAACTCTTAGAATTGCTCCTACTTGTTCGTTTTGAAAAACATATAGGAATATATTATTATATGTATATTTCAGAGGACCGAATTTTTTTTAGGGGTCCGATTTTTTTTTTTTTTATCATTGTCCGAAATTTTTATTTGCTCGAAATTTTTTGTTATTTCGAATTTTTGTGATAATTCGAAAAT
The DNA here is from genome assembly GCA_947648045.1 of Beta corolliflora. NCBI lineage: Eukaryota > Viridiplantae > Streptophyta > Magnoliopsida > Caryophyllales > Amaranthaceae > Beta > Beta corolliflora. The sequence continues at coordinate 4,709,323 of CANSZD010002921.1, read as the reverse complement.
TTTAGGATTCCGAAAATTTTTTTTTTAAAGAAAAAAAATTCGAATTGTTTTCCTGTTTCGAATTTTAGAAGTCTGAAATTTTTTTTATTTAGTCGAAATTTTTTTTAGTTCGACATTTAATTAGTACTATTTTATAAGGATGCCTGTATTATTTTTCATGCCTTCAAAGTTTTAATTGTTGCATTGTGAGAATGGGTAGTATAGGAAGGGCATATAGGATAGAAATATTATATGCCTGCATTGAATAGTTAGTTCAGCATGATTATTATTTTCTTCCATGCTAACTATTCATGATTATTTTTTCTTCCCTGCAAACTGTTTGTATTTTTCTTGCCTGCTAAGTGTTATATTCTTGTGCCTATGATGTTAATGGCAACTTGTGTATTATTATTTTTGGGAATGCGTAAAGGGAGAGTACTAAGTATATCCATTGGAATAGGTTTAATTTATTTGTTATAGATCCCTAACCATGTCTGTCAGGCAAGTTAATAGAATTGGCAGGCAAGTTAATAGAGTAGGAAGCCATCATAACCCAATTGTATTGAGTGATGATGAGAATGTTCGATGTCATGAGCCTGGAAGTGATAGCTACACTAGTTTAGAGAGCATTATGCGTTATGTGTTAAAAGTAGGCATCCCTGTTAGCGATATATGAAGTAATTCACGAGTTTGATCGTACTAGAGCGCAAACCTGAAAGGTTATCTACAATGTTACTTGGAGACCTTATCTGAGCGATGTTAGTGATTTAGAGATGGATGGAAATGGACATCAACCCAAAAGGATTCGAAGATCTACTAGATCTAGGAATTCAGGTTATTATTATTATTATTATAGTGAAGACTCTGGAGACTTTGAAGATGAAATGTTTACTCCATAAAAGCATAAAGGAAATAAGGATAGGAATGATAATGTAACTCTATAAGAGTATTTATTTATGCTTTAAGATTAGTTGTTGGAAAGTAGTCAAGCTACAATGGTTTAAATTTCCTTCTTTAGCATCTTTATATTGTTGAGGAATAAGTTGGTTATTTTGGATTGGAAAATATTATTGTTATCGTTCGAGGAATAAAAGTTATTATTCAGTTATTTGAGTTGAGTGAGAATATATTTTAGTACGTGAAAAGGGGAAATATTTTATTTATTATGATTGGTTTCATTTGATCCTTATGTGATTATTTATTCATGCGTGAATATATGATTGTTATGGTTCATAATGTGTGAACTTAGTGTTATAGTAACTTCATGAGAAATTGTTTGTTGATGCGATCTTTATGGTCAAATCAAATGTTGTCTTCGTAGGAAATGGCAAGTAAGTGTGAATCGAAACCAAAGTAGAGTTACATTAAATTTCAGTCGCGAAGTAGAGTGTCAAACAACAATGATGCCTTAGCTTCTGCTATTCGCCTATTGGCAGAGAAATTGACTCACGAAAGAACTGAGAATCCCGATTCTGATGGGGACATGTTTGAGAGACTAGCTAAGATTAAATCGTTGTACTATAAGGGGCAAGCCGACCCTACCTTCTTAAAGAGTGGATTAGGGAGTTTGAAAAGATTTTCTGGCCGTGAACCGTCCCCGAAGGTATGAAAGTAGGTCAAGTTGTACTCGTATCCGAAAGATGAGGCTGACTTATGGTGGAAAGAAAATGGAAATAGACTTAGTGTTGTGGAAGAGTTTAATTGGGAATCCTTTATTGCTGCTTTAAGGGAAAAATTTTACCCTACTTTTATGAGAAAGAAAAGGCTCAGGAGTTCATAGACCTTAGGATGGGGAGCATGACCATCTCTGAGTATTATAGCAAATCCATAGCATTGTCTAGGTTTTTAGGTAGTAGCCACCTGAAGAGTTAAAGGCTCGGTGATTTGAGCAAGGTTTGATTGAGGAAATTCAATTGGGGTTAGTAGATTATGAAGAAATTGACTTGTCTATCAGTATTCCTACTGGGGAGATCATTTAGAAATTTGCCTTTGAAGATAGGAGACTATGTTTTTCCAATCTGACGTAATAGAATTCAATTTGGGAGACCTAGAAGTGATTCTTGGGATGAATTGGTTAAGTCTTTACAAGGCCAATATCGACTGTGAGATTCAGAAGGTAGTGTTAAGAAACCCTTTGGGAAAATTGACCTCCTATAGACGCTTTGGAAAACCTAAGAAGTTTGGAGTTATCTCTGCTATGCAAGTAAGAAAGTTGATGAGAAAGAGGTGTGAGTTATTCTTCTGTAGTGTGCAGGATGTGAGTAAGGAAGTTGAAGTGAAGCTTGAGGATGTTCCAATTGTGAACGAGTTTATGGATGTGTTTCCAAGTGAGATTTCGGGTATGCCACTGCGAGAGCCGTTGAGTTCACCATAGACTTAGTTCCTGGAACTGCACCTATATCTAAGGCACCCTATAGAATGGCACCTCCTGAGATGAGTGAGCTGAAAATGCAATTGCAAGAGCTATTGGATAAAGGTTATATGAGGCCTAGTGCATCACCTTGGGGAGCTCCTGCGTTGTTTGTGAAGAAAAAGGATGGAAGCATGAGGCTATGTATTGATTATAGGGAGTTGAATAATGTAACCATCAAGAACAAATATCCTTTGCCTAGAATAGATGACCTATTCGACCAGTTGAATGGAGCGAGTGTGTTCTCAAAGATTGACTTACGTTCAGGATATCATCAATTGAGGGTAGCTGATAAGGATGTACCTAAGAATGCCTTTAGAACGCGTTATGGTCACTATGAGTTCACTGTAATGCCATTTGGGTTAACCAATGCTCCTGCTATATTTATGGACTTAATGAATAGGATCTTTCATGAGTTTCTAGATAAGTTTGTGGTAGTTTTCATTGATGACATACTGATATATTCGAGGAATGAGGCTGAGCATGATAAGCACTTGAGGATCATTTTGGAGACATTGAGGAAAAACCAATTGTATGCCAAGTTCTCTAAGTGTGAGTTCTGTTTGGAGAAAGTAGCGTTTTTGGGTCACTATGTGTCTAAGGAAGGAGTCTCAGTAGATCCTGCTAAGATTCAAGTTGTGAGTGAGTGGCCAACTCCAAAGAGCGTGTCAGATATTAGAAGTTTCTTAGGTCTAGCTGGCTATTATAGGAGATTTGTGAGAGATTTCTCGAAGATAGCAAGACCTATGACCAATTTGATGAAAAAGGAGTCAAAATTTGAGTGGAGTGAAAAGTGTGAAGAAGCCTTTCAGATTTTGAAAGATCGTTTAACCTCTGCACCTGTTTTGACCCTGCCTGATGGGAATGAGGAATTTGAGGTATATATTGATGCTTCGAAGAATGGTCTAGGATGTGTGCTACAGCAGAATGGGAAGGTAATTGCGTATGCGTCGCGTCAATTGAAACCTTATGAGGCTAATTACCCTACCCATGACCTAGAGTTAGCTGTCATAGTGTTTGCATTGAAAATTTGGAGACATTACCTCTATGGAGCGACTTGTAAGATATTCACAGACCATAAATGCTTGAAGTACATTTTCACTCAAAAAGACCTGAATATGAGGCAAAGAAGATGGCTGGAGTTGATTAAGGATTATGACCTAGACATCCAGTATCATGAGGAGAAAGCAAATGTGGTTGCTGATGCCTTGAGCAGAAAATCGATTCATAGCTTGAGTACCTTGATAGTCCCTGAGGAGTTGTGTCGAGATATGCAAAGGCTGAGCCTAGAACTCTTAAATCCTAGGGAAAGTGAGGCAAGACTTAGCGCTCTATCTTTGGGTTTGTCAGTTTTCGATGAGATCAAAGAGGGTCAAGTTGGGGATGAGCACCTAGATAAGATCAAGGAGAAAATTAAGCAAGGTAAGGAAGCTGACTTTAAGATTCATGATGATGGGAGTTTAAGGTTTAAAGGGAGGTGGTGTGTACCACAAAAATGTAATGACCTTAAGAGACGCCTTATGGATGAGGGGCATAATACTCCATATTCAGTGCACCCTGGGGGTGACAAGTTGTATAAGGACCTTAAGGGTATCTATTGGTGGCCAAATATGAAGCGAGAGGTAGCCGAGTATGTGTCTAAGTGTCTAACCTGTCAGAAAGTGAAGATAGATCATAAGAGACCCATGGGAAAGGTTCAATCCTTAGAGGTTCCTGGATGGAAGTGGGATTCTATTTCTATGGACTTTGTGACTGCCTTACCTAAAACGAGGAGTGGAAACGACACTATTTGGGTTATTGTGGATAGATTGACCAAATCCGTTGTGTTTATACCCATTAAGGAGACATGGAAAAAGAAGCAACTTGCTAAGACATACATTAGGCATGTGGTGAGACTACATGGAGTTTCAAAGGATATCATTTCTGACCGTGACTCTAGGTTTCTTTCGAAATTTTGGAAAAAGGTCCAATTAAATCTTGGGACAACATTGAAGATGAGTACAGTCTTTCACCCTGTGACTGATGGTCAGACTGAGAGGACTAACCAGACTATGGAGGATATGTTGAGAGCATGTGCTATTGACTTTCAAGGTAGTTGGGAGGACCAATTAGACCTGATTGAGTTTTCTTATAACAATAGCTATCATGCGAGCATTAAGATTGCACCTTTTGAGGCATTATATGGACGGAAGTGTAGAAGCCCCATTTGTTGGAATGACTTTAGTGAAAATATAGTCTTGGGGACAGAATTTATTGAGGAAACTGTCAAGAATGTCAGACTAATTCAGGCTAGAATCCAAGCTGCGCAAGATAGGCAGAAGAGTTATGCTGATTTGAAACGACACGAGGATGAGTTTGCTATAGGTGAAAAGGTGTTCTTGAAAGTATCACCCACTAAGGGCGTCATAAGATTTGGGAAAAAGGGCAAGTTAAGTGCTAAGTATGTAGGCCCATATGAGATTTTAGAGCGAATTGGGAAAGTAGCCTATAGATTGGCATTGCCAATGGAGTTTAAGAAGATGCATGATGTGTTCCATATTTCCCAACTCAAACGCTATATCCCTGATGAGCGTCATGTCCTAGAGCTTGAACGGATTCAGATCGATAGTAGCCTCACATATGAGGAAAGACCTGTCAAGATTCTCGACAGGAAAGTGCGTAGTACACGCAATAAGGACGTCCACATTGTGAAAGTACTTTGGTCTAACCACGAGTCTGAAGAGGCAACGTGGGAAGTCGAAGATGAGATGCAAAAGAAGTATCCAGACTTGTTCCTTGAGGTGAGTTACGAGGACGTAACTCGTTTTCTTTAAGAGGGGTAGAATGCGATATAATTTCGCGCTTTTGTCCATTTTTATGGTATTTTTTCATATTTTTATGCTTGATTTTGAGTTTTGCACATGTTGGTGCAAAGTTTAGTGTCCACTATGTGGCGCAGTCAAGTTATTTTGTGAATAGTGTACACATGTTGTGTCGCAAATATCTTCGAGTTTGCCTACTTTAAAGTTTTGAAAGAGAGTTTTCTTAAAAGTTTTGATTTTCGTGCCCAAGTTTCGGGACGAAACTTCTTTTAAGAGGGATAGACTGTAATCCCCCGTAATTTTATGAATTTTATAAATATATTTAAAGTATATTTATAAATGATTTTAATATTTTATGAGTCGAATTATTTTAATGTTTGACTATTTTGAGGAGTTAAAAGAGTTTTATGGTTTTTTATTTCTTAAATTAATTAAATGTTTCATTAAGTGGAACTTTAATTATTTAAAGAGTAGTATTTAAAGTATATTTAATTATTAAATTAAGCTTATGGGTTGAGGAGCCCAATTTGTAGCCTTTTGAGCCCATTTGAAAGCCCAAAGGAGTAATTCTTTTCCTAATAAGACTTTTATTCTTACGTACTCCTAATTCTACTAGGATTAGGGAAAGGGAACCTATAAATACTTCATTAAACCTCCCATGATTCATATTTTCAGATTTGGCTTTTGTTTTCCACTAATTCTTCTTTCCTCTTTCCCTCCCTTCACTCGTTTTTTCTCTCACCCGAATCTGATTGTCCAGATTTCTCATAGTTCAGTTTATTTTTAGCCAAAAATTCCTTATGAGAAAGTGTAGATCTCGAAAAGTTATTGAACTTACGCTCAAGAATCACTCGATTCCGATTATTATTCTATCAGTTATGGCCTCTGCAAGTTTCGCAATTTTGCTGCCATATTTCACTCGCGATTTCGGTATTTCACTCTTTTTCTCCCTTTTTCTTTTGATTCTTTTCCTCGTTTTCTTATATATTGATTTCATATATATTGATCTAATATTTCAAAGTATTATTTTGTTAAATTATTGTTTAAAGATTGTATCTTTAATTATTTCAGATTATATGTTTCATATTATTAAGCAAAAAAAAAATTCAAATTTAATATTTTATGTTCAAGGAGAGATTTAAATATTAAAGTCTTGATTTTTGAGGTTTTAAAAGCCTATTTTAGTAGTACCATATTTTAGGGTTTGAAATATTTAATCTTTGGTGTCAAAAGAATTTTAGAAAAGGTTTTGACACGTTTTTAAGTGAAGTTTTATTGCTGTAAATTTATTGGTATATTGATATACCAATGTTTTGTATTTTGTTAGGCGGAGATTATTTCCTAGGCAACTTTTAGAGTAGAAAAGTGGCCTCTCAATTTGTCTACACAAGGTACGTACATACCTATGTGTTATGTGATGTAGTATCATGATTTAGGAAGGAAAAGTTGTAGTATCATGTATAGGAACTTTGTAAGTTCATATATGATTTCTATTATGATTGAATTTTACATGATTTATGCTTGTGTGCGAACATGTAAGGATGAGATTTGATTATGAGTTGAATATCATGTTTGTATGGAATATTGATGCAAGCATGTTGGATTGGGAACCTTATTTATTAATTCACATGGGGGAATTAATATATTTAGAAAGTTGGATCATGTTTAAATCATGTGTTCCCTTATGTTATTATTTTCACTACTTTATGAGGATTGTGGGCCTTATTTGGTAAGTTGATAAGTATGCCTTTTAAAGGTAAGTTTGATTGTTGGCTAGGTTCAACAAATAAGAAAGTTGAGATTAAAAGAAAGTAAGTCTTGGGTTGTAAGTTGTGATCACTTATTAAATTCTAAGATAAAAGAAGTTCAGTTGTGAATGTTTGAATTGTATTTCTGTGTTGCTTGTATGTGTGTCATAACAAGTAATAACTTGTAAAGAACGTAAAGTGTAACGAGGATAGTTATAGACTTTAGACTGGTGCACGTCTAGAGTTGGACATTAGGAGTTGGGGTACATGGTGAGCGAGCCATGACTTTTTACAGGAGATGGATTGATCACCATCCCTTTTTCAGTTAGCAAAGGTTCCTCGATATCGCAGGTCATTTCTGGAATACGTGGTAGCTCCCGTATTTCGTCTTCTTAATGAAGGCATTAGTAGATAAGACAACTCAGGTCCAATAACTATTCCATTTGAGTAATAAAAAGATGTTTAGAGTTTAGTTCAGTTAAAGTTGTATGCAGAATGTTATATGATTATATCATTATTTATTCCTGCAAGTTATTTATTTAGTATCCTGCTAGGAACGCTTATGTATTAGTATGTAGTACTCAGCTTTGCTGATTACGTGCTTTGTTTGTGATTGTTGATCATGGCTTTGCCTTATTGATCCTGTGATGACCCAATTTTGGTGAGCAGATTCTCTAGAGCATTGAAATTTACAGGTTCGCAGATGTTGCATCATTGGGAATCTGGGAATGGAGAGCTTGTGTAATCTAGTATATCATATTTTCTGCATTAGTAGGAATGTATTATAATAAGTTTGTTTGAGTAGACATATATAGAGTGTTTGATTTTAAAGTACTTATTTATCTATTTATGATAATAAAGTATGAAGTTTAGTTAGATGTTTTCCGCTGCAAAATTCTGAATAAGCCAATACGTTATCACACGGGCGATAATACTTGGGTAATTCTCTAAGTTTTATATTATAAAGGTATTTCTGAAAAGAGAGAATTATCGGGGTGTTACAGCGCCACTTCACTAGCACTATTTCTAATGACAAAGCCTAACGAGACAATACCAATACTAAACTTAGAACCATGAAAATTTAACTTGAAAAAGTTAGGGGGGACTAGATAAGATTAGTACCCGACCTGACGAACCTAGGGAGCTTTTGCTTGGGAACATGAGGGGAGGGGGGAATGCACAAACTCTTCATTATCCGCTTAAATCCAGTTACAAAAAAATTTAATTTGAAAACTATATCTGCGAGGAGAAATACCTTCATTATTAAAAAAAACAGCTATGTTTCTAAAAGAAACCAAATAAACCACCAAACATAGGAAAATTTGGCAATAACGTCAGCAGAAGAAACAGACTTGCAAGAGTTGAATCAAACCCGAGATGAGAATTGAATAGAAAAACCAATCTCAGCTGAGAGGAGGGGCCAATTTCCACTTGAATTGAGACATGCAAAAATTTCTAAAGTGAAAGGGCAATCAAAACACAAGTGATTCAAAAACTCCAGGGCATTGCTAAAAAGGACACACTGTTGTGGAAGAAAAATCTTACACTTTTCAAGCCTATCCATGGTGGGGAGTCCATCATGGCAAGCCTTCCAAAGAAAGTTTTTAATCTTTGGAGGGACTTTGAGCTTCCAAATCCAATCAAAGTCAACCTTTTCAAACGTTGTTATATTGGTTGTTATATAATAGCTTCCAAAACGTCTGAATCCTGATTTGGGGATGAAATGGTTGTTATATAATAGCATAGGTGGGCCCCACAAACGTCTGAATTTGACGGAAGATAGGTTTTGGGGGTGCAACCAAAATTTTTATAAAACGTTTGGGGGTTCATTTCAAAAAAAAAACAAAAGGGGGATTGTTTTAAAAATCAGCAAACATAAGGGTGTTTTAACCAAAAAATCCTATATTTTATATTGTTCATACTTTTGATAAGACCTTCTATTTTTTACTTGGATTTTTGTTTGTGATGTCCTACTTGTTGATTTCTTGTGACTACTTTGATGTAATGGCTCAGTTGTTGGGATTTGTGTGGTGTTTTTGTAGTGAATTATGGCTTCTTGGGGCATATTGGTGATTCGGTGATCTCGTGGTTGGTTTTGTTTTTTTCTCTAATCTTGTTTCTTGTAGTGAGGAAACTGCAAATTATAGCTTGGGGGAGGGATATTCTATCATTTACTGCTTTCTAGTATAGATCTTATTGCTTTCGAGTGTGTATCGCTCACTAGGAGTGGGGTTTTACGTGTAACCAAAAAAAATTGTACTGCTTTCCTAGTTGCATTAGCATATTTCATCTCATCACTAGGGGAAAAAAAGGAAGGGCTGCGCAAGAAGGGCTGCGGTTTCTTTGGAAACCGCAGCCCTTTTATTGAAGGGCTGCGGTTAACAAGAAATCGCAGCCCTTCATGCAGTATGAAGGGCTGCGGTTTTGAGGCTAACCGCAGCCCTACTAATGAAGGGATGCGGTTAGCCTGAAAACCGCAGCCCTTCATAAACGAAGGGCTGCGTTTTCTAGACTAACCGCAGCCCTTCTGATCCCATCCCATATCTCCAGTTTTGCGCGCACACACACATGTACAGTAGGTAGACATATTTTCTAAATTTCCCTCCCTTAATTACACGCATTTGACGAGCGAAAAACCCCTCCCTCCCTCTCACTCACTCGCACATTAACCCTAACGCCCCATCACCGGAGCCCTGATGCCGGAGCACCCACATTGCTTCACCACCACAACCCTTCTCTTTCTTCACCTCTCTTCTCTTCTCTTAGCTTCTCTTCTTTTCTCTTCTCCACCATTTGAGTGGGTTTAGGGTGTGGAGCTCCTCCACCACTACGCAGCGCCACCACCCACAAGTGGCAGCAACAACTACCACCACCACTGCCCTACTCTTTCTTCATTGCTAGCTCTTGGGTTTAGCTAATTTTTTGCTTAGTTAAGTATGAATTAATGTTTTTAAGTTAGTTTTGTTTTTCTTAATTGAATTAAATGATTAATGTGCAATGTGGGTTTTGTTAATTGTAGGAAGAAGAGGCTTAGGAAAGCAAATAAAGTTCCAACTATCTCTACTCTCTTCATTGCTTATCATTGGTGTTAAGAGATAACTAGTTTAATTTCGTTGTCTTTTTTGTTTGATTTAATTTGTTGATGAGACAAAGTTGTCATGTGATTCAATTTGATTAAGTTATGATAATTTATTGATATATATATGTATTTCTTATAATGTATGTATATTTCTTGATATGAGATTGTATGAAAACGCAATGTAATTTAGCTATGAAATCTACAAGTTATTTGAATTGTCATCATATGCCTAGATACCCGTTCAAGACTTACTCATTAGGAGTAAGTCTTGAATAGTCCCCGGTTTGGGACTGTTCTTGGACGTTTGATCTCACTTAGGAGGTGAATGTGTCTTCTTTTCAATTCTGAGGAAAATCTTGGCTCATCGTTTCTCTACATTGTTCTCTGGGTACATATGTAGATAAGCAATTATCTACATTGTGTACTTGGAGAACTGTAGGGAAATGCTGCCGGATTTTCCTTAGAATTGAAAAGTTAGCACACATTCACTAGTGAGATTAGACGTCCAAGGATGGGTTAGGTTGGAGTGATAAGGACCTTCGGCTGCATGCATACAATTGAACATGTCACTATCTTAGATTGCTCTATACGTGTGTGATATGATGATATGTGAGTGTATGTACTTAAATAATGATTGATGCATTATAATGAATGGTTGTGTTTAATTATTAGAGGTCTTCTTGAATGAGATGGATCGTACTTGGATGTATGGTAGTCGTGAATCGATTGAGTTTGTGAAAGGGGTCTCGGAATTATGTACAACTGCATTACAATATCAAGCATCCTCTGGAGCAGTCGACTTTTATTGTCCTTGTTTCGATTGTAGAAATGTGAGCAAGGTTAGTAGTATACATGTGGTTAGGGAGCATGTCTTTCGTCGTGGGTTTAGGCCTCAATACCACGTATGGGTTTGGCATGGTGAGCAGGGGAAGTATATAGGAAGCTCTAGAGTAATGAACGATGTATGTGAAGAAAAGAAGGATGATGAGTTCGGGGATGAGAATTTGGATGATGAGTTTGCAGATGATGATAGGGATCGGGTAGACGAGATGATACACGAGGTTGAAGATCAGTCGTGTAAACGACCTCGTATTTTGAGTCTATGTCTGAGGCTGCTGAAAAGCCGTTGTATCCAGGTTGTACAAAGTACACCAAACTTTCCGCGGTGATAACACCTGTTCAACATTAAGTCGAAAGTCGGTTGGACGGACTCTAGTTTCACATCGTTGTTGGAAGTTTTAGCTGATATGCTCCCTGATGGAAATGAACTGCCAAAGTCGTACTATTATGCGAAGAAACTGATGTGTCCTTTCGGTTTAGAGTACGAGCGGATACATGCTTGTCTAAACGATTGTGTGCTTTATCGTAATGAGTATGAGCATTTACATGAGTGTCCACGTTGTGGATTGTCGAGGTTCAAGCGTGAAGGAGCTGGAGGTAGTGAAGGACCACCAGCTAAGGTGTTGTGGTATTTACCCATAATACCTAGATTTAAGCGCATGTTCTCAATTAAAGGAGATGCGAAGAATTTGAGGTGGCATGCGGATCGTAGGAAGAAAGACGGTGCTGCTCAAGCATCCTACGATTCGCCCGAGTGGAAAAGTATCAACAGGGTGCATAAGGCATTTGGTAATGAGGATAGGAATCTGAGACTTGGATTATGTACGGATGGCATGAACCCTTTTGGCAATCTCAGTTCGCAGCATAGTACATGGCCAGTGGTCTTAGTGGTTTATAACTTGCCTCCTTGGTTGTGCATGAAACGCAAGTACATGATGCTGTCGCTTCTTATATCGGGGCCCAAACAACCTGGAAATGACATTGATGTATACCTCCAGCCGCTTGTTGAAGATTTACAGAAGATGTGGAACGAAGGAGTGTTAGTATTTGATGCGTATGCTAATGAGATGTTCACTCTGCGTGCCATGCTTTTTTGTACTATGAACGATTATCCAACTTATGGGAACTTATCTCGGGTATAAGACGAGAGGAAAACAACCCCGCCCAATTTGTGTAGATGACATGAAATCTACACACCTTAAGGGGCTGCAAACATGTGTATATGCGCACACGAAGGCACCTCGAGGCGCGACCATCCCTATAGGTTTAAGAAGAAGGCATTCGATGGGACGGTTGAAGAAGAAGTTGCTCATAGACCATTAACCGGATGCTGAAGTTTATAATCGGGTGAAGGGCATTGAAACAATCTTTGGTAAACCTGCTAGGGAGGTTGATCGACCTACGGGATTATGGAAAAAGGAGTCCATTTTTTGGAAACTCCCATATTGGAAAGATCTAAAGGTCAGACATTGTTTGGATGTCATGCACATAGAGAAGAATGTTTGTGAAGCTATTCTTGCGACATTTATGAATATTCCGGGCAAGACAAAAGATGTTAAGGCGTCACGACTTTACTTGGAAAAACAGGGGGCTTCGACCGAGTTGTGGGCTCGAAAAAGGGACGGAAGGAAGAAGAAAGTAGTGGAGGAAAGGGTTGATGATGAAACTCAGAAAAGTAAAAAGAAGGTGGAGGATTCGGAGAAGAATTATTTGCCACCAGCTTGCTACACGATGTCACGTGCAAAGAAACGGATTTTTTGTGAGTCATTGTATGGCATTAAGGTCCCAATTGGCTACTCATCGAATATGAAGCGATTTGTTACCTTAAATGGTGAATTGAAGTTATCGAGTATGAAATTTCACGATTGTCATGTCATGATGCAAGTATTCTTACCGATTGCAATTCGTGGGATACTTCCAAAGCATGTGAGGCACACCATTACCGAACTTTGTTCATTTTTCCATACAATATGCAGCAATGTCCTAGAACCGTCGACCCTCGATTCCTTGCAGGCCAGAGTAGTTGAAACTCTATGCAAATTTGAGATGTTTTTTCCCCCCGCATTCTTTGACATTATGGTCCATCTCATTGTCCATCTAGTTCGAGAAATTAAGCTGTGTGGTCCAGTGTTTTTGAGGTGGTGCTATCCTTTTGAGAGATATATGGGCACTTTGAAGGATAAAGTTCGGAATCCTGCACAACCAGAAGGTAGTATAATTCAAGGGGTTGTGGGTGAAGAGATTAGTAATTTTGTGGCTGAGTATTTTGCTAATGTTGATCCTGTTGGACTTCCGACATCCCGACACGAGGGCAGACTTGAGGGCAAGGGCACAATTGGTTCAAAATTGATCACACCTTCCGTAGAAAAGCGTAAACAAGCTCACTTATTTGTATTGCATCACGTAGCAGCTGTCCATCCTTATTTAAATGAACATATGGAGGAATTACGTGTTAGCAATCTTGGAAAAGGAGTTAGGGCATTGACGCAAATGCATAACAAGACTTTCATTGATTGGTTTCATAAACGAGTAGTGAATGATTTGGATGAAAGTGTTCTCGAAACCGATCAAGTGGTTAGCATTTGGTCCTCGTGAAGCCGTACGCTTTTATGAGGGTTATGATATTAATGGGTATACGTTTTGGGTCGAACGTCAAGATCCGAAGTCAAAATCGCAACAAAATAGTGGTGTTTCACTTGTGGCGTCAGCTACACAATACGCAAGCTCGAAGGATAAGTCACCTGTACATGCTGAAAGCAATTATTATGGGCGAATAGAAGAAATATGGGAGCTGGACTACTGTACTTTTAATATTTGCCTCTTGTGTTGCAAGTGGGTTGACGATAATCGACGTTGCGTAAGAAAAGATGATCCTTGCGGATTCACTCTTGTTGACCTTAGTCGTCTACGTGAAACTGAGGAGCCATTTGTAATTGCATCACAAGTTAAGCAAGTTTTTTTTGTAACTGATCCTGCTGATAATAAGTGGTCAATTGTTGTACCTGGTAAAAGGAGTATCCTCGGTATTGGTGATGTTGATAATGAGGAAGAATATGATGCATTTGAGGACCTCCCCCCTTTTACCTATCCTGAAAATAGTGTGGAAGATGATGTGAATATGTCGGAGAACTATATGCGTGTAGATCACACGGAAGAGATACATGTACTTGAGGATCCTAAGAAACGGCGGAAGGTCAATAAATCATGAGACATAAACTCAGGTCTGTGTAATTTCTCCAATTTTGCATTTTCGCTTCCAAATCGTACTTATCGAGTCATTTAACCCCAAATGCATTTTGAACATGATAATATGAGGCATAATGTAACTATTGTGTAGATTTTTAGGTTTGCAATTGTTGTAGGTTGAATTTTGGGAACGAAAAGGGCATTTGGCTTGCATTTGTTGTTGGTTGTATATCGGGAACATAAATGTGATTTTAGCCCTATTTTTGCCTTTTCGCCTCCAATTCATGTTTCTCGAGTCATTTAACTCCATGTTTCGTATCACTACTATCTTTCATTTTCTTTTTTGTTTTATAATGCAACTATGTAGATTTTTAGGCTTCGGAAACGAAAATCAAAGGTCATTTTACGCCTACATGGCAATGAGGGAGTGCAGTGGGGGGCAGTAGTGGCGGGGGTGGTGGGACTGTGTTACAAATGTGGAGAGTGAGGTCACATGGCAATGGAATGCTCTCCACATTTGTAACACTTCTCACTATCTCCGCCGCTACCAGCTGGTGGGCATTCCATTGCCATATGACCTGATTTTCGGGTCATTTTAGGCCTAATATAGCCTTTTCGCTTCCGAATCGTACTTATCGAGTCATTTAACCCCAAATTCTTTGTGAACATGATTATATGAGGTATAATGTAACTATTGTGTAGAGTTTTAGGCTTGCATTTGTTGTTGGTTGCATTTCGGGAACGAAAAGGTCATGTTAGGTCTAGTTTTGCCTTTTCGCTTCCAAATCGTACTTATCGGGGGTGGGGGTGCTGGGCTGGGGATGAGGGAAGGGCTTAGGTATAATGTAACTATTGAGTAGATTTTTCACCTTCCATCTGTTTTTGGTTGAATTTCGGAAACGAAAATCAAAGGTCATTTTACGCCTACATGGCAATAAGGGAGTGCAGTGGGGGGCAGTAGTGGCAGGGGTGGTGGGACTGTGTTACAAATGTGGAGAGTGAGGTCACATGGCAATGGAATGCTCTCCACATTTGTAACACTTCTCACTATCTCCGTCGCTACCAGCTGATGGGCATTCCATTGCCATGTGACCTGATTCTCGGGTCATTTTAGGCCTAATTTAGCCTTTTCGCTTCCGAATCGTACTTATCGAGTCATTTAACCCCAAATTCTTTGTGAACATGATTATATGAGGTATAATGTAACTATTGTGCAGAGTTTTAGGCTTGCATTTGTAGTTGGTTGCATTTCGGGAACGAAAAGGTCATGTTAGGCCTAGTTTTGCCTTTTCGCTTCCAAATCGTACTTATCGGGGTGGGGGGGTCTTGGGCGGGGGGATGGGGGAGGGCTTAGGTATAATGTAACTATTGAGTAGATTTTTAGGCTTCCATCTGTTCTTGGTTGAATTTCGGAAACGAAAATCAAAGGTCATTTTACGCCTACATGGCAATGAGGGAGTGCAGTGGGGGGGGCAGTAGTGGCAGGGGTGGTGGGATTGTGTTACAAATGTGGAGAGTGAGGTCACATGACAATGGAATTCTCTCCACATTTGTAACACTTCTCACTATCTCTGCCACTACCAGCTGATGGGCATTCCATTGCCATGTGACCTGATTCTCGGGTCATTTTAGGCCTAATTTAGCCTTTTCGCTTCCGAATCGTACTTATCGAGTCATTTAACCCCAAATTCTTTGTGAACATGATTATATGAGGTATAATGTAACTATTGTGTAGAGTTTTAGGTTTGCAATTGTTGTAGGTTAAATTTTGGGAACGAAAAGGGCATTTTAGGCCTATTTTAGCCTTTTCGCTTCCAAATCGTACTTATCGAGTCATTTAACCCCAAATTCTTTTTGAACATGATTATATGAGGTATAATGTAACTATTGTGTAGAGTTTTAGGCTTGCATTTGTTGTTGGTTGCATTTCGGGAACGAAAAGGTCATTTTAGGCCTATTTTTGCCTTTTCGCTTCCAAATCGTACTTATCGAGTCATTTAACCCCAAATTATTTTTGAACATGATTATATGAGGTATAATGTAACTATTGTGTAAATTTTTAGGTTTGCAATTGTTGTAGGTTGAATTTTGGGAACAAAAATGTCATTTTTAGGCCTATTTTTGCCTTTTACGCTTCCAAATCGTATTTATCGAGTCATTTAACCCCAAATTCATTTTGAACATGATAATATGAGGCATAATGTAACTATTGTGTAGATTTTTAGGTTTGCAATTGTTGTAGGTTGAATTTTGGGAACGAAAAGGGCATTTTAGGCCTATTTTTGCCTTTTCGCGTCCAATTCGTACTTATCGCTTCATTTAACTCCATTTTCTTTTTCAATATGATAATATAAGGTATAATATAACTAGTGTGTAGAGTTTTAGGCTTGCATTTGTTTTTGATTGAATTTCGGGAAGGTATATGTCATTTTTAGAACTACTAACTACGGTAAATGATTGAATTCTTATATTATGTGTTTATTCCTTGGTTGTTTTGCAAGGTTTATATGAATAACACACCACGTTTGAGGGCCTTCACCACAGAAGAATTACATGAAGTTCGGGATAAGTTGGCGTCCCACATTTGCGATGATTACTTATGATACATCTACTAGCTAGTTTGTATCAATTCTATGTACACTTTTTACATTATTAAATATATACATATTTAAAGTTAATTATTATATTACGTTCAAAAACTTGTCATATATTATTATTGCAATTTGATCGATTTTTTTTTTGTGTCGAAGGGAGGTTTTGGGTGGGGGTGGGGTGGGGGGCGCCATGGTGGGGGTCACTGGGGTGGTCGGCAAAGAATGGGTGGAGGAGGTGGCGAGAGGGTGGGGGTGGGGTGGGGGTGCGGGGAGTGAAGGGGGTGGGTCAGGGTGGGGTGGGGGCGGGCGGGGGAGTGCGGGTGGTGGGCGGGTGTGGGTCAGGGGGGGGGCTGGGGTGGGAGTGCGGGGGGGGGGGCGGGGGGTGGTGTACTGGGGCTGGCGGGAGGTGGGCAGGGGGGGGGGGGTGCTTGGGGTGGGCAAGGGGTGGGGTGTACTGGGGGGCAGGGGGTGGGCGGGGGTGGGGGGTTCTTTGGGGTGGGCGGGGGGTGGGGTGTCTTGGGGGCGGGGGGGGGGTGTCTTGGGGGTGGGGTGTCTTTGGGCCGGGAGGGGGTGGGCGGGGGGGGGGGTGTCTGGGGTGGGCGGGGGTGGGTGGTCTTTGGGGTGGGCGGGGGTGGGTTGTCTTGGAGGCGCGGGGGGTGGGCGGGGTGGGGGGGTGCAATTTATTTTTTTTTTTAAAAAAAAATTGAATGTGAAGGGGCACGGTTTTAAGCCTAAACCGCAGTCCTTCACTTATATTGGGCTGCGGTTTAGGCTTTAAACCGCAACCCTTCATTTAGAGAAGGGTGCGGTTCGGGCCAAAAACGCAGCCCTTCCAAACTTAGAAGGGTCGGCGTTTTTGGCCCGAACCGCGGCCCTTTGTTGTGAAGGGTCGGTTAAAAACCGCAGCCCTTCTTATTTATTGAAGGGCTGCAATGGAAAGGGCTGCTGGCCAAAAACGCAGCCCTTAGGGCTGTTTTGACCGCAGTCCTTCCTTGTTTTTCCACTAGTGCATGTTAGTTGCATCTGTGGGACTATTGCTGGCACTTATTGAGAACCTTGTTAATATTTTACTACATTTACTAAGCGTCATTCATCTTGTTCATGATTCTTCATAGCACGATTGTTTCGTATTTGACTACCCCATTGTTAATGTTTTATTAAAATACGTTTTCGAAGTCGCCAACAAGTCTTTAAAAGAAGACTCATAAACCTAATTGGATATTTGGGAAACTGAAGGGACAACTGCGGGACTTATCCAATGTAGATTTCCCCGTCCTGACTCCATAGATGGTCAATGAACCAAAAATTGAGTTCGGGGGTGAGGGTACGATATGGTCATAATGAACCACGTTCGCCCAATGATGACCTCTACTTAATATCGATTCATTACAAAGTTTATGCAAAAGAACAACATTATAATATTTTAAACACCCTAAAAATGATTAGTCTAGGTCGGTTCAAGAAACACATAAAAGACTACTTTTTTTTAGTGACATGTTATTAAGCAATCAATTTATAAGGTACCTAGCAGGTTGTCCATATTATCTGATTTAGTTAGAACAGTTCTTTAGGTCTTGATTAACAATAATAACATGTGGGTGATGAAAAATCATGCATAGAATAATCATAATAACATGAATATTATATATACAAATAAGAGAAAAGGGATTAGAATGTACAATAATAACATTTATTAATATCTACATCATGACAAGAAATCATTAGTAACTTCAAGGAAATATAAATAAAAGAATTATTCAAGAGTCCTCGGGAGTATACCTATGCGGTTTAGGCCTAAGAGCGTAACGACCTTCAGGAGGAGCAATCTTGAAGCCAAAAGAACGATGTAAACAAGAACGTAAGTGTGTTTGATGTGTTTAGTGTGTTTGATTGTATGTGGAAGTACGAATTTAGAGCACGAGCGTATGCGGAAAATAAAGTGTATGAGAATATAATAATGAAAAACCGTCCTTTGATTCGGGAAATCAAAGAGTATTTATAGGGAAAGTGAAATTGCGCTTCACGCGTCAGCTGCGCCAGGCGCAATAGGCTGTGTGACGCACAATCACACGTGTCAAGCGCACATTGGCACGCCTGACGCGGCATAACCAATAGAATGCGTACACGTGGTACGCACTTTTGAAAAAGATAAGAAAGATAACCTGCGTGTCACACGGAGTAGTGCGCTAGGCACAGGACTCTGTGTGACACATATCCACGTGTCAGGCACAGATTGGCGGGCCTGACACGTCACAACCTCTGCGCTGGGCGAATGTGGTGCGCTAGGCGCACCACCTGTGTCTAGCTCATGTCGCCAGGCTTTCTTGCTAAACGTGTTTTTTGAAGATTTATTTTATCCCTTGAAATCCGGAAATTTAATATTACGGATTAAAAATCTGATTTCATTTTATTTTATGAAAATATTTATTAAAAATAATAAATAAACAATTAGGCTTTTGGGCTTAAAATATTTTAATGGACTCAAAATATTTTTATGGGCTTAAAATACAATTAATTATCATGAATAATTAATTAGGCTTCTAAAATAAGAATTCTAAATACACTTTAAATTTATTTTGGGTTGGCTCTTCCGACTGCTCTTTCGTCGGGTCGCGCCAACTAAAACCGCGATATTATTCATCATCGAACCCTTAAATGGGGAGACACGATTATGTGTCTATACCTTCCCACACCACTCCTTCCCCTTTTTTCTCTTCCTTCGTCCACTCCAAAAATTTCCTCCATTCTCTCTCAAACGCCACCCAAACAGATTCTCCTCTTGTTCTTCTCTCTCCCCACCCAATTTCTCTAATCTGAACCAAAAAAATTACAATGACCGTGAACCACGCCGAAGAAATGCATGTTCGAAAATGCTCGGAACTGAATTTCTGTAGATCTGAAGGTGGAGAGTGAGCCAATAGCTCCTTAATTCCATGGACTCGACAGCACGATGGTTGTCGCGGTTTTGTCGACAGCACGATGTTGTATATGTTCGGGAAGTTGGGAGATAATTAGGATGTTTGCAGAGAAGCCAATTTCGCAGAATTTGCAGGGAATTTGAGAAAATTTGAGGGATCTGAAAGTGCAGCCTACATGTGTTAACCGCCATTGTCGTCGGGGATCTGAAGGTTCTTTTTTTACTTTTTTTTTGGGTGGAAGTTGGGATTAATACATGTTAATGTTGGTTTTGTTGTTTTAGATTAAGGCGTTTTTTATTTAAGTTGTTGCGGCTTTGTCGACAGCACGGTGTTGTATATGTTCGGGAAGATGGGAGATAATTAGGATGTTTGCAGAGAAGCCAATTTTGCAGAATTTGCAGGGAATTTGAGAAAATTTGAGGGATTTGAAAGTGCAGCCTACAGGTGTTAACCGCCATTGTCGTCGGGGATCTGAAGGTTCTTTTTTTTCTTTTCTTTTTTGTGGTGGAAGTAAATACATGTTAATGTTGGTTTTGTTGTTTTTGATTAAGGCGTTTTTTATTTAGGTTGTTAGTTTTATGATTTTTGTGTTGATGTGAAGGAAATTGAAGTTAGTTCTACAATTGTTTGTCGAAATCTCCATGTGTTTTTAGAAGAGTTTTTCTTGCTCATATACATTACCAAAGCACCCCTACTATTTTGTGTTTGTGTTAATTTTCGTCTATAATTTTTACGGTTTTTTCACCAAATGCCCCCGAGTTTTCAGTTTATTCACGAGGTACCCTTGCACTTTTCAAAATACACGGGGTACCCCTCAGTTTCATAACAATACATCCAAATACCCTTAATGACTAACGCCGGTTAACTCTGTTAACCGCCGTTAGTCATTAACCCTTATTTTGTTATTTTCAACCCTAATTAACTACTAACCCTAACCCTAATCCTAACCCCTATCCATAACCTTAACCCTAAACCCATAACCCTAACCCTAACCACCAGTACACCACCCATCCCCCACCCTCCCACCACCCCCCACAGCCTTCCTCCCCTCCCCACCCCCCCGCAGCCCCTTCCCTCCCCTCTCCCAACCCCCGTCGATTTCCACATCCCTCCCCCGCCCCCATCGACTTCCGCAAAAAACCCCCCCACCCCGCCAATTTTCGCAGCCCACGGCAGGTGGCTGAACCGATTTCCGCAGTCCACAGCAGCTTAATAGATTTCCGCAGCGTGAGTAGAGGAGGGAGAGAAGAAAGCAACGCCGGGGGGGGGGGGAGCGAAAATCGACGAGGGTCGGGGGGGAGAAATTCGACGGGGGGGGGGGAAATCGAGTTGGGGCTGCGAGGGGGGGGGGGGGGGTAGCGAGGGGGTGCTTGGGGTGGAGGAGGGGCAGCGAGGGGGTCTTTGGGGTGAGGAGGGGGCGGGGATGCGCGGGGTTTGGGAAGGGGGCCGCCGGGCGGTGGTCGGTGGGGGGGTGGGCCGGGGACAGTGGGGGAAGGGGTGGTGGGAGGGGGGCTTGGGAGGGTGGGGGAGAGTTAGGTTAGGGCTTAGGGTTAGGGTTTAGGGTTAGAAATTAGGGTTTAGTTAGGTTAATTAAGGCTAATTAGGGTTTAATTAGGGTTAAGACTAACGGCGGTTAACGCCGTTAGTCACTAAGGGCATTTGGGTGTATTATGTTGAAACTGAGGGGGTATCAGGTGTATTTTCAAAAGTGCGAGGGTACCCGGTGAATTTCGTGAAAACTCGGGGGCATTTGGTGAAAAAACCGTAATTTTTATGGTGATTAAGTGTTTATTGTATTCAGATTGTTGGAGTAATTATATTTATGCCCGTTAATTGCTTACAATTTCTACTATAATTCTAGTAATTCTATTGTATACATCGAGGACATCAATTAAATTGTGAGAATTTTTTTGCTCATATATGCAACTACTAAAGCATGCTTTAGTACTGCATTTTTTTTTGTTCTCCAGCAAACATCATTTGCGTCGGTTAATGGCACCCATGCGACGCAAATAGTTCTTCTTTGACAAGTTGGTATGCAAGAGGCATTTGCGTCGGATCATGCTGAACATCCGATGCAAATGGTGCGTCCATTACGTCGTATCGCCAACCGACGCAGATTATTTCTGTTAAATTTGCGTCGAGACCTGTAGCGTCGGACCCAGAACCGACGCAAATGAGGGTTCCGGAACCGGCGCAAATCATCTTTTCTGTACTAGTGATTGTTGAGTATATGCTTCATCTGAGTCGACTATTATGCATACATTTAGGTTGAATGTCATTATTTATCCTTTAAACACATGAGAGATTTGAGAGCACATAACTATAGTGAGTATGTCAGGCTTGGTTAAATCGAGCTTGAGGGAGATGGTTTGTGGTATGATTAGAGAGTCGATTGCGATACATGACATGTTATCCGGTTTGGTTCGAAATTGTTTCGATGCTTGGTTTGTGTAGTGATTATATCTCTCATGTCTTTCTTTCCCAATGTCTGTGTCTTATTGCTTGAGGACAAGCAATGGTTAAGCTTGGGGGAGTTTGATATGTTATATTTATATATAGTTTTTAGGTTCATTTAGGTTGCATTTTAGAGCATTTAGTTCATATATAGGTTCATTATTGCATCATATTCTTAAATTATGTTAGGATTTTTTGATGGGAATAATCCCACCTTTGAGCGATTCTCCCAAAACAGTCCCACCTTTCATAAAATTGGGAATAATCCCACCTTTGGGGTGTGTCTGCTCAAAATGGACCCTTACCTGTTGGTAACCTGCAAATGCAGGTTATCTCATTTCTCCCTCCTCTGTTTCTTTTCCTCCCTAACCACCACCACCTAGCCACCCCACCCCTTGTAACCCCACCCCACCCCCACAAAGACACCCTAGTCCCCCCACCCTCCATCCCCCGCAGGCGCCAACCCCCCACCCCACCCCTTCGTCTCTGCCCACCCCGACGCCCCTCCCCCCCTTCTCCTCTCCTCTCCCTTCGTCTCTCGCTTCCCCCCTCCGCCGCCCACGCTGCCGGACCCAAGCCCCCCTCGCATCTCCCCTTAACGCGCAGCCCAGGCCACGCAAACCCCCATCCCCAGCGCGCTTCCCAGGTGAACCCCCCCCTCCCCGCTCGCGTGCTTCCACAGTAAACCCCTACCCGTTTTTCTTCTTCTTCTTCCTCTTTCTCCCCGCTCCGAAAATTCAAAAAAAAAAAATACTATTGTTATTCGGGGGGGATGGGGCTAGTGGCAAATGCCGGAGAGGAGGAGGAAGGGCGTGGAGCGAAGGGGGAAAAGGGGAAGGGGGGAGGGGAGACGGGGGGTGGGCGACGACGGCAGTGAGAGGGGAAGGGGGGGGGCGACGGGGGAGTGGGCAGGCAACGAAGTGAGAGGAGAGGGGGGGGGGGCGGGCAGCGACGAAGTGAGAGGAGAGTGGGGAGGGGCGACGGGGACGGGGAAGAAGGTGGAAGGTGTGGCGGGGGTGGGCGAGATGAAGGCCGAGGTGGGGGGGGTGGTGCCGCCCCGCCTACGGGGGTGGGGGGTGGATGGGGGTTTACCGTGGATCGGGGTGGGAGGAGGGGCTGGTGGTGAAAAAATATCAACAAGTTTTTTTTACCGGTCAAACAGGTTATAGGTTAAAAGGGCCCATTTTTAGGGGACACACCCCAAAGGTGGGATTATTCCTAAAATAATGAAAGGTGGGACTGTTTTGGGAGGATCGCTCAAAGGTGGGATTATTCCCATCAAAAAATCCATTATGTTATTATACTCATATTTGGTATGTTTTCATGTTTTTGATGAATTTCAGGTAATGAATACATATTTGGGGTATAATTAGCTAAGTTTGAGGATTAGGAGCATTTGGAAAAAATATACATTGCATAAGGATCGTTTGGATATGTCATAGTATGAGTTTGTGAAAACAAAGCGGATATCATTAGAAGAAATATGAAAAAGGAGTCACGTCTTTTCTTCTAATCATAACTTTTGATGTGCTTCTGATAATTGAAACATTCCTGTGGATTTGGAAACTAGACTTAAAATAGCTTTCCAACGATAGGTGGAACACCCCCGAGAAAACTTCCAGTCAAGGAGTTATGCATTTCGGAAGTTCGGATTTTTTGCGTTGGAATCTGTTATCGTACGCGCTGATCACTAAATTCGTCAATTAATGATTTGTTCGACTTTCCTTATTTTGTAACTATTTTCCTACTCTTATTAGGATACTTAGTCTTATATATATTAGGCTTCACACTCTAACTCTCGCTCCCTTCTTTTTAGTTTTAGTTTTTGTAACACTCGACCCTTCCGGGGTCGAGTATATTGTCACCAATGCGCATCCAGGGCGAACAACTGTCCTCAAGAACCAACACAAGTTCTTCCGGTGCATTTTGTCCTCACTCATGCGCACTCTGAGAAACTTCCCAGGAGGTCACCCATCCTTGGACTACTCCCAGCCAAGCACGCTTAACTGTGGATTAACTAAGGAAATAAGCTCCCTAAAAGAAAGATGCATCTTGTTGGAATGAGTAGTCTGTCAAATCCCTTTAAAGCAATCATGAGGGGTATTACATACACCCCCACTTGAGAACAACAACGCCCTCGTTGCGCCTGAGGACTCCACATATTCGGCATACGGCCTGTGGGTCGCCCCAGCCTGCAAACTGATCGTCGGAGAATCCGTATATTTGGTCTGATGACCTCTGGGTCGCTCCTTATGATAATGCAGCCCTAGAATCCTCCCCCACTAGGCGCCTGAGGACTCCTAATATTCGGCCTTACGGCCTTAGGGTCGCCCCAACACGCGGTCGCAGGGTTGCTCTGATACCATTTGTAACACCCGACCCTTCCGGGGTCGAGTATATTGTCACCAATGCGCATCCAGGGCGAACAACTGTCCTCAAGAACCAACACAAGTTCTTCCGGTGCATTTTGTCCTCACTCATGCGCACTCTGAGAAACTTCCCAGGAGGTCACCCATCCTTGGACTACTCCCAGCCAAGCACGCTTAACTGTGGAGTAACTAAGGAAATAAACTCCCTAAAAGTAAGATGCATCTTGTTGGAATGAGTAGCATGTTAAATCCCTTTAAAGCAATCATGAAGGGTATTACATAAATATTGTAACACTCCGTCCTTTTTATAAACACAATATAATCAAAATAGAACGTTTTATTAAAGAAATGGCGATAGCGGAAATATTGCCTGACGGAAATGTCACTCTAAACAAAGGTTAAATTAAACTAAATAAAAATAAAACCCAATTAATATAATCCAAAATATCCATAAAGAGGCAAAACAACCTCATAAACCCAATGTATTAAATATATATAAAATAAAATGTCTCAAAAATCCTAATTAGCCTTTCTCTCAATGCCCATATAACACGAAATAATCACCTGCAAAATATATCAACAAACATCAGGAGTAACTAACAGCTCTCCTAGCCCAATTAGGATCCATATAAGAGTTATAAAAGTTTTAACAATCAAGTCATACACAATATCTCAGAAATATACTTTAAATAATTAAATAAACAAAGAAATAAATAAATACAACAGAAACAATATAATACAACATACTATCCACAAACAGGGTAAAGTTATAACAGAATGATTAAACAAATAAATATACATATGATCAACTCAAAGATCAACATAATAAACCTTCATGTCTAAATAAAATAATAATAAGAACGATATAAATGACAATGGTAACGTTTCCAAAAATAACCTTCTTAACACATTTGAGGAGGAACTGAACGTAAGTGGATCGCAACCCACTGTTCCTATTTAGTTATAGTATTAGGACCCTGCTCGCCTATGTCTAGTATGGTCATACCCTGATGCGAGATAGTACCCTGCTCAGTACTTCCAAACCTCTCAGACGACAACTAATAACCAAGACGGATCCACACACCCTGCTCAGTATGTAAGTATAAACTGTGTACCCTGCTCAGTACACAGTGACTGTTCATTTCTAGGAGACCATGTCGTCTCACTAGTCATCGTCCTCAAACAAAAATAAATAAAATAATATAATTTCATCGTCTGCAGAATGCCCTTCAAGGTCTTACATCAAACTGCAAGAATCTAGGGTATTAACCCATCAATTCCAAACTGCAAGAATTTAGGGCCTCAACCCATAAATTCCCATTTACATCAAACTGCAGGAATTTTAGGGACTCAACCCATCAATTCCACACTACAAGAATTTTAGGGAATCAACCCATCAATTCCAATTACATCAAACAACTTCACAATCTTCTCAAAAATAATAATAATATTATTAGTAATTTTACCTTCAAAAAAAATAGTCTAACTCCTCAAGAAACTAGAAAATAATATTCTTACTTAAACAAAACATATGAAAATAATAACAGTACATTCCATACCAAAACCCAAAAGAAAATCAAGAGTAAACTAAGTTGCCACTAACACACCAATAGAATAGAAATAAAAACAACTAACATATGAATAAACTAACAAAATCCAGTAAGAAACAAAACGTAATTCATGCACACAGCCACATACTAATCACCCTACACTCTCCACTCTTGTTAATTCACATGTAGTCATCACCAACCTTCACATACACAAGCAACAATAACTTACAGCATCAAAGATGTTGACAACCATGTTCGTGAAGCAACGCCCAGCATAATTTTGAGCAGAACAACAACTTATAGTTATTCAACACCAAAAACAACATTTCCACCACTACACATGCTATGATCTTCACTAAAATCATGCTTTAAACATAGTTATCAAAAATAATAAACCATGATACTAATTAACATGAATTTCTACTTACTTAAACATGACTTAAAATGATAAAAACACAACAATGAAATCAGCAATTTACATAACACCAACCACTCATATAAATGCATACAATCCAGAATAACATTAATAATATGAAACTTAACCCACCCTAACATGATACTAAAACCCAACTATTACAAACAATTATAATTCCTATACTAATCTTAATCGATCTAGGAACGCCATTAGTTACCTTTGAAGACCTTCAATTGCTTGTATTCTTCTTCTTGAACATTATAAAATTCCATTACATGTTGTTCTGTTTCGACCCCAATTTTCGGCAACTGAAAACTCGGATTCCAAATCTCATCGGATGTCCTCAACATGAGTCCAAATTTTGGGACGATCAAACGGTTAGATCTCAGGCGATAGGTCATTTTCGTGAAGGTGTGACAGGAAAAAAATCGGGTGACTGTACTCATCTGATTGAAACGGAAACTGCAGTCGCGTCTTTCCCTTTCTTCAAAAACAAATTACACCACAAGCAAGATCTTTCCGAGTATATGGATTTTGACTACTCACACGTCCAAATCCGATAAGAAACGAAGGAGATATGGGGCAAACAAGATGGGTGTGCAAAAATGGACGAAAATGCGAAAAGAGAATAAAATGATGGGGGTTACCAAGGGTGATAAACAAGGATTACATGGGAGTTACAAGGAGACCAAAAGCCACTCTTCCCACTTTATAAAATCTGATGTTTGGACAACAACTTAGGAACTTAAACCTCAAGGTTAAAAAGTCACTACAACGGTCCAAACGCGCTAAAATCGATAAAATAAAATAAAAACGTAGCTCAAACATGCAAATTTAATATACTATAAAAATATAATTTCTAACCAAATAAATTATATAAATATAGAAGAATTAATTAAAACCCTAAAACCCTCTGCTGGCGCACGATAAGGTGATTGACTATCCTGCGCCGTTGGCCGGTTATGGGTCGGAAAAAGAAGAATTCCGGGCAAGCAAGCAGCTCGTCGACTCCCGGGAACTCTAGTAATGGGGAACAATCTTCAAAAGAGCAACCTTTGGAAGGATTGGTAGAGGAAACTAATGGAACAGTAACTCATGTTTCATTGGAAAAGGAAAATTCGATTCAAGTTCAGACGAGGGATGATACAGAATCTGGAAATCATTTGGAAGCAGCGCAACTAAAGTGGAAGACGTTTACAGCTCAATCTCGTATCTCTGATAAAGGTATGGGATTAAAATTTGTTTCCCCTGTCATTGTGAATGGTACTCGTATTGCTAAGCTGGATAAATTTGAGGTTGAATGCCAAAGTGAATGTTGGTTAAATGTTGTTGTGATGTATGTGGTGGGTCAGAATCCAATATTAACTTCTATTACTCAATATGTTAATGCTCAATGGAATCTGAAAGAGGAGCCAACCATTTTTAAGCATGAGGAGGGATTTTTCATTGTTAGGCTTAAATCTAGGGAAGAAAGAGATCATGTGCTGTTTTCTGGACTTCATTTATTCTTTGGCAAACCAATGATTGTTAAACATTGGTGTGTAAACTTTAATTTTCATGATGAGATACTTAAATTTATTCCTATTTGGGTTAAATTCCCAAATTTACCTTTAAGTTGTTGGGGAGAGGATTCATTGAGTAGAATTGGAAGTATACTTGGGATTCCTATGTATGCTGATGAATGTACTAGTAAGGGACTGAGGGTTTCTTTTGCTCGTGTTCTGATTGAATTAGATGTAACCCAGGATATTCCTAGAGAAGTGGCTGTGGAGGACCCTAATGGGAATGTTTTTAAACAAAAAGTGGTTTTTGAATGGTTACCACCTTTCTGTAAGAAGTGTCAAAAGGTAGGCCATAATTGTAATGTGAAAAATACAAATAATGGTCCTACTAAAGTTACTCAGAAGTGGGTGCCTAAGAAAGGATCTGAGGTGAGTAAAATCATAGATGCTGCTGATGTTCAAGAGATAAGAGCAGAACCTTTAGTTGCTGTAACTGAGGAGTTAGAAGTGATTCCGGCTGTTGCAGTTACTGAGGCGACTAATATTTATGTAGCTGGTCATGTTTCCAGTGCTACCATAACTCCTGTTTCTACACCTGCTGCTGCTCAGGATAAAGTGACAGAGGATGGTGGGGCTTGGAAAATGGTTACTAGGAAGAATAAGGACAAAAGGAAGGGTGTTCAAAGTGGAGTACATTTACAGTTTGGCTCAGGACTACCTGGGGGTGCTAGGGGACCTAACCCCTATTTTTCATAATGATTGTGACAAGTTGGAATGTAAGGGGTATGAATGACCCCTTTAAGATGAAGGAAATTAAAAAATTTCTTCATTCTCAACATGTTACCATTTGTGCTTTATTGGAAACAAGAGTTAGGTGTCATAATAAATTGAAAATTCAGAAAAAACTTGGTGATAAGTGGAGTTGGATTTGCAATTATGATGCCTCTCCTAGAGGAAGGATTTGGTTAGGATGGGTGAAGAGTGAAGCTAAAGTGATGGTCAAGTTCTTGTCTGAGCAATTGATCATTGTTGAGGTTAAAAATAGCAATGGTGCTCACTTGTTTCATTTTGCTGCTGTCTATGGGCTTCATACTATCCAGGATAGGAAGACTCTTTGGATAGAGCTTGGCAATTTTGTTTCTAATATTCAGACGCCTTGAATCATGATGGGAGACTACAATGTTGTAAGTCATGTTGTTGACAGATGTCAGGGGTCTGATGTGAGTCATGCTGAAACCATTGATTTTAGCAATTTTATAGTTGATAATTAGTTGACTGAAGCTCCCTCTGCTGGCACTTTTTATTCTTGGAATAATAAGGGCCTTGGTTTAGAGAGAATTTCAAGTAGAATTGATAAAGCTATAGTCAATTGTGCTTGGATTTCTCTTTATGCTGATGTTTTTATCAAGTATCTTCCTGCTGGTGTTTCAGATCACACTCCTCTTCTTTTTGATCTGGAAAGTACTCAGAATAAAGGGGGGAGGCCTTTTAGGTTTCTAAATTTTTTAGCAGATCAAGATGGGTTTATTGATGTTGTTCAAAGAGCTTGGGGCTCTACTTACTGCAACTATAAAATGAAGAATGTTTGGGAGAAATTGAAGGCTGTTAAGCATGCTCTTAAGGATTTTCATGCTAAAAGTTTTTCCAAAGCTCACTGTAAAGTGGAAGATCTTAGGAAAAAACTTGCTGCTCTACAAGCTTTGCCTGAGTTGCAGACTGATGACACACTACAAGCTGAGGAAAAGGATACTCTGGAGCTGTTAAAGAAGTGGTCTCACATTGATGAGAGCATTATAATCCAGAAATCCAGAATAAATTGGTTATCTATGGGAGATTCCAACTCCAAATTTTTCTTTACAGCTGTCAAAGTGAGAAATGCCAGAAACAAGATCTCTTTGATTCATAATTCTCAGGGTGTAGTGTTGACTGAAACTCAAGATATCCAAAGTGAAATCAAGCAATTCCATATGAAGCTTTTGGGTTTTAACTCTGATCAATTGGAAGCTATTGATCTGAGTGTGGTCAGAAGAGGGCCAAGGTTGACTCAACATGCCTGTGAGATTCTAACTCAACAGGTAACCACTGAAGAGATTGATCAAGCTTTGGCTTCTATTGATGACACTAAGGCTCCGGGTTTGGATGGTTTCAATGTTGTCTTCTTTAAAAAAAGTTGGCATATCATTAAAAAAGATGTGTATGATGGAGTTTTGGAGTTCTTTGATACTGATTTCTTCCATAAGCCTGTAAATAGCACTGCTATTACTTTAGTTCCAAAAGTGGAAAATGCTCTCTTTGCTAAAGACTACAGACCTATAGCCTGTTGTTCAATAGTCTACAAGTTGATCTCTAAGATCCTAACTGGTAGACTTCAACAGGTCATTACTGAGGTGGTTAGTTGCTCTCAAACAGGTTTTATTCCTGGAAGGCAGATAGTTGATAATATTCTTCTTGCTACTGAGTTGATTAGAGGTTATAACAGAAGTTATATGTCCCCTAGGTGTGTCATTAAAGTTGACATTAGGAAAGCTTATGATTCTGTTGAATGGATCTTTTTGGAGAGTATGATGAAGGAGTTGGGTTTTCCCTTTCAGTTTATTAAATGGGTGATGGCATGTGTGAATTATGTGTCTTATTCTATCTTATTAAATGGAATTCCTACTGTTCCTTTTCTTGCTAAGAAAGGTTTGAGACAAGGTGATCCCTTGTCTCCTTTCCTTTTTGCTCTGAGTATGGAATACCTAAGTAGGTGTTTGGGAGTGATGAGTAGTAACACTGATTTCAAATACCATCCTAAGTGTAAGAGAGTCAAGCTCACTCACTTAATGTTTGCAGATGACTTGCTCATGTTTGCTAGAGCAGATATTAGTTCAGTTGGGAAAATTATGGAAGCTTTTCATAAATTTTCCAAAGCATCTGGGTTGGAAGCAAACAATGAAAAGAGTTGCATTTATTTTTCTGGCATTACTCATGAGGTTGCTGCACAGCTGGCTAGTAGTATCCAAATGCCTATTGGTGCCCTGCCTTTTAGGTATCTTGGGGTGCCTCTAGCAGCTAAGAAGCTTAATTTCTCTCAGTGTAAACCGTTGATTGACAAGATAACTGCAAGGGCTCAAGGCTGGATGGCTCATTTTCTGTCTTATGCTGGCAGAATTCAGCTAGTGAAGTCTATTCTTGGGAGTATGCATAATTATTGGGCTCAGATCTTCCCTCTCCCTAAGAGGTTGATTAAAGCTGTTGAGACAATTTGTAGAAGATTTTTATGGACAGGAGCTGTTGATAATTCTAGAAAGGCTCCTGTAGCTTGGTCTTACATTCAACACCCCAAATCTGCTGGTGGTTTGAATGTAGTGGATATGGTGCTTTGGAACAAGGCTGCTATTCTGAAATTACTGTGGGCTTTAGCTTTCAAACAGGATAAGCTGTGGGTCAGGTGGGTTAATGCTTACTACATCAAGAGAAGTAATGTGCAAGATGTTACTGTGAGTAGTAACATTTCTTGGATTCTTAGGAAGATTATTGTGGCTAGAGATCTTCTAGTGAGGGTTGGAGGTTGGAGTATAGTTAGTTCTCCTCAATCTTTCAGCATTAAGAAAACATACAAGAAGCTTCAAGATGATTTTATTAAGGTGGACCGGAGAAGGTTGGTGTGCAATAATAAAGCTACTCCAAAGAGCAAGTTTATACTTTGGCTCTCCTTAATTGCTTAACAGGCTCTCAACTGCTAGTAGAGTGAACCAGTGGAATTTGGACATCAGCCCTTTGTGTAAAATTTGTGATCAACAGTTGGAAACTACGCAGCATTTATTCTTTGCTTGTTCTTATAGTTCTGAAGTTTGGAAGCAGGTGTTGAGGGTTATCAATTGTCATCCTCAACTAGATGCAGTGGAGGAATTAGCTACTGCTATTAAAAAGGCTAGAAGCAAAAAAAAATGTAGATAAGGTTTATGTGATGTTGTACACAGAATGTGTGTATGTAATTTGGCTACAGAGGAATTGTAAAATTTTTAAAAATTCCCTATTAAGTCCTAGTCTGCTTGTCAAGGATATTATTTTTAGAGTTTCTTGTAAATGTTGTGATCAAGAGAGGCTTAAGTTGATTATGTGATGAGTAAGTTGTGGTGTAGTGTGTGTTAGGGCAGCATGTTGCCTTAACTCGTTAGTTTGTAATTTTTTTGGTTATCAATAACTATTTTGAATTGCCAAAAAAAAAAATTATATAAATATAACATTTTAAAAGTTGAAAAACAAATAATATAAGATATAATATTTTTAAGAAGTAAAATAATCTAATTTTAACGGAAAATAATAATTAAGGAAAAATAACTCGAAGAAATAATGAGCGAAAATCCGTGGTGTTGAAGCCTAAAATCTACGGTTCCTCTTACGACACTTGGGGTCATCTGAGCCCTACACGTGTCCTCCCCTGATGAATAGAGGAAAAGAATCTACCCTTTGGGCTAGGCTCTAATTGGTTAAAAGGCTGCTTTTCTGGCCCAAAAGGAAGTCATAGGCCAGCCCGGTGAGGTGGCTGCATGAGAGTGGTTGATAAACCCTCCCAAATCATGGCCTGCCACGTGTCATGATCTGATTCTTCAGCCAATTAGAAGCCACTATTGTAGGGCAGATTTTAAGGTTAGCTGTCATCTTGCTATCACTATAAATACCCCTGAAATCAGGAGAAAGATCATTCAATGCAAATAGTGCAAAGTTACTCTGTAAAACTATTCTCTCACTTTCTCTCTCTAGAATTACTTTTCTCTTACAAACACCTGATATCTGACTTAAGCTTCGAAGGGGGAACCACCACCCAAACCTCCAGGGTGAGTCCCTTTTTGCAGGTTCGGGAACGAAGCCCAGGCTTGGACTTGGTTGATTCAGACATTGTTGCACAAGTCTCCAAAGAAGAACCTCTAAGGGATACTAGTTTACTTGCTCGACAAGAAAGCACCATCTACAGCTTACTTGTTGGACAAGGGACAAAACATTTGGCACCGTCTGTGGGGAGACGCAACGATGACTGATTGTCAATCGTCCAACCTTGCCAGGAACCGAAGTCTTCAGGTTAATGTCGAAGACACAGTAGAACACGAGAGACCGCCTCGGGGAAGGGATAGACCCCGTCCATCGTCCAAGTTCTTGGACCAAGCCAAGAACTTTGTCATTCAAGAGAATCTTGAACGTCCGGTGACTCGCCGCCCATCTAGAGAACGCCTTGAATGATTTCCGGGCAAAGATGGCTGCGATCGTCCAGAAATGCATCAAGAGCAATATGTTGTTTTTCCGGCTTAACCACCGAGCCAGTTGCTAACAATCCACCTCCCCCTAGGGGACGTTCCCAAGACGATCGTCCAGGCCCCAGTCGACCTGTTCGTCAGGAACCCTCTAGGAGAACGGCAAGAGGAAAGCAGCCAGAGGATAATGATCAGCGAAGAAAGATGGACTGGAACCTGGTGGAAAGGACCCAGGACCATGTTCGTCCAAGCGGGCACCGAATGGAAACAGATGCCAGAGAATATCTAGAAGCAAAGAGAGCTGCAGCAATACAACGATCAGCGACAGGTTCTACATCATACCTGAGAGACCCTCCTTTGAGGTTGTCGTCCAGAGGGGAGGGACGAAGTTTAAGTCACTCTCTTGTTCATCCACGACAGGAGAAGACAGTGGCTCAGCCCATGGTCTATAGGCGTCCATTGCCTGCAAACACGTCGTCTGATCCGGTGTTAAAGGAATATCGTAAGGAGTACATACCCATTGAGGGACAGATGGGAGCCCTCCAGATTAACTGGCCCACTCCATTCTCGGCCAGGATAATGGAGGCGCCCCCCCTTCCCAAAGGTTAAACTCCCTACTATTGAACCTTTTGATGGAACAATAGATCCCGATGATCACTTATCTGCTTACAAACATCAGATGTACGTCCAAGGAGTAGATGATGCTACCTGGTGTAAGAACTTCCCAGTAACTCTGAAGGGAGTAGCTCATAAGTGGTTTAACTATCTTCCACCCAATTCAGTCAATAATTTCACGGAACTCAGTTTCTTATTCACTAGTCACTTTGTTGCCAACAAGCAAGAACAAAAAACAAGCATGCACCTAGGCAAGGTCGTCCAGGGACCTAAGGAGGCTCTTAGAAGTTTCGTTAAGAGATTCAACCTAGAAGCCCTTCAGATCCAAGATCTTAATGCTGGAGTGGCCTTTGACGCCTTCATTAGGGGGTCTAAGGCCAGGGAGCTTTAAGTTTGATCTTGTTAAAAAGAAAATCTCCACTCTTGCCGAAGCCTTAAGGGAAGCTGAAGCGTTTATTCACGCTACCGAAGTGTGTGCTGAGGCAAAGCATCCCGAGTCTAAGAAGCCTGAAGAGGTTGCTCAGCCAAAGAAGAGCAACCCCAAGAAGGCCGAGACTTGGGCTATAACCTCCACCACCACTTCGTCCAGAAGGAGCAAGAGAAAAGAGGCTGAGCCATCCTCATGCAATCCTATTGAATTTAACAAGGACCAATACTCCATTCTCATGGAGATTAAGGATCAATATGAGTTGAAGGCCCCAGCTGAGATGAAAACCCCTTATAGAAATAGGGATAAGAGCAAGTATTGCCACTTCCACAAGGATTGCGGTCACGAAACTAATGAATGTAAGCACCTCAAGAAGGCTTTGGAGGAGCTAGATCGAAAGGGAAAGATGAACTCCTATATGCCTCAAGGGGGAAGGAAGTTTCAAAGGAAAGACAATTGGCAGACCAAGAAGAAGGAAAGTGAGAGCACAGACGAGGATGTTGTTCTCGTAATTTCTAGAGGGTTTGCTGCTGGAGGACCAACCAATAGAGGACACAAAAACTACCTTAGGGAGCTTGGCCAAGTTTTGTTAGCTGATCAGACAAAGGCTGAGCCCTTCCCAAGGGTGGTAGTTAGTGAGCAAGATCGGGGCAGGTTGAGGACTCCCCATGATGATCCTTTGGTTGTAGAAATGAAAATAGCAAACTTGAAAGTAAGAAGAATTCGATCGACACCTTGGAAGCTCGACGGATATCATCGTCTTGCATTGCTTGTCCGCATTAAAATTTGATGAGAAGAACTTGGTTCCCGTTCACCATCCCATCATAGGGTTTGGGGGAGGAGTCATCCACCCAATGGGAACTTTTACTTTGCCCGTTCGAGTGGGAGAAAAGGATGCCGCTAGAACTATGTTTATCAAGTTCTTGGTAGTCCGAGATTTGACAGCCTACAATGTCATTCTTGGGCGACCAACTCTGAATCACGTTAAAGCCGTAATAGTTACTCACCTGATGTTGATGAAGTATGAGTGTGATGATGGCAAGATTGGCTCATTATATGGGGACCAGCAGGTGGCTAGGGAGTGTTATCTGACTACCCTCAAGCCGTCATCATGAAAGATATGCAATGAAGATCGACGCGAGTTCTTGGGTGAAAGGAAAACGTCTCGAAATAGAGAAAGATAAGACGAAGGTGGTTAGCGAGAGGAAAACGTCCGGGATAGTCAAGGACCACTTGGCCTCATTGAAGATGGCCATTGAGAGCCCTCAGACGCCTCTCGCTCCCTCAAGGAAGGCGTCTGAGCATCTTCCCAGCAAGAAGAGAAAATATGAAATCATCAAGGAAGAGCCTCCCTTACCTGAAGAAGTGATGGCCATCATGGGACTAGCAATAGAGCGTCCAGAACCAGTCGAGGCCCCAGAAGACGTATGTCTGGATGAGGCTCGTCCAGAACGAACCTTGAAAATTGGTTCTTCACTCTCTTTGGGCTTGAGAAACCTCTTAATCAGCTTGCTGAAAGAATTTCAAGACATGTTTGCCTATTGTGTTGAAGAAATGCCTGGAATTGATCCAGAAGTAGTCGTCCATCGGCTAAATGTTGATCCAAAATTAAAGCCAATCCGGTCGAAGAAAAGGCATTTGGGGCCTGGGCTAGGAATCAAGCGGTCGACCGGGAAGTTCGAAGTTGTTGGAGTCAAAATTCATCAAAGCGACTTATTATCCAGAATGGATAGCAAATGTGGTCATGGTGCCCAAGCCCAATGGCACCTGGAGGATGTGTGTAGACTATACCGATCTCAACAAGGCTTGTCCCAAGGACAGTTTCCCGCTGCCGAAGTTGGATCGTCTAGTGGACTCCACAGCCGGTCACGCTTTACTAAGCTTCATGGACGCCTACTCAGGTTTCCATCAAATTCCCATGTGGTCAGAGGATCAGGACAAAACGTCCTTCATTACTGAAAAAGGACTATATGGCTGGTTGAGAATGTCATTTGGTCTGCGCAATGCTCCGGCCACATTCCAAAGATTGATCAATGCTGTTTTTCAGCCACAGTTGGGAAGGAACATGGAAGCGTATATTGATGATATGATAGTCAAGAGCCGTCAAGAAGAAAGTCATGTGGGTGATTTGAGAGAAACCTTTGAAACTCTCAGGAAATACAAGTTAAAGTTGAATCCCAGCAAATGTGTTTTTGGGGTTTTGTCAGGGAAGTTCCTTGGCTTCTTGGTAGACCAGAGGGGAATTGAAGCAAATCCCGAGAAGATACAAGCTATTTTAGACATGAAGTCTCCGTCAAAGGTAAAGGAAGTTCAGAGACTGACGGGTTGCTTGACTGCCCTTAGACGTTTCTTGTTTAAGTCAGGCGACAAGTGCCATCACTTCTTCGCCACTATTAAGAAAAAAGCTAAGTTTGAGTGGACAAATGAGGCGGAGCAAGCACTACAGCAGGTCAAGGACCACCTTCGGCGTACGCCTAGGTTGGTCGGCCCGACCGAGGGGGAGAAGCCGTTTGTATATTTGGCCGTGTCCACTCAAGCCGTGAGTCTTTGTTCGCCGGGCCGAAAGAGAATCCGTCCAAGTCCCAATATACTTCGTGAGTCACGTACTCAAAGACGCGGAAAATAGGTACACTCCCGTTGAGAAGTTTGGATTGGCCCTCGTCATGGCCAGCAGAAAGTTAAGGCCCTATTTCTTGGCGCACAGTATACTCGTCTATACTAATCAACCTTTGAAGCAAGTTCTGCAGAAGATGGAAGCCGCCGGGCGAATGCTAAAATGGGCAGTTGAGCTCAACATGTTTGATATATCATTTGAACCAAGGAAAGCCATTAAGGGGCAAGCCTTGGCAGATTTTATAGTTGAGCTTACTCGGCCCAATATAGAGCCAATATCAGATCCAGCTAAAGGAAGGAAGCATTGGACGCTCATGGTCGATGGGTCGTCCACAGTCAATGGATGTGGGGCAAGAATCATTTGTCAGTCTCCCGAAGGGGACAAGTTTGAATATGCATTAAGATTCCAATTCAAAGCGTCCAATAACGAAGCTGAATATGAAGCACTCTTAGCTGGGATCAAAATGTACAAGGCGACTGGAGCTGTAGAGATTGAGGCCAAATCGGACTCCCTCTTAGTCGTGAGCCAGGTCAATGGAGATTTTGAATGCAAAGAAGCATCAATGAGCAAATACATGCGACTGATCAAGGATGAGATTGAGCCATTAAAACGATTTGTTCTCGACCAAGTACCAAGGTCAGAAAATCATCAAGCAGATGCTCTCTCAAAATTGGCCAGCTCGGCTGAAGGTGATGTGCCAAGAACAGTTTTTTGGGAAGTTAAACCCAAAAAGAGCATTGACCAAGAGCAGATCATGTTTCTTAGCCGAGGAGCAGTCTGGATGGAGCCTATCATAGAATACAAGAAGACGGGACGATTGCCTTCTGACCCTGTAGAGGCTAAGTATGTGAAGGCTAGAGACAAGTGGTTTGAGCTACGGGATGAGACCCTTTACAAGAAGTCATTCAACCGTCCTCTCCTCAAATGCATCACCAGAGAAGATGGCCTAGAAGTTCTGAAAGAACTCCATGAGGGAGCTTGTGCATCGCACATTGGGGGAAGAGCTTTAGGAGAAAAGGCTTTAAGGACGGGGTACTACTGGCCGACCTTAAAGGAGGATGCCCTCGTCTATGCAAAGAAGTGTGATAGTTGTCAGAAGCATGGGAACCTGCATCAGAAGCCGTCCAACTATCAAACTCCTATTTTGTTCCCCCTGCCTTTTGCCAAATGGGGCGTGGACATATTAGGACCTTTTCCGGTGGCAGCTGGGCAAAAGAAGTTTGTGATAGTAGCAGTGGACTATTTCACTAAATGGATAGAAGCTGAAGCCATGCGAGGAATAACCACCAACGACGTCAAGGGCTTCATCTGGAAAAACATTATAACTCGTTTTGGCATGCCTCAGTCCATCGTCTTCGATAATGGTCCACAGTTCGAAACGCCTAAGCTGAAAGATTGGTTGTCAGAAAGAGAAATCAAAGCTCACTTTGCGGCAGTCGCCCACCCACAAGCCAATGGGCAAGTCGAGTCCTTCAACAAGATTCTATCAAATGTAATCAAGAGGAAGCTGGAAAACGCCAAGGGACAACGGGTTGAAGAGCTGCAATTAGTGTTATGGTCCATTAGAACAACCGCTAAGAATTCAACAGGCGAGACGCCTTTCATGTTAGTCTATGGCACTGAAGCCGTCTTGCCCATTGAGATTGATGAACCCACCCTGCAAGTCATGTTGTACACTGAAGATGCCAACTGGGCCGCATTACGCACGGCTTTGGACCAAGTACCAGAAGTCAGGGGCAATGCCTTACTGAGAATGCAATTGTACAAGTTGAGAATGGCTCGGGAGTTTAACAAAAGAGTTGTTAGACGACCACTCAAGGTGGGGGATCTTGTTCTAAGGAAAATGGAGGCGGTTGGACGAGCTAAGGAGCTAGGGAAGCTAACACCAAACTGGGAAGGACCTTATCTGATTATCCAAGAGCTGCGCAGTGGAACTTTTCGTCTCCAAGATCTAGATGGACGACCTATACTGCGTACTTGGAATTCAGATAATTTGAAGAAGTACCACGTTTAACTCAATCGTCGTCAGGAATCCAGCTGAAAGTTGTAGTAAGTCCAAAGTGCCACGGCACAGACTAGAAAAAAGAATTGTATACATGTATCTTGGCACTTAGTCAAGCAAAATTCATATAATACAATTCCTACTATCTTACCGTCTGTATTTTCATGTTTATTTTCACCAAGTTGGTTCACTTTGGGGCATTAAATCAGTTATTAGTCTAAAAGTGACAATAACTTGGAACAAAAATACTCATTTCTATGCCGAACATCACTCCCTCGAAGAGACCGGCCAAAAGTATAACGACCTAAAGGTTGATAACATACATTGGCAATCAATTTGACAAAACCTCTAGTAAGAGAAACGTCAAAGTTTCTAAGAGAAAGCTGACCAGAAATAAGCCCTTGGTAAAGGATACTTATTTTCAAATATACGGGCAGCTAAGTAGTAAAGACCCTAGTAAGGGATCGCTACTTTCGGACGAGTGTTGCTCGCTCAAGGAAGGCGGCTAGACAATTGTTAGACCATGTCTCTAAAGCTCGTCCTTGGCAATTTCAGCAGGGCTTGGCCAAAGTTGGCCGCTCTCCTTCTTAGACTATGGCTCGTCCATCATAAATGGTTGAGCTTAGCCCAAGAAGGGGGGGATGAGACAGGCCTATAGGACGAGCTAAAAAGAGAAGGTCGTCTAAAAAACCAGGACAAATCAGAAATGCCTTTAAGATATTTTGATACTACAGGACGAGTGTTACCAACTTAAGAAAAACGGCTAAAGTGTGGCTCGTTTAAAAGGAGAAGACCATCTAAAGTTCCAGGACGATCCTCTATAAGCACTTGGGCACTTTTTGAGAAATTTGTAATCGTCCAAGGGCAAGGATCAGAAGTGGCATGCGCAGTTCAATTAAATATCGTAGACCGTCCAAAAAGTTCAGGACGAGTCACTTCTTTTGGATGCATTTTCGGTCGTCTAAAGGCAAGCACGTTGTTATTTCCTTAAACATCTGTGATGATCGTCCAACATTCAGGACGAAGCTCATTCAATACTTAGTCAAATTGGAATTCAGAAAGATAAAAGACAGGCAATTGGCAAAAATTCTACTTCCTATATGATTGATCAAGAATTACAACCTAAGAGCTGAAGAGTTAAAGGTACAGCGGCAAACAAGCCAAGAAACATGAAAATAAACCTAAAATTAGGCTTCGTCTTCAGAGCGAGTTTCTTGGTCGTCTTCTGGGTTCTCCTCAGCCGCAGCTTCGTCGTCTGACTCCAAAAACTCCGGAGGTTCCTCGGCACAAACCATAGCACGATGAACGCTCTGCTGATACTCCAGACAAAGCACGAAGCTGGGGACTTCATTAGCTTCCGCCAGCATCTCAAAGGCCTTGACGGCCCAGCTTTTAGACGTTTCAACAACTTGAGCCAATCCTTCCTTGGCATCGCAAAAAGCTTGAGCTGCCTCCCTTTCCAGACGGGCAGTCTTCGCCCTTAGAAGAATGTTCTCCCTTCTCAACTCAGCAGCGGCAAGGAGAGCAACATCTCTTTCACCCTTCAGCTCAGTAGAAACAGCATTAATAATCATCTTCAGACGGTCTAGCTCTTTGTACAGATCATTAATGGTAACAAGATAACTCTTATTTTCTGACTCCAGAAGAGCTGGTCTTTTCTCCAAAGCCTCCAGAGATTGACGATGGAGTGTATTAGCCATCTCAATGTCATGGATGACCTTGTCGCCTGCCGTAGTAGTCATATGGACGAGCTGCTTATTCTCTTTCCTTAGCTCCCTCGCCCATTCTTCAGTCAGCATGCTGCGAGCAAAAAGCTGGGGCAATGAAAGCAAAATAAATCATTAGACGAGTTTCAAAAAGAAATAATTATACACAAGTACTAAACAAAAGCGGCAATAAGTTATACCTCAGCAGCCAGTTGAGACATATAGCCCACATGCCCGGCCGATGCTCCCCTTAATCCTTTGATATAGGATTCAGGGTAACACTTGAAGAGTTCCTGCTTAAGCCGTTCCTTTTCTGCCTTTGACATTTTGGCAAAAGCAGGAGAAGACTCCTCGTCTGAGTCTAAGGTGGGAGCAGGTGAAGGTATAGCCGGGCCTTTGCCCTTATCTGAAAGAGGGGGAGAATCAGATATCTGGATGGGAAAGACGATGGCTTGTCTATTAGACGGACTCATAGACTGTCCGCCGACCCGCACCGTCCTAACTCTATTGGAGTAAAACGACTCACCAGACGAGATGGAGGTCGTCCTTACAGCAAGGGGCATCTGGGAGACCAGCTTCGCTACCGAGCCGCCGGAGCCTTGGATAGTTCTCGACACTGTCTCCCGCCCGCACCACCAAAGCCAAGGCTGACTCTGGTCTAACTTCGGCCGAGTCTAGTCTGACTTTGGCCGAGTCAGAAGGCAAAGC
This sequence comes from Beta corolliflora, assembly GCA_947648045.1. Taxonomy (NCBI): domain Eukaryota; kingdom Viridiplantae; phylum Streptophyta; class Magnoliopsida; order Caryophyllales; family Amaranthaceae; genus Beta; species Beta corolliflora. Next base: position 4,668,172 of record CANSZD010002921.1, on the reverse strand, counting down.
GTCCAGCTGACCAGCTAGGACAGGATTTTCTCCCACTCCTCCACTAGGAGCGGCAGTAGAAGGCCCCTCCTTCAGAGCTTTGTCTTTAGGGGGAAGCATGGTCTTCTCTTCCACTCCCCCACTTGGAGTAGCCTTCTCTGTCTTCTTTCTTACAAAGCCCTTAGGCTTTTTGGCTTGAGGTTGGTCCGTGGCCGTTGTAGGCCTCTTCTTGGACGAAGAAGACTTCCCAGAAGGGAGTTTGTCTGTAGGAGCATTTTTCTGCAAACAAACAATCAAGTTAAAATGACAGACGTCCACAGATAAAAATCAAAATTAAATTGCAAAGCTTCAGACGAAAATCACCCAAAGAAGGAAGGCGTCTTAAAATGAACACCTCTCCTAAGGGAACCTCGTCCGAACAAAATTCTGAATACAGACGAATATGGCCCCAAGAAGGTGGTCGTCCTAGCATGGACGCTTTCCTTCCTCGGGCAATCCTCGTCCAGGAAAAGGTCCTATAACTTGGACGAGTCTGAAACGGTACTCGTCAAAAGACTGCAAAACCTCTCAGACGAGTATGGCCCAGAGAAGGTAGCCGTCCTAGTATGGACGCTTTCCTTCTTCGGGCTATCCTCGTCCAGAGACAGTTACGATTACTTGGACCAAATAGTACTCGTCCAAAGATATTCAGAATCTCAGACGATAATGTCCCAAAGGTGAACGTCCATGCTTTGACGTTTTCCTTCTTTGGGTAATTCTCGTCCAAAGATTGGATGTCAATTCCGGACGAGCGAGAATGATCCTCGTCTTAAAAAAAAAAAGTATATATATAATTTACCAGTGTCTCAGCCCTCTTTTCGGCACTGCTTTTGGCATATTCCTTCCATAGATTGTCCGTGAATTTAGACATGCTTATGTCTCCCGTCCAAGAAGCCTTGAGACGTGTTCTGGCCGAGTCTGCGGCAAAAAAGACAAAAAAGTGGTTAGTCTAATGAATTATGGACGAAGAGTTTTACTTGGGGATTTGAATGGATACCTTTATTATCGGCTAACCGCAAGCCGGCGGCAACCAAGAAGTCGTCATTATAAAACATTTCCTTAAAGGGTATCCAGTTAGCTGGCCCTTTAAAGGATTTATGGCCGGGCCTGGAGTACTTCTTTATTCTAAAGTACTCCACTACCTCCTCGTCATACTTGTCCTCCAGCCTCCACTGGATCGCTTTAAATCCCGGATTTGTGACGGCTCGGTTATAGAAACGGTAGCTCTCCGTGGCCGAGTCGTTGGCCGCCCTTAGATATATAAAGTCGGCCTTCCATTCATGCATCTTTGACGGTTTGCCCCAGGCTGTTAGAAAGCCAGGACGGTTGCAGATGCTGAGCCATGTTCCATCCACGGCACCAGGAATTTTGGCTGCATAATGAATGTGGGTAAAGGCTTGAAGAGAGAGGGCCAGGCCGCGCAACTCGATGACGGCTATGAACGTCGGGACGTTGTGCCGGGCGTTGGGAGCCGATTGGTTGTGGCCGATGTTATAATAACGAAGCACTTGCTCTATAAACTCATGGAGGGGGAATCTTAACCCCGCGTCCGAGCCGACTTGTAGACAAGTAAAATGATTTTTGGGAGTGCTCAAAATAGTGGCCTCCTTATTAGGGATGACGAAGGAAAAGCCCGGCATGGGCATGAAGTTGGACAAATAGCTAGGGTCCGGCCCTATTTTCTCTAACCATTTGCGATTGGCTAAAATAAATGCGGGGTCAGATAGGGAACCTAATCGTTTTCTAATCTCAGACGAAGTAGTGGAGGCTTCGTCTGACTCATCGACAGCACCAGAATCCCTGCTGTTAACGTCTTCACCAGTTTCCTCCATCTCAGTGTCCCGGCCAGAAGGACTGGCTTCAGGGTTTATTTGGGACCCCTCAAAGCTGCGGCTAGGGGAAAGGGGGCCGCCTAAAGGCCCAGCACTTTGGACCTCCCTCGTCTCATCTGGAACTCGTCCAGTAGATTCCTCCATATCCGAACTATTTGACGGGATTATTACCTTTAGTCTTAGACGGGCCGTTTGCTTGACGCGCGCCAGATTACCCTGCACAGGTAAAGACTGGGTCGTCTGACTTTCTCGGCCAAAACCATAAAAAAATATATACTTTGCCAAAAGAGCCCAACTCTAGAATGCGCCGAAGAAGAAGTATTGGTTCTAGGGTCAAGACAAGCTCTTGGACGGCCAGGGTTATTTGATGAAGATGATTCCATTTTATTGATTTTCAAAGAAAGAATAAAGAATAAAGAAGAGTAAAGAGAAGAAAAGATACCTGCTAAAGCGCCTGGACGATTCGGTGAAGAAAGCTGAGGCTGGGCGATCTCTCTCTCTCTCTAGAAAATTTGCAGAGCTTCTCTCTCTAGAAAAATTCGTTCAAAGTGTGAAATGATCAAATGTTTTCACACCAAGGATATTTATAGAGGAGTAAGAAACCTGTGGAGCCGGTCAAGAATGACCGAAGAAAGGATACAACGGTCGATTATGACCGGTAAAACCCAGAGAAAGGCGCGTCTTTTCCTTCATTTCAAATAAAGCTACCTTGGGTTAAAAAGTCTTAACCGCCAGATGGGCCTAAGGAAGCTACCTTGGATAAAAGGGCCTTAACCGTCAGATGGGCCAACAGTGAAAACTCTTTTAGGGGCAAATGTTGTAGCCTAAAATCTACGGTTCCTCTTACGACACTTGGGGTCATCTGAGCCCTACACGTGTCCTCCCCTGATGAATAGAGCAAAAGGATCTACCCTTTGGGCTAGGCTCTGATTGGTTAAAAGGCTGCTTTTCTGGCCCAAAAGGAAGTCAGAGGCCAGCCCGGTGAGGTGGCTGCATGAGAGTGGTTGATAAACCCTCCCAAATCATGGCCTGCCACGTGTCATGATCTGATTATTCAGGCAATCAGAAGCCACTATTGTAGGGCAGATTTTAAGGTTAGCTGTCATCTTGCTATCACTATAAATACCCCTGAAATCAGGAGAAAGATCATTCAATGCAAACAGTGCAAAATTACTCTGTAAAACTACTCTCTCGCTTTCTCTCTCTAGAATTACTTTTCTCTTACAAACACCTGATATCTGACTTAAGCTTCGGAGGGGGAACCACCACCCAAACCTCCAGGGTGAGTCCCTTTTTGCAGGTTCGGGAACGAAGCCCAGGCTTGGACTTGGTTGATTCAGACATTGTTGCACAAGTCTCCAAAGAAGAACCTCTAAGGGATACTAGTTTACTTGCTCGACAAGAAAGCACCATCTACAGCTTACTTGTTGGACAAGGGACAAAACACGTGGTGTTACAGTTTTGCAGTTTTTAGTTTTATTCATCTTCTTTATTTTCTCTAGCTATCATTGTTTTTCTTGTTCTGTATTAATTCATGAACTCCATTAGTTTAATTTATTGAGTTATTTTTTACTTTTTCTCTTTCGTTTATTTATTTTATTTAATTATGTTTTCCTTTATAGATCTAGTTTTTAATCTTTATTTGATGATAGAGTAGTTTTTTTTAGGGTTTAAAGGGATTCATAAATACATGAACGGGTTGATTTATGATGTTTCAATTATTACTTGATTAAACTATTTCCTATTGTTTGTTTTTGTTGCTTGTTGATTTGGTTTGGTCAGACTTGATTGATTAAGTTAGGCAATGTTAGATTATGCGACGAGAGGTATAAATCTGATGTTTAGGCTTACAACAATACGGAGAGCTATTTCTAACAAATTGCGAGAGCCTATTAGATTGGTGTTCTAAGGGAGACTGTGATTCGAGAAAACTTGTTTACCCTAGATAGTTTTGTTCAGTTGATTGTTGTCTGATTCATATTTTCAACCCTGACATGCATTCATGATGAACCTATGCCCTATATCTTTTTATTTTAGTTTTTCCTTATTTATTAGTTTAAAACCTTTCATCCCATATTTGTGACGTTGTTTAGTTTCTCTACAATTTAAAAGTTGGATCAAACACAATCACCTCTCTATGGATTTGACCCTACTTACCTTACTACATTGTTAGGAGGTTTTGTTAGATTTTTATTTTTTGACAGGTGTACGACATGCTGTCAATAGGTTTTTCCATATCTAATTTGATGGCGACCCACCCCTCATTACCCTTTTTCTTGCTGAAGGAATGGAACACCTCATGAGCTATCAGGATATTATCCTGAATTAATCTTTCAGGAACAAAAGCTCCTTGAAGGGGGTGAATAATTTTACCCATAACAACTTTCAGCCGATTAGTAATTACTTTTGAAATTATCTTATAGATAGTAGAGCAAAGACTAATAGGACGAAAATGATTTGCACACGAGGGATTATCGATTCTAGGGATTAAAGCAAGAAAAGTATGATTAATTTCTTTTAATAAATTACCAGAGTGGAAAAAAGCATTGACAGCTCGGACAGTAGAATTCCCAACTAAATTCCATTAATGCTGGAAGAAAAAAAAGGAGGGAATCCGTTTGGCCCTGGTGATTTATCGGGTGCTAGATCGAAAGTAGCATCCTTAATTTCATCATATGAAACCTGATTAGTTAAGAACATATTATCTTCAACAGAAATAACTGGGGAAAGAAGGGAAAAATCCTCCTCTTCATCAAATGAACACAGCTGGTTGGAGATAAATCGACAGTGGAATTCTAAATTAATTCTTGTGAGATGCAAAGAGGGGAGCTAATAACTTGATTATCAACTGTTGTAAACTCCTTAATATGATTTTTATTTCTTCTAATTGAGGCATGAGCATGATAATATTTGGTGTTAGCATCACCTAAATGAAGATGGTCGATTTTGCTCTTTTGCATCCAATATTCTCTACTAAAAGAAAGAAGACTCTCCCTTTTTTTAAAAAAAAGGTATGACTTAAAATTTAAATGATGCATTGAACAAGAGGAGTTACTGATAAGTTTTTCTTGGATTGTTTCAAGCTTTTATCTACTAGCCGAATTTGTCTAAAAACATTACCAAACTGTGTATGATTCCAATGTTTAGAGTTTTCGTTTAAAAGTTTAAAATTTTTAACGAGATTAAACATATGAGAACCATTAAAGTGGATACACCACGTTTTTTTAACTAGTTTATCATAGTGTTTACATAAGCACTATATTTTTTTTAAAATGAAAAGCAGGTGCTTTGGGAACAGATGAATTAGATAGATCAAGAGCTTTGGCAATGATCCGAAGAAGTGAAGGGATGGTGTTTTAATTTTGCTTGGGGAAAGATGTCTAACCAAGAAGTGCTAGCCACTCCTTTATCTAGCCTTTCCAAAATGTTGTTTGGCCCGACCCTTTTATTTTTCCAGGTATCCCTAGATCCCAAAAATGGGATTTCTACACAAGGAGCACGATTCGAAAAGTTATGCATAATATGAACTCTATCGGAGTTAAATGGAGCTCCTCCCAATTTATCAAGCTCACAACTTAACTCATTAAAGTCTCCAAGAATAATAAAAGGGGAATTGAGACTGCTAATATACAATATTAACTCTTCCCAAAATTCAGTTGTGTGTTCATGTCTTGCAGGGGCCTAAATAAAGATAGTAATGCATGAAATATTTGCATCAAGAAGAGAAATAGAACAAGAGATAAACCGAGAGGATTTATAGATTACAACCAAATTAAAGGGATTATAATTACAATCTTTCCAAAATAACCATACACCACCTGCTGGCCCAATAGTGGGAATATAATCAAAGTAGTGAAACCCACATTGATTACATGGTGGCTAAAGGATTAAGATCCTAACTTTGTGATTCATCAGGACTGAGGAACCCCCCACATCCCCTGCATTGATCAAACTTAAAAGGCAGTATAGATGAAATGATAGCATGTTAAAGTGGTTACGTAACAGCATGTTTTCAAAGCTAAAAAACCAAATTCCCATACAATCATGACAGAGTATAATAGTAATCTTTTAGATAAATAAGATTATTTAAATTGGAAATGATCGAATTGATATTCTGAAATAGAGAGCAATCATAAATAGAAGACAAATTTCTAACATGCAACCTTAGATTAACCAAGTGTTTTGAAGTGGAAAAATATCCGCCTGATCATCCAAGAGAATAAAAGATCATGAATTATAATCCATCTACTTTCATACAAAGATAAAACAAACACTATTTGACAATAATAAAATAGATTTTCTATAATGAGGACCAATTTTAAGACATAACCTTCAGGAGGAAAAAACAGAGAAAAATAAAGTTCTCCATTCCAGTAGCTACTTGAGCCGAGAACAGTGTTATAACAGAGTTTCATAGAAGAATAATAAACTATTATAGAAGACAAATTAGATTCTAGATTACCTAAGAATACACTTCTACCTCTCTTGACTATAAGAAAGAAAATCTGAAGTATTACCTGACTTACACTAGAGAATCCTGAAAATACCAATAGTATTTTTCCCAAACAAATGTGACTGAGTATCAATTTAGACTTAATTTTAACTATGCATAACGTAGAGTGGATGATTACCTGTATAATAATATAGCGACACTTAAAAGGAGTATTCACTAGAGGATATTTTCTTAAGAAGTTACGACTGAGGAGTTTCAGCGTCCTAACAACAATGATCAAGTTTATCCGGGAAGCCTTTTTTTAGGCACAAGAGAGATCTATATTATGGCAATAAGAACTAAAGAATGGACTTAAAAAATCTCCAATCTAATAGCTTCTGTAGCCTAAATCGGGGTTTTTATAACAGAGTAATACTTTGCAATACAACCAAAAAAATCCAATCCAATAAATTCTGAAGTCTAGATTGGATTTTGTTGAGTTTTCCATTACAAGGCTAGCCACTCCAAAATCAGTGATATACAGCTTTAAATAACTATAACTGTCAGCTAAAACAACCATAGATAGAGACCAGATTATTAACCAATTCCAAAGAAGGAGATTGATAAAATACTTGAAGAAACAAGAAGAGTTAATTAGGATTGGAACCTTAGCCATAAATCCCAATTTGAATTTGAATGGAAGAAAAAAAGAAACCTTTAATCCAATCAAAAGATTGGAACGGAATCCTTAAAATGAAACTAGAAGAATATAGCTACAACAATTCACAGAACAACAGATAATTATTGACATGAATTGAGATTTTTTCCCGAGAAGACGCGACCCCAATTTGGGGAAAAATTTTGGGCTGATTTGAGATTAAATTTTAGAATTGGTTTCTGTTGATTACTGCTAATACCACTAAAAGACTGATGATAGATGTAATTAGGAAGGATTTGGCATTTTGAGTGAATTTGCAATTCACATAATCGAATTGGGGAAAGTTTGGGAGGCTAGGGTTTTTAATTTTTCGGGTTTTCAAAGACTTTAAGCCATGGACTCTCCCTCTCTCTTACTTTCTCTCTCATCTTTTTACTTTTTCCGACCTATTAGTGTCAATCATATCTTTATGGGAGCTTATAAACTACCCCCATTTTTTTTAGCCAATAAAGTAAAAGTCAAGCATATCCTTATGTTATGGGATCTTATAAAATATAGGAAAATTAATAAGAGCAGTTCCAATTATAACCGATCTACCATAATAAGTATCAACTATTGAATATCCCACAGCAAGCCAAACTTTCACCCTTATTTTACAAGCGTGGTCCCATATCACTGGTGACCGGCTAACCTTGTAAAATATCGTTTTTTCTTTTACTTTTTTATAATGTGCTGCAATTTTATTTTACCTTGCCACATTATTTTGTCTTCCTCTGCACTAGATCTTCCTCTATGGTTCTTGGTTCAGTTTAGCTGCATTCTATCCCATCTTTAAAAAGCTATCTTCTTTCTGCACTCTATCACCTCCTTACCTCCATATCTATTAATTATTCTCTCACACAATAAATTAGATGATGACAAAAAAGAAAGGACTTTCTAATTTCAAATGGTAGATCTGTAGATATAGAATCAAAATTCTTTTGGAATAAGTCTCCCGATTCGGGCTCTGCTAATTTAATAGGGTGGAATAAAATTTGTGTTCCCAAAAAGTTCGGCGGTTTGGGTTTTAGGAAAGTGCATGTTAATAATGTTGCTTTACAAATGAAGTTGCTTTAGAATATTATTGATAACCCATCTAATTTATGAGTTAAGATGATTTCTAAAAAATATCTCAAAGGTTTATCTATTCTTGATTATTCTCCTTCTAGTAATTGTTCTTGGCAGTGGAAAAAACTTATCTCATCAAGCGATATGTTTAAGAAAGGTTTAAGATGGATTGTTAACTCGGGTGTTCAAGTTTCTTTTTGGGAAGATAATTGGGTTTTTCAGTATCCAATCTCTTCTACTTGTGTCCCTTGTAGGGGGTATGAGAATTTAAAGGTTAGTGACGTTATTAATGAGTATCGGCAGTGGAATAAAGAGTTACTAGCTTTTATTGTGCCTTCGAACATTTGTCAAACTATTTATAGTTTATCTCTTCCGCAGAAAGTGGATTCTGATAAATTAATTTGGGGTTTGACTTCGGATGGTAATTATTCTGTAAAGTCAGGGGCTTTGTTAGTTCAGGGGCTGACTATCGATCCTCCTCCCCCGAAGCCTTTCTCTTGGATTTGGGGGCTGAAAATTCCTCCTAAAATCAAGAATTTTCTTTGGAAAATTTGTCAATATGGTCTTCCGACTAACTTCAAAAAAGTCATGTCTACCTCCCTCAGGAATGCATTTTTTGTAATCATCATTCTGAAGATGTTATTCATCTTCTCTTTGTTTGTCCATTCACAAGAGATGTGTTTTCTTGGATTCATGATCTTTATGGGTGGACTTGTCCCCCTCCCATTACTCTGTCTGATGATATTGTATCTAATTTAAATCTTATTAAGGATAGCTCGTCCTGCTTAGATTTGACTCATTTTTGTTTTACTTGGTGGTTTATTTGGTTTTCTAGAAATAAAGTTATTTTCCAGGATGAGGTGTCCTCTCCTGTTGCTACAGCTCATAGTGTGGTTAATTATTTTCTTAGTTGGGTTAAAGCTCAATCGCAAGATAGTTTGTTGGATATAATCCCGAAAATTTCTCCTTCTCCGATTAATAAGAATGTGGAGGTGTCTTGGGCCCCCCTCCTATGAATGGTTTTAAGCTAAATTTTGATGGTTCCAAGCTTTCTAATGGGCAAGCTTCCTTTGGGTTCACTATTCGGGATCATTTGGGAGGTCTTTGTCTTGCTGGTGTTATGGCTCTTTCTTCAGATTGTTCTATTCTTCAAGCTGAAGCTTGGGGTCTGCGGTAAGGCGTGAAGGCGGCCAGGTTTCTTAATATCTCCTCTCTTATTGTTGAAGGAGATAACCTTGTTGTCATCAATTCTCATTAGGAGGTCTTTGGAAGGTTCCGTGGGAAATTTCTGCTTTGATCTTTGATTCGGTTGAAGACCTGAAGAGTGTTCCTGAAGTCTCGTTCAACCACTGTTTTAGGGAAGCGAATCAAGCGGCGGATTTCATGGCTCATAGGGGTCACGAGGCTTCGTCTTTATTGTATTGGTTTTCTTCTTCTAATTTGGTTTTTTCTTCCATCATTCGAAAGGATGCTGTAGGCTGGTCCTATATTAGGAACCAGACCTAGTTTTTTCTTTCCTGTAACAAAAAAAAAATCCTGCAATTTGGTTGCGGTTAATTTTTATATAGCGATTGTTAGTTGTTGGCGCAATATTCGTTTAGTTGAGTTTCCACTACAATTAGGTGTTGTAGTTTTGTTTTAAGAAAATAAAGTGGAAATTACAAAGAAAATTCTAGATTTCAGGGACCGATAACTTGTTTTTACAGTTGTGCGTTTCAACTTTCAGTGTTAGGCTCTCTAATTTTTGAGTTAAATTTGATAACTTTAATCAATCTCATTGCTTCAATAAAATTTCAGATTTGCTAATTTTGAGTAGTCTTATAGTTTTTTCCTTTCTTTTGTAGAGAAGATTAGGTGCTCGTGCTGGGCAAAATCCATAATGAAATTGAGAGTTTAGGGAGGAAGAAAGGAGAAGAAAGTAAGGTCAGCCATTGTTGGCTTAGTTGAGAGCTCGAAGAGCTAGAGAGAGAATTGAGTAAAATGACTACCTTTTATCATTTGATAAGTGGTAAAATGAATCATTACAACAACTAATCTATTTATACTACAATGTAATAACAAGAGTAAAGCTAGAGTTAAACTACTCTACTACATTAAGCATAAACTCCAATCCCCTCCCCCCTCAAACTGAAAATGGTTGAACAACCATTTGTAGTTTGAACTTTCAAAGGAAACAAACATAGCTCGTGTACAAAGTATCTCTGGAAACAACAATTCGGGAACCATAAGTGTTGAAGTTGGCAACATCTTCCCTAAGCACACATGTTTTATCATTTGATTTTCAGAAACCATTGTTCACTGTGATTCGCGATTTCGCTGTTGAGAAATCTCACGGAGAAGGAAAAGTTTGCAGCGTGAAGAAGCGAATAATAGAGCTTATAATTGCAGAGATTTATTCGACCAAAAATCACAAGGAATGTCGCAAGAAAAAAATCCAGAGTCTTTAGCCAATCTTCAAAATCAGAAAGATCGTCTCCTCTGAAAAACAGGAAAATTTCGAAGCCACCAAATTCAACTCAAGAACCATAAACTTTAGCTCAAGAACGATGGAATCAAGACTTCAAAGAAACTTCAAATCGCAATCATTCCTTGAAAATCAGAAAACAGTGAATAATCTTCTCCTTTATAGATTGATCAAGAAGAATTTTCGTCGAATTGACTCGAATACACTTCGGTTCTTCAAAATTGAATTTCGGAAATTTCTGAATTCGGAATTCACAAGAAATTTTGCCAGAATTTGAGGTTATTGAACTTCGAAATCGAAGAACAGCTCGCAAATTCAGAGGAAGATATGAGTGAATTGGTCGCAAATTCAACCACAAATGCAGCAAAAGAACTTTAAGAAATCCTCAATTGAACTCACATTGAGTTAAACACGAATTTAGGTTGAAAATTTTCCAGAAAAATCAACTCGACAAACGCCAAATTAGAGAACTAAATAGAAAGAATCTAGAAGAATTTAGGAACGAAAATGAGAAAAATCAAGAGAGTTTGAGATTTGAAATGAAGAACATCGAGCTATGAATCGCTGGAAAATCGAGATTGGGGAACAAGAACTCTAGAGATTGTTTATCGAAGAAATTTGTGGAATTAGTGAGCTAGGATTCGAATCCTGCTCTGATACCATAACGAAATTGGGAGTTTAGGGAGGAAGAAAGGAGAAGAAACTAAGGTCAGCCATTGTTGGCTTAGTTGAGAGCTCGAAGAGCTAGAGAGAGAATTGAGTAAAATGACTACATTTTATCATTTGATAAGTGGTAAAATGAACCATTACAACAACTAATCTATTTATACTACAATGTAATAACAAGAGTAAAGCTAGAGTTAAACTACTCTACTACATTAAGCATAAACTCCAATAATCCACTTTCTATGGAGCAACTAATTGAACCACAAAGCTGCCAGAATAATGTTAAGATTTTCCTATATCTTTTGATTTCAATCTTGCCATAAGGGGAGAAGAGAACAATGATTTTTTAAAAATTCAAAGGAAAAAGAGATTGGGTGGCCTGAAACACGGAAGTTAACAAGAAGCAAAGGAATGGGAGAAGGAGGGAAGAAAACTGGGTGTTGGCCACGTGACCAAATTTACCTGTTGTAGCAGGAAATTGACTTGCTAGGACCACTCTTATAAAATAAGGTCGAAAGTTTGGTGTGCTGTAGAATATTCAATAGCTGAGACTTATTATATGGCAGGAGGGTCATAGTTGGGACCGCTCTTATCAATTATTTCTAAAATATATCATTAGAATATATCGAGGTTAAAGAACGTGGATGTGATTGGAGTTAATGGCTAAAATTATTGGATAAATAGAAAAATAGATATTACACTAAACATAGAGGTTATATTTTGTTGAAAAAAAACCAAGCTTGCTTGGCGTATTTGGTTGAAGATTGACTATATATATTGTTTCGGGAGTGAAACAGGGACGTCAAGGGTTGACGACCTTCGGAGGGATGGCAAGACTTGGCGTCTACTGGAGTTGGCGGTCAAATAGTTGTCGAGTGCCTGCACAAGTAACAAAGATGACTGACCTCGGGGGATTGCCCAGGAAACCCACTCCGATGCCTAAGTCAGACAAGGTCGACAAGATAAAGTGCAGGCAAGGTAAAAGTGGTTAGGAAAGTGCATCCCTTGAGAACAGTGCAGGGGGTCTATTTATAGCCCATGTAGGTCGGTTCCTTGTTGTACGATCTCTTATGTATACGTGTACGATATATGCGTATCCACGTGCCTATGTCGGCAAGGCCTTACTTGTCGGCACCAACTATGACATGCTTATTAGATTGGTCTACATATCTTCTATGATCGTCGACATTTATCACTGAACATGGCGGCCATCATGCCAAGGGGTTGTCGGCCATCATGTCAAGGTCTTGTACATGTCGTATTAATGACCTAGTAACACCATGTTGGAACCTTGGCGGCCTGACATGTATTCACCTTTATTGCTTAGCATGTTGGTATTCCGACAAGGCACACCATGTCGGGTGGTTGTTGGTAACTCCCATACAACTAGCCCCCCCCCCCCAAAGTGATATTGACTGTAGTCGGCATCAACTTGGCGGCTTTATTTCTCGTAACATGTCTTTAAGATGTCTGCATTTGCATACAATGATTTTTCGCTTGGTGATGGTGGACAAATTGTTTTAGTGCTTTAGTACTGTACATGGCAGCCATCAAGCCACGGTGTTGTACATGTCGTATCAAGGATCTAGTAATATCATGTTGGACCTTGGCGGCCTCACATACTTTCACCTTTATTGCTCCGTATATTTCCCTGGCCATGGTGCAAGGTACTCACAACCATGGTGATGGTGTCATACCTTGGCTGCCAGCGATGCTTTGATTTGTTTGCTTTGTAGCTGTCTTTTTCGTTGTCTATATTATTGCCGACGTATGTTTTGTTTGCCTTGTGAAAAATATCGGTTAGAAACCATAATTATTTTCTAAGTGTTGGTTGGAAACCATATAAACTTTTATTTTCATGGCATATGTATTGTGAAAATATTGGTTAGAAACCATATTTATGACCTAAGGATTGGTTGGAAACCATATACACTTTTATATTTTATGGCATCTATATAATGAAAATATTGGTTATAAACCATATTTATTTTAAGTGTTGGTTGGAAACCATATACACTTTTTTATGCCAGGCTGTCATGCCATGACATTTTGTAATGTCAATTTCCATCGTCATGGTATGCCTTTTCGGCATGCCATATTTTCTAAGTGTTGTTTGGAAACCATATACACTTTTTTATGTTTGGCTGCCATGCTATGACATTTCGTAATATCAAGGTTGTCATGCCAACCTTTCAGCTCTGGCCGCCATGTCCGTGAACCATATTTGTTTTCTGAGTGTTGGTTAGAAACCATATACACTTTTTTATGTCTGGATGTCATGCTATGACATTCCGTAATATCAAGGTTGTCATGGTCATGGCAACCTTTTAGCTCTGGTCGCCATGTTCTGACCGCCATGTCCTGGCCGCCATGTCCTTTTTTTTTTTTTTTGAAAGATCCTGGCCGCCATGTCCTGGCCGCCATGCTATGGCGTCAGTAATGTCATGGTTGTCATAATTACGACAACGTTGTATCTTTGGCCACCATGTCCTGACCGCCATGCTATGGCGTTAGTAATGTCATGGTTATTACGACAACCTTGTATCTTTGGCCGCCTTGTCCTGGCCGCCATGTCCTGACCGCCATGCTATGACGTCAGTAATGTCATGGTCATGGCAACCTTTTAGCTCTGTCGCCATGTTCTGACCGCCATGCTATGACGTCAGTAATGTCATGGTTGTCATGATCATGACAACCTTTCAGCTCTGGTCGCCATGTCCTAACCGCCATGCTATGACATTAGTAATGTCATGGTTGTCGTAGTTATGGCAACCTTGTAGCTTTGGCCGCCATGCTATGGCGTTCTCATACACAAGTGTTGGTTGGAAACCATATACACTTTTTATGCGTATTTTGCTGTAAAAATAAGAACTTTAGATTAATGAATTTTTTTTTATTATAGATCCTATAGATACGTAATGAGTTTCCTAGCAGATGGTCAACGTTTCATTAATTTTACTATATATGTTTGCCCCCTCGTAAGTGGTGAGCTTTTGGTGCTTACAACCATGTTGAAAATTTTGAGCTTGAATGAGTTTATATTTTTTCACAAAATATTTCTTGTATTAGCAGCCTTTTTAAACTCCTCGCTTTTGATGAACTCATTAGCTTTGCCAAGGACGGCCGCCAAGGTCTTCAAACTCTTCCTTTCCAAATAACTTCTGAACTCACCATCTTTTAACCCAGTCATCAAGGTAAGCACTGCCACTTCTTGTTGTAGGTTAGGTATGGTTTCAGCTTCGCCATTGAATCTGCCAAGAAAGTCTCGTAGGCTTTCGTTCTCTCCTTGCTTCAACGCCATGAGTTCACTGGTTGTCCTTTCTCTTCTTCTGTTGTTGATAAACATTGTCTGAAATTCCGCCGACAAGTGATAGATTTTAGTGATCGACCCTGGCGACAAACTTCTGAACCATGTTTGAGTATGCCCGACAAGGTTGTCAGAAACACTTTGCACCAGATGGCATCCGATTGGGTGTAAAGCTGCATATGTCCCTCATATGCTGACAAGTGATCCTGTGGGTCAGTGCTGCCATCATACTTGCTTGTCGGCATCTTGAAGTATTTCATGGGTTCGTCAAGAATCTCTTTGATGAATGGGGAGTGCCTTGGCATAATGGGTGCAAGATGCCTTCCAGAGTAGGTACTTGATGGCCGTCATGTCTTGTCATTGTAATCGGATTCGTCCAACTCTTTTTCAAGTTGGCGACCGTCGTGAGAGAATGACTTGTTGCGCCTGATGGGGTTGTCATCCTGATCATGGCCAGTGATTCGACAAGGTCTCTCAAAGGACTGCCTTCATTGTTGTCATTGTTGGCTTGTTGAATTCCAGATGTCATTGCTTGGAGAACTACTTTCACCATCTCTATCTGCTCGGGGGTGAACTCAGACAATGAAGTATTTCTCGTTGGCTGGCTAAGAGGAGTGATTTCGCCAATCGGAACGTTGTCATCTTCCTCCGTCATGGTCTGCCTTGTCGGCATGCCATATTTCGACAAGTTTTGAGTCTCGCCAAGACCAGTTTTTCTAGGTGGAGTAGATGCCATCCCCTCCTTCTAGCGCCAATTGTTTCGGGAGTGAAACAGGGACGTCAAAGGTTGACGACCTTCGGAGGGATGGCAAGACTTGGCGTCTACTGGAGTTGGCGGTCAAATAGTTGTCGAGTGCCTGCACAAGTAACAAAGATGACTGACCTCGGGGGGTTGCCGAGGAAACCCACTTCGATGCCTAAGTCAGACAAGGTCGACAAGATAAAGTGCATGCGAGGTAAAAATGGGTAGGAAAGTAAGTCCCTTGAGAACAGTGCAGGGGGTCTATTTATAGCCCATGTAGGTCGGTTCCTTGTTGTACGATCTCGTCTGTACACATGTACGATATATGCGTATCCACGTGCCTATGTCGGCAAGGCCTTACTTGTCGGCACCAACTATGACATGCTTATTAGATTGGTCTACATATCTTTTATGATCGTCGACATTTATCATTGAACATGGTGGCCATCATGCCAAGGGGTTGTCGCCCATCATGTCAAGGTGTTGTACATGTCGTATTAATGACCTAGTAACACCATGTTGGGACCTTGGCGGCCCGACATGTTTTCACCTTTATTGCTTAGCATGTTGGTATTGTTGAAAAATGGTAAGGAAAGAAAAAAAAATAGACATAAAGATATGGTCCTAACCACAAATAATAAGATTGGTAAAGCATTTAAGATATCCCAAAAATACAAGTGTCATAAGACGAAGAGAGAAATAACTTGGCATAACGAAAGCATTCTTGAAAAATCTAATATTGTCGGCAATACAGACATTCAGCTTAATTAATAAACTTCACAGGGGTGCCACACTGCCACCTATAATATGGTATCAAATATCGTCTATATCACTACATTTGTTCATCCTATGCACCCAAAATAAGAATTAAATAATATTTAATTTAATAGGCTGCAAGAAGAAAAAATACATATGATTTTTCCCCTCAAGTTGTAAATTGTAATAGAGCAAAAGTCTCTCTGCAGTTGCAAAATCTATTAAAAAAAACAGAAACCACATATGCAGCTAAGACTAAGAGCCATGAATTTAGAGCATGTTCCACTATACAGCCTCATTTTTAACACAGATCACCATACATTACTAGTGATAAAAAAAAAGTTCACAATTTAAAGGGGGAAGGAGATCAACGAGAACAAAAATGATCCTCGACCCCAGGGTATGCAACTAAAGCTTAAGTGCTTCTCTCAACCCAATGCTGAAATTGCTCTCTTGATCCTTTTTACCTGGAGCTGGTCTTGGATTCCCACTTTGCATCATCGCGACAAATTCATTGTAGTCAATACGCCCATCCTACAGTTGAATGGTGACAATATATCCCGTTAGTCGCTGATTACAGTTCAGCTCAAAATTGTAGTATCAAATGGCATATAATCCTAAGATATCATACATTGAGATTGCAAAAGAAAATGTTACTTACATTATCTTGATCAGCGTCTCTAATCATTTCCTCCAACCGTGCATCTTGCATTCCGAACTCTTCGCAGGCTTGCTGAAGCTCGTCTGCAGTAATATAACCACTTCCGTCCTTGTCAAAGTAATTAAATGCCGCAAATAAATTATCATGTTTATCAATTTTGTTCAAATGTAATGTTGCAGCGATGAACTCTCCATAATCAATTGTTCCACTGTTATCAACATCAGCCTGTGACATGAGATTGTAGAAAGCATTAGAAACAACATTGAAAAATACAAGTCATCCACCAATTGAAATGTAGTTCTATAGAATTCAAACCTTAAAATATCAAATATATTACTAATTTTAATTTATATTATCCTACGCAATTTGTCAGACTTACCCTACTTATATGCATCATCAGCTAGCCAACCATACATATAGTGAAAAAATGTATATATATTCATATAGTTCCATATAGTAGAGTCAGAAAATTGATTGAAATGTCACTTGACAAAGTATAAATAAATGGTGGATTGCAAGAGTTCATGTTTTCTTATCTGACTAGCCCTGAATGCAGCCAACTCTCCCATAACTGTCATGTCCACAGCAAAGATGCATAATGCACCTAGGAAAATGGCCTTTACCTCAAAATAAAACCGGACACATAGACCTTAGGAATTTCCAACTTACACATGATATAGTGATTTAAAATGCCTAAACCTATGAAGTTACATCACACAAATATGTGTTACGCACACACATATCTCAGTACTCACAACTAGGGGTGATAATGAGCCTGACAAGCTCGGCTCGAGTTCGGACTCGGCTCGGTCAAAGCTCGGCTCGTTGTGGCTCGGCTCGAGTTCGGGCTCGGCTCGAGACTTAAACGAGCCGAGTTGAGCTAAGCAAAGCTCGGCTCGAAAAGCTCGTGAACAGCTCGATTAATATTTTATACTAAAAAAATATTTTATATTAAAAAATTATTTATATATTAAAAATTATATTAAGTATTTCTTTTAAAATATTAACTCAACTAAGGTATATACAGATTTTTCGCAAAATAAATTTCCCAAACGAGCTCGAGCCCATAATCGAACCCGAGTTCGAGCCGAGCCTAAAAACGAGCTCGAGCCTAGCCGAGCTCACGAGCCGAGCCGAGCCCATGAAAAGTTAAACGAGCTCGAGCCGAGCCCCGTGCTATTCGGGCTCGGCTCGTTCGATAAGCACCCCTACTCACAACAGGAACACAGTAAATGGATAGGGGATTTAGAGAGAATGGAGAACGGCAAAACAGAGTTCTGATGTTTAGTTGGGGAAGGGCAGAGCGAAATATGAGGATTCATCTCCTTCCCTCTTCAATGAAATAAACTCATTCCAAGTTGAAATGATTTGAAAGAAAAATCCTATCTTCCCTTTCCCTCTCCTCCCCTCTTCTTCCCTCCCTTCCCCCTCCTTCCATATCCAAACACACTACACGTATCTGAAAATTCACTCTTCCTAGTTATAGCAAAAATATCTGAACTTTTTTTAGTTTAGATGACAACCATATGCATAAATACAACATAACAAGATGTAAAAGTGCTTTTTATTGTAGTTCACAAGCAGGCAGAAAAAGGATATTTCTCCATTGCAACTAGTTCTTTAGTATGGCAATTCTACAAAACACTGCTTGTGGTGAACCAGAAGCAGAAGCAGCGGTCATAATACACTGGCAAAGACTGCTCCTCAAGTAGCAAGTAGATACAGCCACAGCATGGTAGCATATAAAGGATATACTTCTATGACGACAGCCAGGTCTAACTGTTTCACCAAACGTTTCTGCTAGAACAAGTGGACGATACCACCGTCCCATCATCCTTCATCAAGCTAAGACACAGGTTTTCATATATCAAATTGATACTTACTGCTTGCATAAGATCATATATTTCAGACTCCTTGAGGTTTGCACCAGCCTTCTCAAGTCCAACCTTGAGTTCTTCGTAAGTGATTTGGCCACTATTGTCTGTGTCTATCATTTTGAACATCTCTTTAAGGCCTGCAATTTCTTCTTCAGACAGGCAATCTGCAATCACCTGCAATATACAAATAATTCATTTATGAGTCACTTTTTACATATGAAATAAAAATCAGGTGTGCTGTTTACTCAGGATGACAAAAACATCATATGACTTCTAAAATAAATTGTAGCTAAGCTGCATAACTTTCATCTTGATAAAGAATTCTTTTTACCATATTTAAAACTTACTCTAAGAGCCATTTTCTTGAGTTTATTCATGGCCCTGAACTGCTTCAAACGACTCAGAACAGCAGAATCGAGAGGTTTGTCAGGAGCCACACCATCAACCTGCACCCAAGGATGGCCTGCAAGGAATTTGAGTCAAGCATAAGCAAGAAATTTTATTTTTCAAGTATTCGACATCTCAAGGAATTTGAACTTGATGGACACAGGAAGAAATGAGGGATCATTTTCTTTGCTTTTGACATGAGCTACAGGTTGAGAACAAAACTCAGAGATGTAGCGAGGATGGTACCTAGAACCCCATTTCTGGAAATAAAAAAGTGTGATAAAAAAATTCCAAGTATTTCTTTAAACAAAAATTAGACAGGGTTAGGGGTGCCAAATATCGGTGTGCATCTGCACGTCAAGCATATCAAAGCTCGATAATTTGAAAATAAGAGGACTCTGTCCTAAAATTGGTCTAAGTGCAAGGGGAAATGGCATTTATAAAGTACTTCCTCCTTTCTTTTTTTCACTTGCAACGTTTCCGTTTTTGGAAGTTGCATATTACTTGCAACATTGACATTTTTGGCAATATATTCTCTCTTTCTCTCTCCTAGCACATGGGGGTTCTTTTTTATCTCTCTCCTCTCCTAAATTCTTGTGCCATACTTCAATGTTGCAAGTAAAAAGACGGATGAACTACATCATAAAATTGGACAAGTCTACCCCACCACCTCATGACTCTATGGTCTAAGGTTCACATCTCTTGATGACTTATTTGAGGAAAAACACCTTCCTCGTATAACTGCAATTTTATAGTTTGTATTATTTGCATGTCCAATTGCAACAAGTAATTGACTAAATAAAAATGAACCTAAACTCTAGAAACAAGGAGCCTAAGGTGTTTGGAAAACAATGAACTCGTAGTTCAAAATAAAGGAACTTAAAGCCTACAAACAATTGACCTGCAACTCAAAAAATATGGATCTATCTTTCCTTACTTCCTCAAATTATGACCACATCCAATGTAGCATGCGCGCTCACACACACACACACACGCACATGCACGCACGCACACACACATACACACACACACATGCACGCACACACGCACACAATGCACATTTTTTACGGTAAAATGTCCAAGGCAATGTCTTTCTTCGTACTTTGTCTTGAATGTGTAGCTGTGTAACAAATTGATCTCTGACACAAATCTATACCCATATCTATATTGCGTCATTTGATGTTGACACAGTTATGCTAAGTGCAGTTGACATAGGCTAGGAATTAAGCAATCAAAGATTAGCTGCTTAGGTAGTACATGGCAAAGAATATCCATGCCTCTCTAGTACCAACGCTAAGCATTGGGGCATGCAGCCTTAGGTATCTATTGGAAATATATAGTTTATAAGAACATATAAATAGACAGAACCGGACCAACTTGTGGTTTAATGATCCTAGGTTTGAGAAGAAAACAAAAAAAGGAATTTCTCAAAATAATACCCATTTGTTCCTGGTTAAACTACTCCAAACAGTAAAACATAGAAGGAAGCATTTGGAACAACTCACATAGAACTTCATGTGCATTCAGTCGTTTTTTAGGATCACGAACAAGCATTCCCCTCACCAGATCTTTTGCCTCTTCTGAGATACTGGGCCAAGGATCTGAGGAGAAGTCAAGATCTCCATGCAGGACTTGTTCAAATATCCCTTGCTCGGATTCTGCACATTTAGTTTCCAGTATGTTTATAAATTATTTGGATCAGAACTATCATACTCAAAAAAGCTTTACGTCCACCATATCCCAGATAAGATTAGAATTCTCACCTCCCCAGAATGGAGGTACTCCACTAAGTAAGATGTAAATTATGACTCCCGCACTCCAGACATCTGCCTCTGGACCATAACGTTTCCGTAAAACTTCAGGTGCAACATAGTAAGGGCTCCCAACCACATCAGTAAACTTCTCACCTGGACGATATTCACAAAGATCCTTGACAATGAGATTTTAAGAACGAAGATACAACAAGTCAACAAGCAAATGACCTGTCAAGAACAATCTAAAGGAGATTTGAGAGGCAGGCAGACTTGACCAAACTCTTCTAACAAGATTGATTGAAAAAATTCAAAACATCTTAGCCATGAAAAACAGAACTTTATCAAACACAAGAGAGTAAGAGACCTTAAAAACTCAGTCCTAACATTCTCATTCGTTAGATGCTGAGCCAATTGAACAATATAGATGGTTAAATATCAATCATTGAGTTTCAAGACACAACTAAGAGCCAACCATTTCAAGAAAACGGCTTACAGCTTACAACAAATGTTAAGGCCCGTGGAAGCTAATTGACTGACTCATGAAGCCATAGGCATATATTGGAAACAGCTTATTAGTACAATAACCTGGTGCAAGAGATCCATTATTCAATGATGTGGGCCAACACTATGCAAAAAATTAGAGAAGGTAACTAACTTATCAGTAAGCTAGTTTTTTTCCCCAAAACAGATAACAATGCAATACTATAGAAAAAATAAGAGAAGCTAACAAATCATTAATAATAATACAGGACTAATCTATGCAGAGACCTGAAGAGTCAAACTTTCTTTCCATGGCCCTTAAGGTTTCTTGAAAACCAAGGGAAAAACCACATAGAGCGATGCAGCACTACAGCAAGCATAGAGTACATTTTTAAGATAACCACTAAAATAATTTCATCGCAACACACTACTCTAACAACCAAAGTATCCTTTATAAATTTGTTAACAGCCATAAATAAGCAAGAATGTGAAAAGTTTATACATAGTGAATGCGAGGAAATACATATGGGAGACAATGGAATAATATATATATATATATACCTGGCTTGAAAAATATTGATAGTCCAAAATCAATAGTTTTAAGGGGTGAATCCTCCTCCTGACTCACAAAGAGAAAATTTTCTGGTTTGAGATCACGATGCATTACTCCCAAAGAGTGGCAAGTTTCCACAACACCAACTATAGTCCGTGCAAGATCAGCTGCCTGTCGTTCTGTATAATGTCCACGCTGAATGATCCTATCGAAAAGTTCACCCCCTTTGCAGAGTTCCATCACAAGATGAACTGCCACTGCATCCTCATAAGCCCCTTTGATAGCAATAACATGAGGATGCCCTGCAAGATGGTGCATTATCTGAATTTCCCTCCTTACATCCTCCACATCCTCATCAGTCAGCAGCTTCCGTTTTGCTATTGATTTACAGGCATACTCCTTCCCAGTAGCCTTCTCTATACACATAAATGTTGTCCCAAACTGCCCTTGTCCTAATTTTTTACCCAAACTGTAGAACTCCTTAATATTTCCCGTCTTTTTTAGCAAGACAGACTCCACTCGGAGCCCTGCACTTGGTACTCTTTTAAACTGAATGGGCTTTTTTGGTTTTGCTTGTTCCACTGGTTCAGCTTCCGCTTTCGGAATTACCACTGGTTCAACTACTGGTTTCGACACCGGTGTTTGCTCAGTTTCGGGTTTTGGCATAGTGATTTGTTTAGGAGGTTCACTTTGGGTGGGCAAAGGCCCTTCCCCTTCTTTAGGGGCAGGAGATGGGGAAGAAGGTGAATGATGGCTATCTCCATTGGAAACAGAAGCTGTATCGTCCGGTGATCGACTTCGCCATACTACAGCTGAAACTGTTTGCAGGAAGCCATCCCTTGAAATACTCGGTCCAACACAAGTATTTCCCATCTAAATCCCTCAAATCAACTTCTTCTTATTACACCCCCTATCTTTAACATCAAGATCCAATGCTACCAAACTTCTAATTGCATAAATTAAGATCTAAGATCAAGATCAGAAACTCAAACAACCTCTCAAAGTCAAACCCTTCAAATCCAACTCAAACTTGAACAACAAACTGATTTAACTTGATTGATCTAAAATCAACAGAAACCACAACTAATATCAATTTAATATGAATTAGAGAAGCTTCAATCTGCTTAAGTACAACAATGGCTCACATTCCATATGAACTGAAGCACAAAACTTATAAAGATCAAAACTCTAAGCCAAAAAAAAATACCCACAAATCTTCAAGCAATCCAAGTTTATTGCAAAATATTGGAACTAAAACAATAAGGATAGCACTCAGTAAAAAAAAAAAAAAAAAAAGCTAAATCCTTGAAAGTTGAAACTCCTCAACTAGCAAAAATAAATACCCAGAAAATGAGGACAATGTCATATCAAAGACAAGATCAAGTAAAAAGAGCAAGTGGGTTTACCAAATAAAGCTCTAGAAAACCAACCCTTCAACCTTGAATTAGCAGGGAAGAAGAAGATATCAAAAGCAGAAAAACCACTAAGAAATTAATGCAGTCAAACAAACAGGTAGAATGGACCAGCTGGGTGTGGGAGTATTAATTAAAATTTGCAGTAGATTATATACTGCTGTTAATATTAATTAAATCAGAGGAGTAAGAGGGTATGTAGATCAAAATAATGGATAAAAAAACAGGGGAAGAACAACAACGTTGCAAATTGCAAATGTTGGGGAGAGAGTTTTGAGTTGTGGTTGACAAGGTTTACCAGGTCAATAAAGTTAATGCTTTATATGGCGAGATTTTTGGGAGGGATTATGGATTTGTCTAGTGTGGTAGGGGTTTGAGGCTTTTGTCCTTTCAAATCTTGTTTTTGGTGTTTACCCAAACGCGTCTCCACCGGCAGTTCACATTTCGGGCATGTTCAGCAAGTTGTACCTTTCGATGTGATATTAGTTAGTTGTTATATGTGTCGTAACTCGTACTCCCTCTGCTTTTTTTTATTTGCTACATTTGACTTGTACGGTTTTCAAAGCATTATTTAACTCTTAATATCTCTTATTTCGCTTAAGTAAAAATTATAAAAATTTGATATTATGAATCTACACGTCGAGACGAATCTAACAAGATCACACATGACTATATTTTTACTTATAAAATAATCAGAATAATCGATCAAAGTAGTGGCTTCATTCCCAAGAAATCAAATGTAGCAAATAAAAAAAAGCAGAGGGAGTAGCTGTTAGTAGTTGGTGTACGTTGTTAATGGTTAGCTGTCAAAGTAGGGAAAAAATATTGATGTTCGGTAAAAAAAGTTGCCACAGTAGTTGTTTTACAAATAACTAGTCAAAATGTTGCGCCAAACAGGCCCTTCGTTACTCTATTTTGGGTACGTCATTTTCACCTAGATAAACCAAATTTGACGTTTTAATTTGAATAGATCTGATCATTTCTAATATATTTATACTTCCTGCATTTCTTTTTAAGTGACTGAAAGAGAAAGTGGGAGGAAACCAAGGAGGGTAGAGAGAAAGTTGGGACCATTTGTTTAACTAATCAAATTTGAGTATTGAATGAAATAAGTAGGTGAAACAATTATATAATGAAATTTGGGGCCACCTTCTTGCCATTCAAAGAAATCAATCATTTATTTTGACATTTTCAAATAAGGGAAGTTAGTCACTTAAAAAGAAATGGAGCAAGTATTACACTTGCTTTGAAACCTGTGTGATGTACAAGGTGGATAATTATATTTGTTGGTAATATAAATCTATAAAGATGAGTTTTAATTACTTTACAAACTCAGATACTCAATTATTCTACTTACGACAAACTCTTATACTTATCTTTCATTTTCTCTTAAACTCTTGTACATTATTTGGTTATTCAATTTTCATCAAATTGTTGTACTTATCTTTTTGGTTATCTCAAACTCTCATAATTTTATGCATTATTCATAGCCTACTACAATTCGTATTTATTATAATGATATACTCATACTCGTGTTTTAATTTCTTAACTAGTTTTAAAGCTTGTGCGTTGCACGGGTTGTTATTTATTTTACGATTTTTTCACCATATACCCCTAACAATTTTTTTTTGCACCATATACCCTTTCAACTTTTGAAATTCACCATATACCCCCCACTTTTGAAATAATACATCCACTTACCCTTAATGACTAACGGAGTTAAACTTCGTTAGTCATTAACCCCTAATCCCCACTCTAATCCTAATTAACTAACCTAAATCTACCCCTAACTCTAACCCTAACCGTAATCTAATACCCTAACCCTAACCATCCCTCCCCCACCCCTTACCCCTTACCCCACTGCCCCACCACCCCCTCGTATTTATTATAAATATATTTTGAAATAATATATTTATTTAGATGAACAATAGATGCATGATAGAAAGAATAGAGAAAAATATGAGTGTCAGCCACAACTTCAACTTTTAATATAGCACATAAACACTAACATATATAGAATGGAAGATGGGAAATCAAAAAAAAAATCATAATGATGGTATCACGAATGAAATTAATCTAATATAAACTAACCTCTACTAATAATATATAAATAATCGAAAATACTATTTAAGAAAAAAAGACCTCTTCATCAATCAAGACCATATCAAGACTTATCAAACTTATCCCTTTTACATGATCAGTAACCTCAAATAGTCTAGAAATACGAACCTTGATTTCCCAATTATGTATGATTTTGAAATATATAGTTGCTATTATCACATGTAATACGCTATTTTTATATGTATTTGAAAAAAGTTATTGTTCATCTAAATAAATATATTTTCATAAGTTGTAAAACTATTTTGTAGATGGATCTTATTTCGAAGCATATTTCGAGCACTATCCGATGGTAAAAAAAAATTATAATATTGCGAAATATGTAGCAAAAGTTATATTCAATTTACATAGTATAATATTTTAGGTTGTTTATTCAAAATCAGACTCTAATCTTCACTTATCCAAAATACCTTATATGTATTTATATCTATGTTGATCACTATATTTTTTTTAAAAAATAAAATTAAAAACAATAACATGGGATGGTTAGGTAGAGCTCTCTGTAATATTCTAAGGTTGCTTTTTAAAATCAATTAACTCTAATTTTTGCATCATCCAAAAAATCTAATATATATGTAATTTTATCGCTATAGATTTTAATTTTTGTTGTAACAAAAAAGTTTCCTTAATAAATTTTGTCGCAATACTAAATTGTTTTGGTTCAATTGAGTAAGACTGAGGTTTTGGAGATAATATGATCCTATAATTTGGGCATACGATCAAATGCTATAATCACATATAGTACACTATATTTATAGCTATTAATATATTTATATATCTAAAAGAAAGACTAAATAATGCTACAATTCATCTAATTAAATATATTTTCATGACTTGTAAAAAACTATATTGTAAAATGGATCTTATTTTGAAGCATATTTCAAGCACTCTCCAATGGTAAAAAATTATAATGTTTTCAATTAGGTAGCAAAAACTATATTAATTTACATAATATAATAATTTAGGTTGTTTATTCAAAACGATACTCTAATTTTCGCCTATCCAAAACTCCTTTTATATATTTAAATATATGTAAAACTCTATTTTTTAAAATATTTAAAATAAAATTTAATGACATGACAATCCTACGTGGCGCTTTCTATTTCATAAGTTGTAGAACTATATTGTAAATGGATCTTATTTCGTAGCATTAGCATATTTCGAGAACTATACAATGGTACAAAAATTATAATATTCCGAATTACGTAGCAAAAGTTATATACAATTTACATAATATAATAATTTAGGTTGTTCATTCAAAACCAAAAATTAATGACATGGCAATCCTACGTGGCGCTTTCTATTTCATAAGTTGTAGAACTATATTGTAAATGGATCTTATTTCGTAGCATATTTCGAGCACTATACAATGGTACAAAAATTATAATATTCCGAATTACGTAGCAAAAGTTATATACAATTTACATAATATAATAATTTAGGTTGTTCATTCAAAACCAAACTCTAATTTTCGCTTATCCAAAGCTCGTTATACGTATTTAATTCTATGTAGAACTCTATTTTTGTAAGAAATAAAAACATAAATTAATGACGTGGCAATCCTACGTGGCCCACTCTATGACATCGAAATCTTGAGGAGCTTCTTAAGCTCCCGAAAGTTCCTCCTTTATATATATACTAGTATTGGGACTCGGGCAAATGCCCGGGCTTTTTCGTGAAGAAGAAGTAGAGTTTTTAAATATTTACATCCCTATTTTTGCCCGTTAGGGGTGTAAGTTCGGTTTTTGGTTTGGTTTTGGGGCAAAACCAAACCAAAATAAATTCGGTTTTCATATTTCAAGTCCAAATCCAAACCAAAATTCGTCCCAAACCAAACCAAACCAAACCAAACCGAAATTACAAAACCAAAACCAAACCAAACCAAAAAACCGAAATTCTTTTATGATGCAAATTTTTTTTCCCAAATCTTGCAAATAATACGAAAATTATCAAGTTTTAAATCATCAAACATAGAAGAATTACTTCAAATTTCAACTAAAGCTTAAAATTAAAGTACTAGAACTAAAGATAATTGATAAAAACATCAAAACCCATATAGGATAGGCAAACTTCGGTTTGGTTTGGTTTTTTTCGGTTTTTGAAAATAAAAACCGAACCAAACCGAAAACCGAAAAAATGAAAATTTTCCAATCCAAACCAAACCGAATTTTGAAAAAAACCAAACCAAATTATTAATTCGGTTTGGTTTGGTTTGGTTTTCGATTTTTAACCAAATAACTTACACCCCTATTGGCCGTTATTTTTGTCCGACATAGAACAACTAAAAGTTATAATATGATTTTGTCATTATCTTTGACGTTGGTTTCTAATTTATATGTCATGAAGAAACTCACTATATCATTTAGAAACATACTATATCATGCAGAAACTACATCATTTTTGAACAATCCACTACATCATTTAGACACTCACTATATTATGCAGAAACTCAGTATATAACTCAGAGATTCAGTCTATCATGCATAAAAATACATATTTTTATATGTTAAAGCACATGTCACGATATAATACACAACCTACATCTTTCTGCATATTAAATCATTAAAAATAAAACCTAGTATATTGTATAGAAGCTCACTATATCTCTATAAAACTCACTTCACTATATGAATTTAATATGAATTACCAACATTAGTGTGTACCGGGTTCATTTAAGTGTTTTAATAATTGTAGATGCGAAATGCTTACCCGTTTTCTATTTTATTTTGTTTGCTTTAGTACAGAGGTTTGACCTCTAATTGAAGATAAGAACTTGGTAAATGGAAATAGAGGTACTTTTCTTTCTCTCTCTTAATTCTCTGTTTCTATTAAACCTCAAAATTGGTCTTCAATCTCCGATTTGTACCTAAAATCATCGAAGTATGTTGATTTTATATTAACTCTCAATTACATAGTGCTCAGCTTCCTTGTCAATCAACTTATTGATCTCCAAGTAGTGATTATTAGCGTTGTTGTATGAAATATTGGTGAGATCTTTTCAATTTATATTGGTTTTGATTGTTTTTTCCTTTTCTTTTTTGGTAGTGTTCTACTGATTGAATTTGTGTGTAAACTATTAGGTATATAATAATGCTACATTTATAGTTTTTTTTTCAAATAATTCTAAACAGTGTCTGCAAGTGGAAACATGTTAAAGTTTATGTCATTTTGCTCAAATAGTGTTGGCCGAATTGTATTTTAAATATGAGTATTTAATGTGTATACAATTCCTATAAAATATACGTATATTAAGAAAATTATAGAAAACACATGAGAATGAAATTTATCTCTAAAATATATTCTTTGGAGATTTTCTGCCTTAGTTTACTTTTCATTATACAACGATATAATAGATTTTGATAAAAAGTTGATTAGCTATTTAGTTGCCCCTAGGTATGTTGTTAAAAATCTTTGTATAGACAATGTTCCTTGATAGTTTAATGGAGCAGATCCCTGATTATCAATGAATATTCGTAGTCCCTCCCTTGAAGTCACCCTTGACACTGCCACATATAGCTGGCAATGGGTGTGCAAATATCATCCTCCCGATGCTTTGTCCCTGTTTTCGAGGTATCCACTCTTTGGTATCATTATGCCACACAAACTTCTCTGGAACTGAGCATAAGTGATCCCTGTCGCCTCTGGATACCGAGAATTAGCTGCGATTCATGCTGTGAATATTGTGGTATCGATACCTTCCATGTCCAATACAATGTTAATTTGTCTTTTTTCATTGAATGTGATTGTGCAAAGTTGACCGCTAAAAATGTATAATATTTAGACGTAATTAGCTTAAGTGGAAATAAAATATAGGGAAGAAAACCCAATGTGCAAAGTTGACCGCTGACAATTTAGTATATATAACTTTGAATATTTTAATTCTAACATGAATATTTTAATTCTAACATGAATAGGTTTTGTAGAACAACCCTAATTCTAATTGAATCTCTTATAACAACCCTAATTC
The DNA here is from genome assembly GCA_947648045.1 of Beta corolliflora. Lineage (NCBI taxonomy): Eukaryota > Viridiplantae > Streptophyta > Magnoliopsida > Caryophyllales > Amaranthaceae > Beta > Beta corolliflora. Next base: position 4,638,981 of record CANSZD010002921.1, on the reverse strand, counting down.
TAATTGAATCCCTAATTCCAATTCCAGTAGGTTACTTTAGTACTTTAACTCTAATTCTAATTGGAACAGGTTACTTTAATACGTTAGTATAGTCAATATTTCCTTTTATATGTTACTTTAATATAAAATATTAAATATAGTATAAATGGATCTTATTCTAAAGTAATTTTCAAACACTTTCCAATGGTACAAAAATTATAATTTTACGAACTATATATTAAAAGTTATAATCAATTTACTATATTTAAGTTTTTCATTGTGAACCCAACTCTATTTATTCTTATCTTAAACTCTATTTGTATATTAATCAATTTGGAACTCTATATATATTCAAAACAAATATGACATGGCACTTAATGAGAGCGACAAATGGCGTCCAATGAGGACGCCAAATGTCGCGACCTCGCGAGCTGACTTTTGTACTCTGCTTTGTATATTAGCTATATGATATTGATTGATTCTTATATGATCCGATACACAGGCCAAAATAGAGAACATATAATACATTATTGTTTATCTATAATTTTATTTTATCTTTAGGTTGTAAAATTTTATTATAAATAGAACCTATTTCAAAGCATACTGCAAACACTCTTCAATGGTATACAAATTAAAATATATTCTGAATTATGTAACTAAAGTTATATTCAACTTATATTGTATAATATTCTTATGTTATTTATTCAAAATCAAACTCTAATTTTTTCATTATCCAAAACTCTGCATACATTATTTTTATCATACTAAACTCATATACCTACTGTAATTCATAACTAGTATTTTTGGCCCGGGCGATCGAGCAGTTCAATTATCAAATATATTATTAGTCATAAGTTAATTTCATAATTGATTTTATTAGCTTTTTGTAATTTTCTTTCTAGTGCGAAATTGGAAAATGGACGTTGTGGCATGATAAGTTGTTTAAAAAAATCTTCCAAGGAATTGGGGATAAAAATAACAATGTCAATGGAATTGGGGTAAGAGAATGTTATTACCTTAATATAAGTGTTAGAGATGAAAAAGCAGCTTGCCTAGTCTTTATAGCTACATATAATTATAAGACTTTATTATGTTTTACTTTGAAACAATAAACATTGACTTATAGTGGATTGGTGGTTAAACTCTCACATTTCATTTCAAAGGTCACATACATTGGAGAGCGCCATGTGGCACCATTCCTTTGATAGGAACGCCTTTTAATATATTTGTATTGATTCTCATAATAATATATTTCTACTGTATTCCTTTGATATGAATGTATTTTAATATATTTGTATAGATTCTCATAATAATATATTTTTACTCTTGTTCTAATTTCTTCATTATGATATCCTCATATGCACGGGTTAAACGTAAGAATACATAATACGTCTATGTTATGATTCATCTAAAAATCTATATTATTATAGGTTGTAATAGCTATGTGGCATATATGAATCTTATTTCGAAATATATTTTAAGCACTCTCTAATGGTATAAAATTTTATGATGACGATGTAGCAAAAACCATACTCAATTTACATTAGAATAATATCTTTAGGTTCTTTTTAATCAAATCCAAACTCTAGTTTTCATCATATACAAAATTATATAATTAACTGTTCTCTTAGGTTTCGACACATATTTAAAGTTAATAGTAGGGGAGTGTAGGTTGTTTAAGTAGATATAGCTACGGTAAATTCGTGAGAACATTACCCTTTATATGCCAATTCTTTTGCCAGTGGCCTCCAATGGAATAGCTTCACTTCTCCTTCCACATGGAAGAACCGCTCATTTGAGATATGGATTGCCCTTTAACATTACTGAAAATTCGGCATGTGTTGGGATTAGGCCTGGATCTGACTTGGCTGAACTGCTTATAAAAGCGAAGCTTATTATATGGGATGAAGCCCCGATGATGCACAAGTATTGCTTTGAAGCTCTCAATAAAAGTCTGAAAGATATCATGCAATTCATAGATAGCTCAAATTTGCATAAACCATTTGGGGGCAAAAGCGTTGTTTTAGGTGGTGATGTCAGGTAAATTCTGCCAGTTATTCCAAAAGGAAGTAGGCAAGATATCGTTTTCTCGAGTATCAACTCTTCCTATCTGTGGGATTACTGTAGGGTGCTTAAATTGACCAAAAATATGCGCCTCCAAGTAGGAGAATCTACTGTAGATGTGGAGGAGGTAAAAAGATTTTCAGAAAGGATATTGCATGTTGGAGATGACGAAGAATAGGAGGGCCTAATGATGGTGAGGTTGATATAGACATTTCAGACGATCTTTTGATAGATGGTGGGAATGATCCTATATCTTCAATAGTAGCCAATACATACCTTGACCTACATGATCACTTATGGTTGGGTAGGTTTACTTATGACTAAGATCCAACACTATTGCTCAGGAAGCTTTTTGGAGAGACAAAGCGCAAACCCCCTCGGGTGGCCTCATACATAGAACATGCGCTAATGAGGCAAGGACGATGACCTTATAGTGTCCTAGATAGATAGCCATGCATATGCAAATTGTAATGTCATTTAAAAGCATAAAATTAGTATGAATCGTATTTTTTGAGTGTCACCCACTCATTAAAAATTGTTTTTTAAATCCTCCCCAATGGAGTCGCCAAATTGTAGGCGTTTTTTTATTGCCTACGTCAAATTCTTCCTTCTCCTCTTTTTTTTTTTTAAAAAAAACCCATCAAGTTTACCTCCATTAATAGATGATAAGCATCTATTGTAAAGGATTTTTTTGAAAAATGTTTTTGAGTCGCCAACAAGTCTTTAAAGAAAGAGTCATAAACCTAATTGGACATTGGAAAATCGTAGGGACAACTTAGGGACTTATCAATTGTAGATTTCCACGTCATGACTCCATGAATGGTCCATAAACCAAAGATTGAGTTCGGGGGGTGAAGGTACCAATATGATCAGGAATCAAATTCGCCCATTGATGACCTCTACTTAATAATGATTCATGTCAAGTGTGATGCAATTAAATGACCACGTAATATGTTAATGCAATCTAAAAATTAATCTATGTTGGTTCATTAAACACATAAAAGACTACTTTTTGGTGACATGTTATTTAAGCAATCAAATTACAGGAACCTAATCCAATTGTCCACATAATTTGAATTTAGCATTGGAACATTTATTTAGGTATTTTATTACCAAAAATAATCATGTGCGGTGATGAAAACATTAATGCATACAATCATGCATATGAATACGAATAATATTGAAAATAAATAAAAAGAGAAGAGTAGAGATTAGAATATACAGAATAGCGTGAATTCCCTTAACATCTACATTATGATAAATAGATTGTTTGTACAAGGAATTAAATTGGAATTGACCCTCAGGGAAAAAGTATGGAAAACGTACGTGAGAGACAAAGCTATTTATAGGAAAACCAATCCCGAAAATCACGCGAAGGATAAGACGAAACCGTGCGCTAAGCGCACGGCTCGTGCTCCGTGCACGGGCCTTGTGCCTTGCGCATGGCTCGTGCGTCTAGTACACCTGCTTCGCGTTTCTGTTTTTATTAAGCGGCATCGACGTTGCGTCAACACACCAACATGCAGTTGACGCAACACAGATTTATGCAGTTTTTTTATCGTTTTTAAAATCCTTTTTTTTTTATCTTTGATGAAATTTATCTTTTGAAATATGAAATCAGCTATCTATAGGAATAAAAATCTAATTTTTGAAATATCCTTAGAAAATAATTATCGAGAATAATTATTAAGAGCATTAAAAATTCAATTAATTATCAAGAATAATTAATCGGGCTTTTAAAATTGGGCTTGAATTTAATAAATAGACTTTATGTTTTCAAAACGCAAGGGTGTCTAGAAGCCTGCATAGACGCAAGGGTGTTGCGCCAAGCGATGGTGATGCGCCGAGCGCATGGACAATGAGTGGGACGCACCGGCTTGCACCTACAAGTTCAGGCTGTGTTTCTTATCCTTCGCGTGATTTACGAACTCGTTTCTCTTATAAATAGCTTTATTTTGACAAACGTTTTTCACACACTTTAAATGCGCACACTTTCATACGGACTTTTCACTCACATTATCACTCATACTTCACATCAAAAATACTTTAAACACATTAAAACACATAATCAAACACATTCAAATACATTCAAACTACACTCGATCTTCATATTTCAAGCTTCAATATTGCTCTTCCTACATATTGTTACATAAGACCCAGGCGACAAATGTATAATTCCTGAGGGCCAATTCCGATTAATTTCTTATTTTACTAACAATATGCTTTTCACGATGTAGGTCTTAAAGGAAATAACGCTTTCTTGTACATTCTTCTCTGAATCTATACTCTTTCTTATATTTCTATACATATTTCTATACATATTTTATTATTCATATGAATGCATGTATGCTTTGATGCTTTTATCACCGCACATATTTATTATTGCTAATCAAAGACCTAAATAAATGTTCTAATGTTAAATTAAGATATTTTGGACAATTGGATTAAGTTCCCTGTAATTTGATTGTATAATAACATGTCACTAAAAATTAGTCTTTGTGTTTAATGAATCGGCATAGATTAATTCTTAGATTGCATTATCATATTGCTTGGTTATTTAATCGCATAACACTCAAACATGAATTGTATTAAGTAGAGGCCAACAATGGGCGAATTTGATTCCTGATCATATTCGTACCCTCACCCCCGAACTCAATCTTTGGTTCATTATCAATTATGGAGTCGTGACGGGGAAATCTACATTGATAATCCCTAAGTTGTCCCTATGGTTTCCCAAAATGCAATTAGGTTTTTGAGTCTTCCTTTAAAGACTTGTTAGCGACTTTTCATTTCAAAACATTTCCAAAACTAAAACCATTACAATGAGGTAGTCAAATACGCGCTCATCCCGCGTAGGCAATAGAAACATGCCTACAACTACGTGAGAAGAAGAAAAAAGCGTGCAAAACAACCTATTGATGCGGTTCCGCATCAATAAATTAAAAAAATTCATTATTTTAATCTATTGTTGCAGTTTCTTTTAGAACTACAACAATAGATCCATTTTATTGCTAGGGTTTGTCGGTTTTGCTTTAAGTTGGGCGCTGTTTTCTTTTCCTCACTCATCTCCTCACTTATTCTCCCTCACTCAATCTGCTGTTCTCCCTTATCCTCCTTCTTCACTCATTCTCCCTCACACAATTTACGGTTCTTTCCCTCTCAGTCATTCTTCACTCCTCACTCATTCACCCTCCTTCCCTCCTCCTCCTCCATAACTTATTCACCCTCTACAGCGCCTCAAATCCCCCTTCACCCTCTATAACTCCTTTCTAGGGGTGTAAGTGGACTGCGAAAAGTCCATAATCCAATCCAGTCCAGTTCAAACTTGTCGGACTGGACTAGATTGAAAAACATTTGGAATGGACTCGGACTCAAAATTTTCGAGTCCAAATATTCTTGGACTGGATTTGGACCCATTTGGAGTCCAATAAGTCAAATCCAGTCCAAGAATTTCTTTAGCATATAATACACACACACACGCGTGCACACACACACACACAGTCACACACACACGCACCCACGCACCCACGCACCCACACACATACATATAATGTATATTTTAAAAATTTCTTAATTTTGGACATTATAACATTCCCACTCTAAATTCTTTTATCTGACGCTAGAATTTTCACTTACACTCCACAAGTCCAAAGTGAACACTGAAAAAACAAAGTTACTTTAACCCTTTTGGCGTCTTTTGCATTTTGTATATAAGACTTTAAAGATTTATGTAACTTACTTTGTGGAATGGATGTACTGAGTTCAATTTTTTAAATTAATGATTCAATCATAAGAAAACATTGTGTACTTAAATTAGAAAAAAAAAATATTATATAATAATCGGACTGGACTGGACTGGACTGGACTGCATTCATACTCAAGAAAAAAGTTTTGCACTAGACTAGAGTGAACTCAAAAAAAGTTTGGATCGGATTTGGACTCAATTTCTCGAGTCCAAAAAACATTGGACTAGATATGGATTTGGCAAAGTCCAATCCAATCCAATCCAATCCAATCTATTTACACCCCTACTCCTCTCATTCTTTTTGCTCTCACTTCAGATTCATAGAAACAACGGCCCCACGAAGATCTCACCGGAGATTGGTAAGCTGAAGGGGCGAAGGACGGGAAGATCTTAAAGTCGGTCAGATCTAAAAGGAAGCAATGATCTGGAAAGACGCAAAGGAGCGACAAAGGACGTGGAGTTTCATGGTTTTTTCGGAGAAGGAAGCAATGAACTGGGATTTGTTTCCTCGTTGCTAGCTTGTTGAAGGTGATGGTGGCGATTTTGTGCGGCAGTGCACGGATTCTCTGGGATTTGTTAATTTTAAATTATTATTGTTTGTTGAATTAGGGTTTTTGTCATATCTAATATAAGGTTTTTTAGTGCTCGATTTCTTCTTTTTTTTGCTGGGAATTCATTTTTTTCATTTTAATTGTACATTTTTGTTCTCAATTATGGTGAATGTTTCAATATGTAATTGACAAATTCTATAATGAGAAATTTTCATGTTCATATTAAGTTACAATTAAGATACTAATATCCTTCCTACTGTAATTTTGTATAGAATATCTAATATTATGTAGCCTTCAAATTTCATAGCAAAGATACAATTATCTAGAAATTTATTTATTTATTTTTACCAGTAGGCGGCTGCGAGCAGATGCATCCCGTTGTGTGTTTCTGGATTTTTATGACTGTCTGATAGTTGCACGCGCGCAACAGGCTGCGCCAGAACCATTGTCGGTGCGTGAAACGCATCCGTTGATCCAGCCGAGTTTCATTTTTTATCCAATCTTAAAAGATTCTTTTTATCCTTCATTAGATTTTATCATTTAAGTTTGGAAACTAACTAGCTAAGAAGATAAAATCTGATGTTCATAATACCCTTTATCTTAGAAAATATTTATTAAAAATAATTAAAATTACAATTAATTATGAAGAATAATTAATTGTGATTTTAAAAAATGGGCTTGAAAAATATAAATAATTATCAAGCATAATTAATTGCGCTTTAAAATTGGGCTTGGAACCTTTTAAAGCACAAAAATAAAATTTGCGCTTTAAAAACGATTTTATCCAATCTCAAAAGATTCTTTTACTTTGACATAGGATGATTTTAAGTTTTGTATGTGTGAAACGACCCTTGTATTGGTTTCATATTAATTTTCTTCGTCCCAACAATAAGTACAAGGGAAAAAACTTCTCTCTCTAGAATATCTAGAGCTTTGCTCACTAGAATAGTGAGATCTCGTTGAACTGTTGCATGCAGAACAAATTTTTTCAGCTTCCTCTCTTGTGTGCTAGTGTACTATACCATGCAAACATAAATTCTCTTTCCAACACCAAAATCTTGACTGCCCAATCTGGAAGAATTGCTTAACCTAATTATCTCCTACTCTAGCCATCAAGGTTGCAGACTTTTGCAGGGATTTACACTTGGCGTGCATGCATCCTTGGATTTTGGTTATTTCTTCTTCTCCGGTGCATTTATTGCTTATTCTAGCACTTCATTAAATTCTCCTACATTATCTGTAAGTCTCACTCTTAATTCTCATCCTTTAAACTTCCGCTTAATTCTTCTGTTGAATTCTCTTTCTTTTACTTCATTTATTGCCTGAATTTATTACCATGCAACCTTCCCAATCTTCTAACAACTTCAGAATGGGTGTGTTATTTAATACACCTGAGTTTAATCCGGTCTCCAACATCGTTGGAATACATCTGTCATAGGGGTTTTCTTTGGACCCAATCCCCCTCACCTTCACCTTATTCAAGGTATAATTAACAATTAGTGGGTTCGTCGGGGAAATATCAATGTCTATCGTACTGGATCTTATTACATCTTCGAATGTGACAATCATCGAGATGTTGAAGGAATTATTCTCCATCATACGACCATCATTGATGGGAGAATCATTACGTTTCGTCGAGGTCATTGGACCATTGTGCCTCAGCACCTCAATTCTAACAACACTCGATTATGGGTCCGGGTGGTTGGACTCCCGCTTGGTTTTCTTGATCAATCATGGGTCCATACTGTTCTAAATCATGTTGGTTATGTGCATGAAGTGGATTCAGTAGATGGAGCTATTCCTAGTCAACCGGAAGTTCGTGCTTTAGTTTTCATGGATCTGTCTCGTCCATTAATTTCGGGTTGTTATCTCTCACTATATGGGGATCAAGTTATATGGATCTACTTTAGGTACAAAGGAGTTTACAAGTTTTGTAAAACTTGTGGATGTCTGGGTCATTCCACAGTCAGGTGCACTTATTCTCAGTTCGAAGCTAATCAATGAATTCACAAGAGAATTTCGGAGTTTGAACAAATAAAGCGGAATGAAAGTTTTATATGGGCCGATGGATGCGCAGTACTATATTAATCTTATAGTTGGGTTGCCAGATCGTTTCAGATACCAAAATTCTCATCTAAATCTCTGTAGAAGAGATGAACCTAATGAATTCCCCGAATCTCCTCACCATTTACACAGGACCGTTTCTGAGTTTTCGGTGGCCCATGGGCGAACTACAAAAATGGGGCCCCACTTAATAAGCAATATAAATTTTTTAAATTTATAAAGTATGCAATAACTTAAAAAATGTTGTAAATGACAACTTTTATTACGTTAAAAAATAATGTAATGAAAAACATCAAACTTTGTACAACAAGTAGTTAAAATTTTATTGGAAACACAAATGCTCATATAAGAAAATTCCTACGAGCAATTCTAGAAGCAAAATCACTAATAATAGTGTCTACATCAACATGCTATAACATATTTTTCTCAATACATAATATGGCAAGACCATTCAATCTTTCCTGCGACATTGATGACCTCAAATAGTTTTTCAATAATTTTAGCTTTGAAAAACTTCTTTCAGCTGATGCAACAGTCACCGGCATAGTTATGAGGATCCGGTAAGCAATTGAAACATTTGGATAACAATCTGCAGCTTTAACAAACTCAAGAATTTCAAATGCGGATATCACCGTATTTGGCAAAGTCATTTGCAATACTTCTAATTCTGAAAATAGATCATCTGCATCAACATTAGACAAATCATTATGAGAAAACTGAGTCTTAAAATTTGTGCAAGATTTTCTTAATACATCATTCTTCAAAGATTTTAATGTTTTTGCATCAAACAGAAATCCAAATATATTTTGAAATACTTGTAATTGCTCAAATCTATTTTTCAATGAAGTTGTTGCCATATCAACAACCACCAAAAAGTAATTAACTCTAAAAGATTCCTCGGGCGATTGTATTTCCCCATCACTGTCATTCTAGTCAAATCGCCTTTTCCTAAATATGCGACGCTTTGTTGGAAGTGTTGGCTCTATATCCATATCAATTGCAAGACTTTTGGCAATATTCATGTTAGATTCAAAGCCTTCAATTCGATATTCTCAAAGTATAACATTATACCTTCCACTTTTTTCATTGTGGTTCCAATGCACATAGATTTAGATGGCAACTTTTTACTCACAATGTTAATAGCAAATAAGATCTCATACCATATCACCATGCCAAGTAAAAATTCAAAGCTCCCAATAGAATTAGCTAAGCTTTCAGCTTCACTTTTCGTCTTAGCATCATCACCACTAGAAATAGAGTTCTAACAAAGCTAACCTTATTTGAGGAGCTTGAAATCTAACGGCTTTAACAGTTTTAATTCGACTCTCCCATCGAGTACTGCACAAAGATTTTAGTGTTAAGCCCGAAACATTATCAACTAATATCTTCCATCTTTTAGTAGAATTTGCAAATAATGTATATATGCGTTGCACAATTCCAAAAAAAGATACAGCTTTAACACAAGAATGGGCCATATCTGATAGAGTGAGATTAAGACTATGACAAGCACATGGCATGTAAAAAGCCCTTGGATTTAATTCAAGTAATCTCTTTTGAACCCCCTGGTGTTTCCCTTTCATATTAGACCCATTGTCATAACCTTGACCCCTCACATCATCAATATCTAAATCAAGAGACTTACATACATTTAACAATTCATTGAAAAGTCCCAATCCCGAAGTATCATCCACTTTTAAGAACTCCAAAAAAAACTCTTCTATATTTATTTTATCATTGGACACATTTACACATCGTACAATCAAAGTCATTTGTTCTTGATGGCTTATATCTGGGGTACAATCAAGGATTATAGAAAAATATTTTGCCTCTTTTATGATCCTCATCATTTAATTTCTAACACCATGAGCTAAAAGAGAAATCAACTCATTTTGAATTTGAGGACCTAGGTAGTGATAGTGAATTTCTTTGCTCTTGATACGTCTAACATGATCTTGCATTGTCAAATCAAATTTAACTATCATTTCGATCAACCCCAAAAAATTACCATTATTATCCTCATAAAGTTTTCCACTAGAACCTCGGAAAGCAAGATTATATTTTGCAAGATATTTAATTGCGGATACTATTCTAATTAAAACTTGTCTCCAATGCTCCTTTTCCTTTGAAATTCCTTCTTGTAAATATTTATCAATGCCTTTATTCTTTTTTAGTCTCACTCTCGTATCATTCCAAGTATTCATATTGGTCATATGTTCAATACTATTCTCATGTTGTTTAAGTCTCTCACTTAAATGCTTCCAATCATTCACCCCATCATTTGCTAAAAGATACAGCAAAAACAATATACACTATCCACATGTTTAGAGTAAACCAACCATTTTCTATCAAAAGTCTCTCTGTTACTCATTTTTTTAGAAAAATAAGCATATGAAAAATGTCTAAATAGACTATCTATAGGAAATGTAAGATTCAATTCTCTAATAGGCCCCTTTTCAATTAAAATATCTCTAGTTTTAGCATCAAGTACACCCCAATATCTAGGATCATAAATATCAAAAGGAGGGATGAAGTGTGCATCAATACCTACACTTGACGAATCATGGACATTATCATGGTCATTATTCAAATTGGTAGCATCGTCATTGATGGGATTGTCTTCGTTCAAATTAGCAACATTGTCATCATTCAAATTCTCATTATTCAAATTTTCATTAGATTGTTGGAAATGATCTGTTGCTACATTTGACGAATCATGGACACCATCATGGTCATTAAACTCATTATTCAAATCGGTAGTATTGTCATTGATGAGATTGTCATCATTCAAATTAGTAGCATTGTCATTAATGGGATTTTCTACTCTTAGTCCATCACTACCCGAAGGCTCTTCTACTCGTCTACTAAAAAACTTATCTATTGCTCCCTTTTGTGATTCTAACAACTCTTGTGCTCGTTGTCTCTTTTTCCTTTTCTCAAAACCAGAAGCATGTTTTCGTGGCAACATTATAAAATACGACAACGAATAAAAGATATCGAACGATAGTACCTGAATATAGCTTAGTCCTTTGTCATTTTTCAACGCAAAGATGGGCCTCAATTTTGAAGCACAAATTGGCAGCAAAACCACAATTCCTACAATTATTATTCAAACAAGAATCTAATTAGAATAACAAGATGGAGACTTACTGTAAAAAAAATAGATAACTAAGACAAAGTTAAAGATGACAAAATCACTGGTTTCCTAATCTAACTTTGTTTTCTCTAATCTAACATTTCAATTCACTTCTAAAATCCTTTCACCATGACCATCTTACCACCGACCTCTTATTTTCAAATATATGATGATTGATGAATCATCTGCACCAATTCTTCATCACCAATTCTTCATATAAATAATTCCTTACAATATGTAAGTGTTAAACTTCTTCATAGTTTTGTTACTGTTTCAATTTCTCTATTCCATTTTAGATATATAAATTGTCTAACAACATGTTTTCCCTCGGCCCTGCTAGTCTAAAATTGAAATGTTTTAACTTGAATGTACAGGATAATTGTACCTAATATGAAATTAATAAACAATAATCTAATTTATCGATAATTATTCAAGTGTTCAGAAAACAAAAGAAAATTATGCTTGTAAAAATTTGATAATTACATAATCAAAATGAAAAATTGAATTGCAGAGAAAAGAGTAAAATTACCGAAACGTTTCTGTATGATTGGTGGAATCTCCTTGAATAATTGAGTTCTTGAAGTAAAATACCACTCGTGAATCAAAATTCCAAAGTGAAGGATGAGAAAAACAACATAAGAAAAATGGAAAATTAATGTGTAACTGTAACTAAGATATGAAAAACAATGGAAGGAGGAGTATTTAAAGGTAAATTTGCAATTAATCCCGTTGGTAATTGAACGTTTGAGAAGATATTCGTTCATGGAAGAAATCATCTTATTCAAGCTGTTTGTAGATCTTCGCCGGAAAAATTGCAACTAAATTGGAGAATAAATCGGAAAAGATTGCAATTGAATTAGGAAAATTGAAAAAGGTGGAGATTTCTTATAAAAAAATAAGAGAAAATAAGGTGGAAGATTGAATTATATGAAACTGCCAAGGATGAGTAAAGGAGAAGATGAAGCCGTATTGTAGGTCGTGCGTGAAGTCTGCGTGCAGTAGGTTTTCTTTTTTTCTTTTTTTTTTTTACTTTTTTCTCCTCTCCTAGCCTTTATTAAATTGGGTTGATTTTTTGGGGCCCTGGGCGTGCGCCCCTCTCGCCCAGGCCCAAATACGGGCCTGCATTTACAGCCTTATGAAGATGCTCCTGAGGCTAATATCCCTGATCGCTCTTCATCTTGTTCCAGTGACTATGATACAGGTGAAGATTTCTTAGATGAGAGTGACATGCATGTGAATCAATCTGAAAATTTGGGGTCTACACATGTTCATGAAGCTATGATGCATAGTTCTGGGTCTAGTCCTTTGGTTTCAAGGCTCCCAGGCTCTCGTTTTGGGCTTGATGGTGATCCATACGGTGAGTTTTACCCATCAAATTTTATGTATTCGGGAACCTTATCTCGGGCTATGGATTCTCACACTATTACCCCTGGTGCGCAATCAGCCTACATCACTCAATTGCCACATCCTTTCTCTCTCTGTTTGTCGGATAATCCCAACATCGAGGTAGGTGAATCATCTCATGCAAGAAATAACCCTAACCTTAATTCTCAAACTAGACCCACTTTGTTTGAAATATTAGGTAATTCTGAGTGGGCTCATCAAAGAGCTAATGACAATTCACCTTCTTCCATGGAAACAAATCTAGATTTTCCAGATTTAACTCATCCCACTTATCTTTTGAATGATATAGTTACCAACCAATTATCTCTCTCAGTTCCAAACTCTCCAAATTCAGTTTTAGAAGCCTCAGCTCTGGCTATTACGCCTCGAGTCCCTTTCTTGCATCAAGCTAGTCTTCGTTTTAGAAGATTACTTCATAATGCTAACAATCATGCTCGTATCCATCATGCCCTAGAAATAGACATTCCTAATCCAAATCAAAATCCTTGGGGCCCTCTTCTTTCTCCTATAAGGGATGTTAGTACTAGATCGTTAGAAAACAACCCCCCAAATACTCCAATTTCCCCTACTCCCTGTGTTTCACCGGTTAATTCTATTAGGTCTAGGAAAAGGCTTCCATCTTCTCAAATTCATCGTGCTTTCTCGGCTGATCACTCCCATCTCTCGGATGCTAAGTATACGGATTGGTTTCGTAAAAAGCACCGACTTCATTTGCAGAATTTAGAGATGAAAGGGGCTTTTAATCTATGATAACAGGTTGATGGGGTTGCTAAGCTGCAGCCTAAAGCGATCACGGATGTTCAGATGGCATTGGACTTGGGAGTGGATGTTACTGTGGATTTTATTCAAATCTTGGCTGGAAAAAGGACTGGTAATTAAGATGGTTTTGCTGGTACCTCGTAGAAAAAAGCAAAGGTGTTCAAGGCTCCTTCTATTGATGTATTATCTGACACTTCTTCCTCAGTGGACATGGATTGTGATGTGGGTTGTTCTTTAGCATTGACTTTGTCTCCTCCTGGTGAGTTGGCTGGCCTTTCACAACCAACCAGTTCACCATGAATATAGTTGCTTGGAATTGTAGGGGTCTAAATGAGCCTGACACCCCTAAGTTCTCCTATGTTAAATGACTTATCTTCTCATCATCCTATGTTTTTATTCCTAAGTGAAACTAAAATGCAGTATTTAGAGGCCTTAGCTAGTTGTAACTTCAATCCTCCCCCAACTTTTGTCATAGGCTCTAATGCCTCGGGTTCTCGAGGGGGTTTGCTAGTAGTAAGCTGGAGTACTTTGTCTATCATATGTACATTTGTTTCTTCTAATTTTATAGTTTGTAAGGTTAAGTCTACCTCTAATATGGAATGTTATGTGATATTTGTCTATGGTGCGTCTCGTTTTGCTTTAACACAAGAAGTTTGGGATAAGTTGTCTCAGATCATTGCTTCCTTAGATGTTTTTATGATCATTGGTGATTTTAACCAGTTAGACAAATTTGAGGATAAATTAGGAGGGTCACCTCATATTAAGGGTTGGCAAACCTTTAATAATCGGAAAATTGACTCTAGTCTTTTGGATATTCCGTATATTGGTCCTCAATATACTTGGACTAGTAAAAGATTTTTTTTTCCTAATACTATCTTAGAAATATTAGATAGAGGTTATATGACAAATTCATGGTTATTAAACTTTCCTTATAGTTTAATCACCAACCAACCTATCTTTTGTTCGGATTATGCATGTAATCCCCCACAATTTTATGAATTTTATAAATATATTTAAAGTATATTTATACGTATTTTTAGTATTTAAATAATTAAATTCTTGAGTATTGACTATTTTAAAGTCAATGATTATTTAATATTTTAAATAGTCAAAGTATTTAAATTATTTTAAAGGTGAACTTTGAGAGTCGACAATGAATTTAAATAAGTTGAGTAGTAGTACAAATGAATTTAATATTGGGTTAGAGGAGCCCAAACTTTTGTAGCTTTTTCATATGATCATCTTTCATTAAACTAACCAAGCAAGCCCATTAACCTATTGGACTCTAATGGGAACCTATAAATACCCTCATACCTCACAAATTTTGCCACATTAAACAAAGCCCGGATTTTCTCTCCTCTCTCCCCCTCACACGGCTCACTCTTTCTTTCTCTTCCCTCCACCCGTTTTTCTTTCTATCTCTTTCTTTTCTTCTCGTCCGCTGCCGCCGCCGGCAACCGCCGACCAGCCGTCCTCCTTGGCGCTTTTGTTCTCCCTCCTCTTTGGTTTATTTCTCTCTTTTCCTTTATATTATTTTAATGATTAGTTTTGATGTTTTAAATATTGTTTTAGTGGTTTAATAATTAAAGTTTGTATCTTTAGCTATACTAATATTAATTTCAGATTATATAATTAGTTCAAGTAGATCAGAGTAAATAAATTTCAGATTTAATATATATGTTTAAATTGGGTTCTTAGGCTTGAAAGCATGGATTTTTAGTGTTTTTAAGAGTGAAAACTATAGTACTATATTATAGTTTATGAAAATTGAGTACTTTAATCTTTAGAACTATGTAAAAGTGAGTTTAAAAGAGTTTTAAAGAAGTTATACCTTGCTGGAATTTTTATTAGTGTACTGTGGTTTTTAAATATTAAAGTAATGATTTTTAGGGGTTTTAAATGACTATTTTGGTAGTACTATATTATTATTTTTTTGACAGGAAAAATATTTTGGATTTATTCATTCAACTTGGAACTATCCTCCATTACAAGAGTAAGAGCCTCAGCAGGGATCTCCTCCAACCAAACCCTCATCTCATCAAAAGTAATACTCAGCTTTGCAAGAGCATGAGCGACACTATTACCTTGCCTTTTGACATGGGAAAAATGAATAAAGCTACATTGTTCAGAAATCACAAAGATGTCCCTAACTATAATACCAAAAGCTGAGTTCTCAAATTTCCGCTTTTTCATGTGGTAAAATAGTTTGATGCAATCAGTCTCCAATATAACATTACGCAATCCCGCTTCAACTGCAATAATTAATCCATGCCATGCTGCCATGACTTCAGCGATATCTGCCTCACAGCTTCCTGGATGTTGTTTGCAGGACGCTGCCATTACCTCACCTAGGTGGTCCCTCATCACAGCACCAAACCCCACTCTATTATCTGCAAAATTAGCTGCATCCACATTGATTTTGTAGATGCCATCAGGTGGGGTGTTCCATTTTTCCACACAAGGAGCCTGCACAAACAAGCCAGGGGTGTTTTCATTTGCCTTCTTGAACTCTCCAAGCAAACCCATGGCCTTCTGAGATACATCTACTATTTCTTTCCTTTTTCCTTCAAACATCCATACTTTTTAAGGGACACTAAAGGTTGAAGTTTTAGTGTTTAAAAGAGTTTTAAAATACTTTTTAAGAGGGTTTAAAGTATTTTAAAGTTGCTGTAATTTTATTAGAGTATTAATATTTGGATGTTTTGATAATTGGTAGGCGAAGACTTTACCTTGAGTGATTTCTAAGGTTGAGAAAGTGGCCTCTCATATTATTTACACAAGGTACGTACATGCCTATGTTTTTAGACTAGTATCATGTCCTAAGATTAGGATTGATATAGTATCATGTGTAGGGAACTTTTTATAGTTCATATGTGGTTTATGTTTAAGTGAATTTGCATGTTTTATATATACTGTTGTGTGAATCATGTTGCCTATGATGAAGTATTATATGTTTGTATGGATGATTAATGCAAGCATGTGGGTTGGGAACATTTAATTTATTAATTCACATGAGGGATTAATAAATGTATTATTTATTGGATCATGAAATGTATCATGTTGTTTCCTTGAATTTATTATATTATTTACTTTATAAGGACTGTGGGCCTTGTTTAGTAAAGTTCGATATTTACCTATTGACAGGTTGGTTGATTGTTGATTTAAGTCAACAAATAAAGATTGGTTGGTTATTGACTTTGGTCAATAAGTAAATGGGATTAATTCTGGGTCAATTGAGTTGTATGATCACAGTATTTAATCTTAAGATAAAAATTAGAGTCTTTTGTGTATTCATGATATTTATGTTGGATGTCTTATTGTTGTGAGTCTCAACATTCAATCAATATATTAATACTTAAAGTGAAAAGTGAATAGCAATAAGTTTTGGACTTGTGCACATCTGAAGTGTTGGACTAGTATGAGTTGGAGTACATGGTGATAGCCCATGACTTTTCTTGGGACTAGATTGATCACCGTGTCCTATTTTTATTTAATTAGTACCTCGATATCGTTGGTCGCAGGAGTACCGAGTCGCGCCCGTACTTCGTCTTCTATATTGAAGACAAGTTTTGGTTGGACAACTCTATCCATTGACTATTCAATTTATTAATAAAATAATCTATTGGTTTTATGGAGTCAAGTTCAGTATAGTAAGTCTGATATTTTATTATGTTATCATCTATCTCTGATTTAATGCTTATTAGTATCATGTTAGGTTATGTCTTTTCTTTATTATGTAAGTACTCAGCTTTGCTGATTACGTCCTTTTCTGTGTGCCGGTCATGGCTGTGACTTATTGATCCTGTAATGACCCATTTGGTGAGCAGTCATTTAGGATCAATAAAGCATCGACTATTCCAGGTTTGAAGATGATGCATTTATTGGGTTTTTGGGAATCAGTTTGGAGAGCTTGTGTTTTAGCCTCTTTATAATACTTTTATACTTTTGGTTAATTATGTTTTATCAGTTTGACTTTTTATGTTTGGTTTGACTTTGGATGGATTTTGGAGTTGACTTTGTGGTTGACTAAGTTTAATTATGTTTCAAGTTCTTTATTTATTTTCCGCTGCGAAATTCTGAGTAAGCTGATACGTTATCACACGGGCGATAATACCTTGGTGATTCTCTATGTTTTGTAGGAAAAAGGTATTTTATAAAATAGAGAATTATCGGGGTGTTACAATGCAACCATTGTTTTTTCTAACAATGTGTCAACAATCTCAAGGAAACGTCCTTATCAGATTGAAAATTGGTGTTTAAATCTTTCACCTGTGATAGACATAGTCAAACACAATTGGAATTTTGGTGAGTGTGGAAAATCCAAGTTTTATTCTGAGTTCTAAGTTGTCTAAAGTTAGACATGCCCTTCAAGTTTGGTGTTTACAACATAAAAAGTTAAATGGAATTGACTAGAAGGCTATTACTAGTTTCGTGGCCCAGGCAGGAGATGTTTTAAACTTACAACAAGCAGACTCCTACCTTAAGTCTTCAAATGCTCTTATGGAATCTGCTACTCTTGCTTTTGAATTTTGGAAGCAAAGAATGAAAGATCTTTGGTTAGTTTCAGCTGATTCTTCTACCAAAATTTGTTATCACCGGGTTAAAATTCGTGTGCTTCACATAATCAGATTCATGCTCTTCAAGATGAAAATTACAATTGGATTTCTAACAATGCAAAGATGAAATGCTACATCTAGTGGTGAATTTTCTAGAACAAGATTATAAAATTGATGCTAATCATCCTGAGGACAGTACTATTGTCAACATGCTGAATGAGATGGATTTACCTCAGTTAACAAATGAACAATGTAGCCTTTTGCACTCTGTTCCTACTGCGGGTGAAATTAGAAAACATATGTTCTCAAGGAAAGCCAATGCTTCTCCTGGACCAGATGGTATCACTATAGAATTTTTCAAAGTTCACTGGTCTGCTGTTGGCCCAACTACTGTTAAAGGAATAAGGAATTTTTTTCTCACAGGCAAGCTTCTCAAGTCTTGGAATCATTCTATTCTAGTAATGATTCCAAAGAAACTTTCTCCTCAAAATATAAATCATCTTCGCCTGATTGGACTATGTAATACTATTTACAAATGTGTTTCAAAATGTATTCTGAAGAGGTTACGAAATTTTCTTCCTTCAATCATCACAGACTATCAACATGCTTTCGTTGTGGGCAGACACATGAGTGATAATATTCTTCTAAGTCATGAATTAAGTCATAAGATTTCTACTCGCACTCAGGGTACTCAGGCTTTAGTGGCTCTTAAAATGGATCTTACTAAAGCTTATGATAGAATAAGTTGGAATTATCTCTTCTGTGTTCTTAAAGCCTATGGCTTTCCTGATGCTTGGATTAAATTAGTGCAACAATGTATTACTACATTGTCCTACAAAGTTCTTTTTAATGGAATGGTTTCTTCTGTCTTCCTCCCGAGACGAGGGCTTCGACAAGGTGATCCACTTTCACCATACTTATTTATTATTGGAATGGATGTTTTCTCGAGGATGCTTTCCCTTGCGCAAGATATCAAATCCTTTAAAGGTATTAAGGTGTCGAGACGAAGCCCGTCTATCTCACATCTTTTCTTCGCTGATGATGTCATACATGTTGTTCTTTCATGCTTCTCCCTTGGATGCTAAGAACATTCGAGATGTTATAACAAGGTTTAGTGGCATGTCTGGTCAAATAGTTAATTGTGCTAACTCTTCCATTAAATTTTCTCCTAATACTCTTCAGAACGAGAAAAATATTATTATGGCTTTGTTTTAATTATTTGGAGGTTCCATACTTCGGGCCGCATCTTGGGGCTCCTATTGATATATATTCAGGGTTCTAAGAAGCACAACTTTTCATTCCTCTTGCATAAATTTCTGCGAAGATTTCTCAATGGTCTTCCCTTAAGCTTTCTCAAGCTACAAAATTAGTCTTCATCAATACAATTTTAATAGCGAGAGTTGCCCATATCATTTCATGCTATGAAATTCTAACGTCTATTGCTCTGACCATTGACTATTTGATAACCAGGTTTTGGTGGGCTGGTAGCTCTTCTAGGGGCATTCATTGGCTTAAAAGTTCTATAATTCATCTTCCTAAAGGTTTAGGAGGTCTTGGAATTCGTGCAATTGCTACTGTGAAAAAAACCTTCCTCATGAAAAAAACTTGGTCGCTCTTTAGTAATCCACATTCTTTGCTAAGCAAGGTTTATTCTACAATTCACCCTTCTCCACATGTGTTAGATAATAGTCATATTAATAGGAGAACTTCTTCCTGGGCTTCTAGTATAGGGGGCTAGCAAGAGCGGAGTTTTTGATTGTTCAAGGGTGTAGTTGGAAGGTGGGAAATGGAAGCAGCATTCGTGCTTTTGGCAATAATTGGTTATATCAAAATACTCCCACTGTACACTCTTCTATCACTCTTCGCCAAGCTCAATCAACTATGGTAAGAAATTTCATCACCACTACTCCTAATCCTCATTAGAATGTTCCTCTTATCAGACAAATGGTTTGTTTCAAAGGTGCTTAATCTATTCTCACTGTTGATCTTCCTTAGTTAGATAAGGCTGACACTTTAGTTTGGAATCATATGCTTCAGGCTCTTTCATTACTAAGAGTGGTTATGCTTTCCTTACTTCTATTACTCAGAAAGACCTAATTCTGCCTGCTCCTTCCCTGGCGTTATATAAAATTATTTGGCACTTAAATGTTCAACCAAAGTGGAAGTTGTTCCTATGGAAACTTAGCTATAACATTTTACCTCTTAGAATCAATTTAACTAAGAAAGGTATTGTTTCTTCCTTTGTCTGCCCTTTCTGTCAAAATGATGATGAAGATAATATTCATCTCTTTCGAACCTGTCCTGTCTCTCAAAATATCTGGAAAAATAGCTCATTAGCTATTATTTCAAACATAGATGAATCCATTTCTATAAAAGATTGGATTTCTACCTATATCCAACTGTTTTACAGTCAGGATGGTCCTTAGAGCAATAAGATCTATTCTTTTATTGCCACTCTATGGGGTCTCTGGATTGCTAGAAATAATAACATATTCCGGGGAGACAGCTGCTCTCAAACTCAAATTCGAGTCTCTATTGCTGTTGCTTCTGCGCAACATGAGAGATTCACTCTTCTCTTGGCTCAGCAACTCAGATTCCTTCATCCTCCGGAGAACTTACCAGCTTCACCATCGGGTTTTATCATTCTAAATCTAGGGCAACAAAATAGGGATATAACTTCAATGTGTATTCAAGTTGATGGTTCATGGGACAAGCACTCGCTTAGGGGAGGGGGTGGTTGGTTTATGACACATGAAGATCAGGGGTACATTGGATGAGTGCATTTTATTGCTAAAAGTGCTCTTTAGGCTGAACTCTTAGCTACTCTTCACAGCATCAAATGGATAATTTGTCAAGGTTTTCATTCTATTCAGATCCTCTCTGATTCTATGGTTATGATCCAACTTTTGCAATCCAAAGGTTTCTCTAATGTTTCTCTTTGATGGACTACTCAACACCTCATTACTTTAGCTTCTACCTTGTCCTACTGTACTAGTTGCAAGGTACATCGACAACAAGTAGCCATTCTCACGACTTAGCTAAATTTTATAATTCTTGTCCTTGATTTGTTTCTAGTTGTTTAGATGTAGCTTCTGTAAAAAAAAAGATTTTTTTTATCTTTTATAAAATTTTATCATTTAAATCTAGAAATCAACTATCTAAGAAGATAAAATATGATGTTCATAATATCCTATATCTTAGAAAATATTTATCAAAAATAATTAAAAATACAATTAGAAATCAAAAATAATTAATTGGATTTTTCAAAAATGATTTTGAAATATGCAATTAATTATAAAAAACGGGGCTTTAAAACAAACGATTTTAGGCTTAACTGTAGCAAAACCTAAAAAAGGTTAAAGAAATCAAAATTTGCACTAGAAGGGAATCGAACTCGTGTCTGTTCTGTGGCAGGTACTATTCTAGCACTAGAGCTCCGTATTAATGAAAATTCTAAGATGGTCTTTTTTCAAAAAAGACCATGGAAAATGTGGGGCCACAATGAATGTGATCCACCCACCTCAGCTTTCTTTTACCTTTTCTTTTTTGCTTTGAAATGATTTTAGAAAATACCAAAATCATTTATTCTAATTTCTGAAAAAAGTTTGGGGAATTTTTTTTTTACCCAGATTTTCTCTCTCCTCTCCTCTACCCCTTCCTCCCTCAAATCTTCCATTGATCTTCAATTCTTCTCGAATTTTCAGTAGATCTCTTACTTGGGCCCTTCTCTTTCCATGAAATGGTAAGAATTCATGAAGAAATCATGAATTTGTGATGGAGAAGTTGTGAAATCGAAGTTTTAATTTCCGATTTTTGGAGAA
Organism: Beta corolliflora; assembly: GCA_947648045.1. NCBI lineage: Eukaryota > Viridiplantae > Streptophyta > Magnoliopsida > Caryophyllales > Amaranthaceae > Beta > Beta corolliflora. The sequence continues at coordinate 4,616,905 of CANSZD010002921.1, read as the reverse complement.
ATTTTTGGGGGGAAATTTTGAGGAATTTTTTTTTCACTTTCCTCTCTTTCATCTTTGTAAATTCATGAAATAGATGAAAACACATAAAATTGATGATTATGTACACCATGAACGCTCGAATTTCCATGGAAATTAAGGTTTGAGTTTTAAAATGAAGAAACTCAAAATTAAAATTCTAGGTCATTGTGAATTTAACAAAAACATGGTTTGGATTGTTGTAAGATATTGGGAAACCGCCAACTTGGGACCGATTTGTGTGTTTTTTGAGTATTGATGACCATTGTCAAACTAGATGAAGAATTTCAGAGGAGAGATACAAAAATTAAAAGGTTGAAGATGAAGTTGGAAGAAGATGACTGAACGGACACTTTAGGTAATTACTAAAATGGGTTTCGGATCGGACACTTTAGGTAATTACTAAAATGGGTTTCGGTAATTACCAAAACGTGACAGAATCTAAGAGAAGTTTCAAAACCTCCAATTCCAAAGTGTATTGAATATAAAGAATTGAAATAAATAATCATAACTACAAATTAATCAATATGATATAAATGTCTTAATCCAAATAAGCCAAATAGAGTTATAAAGTCACAACATGTAAGAGATAAAAATGTCTTAATAGGTTTGGTAATGCCCAACATATTTTTGGTAATAACCAAAACATGTTTGGTAATTACCTAAAATCATATGATCTGGGGTTAATTTGGGCTTTTTAGTACAAGGAGGGACAATGGGGGCCAAAACTCAAGTCAATGTGGTTTGGTGAGTTATTAGGCTTAATGGACCCAGTGGCATGATTTTCCAATTCACATAAGATTGTTTTAATGAGTAATGGAAATGGATTGTGATTGGATAGATTTGGTAATGCCCAAAGCATGTTTGGTAATTACCTAAAAACATATGATCTGGGGCTAATTTGGGCATTTTAGTACAATGAGGGACAATAGGGGCCTAAAATTCAAGTCGATGGGGTTTGGTGAAGTATTGGGCCTAATGGACTAAGTGGCATGATTATCCAATCCACATAGGATTGTTTTGATGAGTAATGATAAAGAATTGTGATTTGGAGAACATCGTCCACTTAGTTATTTTGGTAATCCCCAGATTATGTTTGGTAATTACCTAAAAGCATATGATCTGGGGTTAATTTGGGCTTTTTAGTACAAGGAGGGACAATGGGGGCCCAAAACTCAAGTCAATGGGGTTTTGTGAGATATTGGGTCTAATGGACCAGTGGCATGATTGTCCAATCCACATAGGATTACTTTGATGAGTAATGATAAAGGATTGTGATTGAAAGAACATCCTCCACTTAGTAGGTTTGGTAATCCCCAGAACATGTTTGATAATTACCTAAAAGCATATGATCTGAAGTTAATTTGAGCTTCTTAGTACAAGGAGGGACAATGGGGGCCCAAAACTCAAGTCAATGGGGTTTGGTAAGGTATTGGACCTAATGGACCCAGTGGCATGATTGTCCAATCTCCATTGGATTGCTTTGATGAGTAATGGGAATGGATTGTGATTGGATATGTTTGGTAATGCCCAAAGCATGTTTGGTAATTACCTAAAAGCATATGATCTTGGGTTAATTTGGGTTTTTTAGTACAAAGAGGGATAATAGGGGCCCAAAACTCAAGTCAATGGGGTTTAGTGATGTATTGGGCGTAATGGACCCAGTGCCATGATTGTCCAATCCACAAAGAATTGCTTTGATGAGTAATGATAAAGGATTGTGATTTGGAGAATATCGTCCACTTAGTTATTTCGGTAATCCCCAGATTATGTTTGGTAATTACCTAAAAGCATATGATCTGGGGTTAATTTGGGCTTTTTAGTACAAGGACGGACAATGGGGGCCCAAAACTCAAGTAAGTGGGGTTTGGTTATGTATTGGGTCTAATGGACCCAGTGGCATAATTATCCAATCCACGTAGAATTGCTTTGATGAGTAATAATAAAGGATTGTGATTAGGAGAATATCATCCACTTAGTAGGTTTGGTAATCCCCTAAACATGTTAGGTAATTACCTTAAAGCATATGATTTGGGGTTAATTTTGGCATTTTAGTACAAGGAGGGATAATGGGGGCCCAAAACTCAAGTCAATGGGGTTTAGTGAGATATTGGGCCTAATGGACTCTGTGGCATAATTGTCCAATCCACATAGGATTGCTTTGATGAGTAATGATCAAGGATTGTGATTGGGAGAACATCATCCACTTAGTAGGTTTGGTAATCTCCGGAACATGTTTGGTAATTACCCAAAAGCATATGATATGGGGTTAATTTAGGCTTTTTAGTACAAGGAGGAACAATGGGGGCCCAAAACTCAAGTCAATGGGGTTTGGTGAGGTATTGGGCCTAATGGACCCAGTGACATGATTGTCCAATCTCCATAGGATTGCTTTGATGATTAATGGGAATGGATTGTGATTGGATAGGTTTGATATTGCCCAAAGCATGTTTGATAATTACCTAAAAGCATATGATCTGGGGTTAATTTGGGCTTTTTAGTACAAGGAGGGACAATGGGGGCCCAAAACTCAAATCAATGGGGTTTGGTGAGGTATTGAGCCTAATGGACCCAGTGGCATGATTGTCCAATCCACATAGGATTGCTTTGATGAGTAATGATAAATGATTGTGATTGGGAGAATATCCTCCACTTAGTAGGTTTGGTAATCTCCGGAACATGTTTGGTAATTATCTAAAATCATATGATTTGTGGTTAATTTGGGCTTTTTAGTACAAGGAGGGACAATGGGGCCCAAAACTCAAGTCAATGGGGTTTGGTAAAGTATTGGGCCTAATGGACCTAGTGCCATGATTTTTCAATCCACATAGGATTGCTTTGATAAATAATGATAAAGGATTGTGATTGGGAGAACATCCTCCATTTAGTAGGTTTGGTAATCCCCATAACATGTTTGGTAATTACCTAAAAGCATACGATCTGGGTTAATTTGAGCTTTTTAATACAAGTAGGGACATTGGGGGTCAAAAACTCAAGTCAATGGGGGTTTGGTGAGGTATTGGGCCTAATGAACACAGTGACATGATTGTCCAATCTCCATAGGATTGCTTTGATGATTAATGGGGATGGATTGTGATTGGATAGGTTTGGTAATGCCCAAAGCATGTTTGATAATTACCTAAAAGCAAATGATCTAGGGTTAATTTGGGTTTTTAGTACAAGGAGGGACAATGGGGCCCCACAACTCAAGTCAATGGGGTTTGGTTAGGTATTGGGTCTAATGGACCCAGTGACATGATTGTCCAATCCACATAGAATTGCTTTGATGAGTAATAATAAAGGATTGTGATTGAGAGAATATCATCAACTTAGTAGGTTTGGTAATCCCAGAACATGTTAGGTAATTAAGTTAAAAAATATGATTTGGGTTAATTTTGGCATTTTAGTACAATGAGGGACAATGGGGGCCCAAAACTCAAGTCAATGGGGTTTGGTGAGATATTGGGCCTAATGGACTATGTGGCATAATTGTCCAATCCACATAGGATTGCTTTGATGAGTAATGATAAAGGATTGTGATTGGGAGAACATCATCCACTTAGTAGGTTTGGTATTCCCCCGAACATGTTTGGTAAATACCCAAAAGCATATGATCTGGGGTTAATTTGGGTTTTTTAGTACAAAGAGGGACATTGGGGGCCCAAAACTCAAGTCAATGGGGGTTTGGTGATGTATTGGGCCTAATGGACCAGTGGCATGATTGTCCAATCCCCATATGATTGCTTTGATGAGTAATGGGAATGGATTGTGATTGGATAGGTTTGGTAATGCCCAAAGCATGTTTGATAATTGTCTAAAAGCATATGATCTTGGGTTAATTTGGGCTTTTTAGTACAAGGAGGGACAATATGGGCCCAAAACTCAAGTCAATGGGGTTTGGTGAGGTATTGGACCTAATGGACCCAGTGGCATGATTGTCCAATCCACATAGGATTGCTTTGATGAGTAATCATAAAGGATTGTGATTGGGAGAACATTCTCCACTTAATTAGTAGGTTTGGTAATCCCTAGAACATATTTGGTAATTATCTAAAAGCATATAATTTGGGGTTAATTTTGGCATTTTAGTACAATGAGGGACAATGGAGGCCCAAAACTCAAGTCAATGGGGTTTGGTGAGATATTGGGCCTAATGGACTCTGTGGCATAATTGTCCAATCCACATAGGATTGCTTTGATGAGTAATGATAAAGGATTCTGATTGGGAGAACAACCTCCACTTAGTTGATTTGGTAATGCCCAAAACATGTTTGGTAATTACCTAAAAGCATATGATATCGGGTTAATTTGGGCTTTTTAATACAAGGAGGGACAATAGAGGCCTAAAACTCAAGTGAATGGGGTTTGGTGAGGTATTGAGCCTAATTGACCGAGTGCCATGATTCTCCAATCCCATAGGATGGCTTTGATGAGTAATGGGAATGGATTGTGATTGGGAGATAGAACAACATCCACTTAGTGATTACCTAAATCATGTTGTAACTTGCACAAAAACCAGTGACATTCCACTACAATGGAGATGATTCTTTTGAGAAATTGTTCGACCATTCCAATCCGCTGTTCATATAAACATTATATCGATGAACCTTTCATATCACCAAAGTCATTCAATTCAATAATTTGAAAGCAAAAGAAAAAGGAAAAAATGCAACGTTTTTCCACAATGGAATCTTATCATAAACCAAATAAAACCTCATGGATTAGGTTATCAATAACCCACATCTTAACCATACATTTCCTTCATCATACATGTTATAGTCACATGATTTGAGGCCATTGTCCACGCCAATTATCATTTTAGGTAATGCCCTAAAAAGGTTAGGTAATGACCTAAACTGTTTGGTAATACCGTAATCTAATTAGGTGATTATCTAACATATATAGTGGTTATGTTAGGTCATGACCAAAATAGCTTTAGTAATTATATAAATCCTGCAGTAACTTGCACAAAAACCAGTGACATTCTGGGCGGACGCGGATGTGTCGTCGTTGTGCACCGCACCCGGCCAAAGATAAAATTTCTCCTACTCTCTTCTACACTAAGGTAGTATAGTGGAAGTAGGGGTCGTATCCACAGGGAAACAGGGACGAGTTAATACTCAGCGTGATTCGAAACCTAGATTAAGCTAAGGGCCGAGAAACCTAATAATAATTACAAAGGGGGGTTTCAAGTTGATTTATAACTAAACTACAATTAACTAGCATATAAACAAAATGAGAAATCAATATGGGAAGATCTTGAATCCGATTAACATTCACTTCAATTCATTATCGATCCTTGAACCTCCACTCTAATTATTTCCATAATTATCTATTGTCGAGAATTAATCTCGTGTTCTCCTTATTCTTAGTTGAATAGCACGATCAGCATGACTATAAAACCCTAACCAAAGGATAACCTAGTCCGATAGCGGCTAAGTTCAATCCAATAGCAGCAATAAACACAGAGAACCAACAGACCTGCTAACGCCATACAAGCGATAAACATTCAACAGTTAATTCAATTTCCCCAAGAAATAACCAAGATGATCTGCATCTAAGCTACTCCCTAGTTTGCTACCAATTGATAAAAGAATAAAACAATCCGATTCTATTCTTAAATCTAGCATTAGATTAATTACACAATCAAACTAGCAACGTTCCTAGCATAATCATGCAAAAATCATAGAAAGCAAGCATAGAAATTAAACCATAATCAAAGAAACTAAATAGAGAGGAAAGATCTCACAATAATGCTTGAAGCTTCATGTTAATCTCGTTCAAGAACGGTTCAAGCTACAATCGGAATAGCATAAGCCAATCCCATAATCGAAATCTACAAAAACTAAACTAGAAAATAAAAACTAAAAGAGAAGACAACAAGAGAGGAGTGGAGTTTTGGAGACTCCCTCTCCTTGTGGCTGCTGCCCCCCTAGGTCCAAAAACAACTTTAGTATTTATACTAAAGCTCAAAAATCAGCCGACAATTAGACCGACCTAGGGGTCGCGAGGTGCGAAGTAGGTCGCACCGTGCGAAGGGTGTTCTGCCTTCCAAAACGAGCTGAAGCCCAGCGCCAAACCAAGCAGGTCGCACCGTGCGAGATTACTCGCGAGGTGCGAGCAAGGAGGTCGCGAGGTGCGACCTATCTCGCGAGGTGCGAGATGCTTGCGCTGGGCTGGCGATGCTTCGCGCGCTGGGCGAGGCTGCTGGACGAGGCTGCTGGGCGAGCATGCGCGTAAGGCTTGCGGTAGCTTGCTGCGATGGCTGGGCGTGCGGTGTTGCTTGGTTGTGGCGATGCTTGTGCTGGCTTGGGTGCTGCTGCGATGGGCGAGCTGGGCTGCTGCTTGGGCGAGCATGCGATGCTTGGGCTTTGCTCGGCTCAAATGCACTTCACCTTGGAAGCTCGGAATATAAGACGTTAACACCAATTATGTCGCAAAGCTCCGAACTTCCACTAAGGGTTAAATAAAACACGAACGTTAACAATTACAATCAAACCCTTAGCAAAGTGCACCCAAAGTTACGTAAATACTACGTGTAACTTGAGCGTATCAAATACCCCCACACTTGAACTTTACTCGACCTCGAGTAAACTCAAAATGAGGATCACCAAATAAATCATCACCCAAGCTAACGACACCAACCTACACTCCCCATCAACTACACCATCATTATCACATCTTAACAAAATACGCTCAAAACCTAAACGTAAGGGATGATGATTCCCCCACACTTAGATTCAAGCTACTATCAAAAATACAGACGCGACAACAATAATCACCAAACTACAACCAAAATGTGAGCTCAAATCCTGAAGGATCTCAAAGGAGTTGAACCCACTCCAACGCCACAATCAAAATGACAACTCGCCTAAAACCTCAAAAGATAAACTAAAACTACTACTACAACAACTAATTTAAAATAGTAAGCCATGGAATGAAGACAAAAAGGGATAAATTCCATGCTTACTCCCAAAAACAAACAATCAACCAAAAGAATGTGAAAGCCAAAATAAATAGATCTTCACAAAATCAAGGATGAAATAACCAATCCAAACCCGAAAACGCTTTCCACCTTATGACACCAACTCCGGCAAATGAGTTTTCAAAGTGTATAATTCTCTCTTAATCTCTCATTTTGCCTAGGAGCCCTTTCGGGTTTTCATCCTAGCTTCACACATTTCTTTTTGGTTGCATCTCACCATCTTACCCGCTCAATATAAGCCACTTTTGTGCATAGGTTGCCCTTTCGGGTTTTCAACCTATCCGGGCCCCCATTTTTGCCTGAGTCGCCCACCCTTGTGGGTTTTCAACTCAGCGGGTTTCATTTCATCACTTTTTTTTTTATATTTTTTTTTCATTTTTTTTTTCATTTTCATTTTTTTTTCAAATTGAAAGTAATATATACAACATAGATATATGAGAATGAGAATACCCTCCCCCCTACTTAAACTACACATTGTCCTCAATGTGTCGACAATTAAAAGAAAAAGTATACTGAAAATAGGGGGAAAATTTGAAAATCGGGTAAATCGAAGATCGAATGCTCAAAACTCATGAAAAGCAATCCGTCAAACTCAAACTTCTTAACAACACCAACTCAAATCTCATAACTCAACTCACAACCCTCTCCCTCGAATCACTCAAACAAATGACAAGTTCAAAAGTTTTGAATTTTTGAGATTTGCACCTAGCTCAAGAGATCGAAAAGATACATTAACAATCTCAATCCTCTAGTGTTACCAACTCCTAGCTATTGAAGTCCTCCCAACGGATTTTCTTTTGTGGATTTTGGTTCCAAGCGGATTAAGATGTGTTGTGGTTCGTTTTAGTGGGTGGGCGGTGGGTGAAAGAAAATTTGTTGTGGTGGTGGAAATTTGATGAGAAATAAAGAAAAAGAAAGAAAATAAAGGGATCTCGGGTTGCCTCCCGAGAAGCGCTGTTGTTTAAAGTCGTGAGCTCGACTTAGTACCTTAAGCTTAATCGTTGGGTTGTGCTCCATGTGTGACAGTAGTGGTTCCATGTCAATCTCCACTTCAAGTACCTGCAAAATTGATTGAGAAGAACTCTTGCAATGCATCGTTTGCGCTATGACTGTCAACCAAAAACAAAGAGCACAAGCAATACCATCCAAAAATCACGCTAAATACAAACAAGTAACACCGTTTCCCCGGCAACGGCGCCAAAATTTGGGCGGACGCGGATGTGTCGTCGTTGTGCACCGCACCCGGCCAAAGATAAAATTTCTCCTACTCTCTTCTACACTAAGGTAGTATAGTGGAAGTAGGGGTCGTATCCACAGGGAAACAGGGACGAGTTAATACTCAGCGTGATTCGAAACCTAGATTAAGCTAAGGGCCGAGAAACCTAATAATAATTACAAAGGGGGGTTTCAAGTTGATTTATAACTAAACTACAATTAACTAGCATATAAACAAAATGAGAAATCAATATGGGAAGATCTTGAATCCGATTAACATTCACTTCAATTCATTATCGATCCTTGAACCTCCACTCTAATTATTTCCATAATTATCTATTGTCGAGAATTAATCTCGTGTTCTCCTTATTCTTAGTTGAATAGCACGATCAGTATGACTATAAAACCCTAACCAAAGGATAACCTAGTCCGATAGCGGCTAAGTTCAATCCAATAGCAAAGCAATAAACACGAGAGAACCAACGGACACGCTAACGCCATACAAGCGATAAACATTCAACAGTTAATTCAATTTCCCCAAGAAATAACCAAGATGATCTGCATCTAAGCTACTCCCTAGTTTGCTACCAATTGATAAAAGAATAAAACAATCCGATTCTATTCTTAAATCTAGCATTAGATTAATTACACAATCAAACTAGCAACGTTCCTAGCATAATCATGCAAAAATCATAGAAAGCAAGCATAGAAATTAAACCATAATCAAAGAAACTAAATAGAGAGGAAAGATCTCACAATAATGCTTGAAGCTTCATGTTAATCTCGTTCAAGAACGGTTCAAGCTACAATCGGAATAGCATAAGCCAATCCCATAATCGAAATCTACAAAAACTAAACTAGAAAATAAAAACTAAAAGAGAAGACAACAAGAGAGGAGTGGAGTTTTGGAGACTCCCTCTCCTTGTGGCTGCTGCCCCCCTAGGTCCAAAAACAACTTTAGTATTTATACTAAAGCTCAAAAATCAGCCGACAATTAGACCGACCTAGGGGTCGCGAGGTGCGAAGTAGGTCGCACCGTGCGAAGGGTGTTCTGCCTTCCAAAACGAGCTGAAGCCCAGCGCCAAACCAAGCAGGTCGCACCGTGCGAGATTACTCGCGAGGTGCGAGCAAGGAGGTCGCGAGGTGCGACCTATCTCGCGAGGTGCGAGATGCTTGCGCTGGGCTGGCGATGCTTCGCGCGCTGGGCGAGGCTGCTGGGCGAGGCTGCTGGGCGAGCATGCGCGCAAGGCTTGCGGTAGCTTGCTGCGATGGCTGGGCGTGCGGTGTTGCTTGGTTGTGGCGATGCTTGTGCTGGCTTGGGTGCTGCTGCGATGGGCGAGCTGGGCTGCTGCTTGGGCGAGCATGCGATGCTTGGGCTTTGCTCGGCTCAAATGCACTTCACCTTGGAAGCTCGGAATATAAGACGTTAACACCAATTATGTCGCAAAGCTCCGAACTTCCGCTAAGGGTTAAATAAAACACGAACGTTAACAATTACAATCAAACCCTTAGCAAAGTGCACCCAAAGTTACGTAAATACTACGTGTAACTTGAGCGTATCACATTCACTTAGTGATAGAACAACATCCACTTAGTGATTACCTAAATCATGCTGTAACTTGCACAAAAACCAGTGACATTCCACTACAATGGAGATGATTCTTTTGAGAAATTGTTCGACCATTCCAATATGCTGTTCACATAAACATTCTATCGATGAACCTTTTATATCACCAAAGTCGTTCAATTCAATCATTTGAAAGCAAAAGAAAAAGGAAAAAATGCAACGTTTTACTCCGATGTAATCTTATCATATAAACCACATAAAACCTCATGGATTAGGTTATCAATAACCCACATCTTAACCATACAATTCCCTCATCATATATGTTATAATCACATGATTTGAGGTCATTGCCCAAGACAATTATTATTTTAGGTAATGTCCTAAAATAGGTTAGGTAATGACCTAAAATTTTTGATAATATCCTAATCTAATTAGGTGATTACCTGACATATATAGTGGTTATGTTAGGTCATGACCAAAATATCTTTAGTAATTATCGAAATCATGTAGTAACTTGCACAAAAAACCAGTGACATTCCACTACAATGGAGGTCCCGAAAATGCTGCAAATTTTTTTCATCTAATTGCTAAACTAAATTATGATCTACTTAGCAAATGTAACCCAATAAAAGTGTTAAGTGCATTGATTTATTGCAATCATCTCACACACACCTTAATTTTATTTTTTGTCATGTCCAAAATATATTTAGTAATTACCAAAAGATATTTATGTTTGGTCATGTCTAAAATATATTTAGTAATTACCAAAACACTGCAGTACCTTAGACGAAAAACCAGCTCACCTTCCATGAAGGTCTCGAAAAATCTGAAACTTTTCTGCATCTAGTAGCTAAACTAAAGTATGAACTACTCAAATGTAACCACAAATTATTGCATAAAAGTGTGAATTGCATTGATTTAGAGCAATTTAATCACCAACATCTTCATTTTATTTTCCCTAAAAGCGTAGGTTTTTTTGGGGACAATTTTCATAAATTGCAAGTTTAATCTTGCTCAAACTCACAAATAAAGATAGAAAATCATTAATTCGTTACTATATGTGAAATATTCAAGTAAAAATACATCCATTTAATCTACTGGTAAAGAGTTTAGGTCGATTTCCATGGAGGTTAAGTTCAACAATGGAGGTGAAGAATGGGGCAAAATAGAGGTGAAGAATGGGTCGAAATGGAGAGAGAAAATGAAAGATGGGGTCGAAATTGAGGGAGAAGGTGGAAGAATGGGTCGAATTTGGGAGAAATTCGGTTGAGAATGGTGGAAGAGGAAGTGTTCTTGAGTTTTAGGTGAAGAACACCAAGAACATGAAGAACAAGGAGGAGCGAGAAAATGGGTAAAAAAAATTTGGATACAATTTTTTTTTTCCAGCATAATTCACTGTTTGACTGGTGAAAATTTTTTTTTGAATTTTTTATTTATTTATTTTTTCGATTTTCAGAAATTATTTTCATAAATTTTGGTAAATAAACAAAATCAAAAGAAATGAGTTTTGACAATTAAAAGAAAGGATTATTTGCCAAGAAAGAGCTCAACTATTCCCCATTTACTTTTATAAGTCCCAATTATTGATTATTCTCTGTAAGACCCATGTTTCATATTTTGTGATTATTATAAGTCCTAGCAGGTCACTTACCTGTTGTAGCAGGTTTAATGTTGCACGTGCTCTCAGTTTAATGAAAACACGTGATTTTTCCCATTCCCTTCCTTCATCCTTTCCTTCATCCCTTCCTTCATCCTTTCCTTCATCCCTTCTGCGAAATTTCTTTCACTTCTGCGAATTTTTTTCCCATTTCCTCTCATCTCACCATGGCTGCTCATCAACATTCCGGAGGTTCTTCCAATTCAAGACATTCAGGAGGTGCGCAATTGGATGTGGTTTGTAAGCACAACATTCCTTCGAAGCTGAGGACTGTGAAAGCTGGAGGAGAAAATCAAGGGAGGAAGTTTTATGGGTGCGCGTTGTGGCCTGTAAGTATAAATTAGGGTATAAATTGCGTAAATTTTTTTATTTTCTTTTTCATCATCATAAATTAGGGTTTAAATTGGGGCTTTGTTAATAAATATGAAATTAGGGCTTTGACATGAAGCGATTGAAATTAGGGCTTTTAGGGATTAAAAATTAGGCCTTTGTTAATGCAATTGAGATACTGATATTTGGCCAATTTATTTTGTTAGGCTGAGGATTGCAAGTTTTTTAGATGGGAATGCAAGGAGTCTGACTGCCCAAAGTGTATTGACTTACAATCAAGACTGTTGGAGCAGTACACTTCAATTGCTGAACTGGAGCTCCAATATAAGTCTGTGGAGGAGAAATTAAACAAATTGAAGCTGAAGAAGGAGAAATTGTGTGAAGTGGTTGCTGTAATGAAGACTGAGTTGGATAGGTCTACAGGAGAAGCTGTTAAAAGTGCAAGGGGGGAAAGATTTGCTCTTGTTGGGTTGTTTATTTCATGGGTGTTGTTTGATGTTGTCTTGGTTTTCATTAAGTAAGTACTAGGGGAGTGGGGGAATGAGTATATATTTACATTGATTTGTACTATGGGGGTAAGTAAGTAGTAGGGAAGTTATTGTGATGTTTTGTAATGGATGTCATGTACTCCTATTTTGCTAATGAATGAAGAATGAATTCACCAACATCAATTAGTGTAGCAAATGTATTGCTGCCAAAACACCATATCCATATAATTGAGATACCATTGTTTTCACTAATACCATTGTTTTCACAAAAAAATTGAGATAACTTGCATCTCACAACTGTTTTAACAAAGACAATCAATCTTCCAATTGTTTTTGAACCTTCCAACTGTTTTAGCAAAGATCTAACAAAAATGTGAAGATCTAATTGACATGATTACAAAAGGGCTTTTAAGGTGAACTAGCCAAAGCTGGACTATCTTCATCTTCATGAATGGCTGGTTGATGCTTGACTACCCAATGGACAACCTAATGTTGATGTAATAGTAGGTTGAGACACCAACCTTGGACCTCCTCTCAATCCAGGAGCCTGTAAACCAGCAGTGATGATAATGAGCAGTGTTGACCAAGAAAACTAACAGTAGCAAAAAAAAAATCAATTAGCATTCAATTGAAATCAAGAAAACTCACATTGAGCATTGTTGATCCATCTTCACCAATCATAACACCAAGTCCTTTTGGCATCTGCTACAGCATAATTAAACTGAACAAGTTAAAAATGGTTAAAAAGTTGAACAACTGAACAAAAATTATGCAGAACACTTACTTTTTTTCCTCCATCTTTTCCTCTACCACTTCTTCCACCCCTTTCAGCATTTCTTCCACCCCTTCCAGCACTTCTTCCACCCCTTCCAGCACCAGATCCACCCCTTCCAGCACTTCTTCCACCCCTTCCAACACCAGATCCACCACTTACAGTACCACCTCTCTTGAAAACTCTATAATTTCTTCCTGTTCTACTTGGCCTTGCAGTGGCTGTGAAGTTATCATTTTGTGGTGTTGCTGCCCCTGTTGTGCTGGATTCTGCAGCTGTTGACTTGCATCTCTTTAGTGGAGGTTCTGGAGGTGCACTGGATACAGTGTCCTTATTAGGACATGTTCTTTTGTTGTGTGTTTTTGATTTACATATGCTGCAGGTCATTTGAACTCCATGTTTTGTTAACCTATCAGGCCTTTTGGGGTTCTCATGGGGGTATTTCCTTTGGTTTTTCCTTGGCCTCCCAGGTCCTATCTTTATTGGGGGTGGGTTCAGAGGGGAGTTGATCTTTGGCCAATGTCTATCACCAACAACAGGTGGGATTGAACCTCCATAAGACTGTAAATATATGTCCCAACTGTAGTAGCCACAAACATAATCTTCTGCATTCTTGTGGCAGAAGAAAATGCATGAGACTGCATGGCAACAAGGGATGCCAGTTAAGTCCCACTTCTTGCAAGTGCAGGACCTTGCTTGTAGATCAACAGTTAAGCTGTCCATGCCTTGGTTCACTTGGAAAACTGTATTGGTGGAAGGTATGGGAGTGCAGTTAGCAGCCCATTCTTTCTCTTTTTCCAACCTTGCTTGAATTCTAGGGCATACTTTTGCAGAACTACCCTCCATCTCTTGTCTTTTAACAACCAATCTCTGCATCAAGGCTACCCTAATGTCTTCTAGCAAATATATCAAGTGTTTGGTCCTGGCATTTATTATGTAACCATTAAAAGTCTCAGATAAGTTGCTAGTAATCACATCCACCTTGGTTGTTGTATCTAAAAATGCCCTACAAAATACTTCAGGGTTGTGAGCTGTGAAGGCAAGAATAAGACATCGAGTTTTCTCGCCTCCATTTCGCGCCAAAGCTTCATTGTAATCTGCTAAGGAGTATGCTTTAGCGACCTTCCAAAACATCGGTTCATGTCATCTCCCTTGTGTGCCTTGTGCCAATGGGCAAAAATATGCCTGGCACAGTGCCTATGCTCACAGTTTGGAAATACTAGCTTGACACTACTCAGTATGGCCTATGTTGCATAAAAGAAAATGCATTGCTAAGTAATATTGTTCATGTACTAACTAAGATAATGTAATTCATTAAGTAGTAAAAGAGAAGATGAAGAATATACCAGATGCTCATCTGAAACAATGGTGAGACCATCTCCTTCACCTAAGCTGAGGGCTTCTTTCACCTGGGTCAGGAACCACTCCCAAGAGGAGTTGTTCTCTCCTTCCACAATAGCCCATGCAACAGGGAACATCTGGTAATTTGCATCCCTGCCCACTGCTGCCATCAGTTGTCCTCCCAAAAAAGTCTTCAAAAAACAGGCATCAATGCTCAAGAATCTCCTACACCCCTCCATCCATCCTTTTCTAATCCCTTCAAAACAAATAAACAACCTTTGGAATACTGGTGTAGCACCTCTTCCTGTAGTCACCAAGGTGATAACTGTGTTAGGGCAACTATCCTTTATAGCTTGCAAGTACCTTCCTAATTTGAAATAATGCTCCTTCATTGAGCCATGTAAAAGCCTATGAGCCTTGTACTTGACCTTGTAAGCCATAGACCTCTTGATGACTACTCTGTAGGACCTCCTCACAGCTTCCATTACGTCTTTGGCTGGCCAATGGGGTCTTGCTTTAAAGATCTCTAAAAATTGCTTAGCAAGCCAAGATGATTTCATGTGCCTATTAGCCTCCATATTTCTAGTGCAGTTGTGCTCACCATCTACTGACTTCACCACAAAACATTCCCTCCTTGAGTCCCAACTTCCAAACAACCTGAATGGACAACCTTTTTTACACTTCACCTCAATTCTCTGCTGCCTACTAGTATTACTTGCACAAATGTACAAGTTTCTCCCACACTGTATTGCAAAGTGTGCAACTGCACTCCTGAAAGCCTCTCTGTTAGGGAACCTTTGTCCTACTCTCCAGACAAAGCTTGACCAATCTGTGTCTTCAAGAACCAACATCCCCCTACCCTTCCTTCTTCTACCACTATACTCTTCATCTTCACTGTCCTCTAGTGTTTCAAGGTCATCCTCACTGTCATAGTAATCACTCACACACTCTCCCTCATTAGGTACATCATGTTGTTTAGATATGTTCCTTGCACCTCCAATCCTACCCTCCTCTGCCTCTTTCTGTAGCTGCTGAGCAAGTTGCAACAATTTTAGATTTGCTGCTTTCACCCTCCTCCTAGCTGTTTGCAACTCATCATCACTAGTCTCTGGATATTCACCACACTCAACCTCAAATTCTGGATCTTCTTGTTCCTCCTGTCTATCTAGATTTCTCAACTCCTCTTCATCAATTTCAGGATCATCAACCACCTGCCTTATGTCTTCTTCTTCTTCTGAACTACCAGTTGAAGGCTCATAACCAGGATCTGTATCATCAGAAAACTCCTGCTCTGAACCTAGTAATTCACTCAAAGTAAGGGGGCTCTCTGGCCTACAGTCATACCACTGGTAATAATCATGTGGAAAGGTCTCTTGGTCATATATGTAGGCCTCATCAGGTACAGGAGGTGTTTGCCTTGCTTTGCTACTTTGACCAGGATTTTTTGGTTCAAGTTGTTTCTTGGTTGATGTGTTGTCTGCTTCTGGCTTGTTAACAGTGGGTTGGGAGGGTTTTTTTTTGTTTTCTTGCTGCTCTGTGTTTGTGGTTTGTCAACAGTGGGAAGGGATGTATTTTTGCAGTTCTGTGTTGGTGGTTTGTCAACAGTGATTTGGGAGGGGTCTGTTGTGGGAGGTTGGGAGGACTGATCTGTTGTGGGAGGTTGGGAGGGATGATCTGTTGTGTCAGGTTGGGAGGGCTGATCTGTTGTGGAGGGGTGATATGTTCTGGAAGGTTGGGAGGGGTGCTCAGCAGTTGGGCTGTTAATGATAGGTGTGGAAAAGCTAGGGTTATATGGGGGAGGTAGGTCTGTAGGGAAAATAAGTTGGCATTCCTTCAACTTTTGACTTGACCTAACTGGGGTCAACTTTTTAGGTGGGGTCCTTTTCCTTGAATTTGCTACTTTGGGTGGGGTCTCATCCTTTTTAGTTGTGTTAATAACCCCTACTGCTGTGTCTGTGGGAATGGGTGGGAGATGTTGGGGGATTCCATCTTCTAAAATTACAGGCTTATCTATTCCATGTAATACATATAGATCAATACACTTTGTCTTCATCACAATTGCACCCATTTCAAGCACCTCAGAGTCATTATAAACCATCTTCAACCCATCAGATAAAGTTTTCCCAGGAATTAAGTAATAAACCTTCTCAATTGTCCTATAACTACCACATTTCTTAGCAAGCTCCTCTAAATACCACCAACATAATTCATCAGGATCCACTGCAAATGTCCTACCAGCCCCACCAATGTACTCCACCTTCCCTCCATTCTCCTTAAATAAACCACCATGCCAAAAACGCAAACAAACGCTATCCATGGACTACAACATACACATAACAAGGGCAAATCAGAGCAACTCATCAATTACAAAACCAGAGCAACTCATCAATAATTTCACTACTTGGAGAGGGGGAAATGCGCAGACATCAATCAACAAAAAAACCCAAAATTCACTTTCACATTTCAATTTTAACATAACTAAAGTTCACCGCAAAGTTAAATAGAAACTTATTTAACTCTAAAAAAAGGAAAACAAATCATCATTTGGTGAGGGGGGGAAATGAGCAGACTTACTTCTTCTTCTTGGAGAAGAAACCCTCGGAAGAAATCTCCTCAACTTCGCTTGTGAAGAATCGCCCCCACTTAACTGAGTGAAAAAAAAAAAATTTCGCTTGTGAAGAATCGCCCAACTTGGTTAATGGTGGCAGCGCAGCAGAGAGGAAGAGCTTGAGAGGAAGAAGACAATGGGGGCTTCGTTTTTGGGGAAGTCGAAAAAACAACCTGCAAACCAATTAAGTCAACAGCTAGGAAAATTAAAAAAACAAATCATTAAAGGGGTGGGTCCCACATTTTACTTTTTTTTTACCTTCTCAACAGGTTATCAGTGAAGTAGGACTTATAATAATCACAAAATATGAAACATGGGTCTTACAAATTATAAAAGTAAATGGAGAATAGTTGAGCTCTTTCTTGGCAAATAATCCTAAAAGAAAAGGGAAAAGAAAAAAAATGAGGGGTCCACAAACAAGAATATGTGATTCACATTCATTTGCTTCCATGGTTTTTTTTTTTTTAAAACTATCTTAGAATCATCCCCGTATTGAGCCCCTCCGTATTAACCAACTTCCAATTAAAACCCAATCTTGAGAGACTCATCTGTCATCTCTCTCCTCTGACTTCCCCTTCTCTCATAAAAAAAAAACGTTGACATGACGATGACGACAACAACAACATCAGCAACTATGGCTCACTGCTCTTCCTCCTCTCTAAACCCATCACTCCTCTTCTCTAACCCTAACCCTTTACCCCAAATTCCGACATTATTTACACTTTCTGCCATCCGGTCACCCCAATTACGATTCTACCCTCTATCCACCACTCGCCGGAGCTCCGTTCGCCGGTTACCGGTAGTCTCCGGAACCCTAACGGTTGACTCTCCGACCTCGTTCGCCGGCGAGAAACACGGGAAGAAGCTTCTTCTAGAAGTTAAGGATCTCACCGCTGTTATTGCCGAATCTCAGCAGACCATTCTTAATGGCGTTAATCTCACTGTTTTTGAAGGAGAGGTTCGTTTTCTTTTTTCCTTTTTTTTCTTGTTTCGACTGAATTTGTGATTTTGAAAGTATATTGAGGTAGCGTTTGGGAATCCGGATTTCATTTTAATTGTAGTATTGTTTTTTAGAATTTGAAATCATGTATTTGATTTCCAATTCCAATTTCTCAAACTTGTTGGGGAAACATGATAATTGAGTTCCAATATTTCAAATCTATATATTTGTTTGGAAAACACTGGAATTGAATTCCCGAATTCTAATTTCATGTTATTGTTTGGATAACCTTGTAATTGCATTCAACAAAAAATTTTAATTTCTTAGCAAATAATAGGCATTTGACATTCCAACAATCCAAAATTGTCATAACAAAAGTTATCTCAACACAGAGAAATAAGAGTAGTATTTGATAGAAGTAATGCAAAAAACCTACGACATATGAAAGTGAGTCAAACTACTCAGGCACCAGAGTACCCAATCAAGTTTCTCATCCTCTGGTAGCTCTTTCAACATCATAAACTCGTCGGGTTACCATTCATAAACCTTTTTACTGCCCGCATAATCTGATTCCTAGAAATGCCAAACACTTGGGAAACAACCGTGTGTATCTCTTGACAAGTGGGTTTCGGAGTGTTTTATTTTGCTTTGCACATATTCTCTAAAGGACTCGGCAAAACTGTTGACCGCATTAGCTACACTATCTTTTTTGCGCTTGCGAGAGCCCGAATTGGTTGGATATTTGGATGAGCTCTTTCCTTCACTTATCATTTCCTCCTCCTCCATGGCGTCTGCTGCCTCATCATGTTGTTCTGAACCATCCCCAACATCTATATCTGCACCAAATAAAGTGCATATATCTTCCCAATTCTCTATGCACTTGTTGTGATAAGGGACTGCATTTTGTTTTCCTGAAAAAAGAGAGTAGAACATGATATATTTCAGCATAAACGTCACTGTTATTAGTCCCAAAAAGACAGATTCTGAGATTATCTAGTCTTCGGTAGGCCTTTGGGTTTCCTCAAATGCCTGGGAAAGGTAACATCATAACAGTAAGATCCATGCTAAACTGCAACAAGCAGATTGAGCAAGAAAAAATGACAGAACGGTCAAAGGTCAAGCTCGAGATGAGAAGGTCAAGCTCAGAGAGACAGAGTGATCTCATAATCTATTGCTTTTACCATTTTCAATTTGAATAACACAGCAAGTTCTGCTGATAAACAGCAACAGAACTGCTAATTTGCTACAGTGCTTAATACTAAACATAGCAGCAACATTTTCTCAGAAAACTCAATGATCTTGTGCTGCTATGACTGCGGCACATAATGCACATACCGCACATACTGCTATTAGTGCTGCTATGGTCTTGTACTGCACTAATAATAAGAAAACTCAATGATCATGCAGATGGAATGGGATGGAGATGTTTGATTTTGACTCCAAACTTCCAACTATAAGAGAAATGCATCTTTCAAAGCCTAAATAAAGAAAAGTTACTCCACTTCATCCTCCCTTATATGCAAGTCTAGTTGCAGATTTTTCTGCACACAGGACACTGTGATAGAAGTCTAATTCAAGTCTAACCTAATTCGTCAAATCCATGAAAGAATATTTCAACACAATTAGATGAAAAATCAGACAAAGCCCAAGGTGTCCAATTGATGTACACAACATCACAACAGAGGATTGATTATTGAATAAGAACAATCAATAAATAAAGTATACTCCCATATTTAGATATTTAGGTACCTTAATATATTCCTCCCATTTCTTTACATCTTCAATTGTGATGACGATCATTTTTCTTTCATCATCCCACTTGAACTTTGTATAAGTCTTAATGTCGGTGATGCAACCATAGTGCTTCTTCCAAAGTTTGGTTCGATTTCTCACATGATCCACGTTGATTGGATGCCTAACTCTTTCTTTAGTTCACCGACAACAGCTTGGTAGGCTTGAGGCTTAAAAATCTCCATCTCCTTTTTCCTTGTTGTTGATATGTTCCAACAAAACTCGGTGAGAATATCATCCATTTGTTTATTCTAAGACACATAGCTTCTTCTAAGAGCTTGCACAGAAGCCATAGGTTCCTTCCGTTTGTTGCTCATTAGGTGCCAACAATTTCAAATACAATATATATATAGCTAATTAAGGCAAAATAGCAAAATTGACAGAATATATATAGCTAATTAAGGCAAAATAGCAAAATTGACAGACTTTGGAAACTTGTCTACATGCATATTAACAGTTTCCCATGCCCTATATACTCCAGAACCAATTTGCAATATGTTCTGCATCCCATCATATTCATATGTAGCTGAAAAAGAAAACTGAAGGGGGAGGAAAAATAAAGAGCAAAAACTGTAGAGACTTAAATGGTACTTCTCGCAATTATGAACATTTAATATCCAAGTCAAAACAGCTGGAATAGAGCATAAATTTCAGATGCTAAATTATGCACTCAACACATATTAAACGCAACACTCTGGTTCATCAGAAACAGGTCTCACTAGTCTGTTGAGACTACAGACTAACACTAACAAGAGGGCCACCAATCGAAATATGCACCAATGTCAATAAGAAAAAACTCAAATTTACAAGAAGATTCTCACAAGAAGCTAGATCAGCAAGTTTTGGTGATATTCAAGGTGGGGTACAATTCTTTATTCAAATTGAACAAAATTTCTTGTAAACATTACTCAAATTGGGGAGTTCTATAGATAAAACATTAAGAAGTAACGCATGTCTAATGCCTTCAAAAACATCATGACATTAAAACTTAACTAGAATAACTAAGATAAAGGATGAAAGGCAGCTCCCCTTCGAGCTTGGTACTCCCGAAACATTTTTCTTGTCAATTCATCTCTGAAATCGTTCCATTGAGGTGAGGCTTGTGCCGTTGATACGAAATCCTCCCCTTCATCCTCCAGGGTCATCTGATAGATCCTTGTCCACCTCATATAACAAATTCTCCTCATCCAAATTTTCTTCTCTAACAAAGTTATGGAGAACAAAACATGCATTTATGATTCTTACTTGTGTTTGCTTCTCATAAAAGCTGCTTTTTCGCAATATAGCCCACCTCTTTTTCAATAACCTAAATGCCCTTTCAATTGTGTTATGTGCACACGAATGATGCAAGTTGAACAATTCTTTATAGTTTGTAGGAGTAGTTCCTCTCCACAAGTTCAAATGGTAACAAGTGCCTTTATATGGAGCCAAGAACCCTTATGCATTAGAGTATTCCAAATCGACAAGAAAGTACTTATCTATAACATTAAAAAAAACTATAAGGAACTAAATTGACTATCATTATTAAAAGGAGAGAGATGAAAAATCTTGAGGTTTTTCTTACTCTTGGGAACTTTGAGACCATTAGGTCTTCGGAGGGCATCCCCTAGAATGCGAGGATCGGAAGCCGATCCTTCCCAACTCGGCAAAACATAATTGAACCGAAGACTTGGATCACATGTAGCTAGTACATTGGTAGTAATATCTCCTTTCCTATCTCTATATCTAGGCCGATCTTCAACTCCAACTGTCATCTTAATAAGCGTCCCATCAAGTGCCCCAAGTGCCCCCTCGGACCACTTCCACATGTTGTCTTCATCATATGTCACACTAGAATCTACTCGCTTAATATATAACTTCCTATCTTCATCACATCTTTGAGCACGTATGAAACTGACGGCTTACCGTTTCTCCCGAACAAGTGAGCATGGCACCATTCGTCTTGAGATCATGTGAGTATGTAGAAAGAAAGCAACAACTTCTAAAACTGTCACATTCCTAGTAGTACCTAGACCTCCTTTAGACACTAAAACATGGCATAACTTATCAAAACAACTCCGATCCATACGCAATTGCTCTTTACAAATTCTATCATTCATGAGGGAATCCAACCAATACGCTCTTTTCATTGCACGTTCATGTTCATTCCAAGGCATGTCCTTGTGCTTAAACCTATTATACCATGCTCCCACTACAACCATAATAAAGCCACTAACTATTGCAATCAGTTCCATTTCATCATCATTGTCATCTCTAGTTCTAATAGTAGAAACTTATTGATCATGAGACATATTGTATCTCGCTATATACTGAGACATAAAAATAACCAAAGATTAATAAATAGTATATACCACTATATGATTTCAAACGAGCAGATAGAAATGGCAGAGGAAACTGCAAACTTCAGATTATATGTTAAACTAAAAGCAACTCACAACACAATGATTCTTAAACTAAATTTTCGCAAACTAACTCAACCAAATGAGATATACCTCAAGTAATAAGTTACCATATCAAATACCAACAGAATAAAGTTTCATAAAACAACAATCAGAATTCAATTGCAAATCAGTTTATTTTATGCAGCTTATATCTAAATCAGAACTGAATTATAAAGACAATTATTAGACAACTAAATCCCCATGATATTGAAATTAGGATTCTGAAATCAAAACAAGGTGAAGAGAAATTAGGTTTGTACCTCACAAAATAAGGGAGAAAAAGAAGGAATGAAGAAGAAGAATAGTAGCAGCTCGAACAAGGAGGCAGCAGCACCACCAACAACCACCACCAGCAGACAGAAAGCAGTGGCAGAATGCCGACAAATCGCGCGAAGCAATAGCAACAGATGAGAGAGAGACGCGAGCACCAACCCTAATTCCGCGAAATCCATGACAATCGCAGCAAAAAAAAATCAAATTCACAAATTTAATCATGAAAAAAGCAAAAAAATCATAAACTCAATGATATAGAACCTTGATAATTCAAAATAAAACCTAATTACAGAAGTAGGAAGAAGATTTCATAGTTGAAAAAAGATGAAAAATAATAATCGTACCTTCAATCGAATCTTTTGAGATAAAAAATCGTTCCTTTTATCTTTGAGATCAACCACAAAATCGTTCCTTCAATTTTTGAGATCAATCGCATAATCTTTATGTGTTCATTTTGGAGAGAGAGGGGAAATCACGAAAGCTGAGGGGTGGAGAGAGAGAGAATCGTATTTTTTACGTGGAGGGGGTGAGAGTTGTGTTGGGCCAGAAATTGAAATGACTGGGGGAGGGGGTGAGATTTCGAGATAGGTTTTTTTAACATGGGTTAGACTTGTATTGGAATTGGCCCAATTCCAATTCCATTAGTTATCCAAACAAGGGAATTGGGCTAATTCCATCATTTCATTGAAATGATGGTTCCCAAACAGGCCCTAAAGTGAATTGAATGTTATACTTCATCTGTTTCCGAATAAGTTGCAAGAGTTTGACTTTCACGCTTGCATAATACCTCTAATTATGTATTGATGAAATTTATACAAAGTTGATATCATGTGAACATTCATTGAGGCAATTCTAATAATGTTTTTGTAGGATAACTTTTGTTTTTATATATTGATAGAAAAATACGGTCAAAGTAGGGGATGTGAATAGTGCAAAGGTCATGTTGCAGTTAAAAAGAAACAGATTGAGAATCAAGGTTGGTCTAGTGGTTGTAAGGCCCTCCTTCCAACCATGTGACAGGGGTTCGATTCTCACCCTTTACAAGGGAATTCTCCTTACCTTATATATATAAAAAAAATTTCAAAAGAAATAGAAGAAGTTTATGATGATATGATTGTTTTTGGTGTGTTTTTAGTACTAATTGTGAGATTGTTGAAGTTGTGTTGGAATTATGCATGGATGGCTCATTCTTTGATTCTCGAAAACTGTGTGTCGAAATTGGGATTGGGACGAGAAAGTGTAAATAATTTGGGGTGAACGGATGGAATGAGGCCAGGGAGATGATGTATATGGGTTACTGGAATTACAGAGATGGAATTTGTCTAGGACTTTGTTGATGTCGAATTGATGAAGGGGAAAGAAGTTATTTTTTTTTTGGGGGTGGAAAGACGGGAAGAGGGTGTTTGCGGCATGCCAATGTTAGGAAACGAACTTGGTTGTCATGGATTTTGTTTCTATGCTGGATGATGGGAGCTTCGCTTTCCCTATTCTTTGTCATCACTTCTTTGTAGATTGGTCCTAATGTATTCTATGTTATTGAAGGGGAGAAATATATATGGGACTTGCTGGAAAAAAATTGACATACTTTCCTATGGCACTATAATTTATTGAAAGAAGTTTGTGATAAAACACTATTAAGATTTGGCTATTTGCACATTTTATTATATTTGGAGGGGAAAGAATCTTCATTTTTCTATTCTGAATGTCTTGTTAGAATGCGTATCTCTTAAAAGTTGTATTGTACTCGTGAGGGGTGAGCTTGTCTTGTTAGTTTGCCTTTTTGATAATACTAGCTTGTGTGCATGATAGTATCTGGAACAAAGATATTCGAATGAAGATTGGAGTTGTTAATATTGAGAGTAAGATAAAGAGAGAACCGGTTACGGTGGTATGGCCGTTTTCCAGGAGGATGCACCGGTTAGGGTAGTGTGAGGTCAGGATATCGGAGATTTTTAGAAGAAGTCAAGGGAACTTGAAGATGATTTGGGTGGCGGACATTAGAAACGATATGAAAATTAGGTTGGGACAACATGTACCTTCTGACAGAAGAGAATGGAGGCAGAAGATCCATGTGGACGACCGCCATGGATAATATTCTTGACTCATGTAGCTGACCCCATTTTAATGGGATTAAGGCTCTAACATTCTTGTTGTTGACTTGTTGTGTGTGCATGATAAAAGGGTAATGTAATCTTATCTAATTAATAGGATAAAAAAGTTAGATTATACTCGAAAATATTATATTTGGAGAATTGTGACTTTCTGCATATGATTCACTGTAGTAAAAGGGCATAACAGATATAGGAGGTTAACGTTCCATTGCACCCTGAGCTATATGGAGCTTATCTTTAACCATTTTTATGTGCAATGGTAACAGTGAGACAAATGATTAACTGCTCTTGTACTGTTTGATGTTGACTCGCATGAGTATTGACTCAGCTAGATGTATCTGAAGGAAGTGGCTTTTTTTAAGTTTGAGCTTTTCCTGTTGGAATTTCAAGTTAGTTTGTCTCCCGGATTTTTGTGGTGAACCCACTAATTACTCAAATATTCAGGCAAGGTATTTAGGGAAGAACAGGGGAAAGATTAACATAGATAAACCTAGAAATGGGCAGGGATAATGTACTGCTTTCGAGAGGCAGACTCTCTCCAATTACAAGTGACTTGGCTAATTTCTCAATGCCTTAATTCAATTAACCTCCCTACTATATATAGAGCAATCTCAACAGAAAGATGCCCTTTAATACACCTGCTATTTCTCTCTCTACAACCAATTCCTCATGACTCAGCATATCTAACAGAAAACATTCCCTTCTAGAAGGTCTCCATTTCTCCCTTGGCCTCTATTACTGATTTTCCCTCCTGCTGTAAGTAAACCGAATGGGGGGGTTTGGGTGGATATATTGCAATTTTCTCATGGACAATGGAAAACATCATTATCACAAGCTTATATGTTACCTACTACTTCTAGCTCTTTTATGTTTTAATGGGAGAACTTGCATTCCTACATGTGCATTACTTTCTTATCTTTGAGGTAGTCTCCTTTCAGCTTACTTTGTCAGAGAGGAAGAAGTGGAGTGTGCTTGTTTGTAAATAATGGATTTAAAGTGGCATAGGCATTTAATTGCTACTTACATTTCCTATATGATATAGATGACTTTGTAACTTGTTAATTTCTTTTTGTGAGACGTGTAGGAGATCCTAGTTAATGTTAACTTTTGGTACTAAACTAAACAGTGAAATAGTCACTTCTAATATTTTTTTTATTGCTTGTAGGTTCATGCAATCATGGGAAAGAACGGTTCTGGGAAGAGTACATTCTCAAAGGTTAGTTTGTCATCAGTAAAGTATCTGGTTGGCCGAATACATTTTCAAATAGTTCTATTCTTCTTACCATACGCTAAGATATTATTGTCACAACTCATAAGAACATCTCAATTTCAGTCTGTCAGCAAGAGAGATACTGGCATTTTCATTGACTGTTGAATCTTTGACTTGAAACACTGAAATTGTATTACCTGATACTGTTGTCACTGGTATGCTGCTTGACATTTGGGAGAACTATATAGATTATAAGTCAATCTATAAGTTTTTTCTTGTCTTCAACATCTCAACTCTCAAGGCTTTCTATATCTTGTTATTGTATTGGGGTATTGTGGTCATGTGATATTCATTTTTTATTGTACACTTGACAATTCGTTTCCAAGTTTATCTGAGTAGTTTTATGTGTAGGTTCTTGTTGGTCATCCAGACTATGTAGTTACTGGAGGGACCGTGAATTTTAAAGGTCAAGACCTGCTTGAGATGGATGCAGAGGAAAGGTCTCTATCAGGTATATTTATGAGCTTCCAGTCACCAGTTGCAATTCCTGGAGTGAGCAATGCAGATTTTCTAAATATGGCATATAATGCTCGACAAAGAAAACTTGGTCTTCCAGAGTTGGGTCCTATAGAGGTATCAGTCTTGTATTTCGAATATTGCTGTCATAAAATATTTTCATCTATTAACGTATATGACTCAGCATAGAGGATGTTGCCCATCCTTGTTGCTTTGCTGATCTTTGAATCGGTCATGTGAAGCAGTACTTCAAGAGTATTATGGTGGAAATATGCTGTCTATAGGTGATCCATATATTGTTTTCTGTCTTTCCATTTGCAAGAGTTGAGTCTGAAGTTGAATATTCTCATTCTGCATGTCATTCTTAGTAACGCGCGTGCACAAATTGTACTTATAGATTAGGGTTTTGTGTGTGTATCTGTGTTTTATTTTTGAAGAAAGAGCACTATGATGTGATTTTTCAACTTCTGTATCTTTTTATATTTTGCAGTTTTTCAGCCATGTATATAGCAAGCTTGATCTGGTGAACATGAAGATGGATTTTTTGAATAGAAATGTTAATGAAGGATTTAGTGGTGGAGAACGGAAGAGGAATGAGATTTTACAACTTGCGGTATGTCCTACGATTTTTGACTAGTAAGTTTGAACAAAGCTGAGGTGTTGCATCTGTTTGTTGGTTTTGTTAGGAGGATGCTTGTGATGTAAAACCAGCTGTCTTTGTCTTAAAAAGCTCCCTGTTTGCTTCTCCTCTATCAATTACCATTCTCCTGATAGCTGAAAAAGTTCATCTCTTCTTTGCACGGATATCATTTGCTTTTAGTTTTTGGTTCTGGTAGTTACATCTGTGAAATGCAGGTTTTGGGGGCTGACTTGGCTATATTAGATGAAATTGACTCTGGGTTAGATGTTGATGCGCTCCAAGATGTAGCAAAAGCAGTAAATGGTCTTTTGACACCAAATAATTCTGTGTTGATGATCACTCATTATCAGCGTCTTCTAGATTATATCAAGCCTGCTTATATTCATATTATGGTAAGTAAATTAGTAAGTTGCCTTCTTTGTTTTGTTTGTGTTGAATAAATGTGGAATTTATACGTAGAAGTTTATAAACCGTTCCTTGAATCATGAAGTGTAGCTAGTTGAATAAGATTGCATGATTATATTCATATTATGGTAAGTAAATTAGTAAGTTGCCTTCTTTGTTTTGTTTGTGTTGAATAAATGTGGAATTTATACGTAGAAGTTTATAAACCGTTCCTTGAATCATGAAGTGTAGCTAGTTGAATAAGATTGCATGATTAATACTGACGTGTTCTTTAAGATGAAGAAATCTTCATTAATATGTGAGTGCTTTTGAAAGAGGATAAGAGATCAGCCATAGTCAAAGGAAAGGCAAAAAGAATTTTGGAATTTTTGTGAAAAACTACCTTTGGCTTTAAGAGTCATTTTCCTAAAACTACGTTATATATATTTTCAAATGTAAAATTCTACCTTTAATCACCAAAAGAAAATTGCAAAATGGTACTCCCTCTGTATTCCTTTAGTTTGCTCACTTGGTATCATGCACGCAAATTAAGGAAAAGAGAAAAAGCAGTGAGATTCTTTGCACATGGGAGAATCCGTGAACTCTACTATAATGTGAAAGAGAGAGAAAATAAACAAATGGGTCCACTAAAAGTAAATATCATTTTTTGCATTAAAGATGGAGAACAGATAGATACATAAAACAAAGAGAGAAGGATTCGTCTTCGAAATTCTACTGGTTCATGGAGAGCCTCCTACTTTATCATTACAAACAACAAGCAATGAGCCATAAACAACTCGAATTAAACACAAAAGAGAGCATAAGTAAACCTAGAGTAATTACATATCTAAATTACCAACATCAACCAGCACGACAGGTAAACAATCTTAAACTTAGAACAACGATATCATATCTAATTTGACACTCGAGAATAGGTTAACTAAGAATGCGGGATGGACCACTTCCGGACATAGGCATTGTGCACGACAACGAGATGTAATTTAATTTAAACCCTAAACATGAATCTGGAATAAGTTGCGAATCATCGTAAACTCTAGCAGCTTCTTTTTCTTCAGCAACAACATTACCAGATCTAGGGTTTTCAGCCATGGTTGAGGAGAAACAGAGGAAAGTAAGTTAATTGAAGAGAAAGATAGAAATGGGTATCAACAAATCTTCCCAAAAAAGACGAGAATTTTGAGCCATAGCCCAAGAAAAGCAAGTAACAAAGGAGAGAGAGAGATATGGGGGTGTTGATTTTTCGAGAAACAGTAACAATGGTTCTGGATGTTTCAGAGAGAGAGAGAGAGAGGGGAATCAACTGAAGAGAGAGAGGGAGACACACGTTATAAAGAAAAGTCGGACAAAGGGTGGGTGGCGGGAGTTGATAAGGTTTTTTTTAATTATTGTTGGGTAGGTTGAAGGTGTGAATGCAAGTTTTATGAGGGGGTATAGTTGAGATATCTATTTGCCATAAGTAGATAGATTCGAAGTGAGAAGATGAAAAAATAACACCCTAATACGGGAAGTGAGCAAACTAAAAAAATATAGAGGAAGTATCAATGTCATTTTCCAGTACGTTGACTTAGTCTTCAGCGTCGACTTCCCACGTGCTAGTCACATGATGCCTTTCCTTCTTTTTTACTTCTTTCTCACTCGTTTTTTTGAGGCTATTGTATAGCTTGTTTAGTACCCCTTCCGTCCCTTATAAACTTTCCGTTTGCTTCTTTTAGAGTCAAACCTTGTAAATTTTGATCATAAATTCTGATTTATAATAAATTACAGTCACGTAGAATGTTCTAAAATACGTTTCAATGTGTACATTCAAAGTATCAGTTTTTTATATTATTAATAAATAATTAGGAATATAAACCGTCAAAGATATATCTTGGACACCATGGAAAAAAACAAATGTAAACTTTTTATATTATCCTTAAGTTTGTAGATAAAATTACTTCATGATAGCTCTAGGGCATGAGCTTTTTGTCCTTATGCCTCCTTTCGTGTATAGGTGACACCCCCTTTTGTGCCTTTCGAATATTATCCTTTATTAATGAAATAAAGTATTGGCTATGTCTAGATCAGTCAAAGCTCGATGCTACAAAGGGTTGCATTGCCCCATCTAGAATTTCACATAGTTAACGAGTCCATATATACTATAATTTTTTGAACGGCTTTTTTTTCATCGTTTTAGTGCCTTCAAAAAAGCTGTTGGCTTGGAGAGCACTTTGAGCAAAAACAGTGCAGTGTCCTCCTTTCCCAATTATTAGGATCTATTCAGTTTACTATTTGGAGCTCCATTGTTCACATGCTTTTTTTCCCCATGTACCGCCAGTTTGAAGAAGAAGAAGAAGCAAGTGAGTTAGAGGAGGGAGACGGGTTAAGAAATTGATTCCTATAAATAGAGGGGAACAAAGAGAGAGAGAGAGGGAGAGAGAGAGAAGACATGCTGAAGACTATTGAGTTTATTTCTTTTACATTTTGGGAGAGAGAAAACCTCTCGAAGGCTTGTGTTATCAATTCTTAGTGTCTGTTTTGACAATTTTAAATCAAAGTTCATTTTCTTTTCTTATCATCTTCTCTAATCTGTCCAAGCTATGTTGATTCATAGCAAGTGCTAAGAACTGATATAATAGCTTTAGAAGTTAGTTATTAGTAGCTTCATGAATAAGCTAGGGAGTTAGCTAGAGAAGAAAGAAGGAAAAGGGAATGAGTTGTCTATAAATAGAGGAAATTAGAGAGGGAGAAATGAATGTTGTGGGAGTTTTCTCTAGTTTAAATAAGCTTTCTTGGGAGAGAATCAAGCCTAGTGAATGTTTGATATTATCTTACTCTCCATGTAATCAATAGAAATCCAATTTCAATCCTTATCATCATCACAGCTGTGATCTAGCTATGGCAGTTCATAGCAGATCAAATCAGATCAGCTTTTTCATACATTTTTCTTTGATCTAATCACTTGTACAACGTAAGATGTAGGACTGCTGGTGCTTAGAGCTGACTAACGAGGCTATACTGTTGCTACGAGCATAATTCAATCATCATTTGAACTTTGAAATCCCTTTTTATTAATATCTGATTATGGCTTATTTTGTCTCGAGGACACATAACCTGTATGTAGTATGTACCTTTGAGTTGTTTTACATGGTCTTTTTATGCTATTCTGGGAAAGGGGCTAGCTGTTATATATAGATTTTCAACATGTGTACTTGGTCTATTTTCCAAAGGTTACCATTTTGTTTTTGTTAACAGTGCAACCCCCCCCCAATTTGGTTGGCTAAGCTAGTTCCAATTAATAGTCTTTTATGGATTACTAACCTTTATTCTTTTCCTTTCAGGAAAATGGAAGAATTGTGAGGACTGGAGACATATCTCTCGCATCAGAATTGGAAAAGGGAGGGTACAAGGCAATAACAACTGCATAAACATTGTTCAAATGGTATTTTACTCTCCCTCCCTCTCCTAGCTACCTGTCTTCATACAGAAAGTGGGTTAGATATCGTGTCAAAAAAACAGATCATAACTTTGAAAATGTATGTGCTTTTCTTTTGTATACGTTTATCTACCACATGTGCTGGTTAGTTACTGTTGCACTAACCATTTATAAATAGTCTCCTTGGTTTCTCCCATCTCATGGATTGACTAAATTGTGTGGCAAAACTAGTTGGTAAGATTATTTGGTATAGATTAGTTGTCATATTAGATGGTATGGAAATGCTGCTAATTGGAGAAACTTTGACAATAGACAATCTGATATAAGTTACCGAAGCTAAAGGAGCTACAATTGCACAGTGAGTAAACTCAATGTCTGCTAAATCTTTGACAAAAGCTAACTGCTACACGAATATCAAAGTTTATTGGGCAAGTTCTTTATCTAATCACTGCAAATGTAACACAGCACGAAGTTTCAGTTTAAATTTTTGTTTCCCTTTACTCAAATTGGAGTAGTAGCAGTCGAGGTTACGAAGATTTTAACATAAGTTAAGGGAGGTTGAAGACGACTTGGATGGAGGGTGTGAAGAATGATATGAAGAAATTGGGTTTGCAAGAGCATTTAGCGGGCATAGGCTGGATAAAAGAGAATGGAAGCAGAAGATCTTTGTGGATGACTACTGGAATTAAAATCTCGGTTCATGCAGCCGATGCCATCCTATTAGGATTAAGGCTTTGACATTGTTGTTTCTATAGTACTCAAATCAAAGAATTTGCAATTCTCATAATGTTCAGAGATTATAGTTCCATTATCCTTGTTTGAGATGGTTAGAATGGACCTAAAGAAGGTCCACCAATGCCAATTTACTTCTACTTCTATTTTTAGAAGATCTAATCAGAAATGAACTTTTACTACTAACTTTATTATTCATTTTTGGCAAATTTAATTCAGTGCTGTATATCATTGACATTGGATGTTACTTTATTGTTGCAAAACAATGTTGAATTATAATTTAATGCTGTGCAAACTTGTTAGGCTGCATAGATCAGTATAGACCGTAATGCTTTTACTCTCTTCATTCTCTAATTATATTTTGATGATGTCCCTTCCTCCAACATATAACACACCATTATACCCAAACAAGATAGAGATTAATGTTGGCACAAAGTGATGGAATACACACTCAGGTCAACCCATATTCAGAGTGAAATCAAAATATAACTAATAACCTTGTGCTATGATTTTACATCATCTGGCCTTTAGTTAAAACAGAGACTATTCAACACCTCTGTGTAGTGTTCCTGTCTCTTGCTTGTGAAAATGGTTTGGATTCTTTCGATGCTAACAAGGCTTTTGATACAGACTCATTTCTGCCTCTTGAGCTTCCCACTCCCCTGGATCATTATTCTAGCGTATATGGATTATTTACATATGCTTTGACTGGATTTCCAGTTCAGAAATAATGTGATACTCCTGTTGTTTGCAAAGACGTTAGTCTGCATGAACTTCTTCTAGTTCTTCTGATTAGTATTGGTTGCTAGGAGTGGTGGGAAATGATAAGAATTAGGTCTTCTTTGTATTTAGGTGGAGGACTAACCGTTGTGCTGCTGTCCATCCTAGTTATTTAATGTGAACGGTCTCGCTCTTTTGTTTTTGCCTTTGGCTTTGCTGATTACTTGTTCACTAGACTACATACTGTATTGTACATTCTCTACTATATAATAAGTATCCTCTCTCTTCCGAGGAAAAACTGTCAACATATTGTGAATGTCTGTCAACGTGTATTGAGCTTATTTTAAGAGCATTAATGTTGAAATTAGATCCCAACTTAAGTTATCACCAGGTCCCGATATCTTTTGGCTGTGTTATTGTTCTTCGAAATTTCATTTCCTTTTCTTGATGGGTTCCTC
Source organism: Beta corolliflora (assembly GCA_947648045.1). Lineage (NCBI taxonomy): Eukaryota > Viridiplantae > Streptophyta > Magnoliopsida > Caryophyllales > Amaranthaceae > Beta > Beta corolliflora. Next base: position 4,584,278 of record CANSZD010002921.1, on the reverse strand, counting down.
TCACATTGTTTGGAATACTTATGTAGCTTGGTTTTTTTTTTTTTTTTGGGTTAAAGCTGGCAAAACATTGCTGCTTGTCCTGTTCCCAAAAGTACATGATTTCCCATTCCCATTTTTTTTTGTATGCCTTCTTTTTAGTTTTTATGTGCCTTCCTCTAATTGTCTTACTTGGCAACCATAGCCTTTCCTGGGAAGGTATTGTGTCGGTCACAATATCTTTGCTGTTCATGATCTTCAATTCCTCGAAAGCATTTTCAGGATCTTTTTATGTGCACTGCATGTTCTTATCCTTTAAAATGAGAAGCCTTTTAAAGAGTGTTCGGTTAGCAGGAAAATAATTCCTTGTAGAAGTGGTTTTACCATTGTCCTTTGTTTGGCTATTAAAGGTGGAAATTGTTTTTTCAAGGATGGAAAATACTTTTCTTTCCAAAGATAGGAATGCCACATTTTCTTCTTTATTCTTTGTTCCTGTTTCTCTTCTCCCATACATCCTCTCCGATCCATTTCCTTTTCTTTTTTTTTCTTCTTTCAAACTTTTCTTGTGAGGGAACCAAAGGTAGGGAAACTGATTTACAATTGTATTTTCATTTCTAACGTTTTTGATGGAAAATAATTCTCCATTGAATTTAAGTTGCTTATAGTAAAACCAGCTGTTCAAAAGTCATCTGTATTTAGCGGCTCTGACAATTTTACGTTGTACTTGCAGATTTGACTCTGAAAGGTCAGAACTGCAGCTCTTCAGCTTCAGTGACAAATCCAGTACCAGCTGATACCTGATGTGCACAACTACTGCAGAAGTGATCGCTACATGATCGGGTTTCTAAGGCTGAGAATTTTGCATAGAACCTGTTGCTGTAATACCAATATAATTTACTTGTATGGCAGTGGCTCTTTTTGCTGCTATTGGATGCTTATTGGTCTGATCCACCTTTAGATGTTAAATATTTATTTTTGGCATGTAGTATTGTAAATTGTATTTCATATTAAGGAGATAACGTCAAAGATATTAAATCTAGTTTCTCCACTTTTCTAATTTTAGATTTCGTGTTGCTCTCCTATTAAGCGAGCTTGTGTCCTCTACTGAGGAACCTTATGGCTTAGTGGGGGTAGGTCCATTGCCTAGTGTGGATAAACAATGTTGAATTTCTTTTATTAAAAGAAAAATTACAATTGCACGTAAGGTTCTAATCTGAGACAATGGTATTGAATTTGTAATTTACGGAAAATTCCATCTGAATACCTATAGTAAGCACAATTGTTCTTGTTCTTGTGTGTGCCAAAATTTTCCGGAATTATCTCCCTCATCAATCATATCTCGAAACGTTTGGTTCCTACCAGAATAAGATGATTGGAATTATTTCTTGTGAGGAACCAAACGTAGGGAATTATCTTATGCTCTCTCTTCATTGTCTTTCCTCTTCCAATTTTATCTCCTCGGCTTCTCCTACCAAATCTTCAATCAAAACAACGATTTTTGAGGAGTTTTGTCGATGGTTTCTTATCATTGTCAAAGAAAAATTTGGCGGATTAGAAGATTGAAAATGCGAAAGATCGAGACCATTGAAATGGCGGCTCGTTGTTGACGAGAGAAGAAGTCCGATCTTTTTGAAATATGGAAAGAGAAAGAGAAGGATGTGGAGACCGATCAATTTCTGAATTATGAAGAGATAAAGAGGACGATATGGATGAAGATAATATGTTGATTTTATATTGAATGTCAAGAACCTTATAGGCATTGTGCACCATGTTAGGATGTATAATTGTCTCGGATGAAGAAGATATATCCAATTTAAACAAGAAGATCCGAAGAAGCATTGAGGAAGTATAAAATTTTGGCAACTTTAAAAAAAAAATTCTATTACTACTAATGAGGATCCAATCATTTTGGTGAGTAAGCATCTACTATTTCCTCAAAATTTAGCCACAAGTTGCATCAAGAATTCAAAACTACATAGTTTGTCTTTGCTTGATAGTTTTGTAATCTTTCCCAAAAACCATGAATTCCCTTTTTAGAAGAGATTGTGCTGCAATGGAATCTTGAAGAGGTGATCTTGCCATTTGAGACTTGGATTCAATTCATCATATTGATCCCTCAAATTAAGAGATTGCTAAATTAATAAGCTTGTTGAGGCAAAAAAAAGAAAAACATTCCCTTGTTCTCCCTACCTAGGATACCGCATATTTTGTATCTATTGGTCTTGGAATTGGTTTATCTTCTTCCTCATAGTGTATTATAAAGGTGACTCAAAAAGAGAATGCCAAATTGAAAGAGGTTTATGCAAGATGTTTATAGCAAAATTGAGAAAGTACGTGTTCACCAAGAAGGGGGGCCTCAAAAGTAGTTATGTGAACAAGTTGAATTCGCCCTCTTTCCCCAGAATTGTGAAAGGAGGATTTTGGGGGGTCTTTTAACAAGAGAGGAGACGAATTTGGAAATTAGTTCTCCACAAAAATTCATGATTAAGTGGAACTCAGATATCCATATAACAACTGATAAAAGGCTAGGTTCCCTTATGATAGTTGCAGGGAAGGATCATCAATTGATTGCCCATGGAAAGACTGTCACCTATCTTGACTTGAAGTTAGGGTCAACTTTGAAAACTCGCATAGTTCGTCTTTATAGAAAAAGCTAAGCATAGCTAGAAAGAAGCAAAATTTGAAGGTGTGTGTGAATATCTTAACTTGTTAAGAAACTTCTTGTTTAAGGTTCGCCCACAAGATAGCAGAAAGGTGATCCTATATGTTAACCCTGTCGTAGCTCAAGACACTTCCTTTGGGGAGTCTTTGTGTTAGGATTTGATTAAATCTTATTTAGCAGAAAACATCAAAACATATATACAGGATGTCATGTACATATTCATAACGGAATCCATAATCAACTTTTGTATAACTTTGTAGCGTGTTCTCCTTTTCCCTTTCATTTGATAATGGAATGAAGAACTTCAATGCATAGTATGTGCTTCGGCAACCATTTTCTCTTAGCCTACATTTGATTGATCGTATGTGCGCAAGACCCATCGTCAAGAAGTTCGGCCATTCATACATATCAATATAAGTGTATATATTAAGCTTCAAGCCCAACTTGATAGCTTGTCTCATATTATGCATGTGACTTTATAGGTTCATTCACGATTAAACGGCAAAAAACTAGTTGTATTGAATTACTGGATAAAAAAGGTTTCTAGCTACTCATTTTGATCACTTAATTTAAACGAATTAATTTAATTAATCCTTTGAACTATATCTATGAGAATTAAACATTGTTGAAGGACACAATTCTAACACATTAATGGTGTAGCATAGAAAAGTATTGAGAATGGTGAATCCTCTTGTAGGCATATTTTTATTGCCTACGCGGGATGAGCGCAAATATGACTACCTCATTGTAAAGAGTTTTTGTTTTCAAATTTGTTTTAAAAAAAAATCGCCAATAAGTCTTTAAAGGAAGATTCATAAACCTAATTGGATATATGGTAAACCATAGGGACATCTTAGGGGCTTATCCAATGTAGATTTCTCCGTCATGACTTCATAATTGGTTAATGAACCAAAGATAGAGTTCGGAGGTGAGGGTACGAACATGATCAGGAATCAAATTTGCCAATTGTTGGCCTCTACACTTAATAAGATTCATGTCTAGGTTTATGTAAATAAATAATCAAGAAATATGTTCATGTCATCTAAAAATTAATCTACGTAGGTTCATTTTTTTTTGTTACAGGAAAGAAAAACTAGGTCTGGTTTCTTATATAGGACCAGCCTACATCATCCTTTCAGATGATGGAAGAAAAAACCAAATTAGAAGAAGAAAACCAATACAATAAAGACGAAGCCTCGTGACCCCGGCCTATGAGCCATGAAATCCGCCGATTGATTCGCTTATCTAAAACAGTGGTTGAACGAGACCTCAGGAACATTCCTCAGGTCTTCAACTGAATCACTGATCAAAGTAGAAATTTCCCACGGAACCTTCCGGCATCTCCTAACAGAATTAATGACAACAAGGTTATCACCTTCAATAATAAGAGAGGAGATATTAAGAAACCTGGCCGCCATCACACCTTCCCGCAGAACCCAAGCTTCAGCTTGAAGAATAGAACAATCTGAAGAAAAAGCCATAGCACCAGCAAGACAAAGACCTCCCATATGATCCCGAATAGTGAACCCAAAGGAAGCTTGCCCATTAGAAAGCTTGGAACCATCAAAATTAAGCTTAAAAACATTCACCGGAGGGGGGGCCCAAGACACCTCCACATTCTTTTTAGAAAGAGCAGGAGAAAATTTTGGGATGATATCCAACAAATAATCTTGCGATTGAGAATTAACCCAACCAAGAAAAAAATTAACCACACTATGAGCTGTAGCAACAGGAGAGGACACCTCATCCTGGAAAATAACTTTTTTTCTAGAAAACCAAATAAACCACCAAGTAAAACAAAAATGAGTCAAATCTAAACAGGACGAACTATCCTTAAAAAGATTTAAATTCGTCACAATATCATCTGAGAGAGTAATGTAAGGGGGACAAGCCCACCCATAAAGATCATGAAGCCAAGAAAACACATCTCTAGCGAACGGACAAACAAAAAGAAGATGATTAACATCTTCAGAATGGTGATTACAAAAAATGCATTCCTGAGGGAGGAAGACATGACTTTTTTGAAGTCTTACTTTAGTCGGAAGACCATCTTGACAAATCTTCCAATTTTTTTTTTATTTTAGGAGGAATCTTCAGCCCCCAAATCCAAGAGAAAGGCTTCGGGGGAGGAGGATCAATGGCTAGCCCTTGAACTAACAAAACCCCTGATTTTACAGAGTAAATACCATCAGAGGTCAAGCCCCAAATTAATTTATCAGATTCAACTTTCTGCGGAAGAAATAAACTATAAATAGTTTGACAAATGTTCGAAGGCACAATAGAAGCTAGAAACTCTTTATTCCACTAACGGTACTCATTAATAACGTCACAAACCTTTAAATTGTCGTACCCTCTACATGGGACACAAATAGAAGAGATTGGATACTAAAAATCCCCAATTACCTTCCCAAAAAGAAACTTGAACACCCGAGTTAACAATCCATCTTAAACCTTTCTTAAACATATCTCTCGATAAGATAAGTTTTTTCCACTACCAAAAACAATTACTAGAAGGAGAATACTCAAGAATAGATAAACCTTTAAGATATTTCTTAGAAATCATCTTAACCCATAAATTAGACGGGCTATCAATAATCTTCCAAAACAACTTCATTTGTAAAGCAACATTATTAACATGCGCTTTCCTAAAACCCAAACCACCAAACTTTTTAGGAACACAAATTTTATCCCACCCAATTAAATTAGCAGAGCCCGATTCGGGAGATTTATTCCAAAAGAAATTCCTATATGTTTTGTCCAGCTCCGACTGAATAGACGCCGAGAGTAAAAAACTTTGCATTTGAAAATTGGCCTTTGTCGACAAATTGGACTGAATAAGCACTGAACAGCCTGCCTGAGACAGCGAATTAGCTTTTCACTTAGTTAACTGGGTTTGAGCAGATTGGATAGTCTTACCAAACGTATTTTTAGTCACACGGGAGTCTATGATTGGGCATCCCAAATAATTACCTAAAGAAAATGAATTTTGCATTTGGAGAATTGAGGTGAGACATTCTTTGAACACTGAAACACTGACTTATGAAAATTGACTAATTGTCCCGACATAGAGCAGTAACTTATCCAAAACAGATTTGATGATATGACAGCTATGATCAGAAGCCTTAGCAAACAGCATAGTATCATCAGCAAATGTCAGAAAAGGAATCTTGATACCAGTGCGACCTATTTTAACACCCAATAGCTTTTCTCCCCCCGTAGAGTTAGCAGAAATTTCCCTAGCAAGCAATTCTGCACATAAAATAAAAATATATGGAGACAAAGCATCCCCCTGTCTAATCCCCCGAGAAGGAAAAAAACGATCCCCGGGAATACCATTAACTAGAACAGAAAAGGAAACCGAAATGATACACATTCTAATCCATTGAATCCATTTATCATTAAATCCTAAATTTTCCAACATAATGAAAATAAAACTCCATTCTAATCTATCGTAAGCTTTTTCCATATCTAATTTGACTGCTAACCAACATTCTCTACCCGACTTATTTTTAAAGGAATGAAACACTTCATGAGCTAATAAAATATTATCTTGTATAAGTCTTTTAGGGACAAAAGCACCTTGAAGCAGATGAATAATTTTGCCTAGGACCTGTTTAAGATGATTAGCTAAAACCTTAGCTATAATTTTATAAATAGTTGAACAAAGGCTAATAGGTCTAAAGTGATTAGCTGCAGAAGGCTTGTCAGTTTTAGGAATTAACGTGATGGACGTATGATTTATTTCAGCTAAAATATGGCCTGAATGAAAAAATGCTTTAACAACTTTAATAAGTGAATTCCCCACCAATGTCCAGTATTTTTGAAAGAAAAACGGGGAACCCGTCTGGACCAGGAGATTTATCTGGGGCAAGATCAAATAAAGCTATTTTAATTTCCTCATAAGATATATCCTGAGTTAAAAGCTGAGTATCCTCTTCAGAAATAATGGGTGTAATAAGCGAAAAATCATGTTGACTATCAAACGTACAACTAACATTACTAAGAAATCTTTCTTCAAATTCTTTCGTAATATGAAACGAAATACGTTGAGGATTTGTTATAATATCATTGTTTTTCGTAGTGAATGAATCAAGATTGATTCGATTCTTCTTAACGGAAGCACAAGCATGAAAATACTTAGAATTAGAGTCACCTTTGGCAAATGAAGTAGTCTTAGCCCTTTGGAACCAGAATTTTTCTTGGAATTCAAATAAATTTCGACGTTTCACTAACTATCTATCTTGCACTTTTTGTAAGTTAACATTATCTTGATCAATAATAAGCTGAGCTTGAATAGCTTCAAGTTTCTTATCAACCAAAATAAGTTGGTGAAAAACATTGCTAAACCGTGTTTTGTTCCATTCTTTTGCTTTTAACTTGAGAAGTTTACATTTTTTGAACTAATCTATACATAAATGAGCCAGAAAACTTTGAACACCAAGTTTTTTTTAACTAGCACATCAAAGTATTTCCTTAAACACCACATTTTTTCAAACTTGAAAGGAGGAGCTTTAAAAGAAGAGAAAGGAAGAAAAGACAAAGAAATGAAACAGTGATCAATAGAAGAGAAAATGTGATGCCTAAGCTTAGCTAAAGGAAATAAATTCAACCAATCTAAACTAACCACACATTTGTCTAAACGTTCAAGAACATTATCATTTCCACTACTTTTTTTCTGCCAAGTATAACATTGGCCCGAAAAAGGTAATTCACAACAGTTTAATTGATTCTTAATGTCATTCATCCGAGACAATCTTGCTAAAGAGATAGGAATACCTCCACTCTTGTTTGAAAAAAAAGTAAGCTCATTGAAATCCCCAATTAGAATATATAGGATCTCTAAAGCTTTAGTATAACTAATAACTTCATTCCAAAATATTTCTTTACCACTAGAGGAGGCAGGTGCATAGAAAAATTGCCACAAATGAGATATTTAACACACTGAACTTTATTTTACATACCACAAACCGAGAACTTTTATGAATTACATTCAAGCAAAAAGGATTAGATATACTATTTTTTCACATAACCCACAATCCACCAGATCTACCAATGGTAGGGATAAAATCAAATTCAGGAAAACTACATCTCTTGATAGCACTAGAAGGAGGAATAGAAGATTTTGTTTCACAAATCATCATAATTTCAATATGATTTGCAGAACAAAAGCTTTTTATTTGAGCAAAAAGGTTCTTCCTTGGGCAACCACACACATTCCAAAAAGCTATAGACATTTATACTTGAGGAATTTGGGAAAACCTGAACTTAGTTTATGCTTCTCTTCAGGCACATTTTGCAATGAATACTATAATGTATTCCATTTATAATACTGAGAAAATGACCTTGAAGAGTAGTATAATGAGTGGAAAATTTTATACTTATATAGAGACTCTTAAAATTAACTTTCACTAATAATTGTTTTCTTAAAAGGTCAAGTCCGAGGAAATCATACCAACATTTGTCCTCAACTAGAACCACTCTTATTTCCAGATAAGTATGACAGAACATGAAATAATATTTTCGAATAGCAAGCTTTCTAAACTTTGTAAACATCCACATAAGCTTCTGAGATAGAATACAATAATAAGTACCAGACCAATTAAATATAGGCAACAATAATTCAATAATTATTTGCACGATCTCAATGACATTTCTCTTATGGGGGACCTTAATATTTTCTATTACATTTATATTCCAATTTGAAATGACAGAAGCCAACAAAACTTTTGAGTCAACAAAAAAATGTGCCAAAGTTTCTTCATGAGATTTTTTCTAACAGACATAAAGGCTTCATTAGACAATATTGGCTTGCAAAGAGTTATACACATAGTTGAATGAAGAAATAGCAAATAAATTAGTGCAGCTAGCCTTTGCTTCCACAAGACCCAATCTCCACTAGAATGCCTAAGCAAAATGAGAAGCTCAAAAGTCAATACTACATAAACTACAAAGATTAAGGAAGTTTGCTTCAGAGAAAGAATGGCAAATAAATTCTCTAACAGATATGCTGATAGCAATAACCTGAAGATAGGGGAAAGGTTTCCTATCATGAGAAACTATAATCCGCATAAATATAAAGCAGTTCAAAAGATGAACCTTTACCTCAATAATATTTCTTAAGCTGAAAAACATTCACAGGGGCTTCCGTAATAAAATAACAATTTAATTGACTTAATAATTGGGAATATTCATTGAATTTTTCTTTGAGAGAGGTCTGGAGCAGATAATAAAACAAGCCTTCTATGGGCAAAAGATGCGATAAACGCTCTTCTCCATTCCGATAGCTTCTGGGGCCTGGAATGGAGCAATCAGACAATTGTACGATTGGAAATCAGGATTTCTAATTAGCAGACTGTAAATTAGAGACTGAAAGAAAAAACTTCTAAATATTGTACATGAAAGAAGAAACTCTTGTAACAATTTTTCACTTATGCGATTGGTTAGAAGTAAAGAATAACATACTCCTACTTCCACGGAAATTCTATCATTTTTGGCTTGCTTGCAAATTGTAAAACAGAAGGGAACACAAGAAAGCTTCTTCGCATGACTTGAATTTACGGGATTAACATGATTGAATTGTTGTTGTAATCCCCCGTATTTTTATGAATTTTATAAATATATTTTAATATATAGTTATTTATATTTTAATATATATTAGCATTTTAATGATTTCATATTTCAAAGGTTGACCATTTTGAAAGTCAAAGAAACTATTTTAAGGATTTAAGGAAGTTAAAATAATTTTGTTAGGCATGCTTTGAAAAATGTTTGAAATACTAATTGGATTTGGAAAAGAAGTTTAAATGGGCTTGAGGAACCCAAATTCTAAGTGGATTAGGAAAAGGATTTCTATTGATGTTAGGAGTTCTAATTCATCAATCCTATTCATCATCAAACTCTATTCAAACCCAATCTCCTTTTCCTAAGCCCAAAAAGGAAAAAAACCTACTTATAAATACTTAAACCCAATTATTTTACCACACAAAAAATTTTCTCTCTCATCACAACTCCCAAGGAGCCGGCCACTTTCATTCTTTCTCTCTCTTCACGGTTTTGTGCTTTTCTCCCAATTTTTCTTTCTTCTTCTTCAAGTAACACTTTCTTCTTCGCCAAGAAACGTCACAAACACCAAAACCTCTCCCTTGCTGCCGCCTACTTGCTGCCGCCTACTTGCTGCCGCCAATGCTGCTGTACTTTTCCGGCGCCTTGTTCTCCTTGTTTCTTTGATTCGTTGGTTAAATTCTTTTCTTCCTCCTCAAGTTTTAATTAAAGATCATGTTTTTATGTTTTATTTTAAAACTAATCATGATTAATAACTTTATTTTACTGTTTTAATGATTAATCTTGGATTATATATGTTATGTATTAAAAGAATAAAATTTCAGATTTGATTATTATTTTTAGATTGAGTTTTAATTATCAAAGCATGAATTTTTAGTGTGTTAAATATTGGAAAATCATAGTAGCATGTTATAAACTATGAGATTGATTTAAGTATGTTTAAGTATGTTTAAAGAGAGTTTTAAAATTTTATAAGTTGCTGGAATTTTAGAAAGGGCATTAATAATGGAGTTTTATGGATTTTAATGACTAGTATAGTAGTACTATGCTAGGTAAAATAAGTAGTTGGAGTTTTAATGGTAAAAACAACTTTTAAATATTTTTAAAGAGGATTTAAAGTATTTTAAAGTTGCTGGAATTTAATTGGAGTATTGACTTTAAATTATATTGGTTGTTTTAGGCGGAGATTTTTCAGTAGGCGACTTTTAAAGTGATTAAAGGTGGCCTATCAGTTTGTTTATACAAGGTACGTACATATCTATGTGTTATGTGAGTTATTATCATGATTTTAGGAAGGAAAAGTTGTAGTATCATGTATAGGAACTTTGTAAGTTCATATATGATTTCTATTATGATTGGATTTTACATGTTTTATGCCTGTGTGCAAACATGTTGATTATAAGATTGTATTATGAGTTGAATATCCTATTTGTATGGAATATTGATGCAAGCATGTTGGTTGGGAACTTTATTTAATAATTCACATGGGGGAATTAATATAATTATTGAGTTGAATCATGTTCAATCATGTGCTCCCTTATATTATTATTTTCACTACTTTATGAGGACTGTGGGCCTTATTTGGTAAGTTGATAAGTTATGCCTTTGAAAGGTAAGATTGGTTGTTGGTTAGGTTCAACAAAAAAGAAAGATTGGAATAAAAAGAAGTACTATTGGATTGTAAGTTGTGTGATCACTTATTAAATCCTAAGATAAAAAGAAGTTCAGTTGTGAATGTTTGATTTAATATTTCTGTATTACTCGTGTGTCATAACAAGTAATAAATTGTAAATCACGTAAAGTGTAACTTGGATAGTAATAAACTTTAGATTGGTGCACGTCTGAAGTTGGACAATCAGGAGTTGGAGTACATGGTGGTAGCCCATGGCTTTTTCTGGGAAACGGATTGATCACCGTTCCTATTTTTCAAAGGTTCCTCGATATCGCAGGTCATTCTGGAATACGGAGTCGCGCCCGTATTTAGTCTTCCTAGGTGAAAGCAAGTTTAGTTAGACAACTCGGTCCAATAACTATTCCATTAAAGTAACAAAAAGATGATTAAAGTTTAGTTCAGTAGAAGTTATCTGCAGAATGTTATATTGTTATATTATTATTTATCCCTGCTTATTATTTCTTAGTATCATGTTAGAAATGTTTATGTATTGTTATGTAGTACTCAGCTTTGCTGATTACGTGCTTTGTTTGTGTATGTGATTATGGCTTTGCCTTATTGATCCTGTGATGACCCATTTTGGTGAGCAGATTCTTTAGAGCATTGACATCTACAGGTGTGCAGATGTTGCATCATTGGGAATCTGGGAATAGAGAGTTTGTGTAACAAATTGTTTTATCTATTGCTTTAGTAGGAACATATTATATTAAGTTTGGTTTTGAAGTAGACATTTATGGTGTGTTGGTTTTAAGTACCTTGTTTATTTATTATATATAAAGTATGAAGTTTAGTATATATATGTTCCGCTGCAAAATTCTGAATAAGCCGATACGTTTTTATACGGGCGATAATACTTTGATAATTCTCTATGTTTTATAGTAAAAAGGTATTTTAGAAAAGAGAGAATTGTCGGGGTGTTATAGTTGTACATGCAAGTCGCACTTTCGAAACGAGTAAAAGCAATAGAATGAGATTTTTAAGGAGGATACTAACATGAATTGGATCCAAAAATAGGAAACCATAATTTCTAATTAATAGACTACGATACATAGCAAACAAAACTATACTTCCAAAAAATTTGACTAAAAAAGAGAAATGATGCAAGCATACTCTTGCATAAGAAATTGAAAATGAGAAAGAAAGTAACCTTGCATTAAATGAACAAGGAGACTTCTTCCCACAAGTTAAGAACAGGAAGCCTTCGAATAAGGTTGACCCACAAAAAGACAAGCAATACGACACAACCATGCGCCTCTTCATCACGCCAAAGAAACACACACCAACCAATGAAAGATACCAGCCACGCCCAAGATCGAAATCGAAGCTCCAATAAGCACATCCGACACACCGAAAGTGCGAAATCTACAAACCCTAGCCAGGAAGTAAGTCCTCTTTGAATTTGAATGGAAGGAAATTAAACCCTTTAATCCAATTTATAGACTGGAAAGGAATTCGAAAATTTATAACAGATGAGTTTGACTGAAAAAACCAGAGGAGAGGAGGAAAATTTCTCACATAAGATAAAAATTGATTTGGGGAAATTGCAGAAACATTCGGGAGAAGATTTTTCGCTTCACATAACACTTCTGTAGAGGAAATACTCACTGACAAGAGGAATAATAGCAGAAGAATTGAGATATGGATGAGGGAAATGGCAAGATTTGGGGCTATATTAAGGAATTGCAGATGAAATTGCCTAGGGTTTGTTACTTTAGACTTGGGGCTTTGTTCTCCATACTTTTCTCTTTCTCTCTCTTCTTTCTATCTCATCTTTTTTAACTCAACTTATCTACATAGGTTCATTAAACACAGAAGACTATTTTTGAGTGATATGTCATTTACGCAATCAAAGTTACTAGGAATCTTACAAGTTGTCCAAATTATCTGAATTTAGTATTGGAACACTTATTTAGGTCTTTGATTAGCATAAATAAACATATGCGGTGATGAAAGCATTAAACATGTTGGCATACATGAATAATATAATGTATAGAAATATAAGAATAGGAGAGAGAAAATTAAAGATGAATATGAAAGAGAGAATGAATTCTTTGAGGATCTACATCATGAAAAGTTGATTGTTTGTATAATAAGAAATAAATTAGAATTGACCCTCATGAATCATAATACCTTTGTCACCTGAGTCTTGTACAACGACCCGCAAGAGGAGCAATCTTCAAGCTTGAATGAAGATTTGATGGAATTCCAAAGTGTTTGAAGTATTTTTCATAGTTGAAAGTCGTAGGAAAAGTCTACTGAAAATCGAGTGAAAACGAGGTTTATTTATAGGGAAAACGGAAGAAACACGGCAAAATTCGAGGATGCGCGACATGCATCTGCTTCCGCGCTTCTGAATTTTGTTGACTGTCTCGATGTAGCGCGTGCGCAACCTTGGGGCGCCAGACGCATTCGGGCGTGAGAAGAGCAATTTGATTAGACTTCAAGAGAAGATGTTAGTAGATAGGTGCAAACAACTTAGATGATAATACACATAATGATGCAATTATGCAAACTTAAATTCTCTAAGGATGCATGAGACACTGTGCAAGGTCGAGGTTTTACAAAGGTAAGAATATAGATAGATGCAAGGTCATGCAAAGCTAAGAGAAATAACAAAGTCTTATAAAAGACGGTCTCACGTTAGTCTTAACGTGAGACCTGTCAAAATCCAACAGAATAAAGCAACGGGGCCCAAGAAGCATGCACTGGCCCAAGCGCTTTACAGGCCCAAGCGCTTAATTTGCACTGGTCTAAGGACAACTTTCTTCTTCATTTCTCTCTCCTCTCCTGAAAACTCACAACTTCCCCTTTCTCTCTCCTCTTCTTCTTCTTCTATTTTTACTTCACTGACACATTCTTTCTTACCTTCCCCAATCTCCTCCAACATCCTCCTCGATTTCCCCCTTTTTCCTTTTCTAATTTCTTCCAAAATCATCGCTCTTTCTCTTTCTATTTCTAATTCCAATTTCTCCCGATGATTTTCAACACTATTCTCAATTTTAGGATTTTGTTCATTTCAATCTCTTCATTTAGGGATTTGATCGTCTTATCTCCTTTAAAGTAACATCCAATTTCGATATGATCGTCTGCTTCTTTGCTCTTCTTCCAAAAAACAAACCCTATTAATTCATGCTTTTCTAAGCTCAACCCAACTCCTATAAATTCGCAAAAGCTATGTCGCATTAGCCCCTTTCAAGAAGTATTCTTGGTTGAAGAAAATGAAACTCATAAACAAACTATGAGAATTAAGGTTGTGGAATTAAAGATATGATAAGGTAAATAATCTACATCTCACTTTCAAATGTTTTTTTAACGTTTGAGTTTTAGTTACTAGAAGATGGTGTGTTTTGTTGTGGTGTGGTGGGTTGATTTTTATTAGTGTTCAGGTGGTGGTTTCTAGGTCATATGGCGTGTGAGTGGTGGGGTTGGTTAATGGGGGTTCAGTGGTGGAATTTTTTGGATGGTGAGTTAATTTTCGGGTGAAAGGTGAATTTGTGGGGCAGATTTTGTCATTTTCAAGTTATAGTTATAGTTTTCCAATTAGTTAAGGAATTTTAATAATTAGTTACATATTTTTGACTCTTAGTTGTGGTTTTCTGATTCATAGTTAGCTTTTGCTTAATAGTTATGAAATTTGGCTATACAGTTATGATTTTGAGGTTATCAGTTATTAATTGTGGTTAATAATTATGGTTTTATGGTTGATAGTTATGATTCTGGCTATTAGTTATTGTTTTCTGATAAATAGTTATGATATTTGGGTATATTTAGTTATTATTGTTTTTATACATTAGTTATGACTTTTTGTTTTTTAGTTCCGGTTTTATGGCTAATACTTTTAGTCTAGAAAATAACTGAAAGATTATAATTATAGCATATGAATAATTATTTATTAATTTCATGAGTAACAATGATGCATGTTTTATGGTTGGTTTTGATTTTTGGTAAACAATTATACTTTGAGGGTTGATAGTATGGACGATCAATAGTTATGATTTTAAGGTCATTAGTTTTATTTATTGTATGCATTAGTAAACATTGTTTTTGCATTGGTTATTTGAGGTTGGCATAACTAATGCAAAAATGCGATAGTTATTTAAGAAAGAGAGAATTAGTGCGTTAGTTTTTTTGAGAAAGAGAGAATTATTTATGCGTCATACTGAAATTATGGCCAATAAAATGCATTATAATATGATTTTTATGATATAACTAATATACTTCAGCGCTTAACTAATATACTTCAGCGCTTAACTAATATACTTCAGCATTTGGCTAATATACTTCAGCGCTTAACTAATTCACCCAGAAGCAATTTAGGTGCAGGCGCTTAACTAATTCTACTGCTGGTTTGATGCACGCACGTCATGTCACTATGACATCAGCGGTCTCACGTTAACACTAACGTGAGACCGTCTCTCCAAAAACGGACTCAAGAGAAATATATTGGTTTTCGAAAACTGTTTTGATAAAAAATCAGGGTCTGCAAGTGAGATCCGCAGATTACAACTAGAGCTGACAATTATTCATGGGTGAGTGGATTATCCACCCACCCGCCCCGATAAATGGGTGATAAACCGCGGTGAAGCGGGTGACTGGCGGGTGTTGGGTGGATCGGGTCGGATATGGATGATAATTTTTGGACCCATCACCCGCTCCATCCATCCACCCATAATATATATATATATATATATATATATATATATATATATATATATATATATATATATATATATATATATATATATATATATATATATTAAAAAAAATTGTGATTCCTCGTCAAAAAAAAATGAAGTACTAAAAGTGAGAACCCTATCTAGGTTTACATTTTTACAATTTTTCATTAGATGTGATCATGGGCTGGGCAAAACCTAAACAAATTGCCCATTGGTCGGGGCGGGCCAAAATTTGGGCCAAAATTTTGTGCCCAAAGCCCGCTATTTCGGGCCAAAAATAGCGAGCTTTTCGGGCCAAAATCAGGCCGGGGCGAAATTTAGAATAAAAAGTCATTTTCGGCTTGCCCAAAACTCGTCCCAAAGCCAAAAAATTCGGGCCAGGCCCGAAATCGGGCCAAAAATTCTACCCAAGCCTGAGAAAAATCCGGGCCGGACCGGGCCGGCTCATTTGATCAGCTCTATATGTCATCTTCCTCAGCCACCTGAACTCAAGTTTCACTTCTTTCTATCTTCTGCGTTTATTCAATCTTCCATACAGTGAACCCACAATGGACTTTTGAAAAGTGAGGAATGAGAAGATTTGAAGGAGCAAATAGTGTTGACCCTAAGTTTTGAAGATGACATATAACAAAAACAAAGTTAATTGGACTAATATTCTACAAAGTGTTTATGATGATGAAGCAGTTTTGTCAAGGTCAATGAAGGATTCAAGGAGTATTGGACCTCAGAGCTGGAATAAAGAGTTGTTCCTAAGATTAGGAACAGAGCAATATCTAATCTAAGGAATCAACGTTAGTATATGAGTAGATATTTGGCACTAAGGATAAATATGCTTAGAGTAAAATCGGTTATTTATATTTATCTTTTGTTTTTATCTACCGTTAAAGATTTAAGTTAAAACCGAATTTATCTCCGTTTAAATAAAATCTTATCTTTATCTATTTTGTGATTTATCTCAAGTAATTTGTTATGAAATTAATTCTTAATGTATTTGACCGGATTTTGTTATTTATTACTTAAGTTGGTTAAAAACTGATTTTATCACAAAAGTTATTTTCAATCAAATCTGATTTTGATATTTGAAAAACGAAATTGCTTTATCCTTAGAAAAGATAAGAAATGAGTTACTTAGTGATAAGTAGGGTTTACTCGTGTAAACTCACTGATCTATAAATAACTCATTAACATATTTTCCTAAGTATCACTGACCACACAATATAAGAGAGCTGACGTTTTTCTAGTACTAGTGCCAATAACTATTCTCATACTTGTTAATGTACTTAGTCTTGTTGTGAGTTTCACATAGTGTTTATTCATCTATTGTAATTGAGTTTGGGGTTGGGATTTTGAGTGAAATCCTGTATTTAAGACAGGAATTTGAATGAAGTCAAGAGTGAGAGTAACAACAGTCGAGGGACTGCTGGGGGATTAGTGTTCCTAGTGGAACGAGAGAAGGAACTCTAGAGAAATAGGTTGTACTGAGTTGTTGACCTATTATTAGTGGATGAATTCTGGTCAAAATCCCTTGGGATCGAGGTTTTTACTTCCTATAAGGTCTAGGAAGGTTTTCCTTGTTAAATATCTTGTCTCTTTACTTTAGCTTTCTCATTGTTCTTTAAATTCCGTAAAAATTGCTCATTGTTCCCTACAGTACAATTCACCCCTCTTGTATTTTTTCCATTAAAACAACAATTGGTATCAGAGCTGGTGCTCTAAAATTAAGCGGTTAACACCGACGAGTAGGATTCTGGTTAGGAACAATGAATACAACTGAAAAGCTGGAAGAAGGGTACTCCACTCGAAGACCTCTGATGTTTAATGGCAAGTTCTATACCTACTGGAAAAACCGAATGGAAATCTTTATCAAAGCCGAGAATTATCATGTATGGAGAGTCATTGAAGTTGGAGACTTTGAAGTCACAATTACAAATGACAAAAATGAGGTGGTTACCAAAACTATGTATGAATTTGATAAAGATGATTTCATTAAAGTTAAAATGAATGCTCTTGCTGCAAAATTATTGAACTGTGGTCTTGGACCTCATGAACACAATCATGTCATGGGGTGCAAAACGACAAAGCAAATATGGGATCTTTTAGACGTCACACATGAAGGAACAAGTGAAGTAAAAAGATCCAAAATTGATCTTCTAATGAATAAATATGAATTGTTCCAATGAAACCAAAGGAAACTATTCAAGAAATGCTTACTAGGTTTACTAACATAATCAATGAGTTATCTTCTCTTGGAAAAGTTGTCACATCTGAAGAACAGGTTCGTAAAGTTCAAAGAAGTCTACCTAAACATAGATGGATGAGTTTTCGCCTTGCAAGAAACCAAAGACTTCACCAAGTTCAATTTGGAACAACTTGCTGGTTCCTTGATGACACGTGAGTTGCACCTAGATTCAGAAAATGGATAACCATCTAGATAGGCAAAAGTCCATAGCCTTAAAGGTTGATGAAGATGATGAAACAGATATAGAAGATGACAAATCTGCCTTCTTGGTCCGACGCTTTAAAAAGATGTTTAGGAACATGAAAACTGGAGACTACAAAGGTAAGAATCGAAAATTTACTAACAAAACTGGTTGTCATAAATGTGGCAGCTTAGATCACTTCATCAAGGAATGCCCTTAATGGGAACTGGAGAAAGGCAAGGACAAAGGAAAGGAACGAAGTAAAGAAAGGAACAAAGACTTCAAGAATACATTCTCAAAAACTGACTTGAAGAGAGCCATGATAGCTGCATGGGGATATTCTGATTCTGAAGAAGAAGAGCATGATTAGACAACCTATGTTTGATGGCTATTGATGGAAATGAAACTGATGATGAGATTGAATCACCTCAGGCAAGTCTTAATTTTATTAAAACTCGTTTAACATCTATGACAAAAGAAAAACTCTATGACTTATAAGTTGATGCCGTTAAAGATTGTAAAGATGAATGCACTAAGAGGAAACAAACTGAATATGCTCTAAAAGTGAACAAGGAACATACAGATTGGCTTAAGAATATCCGAATTGATCAAACTGAATATCGCTTCTTTGACTTATTTGATAGAAATATGAAATTAAAGGAAAATTATGAGAAAGTCAAAAATGAAAACTACCTACTAAATTTTAAGCTAAGTCAAATAAAAGACATTGGTCCTGAAGTTAGTTCCTTTGACATAAGGTCTGTTCGTTCCAAAAGTTTTAGAATTGAGATTGAAGAACTAAAGACGGAAGTATATACCTTAACTGAAAAGAACAAAAATCTAATTAAGGAACTTGACTGTATTAGGAACAATAGGAATCCATTGGATGTTCCAAACTGGATAACAAATCCTCAAACAAACAGAAATGAAGGACTTAGATTTGAGTACAAAAAGAAAAAGGAAAAACCTAAGAAGAAAGTAAACCTTCCTAGTGATAGGTTTTGTATGTTATGTGGAAAACTTGGACATCAATGGAAAAACTGTTCCTTAAGACATAGGTTTGCCGAAAAGAATATTGAGAATAGTAAACTTGAATGGAAAGAAAAATGTTTTGTTTCTGAAAAACAGGAACCCAAATAGCGTTGTGTTCCTACATCTAATCAGTGATTAATTTTGCAGGCTACAGTGAGAGGGAACAACACATGGTACCTAGACAGTGGTTGTTCCAAACACATGACTGGAGACAAAACAAGATTTCTCACTCACAGCCTTTGAAGGTGGATGTGTGACATTTGGTGATAACAAGAAAGATAACATTGTGGCTATTAGAAAAGTAGGAAAATCACCAACACACTCCATTGATAATGCATTTATAGTAGAAGGACTGAAACACAATATGTTGAGCATCACTCAATTCTGTGACGAAGGTATTTTAGTTAAGTTTAATAGCAATAAGTGCTTAATCATCAACAATGACACAAAAAATGTTATTTTAGAAGGAACAAGAAAAGGGAACACCTATATAGTGGATCTTGATTTTGTTCCTAAAGATAATCTAACATGTCTTAATGTGATTGAGGATGATTCTCTACTATGGCACAAACGTCTAGGACATGCAAGCTTCTCACTGCTTGACAAAATTAGATCTAAGGAACTTGTCTTAGGGCTTTCCTCGATAAAGTTCCAACTAGATCAAGTTTGTGAAGCATGCGTGAAAGGCAAGCAAGTTCGATCCTCTTTTAAATCCGAAACCATAATAAGCACTACCAAACCATTGGAACTCATACACATGGATTTATGTGGGCCAATGAGAATTCAAAGTAGAAGTGGAAAAAGGTATGTTCTTGTTATTGTAGATGACTTTTCAAGATTTACTAGGGTATTGTTTCTCTCTAGCAAAGATGAAACTTTCAATGCGTTTCTAGTCTTTGCTAAGAGAACGCAAAACCTAAGTGGACATAAGCTACTGGATCTAAGATATGACCATGGTAGAGAATTTAAAAATGACAAATTTGATGAGCTATGCAGGGAACAAGGTTTGGATCACAACTTTTCAGGCCCAAGAACACCACAGTAAAACGGTGTGGTAGAGAGGAAAATTCGAACACTAGAAGACATGGCAAGAACAATGCTAATAGCTAGTGGACTACCAAAGAACTTTTGGGCTGAAGCAGTAAATACGACGTGCAACATCATCAATAGAGCTATGATCATACCTATAATCGATAAGACTCCTAATGAATTATTTTTTGGAAAACATCCTAATATTACTTATTTAATAACTTTTGGATGTAAATGCTTTAATTTGTTCATAACAATGAAAAAGATAACCTAGGAGAAGAAAAAAATTTGGGAACAACAGAAGAAGCCAATGTTCCAATTTAAGATTTTCAACCAAAAGCCATGGAAACATCCAAAATCTCACCATGTGGAGTTGATCATTGGCGACATATCCAGAGGAACTCAAACAAGGGCTCAGTTAAGGAATTTTTGTGCGTTCCAAGCCTTCTTATCAA
Source organism: Beta corolliflora (assembly GCA_947648045.1). NCBI lineage: Eukaryota > Viridiplantae > Streptophyta > Magnoliopsida > Caryophyllales > Amaranthaceae > Beta > Beta corolliflora. The sequence continues at coordinate 4,563,795 of CANSZD010002921.1, read as the reverse complement.
TGATGGAATCGAAAAATCATGAAAAAGCCCTAACTGACTCGGATTTGATAGTGGCTATGCAAGATGAGCTAAATCAGTTCGAAAGAAACAAGGTATGACACTTAGAGCCACACTCCAAAGGTCATAAAGTGATAGGACTTAAATGGGTATTTAGGAACAAATTGGATGAATATGGAACTATAGTAAGGAACAAAGCTCGTTTAGTGGTAAAAGGCTACAAGCAACATGAAGGAATTGACAATGAAGAGACTTTTGCACCTGTTGCAAGGTTAGAAGCTATTCGAATTTTAATTGCCTTTGCTGCTTTCATGGGTTTTGGGTGGTACCAAATTGACTTCAAGTGTGCCTTCTTAAATGGTTACTTAAATGACGACGTCTATGTGGAACAACCACCTGGATTTGAAAATCCCGATTTTCCAAATCATGTTTTTAAACTAGGCAAGGCTTTGTATGGACTTAAGCAAGCTCCTAGAGCTTGGTATGAAAGATTGTCTAAGTTCCTACTTGAGAATGATTTCAAAAGAGGAATGGTTGAAAAAACTTTGTTCCTAAAATCCGAAAATCTGATTTACTGATTGTCCAGATCTATGTTGATGATATTATATTTGGTGCTACTAACGAATCATTATGCAAGTACTTTGCAGATCTTATGAGTAATGAATTCTAAATGAGCATGATGGGTGAGTTAAATTTCTTCCTGGGGTTACAAATTAAGCAAACTGAAAAAGGTATTCTTGTGCATCAGCAAAAATATATTAAAGAATTAATTAAGAAGTTTGGCCTAGAAAATTCTAAGATCAACCATACACCTACGGGAACCGCAACTCGGCTAGATGAGGATTCCATAGGAACAATGGTGGATCAGAAGAAATATAGAGGTATGATTGGTTCCTTGTTGTATCTAACTGCTAGTCGACCAGACATTGCTTTTAGTGTTGGTTTGTGTGCCAGGTTTCAATCACCTCCAAAAGAATTTCACTTAACTGTTGTAAAGAGGATCTTGAGATACTTGAAGGGAACTGAAGACCTAAGCTTGTTCTATCCAAGGATCCAAGGAGTGACACTTTTGAGCTTAAAGGATTTGCAGATGCTGATTATGCTGGAGATTTGGTAAATAGAAAAAGGATTGATAAAATTGGAATTTTGACAAACGGATCGTCAAATTGTTGATATACTGACTAAACCTTTGTGTAGAGAGAGATTTGAACAGCTAAGATTGGAACTAGGTCTGTTAAAATTATGTTGATTGTGTTTGCCATGAATTCCCCCCCCGTAAATTGAATATTAGTATGTGTAAGGTAGAATAATCAAATTAAAAGAAAAATAAAGTTGATCCATGCACAAGTTCACCATGTTCCCAACATGGACATCAACGGATTAGGAACTACGCACTAATGTCTTCTAATATGCCCCTTCTTGTCTAATGTGCCACTTGGAAATTAGGTGACATAAAGTTGTGTGCAAAACATTTAGGCTAAATAATTTAATATAATTCTCATAATAAAAAGAAAAAGTATCCCCTAAATATATTGATTCTTGACTATGCTCCGGTGGCTAGATTTGACAACACATATTCTATCCTTGAAGATAGTGAATGCATATTGTTTCAGCCTTGATCTATATTTTTATCATGTGTCTTGTTTTGGTTACTTATGTTTATATACTCGTAAATTACAAAGGTTGAGGCTTCCAAACCTTGTTAGTTTACTTTTATTAGTCTACATGTTGCTTTTCTTCCTTTTCCCTTCAAAAGGACTATTTTCTTCACCAATATAATTTTGGAAGTGAAATGGATGCCAAACCCTATTCTTTTTATGTTTTTTCCTTCTAAAATTGTCACCTTCTAAAGTACCAGCTCCTTGTTGCTTTATGTGCTCACACATTCTGATGCATCTGAGCCTACTTATGTTTGAGGAAATTTTTCATGTCAATTGTGGCTTTTGTTTTTGGATATTCTTTTGACATTTCCTTTTTTTTTTAATGTAAATAATGAAGGTATAATGAATTAATGATGGTCAAAAGTTTTCTTTCTATTCTCAAAATGTGGCAGCCTGATCTAATTCAAGCTTCAATTAGATCCGATTGCCAATCCGCAATTTACGGCATAAGAATTTTCGATATTATTGATACTGCTAGGCTATATCCACTTGTCACTTGTCAGCAGACAGCAATTGTTCTTGTGTATAAGGAAGTCTTGTAATTTGATCTACATATGTTTCTTTTGTCATACAGAAGCTAATTTATTAGCACATTGGCAGGCTACTATCCTTGCAGATTCAGGTACATTTTTTATTCTTTCTAACGGAAGACTTATTGCTGCTTCTCTTTAATATTCATGGACTTGATATATTGTCTCCTTCACTGAAAAATACTGCTATAAATCTCCATCAGGATGTTTTGCTATTGATGAAACCAAGAGAGTAAAGAGCACAAGAAGCCCATTCGTTCATCTGAGGAGGAGCTTAATTAGCTTGTGAGTATCTTGAACATGTTATGTGCTTTAATGTAATTTAAATTTATATGATGCTGTTTTAAATTTATGCAGATATGAAGCATTGAATATCGTATGCAACATGATAGTTAGTCTCAGCCCCGGCCAAAACAAAAGTGAGGCCATGTGCTGATGTCAAAAAATAGGCCCTATAAATCTATTTTACGGGTTTAGGCACAATCAAATCACTAAAAACATATATAAATCACTAAAAACATATTAAAAAATCTCAAACCCAACAAAATTAAAAAGAACACTCATCAGCTAAATTTATTCAGCTAAATCATATGATAAGCCAGTATAATCAATTGAAACAAAAAGATAAGAATTTTCAGAGTGACGATTAACGATTTTTTCCCAAACCATCATTAATTCATGTGTAACAAACTCTTAAAAATCGCAACTGAAAATTGCCCAAGACACAAAATTAAGCTGAAAATCAATCATTCAACATGAACAACAACAAAAGATAACAATTTTGAAAATTTTAATTATATATTACAAGCTCTTAAAAATCACAACTTAAATTACCCAACTCGCAAAATTAAGCTGAACACTCATCAATCAACATCAACAACAAAAACAGATAACAATTTTGAAAAATTTAATCAAATTTTACAAAGATCCCAATATGTAGAAAGTGACAACATAATTTTTCAAAATTAAAAAAGATAAAAATTACAAGATGGGAAACCTACCCACATCCATGCGTTGTGACTAGAGATAAGAAATCATATTCAAGTCCATACTCCATCAAACCCAGATTTACATGTTTTTATTTTCACCGAAATTGGTAATGTGATTTAGTAACTTCATAAAAGTAGTTCAGAGGTTTAGGGGGAAAAAGTGAGGAGAGAGAGAGAAAGAGGTAAGGAGAGAGATAGAAAGTTAAGAGATTTCTGGGGAAAAAGTGAGGAGAGAGAGAGAAGTACAGTACTTAATTGGAGTAAGAAGAGAGAGTTGCAGACTTGCAGTAAGGAGAGAGAGTAGAACAGTAAGGGGAGAGAGAAGTAAACTTTTTTGTTTTCAAATTTTGGGGCCCCATTTATATGTGAGGCCGTGTGCTGAGTCCCATTTTGAACCGGCATAGGGCCGAGCCTGGTTAGTCTTTAAAGGAGGAGAAACAACTTATGAGGAAAATGAAATAATTGGAGGCAATATGGCCAAATGTTATTGCCAAAAGTGCTATGAGGGCTAGTGGTGTCAGAAACAGATATGACCGCTGGGTCAACCTGATACTGACCTAACTTGAACCTGGTTCGACCTGTGAGGGTCAGTCTCCAGACCTGATCGAAACCTGACATGGGATTACCCAGACCTGACCGGCACCCGACAAGATTATATCCTGACCTGACCAGACATACCTGCATTCAAACCCGAACCCGACCGTACTCAACCAGATATTAACCCAAAACCCAATTTGGCCTAGTAAATACCTGGTTCAACCCAATTTGTTTATGATAGACCGAATTCAACTAGAGTTCGGTTGAACCATATAAAATAAGATCTGCCTGATTTGATACAATTTTTCAAACCAACTTATTTGGACGACTAAATTCAACAAAGTTACTAAAATTCAATTATTTTTTTATATCTACAAAATCATTTATATATGTTAATTTATGAAATTGCTTACATTTAATAACCCAACAATCTAATGTTAACAAATTGCTTATATTTAATAACTAATTAAATAAAAAATTATATTACATTCTCAATTTAAGGGTTAAACTTTGAATTTCATGTACTTGTTTTAAGATATTTTAATAATACAATTGTTTTGTATTGTTTTTTCAACATATATGTTGTATGATTAATGTAATCTCAAATAAACTCTACTTGTGTACAATTTTATAAAGTGAATGAAATATGTACTAAATCAAGTGAGAAGTTATATAATGTAAAAGAGACAAAAAAATTTCGATATTGAATAAAACAATACTAGTAATTAACAATATATTAATCTCCAACTAATAATATAAGAACAATTCACATACAAATAAATTATAAAATTTATAGTGCATTCATTAATGTTAAGTATATACAGAATAATGTATAATGTATACTAATTCATAGATCTAGCATAAATCTAGAAATACTTGATGCATCTGAAGTATAATTAGACATAAAACACATAATTTCATTCATTTGATAGATAAGATTTTACATCATCAAAGTTACCAAAACACAACACTTCATTCCAGATTTCCAATTACATCCAAGATCCAACATTCTAAATCCCCAAAATTACAACATTGAAATTCCAAAATTAAACCTAACAATTAAGCTCGTTCTCCTTGAATCCGCCTAGCAAGTTGAATATCTTTAGTCATAATCGTAACTCTCTTAGCATGAATAGCGCACAAATTAGTATCCTCAAACAATCCAACAAGATAAGCTTCAGCAGCTTCTTGAAGAGCAGCAACAGCTTCTTGAAGAGCAGCAACAGCAGAGCTCTGAAATCGAAGATCAGTTATAAAATCTTGCGCAATTTCTCTCACTAACCTCTGAAATGGAAGCTTTCTGATAAGAAGCTCAGTACTCTTCTAATACTTCCGAATCTCTCGCAATGCCACAGTTCCTGGCCAGAATCTATGGGGTTTCTTCACTCCTCCGGTCGCCGGAGCTGATTTTCGAACAGCTTTTGTTGCTAGTTGCTTTCTCGGCGCTTTTCCTCCAGTTGATTTTCGCGCTGTTTGCTTTGTTCTCGCCATTGTTGTAAATTTAAAGCTTTTTTGAGAGGTTTTGATTTTCTTTTTTTTTTTTCGCGGTGAGATGTTTTGGAGTTTTGAAATGAGATGGAGAAGTTAGTGTAATTGGAGGAGTTTTTATGGAGAGTATTTGGAATGGAAGAAAGTGGGCGGGAACTCCAAATTTTTCGTGGTGTTTCCGCGTTTGAGATGGAGGGCTAGGATCACTGGATGAGAGATGTTATCTATGGTTCACAGGTGCTCTATGATGAAGACACGGATTCCAATCCGTGTATGTGCATATATGACTAATAGGAATTGAGCTTTGATTTTCTTGAAAACATAAGACAAGTCTTCTTGAAAAAATTAATGACGTTTATAGTTATAGTAGTAATTAAAATTTACATAATTTATCTCATTTATTTAGCCGATATTTGCTCGTGTCAAATATCTCATTATCTATTTATCGGTAAATTAATTAGGGAATAACAAAGATTCATATAATTAAACAAATAAATCAATCATATAAATATATACTTGAATTTTTTTATTGAATCTTTAAAAATTAATGAGTGGAAATGTTAATCGGTAAATAGTTATACTAGTTATATTGCTTATGGTCATTGTTATAAAACTATACTTATTGGAATATTACTTATTCAACTATTACTTACTCAATTAAGTTTTAATTATAGTCATCTACGTGAACTATATTATAACAATATACTTATATTGATGTGTGATTGTATCTATGAGGTTTAAGTCATAGGTTTGTTTTAATCAACAGCTGGGATGAAATGATATCTTATTTGTTGGATTTTACATATCTATCAATATATAATCAACGAGATAGATAAAGAGATTACACTTTAATCTATTAAGTTTACATTTTACATTAATTATTATTGTTGTTGTTTAAAATGTTTTCAAAAATATATTCAAATTTTTGCTTATATTCATTTAATAAGTAAACTTATATAAATTATAACAGACCTTATAGTATACGATATTTTGCTTCATATCAAGATCTTGCTAATAAGCAATAAAATTTAGTCCATTAAGATCTTGTTAATATGCAAAAAGATATAGTAATTTAATTAACAAACCTCCCTATATGTTATAACAAACATATTATTGAAATAATTAGTTGATAAAGAAGGTAACAACATGATATAAAATGACCCGACTCGAAGTTTAACCGAAGTCAAATTGACGTTCAATAGCAAATGGACCTGATGCTTCACAATGATCGAACTAAGGTCATAAGTGTTACTATTACTATTAGTATTTATATTGTTATTGTTAGTATTCCTATTCTTATTTGTATTACTATTGCTATTTTTAGCATTGTTACTATTACTGTTATTATTTGTATTATTATTATTATCATCATCGCTTTATGCTTATTATTATTTTTATTATTCTCATTATCATCATAGCTATTTACAAACTTATATATCAATCATAATGCTTATAATAATAAATCATTTATATAAAGTTTGGGATTGATCGTCTACTCGTTATTATTTTCGTTGCTTATAATATATATATAAGAATATATGAAGAGTCGTTCTACTCCTTTACTCATTAGAGTGGTTTTACGCACTTGATTAGTCGAAATAAGAGTTGACTAAGAGAATACACTAAACATCACGGTAAAAAAATATAGTGTTTTTTATTAGTTTTTCGTTAACATCCATATATTTATCACACACACACATATGTATATATATGTCGATGTTAATACTTTTAATAATATGATTCGTTTACAAAATCCATAACAAAATCAAAATGACCCGACCAGGAGTTAACCGAAGTTGAATTGACGTTCAATAGCGAATGGACCCGATGCTTCACAATGATCGAACTAATTGGTCATTAGTGATTCAACCCGAGTACAATTGACTCTACCCAAGCGTACATGAAACCCAAATACGACCTGCGCAAACCCGGTTAAAAATTGTCCACAAACGGTCATACCCGGGAATGGATCGACTTGTAAATGGAACGTTCAGACCTGTCCGGCACCCGACAATCCCATGATTCAAATTTGATCGACCCAGTTGAACAAAACCTGACCAATCACGACCTGGGGCACTGACTGTCAGAATCCTGACTTGTCCGGGTCTGACCTGGTTCGCCGTGGGTATACCCAGAACCTGTTTGAGAACGTGTTTTGACACCCCTAATGAGGGCAAAGATTCAGGATTCAGTGGGACAAAAGAAAGCCATTCAGGATCAACTGAAGGTAAATGACTAGACATCTTAAAACTCATGCTGTCTAGGATATGATTATTTAATATTTAATATTTTGGTACCATTAGGCTACAACTTTTAGGTACTGGTCTAGATGGAGTTCGGAAACAGGAGTTCATATTGAAGAACTAGGTGATGATGAGTTGAAGGTTATTAAGGATAAACTAGAAGCAGCAATCACGACTACGCAAAAACTAAGGAAAACACGAGATCTAGGGGTATGCTTGTTTGTTTTTGCTTATCTGCATGCTGTCAATTTCCCATAAATGTTATAGCCATTTCTTGAGTTATGTCTTCTTGTTTTGGAAATTTTTATTACTGGATGTCATTGCTCCACATGTGCCTAGCGAGTTTCTGGTAGTGCTTTGTGATATATAGTGGTGTAATAATCTCTTAAACATTAACCAGACTAGGAAGGTTTTAGAGCCAGCGCATCTAACAATATTATGCAAAATTAATTATGTGTGTGTGGGGAGGGGGGGCTATTGGTCCAACCTGCAGGCGACCTGTGAAGTTGCAATCAAAAGTATATAAAATAGAATTTGCAAATCATCGTTGTAAATATGATGCAGGTATGTTCAGTAGTAAAAAAACTCAAGCTGAATTGGCATAGTAATTAAGAAAAAAAAATGATAATTAATGAAACCTGGAGCACGTAGAGGACTGGAAGCTGTAACATAACATAAGACTAAATCAATAACAGATCGTTAAAAAAAAATGTACTTTAAAAAAATTAAAAAACTATACTAAAAACTTTGACATATTAAACTTATGATGCTAAAAATACAGTCAATCACCTTGGCACTAGATTGGGACACCAACAGTTTTACAAATCGTAGAGAGTCGAAGTGCAAGAGTTCTTTAAACAATTTGAGGCAGGGGAAGGCTAACTACATCATTATGTGTGACACTAGCAATTTAAAAGATCTCAGGGAAAAACAAATTTCTTACCTCCCCCGCTAAAATTCTTAGTTATTAGATTCTAAACCGACCAAATGTCTGTGATTTTCCAAAAAAATTGTCATGATAAACAAACACCACATTGTAATGCGACGTATTTGCTTGTTTGCTGTTTTAGAAATATCAGTTAAATTAGGATTCTTAAACTTATATTTAACAGTTGTTCATATTTTTTGAAGTGATGTTTTAGATGTTTAATGTCATCCTCCTCGGTCGAGGCCATGAAGGCTTAGAGGGTGATAGAATTGTCGACTTAATCGTGTATTGTGTCCTTCTAACAGGTAACTGAAACAAATGTATTCAAAAGTGACACGATGAGGCTCGCGTCCATTCAAAAGGGTTTATACTTGGAAAGCTTGGAAACAGTGGAGTTTGTTGTGCTATTGAGCAGTAGTTCTTTATTGAGATCCCTAATGAAAAAGATGATAAGATTACTTACTCTGCTTATATTACCAAGTATCTAATAGTTGGAACTAAGGCTGATGCAGAAAATCCATATGTTGTCCTTATATTGCCAAGTATCTAATAGTTGGAACTTGGAAGTTGGAACTAAGGCTGTTGCACGAAATTCATGTTGTCCTCCAAGCATTGAATATAGGCCCTTTTACCAGATGTTATTATCTTTGGATTGACTCTAAAACATAACTTTGAATCTTCAAAGCTATGGAAAATTTTGTTGCCTTAGTGGAATATTAAGCTTTCATTTTGGAGCACAATCATCGTTATTTTTTTTTCAGTTTTGATTTTTTTAAAAGAATTGAATATCACAGCTCTTCAGAAAATCTAGAACAGCATAGCAACTACGCTGTTGGATTTAGTCTTTTGAGCCAGGACAACGTAGAAATGAGGCTTGAAGATGAGACTGTTAAGGTCTAGGCTTGAAGAAAAAGCTGCTACTGAACCTACAAACCACGCTGCTCCAGGGCATAGAGATGAGGCTGCTTGTTGACCCTTGCAATTAAATGACTGCATGATTGACCTTTGTTTAGTATTAGTTGTACAAGTCACTGCTTATGCCTTTTGGTACCTGATATCTTTAGGTACTTGTAATATATCTAACAATGATTCGGGGTAGGAACATAAGCTCACATAATTTCATGTTCCTCACAAACACCCCAATTGTGTTTTATAAGCCAACAATATGCATTTATGTTATGCCTTCTGCTTAATGTATGTTATCATCTACCAAGTTTAAATTCCTTTGTGTTTCTCTTCCTCACTCATTCTAATGCTTAGCATTTACTTTTACTAAATCACTTTTGCTACCTTGGGGCCGTGCGCGATAGTGCGTGATCCAACAACTAGTTATCTCAAAATGGGTGAAGTGTTTCTATTCTATGTATTTAAAACGTTTTTTATTTGCTATAATTAGAAAGTTATTATTCGTATGGTAAAAGACTAGATATTTTTTTCTCAAATGATTCATAAGTAGATCAGGGAAAAAGTAGGTTTGATGGGGATGGGGAGAATTTTGTTATTTTCCACACTAATACACAATCATATCATTTTTTTTAAGGTAAGATGAAGGGAAAATCCTCAAATGAGTCCCATGAGGTTTGATCCCTAGACCTCAGGGATATGAGGTGAGAAGCGATGCCACTACTCCACCACCTCAACCTCATACACCATCATATCATAGGCTATTAGTAAGATAAAGAGTAACAAGAATATGATATGTGAGGGGAAAAACAAAATAAGGTACAACAACAAAAAAAAGTCTCAAAAAGAAAAAAAAAGTATAGCAAATAATTAAATACTTAATAAGATATTGAATAACTTATTGCTTAATACCTAATGATATATTGATATGATTTTTTCATAGAATGAAAACAGGGTATAATAGATTAGTACAGTAAGCGCACTTAAACTTTGTTTGGTTGGATGTAATACATTTTTAGTATAAACTAATTTTTCCATGAAAACACATAAAAAACTATTATAAATTGGTTTTCAGTTGTTTGTTTTATTTCTAGCATGAAAAGTTGAACATAAAATAAAGAGTGTAAATGGAAAAAGAGGATATAAGAGAAGAAATGAAAGAATAAAGTAAAAAATAGGGTGAAAAATGTGTTTTCCATTATTTTGAGAAGGAAAATATTACCCAACATTGGTACTTTATTTACCACCATTTGAAAAAGTATTTTCCACTCATTACCAACCAATTATAACAAAATGGAAAAAATGTATACACGACCAAAACACTATAATAAGTACTATTTAAAATTTATGACACACTTAATAACAAATAGTTTTATCTTTAATAAATTGAAAATAACTCATACATCACACGTGTTTCAAAACTAATTTGGATTATAACTGTTTGGGTTTGAACTCCAACTTAGCAACTAGCTAACAAGGGGATTAAGAATACAAAAGGTTTGTAACATCTCCTACTCCTCCCAGAGTTTATCTGAATGTGCACGGTCTTTCCCTACTACAAATTTTATTTGTTGAGTTTTCTTATGTGCATCCAAAGGGCATTGGCCATGAGGGATGCAGCCCCGGCCCAAACAAAAGTGAGGCCCTGTGCTGATGTCAAAAAATAGGTCCTATAAATCTATCTTACGGGTTCCTAAATTGTTTCAAAAATATTCAAAAGGCACGATCAAATCACTAAAAACATATATAAACCACTAAAAACATATTAAAAAATCTCAAACCCAACAAAATTAAGAAGAATACTCATCAGCTAAATTTATTCAGCTAAATCATATGATAAGCCAGTAAAATCAATTGAAACAAAAAGATAAGAATTTTCAGAGTGACGATTAACGGATTTTTTCCCAAACCATTATTAATTCATGTGTAACAAACTCTTAAAAATCGCAACTGAAAATTGCCCAAGACACAAAATTAAGCTGAAAATCAATCATTCAACATGAACAACAACAAAAGATAACAATTTTGAAAATTTTAATTATATATTACAAGCTCTTAAAAATCACAACTTATATTACCCAACTCGTAAAATTAAGCTGAACACTCATCAATCAACATCAACAACAAAAACAGATAACAATTTTGAAAAATTTAATCAGATTTTACAAAGATCCCAATATGTAGAAAGTGACAACATAATTTTTCAAAATTAAAAAACATAAAAATTACAAGATGGGAAACCTACCCACATCCATGCGTTGTGACCCGAGATAAGAAATCATATTCAAGTCCATACTCCATCAAACCCAGATTTACATGTTTTTATTTTCACCGAAATTGGTAATGTGATTTAGTAACTTCATAAAAGTAGTTCAGAGGTTTAGGGGGAAAAAGTGAGGAGAGAGAGAGAAAGAGGTAAAGAAAGAGATAGAAAGTTCAGAGATTTTTGGGGAAAAAGTGAGGAGAGAGAGAGAAGTACAATACTTAATTGGAGTAAGAAGAGAGAGTTGCAGACTTGCAGTAAGGGGAGAGAGAAGTAAACTTTTTTGTTTTCAAAATTTGGGGCCTCATTTATATGTGAGGCCCTGTGCTGAGTTCCATTTTGGACCGGCACAGGGCCGGGCCTGGAGGGATGGACATATATGAAAATTCTGGATACAAGCACACATCGGCGTTTTGACTTGAAATTGGCTATACTTTGCACTGTTTTCTTTGTCAGATTCACAACTACAAAATGGTCAAACAAGAGAAGATACACAACGTCGCCATCGAAAGGATTGAAACCCTTGATACTCATCTCTGTTGGATTAGGATTACTACTGATAGTTGTCCAATCTACTCGTCCAAGATCAACATAATGCTTTTTACTCCAAATACGATTCTTGTAGTCCGTTAAATCCCACACGGATAATGTTGAAGTTGAAGTCATATTCGCGCTATAAAACCGAATGTACCCTTGAACATTCGTTATGCATTTGTATTTCGAAGGACATAATTTATCTAGAAACTCGATGAATTCACATTGGTTAGGGTTGTTGAAAGGATCATAACCAACAATCATAGAGTTAGTCCAAAATAGCATTCCATTGCAGATAGTAACATGTTGACCTCTTTTATCCCAATATGTTTCTACGAAATCAAATTTTGAAGGGACGATTATTGAAAACTTACTCCAATCACAGCTACTAGAACAGAAGACGAACATGTCTAAAACACGATCATGACGTCGAGGTTTAACCAACACCACTTTGTATTGTGTAGGATCGTCTTTGCTATTACGCAAACAACCATAATCAATGGCGTCTGTACGCTTGTACGGGGTGGGCGGCGGTGGAAGCGCCACTGATTGCTTTGTTAAAGCATTATATAGTACCAGAAGATCATTATCAGAACGAGCATTAATCAAGATTAAGTCACTTGACACAAATAACATGTCTTCTAAAAGTTGAGGCAGCTTGGTGTTGTCATCTTCATAGGCACGTACATAATTTGTTCTTGTAAAAAACTCGCTCTTCAAAAGATGCTACTTCACCATGTTTGGTAAATTTGGAAACAAAGACGTTAAAAAGTAGTGAAAAGTTGTTTTTATGGTCATGATGAATGTGATAACGATGCTTGAAGTAAGGACTAGAAATCAAAGAGAGCCAACGCTTGGAGATGGTCTTAAATTGATGAGCCTCTCGGATCGGTAGTCGAACTAGAATTTCCATCAACATCTCATCTCCGAAATATTCCATATTTGATAATCCACTCCAACTTGAACAATCCATATTTTTAGCTTCGGTGTATGCCTAGAAACAATTTGTATAGGAGTTAGTTACATTCGTTTGAAAGTAATAAGTTTCGACTATGTGAAATTTCTTTCAAGGGTATATAGTAAAATATTCATCTTCACATATAAAGAATCGACAATTTACAACAGAAATAGGTTGAGACTCATTGGAAAGAAGCAATTGATTAGCGGTCAAAATATAAACAAAAGAATATTCAGCAAAAAAAAAAATCAAAAAAGTATGAAGAGTTATAAAAACAAATATGTATGAGTATTCCCTTTTTGATGACTATGGGCTGATGAGAGACCCGTAGTTAGAAGTAGGTCTCAAAGAAGGGGTCTCAAAGAAGGTTAAGGCCTTTGCTTGAAGTGGCCATGGATGACCAACACATTCGACAATGAATGGGCACATTTACTTGGATATACGTGCCTCATGTTGTCAAGTTGTGATAGGCTAAAGGTTTAAGGGACTGGCTATTTGCAATTATGGCCTTATATGTGTTAGTGGGTTTGCTTACCATTTGTCCTAGTGCATTGTTGATCAATCATGTTATGTAGAAATACTGGGATAAGTGCCTTATGGATATTGGCTTTCTCAATTATTTATTGCTTTTGTTCAACAGCGAGCACTGATTAGCTTTGCCGGAATAGGCTTCTTACTAGGAGGGATGTTATGTGGAATAAAGTAGCCCACTTTATTAGGATGTTACTCTTGTGGAGGTGTTTTTGGGATGTCCCTTCAATGATGTATTTAATTTGTGATTGTTTGTGAGTTCCTTCGCCCAACGTTGTACCTCTTCTCCCTTTCTCTCTCATTTTTTTTTAACAGAAAAAGTTCCTTGATATAAAAATAAGTGTCTTGTGGTTAATATGGATCCTTTTGTCTTGGATCCATATTGAAAAACTCTAACCAGGTCTGACCTTAATGTGATCCTCCTCTTATTGGATAATGGAATCTAGGTAGGTCGACACAAATAGCTTTCAACTACATCTAACATATTGGCGTATCTCCTGAGTAGACAAAGCTCAAAAATAAGATGAAATAGTTTCAAAAGAACTTTATGTATCCTGAAATAAGAAGGTTTTGCTTGAATTCGAACTGAACACCAAAACACATAAAACATGTTCTTTAAACCATTCTGCCCATGAAGCCAATCTTGGCATCTCTTTGTTTGGCTGATCTGACACTCTTATGCTTCTTACAGTTACATTAAAATTGAATTATGCATACTTAGTATCTAATCCGCCTATAATAAAAGGAAAAACTCTCACCAATAGTCCCGAAATCATCTAAATAAAATCCTCATACATCATACAGACGACAGAATTAAACTCTCCATAAACATTCTTACCAACATAGCTTCAATAGACACAAAATTCTTAAACGAACATTAAGTAGACAATATAACAATAAAACAACAAAAATATCAACAAATAAAAACATACCAATCATAAAGAATTCATACCATGATTGGAACAGTATCACCGTGAAAGATCTTAAGCTTTTTCATGGCATCAGGAAGCGTAGCAATATCATCATCAACAACCATCCAATTCGGCGACTTCTGGCGCTCCAGAAAAGCTCTACTATAGTCTCTTTTTGTGCCTTTACTGTCAAATTTTAACAGGTGCAGAAACAATTTGTGAGTAAAATTTCAACCCAATTCGAAAATTAAATTACTTCAATAGGTGAGTAAAATAAATTGGTTGCAATTAATCGAGACATTGGGAAGAATAAAAACTTATGTGGAGAATTTAGGAATACCAGCCATGAGTAGTTTGTTGAGATTGCGATGAAGCGGCGGAGAGAGGAGATTGGTGTATAAATTGAAGTCAAATATGAGTGTGTTTCAATGTACAACGTCGAAAGGTCGAATTTATACCTTTTATAAAAGGAAGGATGAAGTTACCAAAACCAAATAGGAAAACAATTATCGTTCAAAGTATGGATGAAGTTACCAAAACCAAATAGGAAAAAATCATCGTTTTAAGGATCGTTTAAAGTATGGATGAAGTTAACAAAGAGGCCTTAGTATTGATTACATATCCAAAATGCAAGGTTTATAGTAGTATAATTAATCTGGAACTATAAGCAATTTCAACTAGATGACACAAAAGTTACATGTAGCTGTATGTTCTCGAGTCTGGTGGACTGTGAAGTTGATCGACAATTATTACCAATGAAAATCAAAGTACCCCGTTGACAGCAATCAGTTGGTTAACTAATAACACAACTATCAGATCGTCAGATTTATAAGATGATGTACAAAACTGTTAAAGTAGCTTAATTCGTTTAATTTTTTTTTTTTTTAAAAACATGTCACATAGAATAATTAGTAGAAAGTGTGAAAATAAGAGCAAAACTGCTATTAGAGTTACGAGACATCAGTTCATTTCCGTTCCCCCTACACTTAAATCTCACACTGACCTCAATAAAAGCATTAAGAATAGAAAATGAACCACAACTAAGAACCATTAACTAGATATGGAACACTTCAGATATAGGTGTTGCGTAGTGGGCATATAATGTGGATCATTCAGCAATACAAACAAGTTCATTATGAAGGCTACAAACTGACTATACCCATCAAACAAAAACAGCAGGTTGTGCATATGACTAATCAGTTTCAAAGTTTTAAATCTTGATATTATCAAATAAAGGAACTCAAGTAATTTAATCAAACTTTTAGAACTTTACCCTAGTCAAACTATTTGTAACTAATCAACTCACTTGAAAATTATTGTAGCTAGTTACTCTAGTACAAATATAAACATCAAATATGTATATTTAAAGAAAGAGCATATGTTTAAAATGTAAGGAAATTATGTTAGGATTAAGCTCTGTCGTATTCCTAAATTTGGTCTGGTTAGTACATGAAATAATTTTTAGGAAATTTTAAACTATTCGCCACAATTTGTGTAGTAGAAAGATTATCCTAGGAACTAAAGAAAATTCTCAATTTCATATGACACAAGAGTGGTGGATCAAGCTCAATTCATTACTCACAGGGTTGTGACTACAGTTATGATTCCAAGAGGTTTGAAAGGGGGCAGGAAGAGCGTGGTTCAAAGCTAAATCATATTGCGACTGATTTCCTAGTATAAATGGCTTCAACATATTTTGACGGAGCACTAATGCATCAAGAGACTAAAATAATTGTAACTGAACAGTACCCACCTAACTCTTAGACTATCCAATAATATCTTAAACAATTAAGTGCAAGGACTACAATTTCCTATATGGAAAACTCAATTGTTAGGAGTTAACCAGTGAGGCAGTGAAGAACACGTAGCAGCTTGAACTAGAAAAGTTAAGCGAAAATTTCATAGGTCATAGAACTAGTGAGTAAATAAAGGTAAGTTTTTAACTAAATAAACTTTAGAATACATCAGCACCCAAAACAAAAGAAAGAGGATTCAACCCTCATTAGAGGTCAATAAAGTTTCACTATTCTCTTGATACTACTTGTTTCTATAAAATTTCAGCTGTAATGCTTTTCATAACCCATTTTTTTTCTTTCTTAACCCTGTATTTAGACCAGGTAAACTCCTATAGAAATATCAGAAAGTACTAAGGTTACGACAAACTTTAAACATTAAAGCCTAGTCTCATATACTATCACCATACTCATAATCTCTAATTTGCAGTAAAAAAAACAAAAACAACCAGATATGAGCTGCTTGCGCCCCAGTATGCTAAGTGAGTGTAAATCAGGCTATTGAGTGAAAATAATGGTGGAGATGTTTCACTTAAATTGATTAGTAGCATTTGTCAAAAGACTCTCATGAGAGAGCTTAATGTTTTTTTTAACAAAGAGGCCTTAGTATTGGTTACATATCCAAAATGCAAGTCAGCTCTGAAATAATACAAAAGTACC
The DNA here is from genome assembly GCA_947648045.1 of Beta corolliflora. Lineage (NCBI taxonomy): Eukaryota > Viridiplantae > Streptophyta > Magnoliopsida > Caryophyllales > Amaranthaceae > Beta > Beta corolliflora. The sequence continues at coordinate 4,546,869 of CANSZD010002921.1, read as the reverse complement.
TCATATCTTACATATAGAAAGAATTAAGACAAAAATTACTTGACATCAAGTTTAACAACCAATAACAAACATACGAGCCATTCAATTCTAAGTTAAAAATTTACGCAGATTAGTAACCCAAGGCAAAACATTCTCACTCAAGTCCCTTATCATGGTAGCTTAGTCTCTATGATGGTGAAAATAAAATCTCCAAGCAAAAAAAATAAGGGATAAAGACATTGCATCCTGTATGTTTAAGTTCATTTGGTTTAACAAGAAAAAGAATTAACTTTCACTCACATAACCTTAACCATAATCTATATTTGTCAAAGTTAAATATAGACATTGTTTATAAAGGTTGAATTGGAAAAGATAGTAAAAAAATTGCAAAGGCAGTGAACATGATGCATTTATATCACTTTTATGTTACATAATTCATATTGTATTCATTAGTGTCATATGAGATTCCTTTAGTTGCTAAAGTTGAGTGGTCTGGAGCATATTTTCCAAATTAATTAGCTACCCCCTTTTTTCTTAGTACTCCAGTCATATGGTTTTCATATATCATATATAACATATTATCTTCATATCATATTATGTTCATATATAACATTCAATTTAGCTCCAATTAACAAGTTCAATTCACAAGAACTAAACAATTGTAAGTAAGCAGAAGAAATTCAATAGTAAATAACCAACCCCAAGCAGCCGCAAGCCCTCTATGTCGTCCGTCTATCTTCTATACCACAATCGCTTAGCCTTGGATTGACTTGCTCGGTAACACTAATCTCACGAACTTCTCTCAATTTTCGGATGTACTTGTGTGTCAAATTTGTGAAGAGGAATACTGAATTTATACCCCGTAGACAACCTTGGAATCGTGATAAGCAAGGAGTATATTTCCTCAAAAGATAGAATTGGATTGTGAATATCCCAATCCCATAATCTCTCTTTTGGTGAAGACGAAACCAACAAGAATTTGGGTAGAACAAGGATTTAGGAACTATGTTGCCTCTTATCTCAATGCTTGCTTTGTGTATATTATTATTTGGGGAGCAATATGAGTTTGAAGTCTTTAATGCCATCACGGATTTGGCAATCCTTAGGTTATACACACGCACGTATAATGAGGAAGGTGCGCACGCCCCAAAACGCAACGAACAGAAAACAAAACGCAGGCAACTCAAGGCAAAGTGCACTAGTGGAAAAAACGTTGTATGTCACAACACAACCGCTGCGGTCCTTAAGAGAACCGCAGCGGTAAATCCTTGAAATTTTGGGTGGGAAAATTGGGAACATAAACCGCTGCGGTTCCCAGAAAACCGCAGCGGTTAACAAAAAACCGATGCGGTTCTCTGTTAACCGTTGCGGTTCGGTGAATCGCAGCGGTTAATCAGCCTCAAAACGGGGAGCCCAAAAATTGCTTGGCCCAAACATTTTCCCTTGGCCCATTATTCATCTAGGCGCCAGCCATAACGCACACCCCAAACCAAACCCAAGTTCTTTCTCTCCCCTTCCCTATCCGGTTCTCTCCTCCCTCCTTCCCTATTACCCAGCCACCAATGAACAATATCCACCAAACCCTCCTCCCTACTCCCTGTTCCAACAACGATCCACCACCATCATCGACAGCGATGCCCACAACAACGAATCAGCACCGTCATCGACAGCAACGCCCACAACAACAAACCACCATTATCACCTCCCTAATCGCTCCACAACAACGAACCAGCACCGTCTCCTCATCTCCTCTCTCCTTCACGCATCTCTCTCCTCTTCAGCCTCCTCTCTTCGATGCCATTTCACAATTTGTACTGAAATTTGGGTTTCTTTTGATGGGTTTGTTTTTAGTATTTTATCGGGGACTGTGATGATTCAACATTGTCAATTGGAGTTAAGGTTTTTGACAATTTCTTGGGGGAATGGTAAGTAATGGATGTTTGTTTATTCAGTTGTTACTCACGTTGGACTATGTTTTTGTTGTAGCTGATGGTTGTGACAATTGCAGGGTATATCCAACAGTTTTGGGCACAAAGCCAACCTTGACTTCTGATCTTTGGGCTCTGCCACTAGGCGAAGATCGGGTTTTGGTTATTAAGAATGGTGCGATCATGGATGATAACCTTTGGTTTCTTGAGGTGTGTATTCTTATTTATAAAAGCATTTTTATGGTTTTGAGGTAATTATTAGGATGGAATGACAAATTTAAGAGGGCATAAGTTATGCCATCTAAGTATTTTGTGTGAATATTGTGTGCTGATGTTTTCTTGGAGAACTTATTTTCTGTAAATTGAGGCAACTCTTATTATGGTGGTTGTGATAATGAATGTGAAATTTATTGATAGGTGGACACACCAATTGTTAGACATCGAGAATAAGGCATTTGGGAAGTAATGTAGTGGCTTGGAGTAAGGGAGTTATGGGATATGCTGGGAAACCTATTGTGATTAGTGGTCCTTCTGGTGTGGGCAAGGGTACATTGATAGCCAAGCTTATGAAGGACTTTCCTTCAATGTTCGGATTTTAGTTTGTCAATTCTCAATTCTCGAGGTCTCCTTTTTCTTCTCTTCTAATCATAAACCAAATTTTATCTATTCTTGCTGTTTTTCGGCTTAATTTTTCTTCATGCCTTGTAATTCTTTGAGTTGGTTGGTGGTTTTGTACTTTTTTTTTGTTTTTTAATTCGATTTCTACTAACTGTTTAAGCTGAATTGAGTAACTTTCGACTGTATCTTGCTGTTGATTTTGTTGGAGAAGCGGTTTTACTAACTTTTTTGGCTCCTTTGACTATATGCATGTTTTTATGAATATATTTTGCTCTTTTTTGCTATTTATTTGGAGTATAGGTTGTTATGTTATAAACTGGTATTGGTTTGGATTGAATATTGTGTCTTTTGTTGCTATAGTCACTCCGACGTCGTTTTACGCGTCAATTTTAACCAACTCTCTTTTGGGGTTTGTTTGAAGGTGTTGATTGATGATAAAATTGGGGTTTCTTTTGCTAAGTTTATTCTTTATGCTATGTACATCTAGATATGAGCATACCATTATCATTGTGTATGACTCGGTGTTGGATTAGTTGTTTATTTGCTTGGTGATTGAAACCTCTGGTTAGCACGGGAACAATAGTGGGGGTGGGTGGCGGTGCGGGGGGGCAACGCAGGGGTAGGTGGGGCGGGGTTGGGGGGAAGTGCGGTGGGTGGGGGGGGTGTGCGGGGTGGGTGGGGAACAGTGCGGTGTGTGGGGGGCGGTGCGGGGCGGGTGGGGGCGGAGCGGGGGAGTGGGGGGGGGGGCGGTGCATGGTGGGGGGACTGTGCGGTGGGTGGGGGCGGTGCGGGGTGGGATGTTAAAACGGGTCGGACTGTTCCGTACTTGTCAAGTATAATCCCAGTTCTAATTCTTTGTTTTCTAATTTACTTTGAAATTGATTTATACAAGTTCGACAGTTATATTGTTTATTTTTTGCGTGATTTAGATATGAATTTGTATAATTCTCTGTTATAAAGACATAAATTTGGCCACATTAGTTTTGGTTTCATCATTGAGAAACCTAATTTATAATCTTTAATCATCTATTGTTTGTTTTAATATGTTTATTATGCTTCTTTGTTTATTATTTCTCAATGATCATTATAATTGAAAGGTATATATATATATATATATATATATATATATATATATATATATATATATATATATATATATATATATATATATATATATATATATATATATATATATATATATATATAATTGATGGTTTTAAGATCAAAGATTGGTTAGTGGCTATTTGACAGAAACCTAGTCGGTTAATTGATTGGCTGATATGGTTTGCATCAACATCTCTCGTGTACTTAAGTGTTTGATTTCATGAGTTTGTGTTATTCGACTTATTTTGTGGGGTCTGGACAATGGACATGCTGGAGGTGCAGTTTTTTCTGTGATAGTTTAGGATGTCGACTTGCTTAGCATACTACGTATCACCAATATGATAAGACATCACCTATGGAACGTATTGCATACAACAAAAATAAACTCAGCACAATCAATTTTTATTCTTGCTTTTACACAATCTATGACATAATGTATATGACATATGCGTGCTTTATTATGTGTGATGTGCTTCCGCACTTCTGCTTCAACATTGGTTTCCTAGCAATTACAGTCACCAGAACATTGAAGTCTGGCTTTTTTAGCTTGTTGTGTTGGCTTCCTTGAATTTTCTTCTGCTGCGTCGCTGGTTACCTGGCATTGACACTTTCCATTCACACAAGGACAACCTGTTTCTGCAGTCATATGGGCTGGTACACTTATATAATGGCTTTGCTTCAGTTCCAGCTTCTCTCAGCAGTGCTGAACCTGGTTAGACATTATAAAGCTATATTTTGATGGTTTTTTGGTTGGTTTTACAAGTTGGTGAGGTTCTATACTTAAGATTGGTAATTTGGGTTATGCAGGTAGCAGTAACTCATACAATTGGACATGTAGCAGCAACAATTAGTATGTCTAAAGTTGCTGTTTCATTCACCCATATCATTAGAAGTGGTGAACCAGCTTTTAGTGTATTGGTTTTAAGGTTTTTGCTAGGTGAAGCTTTCCTTATTGCCTGTTTATATGTCCAATTGGCTCAAATGAGTGAGGTGATAGACATTGTAAAGGATTCTTCATTAGGGAATTTTTAGTTGAGCTACATTGATGACATTGTAAAGGATTCTTATGCTTCAGTTGAGCATAATATGTTTAATAAAATGAGTATTGATATATATTATTGATTTTGTATTGATTAATAATGAAAAAAATGCAAAAAAAAAAAAAATTTTTTGGTTTTTGGGGGTGGTCAACCGCTGCGGTTTTGGGTCAAAACCGCAGCAGCTAATCACATTAACCGCTGCGGTTTTTACCCAAAACTGCATCAGTTAGTGACCATCCGATGCGGTTTTGGACCGCATCAGTTAATCCTTCATAACCAAATATGGCCGGCGATGCAGAATCCCAAAAAACCACCGCGCCTAATACAACCCAAAGGCAAGTTTGAACCAGTTATTGTATTTCTTTAGCATTTTATTAGAAAAAAGTGAAACTCATAATTTGGTTCTTGGTGCAGAGATGAAGGGGATGCAACATTTGAAACTACGTTGGCGCAGTCCCATAATTCTCAATCCACACCGAAGAAGCAAACCACAGAAGCAAACCCGGTGACAGAATTGAAGGAAGAAAACAGGTTGAGTCTGACGTTTTACTACCACTGTGGTTGTTGTTATATGCACATCTAAATGTTCTAATGCATCACTGTAAATCTTGAACGTTTTTGGAATTGTGGTTCTCCATTGTCTGCATCATGATCACTGCAACGTATATGTAATGTTCATTTTTAAATGATATGATTCCAAAATCGTTCAATGTACATTACGGAATATTCCGCTGAACATATAACTATAATTGTTGGACTGAATTTATTTAAATGAACATATTAGTGATTTGTTATAGAATATGTCCCATGTTCATTAAAGTATCCTTGGTGAGTGCGTCTATTAGTCGGCACAATGTTCATCTGTCTTAGTTAGATGTTCCTTGGAAATTAGATTTACTAAAACAAGTCTATTGCATGTTCATTAAAGTATCATTGGTGTTCGCTAATATTAGTCGGCACGATGTTCATCTGTGTTAGTTTGATGTACCTTGGAAATCAGATATACCTAAACAAGTGTATTGCATGTTCCCCAATGGCTGTCTGTTGTTCACAACTGTGTATAATGTTGATAAATTAACATGTTCGTATACGTGTACTAATGATCCTAAATAATATGTTGCAAGTTCAATACTGTGTGTTTGGTGTTACATTGTTAGATGTTTTCCACTGAAAGAAACACTGCGTCATATGTACCGTCCATTGTAGTAGATGTGCGTTTTACAAAATGATGTTCATGTTGTTGGAATCATAGTTGAATTGTGAATTCCTGCATCTCCAGGGTGGATGGACAGGGGACACATACTCTTCTTGCGGCAGAGCAACCAAATCAACAAACTGAAGGTGAACATGCTGAAGAGGGTGAACAGCTGGAACAACCAAATCAACAACAGCAACAACAACACCAACGGCAACACCAAAAGCAACAAGAACATCAAGCAATGTACCAATGTCCATTTGAACTGTTGTTGTTGTGTATTTCCATGTTGACTGTTGTCGATAATATTTACTCGTATGCTTGCATAGGTTAGATGCATGTGCATAACTATATGATGCATGTTCACTAATGTAGGTCGCATGTTCAATGCGTAGTGATTTCCTGTTCATCTGCCAGATCAATTCTTATGTTGCCTGCGTGATGTTCATTTGATTTGTGTGCAATGTTCAATGAGTTAAAGAGTAATCAGATTTCCCATTGTCTGCATCATGATCACTGCAACGCATATGTAATGTTCATTTTGTTCTAGCAATATGCTTGTACATTACGTAACATTCAGCTGAACATATAATGTTCATTTTGTGAAATATGCGCAGTGCTTTCCTGTTCATCTGTCAGTATCATGTCTTGTAATGTTCAGTTTGTGAAATAAGGTCCAATGTACAATACGTAACATTCAGCTGAACATATATTTATAATTGATGGACTGAATTTATTTAAATTAACATATTAGTCATTTGTTCTAAAATATGTCCCATGTTCATTAAAGTATCATTGGTGTTCGCTGTTATATATAAGTCGGCACGATGTTCATCTGTGTTAGTTAAATGTTCATTGGAAATCAGATTAACTTAAACAAGTGTATTGCATGTTCCCTACTCGGTGTCTGTTGTTCACTACTGTGTATAATGTTGATAAATATTATTGTTACCGTTAGTTGATAACAATATGATGCATGTTCACTATTGGAGGTCGCATGTTCAATGGACTGCGCTTCCCTGTTCATCTGTCAGATCAATTCTTATGTTCCATGCGTTATGTTCATTTGATTTGTGTCCAATGGTCACTGAGTTAAAGAGTAATCAGATTGTCCCTTGATATTGACATGTTCAGGGTGGAGGAACAGGCGACACATTACCTTGATAATCATGCTACAGAACAGCCCGACCCAACTGATGAAGGTGAACATCCTACACATGGTCAACACGTGGACCAACCAGCTGAACAACAACAACATCCCCAGCAACAACAGCAAGAACAACAACCACCACAACAACCACATGAACAACAACAACAACAACAAGAACATCAGCAACAGCAACAACAATCTCAACAGGGTGAACCGGAGGGAGAACGTACACCTCAGCGGCTAGAAGGGATCACGCAGGAAAGCAGGTCAGTAATGGAGGTACTATGTGAATCATGTTGATTTGTATGTTACATTACCATATGTACATATTTGCAGGGGTGACCGGAAGGGGACGCACCCCTATTCAAAACATCCCTGGTACCCCAGAGCGCCAATTACAGAGCGTCTTCCATTGGCTCCTACATATAAGAGGTATTACATGTAGATTGAAACCTGAACTGCATACTGCACATTACGTATCCTCTTCATTGATACTGGCTGTTTAATGTCATTGTAGGCGAGCCCCCGAGGACGATGACATTGAATATCTCCCCCCGGCCAAGAGGACCAGGTCTGCAGCTAGGTAATTGGTTAGACGTCGTACTGAATATCTCCATCCCCCCCACCCACCAACAACAATCATTTACCTTAATACACTTTTGGCATTCAGGGTCGCGAGGAAGACGGCTGGCCACGGAACAGGACAAACCCAGCAGCTCCCATGTGACGTTGCTGCGATTACGTCCACCCATGATCCCCTGTACGTGAACGTAATACCGTTTATTACAAAAAAGCATTTATTCCTTATGATGAACATTACTTTTTAATGTATGTTGCATTAAACTAATAGCGTAGACGAACATTGATTTGTTCATATGGACATGTGAATATTGGTAGTAAATTAATATGTACAACATTGAATTAAACATGGCATCTGTCAAATATTATAAGGATCTTTAAATTGAAATGGGCATATGTGTTCTTATAATGCCAAAGTTAAATGCAAAGTACTTCGGTTTATTGAAATGAGTTGTGCCACCATGTTTTCAGAATAAGTGGCACCCCGTCAATGGAGACTGAGCGTGATCCACAGTATGTTCCTGTGCTGCCTCTGCAGAGTGGATCCCAAGGGGCCATCAGTGGTAGCGCGAATAGCCTTATCAAGGTGTGCCACTCTGTACAGCCTTTGGTGAGGCTACTGCAGAACATTCGCAATGACGACGCAAAGAAGCAAGCGATCCGGGACATGGGGTTTGGTGGACTTTTGGCGATGGACTTTGAGAAGTACAATACCAACATCATCACATCTATTACTTCCAACATCAATTGCTCCAGCGGAAGCTTGCACCTGGAACCTGGGAAGGAGGTGAAAATTGAGGTCGTAGACGTCCACCTGGTGTACGGCGTGCCCATTGGAGGACTGCCCATTGTTGAGCCAACTCCTTTTGTTACGTCTTCGGCCTACGATAGGATGATGGTGAATTGGAGGGAGTACCATGGACTGAGGACACATGGGTGTCCATCCTTAAACCAGATTGTTGATAAGCTCCTGGCTGATGGGGTCAGTGACAACTGGAAGAGGAGTTTCTTGGTAGCTGCCGTGAACTCCTGCATGAAGAGCAGCTCTAACTCCCAGCCCACACCAGCCTGCTTAGTCACGGCCGTTGACGTCGATAAAATTGCAGAGTACGATTGGTGCACTTACACCAAAGACGCCGTCATCCATGCCATCGACTACTGGAAGGCGAAACCTAACCGGTGGTTCATTGGGCCCACTCCCTTCTTGATCGTAAGCCCTCTGTCGATGCAATGTAACCAGTTTACATGTTAGCATGACCACTCATTTGACTCTTGTTTACAGGTCTTCTACTTTGACCGAGTTCCCAATAAGTTGTGTCCAGCCACTCGGGAATTCCCATTGATCAGTGTTTGTGGGAGGGAATTGGTTAGGAGGCGGAACTCCCTTGAACTACGCCATGGATTTGTAATTGGCGCAGTCGTTGACCGGATACCAATCCCACCCGCCATCCAGGAAGTCATCAATCAGCAGCAGCAACAACAACAGCAACAACAACAACAACAACAGCAACAGCAGCACCAAGAGCAACAACAACAACAACAACAACAACAACAACAACAACAACAACAAGAGCAACAGCAGCAACAGGACCAACAACAACAACAGCTGCAGCAGCAACACCAACAGCAACAACAGCAGCAACAACAACAGCAACAGCACCAACAACAGCAACCACATCAACAACAGATCCCCAGCCCACAACTCAGCTCCCGCGCACAAGACCTTGAGGTACCTTATGTGATATCATAATTTGACAACAAGATGCTCATATAAAATCACCTGTTCATTTATAAGTTGACGTATGTTCATTCTGCATACGGGGGTTTAACTCCAACTGACCGTGATTATCATTTGTATTGAACACATGTTCACTTTGCAACCCATGTACAGTTGAATGAATGTAATTTCCACTTGTTTTGATCAACAAACTAAATTTTTCTTACTAACATGTTAATTAAGTTTAACCTGGTTCATACGTTCGTATGTCCATCCTTGGTGTTCACTTGAATGAAAATAGTGTTCAACTACATTCTATACATGATCATTTTCTGAACACATATTTATTTGCCTACCCATGAACTAACCTTCAATTCAACATAGTGTTAAGTTCAGTCGACTATATGTAAAATTTCATTACCACATATTCAGTTGTCTTACCAGTATATACACTTGAATGAAGGTAATGTTCACTAGTTAGCCCCATGTTCATTTATTGTTTTGCCCATGTTCAACCGTAAACCCAACATCTCTTTGAGTTCATACAACTTATTGTTTCAATTTTCGGTGTTACTATGTTCAATAGGGTTGGAAGTCAAAGGTCAATATTTGTTGTTCTACAATAACAACAGCTCTTGCTGAGCTGAATGCACTCATGTGCCAAGGCCCTCTCTTGGGTGCCACTAAGGACAGCATGGACGCGGGTGAGAATCTAATGAAGGCCATCTCTGATAGATTATCGAAGTCAATCGTCCCTGTCGTACCTCAACTGGATGGTGGCCCCCTCCTTATCCAGGATGCCGATATATGCTCCTCCAATTCTCTGCTTCAGATGGTTGACCAAGTTGTTGCAGAACAACTTAACCCCCCAGCCCCTACGAATGCTTCAGATGGTGGACCTTCCTCTGACCATCTGGACCTCCAGTTGAGTGTGGGACGTACACCAAATCTCCGAGAACGTACACCCCTGCGACAAGAGGAACCCACCATGGACCAAATATTTGATGAAATCTCTGCTATGCCTCCCCTCTTCAATGACAAGGCCAAGCCCATTGGACATGAACAGCGGTAACTAATAATTTTCATTTGGTTTGCTCGATGCGGAAAAGAATGAGTGTATCATTGGACGGGATCCCTACAGAATTTTCCCCCCGTTTCCCCCTTTTAATCCCCCCCAATACGTTACATTACATTCCTTATTTTTTTTAAGCAAACAATAATAATGTATTCTGTACAATAACTCATTTGTTCCCCAGTGATCCACTTGACGTAGATGATTATACAGACCAGCAGGTTTTTCAAACATTGCCAAGTATCTACCATTCTAACTACTTGGTTGATGTTCATCCTTGGAGGCTTTGTGTTCATTTCTTGATTGGTTGATGTTCATCATGTGAGGCGGTTTGTTCATTGCTTGCTTGAACTACATGAGTATTACGTGGATGATCACTATTGAATGAAATGTTTTTCATTACTTATTGATAATCTAGTAGTTGTTTCACCTACATACAACTAATGCCCATGTTCCTTGACGTTCTGTGTGATGTTGACTTGCTTGCAATATTCCTTCCCTATGTTGCTCGGACTTCTCATTTCACGTCAAGTACCCATGTCGAACCCTTGCCACTCAGACATGGGTACCAGAGTGCGAACAATATAGGTTCTTACCTATTCGTGCATTCATATAGTTGTTGTTGCGGAAGGCAAAACTTCTCGAACGATCCGTAAAACACAGACGTAATGAATGCTTTAAATTATGCTAATCCAATAACACTAACTACTCCAATGTATACAGTTATTCCATGCATGCATGTCTGGAAAATTTCCAATCATTCGAAGATGCGCTGAGGTATGCTTACACATTTTAAGCACGTCTATGTTCATTGTGCCCTGACCCATGTTCATAATAGAATTAATTTACTAACTATTTTTGAACATATGTATATCCAAAATGTTCATTCTTTTGTTTGATGATGTATAAGGCCACAAGCTGCAGAGGAAGCACCTTCAGAAGGGGGGGAAATCAATCCAGAGGAGGAGCAGAGGTGACCTAATATCCCAACGTCCACGTAATTTGAATGTGTCAATTAATCGCTGCTTATAATTGCATACATTGTCCTCTGCCCGATGTTCATAAGATAGTGAATTCACTAACTATTTCTGAACATTTGTATATCCAAATGTTCAATCCCTTGTTTGATGAAGTATCAGGCCAAAGGCTGAAGAGGAAGCACCTTCAAAAGGGATGGAAATCAATGAAGCGGAGAAGCAGAGGTGACCTAGTATCCCAACGTCCCCGTAATTTAAATGTGGGAATAACCCACTGCTTTTAATTGCATACATTGAATGTTAACAGGGTTGGCAGTCCGACATGCCGATAGAGCTCCGCAGCAGGTACACAATTGACATCCTCAACCATGATATGAACAAGGTGCGAGATCGGGTCATTCAAAATGCACCGATAATAATGTATATAGTTGACGAACATTTGAACACAAAAAATGTCCTTGGATCTGACATCCGACAACTGAAATCTCTATTTTTTTGTACATGACAACATTGGTTACAGATAACAATGTATACATATTATATGTATTGAAAATGCAAAAATGCATATAGTTGACGAACATGTGAACACAAACAGGCGAACATATATAACATACATGTTTAACAGAGTGCTTGTGAAAAGAACGAATACAAGTTGATAATGACCCCAAAAAATAATAGATAAATAATTAGGAATTGGGAACATGTAAATGTGAAAGATGAACACACATATGGACAACATAAAACTTAAAAACTGTACATGTGAATTGGACATACTTAACAGGTGCATAAATTAAATGACAATACCTATGCTACAAGGGAATATTTTACACATAAAAATGAACATGTAAATAACATAAAAGATGAACACACATATGCAAAACATACTCCATGTTCATTTACTTACGGAACATATGACATACATATGTTCACCAGGGTACGAAGTACATCTCAAGTACTACAAGGAAAGAAGATTTAGAGAACAACGATTATAATGCCCACAACGGTTTACATTAAACTACATATGTTGAACAGGGCCGACAACCCAAGTTGAAGTACATATCAAATACTGTAATCAATGCATAATTAATGAACATGTGTATGTGTTCAAATGAATCGGGTAATTCGTTCACAGTGTCCGCCATAATTATATTCTTCAAGCGTTGTGTATTCAGTATGTGACATATGTTCGTCACGTATTCTCATAAGTTCATTGAGTTGAAGACAATGTTCAATAATAAAGTAACACTAGTGGAAAAAAACGCAAGGGCTGCGGTGCAAGGGCTGCGGTTTATTGCAAAACGCAGCCCTTAATAGTGAAGGCCTGCGGTTAGCCCAAAAACCGCAGCCCATAATAATAAAGGGCTGCGGTTTTTGGGCTGACCGCAGCCCTTGATTGAAGGGCTGCGGTTTTTGGGCTAACCGCAGCCCCTCTTAGGCCCAGTTATTTACTTGGGTGAAATTCTCCCGCGCGCATACACAACCCAAAACAAAACCCTAACTTTTCTTCTCCCTCCCCAGTCCCCGATTTCCCCTCTCACCTCATCAACCAGGACGCCACTCCCCTTCTTCACTCCTCACTAGTCCAAGCTGCTGCTTCTTCTACTTTGCTCATTTTTTTCCCACTCTTTCTCCTCCGAATTTCGCCAAACCCTAGAAAATCTCCACTACTTTTTTCTACGAAATTTCAGGTAATTTACTTCTACTAGTCTCTGAATTTCATTTGTATGTGAAAATTTGTGTCTTGATCTTTCATTTTGATGATGTTGAAATTTCCGATGTCATTTTGTCGATTTCTTCTGGTTTTTAGCTACTGTTGAATTGCTATTTTTGAGAAAGAAATTATATAGCTACTAGGTCTTTGTACTCGTCTTCGTCTACGGTATTGTAGATTGGTGCATCCATCCAGATGTCGTAAGAGGGAGAAATTTCGAGAATGATTATAGAAAAATGGATGCTGAACAAACATTTATTAGGGTTCAGGAGAGGTTTTCACAAATGGTGACTCCTAGAGTTCGAGCTACTCTTGAGTACTTTTATCTCTTTACCGCTATTACTTTGTTCGCTATTCTTGTTGTTATGCACGCCAATTATGTTCAACGAGGTTTGTACTTTTGAAATTCTTCACTTCCACTTTTTAATTTACGTATTTTCGGTATGTAAGTATGTGAACTATGTTCTTGTTGTTGGATTATTGATTCTAAGTGTTTTGAGTAGGAATTCGGAGGTAGTGTTATGAGATTCATTGATTGTTTTGCTACAAATTGAATTGATTTGAGGCTTTGATTGTTCACAAATGCAACTGTAATTGATGTCAGCCTGAAGAAGCGAAAGAAGAGCACCAGGGGCGGGGAGGGGGAGGAAGGATTAGAAAGGATGAATTTTTTTGACCGTAGCCAGATACATTTTCACCTCTCTAATGATGGGATTGAGTTATTGTTTTGCTTTAATGTGTTCTAGCTATATTGGATGGATTTAAGTTGATAAATTTCGCCGTTGCGTAGAGCTTGTGTTCGGGCGCTTAACGCTGCGTTTGATCCTCTCGCTCCGCCGCCTTCCCGCCGCCATTGCCTGTTCTTCGTCCTCCATTTCTCTCTTTCTTTCTTTCTTTTGGAGTTGAGCTCACTGTGTTTTCTGGTGTGTGCAATTTTGACAGGAAACATTAAGAGAAGAAGTTTTGGATGGAACAAAGAGTGGGGCAAACAAGTTGCAGTAGATTGATGAACCACCCTTCTATTTGGAGGAAAGTACGAGAATTACCGGCTCCTGTTCGGCAATGATTATTTGTCTTCTTCTTCGTCCTCCGCTGCCGAATCTTCTGGTAATTTTTCTTTTTCTTTTTTTTTTTTTAACTTTTTCGAAATTTTTGTGTCATTTGATGATTGATACAAATAATAACTGAATATCAGTGCAACTACACATTACATTTACATTGAAGAATCTTGCTCATACTTTTGATCCTAAAATGAACTCTGATAAAGGAAAATTCTGAAATTTGTATTTATCCTGCACAAGACATCAAGCTCTGCTCTACTGCTTATAAAGCACATAAAAGGCAAGTAATATTTAAAAGTCTCCCGTATCCAATCATTTGTCCTAGTGCGAACAGATCACGCATTAAGAAATACAACCACTCAATGACTTTCATCAACTTCATAATCGTACAAAATGTGGCGAAAATTACAAAAAAGGTTGATGAACTTTTAAGCCATCGTTGGTGGATGTGAGGTGACCTTGAGATGAATGAGTAAATCATGCTGCATGAAATGGACAGAAACAAAGGTTGGCCAAGGAATGATAAAACTATGAAGGAGAGGTTACTGGTGATGCTTTAGAGGGGTTTACTAAAAATGTCTCAATGGAGTTGTTGATACTATAGCACCATCATTTGGGTGTGTGCATCACACAGGAGACAAGCTTCTCACCAAAGAATATAACACATGGATTCTTATTGATAGAATGAGCAACATGCTTGGTTCTTCTGCTTCCATATACCCGACAAATATAATCTACTGGAATTTCGAATTATCCTAATGGGGTATAGAAATCTCATTTTCCTGTTCATGTCAAACATGTATGGAAAGTCTTTATTATTATGTTTGCAATTCTACTGTTTTATTTTATTCTTTTCGAGTTCCTACTATAGAGTTCTTATAATTGCATAGTGGTTAATGAACTTTATACTTGTGCAGATGCTATTAAATCTATGTTATTATGTTTGTGTCATCTCATCTCAATATCTGACATGGATTTACGCTTGCATAATTGTAATCAGATATGCAACCAACCTTGAAAATAAACGAGTTGATCTATTTGAAGAGCCTGGCGAAGGAATAGGAGAACAAAATGTTCTAGCATCCAGTAAGCAACTGTCATTATCTTCAACTACTGTTCTTGGCATGTGGCTGCTTTAAATACTCTCTTCTATGTTCTACTGATAAGATTTCCAAGTTAGAGCTGTATGAACTATGAATGCAACATACTTTGGATTTCTTTTTCGGAACTCGTTTTGAAATATATCTGTCTTCTCTAAGTAACATGTGAAACTTCTATTGTTGTTACTACTGTTAGCATGTGAAGAACCAAGGTTCTAATTTTTCTTTTTCTTCTTTAATTGGCAATTTGGTAGTAATAGGAAATTTGCAAATCTTGCTCATTAAGAACATGCACAGATATCCCCCCCATCACACACAAAGTAAAGTATCATCTTTATTTCCTCTCATTTCGAGGATGTCTCTTTTCAGTGTTCATAATTTAATCTTGCTTGCTTGTTCTTTTTAAGATATATACATATACATACAATGACTTTAGCAAGCTCTTGTTAATCCAACAAGGCATTAGTCCACACATAATCAAAGGTTTCAGATTCTTTAGTTTTCAAGTAGAGCATGTACAGCAACGGCATAGTCCATAAATAGCAAAGCAAGTTACTAATTAAAGAAAAAAAATAAAACAAAAGGCATACCTTTCTTTCCTTTGCTGCAAATTCTTCATCTGATCTTGATAATGCTTCTCAATGTATTGTTTTGCGGCTGCAACCTTCTGCTTAGTAGCAGTCGAGGGCATATCCTCATTGACCGGAGCTTTTAAACCTTCTTTTCCTTTGACAAATGGAAACGAAGGTAAAAATGGGAAATTTTTTGTTCCTGTTGATCTCGTTTGTGCGTTTTTTCCGGGAAATCTAATTTATTGTTGCTATATTCTCCTTTATTGTTTCATTTCTTCAGATCTAACTTTTAGCAATTTTTATCGAGTTTTTAGTGCGATTGATATTGAGTTTTTTTACATATAGTTTCACCTCCAATTTTACGAGGTTCTATCATCTCCAGAAAAGCTGCTTTTGAGGAATTCGGATGCTGATCTTGGTGGAGTTGTAATGTCTTCATGGCTGTTCTTTGGTTGGTTTATTTTTTGATGGTTGTGATCCTGCTCATATATTGCAATTTGAATATTTGAGGGTAGCCTCCAACTAATGTAATTAAGTTATTATTTTCTCTATATTTGTGTAAAAAACATAATTTGTAATGAAAAATGATACTTTTATATATATGTAAGTGTTTGGGAACATTTAGGACAAAAAAATGCAAAAAAAAAAAAAAAATTTTTTATTTTTTTTGGGTCACAAGGGCTGCGGTCGGGGCAATAACCGCAGCCCTTGGTGGGTTAAGGGCTGCGGTTAAGGGCCAAAACCGCAGCCCTTAACTCACCAAGGGCTGCGGTTTTGGCCCTTAACCGCAGCCCTTAACCCATCAAGGGCTGCGGTTATTGCCCCGACCGCAGCCCTTAATGCTCTAAGGGCTGCGGTTAAAAACCGCAGCCCTTCCTAAATGCCAAGGGCTGCTAGTCCAATGGCTGCGGTCAAAAAACGCAGCCCTTGGACCCCTTTTGACCGCAGCCCTTGGACTTTTTTCCTCTAGTGTAATGGTATGTGAAATGAACATATCCATATGCAAATGAACATACGAAGCATTACCATGTACAACCTAGATGTTTCCCAATGAACACTACCCCAGAGCCACTTCCCAAGCAGCAATAAGGCGGAACCATCATCCACCAACCCATATTGCTTACTCCAACTATATATATACCCACACCCCAATAGCATCTCCACCACTGACTTCACTCTCTCTGCATTTTGGCAACTGTGAAGCGTCACCCCCATATTTCCTACTCTTTAGCCTCCTCCATCTTCCTGTCACCCCTGAAAAATGTCTGGATGGCCAGTTTTACCACCCCCCAAAAAACGAAGATTCGCTCCACCAGACGGTTTTACAGCGTTCGCCAACGCTCATCCTCTTACAAAAAACGCCGACGCCTTCACCCACCACGTGTTCCCCCTACTTGATTGGCCTACCAGGTGGGCTGTCGAGAAAGTTTGCAAGCATTGGCGAGCATGGGTAAGGGATACCCACATATCCATTTACTACGTCAGCCCTGTCCAGCAAATGAGGGAGTGGATTCTGAGAGATATAATCTACAACGAAGGCTACGACCTAAAAGCATGGATGGAGGAAGATATGACCGCCTACTTTGATGGATTCACCTGGCTATTCAAGGAAGACTGAGGGCGGGAATAGTTTCATGTTTTTGGGTGTTCACCGAGTTCTTGCATGAACTGTTTTATTTTACTGTAATTTTTTTTTTTGAAATATTATTCTTCTTCATGTTCTTAATGAAATTAACGCTTCACATTAGACCTTGTTCACGATATCCACGAAAAGTTGTACCTATTCATGATTTGTGCACTTTTCCTAACATGAACATGTCCAAGACTCATAGAACATATAATCATACATTCAAATTGAAACTCGTTCATTACCTGGAACTCAATGGACATATGAAAAGACATGATGAACATATTTAACATTTTTTACGCACACTGATTTTTTGACTATACTCAATGAACATATATCCATTCCACTGCATATTTTCAAATGTCTTATTTTCATTAATTAATAAGAATATCAAGTCCATAATGACGTACTCACGTACTTAATCGCATACTGAGCATACTAATTACTGCAATGCCCCTATGCCCAATGAACGCTGAGGCAGAACCATCATTACCAGTCGATTTGGACTCTAAACCGTCACACCCATCCCTCCAGTTTGGAAAAACGAGACAACAACAAACATTCAAATGGACTGCAGTTCCTTGCATTGAATTAAATGAACATATGATCAATGAACAACTACAATGGATAGCTGAACATATGAAGACTGAGGTAGTAATGTACATCCCATATCAAATGAACATATGTGTAATAAAATTAAATAACTACATATCCAAATGACCATTGCCCAATGAATGGTCAGGCAGAGCTATCATTAGCTGGAACTTGGACACTCAACAGTCACACCCGTCACTACAATCTCGAACAACGTGTCCCATAAATCGATGCACTCCACGATTTGGCGCTTTATTATTGGAACCCAATGAACATCATGTTCAGTGGTTGCTTTTTTTACCAGAATGAACACGAGTTTCCCATATATATAGGCACCACATTCCCTTCTCCATCACTCCCCAATTTGTAAATTTTTTAACCCTTCTTCGTTCTCGCAAAACATTAATAACAGCACAATGTCTACATGGGAATCAATTCGACCCGCAAAGAAACGAAGACTCTCTCCGCCAGACAGTGATACCGCTTTCGCCAACGCCCATCCCCTGTGCAAAAACAGCGACATTCTCACACATCACGTCTTCCCCCGCCTTGGGTACGAGGCGCACTGGTATGTTGAGAAAGTGTGCAAGCAGTGGCACACCTGGGCAAGGGATATCCATATCCCCATAGACTACGTGAATCCGTATCGCGCACTGAGGCAGTGGATCCTCAAAGATATCCTCTACAATGACGGGTACGACATGAAAGCATGGATGGACAACGATATGACAACCTACTTTGATGGCTTTCCCCTGCTCTTCAAGGAAGATTGAGAAAAATAGGGATTTATGTGTTTTCTTTTTTGTGTTGTACGAGTTCTTGCCTGAACTCTTTTTAATTTCCTCTTTTATTTTATGCTTCCTGTAAGAGTTACCATACAAGTTCATATGTTAATGACTAAAAGCTTTTGTTATGAATTTGTTATCAAACTCTATCTTACTTAGCATGCACGCCCAAGTATCCAGCAAAAGTACATGACATTAATGAACATATGTATGAAAACTCTGAACATATGATATATAAAATTTCACTTTTTTTCCTCCCAAAAGTGGGGGAATTTGGGAGGAAAGAGAAAATTTATACCAAACAGGAGAAGCTTAGTTTTTTTCCTTTTTCTGCCACTCTTTTCCTTTCCCTTCTCTTCCTTTCCTTTACTAAAAATGAACCAAACAGGCTGTAAGTAATAAATGTGCTTAAAATGAGAATTCAAAGAAATCCATATTATAATAAACTTAAATGAGCAAATCGCCTAATATAATTAAAGATAAACAACCATATTGCTAAAACTAGGGTCTAAAAAGATAAACACTGCATGCATACCGAAAAGATAAACAACCATTATTAACTGATTCGGTTTTCTGACAAAACCGAATTAGTTTATTAAATAATTGTTCTGGTTTTCACGAAAACTGGATCAGTTGATTTAGTAACTGGTCCGGTTTTCGTAAAAATCGGATCAGTTAATAAGTAACTGATCCGGTTCTGGGCCCACCCGATCCGGACAAAAACCGGATCTGTAAGCCTGATTTTGACCGGATCGGATGGGCTTTTTTCCACTAGTGAGAAGGAACTTCCGTTGCCTTCTTGTTGGCCTTATAGTTATTAGTAGAGGATTTGACGAATTTTTCTTTAAATAAGTCATCCTCGATTTTGGTAGCTACAGTGTAGACCCTTTGAAAGGAGTGAAGGCCGAGGTATCTCTATGTTTTTGGTACGTTTCTTGAGTATTATCAATAAACTTTTGTACTAATTCAGGTTCTGGGGGCTTTGACCAAGATGGGCCTCCTTTTCCCGCCATCTGGTATAGAAGGATAAGAAGCCTTCTTCACTACCTTGCCTAAGTAATTCAAGCTCACGCGTGGTAGTTTCCATCTCAACATTACTCCCATATTGGGCGATAAGATAAGAGGTAACCTCACCACAAGTTGTTTTGTGTTTTTCGTTGAGATTATAGAACCAAGTGTGGCGCCTGGTTCTAGGGACAAGAGAAAAGTCAACGCATATAGAGTCGAGCTAAAGCCCTTTAAAGCCATGGTCCCTACAAAACTCTGAAGTTGCGGGTTATTCCTGACTTTAAACATGGGTGAATCTATAGCCAATAACTTTTCAGGGAGAGATAGTCCGTTTGGTGGTGCGAACTTCTCATAGTTGAAGTACTTGTCCCCCATAGTAGCACGAAGGACAAGTTGCTCCATGGCTTTTTTCTTAGCGACTCGAGCTAAGTTCTCTTCCTCTCTCTATTTTATTTTCTCCTCTCTATTTTTCTCTTTTTCTTCCTCAAGGAGGGCTAATCTTTGGTCCTCTAAGTCACGTTGAAGAAGGAGAGTTTGGAGTTGAGAGCGCAACTCCTCTACAACGAGCTTGGTTTCAGAGTCATTTTTAGGAGAGGGAGGTGGAGATACCATTTTGGGCGATAAATGATGGAGAGGGAGAGGAAATGTTTTGTAGGACTGGAAGAATGGGAGAAGATAGGCCAAAGGGTTGGTAGGAACTTAGAATCTTGGAGGAGAACCATTAGGGTAGACGAGTAAGTCGTGATCCTGAACTGTGGTCCCAAGCGAGGGAATCACTCCTAAGAGGGAAACAACTAGACTTTTAGTTTAATTAACACTCTTAAAGTATATCTGACCATGACTACTAGCATAATGACACGCCTTTTAATACTTAACTATTCGAGAGTAGAGTATTAGTCCAATTAGAGTTTCTACTTTAGATGAAAACGGATTTCTAATTTGGAGGTGAGCGTGATACGAAATTATTAACAATTTTAGGTGATTAATAATTCTTATTTTGGAAAAGATGGTTTTGATTTGATGATTTGATACCCTAGGTAGTAGTCTAGGGAGTTTATTTTAGAAGTACTCCCTCTGTTTTTTTTTATCTTTCTCACTTAGAATCTTGGCACTATTCATACTTAGAGAGAATCTTCTCAATTTTTTTCAATTTATAAGAAAAAATATAGTCATGTGGGATCTTGTTTGATTCGTCTCAATTAGTACATTATTAATATTCAATCATTATAATTTTTACTAATATATAATGAAAGATAATTAAGTTCAAAAAGGTGCATTGGGAGATGCGCACAGGAAAGTGAGAATGATAAAAAAAAACAGAGGGAGTATAACTCTTAGAAATAAAAGAAGAAAAGAATAAGAAGGGAAAATCTTATTAACAAGGGTCTACTTAAATTCCCAAGCTAAATAACTTAAGTCGAACTTCATTAATATAGCCATAGCTTATTTTAGATTGCTCTATTTTTGGCCATAACTTAACTAATAATGTTCTTTTTTCCTATGTGACATGACTTACTACGAAAGGAAAGGTATATTAATGGCGATTTTGAAATTTAATTAATACATCTTTAAGCCATACTAATTTGGTTGTAGGTTCGACTTGGATTACTTAGAGTTTTAGCTATAGCCAAATTAATTGGGCTCTCTTTCATAGTTGGGAAACCTACCCTTCCCCGAGCTTCTTTGAAACTGGTGAGCCAGTCCCCGAGGGACAATTTGGTGCTAAGAATTTTTATGCATGATGCAATGTTGCTTACCCAGATTTATGCAGATTTAAGAAAGTTAACGGGTTCGAATATCACTCTCTATCTAGAAAATTAAGTTTAAATATTGATACGACCATTAGAACTTGTAATCGAGTCAATATTAGACACTCAATTGTCTATGTCCGTAGCGGAGTCGCCACTGTGAGGAAGGTGTCCCTTTCGGGTCTATCCGTCCTCGATCACCCAAAGCCTCGATGCTCGAGATTAGGACAGGCTTAGCTGCACGAGGTAACATCGCGCAGCTCCTGGCCTTGCGCGCTGATGTTGTGCGTTGTCTGTGAGTTGCGCACCACCTTCTTAGGAACTTTGAATGTTCCGACTGTTAGGGAGACTTTGGAGTATAGTTTGCGAGTCGACCAAAGTCAACGTACGTTATTTGTAAGGAGTCGCCAATGAGTTTTTCAAAAACTCATAAAACCTCGTGGTAGGCCTCTCAAGTGGTGTGCGAGAGAGGTTTCTCCTATCCAGAATAAGTTTTCCCTCTGATCTTCGGGAAAGATCGCCCAACAAAGGTCTGTTAGAACCAAAGTGGATTCGGGAGCGATGGTATTGAAAAGTCGTTGCAAGCATGTGGTCAATTCAGCCCTAATGCGGCTTTTACTAACGTTTTCATTCTAAATCAAGTCATAAAATATTCGGCAATTTGTTGTGCAACGTGGACCTAATTTCTAGTTAGTTATTTTTATACATATTTACAAATAATCATGGTCAATTAACACCTATCAATGTGGCTTATATGATTTAGTCAATTTCGTATTATAATAAAAAAAAGCTGTAATTTTGCTACACCTCTTTTTTGTGATGAATTAATCAATATATTCAAGTTTTAATCTTTATTAGAAAGAAATGTAATTAAAGAAATTAAATAAAAAACAAGGAGTAGAAGAATAATATAGAGCTTTAGTGAAATTGGAATTGAAAAGTGTAAGACTCAGGGAATTTACCACTTATCCTTGCTTGATCTTCGCTTCTCTTGTCTATGAATCTCCTCTTGATTAGGATGCTCCAGTTGTATTGAATTAGTAGAGAGAGGTTTGTGTTTGAACTTTAGATCTAGGGTTTTCTCACTTTCTTCTCAATTTCACGAGTATTTTTATGGGATTTTTGTACGTATTTTTCGTGTGTTTTTCGACTGGTGGTGGGTCCTATTTATTAGAAATGGCTAGGGTTTTGGGAGCCAGAGATGCACCGTTTTGACAAATCACGCGCAGTGCATGCAATTGCGCATTACAACCACGTGCATCTAAGAGACATGCGCAGTGTTGCCACGCACAGTTGATACCCGAAATTGATACCATGTTGAAATTATAATAAAGATGAGAGAGGGGAATGAAGCAAACTATAAATTGATAATTGCATTCATTTCAATTAATGAGTTACAACAAAAGGCTTTTTACATAGGTTGTAGTAGCAAACTAACAATAGCTAATAATTAGGGAACCACTAGTCCACTACCTCTTTAATAAGAAAACTATAACCCACAAACACGCACTCAAAATTGGAAATCATTCACACACATATTCCTAAACAATAGCAACTTAACTACAAATTTGAAGCAATATTCCAACAAGTTTGTCAAACTTTTTATACATATTAGTTTTTTTTTCAGCATTGACTGTCTAATTTAGGTAGTATTTTTTTATAAAGATGTGAGTAAATGTATTGCTTCGCTAGTAGTAATTTTATCAGTTCTACCAAAGTCTTCTATGACCGATTTATTCATTATATGAAATTCTTTCCCTGCTTTCTTTCATTTTTCCTGAACTAGTTTCCTTGATTTACCCTCCCTTATCCCAACTCAATACCGATTTATATTCGTTATATGAAGTTCTTCCCTATTTTGCTTTCTTTCATTTTTCCTAAACTAATTACCTTGTTTTACCGATCATTATCCCAACTTAATAATCCACTAAGTTATATTCATGTTTCGACACAACTTTCTTTCTCCTAACCAAAATCAATTAAATGGCCCCAGCTTCTACCCAAAAATCAATTAAACGACCCCAGCTTCTACTGTTGCTTTCCTTGAATCTTATTAACATAGGAAGACCATATAAAATTAATATGTTCCATTATTTATTCTTTGTTGTTATTGACTTGATGTTGTTGTCGTTGTTTAATTATATTATCGTTACTATTAATAATGTTACCAATATTAATAACAACAATTATAAAATATTATCAACATTTTCATAAAGATATAATTAATTAGATGATGATTTTAGAATAGCCAAAAAGTCATTCTAAAAAAGAAACGAATTGTTAGGTCTTTCAGTATACACCCAAACTATGTACACCCAAGGGTCAAGAGTATATACGGATCATTTTCTCGTCGAATGATGGCTTCAAATGAGCAAATAAGTAACCAGATTTGTCAAGATACCCCTAGAGCTAGATGTACTTGAAAACATAATAGACATGCTGCAAAAAGATAGTTTTTTTTCTCATATTGGCTGAAAAGCTATTTACCAAAAAAATTTATCCTTTATGACCATGTATTAAAGGCAAAAGCCAATCAATAACTAGCAAAAAATCTACCACCAACTAAGCCTTATGTGAATTCAAATTATTTATTTATCTTCTTAGTTTTTGAAACAAAAAATGAGGAAAGGATTATATCATTTGTAAGAATATCAAAATGCCATCTACAATCAAAATAATTCATACTAATAAATTCTATTACAGATTTTGCATCTTAATCAACAAAATAAATACAAACTCTAAATAAGTGGCGAATTTAGAAAATATATTTAGTAGGGTCAAAATAAAATTTCAGAAATTTAAAGAGGTTAAATAGTTAAATTTGTAAGGAAATACACCCAAATCTCAAAAATTTTAAGGGAAAATTCCATATTTTTTAGGTCTAAGTGGGATTAATTGACACACAATTAGCTATGTGACTCCTCCACGTCTCTAATGAAACTCCAAGTTCATTCCTTTCCATATTATTCGCCACAATGTAAAAATGGCCTATCATTTCTTAAGAACCCAAAATGAAACGTTGTGTCATATATATAGGGGAGTGTGAAGACGAGGAAAATGAGTAGTAATTTGTTGTGTAAACGAATCTAAGATCCAAGAATTACAACGAAGAATTACATACAATATATGGGCGGATATAATTACAGCTTTGGTACACTACTGGCCAATGCATTACCCTAACCTCCACCAACTTCCTTCATTCTTTACTTGTATAATCCAAAACAATTACATCCCACACATACACTATATAATTGAGGTGTAGGTTGGGGAAAGGTAGTAAGTCCCGTATCTCCCTCCTCTGAAATTGGTGATGCAAAGCTTAAGTCCTCATAATACAAGTATTCCCCGGCCTGTTCGTTTATCTTTGAGAAAGAGCATCTTCATGGCATGATTTCTTGAGTACAACTAGAAAATAAAAGGAAGAAAAGCCTTGAAATCCTTGGGGAAGTCCTCAAACTTAG
The DNA here is from genome assembly GCA_947648045.1 of Beta corolliflora. Taxonomy (NCBI): domain Eukaryota; kingdom Viridiplantae; phylum Streptophyta; class Magnoliopsida; order Caryophyllales; family Amaranthaceae; genus Beta; species Beta corolliflora. The sequence continues at coordinate 4,521,843 of CANSZD010002921.1, read as the reverse complement.
ACAAGTACCACTTCTTAGTGGCATAACTCCTACCCATCAAATACAAAGTTGTTCCGGCAGTGAAAGAGAGGGTATATGGTGTTTGAGCTATGCAAGATACGCCTACAAACCCCAATACTTCAAAGAGATAATGTGGGCAAATCACTAGATTAAACAAACCTCCCTTAGGTATCTTGTACTCTTTCTCACCCTTTCCCCTTAGTGTAGCGAGGATGTAATGGTGGTAGAAGTTGCCTACTATTCCCAGCAGAAACAGCCCAACTCCAGCATATTTCAGGTCAAAAGACGGGTCAGGAAATTCCTCTGATAAGTGTTGTGCATAAATCATGGTTACTGTGGAGAGGAAGTAACTAAGAGCAATAGGGATCGCTGCATCACGAGCAACCCCACTACCGCCAAATCTGTGAACAAATAATACCTACAAAGCACATTACATTAGTTCAAAGGAAAAAAAACAGAATCCAGTAAACCAATGATGTCCATGTACTAATCCAGCATTTCAGCAATACAGTAATATGGTACAAGGCATTACTCTTGCAGGTATATGATCATATGAGTGCTTCCGAAGTTTCCCTACACTTATTTAGACTTCTGTAAAATCCTGTGCTGTAATTGGGTTTATACAAGTAATTACGAGCAGCAAAACAAACATCATTTGGATATAAAGACTTATGAGTCTGATCCTGTCATTATTAAAGCTAAGAGGTTAATCCGGTCCTGATTAGTCTAGTCCCTAAATTAAAAGAATTCACTTATTCTCCAAATGCCATTTCTACAATTGATTTTGCTCATAGATATTAGTATGGATTATGCACCTTAGCAAGCAAATGAATCACAGGGACTTCTTGGGTCATAGACTCATAGTTACAGCAATAAAGTGACTTGCATGAACAGAATACAGCTCTGAGAGCAATTATCAACATGTAGCATAACATAGTGGGTTTGGGGTGTAGAATCTAATACATAGAAATAATTCACTAAACCATGGTATTTCCTTGATGAAAAGCTTTTTGTACTGTTTATGGGATGTACAAGTTATAAGTCAGGAAACCTACTCAGTCTCAAATTGTTTAATTGCTTTGATGTATGCAACTCAACAACATTGCGGGTCAAAAACTCCTAAGGAATCAAACAAGAACACAGGGTTTATGTCTTACTGTCCCGCATATAGTACACGTAATCCCTGACTAATGCATAACCTCATAATTTGATTTACTGTCGTTAAAAGATGTACCATCGCAAACACTTAAATGAGGATTCACTGGATTTGAACTCCCCCCCTGTGTATGAAACATAACCTCGACAAAAAAATTAGATTTGCAAAAAATATACTAACTGTTTTCAATGGAAAGACTAGCTAACGTGGATATAACTTCTCTCATAATGGTATTGAAGATTTATACTTGGAATCAGAATGTTGCCTCTTATGACACTATGAACCAAAATATGCACACTTATCATCTAGTGCAGTCCTAAAAAGAACAACTCACCTCCTATGTGAACCGGTCAAATGCTCAGATGATGATACGACATTATGCGTACGTCAAATAAGAAAGTTATCAATACCTCCTCCAAAGATATATTAATAACCCCATTAATGCAGTACGTATAACCCTATCATAACCCTATTGATGCTTATAGTAACCTTGTTCATATATTAAAGTTAACCTCAAATATGCATTGTAAGTAACTCGCATCACAGTATCACACCATCAACTAATGAAGTGGTGTGTGACATATAAGAATTTGTAGAAAAAGACAGCAAAAAGGAGCCATGTTCCTACTCATCAATGATTGAAATTAAGAAGAACTTAGACAATCTATAGATGAGTGTGATGAATGGCTCTATGTAATGAATCAACCTTGGTAGAGGGGCACTTTTAGTATTGCAATAATTAGTTAGTTTTTAGTAGTAGCTTGAAGAATAAGTTAGGGAGTTAGTGAGGAAATATCTCTATAAATATAGGAGATTAGGGAGAGGGAAGGATGTCGAATATTGAGTTATTTTGGGTGAACTTTTAAGAGTTCAATGGGAGAGAACAAGCCTCTCGAAAGCTTGTAAGTTGTAATCACTATCTTTATCTTACTGTTTTTTTCAGAAAATTATCAATCAAGTTCCATTAAGTCCATAATCTTCTTCTTTAATCTGCCCCTAAAGATGTCAATTCATTACACTTTACAGCCAATTATATTGCTAAGGAATAACGAGCAATGCTCATTAGCCTAATCTTAGAGTCCACTCAGTCCAGTTTTAAGAAAGATGTTAACAGTAATTAAAACTTGTAATTGGAGGGTTGATTTAACCTTCTTTGCAGCCTAGTTCATGATTTTCTCACAAACTTCTCAGAGATCATTTCTCTTTGATGTTACTAAAAGTTGCTAGTGCCGAACTCCTAAGGGATATTATCTCAGGTAACCCTGACATATAGGCCTTTTTCCAATATAACCCCGACTTTGACAGCCCTGTCTCCGATAACCCTGAACTTGGTTTTTGTCATTAAATTGGACGGAATTAGAGACGGTGTTAAGTACTCTCTAATTTTGTTTGACTTTTGCGAAATTCATCTATTTCTCTCTCTTGTTCTTCATCTCTTCTCAAGCCCATCATTCTCTTTTTTTTTCTCAAGAAATTCTCAAAATCAAAACTTTAATCTAGGATCTCGCCGGAGTTCAGGCGCCGCATTCCGTTCTCCGGCGAGTCTTCCTCCTCAATTTTAATTTCCTTTTTATTTTTCAAGCTTTTGTTTACAAGCTAAGCTCATTTTTTGTGAGCACTCTCAAGGTACGAAATTGATGGAGGTTTTCATAGAAAGGAAAAAACGGTTTCTTTGTATAGATCTGAGCGTCTCGGGTTAGCTCTTCCACCGAATTTTTTTGGGAATTCGATATCTTTTGGGGATTTGGATTGAAAATTTGGGGGTTTTTTATTCGAAATTTTCTTGGTTTTTCTTGTTGTTTATGCTCGAAAATTTGGGTTTATTCTTGATATTTTGGGTTCATAAGTTGTTGGTTGGGATTCTCACAAGCTTTTCTTTGCTTTTACAGTTTTTCCTCAATCAAATACTGATGTAAGTTTCAATTTCTTTTCTTGTTTTTCCTTCTATGCACACCATGTGCTTGCTAAAATGCTTGTGTGAACTGTATCTCTCTAGTTCATGATTCACCAAAAGATTTCTATAATATTGTAACAGTATCTTAATGACTTATAACTACTTATAAACAATGGATTGATTTGGAAGGCTTATTATGAAGATTGCAGTGTTTAGTTCTAATGTATGTACCCCATAGTTCTAATTCAGATTTTATTTTTGTTATTGTCGTACTTTCTTTTTGTTGGGAAATATTGTATTGTCATGATTGTGGAATGTGGATATTAACTTGGATTATCCAAATTTTTAGTCTTGCAGATTTGGTGTCACATTGGAGTCAAAATCGTGGAAGAATAGTTTGGCATGTGAAGATTCTTCTCTTTTGCAGTTTCATGGAGTTGTTTGGGTCATAATTTTGCTTGATGACTCACTGCCAATGCTCACCATCTATCTAGAACATTATTATGTGGATCTAGTGCTCTAGAGATGTAGTAATATAATGTGTAATACCTTACATAAAATGTATATTTTAGAAAGTTCTTTTCTACTATGTATTGTGAATTGTGAATCTTTGTAATTATATTCACATTGATGGAATATAAATATTATGAGTTTGGGAAAAATTGATGAAGAGATGAAGAACAAGAGAGAGAAGAGATGAAAAACAAGAGAGAGAAAGAGATGAATTTAGCAAAAGTCAAACCTAGTTAACGGCGTTACAAATTCCGTCCTGTTTAATGACAAAAACCAAGTTCAGGGTTATCGGAGACAGGGCTGCCAAAGTCAGGGTTATATTGGAAAAAGGCCTATAAGTCAGGGTTATCTGAGATAATATCCCTATTAAATGTCTAGCTTTTCGGCAAGAATACATGTACACCCACATTTGACATGGGTATGACACAGATATGGAATGCAGGTGAAGGATCCTAGTAGCACAGTTTCTCAGCAAAGCAGCTTTGGTTCATACTTAATAAGCACACTTACTCGATTTCTCAAATTCAAAACTGGTTCACTACTACAAGAGTACAAGAGGGGGGGGGGATACAAGATCATTTCCCATTATGCTCAGCAAAATCACCACATGATAAGTGAGGAACCTCCCCATATTTCAGTTTGTTCTTGTTTTGTTATTAACTTTAGAAATTTATTTGTCATTTTACTATCTTAAGTATTTTAATTTTTAATATACTACCTCCATGTTTAAAATTTTCATATTTTATCAAAATGACCACCACCATTATATACTTACCGGTTACCCTCCATAATGGTACAATTACCTCCATCATAGACTACTTATCCTGCTATTTCCTGACACAACAAGTGACACTGTATTGAAATTATCAAAGTAAGGAATAACTAATAGGAAAAATTGATATAGTTGGTCCCAACTACGGCTGGTTCACTTTGAAAGGTCCTAACTTTTTATTAACTTAGAGTGGTCCAACTTTTGGGGTCTTATCCTAAAACGGTCTTTTAGCTAATTAAACTGCTAAATAAGTCAATTGAGACACATGTCACTCATCTGATAATCTTCTTTTTTATTTAATTGAATTCAATAGAAGAGTATTGTATCATAATTAGCCAATTTAAGAAATTAAGACACATGACACTCATCCGATAATCATCTTTTTGATTAATTGAAGTCAACACAAGAGTCTAATGTGTGATACTTAACCAATTTAACAAGTTAATTAAGTTGAAGGACCGTTTTAGGAAGATACCCCCTCAAAGTTGGGACCTCTCTGAGATAAATAAAAGTTGGGATTGTATAAGGTGAGCTGGCATGGTCGTGTCAATTTTCCCTAACTAATAAGTAATATTGAAAGAATCATGTGCATTGCGCCCATCAAACACTATTAACTAGTTACAACAGCAATACGTAATTAACTCTTAAGAGCATGTTTGGTTCAGTATTTTTGAACTCCAATAAATGAAATCAATTACCTACTCCTTTTTTTTTTTGTTCAACCCCTTTTCAATTCATTAACATTACTTATTGGTAATGGATTCCCCTAGTTTTTGTTACCTTCCCTTCCCCTCGAGTAACAAAATCCATTTCTTTGGTGGTAATGGTTATCATTCCCTTTCCATTCCAGAACTTGAACCAAACACTCAATAAATGCAACACTTCTGGTTACCATTCCCCTCCTCTATTTGATTTCATTCCCTTTTTATTTCATATCTTGAACCAAACAAGCACTTACAATACCATCCGTCCATAAAGGATTCAATTCTCATTTCATTTTTGGCCTTTAAGTACTTGGAATAGAAAAACATTATTGTACTTAAATAGTAATTTATCCCACAAGATGTTTCAACTTATTAACAATACATACTTCAGAAGTCCTCCCAAACTTCAATCACTCAGATATCGTCGACATATTTATTTTCTACTTAAAAGTTTCACTGATTAATACACTATATACTGGTTATAAATACTCAACAATTAATGGTATCCAAGACCTTAAGTACTCAACACCGATACCCGTCTATATCATTACACTTGAGATTCATCTAACACCCGAAAAAATTATACTAAACTCTAGTCCAAATTCATCTAAAAAAAGTCGCACCATTCTGAAAATTGCGAATGGAAGTTAAGATAATACGAAATTAAAATCTAAAATATCAAAATAATGAGCAAATATACATAAAATACATAAATTATTTAAAAAAAAATCAAGGATTACCTCAAGAACTCTTTTGAGAAAATGGATGGTAAGAGTGAAACGAAGCAAGAAAAACCTGAGACCTTCATCAGGGAAGATAAAAAAGGAAGCAAACCCAAAAAGAAAAGCAGGAGTATAAAGAATTGCCATCCCAATTTTGCTAGAAATTTTACTCTTTTGTTGTATAATTGTAGAGCTAGGGTTTTTCTGTTGGTTATTGGGATTCCAATTTAAAAATTTGGAGTATTGCATATGTTTTCCCTTTAATTCTGAAAATCCAGCATTTGCGAGCGACCCAAAGCTTATGAATGACATAGCTGTTACGAATATTGATGGTGGTGGGGGAAATAGGAAGGTTTGTAAAACATTTATGCCCACCATTGTTGTTTCTCTCTCTTTTTCTCTATGATTTGGCTGAGTTTGGGGTGAATTCAAGGATTTAATTGAGATGGGGTTGGAGTTTGTTAATATGACGACATTAATGGGGTGGACCCATATCATAAGTATAGTTAGTTAGGTATGCGAAATTGCGAATGCGTATGTCATATGTCCATGCATGGAGAATTCTTAGGCACAAAAAAATGAGGGATGATAAACAAGGTTTCGTGTAACCAGGCCCGGCCCTGAGCCTTGTTTGGAGGGGCAATGGCCCAGGGCCCAGTCGTAAAAAATAAAAATTCGCTGGCATTAATTTTGGAAAGGGGCGCGTGAATTAATTAGGGAAGAAAGAGAAAGTGCTGGCATTAATTTCGTTGTCAACGTTTAGTATTCTCTATTTCTCCTCCCAATCTTCACGCTTCTTTGTTTTGCGAATTCGAACTAGTACGAGCCAATAGCCATTAAAGGTGGCAATAAATCTCAACTTTCCATAAAAAATTGGAGAGGTAGCAAGAAATCTCAATTTCCCATGTAAGACTGAAACGCTAAGCTTGCCTAATGCATTAAATCTTTTATGCCTTTAAAAGTTCTGGTTAATGGAAAGAAATTGCAACTAGCAACTAACCTTTCATCTCCAATCTCCACTACAGTTCAACTTTATTCTTCTTACATAAATAAAATACAACAAAGTTTTCTTCCATATTTTTCTTGAGTTGAAGTTGTCGTAGTTGACGTCTTGAAAGTATGAGAAAAAAAAATGAAATTCTTGGAGAATTCGATCTTGACAAGATTGTAGAGAAGAGGAATGACTTGCATCTGTGTGGAGTTAAAAGGTTTATCTAACTTCCGTTAGTAAGTCATATAAAATGTTTACAAATTTTTATTAGTTTGCTTTTAAAGTTTTGGAGACTTCTAGTACTTTATTGTGTTGATCACTGCTTAATTTGGTAGTGGAAAATAGGAATTGTCTTTTTCTTCTTGATATAGTTTATGTTTTTCATGTGTAGTTTTTGTTTTTCAATTGGACATGATCAGGATGAATTTTCAGTATTCAACTTCCGAAATAATTTTTTAGTTGGTCATATTTTTATTATATTATTTACGTTTCATTTTCTTTAAGGATATAAAAGTTATTGTCTTTATCTATCTACATAATTCTTCCCGTAAAAAAACAAAGATATTAAATTATTTACGTGGTGTTATTGGTAAAAATGTAATATAATTGTATAAGGTCTTCCATAAAAATGGTGTATTATAATATACGGGGCCCTTGTATTTTAGTTCGCCTAGGGCCCAGAAAATGTTAGGACCGGCACTGCGTGTAACAAATATTGTTTGTGTATATAACAAATATTATTTGTGTTGTTTTCCCTTTATTTGTTATACGAAACCCAAATAATATTTTTACATACACAAACAACATTTGTTATATACACAACGTTAGAGATTTTTCAAACCTCCAAAAAGATTTGCCACGACTCACAAAGCAAAACTCAAACAACGCGTATTGTAGATGGTTATTCACACTTATAATTATGCGTGTGGCTGCGCCTTCAACTAAGCACTGGAGCGCGTAATGGCATCACCAAATATCTATCAAAAAAATTTAAAAATTTGAATTTACAGATCCGGTTTTCCCAAAACCGGATAAGTTTGTTTGTGTCATAGGTTTTTTCCACTAGTGTTTGTGGAAAAAAATATTTAAAGACAAGATAATATATCTATCCAAAAAATTAAAAAATTATATCGATGGACACTTCCATCGATCTCGTTGAGCATCACCAAATTTTGGTCGAACATCCATGCCCTCTCAGCTATAACTTTCGACTTGTCCTTCTTCGATGCAAACTGAACAACAAAAAGGTCGTTTTCTATCGAGCGAAAGAGCGCCCCTTTCGAGAGCACCCAAATTTGATTCATGGCTTTGAAGTTGTACGACCGTATCGCTAGAACCTTGCCTACTAGGGATAGGTTAAGGCCCGAATCCTCTTGCTCGTCCTATCGTTCATCGAACGAAACAACAATATTCTCCTCCTCTCAAATCCTTAAAATCGCATACTTTATTGCAATATCATCGACTATAATGGCTGACAACAATCCCAAGAAGGGATTCGAGACTCAACGAAATGGAAAAACCAACACTTTTTCACTCAAACCCTAGTTCGCCCTAGGGAGAGACTTTTATATTAGCTAGATAGGGTTCAATTAGACTTGTTGCTAACAATTGAAGAGCATATCTTCGAGGGTCATGAAACTTGCATGCTATGAATTTTCTTTGAGGATTATATGTTATCCAAGACTTCAATGTGACCATACCGTAATGGCATTTAGTTCTTTTAAGTAGGGGATTATGAGAAGGAAGGTATATATACCTACTAATGCAATTACAAACATAGTTCAACTCATTTAAGTTATTAATTGTAGAAAGGAAAAAACCATATTTTTAGAAACTTAAATGAATTATTTCACCCCTAAGTTTAGAAATGTTGTCTTATACTTATAAAATTACATTGTAAGTTACAGAAATCCTCTTCAATTAATAGCAACAAACCTAATTGTAGTGCTATAACCATCCTCTTCCTCTTTAATTTGGTTGCATCAACCTTAAATTGATAAACCTTGGACCCAATTGCAATTCTAAAAAAGCTTCAGAAACCCGATACTTATAAAATTAGATTCATGTTAGTTAATTTTCATACTTATGCGATAAAAAGTGAAGAAAATGAGTAAATTATATATAGTATATTCTAAAATCCAAGGCAAAAAAATTGTCATGTAGCCACATGTACTCCCCCAACCCCAATCAAATGATACACATTAAACGATAATGTGTGTGTTTAGACTCAAACCCACAACCTTTATACAAATGAACTAACTAACTATTCTACAATCTCATATTGGTATTTGTGAAAAAAGTATTAGAAGACAAGATAATATTTCTATTAAAAAAATTTAAAAATTATATGATTTAGAGTACATATTAAATGCGTATATTAACAGCTTAGATACCCGATATATAGGTGCATTCAATTTCCAAATGAGCAACTTCGTTGTTCTTTTATTAAAAAACACATAATTAATTGCTCATCTATATATCTATCTCTATTCTATATGTCAACTCCTGAGCACTTTGGTGTCCACCTGAGTTCCCAAAAGTACCCTTTATATTTTTATTCTTCCAAGATAACTAATGAGGGCAAAAAAGTCATAGAACTTTTAAAAAAAACTCTAATGTAACTGCCAGATTTTTTCCCCTAAAAAAAACTACCACATTTTTTTAGTGAAAGTAACTTCCAGATTTTTGAAAACAAAAGAAACATGTACAATATCACCGCAATGTTCGCGCACGCATCGCGTGCAAAAAATACTAGTATATATTATTAAGACGTCTGTGGAAGCATTGGAGGTTGTCACGTGTCATCTGAATGTATATGTTAATATAATCATAATGTTTCTGGTTGAATTATGACATAAAAAAAAATATAAATATTAATCAAAGAAAACTTATAATCTAATTCCTTCCAAAACACACTGAAATTGTAACACAAAATAAAGCTCAAAAGCAAAATAAACTTAGAATTACATAGCTGACTTTGGGGTTGTCTTCTTTGAGACCACAAAGACAAATAACTGAAGCCGTTATCAAACTGTTTACAATGTTAAACCCGAACAGTGCACTTTAACCTGCCATTTTACCATCTTGCCCCTGATCTCTGCGAATTCTACTCCGAACACATCTGAATTGGTAACTCTTCAATCCATTATTTATGATGATTTACTCTTCTGTATGAATTCAATTCATTTACATCTTGTTAGATTTATTATTATACTGAAAAATCCCAATTTATATTGTCAGTTGTCAGTTTTATGATATTAGTTTTGGCATTGAAATTATTAAACCAATTTCAGTTAAACTCTGTTCTTGTTCTGACTTCTGAGTTTATTTCTGTACTTCATTTTGGTGATCATATTGTCAGTAACAGGTGATTGATGAATTCAGAAATCAGCTGTTTCGTTTCGAAACCGTCTGTATAATTGACAATGAATTGCGACATTCTATAAGGAGAAACTCATGACTTATACCTGTTATGAGTTATAACATGCACAAACACTCACATTCCTTACACTTTTTAAACCCCTCTATTTCCCCAAATTTGTTCCCAAAATAGGGGTGGCAATGAGACGAAACAACTCGCGAGCTACTCGAGATCGACTCGGTCAAAGCTCGACTCGAGTGAGCTCGAATCGAACTCGAGCTCGACTCGAGATGTTGGTGAGTCGAGTTCAGCAACTTGATACTCGACTCGAAAACTCGTGAGAAGCTCGAATACCCAATTATCAATAGCAAAATACCTAAATTCAATATTTTTCTACCTTATTGTTGCTTTTAACATGAGACACTTGCAAGCTACTCGAAATCTACTCGGTCAAAGCTCGACTCGGTCAATACTCGACTCGGTCAAAGCTCGGACAAAACTCGACTCGGGCGAGCTCGACTCAACTCAAACTCGACTCGAAATGCTAACGAGCCGAGTCGAGTCGAGCTAGCTCAAACTCGAACTCGACTCACATCATTGCCACCCCTATACCAAAATCCCGTGTTATAACTCATAACAGTTAGGAATATGCTATAGTCATCTATACGTGATTCGATTGCCGGACATATCACCAATTGTATATTTCTTTTGAAAACCACCTGTATTCATATAAATGATATTTATGCCAATATAATCATGAACTGCAGGAAGGTGAATTTCAAAAACCACCTCATTCTTTTTTCTTTCATTTCTTGGTAGGGTTGTGGAATTGGCAGCTGATATTACATAAACCTGTCATGATTTCAAATGAAAAAAGACTGGCTAATGAATTGGAATTTTATTCGAAAATTCTGACCAGTCTATGTACTGACAATTTCTCTAGGGTGTGAAACTATGGATCGGCTTGACTGTGCAGCACGCGTTATGTTGGTTTCAGATCTTGACTACACAATGGTATTGTTTTTTTTTTTTCATGAAACTACTTTTGTTTTGGATTCAATATCTTGCTGCTTTTGTTAATTAGAGGTGGTGTTATACACAGGTTGATCATGATGAGTCCGATGATAATGCTCTCCTTAGGTTCAATGCACTGTGGGAAGCATATTTTCGCCATGATTCCTTGCTAATATATTCAACGGGACGATCACGAACTATCTACAAAGAGTTGAGGAATGAAAGACCTTTGCTAACCCCAGATATAACTGTTATGTCTGTGGGAACTGAAATTGCTTATGGTGATTCTTTGGTGCCTGATGTTCATTGGGAACAATCTTTAAATCTTAGATGGGACAGAAATATTGTGACAGAAGAAACTGCCAAGTTTCCAGAACTTGTGCCTCAGGTTTTCCTTTAAGCAACTGGCAAATATGGCTATGTGATCTGTATGAATGTAATATATTAGCTTGTAGAATTTGATGGATCAGTACATATTCATAGAGCTTATTTTCAAATGCTGAATGCAGTCTGAAACTGAGCAGCGCCCTCACAAAGTTAGCTTCTTTGTGGAGAAGGCCAAGGCATCCCAGGTAATTGAGATTCTTGAGGCGCGCCTAGTAGAAAGAGGGGTAAGACTCTAAATGTTGGGAAAGAAATTTAACAATGTTTTCTTTAAATTCATCATCCCTTTTTATTTTAACGTTTCTGATCCAAAATTATTTTATTTGTCAGTTAGATATCAAAATAATTTATAGTGGTGGGGTCGCTCTAGATGTATTACCAAGAGGAGCTGGAAAAGGACAGGCTCTCACTTACCTGATGAAGAAATTTGATGGTAAAATTCCTATGAATACTCTTGTTTGTGGTGATTCTGGAAATGATGCTGAATTGTTTAGTGTTCCTGGAGTTTATGGTGTTATGGTTAGTACTTCAATATCTCTGAAACCACTATTTTTATCCTGTGTTCCTCTTCATTTTAGGTGAAATTGGTTTCAGTTACCAAGCATCTCTCATTTGTTCATAATGCAGGTCAGCAATGCACAGGAAGAGTTGTTGAAATGGCATGAAGTGAATGCGAAGAGCAACCAAAACATTCTTCACGCTTCCGAAAGATGTGCTGCTGGTATCATACAAGCCATTGGCCATTTTGGTCTAGGGCATTGTATTTCACCAAGAGATGAAATGGACTCCCTGGAATACTCGAACGATCGTATAAATCCAGGACTTGAAGTTGTCAATTTATACTTGGCTTGTGAGAAATGGCAACGTGGAGAAGTTGAAAAGTCTACACAGTTTATTCAGAATTTGAAGTCTAAGTTTGTACGTATAATTCAAGATTCCTCATTATAGCAATCATTATATGGTACTTCCTCCAGACATGAAGTTTGATATCCCAAAGCAGATTCATAGATGGACCTTTTGGTCTTAACTTTCAACTTACAATTATTATAAAAAGGCTCATAAACTAGTCATTTTTTATACGTCCATTTGCTGCCTCCTTTCAATCCGTATTCACCAGGTGCTACAGCCACTTATGCTTCTTTTTGTTGTTTGACGATCAGCATCCGTCAGGTGTCTTTGTCCATGCTTCTGGAGTAGAGCAACCTTTCTATGAATGCTTAAAGGCACTGGAAAAGTCTCATGGACATATGCAAAATTTCAAATTTATAGTGTGGGTGGATCGAGTTTCTTCTGCTCAGATTGGTTCTGATACTTGGCTGGTGAAATTTGACAAATGGGAATTATCAGGTGATGCATCTCTTGTTTGTTTCTTCGTGCTTTTAAATTTTAGTGATAAGTTCTGTTATGATAAAGTTCTCTTGTTTTGCTTCACTTTCCTGTGATAAACCTCAATTAAAAGTAAACCTAACACCTGTGTTTGGCAGATTTAAACTTGCAATGATATTAGTAGATTGTACAGCATAATCTTTCTGCTGGCTGGTCAAGATGATTTATGGGAGTGTTCTTTTTTAATTTAAGCTTGACTCGACTTGTTACCACCCCTTGAGTCATAGTTCTATAGCGTCAAATAGGAAGCAGTGGGTCCATCTAGATTATTGCACTCTGAATTATCAACTACTGTGCTCCACGTTTGATCTCTTTAAACATGAAAGAGTAATCACTCTTTCCTTTTTTCATTGCTTTTCTCAGTATATGTCTTCTCTCAGATCTGTTTCAGCTGATTGATATTCTTACTTCTAATAATGTTCACCCTTAGTTTTAACTAGCCTAATGTCTCAGCTTTAGGAATTTCAGTTTGCTCTGTATTTTGTTTAATCTTCACCCTGCATCTGAATAGTTTCTATCCATATTAAACTCAGTGAGATTTTTGGGATAAAGTTCCTATACTCTGGTTTTCTGCAATTTTTCCTACCAGTGTTGGTCATTATCACTTTTTACAGACGTCTATTGCAGTATTGTTTATCTTGGTGATGTGAAGTAGCAAAAAGTCCCAACCCAAGCCTTGATTTTGTCCTTGGTGGAGTCAACCACAATTATTTTTCTCTTTCTCCTTGTTTTTATTATAGAGATGAAAAATCTTAAAAATCAAAACGTTCAATAACTCAACTTAAATTTCTTTTATGTTTCTACATAGTGCTTTCTCAAAGCTGGGAGTTTCCAACATGTGGACATGGCAACTGAAATTAATTTGAAAGAAGTTTGGAAACTGATCACTATGCCATATGTATAACAATAATTAACCTAATGAGGGTGTCGCAACCTATCAAAAATAGTCCTAAGAGGATTTCTAACTATGTAGTCGAGCAACCAGGATCGAACTACAGGGGAGATGACTGAACTATCAAAACTGAATTAATATACTATACTAACAAGAATAAGCAATTCTTGAGATGAATATATATACTTCTTACTATCCAACTTTATATGTTTAACATGAATTGCCTATAATTCATTTGGAAACAACGGACATTAAAAAATTAGAATTATTTGGCATGCAAAGTCAAATAAATATTATCTTCAAAAAGTATTTGATATACTAAGTCAAATATTCAATTTTATTGTTTCATCCAAATATTAGATTATCTCGGAAATCTAATATAAATATTTAATAGGGTGAAGTCCCTTTTTTCAATTTTTTCGAGACATAATTACAAATTTAAAGTTCAAGGTAAGAACTCCTTGGCACTAGACTTCCTATACTAGGTACTACCCTTTGTTCTTCTACCAAAGATCCTTGTGAGCTGTTTTCTGCTACATCTTCGTATAGTTCTTCAACATTGATTACACTTGAAGGCAGTTGAGTGGATTCATTCCCAAGTTGTGAATCAAACCTCGATTTTGATTAAAGGAGTGAACTTCATAGATGCCCTGGACAATTCAAAGTTAGTAGAGATGGAGTATACCTCATTATCTGCTTGCACTATTTCATAGGACTTACCATTCTATAAAATGAGCACTTGATGTAAAGAAGAAGGTATGGCATAATTAAAATGCAACAAATCTTTGCCTAGCAATGCATTATAATTAGTTTCTCCCTCTATAATGAAGAAGCCAGTGTACATCATCTTGGACCAACTTTAATCCTAAGAACTGACATCCCTAAGGACCTTTTTCAGTTTGCCCACTTAAACCAGTGATGCTAATCTGCACATTATGAATTTCATCTAAAATCTTTTCTATCTTAAACAAGACTCACAGAGGCATGATATTGACAGTAGCATCATGGGATCTTGCTTAACATGACACCCTCAAAGTCAACATCCAAGAACAAGACTTTAGTTTGTTTTTCTTTCCAATGTTATCCCTCCTAAAAACCTTATTCATGATTAAAGACTCTTGTTGGTCAGTTAGAGAATTTGCACAAGGATCAGGAAATCTAGCTTTGTTTAGAAAAGTAGACAAGGTAGTTGCGGACGTGATTTTAGCCTTACTATTCCTTTCAGCCAAGTCTACCTCATCTGCCCAGTCTTTGACACCTTGGAAGCTTTGAACTCATAAGGCAACATTACCACATTGCATTGCTCCGCTTCATTTAAGTCTATACCTAAGTCATCCTGAAGATTTAGGTCAGTATCAGAGAACAACAAATCCAGATCTTCTTCATCTAAACCTAGCGCTGATCCTATATCATCTCCATTAAGATTCAAATTCTGCTGTCTTTGATGATTCCCTTGGTCGTTAGTGATGATCTTCTGGAAACCAATTCCTCTGATGTAGTCTGTCTCCATTCCTCTCCAGCCTTTTTTGATCATTCCTCTCGGTGGAAGATCCGACTTCTAAAGTACTGACTTTGGGCACTCATCTCTGCAGCGCTTGATCACCCACTTGGACTTGAGCCACTTGCTTTTTGGGAGCGATTCATACTTCAATGAACATTGACCTTTGTTTCGAACCTTAACAAGTCATTCTAGTATTAACTTGGGCCCTTTTCTTTGCTGCCTTTTTCATAACATTCCTCATTCCGTTACGAGTGGGATGTTCTTGCTTGTGAGGTGCAATAAACTCTGGCTGTGGAGCTGGTGATACATAAAAGCCTTTTTGGAAAGTTGGAATTACTCTCAGCCTTCCCCTTCTTCCTTCTTCTCTTTGGAGCATAGAGGATCTAGGAGGTGCACAAGCTTCTACATTCCATACGTTCTCCAGATCCCTCTGATGGGTCAGGAACCCAACTTGGATAATTTAAGATAACCTGGGTTCTGACCAACTCAAAATGAAGCTCATCAGCACAACCATATATTAATCTCTGCAGAGCTTCCACTGCTTCGGCTTGCAATGGAAGTTTTTCCAAAGCTTCCGTGTAGGTCTTGCTAGGATCATCAACATTAAGCACGATCCTAGCATTGGATTGCATGCGTTGGAGTCTGTACTTTAGTTGCTTGGCACTCAGCAGATGTAAGAATCACTTTTGTTCTTGCCTTATTGCTAAGCAACAAAGTTCTTGAAAAATTGATGTTTGGGCTCAATTAATCAGCAGCCCAACAGGAGCACAAAAGCCTCCTAAAGCCTTGTAGAGGTGGCAGCAGCGGGTCCCACCTGAAAGTTGACCTAATCTCAGGAACTTTGAAAGCCTCTAAAAGGGTGAAATAATCATTGTCTGAAAAGGCAACATGTCCATTGATCCCAAAAAGGCCCATCTGATTAATGTTTCCTGTCTGGGAAATCCCCAACACTATAAATACCAACTACCTCATCAATAAACAGGTATTCAATTATCACCTAACAAATTAGAGCATCTCTCTCTAGATTCTCCCTCTACCTCAATCACTCACAGTCACTGACTTCAGCGTCGGAGGGGCGATCCCGGAAACACCCCCGGGGTAGTCTAACCCAGTGATACAAGGGACGCGGGACGGAGCCACGTTTTCCGATCTGGGTCGTTCGTTCCCGATCGCGGAACAAACGCGACCCAGATTGCCTCCGTTCGCGAATCAGATCGTCTAAGGCGACGTCCCAGATTTCAGCGCCGGAAAATTAGCTTGAATCCGTGAGTTTGTCGAAAATTTGTGGTAGCTTCCATTGTTTCCGATGAGAACTTGCAACTGCACGATAGAAAAATAGAAAGAGAAAGAAGGAGAAGGTAGAAAGAAAGAGAAAAAAGGAAAAATAGAAAGAGGATGATCCGTTAAAAAAAAAAAGGGAGTGTGGGACAGCTGGTGGACAGCTGTATGAAGCTTTTAACTTTATTTTTTTATTTTGACTTTTGACCACTTATTCTCTTTCCTTTTTTCTTTTTACATTTATTTTTTGGAAGTTGTAGTTTTATTCTCTCAATTACTAGAGTACGTACTTCTTCATACAGTATATACATTACTTTTATTAATTTTCTATTATTATTATTATTCAAAAATATTATTATTATTATCATTATTATTCAAAAAAAATCTATTTAAAAATAATATTTCTTTGATTGCTCTAAAACAAAATTAATACCGCGATGACCCAACGTTCCCGATTCACCCAAGGTAGCGTTTCCCGTTCCCGTTTCCGTACCACGTTTCGCATCGACTCTCGTTCCTTGTATCATTGGTCTAACCTTGTTTTGCAGGATTCAGGTGTACGGAAATCGGAGCTCAGGCGAACGCTCTTGAGGCCCACATCATAATTCACAACTTATAATAATCCTTAATTTCTTAGCAGAAACAGTTTGGCGCCGTCTGTGGGGAAGTTACAATCAAAGTCACTTCGCCACCACTCAGTAAGATCCACTTCGCAATGGCCCCAGCCAAGAGCACTCGCACCAGACAGCCCTCAGTACAGGCTCAGAGGTCCGAAAGAGATCCCTCACCATCTCACCAACGGAGGTCTGAACGGACCAAAACGCCGACCGTTCAAACCCTCGACCATGAAGAAGAACAGTCCATCGAAAATGGACAGGACCCCTCACAGCAGCTACAACACACGGACCCCCATCCTATATCCACGGCGGATATAAACTTGATAGCCGCTCAGCTCTAGCAAACCTTGCAGCAAAGCCTGATGGAAATGTTATCCAACCTACAGCAGGGACGCCCTCTTCAGCCCCCTAAAAACCAAGCCTTGGTCCTTTCCCTTCGGGCGGAGAACCAAGGTCAGCCTAGCCGGCAACGGTCGGGTGCAAGGGAACATAGTCACCATGGTCGACAACGATCCAAACAGGGGGAGGAAGAGTGGCACGGGTCTAAAGGAAGATCCGCTTGGCAGGGAGAAGAAACCCATGTATCTAAGTCACCCCGAGGCAACGTCGGGCACAAGCACAACGATGCCCGACACTTCCTCAACGAGAAGCGCCTCAGCAAAGGCTACGACGCGAGGTACATCCTCGATAAAAAGGCTGCTCAACGTGAGGGACATGGTGATTCCGCCCAATCGAAACCTGTTCGGATCAACAGCGGGGCGCTTAAGTTCATGGTCCCATTCAGCCAGGCCATACTTGAGGCGCCCAGCCTGGGAAAGATCAAAACCCCGACCATTGAACCATTCGCGGGCCTAACCGACCCGGATGATCATATGGCCACATACAAAGCTCAAATGAGCGTTCAAACTAGCTGCGAGGCCACTTGGTGCCGTTTCTTTCCCACAACACTGAAAGGACTGGCCCTGAATTGGTTCCAAGAGCTCCCCACGGGGATCATAACTGATTTCTCGGTGGTCGAAGACCTATTCATCCATCAGTTTGTTGCCGGGAAAAGACAGAAGAAAACAAGTCTCCATTTGATGGGAGTCAGGCAGGAGAAGAATGAAAGTCTGGCCGATTACATCAAAAGATTCAATGAGGAATCACTGAAAATCTCAGATCTGCAAGACGCGGTGGCATTCGCCGCCTTGATGTCCGGACTCCAACCCGGTCGGCTAAGATGGTCCTTGGCAGAAAACGAAGTCAAAACCTTCTCTGAAGCAATGACTCGGGCTCAAAGATTCATCCAGGCGACAGACATATGTCGCCACTTGGACGACGGAAGCAAGAAGAGAAAAGAAGAAAGAAATCACAAGGACCAGCCGAAACAACAGAAGACGGGCGGTCGGTCAGACAGGTTTACTAACCATGGCAACGACCCCCGATTCAGCAAGAACAGAAGAGAGATCTACTTAGACATCAAGGACAAGTCCATGCTCCCCCGCCCACCTCCAATCAGAACGTCAGCTGCTCGGAGAGATAAGAGCCAGTGGTGTGAGTACCACAAAGAATGTGGACACACCACCAAGGACTACAGAGAACTCAAGAAATCCCTCGACAATCTGGCCGACCAAGGCAAGCTGAATCGCTACCTCAAGCACTCTAGCGAGGAGAAAGGCAAACAGAAGGTCGGCCAATCCAACAGTGGAGACACGGAGGGCTTCATCGGAGTGATGGCGGGTGGCTTCGCGTCGGGAGGCCTAACCGGTCGATCACGCAAAGCCCACCTCCAAAATCTTAAGCACCAAGTGCTTGATGTCCACCATCCCCGCCGAGATTGCCCCGTCATGACGTTCGGGGAATCCAGTCGGGCCCTACACACGCCCCATGACGACCCCCTGGTCATCGAGCTCAAAGTGGCAAACGCAAGGGTTAAAAGAGTGTTAGTGGATAGTGGATCCTCGGCCGACATAATCACACTAGAGTGCCTCAGGAAGCTGAAATACAACGAAAAGGATGTGACCCCCCTTAATCAGCCACTCATAGGCTTCGGGGGAAACTCAGTGCGTCCTGTCGGATCCATAAAGTTGCCTACTCGGATGGGAGAGAAGGGCAAAGGAAGAAGCCTACTGATTGACTTCCTGGTGGTGGACATCCCTCTACCATACAATATCATAATGGGAAGACTGACTCTGAACAAGGTCAAGGCAGCCATCTCCATCTATCAACTACTCATGCAATTCGAAACCGACGAAGGAAAAGTTGGGAAGATCCAAGGCGATCAGCAAGCAGCAAGAGAGTGTTACGTTAACAGCTTGAAGAGCAGGAACGGCGTCCAAGAGGACTCGAAAAAGAGAAAGCGAGGAGAGGGTCAGCCCTCAAGTGGCCTCGGGGTTTACATTACTGAAAATCCCAAGCAGTACGAGCGCCCTCAGCCAGCCGAGGATGACGAAGAAGTCATCATTGACGAAAGACTCGGTCGGACCTTGAGAGTAGGCAAAGCCATGGACCCTCAAACAAGAGATGAAATCATTCAGGTACTCACAGAGTACAAGGACGTCTTTGCCTATGAGGCTACATAAATGCCTGGACTCGACCCCAAAGTTATGTGCCACGAGCTCAACATCAAAGAAGGATTCAAGCCAGTCAAACAGAAGTTGAGGCATCAAGGCCCCGAAAGAAACACCGCGGCCGCCGTAGAAGTCAAGAAATTGCTTGAAGCAGGGTTCGTAGAAGAATGTCAGTACTCAGAGTGGCTGGCCAATGTTGTGCTGGTCAAGAAGTCGAGCGGGGCATGGAGAATGTGTGTGGATTTCACAGACCTGAACAAGGCCTGTCCAAAAGATAACCACCCTCTGCCCAAGATTGACAGGCTGGTCGACTCAACGGCAGGTTATGCTCTCCTAAGCTTCATGGACGCGAATGCGGGGTATCACCAGATCCCAATGGCCGAGCACGATCGAGTCCACACCGCCTTTATCACAAACCAAGGGGTGTATTATTACAAAATGATGCCCTTCGGGCTCAAAAATGCGGGGGCTACGTATCAGCGGACGGTCAACAAAATCTTCAACGACCAACTGGGTCGGAACATCGAAGTATACGTTGACGACATGATCGTCAAAAGCAAGGCCCAGGGTGATCACCCCACAGACTTAAGGGAAACCCTCAGTACGTTGAGGCGATTCTGCATGATGTTGAACCCAAAGAAATGTGTCTTCGGAGTAAAAGGAGGGAGATGCCTCAGATTCCTGGTTGATGAAAGGGGAATCGAAGCTAACCCTGATAAAATCAAAGCTGTTTTGGAGATGAAGTCTCATCGGAACGTAAGGGAGGTACAACGCCTGACCGGCTGTTTGGCCGCTCTCGGTCGTTTCCTCTCCCGGTCAGCAGATAAGAGCTTACATTTCTTCAAAGCTTTGAAGAGGAAAGAATTCACTTGGGACGACGAAGCCGAGCAGGCCTTCACCTCCCTCAAAACACACTTATCAACCCTCCCTAAGTTGATATCCCCCTTGCCGGGGGAAATATTGTTCATTTACTTGGCCGTTTCAGAATACGCGCTCTGCGCCGTTCTGATAGCCGAGAGAGAGGAGAAGCAGCACCCTGTTTACTTTATCAGTCACGCCTTCCGAGGAGCAGAGGCCAAATACATCGAAGTCGAAAAGATGGTCTTCGCCTTGGTGATGGCTAGTCGAAAGCTTAAGCTTTACTTCCAAGCCCATCCGATCAAAGTCCTCACCGGACAGCCGCTCAGGAAGCTGATTGAAAGCCGAAACCACTCTAGTCAGATGACCGACTGGGCAGATCAGCTGGCAGACTTTTGGTTGGAATATGAGCCAAGGAGGGCAATCAAAGCCCAAGCCTTGGCTGACTTCATAACAGAATGCACAACCCGGCCCCCAGTCAGCAAAAAGGATAGCTGGGAACTGCAAGTAGATGGCTCGTCCACCAAGACGGGATGTGGAGTTGGCCTTGTGATTAAACCCCCGGTCGGGTAAAAGATGGAGTATGCCATCAAATTCGAGTTCTTGGGATCTAACAATGAAGCCGAATACGAGGCCCTGATCCTCGGGCTAGAGCTATGCATCTTAGCCGGAGCCACAGTAATCAACGCCAAGTCCGACTCACAGCTGATAGTGGGTCAAGTATCAGGCGAGTACGAAGCCATGGAAGATAACATGAGAATGTATTTGGCCAAGACCCAAGATATCATCAAACAGCTGTCTCAGTTCAGCATCATCCACATACCTCGAACGGAAAATCAGCAAGCAGATACTCTGGCTCGGATGGCTAGCTCGGCGGAAGGGTCGGCCCCTCGGACAATAATGTGGGAAGTCCTCCGCCAGCCAAGCATCAACGTCAAGGAACAACTGGTACTGAATCGGACATCTACATGGATGAAGGAGGTAGTCGAGTATTTGAGGGATGGAACCTTGCCCGAGGACCGCAAAGAGGCCGAGCGAGTTAAACACAAATCCGGATGGTTCCTATGGTGCGAGGACCAGCTCTACAAGAAGTCCTTCACCCACCCGTTGCTCAAATGTGTGACCCCTGAAGAAGGGGATTACATCCTAAAGGAAATCCACCAAGGGGCCTGCGGGAGTCATCAAGGGGGAAGAACCATAGCCGAAAAGGCCCTCAGAGCAGGTTACTACTGGCCTACTCTGAAATCAGATGCTCACGAGCTGGTCAAAAGGTGCCCTTCTTGTCAAATCCATTTGGACATTCCGAGAGCACCGACCACGCCCTTAACGACAATTCAAGTCGTTCTGCCATTCAATTAATCAGCAGCCCAACAGGAGCACAAAAGCCTCCTAAAGCCTTGGACAGGTGGCAGCAGCGGGTCCCACCTAAAAGTTGACCTAATCTCAGGAACTTGGAAAGCCTCTAAAAGGGTGAAATAATCATTGCCTGAAAAGGCAACATGTCCATTGATCCCAAAAAGGCCCATCTGATTAATGTTTCCTGTCTGGGAAATCCCCAACACTATAAATACCAACTACCTCATCAATGAACAGAAATTCAATTCTCACCTAACAAACTAGAGCATCTCTCTCTAGATTCTCTCTCTACCTCAATCACTCACTGACTTGAGCGTCGGAGGGGCGATCCCGGAAACACCCCCGGGGTAGTCTAACCTTGTTTTGCAGGATTCAGGTGTACGGAAATCGGAGCTCAGGCGAACGCTCTTGGGGCCCACATCATAATTCACAACTTATTATAATCCTTAATTTCTTAGCAGAAACAATTGACATCTAGCAGTTGAGTGTGCTGGTGTCATGTGTCATTTGCACAACTCATCCATCTTTTCTTCTTAAGTCATCTTTGGCATAATAATCGGCCTTGCATCAATCATCCGGTTGAACAATCTATTTGCAACTATGGTACTATGGTAACAATCTATTTGTAACTATGGTACTATGATGACCCTGAAGTGGCTAAGAAACAGAGAAGTCAGCATCAAGAGTATTACGATCCAAGCGACACTCAGATACATCCTCATCGCCAGAAAACAAGATTTTATTCTTTTCAATTTCATCTTGAATTTTGTTCTTGAACACCACACATTTAGAAGTATTATGAGTGTAAGCATCATGCCATTGACAATAATTCTTTCCTTTCACTTTTTCAAATATTTTAGGACGGTGTTTTCCTATTAATTTGATTTTCTTATGTAAAAGTCAATCAAAGATCTTGATTAGCTTTCTTGGTATCAAATGTATAGATTCTTTTCTCACCAGTCTTAATGTCCCTTGCAGCAACAAACTATCCTTTTTGCTACGGTAAGCATTGATAAGGGACTCCTTGAATGAGTTCAGTCGCATCAACTTTTATGGCATACTCGAAATCAAATTCATCTTCCCCCCTAGCATAGAACACCTGATATTTTAACCTTTGGCTCTCTTGAATCTAGTGAGATATTCATCAATAGATTCTCCATGTCTCTGTTAGATTCTTGCCAAGTCCCTTAAAGTCACCCTTGAATCCATCTTGCCAAAATGGTTCCAACTGTGGTCGCCAAAATGATTCCAATTGTGGTCGCCAAAAACTTGTTAGAGCAAGAATTGCCACAAAAACTGCTCACCCAATCGCTTGTGGTCTAGAGTGCTCGGATGCCCCAGAAGGCCTCGCTAACGTGCAGATATTTCTTAGTGTTAAATTATCCAAATACGTACTTAACAAGAGGAAGTAAAGAAGGGACTAACGAGAATTAAGAGAACTTTCTATTTAATTAAATTTGAGTACATAACGCAAACAAAAATGGTTAATAAGGTGGATAATTGCAAAGATTCATAATGGTGGAAGACAAGAATACCTCCATCAGAAGCATCAACAATCCGAGAATGGTAAATTAAGTAGCTATGTAGAATACATGGAGATCTATGCTAAAGTATGCTAAACTAACTAGGCTGATAAGCCTAGGTGCTAAAGCTAATGCTAAGAACGAAGTACTTAAGAGTAATTTGTGTTTGTTTATGACTGATTGCCTCTTCAAGTGATCTGTGGTCTTATATGCTTCTTCCCTTTGGCAGTTGAGAAGAATTCCCGCTTCTTGTCATTCAAATTTAATCCCCGCTCCTTTTACGTATGCATGATCGTGTACCCACTTTCCTCTTTTTCCGCGTTCATAACTGTCCATCACTCTTCAACCGTTGTATTCGGTGCTCTGTCTTCTTTGGATTCGTTAGCGCCAAAACTTTTTCATAGGTTTTGGCCATGTGCATATAATTGTGGGCTAGGCATGACATATGTGAATTAGGTCAAGTGTTTACTGGAGCTTGTCCTTCATCGCTTGCTTAGTGATCATCGCTAGCTGATGTGTTAAAAATGGGCGTAACAATACCAAACCAAAAACCATACTGACATGTCGCACAGGGCTTTTAAGAGGAGAGTTTTTCCTCTTTTATTTTTTCTTGATTATGAGTAAGAATGATTGCAAAACGTCATTGTAAATTGAGATTAATAGTTATGTGAAATCTTTTTTTGATCTCCCAATCTCGCGTTTCTGTTTTGCTATTGCTAAGCCGGATGTCATTTCATCGCTGTCTGGCAGTGATCTCCTTCGGTGGCCCGACTTTTCATAAAAGATCTATTAAATATTGCTGTAATTAATTGGCTTTTCATGTTTGTATTAGTATTATTATGATTTTTTTTAGGTATATGTTTGGTTTTAATTTTGATTTGTCTTTTCTAGTTCTTCATTTTATTTAGTCTAGCCTGGTTTTCTTCCCTTGTTTTTTTAGTAGAAACTCTTATACTAGTTGTTTATGAATCTGTGAGTATGATTGACAAATAATACTATATGTGAGATTTAAGTGATCATTATAGTCTGTTTTCTTGAAAAGAATATTGACAACTACAGTGACCAACTGACCATTGTCACCTAGAACCATGGTGTCAAAACAAGGCCACATCGTATCGTATCGCCCGTGTTGTAAAGGTTTTCAAATCTACCGAACCGATATTACCCGCATCGTAAATGTGTAAAAAAGCCGCATTTTAGGCGGGTTCTAGGGATATTTTATGGTTTAAGCCGATATTTGGCGGTACGACAACCGCATCATCCCCGTTCCCGCATCACCGTGACCGTTACCGCGATCGCGACCGAAACCGCATTTTCGAACTATGCCTAGAACATTTCCTGCTGTGCTTGGTGGCTCCTTGAGTTTCCTAAGGTCACAGCCATTTTTCGTCTTTGTCCTGCTATTGGTGAAGATTGAAGATATGTTCTTTAATTTAAAAAAAAATGTGCAATTCAATTCCTTGCTCGAACTCTTATTTTCTCTTTTATTTTTTTGAAGATTTTTCCTTGAAAATAAGATTGTGTCAGATTAATTGGCAAAATAAAACTTTGCCCTCTGTTTAAATGGGATGTGAGAATTTTAGAGGAGGAAGAGGAAGCAAATCTAGCAATGGAGGAGAGGTGGATGAAGGTTGTACAAGGGCTGAAGAAGGGAGTGGGCCCCACAAAAAAAGTGTAACTTGTTCGGTCAATTAAAGGTCATCTAAGCCCAATGAAAAACACGACCCTCTTTAGTTGAGACCTGCACTGAATAATCAATACTTGACCTATTCAAAATATTGGCCCATAGTTGGGACCCCTAGTGTCAATTTTTCCACCTTTTTTGGTTAAGCTCTTTTGCTGGAGAGGACTATTACTTCCAAATAGCATCAATTATATATTGCCTATAAGCTGTTGCAATGCATTATCATAGCAACATTCGTGAGGCTCCAGTCCATGGCAAGCAATGAGCAACTAGGTGTAAGCAACCTGTCCTGGCAATGGACACAGGCTCTTTTTTAGAACTTTCGTGGCTTCGAATAGTTACCTCTAGATTCACAGTGAAAAAGTTCGATTCACATTTTATATGCAAATAACATATCTGCCACAGCCAGCTCCATTGTAATTCTCTCCACTAGAGTATTTTTTGATTGAGAATTTCTTCAAATTGGATCCAGTGATCATTTATCTTCCACTTCTGTGGAGGGGAGTTAGTTATTAATCCCAATGATTACCATGTGTAAACTACAAATTTGGGATAATATTTTATTAAAATAACCTTGAATTCCTTCATCACATTTACTACCATGCTACGACAAGCTCTGAATTTGTTAATCGTTCCCATGGCTCTGAACTATTCATATACCTCTTCTATATAGTGGTTTCATAGTGTACGTTCTGTATTTTTGGTTTAAATGACCATATTTTTTTTTATTTATTAAATTTTGGTTGAGATGTGTCTAGGTACGGACCGACGTTGCTGTTTAACTACAGCTTTACTGAACTTAAAGGTATCATTTGAATTCAATATGTTGATCAGCTGATTTCTTACATTCGCTTAAGACTCCATTTGTCAGTCACTAACACAAGCTCTGCATGAATTTTAGCCCGAAGGATTCACATGGATGCATGTACACCAGACATGGATGGACAGAACCACATTAGAAACTGTAAGGACATGGCAGCTCTAGAGCCTTGATGGAGAAGGTTATTACTTAGAAGTAGACCTAACCAAAGTAATGACCCTCAGTTTTCTATCAATGATCTAGTTTATCTGCAGACTGCAGTGTATAATTTATGCTTGTATCACTTGCAGGAATGGTTCTGCCTTACGAGTTTCAGGAAGCCATGAGCCACGTAACCTGTACCTTACTGATACCCTGGTTAGTATCACTCACAAACGTGAAGCTCCAACACCGAAACTTCTCTCAGCATGGACTGCGTCCATGACAATTGACATATATCCTGTCACGTCCTTCATCGCTATCGTGGATGCTAACTCCACCTCCCTAGTTGAGCCTGTCTCAGAACCTCAACTTAACAGTTATTGGCTTGTCCAATTTTTTATTTTTTTTTGATAAGGAGAACAAGCTTAGGCTAACACCCTAATCCGGGGGCCAGCCTAAAACATCCTTTCGGATGATAAGGGAGAAATCCATACAATAAGGAGGAAACCAATATAACAGAGAAGGGTAGTCATGCGTCTTCCTAGCCATGAAATCAGCAGCCTTGTTAGCTTCACGAAAGCAGTGACGAAACTCGCACACCTGGAACCGAAGAGCATCTGTACCTGCATCTTTAACAATGTTAGAAATCTCCCATGGAATACGCCAAGAATTCTTCATAGAATTGATGACCCCTAAATTATCGCCTTCTACAATGAGATGAGAGATATTAAGGCTTGTCCAAATAAATGTCATTTTTTCTGAACTTTGTCATTTTTTTTCAATTTAATGCCAAATTTTTGTAAGTTATACGTGGCAATTGTAGGAGTGTCTATATCAATTTTTTTTACGTATCATTTTATTTAAACCATACAAAATAATACAAATTTTCATTATTTTATTAAGTGAACTATGAACCAGCATGAATAACCGTTGACAATATCTTGAATATAAGTCTTATTTAACTAACAAACTTAGATGCCCCTGAAAAAAACTCAGATAACATTTAACTAGCCATAAAGATGTACTAATATATTAAAAGGCTTCCTACGAAAGTCTATGTGCCACGTGGCACCTCCTCTGAGATACTAATGCAAATGTTCTATTTTAATGTCAAACGAACTCATGACCATTGAAATGAAAAGTGAGAGCTTAAACATGAATCCAACATTACATCATTGCTTACTATTTCAAAATAAAATACAATAATGTCCTGTAATTATTAAAAGAGTTATACAGTTAGTTAAATCCCAAACACTTTAATGGCAATAACAAGAGACCATTGTAGACATAAACTATTAGTTCGGCTAATTTTTTTTTGTAGAAAGTCAAACTATTGCTTTCATCTCCAAACTTTTAAGAGTTTATTTTTCAAAATATTATGCAATAAAATATCATGTCATGACGTCAATTATTCCTCACTAGATAAAAAAATTACGAAAAGTAATAACCCGGGGCATCACCCGGGATACTCACTAGTTGTTGATGTAAAACATGTCATTTTAACTATAATAGGCTCAGAGTTCCTCCATTATTCTTCTCTCTAACCCCTTCTACCCTACCTGCAGCCAGCTACCAACAACCAACCTCGTCCATTATCACCACTACCACTACTGCCACCAGGCTCGCCACCAACACAACGCAACCTTTAGCCATCATATGACTGTCTCCATTAGTTCATCAACAAAATTCAATTTTTTTCTAACATATGCATTCCTTAATGACAAGTTATTGAATAACACCAGCTTGCTCCTTTCCATGCCTCAAACATGTCTAATATCACAAAATTTCTCTGTTTTGATATATTTGAGACTAGCCATCCGTAAAAAGAAACCACATGTATGTATGCTTTCCATTTTACACATGTAGTTCTAGTTTATTTGTCTCTCTGCTTCATTAATTTTTTTTCCCTCATCTATCACCTCCTTTACCACCATTACCACTAAAATTGACGGTGCAATACACTCCACTTCCCTCTATCTCTCTTCCTCCTATTTTCTCCTTTCCCTCTACCAAAGCCAATAATTCCATTATCAAGAGACCAACCATAACTTCAAGTGACACTATTCATTAAACACCCAACCAAAGCAAAAGTAGTTCTAGAACACCAACAAAACTGATGGAAACTCACAATTACTAGAAAAGACAACCTGGTACAACGGAAGAAGAAAGAAAATATGGAAGTGTGATGAACACGCCTTAAAAAACTTTCGGGATTAAGATTTTAATATGGTTTTTGATTACCATGGCCTTTTGTCTCCTTCTGATCTTGTTATGTAATGGGCTGCCATGATCTTTTATATTTAGGGAAATTCACGCATGTTATGTGTATCTGGCTCATCACTCATCTCCAACAAATTAAAGGTTAGCATAGTCTCAGTCAAGTTTTTTTTTCGAAAGATGTATTATGTATAAGTACAATAAGAAGCTAACATATTGCTAATAAGAAACTAACATTCATTGCCTTTGACAGTATACATGGAATCAGAAAAAATCCTAATACAACAAACCAATTAATTGTGCAGATATCTAGGCTCCGTTTGGTAGGGCGTAAAACATTTTCAACTGAAAATGGTTTTACATGGAAAACCATTTACAATGGAAAACTCATTTCCATGAAAGTTTTCCTTTGTTTGGTTGGATGGAAAATGATTTTCCATTGTAATCATTTTCCTTTGTTTGGTTGGATGGAAAACAGTGGCGGATTTACAGGGGGTACAGTGGGTACAGCTGTACCCCCAATCCCAAAAAAAAATTTGAAGGAAATAAAAGCAAAAAAGGGAAAAAAAAAATTCACGCTGCCAAATACTACTCACGCGTGAATGAGTGATGCGTCCCTTTCTTTCTCCCTTTTTTCTCTCTCCTCTGGGCTTCTCTGTCAGTACTCACCAGTACTCATAACGTTACTTTTCTTTTTTACTCCCTCTCCTCATACTTTTTCTTCTCTCTTTCTTTATTTCCTCACACTACTCACTACTGGTTTATGCGTTGGCAAAGTTTGCCGGAGCCTTTCTCGCTTGATTTCGCCACTTTGCCGGAGCCCGGAGGCCAGAACGCCTTACGTGGGTCGCCACTTTGCCGGAGCCCGGAGGCCAGAACGGCAGTCGCGGGGTCGGGTCGCCACTCGCCAGAAGAAGGCAGAAGCCCAGAACTGAGAAACCTACGGCTACTGCCTACTGGTTGAGGTATTTTTTTTTTCTGCTAATTTATAAATTATTTACTGGTTGAGGTAAATGTTGTGCAATTGTGAAATATGGAATTGAGATTACTTGAATTGAAATTAGAGATTAGAAATTCTTTTTTTGAATGATTGTTTAGTCACTTATATCGAGAGATTTTTTTTGCAAGTTAGTGATGATGATGTAATTAACCGTTTCCAATCTATGAAAGGTTGTCGGATGCACTTGTAATTTTTATTTATTTGAAACTTATGTATTTTTGTCGTTTTAAATTAGTTGTAATTTGAATCATTAATTGATATTGGCATTGTATTTTGATTTGAATTTTTTGTCGTAAATCAACTCAAGTATTGTATTTTGTTTTATTTGATTTTTTCTCATCCGTACCCCCATCCCGTAAATCCTGGATACGCCACTGATGGAAAATCAACTACTCCTATTGAATCTTGATACTCCTTATTGTATAGTGTTGTCACTTCGTTTTAATTTTTTTATATTTCCTCTCATATTGCTACCCCAAATTATTATGAGGAAGAAATATGATATGTTTTCAAAAAAATTACAATATATTATATTTTATTTCAAGCATAATAATATAAGATAATTAAAAAAACCAAACACTCATTTTTTAATGTTTTCAAAATTTGAACAATCCATAACACGATAATATAAAACTACTAGGCATAACAATAGTTCATAAAAAAAACCCCTAAAAAAACATACTATGTATATAGTTCTCAACTTCTCATCACAAAGTTAGTAGAATAAAAAAACTCAACGTAGAGACTTGACGAAATTTTGGAGCCACAGCTTGCGAAGAGGTTCACTCTTTGTCAAGAAAGCCTTAGCTAGCATTTCACGCTCAACTAAGTGATCAAAAGCAGCAACACAAACGGCTTCTTCGACATCATCCATTTTCATGATCTCTTCATAAAGTTTCTGCACATCAAGTTGGTTGTCAAAGTAGACACGAACAAAGAAATGTTATTCACAATTGAACCAGAATTCACAAGTTATCAACAGAATTTAACTAAATCAGCAGAATTTACAAAAGAGGGCAATATCACATGTTGCCTTTTGTAATAGTAAGAATGAGCAAAAACAGTAATAATGCAATTTTAATTAGTTCGATGCTTTTTATATGCATTCCACATAGCCAATGCTATGGCATCTCGCTTTTTCACACACTCTTTGGTTTCTTCACGCACTTCCTTCCGAGTAAGCGATGTTCTTGTGTCTTGTGATGCAATCTCTATGTCCGCCTCTCTTGTAATTGCATCATTTGGATCAACCCCCCTAAGGTAGTTATGTATTACACAACAAGCAAGAACCACATCCACTTGGGTTTCATATGACCAAAAAGGCTCTGCATCCAAGACACGAAATCTCTTTTTTAAAACTCCAAACGCCCTCTCTATACACATTCTCAGCGAAGAATGGCGAAGATTGAATAATTCTCGTTCATTCTCGGGAGGGTTGTTGGCATATTCTTTCAAGTGGTAACGAACACGTCTAAATGGAGGCATAAAACCTTTACGGTTCCGATACCCAGCGTCGGCAAGATAGTATTTCCCTACATCCGTAAATCATCATCAATAATTTATTCAATTCAAGTGAACTTTAGACTACTACTATCAATAAGAGAATATTTTACCTTCAGGAACGTTAAACCCCTTTTTAAGTGCATCACCCAAAACCCTTGAATCGTGAGCGGAACCCTCCCAACCAGCAAGGACATACGTGAACTTTAGATCAAAATCAGCAGCTGCTAGAACATTTTGCGTTGTTTTATCCTTTCTTCCCCGAAATCTCTCTTGCATCTCAAGAGGAACAGATGCACGTACATGGGTCCCATCTATAGCTCCTATGAAGTCTTCAAACCAAGGAAAAAATCTAGGATTGTTCTGAATTTCTGGTTGCAGATCAGTTCCCGGTGGTTTCACGACATATGGATACAATCGAAGGATTGCTTGGAGCATAATATGGAAGTAGCAATGTATAGTCCACTTAGATCGAAAAAATCTTCCCCCAACATCCCGAAATCTTACATTATGACCGAACACGTATAGAAAAAGTAGTACTTGCTCCTTGACGCTCATTTGCTTGCTTTCCGACAAAAGTCCCTTTTCAACTAAAATATTACACAAGCTAAAAAAAGCACTAGGTCTCATACGAATCTGCCCAAGACAATGACTATCACCACAATGTAAAACACTATCGATATTAGCCTCCCTCAAGTTATCCCTATTAACATAAGGTTGCCTAATTATTTTAGGTCTTCTAGTCCTAGATTTATTTACTTTAAGAAAAGCAAGGACGGATGCAATAATGGCAGCAACAACACCTATGATCATGCCTTTACGGATTATCTACAGATATTTGAAAAATTAAAAATAAAATCAAGGAAATTAGTTCCTGAATACAGAGAACATATAACAAATTATTAATGGGCAAAACAGATTATTACCTGAGACTTTTGAACATCGTTCGACTCCATTGTAGTATCCTAACTTAAGACAAACCAGAAAGAAAAGTCAGCAACTGAGGTAACATGAAAACAAACAATAGAGCTTGCATTGGAAACTTACCCTACATAAAAATGAAAAAAAAAAATACAATGACTACACACATTAATCCCAAGCCATATGAAGTATTCTTTGATTTTCAAGTGTAATAGCCCAGATAGGTACTATTATCAAGTCATTTGATCCATTATTTGAAGTTTATACCAACCAGGAACTTGCTACCAATTCAACATATAAAAAGTCAAAACTCTAATTGCTAATGTTGTAGAGGTTGAATTTGAAATCAACCATAACCAAATTGAACTTGAGTTGGGATTCTTGCAGCAACAACCAACAAAAAACAACTAATCAAAACTATATCAAATAATCAAAACCCTAGAAATAATTGGACTTATTAACCTAAACTAAATCAAACAAATTTGCAGCAAAAATACCCTAAGAATAAACGAATTTCGTGCAAAAAGAACCATAAAAACAATCAAATATTTCAGCAAACAAACCCTAAAAATAATCGAATGTTGCAGAAAAATAAATATGTAACAAATTTGAACCCTAAAAAATCCTAAATTTTTGAAATTTATAAGAGGAAAATAGAGATTAGAACAAATATGTACCAAATTCGACGAATTGAGAAGATGTATTAAGAGAATCTGCTTCAAAATGGCGTGAGATTTTCCAGTTTGATGAGAGAGAAAGTGTAGATGAGAGGGAGAGCTAAGTATAGATGAGAGAGAAAGTC
This sequence comes from Beta corolliflora, assembly GCA_947648045.1. Classification (NCBI taxonomy): domain Eukaryota; kingdom Viridiplantae; phylum Streptophyta; class Magnoliopsida; order Caryophyllales; family Amaranthaceae; genus Beta; species Beta corolliflora. The sequence continues at coordinate 4,489,287 of CANSZD010002921.1, read as the reverse complement.
GGATGCTCCAAAATGTCGAGAGAAGGAAAACGTTTTCCTCCTAATTTTGGGGGAAAATGTTTTCATTATGGTGGAAAACTATTTTACACTCTTATTTTACAGCCTAATTTTCCAGCCCAAACCAAACAATGGAAAATAGGGAAAATAGTTTTCAGTGAAAACCTTTTACGCCCTACCAAACGGAGCCCTAATGTAACTTCAGCTTGCATGTGGGAGTGCAGCCGTGGACAGTATGTTGGAACAAAAAAAGATCTGATAATGCCTTGAGAAAGTCACAAATAGGCAACAACACAGCCATACCAAAATGTCACTAAGTGTACTTACATGCTGTTGGAGATACTCCTGCTACTACCTCCGAGCAATGCACTAGATTATTCCCAGCTGCATTACACTTGATTACTACCCTTGTAACTAACTCCCTCAGTTAGTTAGTTTATATGGACAGCTGTCCAAACTCAGCTACTAAGCTTATATGCTTTTCTTCTCTCTCTAGATTCTTTCTACTAGTATATATAGTTAGATCCTTTCTCATGTAAGATTATTCATTCAATAATACAAACACATTTAAGCTGAATTCTCTCATTCTCTCAAAGTATGAAAGTTGTTCATATTGAATAAATTGCTTCACTCATTTGTTTACAGTTCTAAAATGGATTGATCTATACTTCTAACATGGTATCAGAGCTCTCGTAGATCAATCGAAATTCTCATCATTTCTTCCGCGCAATTTGATCAAAATTGTTGAGGTATTCATTCAGTTCTTCTTGCATTAATTTCTGGAAATGAAATTTTGAAAATCAGATTGAGTACAACACCAGAACGAAATCTAAACTTGATTTGTTTGAATCAAATTCAAGTTAATCTCATTCCTACTTTGAAATCTTTCATATCTAGCTGTAACTTACTGTGATTCTGTTGAAATCAGAACTTGCATTCTTGCTGAAACCATATCTTGAATTCTTTGTTGATCATCATAGATTTCTTCGGAAACTTCCTGATTTCTTTCTTTCTACCTGAAACTCCTTGTTTTCTTTGAGATTTTCCTTGAATTCAATAATTTTTTGATCCTTATATCTTCATCATGCCTGAAATCAATACTTCTGAAAATGATAATACCACCACAGATCCTTCACTAAATCCTACTTCACCATATTATATTCATCCTTCTGATAGTACTAGTATGCAACTTGTTTATGAGAAATTTAGTGGATCTGGATACAATGACTGGAAAAGGTCCATGTTGATTGGATTATCTGCTAAAAATAAACTTCCATTCAAGACCGGTACTCTGACCAACCCTGCTGTTGATTCTCCAACATACAAAGCATGGACTCGATGTAATAGCATAATTATATCTTGGGTTTTGAAAGTGTTAGATATTACAATTGCACGAAGTGTTTTATATTTTGAAACTGCAAGAGAAATAATCTTGTCTTTCTGAATTGACGTAAGATATCCTCTAACCACTCCCAATAGCAAGGAATGTATTTGAATTCAACTCCAAAACGCATGCTAGAGCTCCACCTAGCTTCTTTTCGGGAAAGGCGTGCATGAAGTGTGTCTAGTGCTTTGGTCTCAGTGCATGCTCGGTGATGGGAGGCGAGAAGAATCGATTTGGATGATCTTTGGGCGGATGAGTTGCCTTCGCAGATGTCCTTCCACCAACGCTTCAAGCTAGGAGGGTAATGTGATATGGGCCAATGCTTCGCAAAAGGTCCAATCATGGGGCGAAATGCACGAAATTGTGTTTTATGTCCATTGTTTGCATCGTCAGTAATCTCCATGTGGTCTTCAGTGGATGTCTTGGCGGATTCAAATCGCACCATGCTATTATTGTTCCTAAAAATAAAAAAGGGAGAAGTCAAAATACATATATATGTTTATATATTATATATATATAAAAAGAACGAAAAGCATACAATAGTATAGTCCTAGCATTAGATATTGATATTGTGGTATGATACCATGATATATACAATAAGACAAAAAAAAATTCATCAAAAAAAAAAAAAAAAAAAAAAGAAAGGAAAAGAGAGGATACAAACACAAAAGAGAAAACGTGGGCTATTATCAGTATATTGCAACTACAGTCTACAACTAAAAGCTTTATTATATGGCCCATATATGTTCAAAGTAACAAAAAAAAGGAGAGAAGAAAAAAACAAAAGGGCAGTCGACATATTGTAAATTTGTAATACAAAGCCAAGATACATACACCTACTCACCAACACACTCATGCATACACCTAGTCACGTCCTCCACTTCAAAAGTCAAGCCCTCCCATAATACAGGAGAAAACTAAAACCACACCAAGACAAAAAAAAATCATCATCAACAACATGGAGCAGTAAAACGAACAACAAATGGGTATCATCAGCAGTGGCGGATTTACTTAGGGTCACAGTTGGTCACGTGACCAACTATTATTTCTATAAAAAAAATTCATTTGAAGCGTCATTCTTCTCTCACACGCGAAATAACCCAGTCTTCCTCTTTCTCTCTCTTTCTCCTTCGCGAATCCCACGCGAAAAAACCCTAAGTCGCCGCACTCTTTGCTAGATCTTCAGATCTTCAGTAGTCGTTCAGCGAGTTCAGATCTTCGGCGTCATTCTCTCACACTTGTGACTCGTCGCTGCCTCGCCGGTCACTCTTTGCTAGAGGACATTATACCATTCAGACGAACCCTAACTCGCCGGTCAGTTTGTAATTCTTTCTGTATTTTTTGTAATTCTTTCAGTCTTTATATCATTTTCGAAAAATTGAAATTGTTTTGTTTTGTTTGATTTTGTTAGGGTTTTGGACTGATTGGTAGGTTGTGGTTCGATTTTGCGAGATCTAAATAATTGTTGATGTTGTGTTAGGGATATCACTGACGTAAATCTGTATATTCTATGCTAAACATCAACTTTTGACTCAATAATATTGATAGATTTTTTTTTTAAGAAGATGAATCTGGGTTTTGATGTTGAAAAGACTGGGAATTTCAATTTCTTTGAGATCCTTCCGTTCATAAAATTACTTGATCCGTATAAAAAAAGCTCGTCTTTTACTTAAAAAAAATGAGCATTATTTTGAGTATTGATTTGTTTTTGCTATGTGGTGTTGATATAGTTGGAGGAATTCACCTGCTTGAATTGGGATTATGAAGGCACTGTAGAGATCTAAACTCCCCGGACTTTGAGGTGTGTAGTCTTATTTATTCCTGTGTCTTTTTATGCTTGTGTGCATTGAATCATAATAATTTTCTGGTGATATATTGATTTTGGATAAATAACTATAAGAACAAGCAGAACTATGGTGTTATGTTGCACTACTACTACTACCAGTTGAACTAACTGTTGATTTCTATTCCTATTATCTTCAAATAATTTGGATGATATGATTCGATTCCATGAAAGCATATGCCAGTGGACTTTTATTGAATAAAGAAAAGTATTTTCGGTGCTATCTATTCGAGCTAAAAATTGAAATGGCAGAGTGCAGATATTTATAAGTTATAACTCTCAATGATCTTTTAAAGGAGCAATGTATGAGTAACAAATTAACAATCCTGATCATGTCATGATTAAGTTTCCATTACTCTTGCCAATCCTGTTTTAGTATTTTTAGAATTGGACCTATCATGTGAAGTTTTCGGAAAGGCCATGAATGAGCCTTTGGTTTTATGTGTTTTATGTGCTGGTGGAATTAGTTGAAGATGGATAGGATTCCCTCTAATGTGAAATTATTTGGTATATATGCATAATGCGTTGATATGAGATTAAATTTGCATCGTTTAAGTGAATTTGATTGATATGTTTAACAAATTGAATTGTTGTATCTAATTAAAAATTATAATTTAAATTTCACAATGAAAAGAAAGAAAACGCAACCGAATATCTCAAGTTTTTTTACTAAATCGGTATCGAAACATGAAAACTCGTCGAGAACAATTGTAACAATTTTTAGGTACTATTTTATTATAATATGAACTATTATTAGTCATGAAATTATTTTAATTGAAGTAGTTCTTTTTTAAATTCATGGATTATATACGTGTATCCGAACCCGTACCCGTACTTGTACCCATATCCGTCTCTGTGCAACCTAGTCGATAGTGACCAACTACTCATAAATTCCTGGATCCGCCACTGCCTACAGTTATAATTTAGTTATACAAACTACTTTTTGTACCTAACTGTAACACCCAAATAATTCTCTCTTTTCTAAAATACCTTTTAAATACAAATAATAGAGAATTATCAAAGTATTATCGCCCGTGTGATAACGTATCGGCTTATTCAGAATTTTGCAGCGGAAAATATATAACTAAACTTTTAGAATTGAAATATAATAAATAAACAAAGTACTTTAAAACCAAACAACACTATTAGCTACACAAGCTCTCCACCAGATCCCCATGATGCAACATCTGCAAACCTGTAGATTTCAATGCACTAAAGAATCTGCTCACCAAAATGGGTCATCACAGGATCAATAAGGCAAAGCCACGATCAACACATACAAACAAAGCACGTAATCAGCAAAGCTGAGTACTACATAATAATACATAAACATTCCTAACATGATACTAATAAATGATAAGCAGGGCTAAATAATAACATAACAATCTAACAATCTGCAGACAACTTTTACTGAACTACACTTTAACCATCTTTTTAATACTTTAATGGAATAGTTATTGGACCGAGTTGTCTAACTAAAAACCAGCCTTCACCTAGGAAGACGAAATACGGGCGCGACTCCGTATTCCATAGCGACCTGTGATATCGAGGAACCTTTGAATAAAAATAGGAACGGTGATCAATCCAATTCCCAGAAAAAGCCATGGCACGCTCACCATGTACCCCAACTCCTGATTGTCCAACTTCAGACGTGCACCAGTCTAAAGTTTATTACTATCCACGTTACACTTTACATGATTTACAGAATTTAAAATCGCCTACAGAGTAATCTCCGCCTAAAACACCAATAGAATTTAAAATCAATACTCCCAATAAATTCCAGCAACTTTAAAATACTTTAAATCCCCTTTAAAAATATTTACAAGTTGTTTTTATCATTAAAACCTCAATTACTTATATTACCTAGCATAATACTATTATACTAGTCATTAAAATCCATAAAACTCCATTAATAACAACCTTTCTAAAATTCCAGCAACTTATAAATTATTAAAACTTCCTTTAAACATACTTAAACATGCTTAAATTCATAAGTTAAATCAATTTCATAGTTTTTAACATGCTACTATGATTTTCCAATCTTTAACACCCTAAAAATTCATGCTTTGGATAATTAAAACTCAATCTAAATATAATAATCAAATCTGAAATTTTATTCTTTCAATACATATTTTATATAATCATAGATTCACCATTAAAACAGTAAATTAAAGCCTCTAATTATAATTAGTACTAAAAAAAACATAAAAACATAATCTTTGATCAAAACTTGAGGAGGAAGAAAAGAATTAAACCAAACAAAGAAGAGAACATGAAGGAAAGGCGCCGGCAGCACTCAGGGCAGCGGCGGCAGCAGCAGGTCGGTGGTGGTGGTGGTGATTGTGGTGTTGTGACGTTTCTTGGTGAAGAAGAAAGTGTTTCTTGGAAGAGAAGAAAGAAAAACCGAGAGGGAGGAGCAAGAGAGGGCGCCGGTTTTGAGGGAGTGAGGAGAGAGAAAATAATGTGTGGGTAAAATATTTGGGTTCAATGTATTTATATGGGTGTTTCCCTTGTGGACTTAGGAAAAGGCAATTGGGCTTCAAATAGAGTTTGATTATGAATAGGAATGATGATTGAACTCCTAACATCACTAGAATTAGTATTTGGGTTCCTCAAGCCCACCTAAACTCCTTTTTCAAATCCAAATAGATATTTCAAACATTTCAAGTACTTTCAAAGCATGAATTTAATAAATATTTGACTTGGATAAATTATTAAAACAATTACTTTGACTTTCAAATAGTCAACCTTTGAAATATAAAACCATTAAATGCTAAAATATATTAAAATATAAATAACTATAATTAAAATATACTTATAAAATTTATAAAAATACGGGGGATTACAATCTACCCCTCTTAAAAGAAGTTTCGTCCCGAAACTTGACACGAAAACTCACACATTTTCAAAAGTTTTTCAACTCTACTCCTATTGGAGAAATACTTGTGCCACTCATGTGCACTCTTTTGCCAACTTACAATCACTTGTGTTACTTATGAACACCTTTTCTTATGCGGAGAATCTATTTATTTTGCACCAACATGTGCAAATCGCCAAAATAAGCATAAAAATGCATAAAAATACCATAAAAATAGGTAAAAAGCGCGAAATTCTATCGCATTCTACCCCCCTTAAAGAAAACGAGTTACGCCCTCGTAACTCACCTCAAGGAATAAATCTGGATACTTCTTCTTCATTTCAGCTTCAGCTTCCCACGTCGCCTCTTCGGACTCATGGTTCGACCAAAGCACTTTCACGATATTGACATCCTTATTGCGTGTACTACGCACCTTCTTATCAAGTATTTTCACAAGCCTTTCCTCATATGTGAGGCTACTATCAATCTGGATCCTCTCAGGCTCCAAGACATGGCGCTCATCAGGGATATAACGCTTGAGTTGGGAAATATGAAACACATCGTGCATCTTTTCGAACTCCATTGGCAAAGCCAACCTATAAGCTACCTTCCCAATTCTTTGTAGAATCTCATGTGGACCTACATATTTGGCACTTAATTTGCCCTTTTTCCCAAATCTCATCACACCCTTAGTTGGTGATACTTTCAGATCACTTTATCACCTACTTCGAACACATCTTCCCTTCGCTTCAAGTCGGCATAACTCTTTTGCCTATCTTGAGCAGCTTGAATTCTAGCCTAAATCAACTTCACATTCTCGACAGTCTCCTCAATGAACTATGTCCCCAATACTATGTTCTCACTAAAATCATTCCAGTAAATGGGAATTCTACACTTTCTTCCATATAATGCCTCAAAAGGTGCCATCTTAATACTTGCATGATAACTATTATTGTATGAAAACTCAATCAAATCTAATTGGTCTTCCCAATTACCCTGAAAATCAATAGCACAGGCTCTCAACATATCTTCCATAGTTTGGTTAGTCCTCTCAGTCTGACCATCAGTCGCAGGGTGAAAGGCATTACTCATTTTCAATGTTGTCCCAAGATTTAACTGGACCTTATTCCAAAATTTCGAAAGAAATCTCGAATCATGATCTGAAATAATATCAGTTGGAACCCCATGCAATCTCACTACATGCTTAACATACGTCTTCGTAAGTTGCTTCTTGTTCCATGTCTCCTTGATTGGAATTAAAACGGCCGACTTCGTCAGACGGTCCACGATAACCCAAATGGTATCATTGCCATTCCTTGTCTTAGGCAAATCAGTCACAAAATCCATTGAAATGGAATCCCACTTCCATCCAGGAACCTCTAAGGATTGAACCTTCCCCATGGGTCTCTTATGATCTATCTTGACTTTCAGACAGGTTAGACACTTGGACACGAACTCGGCAACTTCACGCTTCATGTTTGGCCACCAATAGATCTGCTTAAGGTCCTTATACAGCTTATCACCCCCAGGGTGCACTATATACGGTGTATTATGGCCCTCATCCATAAGACGTCTCTTTAGCTCATCACATTTTTGTGGTACACACCACCTCCCCTTGAACCTCAGACTACCATCATCATGAATCTTGAAATCAACTTCCTTTCCTTGACCCATCTTTTCTTTAATCTTCTCGAGATGCTCATCCCCAACTTGACCCTCTTTGATCTCGTCGAAAATTGACAACCCCAATGACAAGGCACTCAATCTTGCCTCGATCTCCCCAGGATTCAAGATTTCTAGGCTAAGTCTTTGCATATCTCGACACAACTTCTCAGGAACTATCAAGGCATTCATGCTATGACTCGACTTTCTACTCAACGCATCAGCAACTACATTTGCTTTCCCCTCATGATATTGGATGTCTAAGTCATAATCTTTTATCAATTCTAACCATCTCCTCTGCCTCATATTGAGGTCTTTCTGGGTGAAAATATACTTCAAACTTTTATGGTCGGTAAAGATCTTACAGGTTGCCCCATACAGGTAATGTCTCCAAATCTTCAAAGCGAACACAATAGCAGCTAACTCTAGATCATGGGTAGGGTAATTAGCCTCATAAGGTTTCAACTGACGCGACGCATACGCGATCACCTTCCCATTATGCTGTAACACACATCCCAAACCATTCTTTGAAGCATCACTATACACCTCAAATCCCTCATTCCCATCGGGCGGGGGTCAAAACAAAGCGGAGGTCAAACGTTCTTTTAAAATCTGAAAAGCTTCCTCACACTTCTCACTACACTCGAATTTTGACTCCTTTTTCATCAAATTGGTCATCGGTCTCGCTATCTTCGAGAAATCTCTCACAAATCTCCTATAATAGCCAGCTAGACCTAGGAAACTTCGGATATCAGACACATTCTTTGGAGTTGGCCACTCACTCACAGCTTGAATCTTAGCAGGATCTACAGAGACTCCTTCCGTAAACACATAGTGACCCAAAAATGCTACTTTCTCCAAACGGAACTCACACTTAGAAAACTTGGCATACAATTGATTCTTCCTAAGCGTCTCCAATATAATCCTCAAGTGCTCATTGTAGACACATAATCGTGTCTCCCCATTTAGTACCCTATGATAACCAATACCCTGCTCCAATTGGTCCGGATCGAGGAAAGAATAAAGAACGAGTTTAAATAAAATATTTTAAGCCCAAATTCATTTTCTAACTCATTTTATTAACCCATTTCTGAAAACCCTTTTTATAAATAATTTTATAAAAGCCCATTTTCTAAAACGTTTTAAAATACCTTTCAAAAAGCCCATCTTCGAAAACCTTTTAAAAATAGTTTTATGAAAGCCCAATTTAATAAAACCCCTTTTCTAGCCCAATTTAATTAATAGAATTAATTAATTATATTAATTAGTTTTATTAATAAAACTCTTTTATAAAAATAATCTTTTTCCAACATGTTTTTAAATATCTTTTATCTAGCTCTTTTTTAAAATCTTTATCTAACTATTTGATAAAAATCTTTTAGAGACCTATTAACTTTCGAAAACCTATTGCAACCTAACTACCTAAACCTATATATATTCTCCTAACAATTCACATCTCCGAACTAACTAATTTTTACACGGCAAACCTCTCAACACACCAAACTCTCACGGCACACATCCTCACAAAACCGACTCACCTCACAAAACCGACTCATCTCACGGATTGTCACCTCACTCCACGCTGATCATCACTCGTCAACCATCATCATACCATCCTATGCCTACTTAATCTACATCTTATTTTTCCATTCAATCTCCACGCCATAATTCTCCTGCTAGTCCTTAAAAAGATCTCACCAATTATCATCTTATAATCATTCATCTACCTACGTGCTTAATGCTCCCATATTTCCTATAAAATTTCTGTCGCCACATCATCATCACCATACTTAACAAACTCATACAAATCAAAGCATATACTGCACCCACGCATCATATTACAAAACAAACACAAGACATAATCTTTTTAAAGATTCGTTCGACATTCAATTTTCCAAGATCCGTACAAATTAACGACCCCGGACGGTGGTATAAATTCTGAGGGTCAACTAAATTAACTAACTTTCTTTTATTTCTTTATTTTTATTATTTTCTTGAAGTTACTAATATTCTATTCATGATGTAGATTGTTAACTCGTCCCTGCGATTGTAAGTATTGTATATATTATACTAACTCCCTGCAGTATTTTATTTTCATATTTTTATTTATTATTTTTATGAACATATTATTTTTCATGCCTGATTGCAATATTTATCGATCACCTTGTATTTATTGTTAATCAAGACCTAAATAAATGTTCTAACTAATTCAGATAACATGGACAACCTGCTAGCTAGGAACCTTGTAATATGATTGTCTAATAACTTACCACTAAAAATTAGTCTTTTGTGTGTTTCTTGAACCCATCTAGATTAATTATTTTAGGGTGCTTTAAAACATTGTTTGATTGTTCTATTGCATAAAATCTGTAATGAATCGTTATTTAGTAGAGGCCAGCAATGGGCAATATAGTTCCTGACTATATTGTACCCTCACCCCCGAACTCACTTTTTGGATCCTGACCATCTATGGAGTCATGACAGGGAAATCTACATTGGATAAGTCCCTAATTTGTCCCTACGGTTTCCCATATCCAAATAGGTTTATGATTTTTCCTTTAAAGAATTGTTGGCGACTTCAAAACATATTTTTAATAAAACCTTAACAATGGGGTAGTCAAATAAACGTGCTCACACCGCGTGTAGGCATTAAAGGAATTCAAAAATCCTACGCCTACAATTTGGCGACTCCACTGGGGAGGATTTTAAAAAATTAATTTTTTTAAATGAGTGGGTGAGACTTGAAAAATACGATTCATTCTTATTTTTATGCCTTAAAATAATATATTGTTTTGCATGTGCATGGCTATTAGCCACCATAAGGACAATCTACATTGCCTCATTAGCACATGTTCTATGTGTGAGGTCACCCCGGGGGGTTTGCGCTTTGTCCTTCCAAAAAGCTTCATGAGCGATAGTGTTGGATCTTAGTCATAAGCAAACCTACCCAACCATGGCAATGTGCTCTTGTTCCTGACTTGAGACTGGAGTGCGTCTTACACGTGGCCACCTCTTTAAACAGGGGTACGAAGCGTGGGATCAATCTCTTAGTCATGGACCCTTTTCAGCCTTAACATAAACCTGACCATAGTTGAAACGTAGAACTGGACTTTAGGTTGAGAGCTTTGCATATTATTATTCTAGTTGTGCATATTTGCGTGTGCTTGCCTCTAATTATTTTTTGGTACTACGCGAGTTTCGAGTCAAAATGGTCGAACGAATCAAACGAAAATCTGGAAGGCGTGTTCTTCAATGGATGCACGCCGCGCGCCGTTCTTCGCTCCACGCATAGCTCCTGCGCATCACGCGTCGCTCCTGCGTCCCACGCTCTTTACTCGCGTCCAGCGCAGAGCGCTGCGTCTGACGCAATGTCTTCCCTGCGTTGGGCGCACCTTACTCGGGTCCCCCGCTTTTTCCCGCGTTCGACGCATTCCTTTGTTTGCTTGCTTTGCTTCTCACCTACGAGTCGCGCGAATCTCATCCATGGTTATGACTTGCTGCATACATACTCGTTCCAATTTGTTCGTGTTCCTTGTGATTCTAGGATAACTAATATCCTATTTTCCTATCCTCTTTTTTTTACCACTTTATTCTTTCCTTCTAAAAAAAATCTCATCACCCTTTTCCTATCTATTTCATAATTTCTATCATCTTTTTTTCAAAAACTATATCTCCCATCCTTTTCGAAATTTCATCCTCATCTTTTTTTAAAAATTTCATCCCATCTTTAATCTCCTATCTACTTCAAAAATTCTATCCCCACCTTTTTTCAAAAAAAAAATCTCCTTTTTTTCCCTATCTCATATCTTTTTCAAAAATTCATCCTTTCATGTATATATCAATTAGGATTTTTTTTAGTGTCCATCTTGTTGTAAAAGTCTCATCCACCTAGGAATTCTAACTGCACTAGAAGTCCGTCTGACCCAAATGTCTAGATTCATCCAGTTTCACTCCATTTAGAGTTCTTAACCTCGTCTAACTCTATCCATGTTAGAAGTCTTAATCCTGTCTAGGTTCATCCATCTAAGAAGTCTAGGGTCGTTAGAATTCTTGCCATCTTAGAAATCTATAATCCATAGAAAGTTTATGCATAATAGGAGTCCAAATCCATTAGAATTTCGTCCATTTTAGGAGTCTAGGTCCACTAGAGTTTCATACATATTAGGAGTCTAGCATCCTTGAAAATTTGTCGAATCTAGAATTGTAACGTCATTAGAAGTCTATCAAGTCTAGGATTCCGAAGTCATTAGAATTGCATATCAATTAGGACATTATTCATAACTAGAGTCCCTCTGCATTGCATAGTCCATCATTCATGCACTTCATGCATAACTAGAGTTATTAGGCATTTAGGAGTCTCAGTGCATCCATACTCTTCATTTCATGCCTTCCGCATTTAGTAGTCCTGGACTACAAGCGATCTGATTCCCTCTTTTGGGATATGTAGGCAGCCTTTACAGGTTCGAACGCATAGATTGAGTCATGCATCCAAAAAATTCATTCATACATGCATTAAGTCTAGGTGCATTAAAAAAAAAATCAAAAAAAAAATCATCATGCACATAGGATATTCAGATTCGTTCATAGAAGCTCAACTCTTTTAAAACAAACACACATTCTCCCATTCCATTCCTTTCTCTCCATCATCGCCCCTGTTGGATGATCCATTGTAGGAAATACGCAATATGTCAAGAACACTTCAAGAACAAGTTGATGAGTTGAAGGGTACACTGGTAGATCTTGTAGCACGTGTCATCATACTAGAGGCACACCCTGTTATTCAAGAGAATTGTAATGCAAATATACAATAGGATGCCTAATGCAAATACCATAGAGGCAATGGACACAATACTGCTTCCTGCTACAAGTTAAAACAGCTTATCCAAGATATGGTAGACAATGGGAGGCTTACAATCACTACTGCTGCAAAAATTCCAAAGATAATGACCTCAATGTCATAGAAGTAGACATATTTTCGAGCCCAATCATTCATTAAAACACAAGGACTCGCTTAGGTCCAGTTGAAAAGTATAAACCTCTTCTCTTTTCGCTTAGAAAGAGATCTCATGAAGATAAAACAACGAAGGTGTCTCGTCACGCGACGTAGGAGTCTAGGCTTATGATTTCATTTTCTGTGTCATCTCTCTTGTTTTTCCCAGTCTAATATGGGATTTTCCCTCTTATTGCATGTACTTATAATTTTCATTCAATAAATGAGTATTTTTTTTTCTAACCTTGCACTACTGAGCATCAAATAAAATCACGATTGTCGCCTTAAAAGAAATGAATTTCTAATTGTCATGACTATTCTAATAAAGGCAATGAACAAATTGGCATGAAAGAGGCATCCCTTCCCTTCACTAGAACCATTCCTCCATTTCAGCTCAAATGCATAACACCCCTTTCCCTCTAACCTACCTTAGTGGAGGTACACTTGACATCAATTCAATGTAAAAGGCAAGTAAAAAAAAACAAAAAGCAACAAAACAAAAATCAAAGCAAAAGCAAAAAAAAAATCATGCAAAAAGTGCAAAATGTAAAAAAAAAAAGTGTTGCAAATATAAGCCTATCAATAGCTATGTCAAATGTACTTGTTTCAAAACCTTCAACCTTCAACTCAAACCTTCAACAACCAATAGGCCCTTGACACCCATGCACATTGCATTCCAACAAGCCATAAAAGACAAACCAAAGCCCGCTAGGTCGAAAACCCATAAGGGCGACTTAGGCAAAAGTCAGGGCACCTTCTTATTCATTAGCCTGAACTACGAATGGTCTGATTCTGCTAAAGATACGTAGGAAACCTCACCCTGAGGTTCGACCACTTTAAACCAAGCCAAACCTACATCATTATCTACCCTTGCCAAAGACCTCTTCCAATTCAATGCTTAATTCATTGCAAATGGCTCCAAAGCAAAATGCTCGGCCACCATTAAAATGCTAAGAGCTACGACTGGCCTGATTCCATCGTGGATACGTAGGCAACCTCTTTTGAGGCCCGACCATTTTAATGCAAAACATATTTTTTAAGGCTCGCCTAGGCCCATGAAAAAAGCGCGATCGCCCAAAAATCATGAATTTTCAATGCTCATCCCTACCCTTAGAACTAGAATGGGATTTGAACCTGCATCATTGGCCTACCTCATTGCGTGAGTCGATTCATTATGACTCCGCCTTTTCTTATTCTAATCACTTCCTTTCTCTAAGCCACATTATCGCTTCTAAGCCAACCTTAGCATAACTTTTCAACACTCAGCGCTATGACCACACCTCATCCCTTGAGTGTTCTTTTCTTTGACCCTTCTTGTCTTTTTCACCTTAGGAACCCTATATGGAATCTTCGGTCGAAACTTCCACTAAGCGTGACGAGATATCTTCAAAAATCAAACAATCAAGCTGAGTCCTTCATAAACTCCATCTTACTGGGGGTTCATCACGGCTCCACACTGAAAATCATAGGCTCCGAGTATAGGCCTATAAGGACTTCATTACGAGTCCATACATGAAATATCGGCGGTTTTAAAACCCACACCGATGCAAGATTGAACTGATTGTATGGGCTCACTTAGGCCTTGACATACGAAACTCAAAGCGCATACAATTCAAGCATTACGAGGACTACAATGTATTCAAATCCAACAAATCATCCTTCATAGGCTCCATGTGTACCTTGATAAGGACTTCATTACGAGTCCATACAAAATATTGTGGGGTCCAGACTCATACGAGATCCTAACTGTTTTATGGGCTCACTTAGACCCGTAACAACGCATTTCGAATCAAATATAACTTACATGGATCATCCTTTGGGCTTTCCATTTCTCCTATTTCAAAAACAGTTTTCTAAAACGAAAATTTGAAGCTCCTAATGGAACGATCAAATCATCTGCATTAGTGTCATACCTCTGCATTAGTGTCATATCTCTACATTTGCATTACATATCTGCATCGTCCAAACATTGTGTCAAAGCATTGCATCCTTCGTCCTTAGCCATAGGATTCTAGCGTCAATCATCGAGTCACACATACACACGTATACACACACGATAGCACCTTTAAGTCTAGAGTACTAGAGGTCACTCTTTATAGGTCAAGTCTTTTCCTATCCATACACTAGCACCCACATCACGGGACACATGCATGCCCCCTAGTTGTTGTCTATAAATCTGTGTGTTATTTGTATTCGCAGGTACCCAACATTAAACGGCTCTATATGAGCTATATTCCGCCAAGGTCTGCGGACCCCTACAAATTAACAACATAAGACAAGTGCTATATACATGGTGCGTCCAGCGCACCGACAACGTTATGTCACGTACAACAATCTGCGTCCAGCGCAGCATACCACGCCAAGCGCAGGCCTGTGCGTCTGGCGCACAGTCCTGTACAGCACGCTTGGGGGCTTCTTAGCCATGTGGAGCCCACACACCTAATTCCCAAATGCATTCAAATGTTCGAACTTTCAAAAGTTGGCAAAAACGCAACCTTGCTACTCTGTGAATCAACTACAGCAACAGCCTTGGAGCGGGACAATAGCTCATTACAATCAGCTTTGGAGCGGGACAATAGCTCATTACAACAGCCTTGGAGCGGGACAATAGCTCATTACAATCAGCCTTGGAGCGGGACAATAGCTCATTACAACAGCCTTGGAGCGGGACAATAGCTCATTACAACAGCCTTGGAGCGGGACGATAGCTCATTACAACAGCCTTGGAGCGGGACGATAGCTCATTACAATCAGCCTTGGAGCGGGACAATAGCTCATTACAACAGCCTTGGAGCGGGACAATAGCTCATTACAACAGCCTTGGAGCGGGACAATAGCTCATTACAATCAGCCTTGGAACGGGACAATAGCTCATTACAACAGCCTTGGAGCGGGACAATAGCTCATTACAACAGCCTTGGAGCGGGACAATAGCTCATTACAATCAGCCTTGGAGCAGGACAATAGCTCATTACAACAGCCTTGGAACGGGACAAAAGCTCTACACATAGCCCTGGAGCGGGACCATAATAGCTCTACACATTGTCAACACCCTGGAGCGGGACCATAATAGCTCTACACGTCATCAACACCCTGGAGCGAGACCATAATAGCTCATGATTTCTCTTCACCTATATCATTTCATTTTTGCAAATTTACATTGATTTTACAAATTTGTTCATATATGTCTGTTCCTGAAACTTTTGCTTGTTTTGCAGGTACTGGCGTAAAAGAGTGATTTTGGATTGCAGAGCATCTAGAATCAGTCTCCGTCCCGACACGTATACTTTGACTTTCGGTTTTACAAACCTCAGTCAAAGTGGGGGCTTCTGTAGACACATAATCGTGTCTCCCCATTTAGTACCCTATGATGACCAATACCCTACTCCAATTGGTCCGGATCGAGGAAAGAATAAAGAACGAGTCTAAATAAAATATTTTAAGCCCAAATTCATTTTCTAACTCATTTTATTAACCCATTTCTGAAAACCCATTTTATAAATAATTTTATAAAACCCCATTTTCTAAAACGTTTTAAAATACCTTTCAAAAAGCCCATCTTCGAAAACCTTTTAAAAATAGTTTTATGAAAGCCCAATTTAATAAAACCCCTTTTCTAGCCCAATTTAATTAATAGAATTAATTAATTATATTGATTAGTTTTATTAATAAAAATCTTTTATAAAAATAATCTTTTTCCAACATGTTTTTAAATATCTTTTATCTAACTCTTTTTTAAAATTTTTATCTAACTATTTGATAAAAATCTTTTAAAGACCTATTAACTTTCGAAAACCTATTGCAACCTAACTACCTAAACCTATATATATTCTCCTAACAATTCACATCTCCGAACTAACTAATTTTTACACGGCAAACCTCTCAACACACCAAACTCTCACGGCACACAACCTCACAAAACCGACTCATCTCACGGATTCTCACCTCACTCCACGCTGATCATCACTCGTCAACCATCATCATACCATCCTATGCCTACTTAATCTACATCTTATTTTTCCATTCAATCTCCACGCCATAATTCTCCTGCTAGTCCTTAAAAAGATCTTACCAATTATCATCTTATAATCATTCATCTACCTACGTGCTTAATGCTCCCATATTTCCTATAAAATTTCGTCGCCACATCATCATCACCATACTTAACAAACTCATACAAATCAAAGCATATACTGCACCCACGCATCATATTACAAAACAAACACAAGACATAATCTTTTTAAAGATTCTTTCGACATTCAATTTTCCAAGATTCGTACAAATTAACGACCCCGGACGGTGGTATAAATTCTGAGGGTCAACTAAATTAACTAACTTTCTTTTATTTCTTTATTTTTATTATTTTCTTGAAGTTACTAACATTCTATTCATAATGTAGATTGTTAACTCGTCCCTGCGATTGTAAGTATTGTATATATTATACTAACTCCCTGCAGTATTTTATTTTCATATTTTTATTTATTATTTTTATGAACATATTATTTTTCATGCCTGATTGCAATATTTATCGATCACCTTGTATTTATTGTTAATCAAGACCTAAATAAATGTTCTAACTAATTCAGATAACATGGACAACCTACTAGGAACCTTGTAATATGATTGTCCAATAACTTACCACTAAAAATAAGTCTTTTGTGTGTTTCTTGAACCCATCTAGATTAATTATTTTAGGGTGCTTTAAAACATTGTTTGATTGTTCTATTGCATAAAATCTGTAATGAATCGTTATTTAGTAGAGGCCAGCAATGGGCAATATAGTTCCTGACTATATTGTACCCTCACCCCCGAACTCACTTTTTGGTTCCTGACCATCTATGGAGTCATGACGGGGAAATCTACATTGGATAAGTCCCTAATTTGTCCCTACGGTTTCCCATATCCAAATAGGTTTATGATTCTTCATTTAAAGAATTGTTGGCGACTTCAAAACATATTTTTAATAAAACCTTAACAATGGGGTAGTCAAATAAATGCGCTCACACCGCGTGTAGGCATTAAAGGAATTCAAAAATCCTACGCCTACACTCATCATGCTCCTTTTCATTCTTCGAATAAATCAGAATATCATCAATGAATACAACCACGAACTTATCTAAGAACTCATGGAAAATCCTATTCATCAAGTCCATAAATATGGCAGGTGCATCAGTTAACCCAAAAGGCATTACAGTGAACTCATAATGACCATAACGAGTCCTAAACGCAGTCTTAGGTATATCCTTATCAGCTACCCTCAACTGGTGATACCCCGAACGCAAGTCAATCTTCGAGAACACGCTCGCTCCATTCAATTGATCGAATAGGTCATCTATCCTAGGCAAAGGATATTTGTTCTTGATGGTTACACTATTCAATTCCCTATAATCGATGCACAACCTCATACTCCCATCTTTCTTCTTAACAAACAACACAAGAGCTCCCCAAGGTGATGCACTAGGCCTAATATAACCCTTATCGAACAGTTCTTGCAACTGCGTCTTCAATTCACTCATCTCCGGAGGTGCCATTCTATAGGGTGCTTTAGATATAGGTGCAGTTCCAGGAACTAAGTCTATGGTGAACTCAACAGCTCTAGCAGGCGGCATACCCGAAATCTCACTCGGAAACACATCCATAAACTCATTCACGATTGGAACATCTTCAATATTTACCCCAGCTTCTTTACTCACATCTTGCACACTACAGAAAAATAACTCACACCCCTTCTTCATCAACTTCTTCACTTGCATTGCAGAAATAACCCCAAAGTTCTTGGACTTCCCAAAACGTTTATATGAGGTCAACTTTCCCAAAGGGTTCTTTAAAACTACCTTTTGAACTTCACAGTCTATCTTGGCCTTGTATAAACTTAGCCAATCCATCCCCAGAATTACATCTAGGTCGCCCAGATTAAACTCTATCAAATCAGAAGGAAAAACACAGTCTCCTATCTTCAGAGGAAAATTTTTAAACAACTTGGTACACCTTATGGTCTCACCAGTAGGTATACTAACAGGCAAATCAATCACCCCAAAATCTACTATCCCCAGACTTTTAATGACAGATGACGAAATAAAAGAATAAGTTGCCCCCGAATCAAATAATGCTTTAACTAGCACGGAGTTAATAGAAAAAGTACCAGAAACTACATTGGCAGATCGTTCAGCTTCGTTGCAACTCATCATGAACAGTTTACCCGGAGCCTTGTTCTGGTTGTTTCTCTCATTAGCAGGCTTATTGTAGCCCCCTTGATTGTTCTGTGCCTCTACAGGCTTCGAACCCTGATTTCCTGACCGGTTAAATCCAGTCCTCGCTTGGTTACTACCCCCATTGCCATTTTGGTCTTTCTTTTGCTTAGCAAAGCACTCATACTCCCTATGGCCCTTCTCCTGGCAGTAGTTACAAGTCACTAGTTCTCCCTTGCAGTCTTTATCTGGATGGTTATTACTGCACTTCTTACAGTGGTACACTCTCTCAGATTGACCCTTATTATTATTGCCCTGATTATTCCTCCCCTGGAAATTCCCATTCCTACTCTTCTTGAAGTTCCCTTGATTTCCCCGAGCATTGAAATCCTTTCTTTTCTCACCCACTACAGCATTTTTCTTATCACGCCTCGACTGAAGACCATAGATGTGGCGGCTCTTCCATAAACAATATCTAAGGATGAAAAAGTTTCACCACCCAACCCCAGCTGGATTTCATCAGTCAAACCTTGCTCAAACCTTTGAGCCTTTAACTCCTCAGTGGCTACTACCTCAGGTGCAAACCTCGACAGTGCTATGAATTTGCTATAGTACTCAGAAATGGTCATAGTCCCCATCCTCAGGTTAATAAACTCCTGGGCTTTCTGTTTCCTCATAAAGGCAGGGTAAAACTTCCC
The DNA here is from genome assembly GCA_947648045.1 of Beta corolliflora. Lineage (NCBI taxonomy): Eukaryota > Viridiplantae > Streptophyta > Magnoliopsida > Caryophyllales > Amaranthaceae > Beta > Beta corolliflora. The sequence goes on along the minus strand of CANSZD010002921.1, from coordinate 4,469,668 downwards.
TCTCAAGGCAGTAACAAAAGAATCCCAATTGAATCCCTCAGCAGCACTCAGTCTAACCCCATTTTCTCTCCACCACAAATCAGCCTCATCCTTTAAGTACAGCACAGCCTGACCTACTCTCATATTCTCAGGACAGTTCTCTACAAAGGCATCATTTGATTTGACCATAAAGATCGCATCAACAAACAATTTCTCATGAAGTTACAACAATATTCAGAATAACCATCATCAATCATCCATGAAGAATATTCACATCAAGAACACACAGTTTATGAATCATGAATAAAATTCAATCATAACAAATAAAAATATTCCCCTTCGCGTGCCCAAAATAAATTCTTGCTCACTTGGATAACTAAATATTTACATTTTATTCCTCAAAAGATGTTAATAACAATTTTCTCAACCATAACACTGTACTTTTCCTAAAAAAAAATAAAAAAAAATAAAGGTACTATGAAATAAATTTAAACCACTACTGGACGAATTATCCAACATTATTCTTTAAAGCATAAATACATAATAAATAATCTAAGGTGAAACATCATCAGTCTTATCCTCTGATTCCCTGTAGTTTTCTGAAGTGAAAACCTCATCTTCAAATCCATCGATGTCCTCAGTATTATAATAAACATATCTTCTAAATCTCATGGATCTCCGTTTAGGTTGAGGCTCGTCCTCCTCTGACTCAGAATCAGTCTCACATCTCATAACAGCACAGTAGATGTCACTTCTGGTCTGCCCTCTAGCACGGTCAAACTCATGAAGAACCTCATCATCACTATCAGGCATGCCTGTTCTTAATACATTACGCATAATAAACTCTAGTTCGGTGTAGCTATCATCATCAGACTCATAAACTCCATCACTCTCATCATCACTGAGCACAATAGGGTTGTAATAGGTCCCTATTCAAGTAGCTTCTCTTTCAGACATGGCTAGGAATCTATAACAATAAATTTAACTTCTATAAGCAATTGGTACTCTCACTTAACGTATAATACCAACAATAAACAAGAAGCAAGAATAACCAACAACATAAAGCATAGGAATATCATAAACAGTTAGCAGGGAAGAAAAATATAATCATGCTGAACTAACTATTTAATGCAGACATATAATATTTCTACCCTATATGCCCTTCCTATACTACCCATCTCTCATAAAATAAACTAGAGTATTGAAAATTATTTAAATAAATAATTTCGAATTTATAGAGGAACCGAAAAAAAATAATTTTTTTTTTACATTATAGTTCGAAATTTTCGAACTCAATAAAAATAAATTTTCGGATATAAAAAAAATTTGAACCTCATAAATAAATAAAAAATGTTCGGACCTCATAAAAAAAAAATTCGGACCACAGAAAATAAATAAATTCGAATGCGAAATTCTATCGCAATCGTGAAAAAGAATTTCGAAGGTAATTTGAATACCATGAATAAGTAGGAGCTCAATTCTAAGAAATTCATTTTAAGTACTAGCTAGTTAGGCGCCTAAAGACTTAAAGTTGGCACGAAAGGCCAATAAAAACCTAAAGCTCCTAGATACCACTTTGTAACACCCCCAATAATTCTCTCTTTTCTAAAATACCTTTTAAATACAAATAATAGAGAATTATCAAAGTATTATCGCCCGTGTGATAACGTATCGGCTTATTCAGAATTTTGCAGCGGAAAACATATAACTAAACATTTAGAATTGAAATATAATAAATAAACAAAGTACTTTAAAACCAAACAACAATATTAAGGTTACTTCAAACCAAACTTAAATATAAAGTATCTACTAAAGCAATAGATAAAACAATCTGCTACACAAGCTCTCCATTCCCAGATCCCCATGATGCAACATCTGCAAACCTGTAGATGTCAATGCACTAAAGAATCTGCTCACCAAAATCGGTCATCACAGGATCAATAAGGCAAAGCCACGATCAACACATACAAACAAAGCACGGAATCAGCAAAGCTGAGTACTACATAATAATACATAAACATTCCTAACATGATACTAATAAATGATAAGCATGGATAAATAATAATATAACAATCTAACAATCTGCAGACAACTTTTACTGAACTACACTTTAACCATCTTTTTAATACTTTAATGGAATAGTTATTGGACCGAGTTGTCTAACTAAAAACCAGCCTTCACCTAGGAAGACGAAATACGAGCGCGACTCCGTATTCCATAGCGACCTGCGATATCGAGGAACATTTGAATAAAAATAGGAACGGTGATCAATCCAATTCCCAGAAAAAGCCATGACACGCTCACCATGTACCCCAACTCCTGATTGTCCAACTTTAGACGTGCACCAGTCTAAAGTTTATTACTATCCACGTTACACTTTACATGATTTACCAATTATTACTTGTTATGACACACAAGCAATACAGATAACATATAATCAAACATTCACAACTTAACTCCTTTTTATCTTAGGATTAAATAAACGATCATACAACTTACAACCCAAGATTAATTCCTTCTTATTTCAATCCTTCTTATTTGTTGAACCTAGCCAACAACCAACTTACCTTTCATAGGCATAAATTATCAACTTACCAAATACGGTCCACAGTCCTCATAGAGTAGTGAAAATAATAATATAAGGGAACACATGATTCAACTCAATAAATATATTAATTCCACCATGTGAATTAATAAATAAAGTTCCCAACCAACATGCTTGCATTAATATTCCATACAAACATGATATTCAACTCATAAATAATTCTTAAAATCAACATGTTCGCACACAGGCATAAAACATGTAAAATTCAATCATAATAGAAATCATATATGAACTCACAAAAGTTCCTATACATGATACTACATAACTTTTCCTTCCTAAAAATCATGATACTACATCAAACAACACATAGGTATGTACGTACCTTGTGTAGACAAATTGGTAGGCCACCTTTAATCACCTTAAAAATTGCCTACAGAGTAATCTCCGCCTAAAACAACCAATAGAATTTAAAATCAATACTCCAAATAAATTCCAGCAACTTTAAAATACTTTAAATCCCCTTTAAAAATATTTACAAGTTGTTTTTATCATTAAAACCTCAATTACTTATATTACCTAGCATAATACTACTATACTAGTCATTAAAATCCATAAAACTCCATTAATAACAACCTTTCTAAAATTCCAGCAACTTATAAATTATTAAAACTTCCTTTAAACATACTTAAACATGCTTAAATTCATAAGTTAAATTAATTTCATAGTTTATAACATGCTACTATGATTTTCCAATCTTTAACACCCTAAAAATTCATGCTTTGGATAATTAAAACTCAATCTAAATATAATAATCAAATATGAAATTTTATTCTTTCAATACATAATTTATATAATCATAGATTCACCATTAAAACAGTAAATTAAAGCCTCTAATCATAATTAGTACTAAAATAAAACATAAAAATATAATCTTTAATCAAAACTTGAGGAGGAAGAAAAGAATTAAACCAACACAAAGAAGAGAACAAGAAGGAAAGGCGCCGGCAGCACTCAGGGCAGCGGCGGCAGCAGTAGGTCGGCGGTGGTGGTGGTGATTGTGGTGTTGTGACGTTTCTTGGTGAAGAAGAAAGTGTTTCTTGGAAGAGAAGAAAGAAAAACCGAGAGGGAGGAGCAAAAGAGGGCGCCGGTTTTGAGGGAGTGAGGAGAGAGAAATAATGTGTGGGTAAAATATTTGGGTTCAAGGTATTTATATGGGTGTTTCCCTTGTGGGCTTAGGAAAAGGCAATTAGGTTTCAAATAGAGTTTGATGATGAATAAGAATGATGATTGAACTCCTAACATTACTAGAATTAGTATTTGGGTTCCTCAAGCCCACTTAAACTCCTTTTTCAAATCCAAATAGATATTTCAAACATTTCAAGTACTTTCAAAGCATGACTTTAATAAATATTTGACTTGGATAAATTATTAAAATAATTCCTTTGACTTTCAAATAGTCAACCTTTGAAATATAAAACCATTAAATGCTAAAATATATTAAAATATAAATAACTATATATTAAAATATACTTATAAAATTTATAAAAATACGGGGGATTACACTAACTATATAATAATTGGGTTTGTTTTGTTTTTCCAAATAAATAAAAATAGAAATAAGAATTTGATTTGAAAAACAAATCCTAGTGAACATAGGTTTCACATGGTATATATATATATATATAAAAGAAAAAAAAAAGGGAAACAAAACCCTATTGGAGTGTAATCAGCCGTTTTCATTATTTTTTCCCCAAAGACTTATCTCTCTCCTCTTTTCTTCTCCCTCCTCGTCACTTTTCTTTCTTCTCCCCTGCACTTCTTCCTTCTCCTCCTACGCCTTCTCCCCTGTGTTGCGTCGACCATCATCGACGTCAGGGCTTGTGTGATGTGCGAGGCTTCGAGCGTGTGCGAGGGTTGAGTGTGTGCGGTGCTGTACGAGACTCGAGGGTGCGAGTCGAGCATGCTGTGCGAGACTCGAGGGTGCGAGCGTTCGAGGTGCTGTGGTGCGAGGCGAGGTGTGCGAGTGTTATGGGCGTGCGAGATCGAGGAGTGTGGTGTGCGCGGTGTCGTTGTGCGTGTTGTGGGGTGCGACGAGTGGTGCATGTGTGGGCTTGAGTCTTCGAGCGTTGTGGTGAGTGGTTGGTGCTGCTGCCGGAGTTCCTTGCGTCGCGTCGCCGGTGGTTGTCGCCGGCGAGTCAGTCTGGTATAAAAAAAAAAATTCCTTCCTACTTTAATTTAAAATCTGATTTCATAATTCTTATATATATATTTGTTTAAGTTTTTGTTGTTATAAACAAAGTATAATATAAGTTAAAAGAAATCAGATTTACAAACATCTTATTATTAGTTCCAAAATATGCTAGTTCAATGAAAATTATGAAGGGGAAGTTTAAACGACAAGAACGACTATTTTTATTATTCGAACCTCAATATTTTACATAGTTAGATAATATGATTTTTATTAATATTATCAAGGATTTAGTATTGAATTACTTTTATTATTCGATTAGGTCCCAATTTCATAAGCGGAACGTTTTAAGTTAGACAGCGAAGATTCTCTGTTATAAGGTACGTACGCGTACTAGTTCAGTTAGATACGATAGTATCATGTCTAAGTTTGTTAAATCTTTCGTTGAAACCTAGAATCATGATAGGGAACAAATTGTATGGTTATGATTGATGAGATTGTTTGGTAACATGAAATCAATTGGAAATTTGAATGTATTTCCTTGTTGTATGGCTTGTGAATTGGAATTAACTGTTATTTGAATGCGAAATTCTATCGTATTACAAGCATGAAACGAGAATTGGATTGGAATTCTATGACTAATGGTTGTAGCAAGGATTTTATAAGAGGTTGCCTAAACTAAAGGATTTTATAAAATAATCATATGCTTAATGTTGTATGAATGAGTATCACTAAAAAGTATAGTTGGCGATAAACTTGTAGTCGGACTCCCTACAAGCTAAGTAATGAACAATGGGGGGAGTGTGGGACATGTTCTACACTCCTACGCAGGCCTGCTGTGATGATAGTAGAGTCCTTATAAATTTTAATAACTCAAATAGGCTGAAGGTTTCATACGATCTTGGGGGTATGCATACTAAGGTGATGGGTGTGGAATGGAACGAAACCGTATTTACATTCCATCTAATAGACCAAGTTGTCTATTAAGGATTAAGTAGCCCGTATGATTCTAGAATGATGACGGTGCCCGTTCGATGCCAATTAAATTGTAAAAACGGAATTTAATATTTTTGTAGTATCATGTTTAGGATTTGTTATGATATTTCTGATTTTGCTTAGTGTACTATTTAATAGTTTTAGTACGTACTCAGCCTAGCTGATTGTTTGTTATTTGTGTTTGCTTGTTGACCCTGTGATGAACCATTGATACTTCAATGGGGAGCAGATTAGGTATGCTGACGGTGCTGCATAAGTTCGGGCATGAAGGGGATACACTTTAATTTATTAGTAGTTTAAGAAACGAGTTTTATGAACTATTAAAATGTTTTAGTTGAACTTTTCAGAGTTTATTTATAATCTATTTTGTTAATGGTTTGAATAAAAGGGGTCAATGATGATTCCCGAGTTGTAGGAATAAGTTAACATTTTATTTCCGCTGTAATATATATTAAGATACTATTACTATATAGCTAGGTCCTATTGTGCGACTAAGTGAGTTGTTAACATAATGCTTGCAACAAGTACAATGGACTGAAGTGGTAAAAGGTTAGTCCCACAACATGTTCTCTAAGTAAAAGAATGAGAAGAAAATTTAGGAGAAAAACAAAAGATAGAAAGATTACCTTCACCAATTCATCAAACACCTTTTTTTTTCTTTTTGCAACATCTTCTTATCAGCATCACACCCAAAGCCTGAATTAGATAGCATTCCCGCAAGTGCACTGTACTTCTCGGACTAATGTTTGATCCTTGACTCAATATGTGGAACAGTTCTCAAGCCACAAGTAGAAAGCACAACTTTTATCATCTCTTCAAGCTTATTCATGTAACCACTCTTGAAACCGCCTTCACTTTTCCACTTAGGATCACAAGACAACTCATATAGATACCTTAGGAGCACAATATCTTCTTCAAATGTCCAAAATCTTTTATTTTTACCTCTTCCTCGATTACTTCCCTCTTGCTAACTTGACTAACTCTATCACTTTCCATCCTATATATTTTTATACATATATGCAAAATGTATGAGATTAGCCAAAATTTCTACATAATTTAGTAGATATGCTCATAAAATCATCTCAAGAAACTATCAAATGCACACTGATCAGCTATACTAATTATTGAGAGTAAAATAGACCCAGTATGATTTTCTCTCTCCTAGGCACATAATTTTGAAACTGACCAAACTCAACATTGTGTGATATAATGAGGAAGCAATGACAAAAAGCTACAGTAAAAACAGAACACTTAAAGCACCATTAGACATGCCAAATCAAAAGACCTAAGGTTAATGCACACCATTATATTAGTAAATTTGAAGTGAGCTTAGTAGCCTAGAGAATGCACCCCAGTAGCCACAAAATCCTGCCATTAAGTATGGCATAAAACATGTGTTAATGCTCTCCAATAAGCAAAGCAACCCATACGTAAACTTAGTTATACAACAACAAAAGAGTTCAGTTGGGGAAAAAAACTGCAAAATACTGTCAGCAGAGACAAGGAGTATAACTTAGCCTTACAAGTGAGGGAACCATGTTTTACTATTCTCATTAGATGCAGAAAAATTTACAACTTTGTATCAAGTGGCTGAAAAAAGAGGAAGTAACAGTTGGGCAAGAGAGAAAAAGAAACAGGAATAGAAAAAAGAAAGAAACTTAAAGCTGCTGATGATTAAACATCCAGGAGCTTTATCTCAAGTATTATTGACCAGTACATATGTGTATGCCAATGTAATAGTCAAGATAACGAGGATACAAAAATAAATAACAGCGTGGATAAAAATAGAGATCCCAATAGCAGAAGGAAACAATTGTATTGGGATAAAAAGAGCATGCAAACACACCCAGGCAAAATTTTGAATACAAGAAGTAGAAACACATAACATGTTACAGGCAGGTGCAGGCAACACAAGATTAAATACCATAAAGTACCAAAAATTGTCTTCACATCACTATAATGTATGAAACAACTTTGTTTTAAGCTAAATCTTTTGAAGTTTATACAAGCTCTAAACTATTACAGAAGATACCATATATAGTCATACCTGTCCACCTCTCCCTCTCCAACCATTAAACATATCTTGGGCTAATCTGTTTCTAAGATTTGTCCACTGATCTGAAGTTGTGACACTTGTAATGTACTCCGATTCATCATCAGAATGATTGTTGGAGTCATCATCAGAACTTAGCTCTCCTTCCTCTATATCATCGTAGCATCACTTTTCTAATTAAATTATATAATAGACAACAAGCCATCATAATTCGACCTTGAGTTCGAATGGGAAAAAATGAAGGACTTCTAAGTATAATCCTGTAACAGCCCACTACTAATCACAGCTAAACCAATCATAGTTAGTCCTAATCAGCGGAAGCACATGAACTAATTGTACCGGAGGCTGTCACCTGCTGGAGTCGGAGCAATTAAAATACAAACTTAAATACATTTATGATGAAAAATGCTTATTATAATACAAAAAATATAATAAATCGTAATTTAGAAATCATTAAACAAGTATTATGTTCGTGGCACCCGTCTCTGCCATAGCGCATTAACTTCACATATTCGTGAGGTTTGCTTGACTTCGTACCTTGGGATAATCTGTATAATAAACTATTTGCCCCCACCAGGGCAGGTTCAAAGAATAAGATTAGCTTACGCTGGTACACAATTCATTCCAGAAAAATAGTATGGTGGCTGAAAGTAAAGGAGATATACTCTGCATTTTACTCAAATATTACTAAGCATTAATTTATAGAGACTTATAAGATAAGGTTGCGAATATCTTAAGAAGGGAAAACAAATCACCCTTACGATTATTAACAGATACATACTTTTCAGAAACGAGTCCCTTTGATAATTAAATTGGAAACATGTTTTCTTAATCGCGTAGAAATCTTAAAACTAATTTGCACATGTTTTCACAAACACAAAGAACTCTAAAAATTAATTTAACACACATTTTCTCAATCTCACAAATCCCCTTTCTAAAATGGAGTTTGTTTCTGAAGAGAACACACAACGAGGCATACACTAGGTACTGACCTCCACACATTTCGGGGTTTGCACCCTTGATTTTCAGCGCTTGCAAGTTAGGACATGTCCCCACACAGTTCACACATAATCTCTTTCCTGTGAAAACATATTCAAATACATATTTCTAAATCATAGCTCTTCTTAATCAAACTTTATGGAAATCCAACCTTTTCCAAGACGAACATATTTCTAAACCACACACATTGCTAATTCAATCTTTTGGAATCTAGTTTCTCTTACCAAATCGTTGGAGAACTTGAGTAATAGTTCAATGGCTTAGGGTCAATGGTAATATGGTATGAGGTGCTAACGAATGTTCTTTAAAACTAGATCTTACACAAAAGATTTTTTGTTAAAGTAGAAATCGTGAACCAAACGCAATAAGGTATGTGGCTTCATTTGCCGAATATTCACATAGCAAAGACATAATATGTTATAGAAGTCCAAAATACATCTTAGTTGCTGCCAAGTTAACATTTTAATTGACTAAAACACCCTCAATAGCTAGAAGGTTTGTAAACTCAGGAACGATGTTCAAAAACATTGTTATTCAGCTTTATTTATTTTTCTTTTCAGAAAGGATGACATATTGATATTTTAACTCTCATTAGCACACGCTATATTTATATTTTAGCTTCTGTAAAATAACATTTTTGTCTCAAAAATCTATTCTTAAATTTATCTTGAAGACTAAAATAAGTCATATACAAAGTCAGTGACTTTTAAGCGGTTTTCAAAGAAAGTACATTAAAATTCTTAAACACTCAATATAAATAAATTCATTTTGCTAAGTACCCCATACTTACTCCCATATTTCGAATCATAATTTTCGGAAATTGAAATGCATAATTTTTTAGATTTAAAACATAACTTTTGTGGAAAAACAAGGTGTCCTTAATTACATTTTCTGATTAAATTACTTAGAAATTCTTATACAAATCTTTGGCTAATAAAACCTCACATGCAACCCCATAGATCAAACATACATACTGCCTATCATGCCAAATCAAGCAAATCACAAAATTACAAGAGCAAAACATAATCTCACAAAAATTTCTTCACAAAATCGATTATTTAACACAAAACTCATTTAAATGCTAAAAATCATATCTTTACTCAATTTCTTAAACATGCATCAACTTAATTAGATCAAAAACCAAAATACACAAGAAAATATAATCCCAATTAAGTAAATTGGTGCTCATAATTTATCTCCAAAATTCCATAATAATCGAAAATTCCTAATTCCAAAATGGAGTGAATTTGTGTACCTTAAACTCGAAAGGTTATAACTTATTTAATTACTTCACTTTAATCTGATTTCTTTAGCTCCTTAGCATACTTAAATATACATAAACATTCACACAAATTTTGGTAAGAAAACTCTCATAGAAAGTACTCCAATTAACCCAAAACATTTACAATACTTACTGATTTTAGTAGTGCAGAAGATGACCCTATTTCTCTCACTTGCTTGCCTTATAAGCTCGAACCATTGCTTGTCCACTATGTACTTGGATGTGTAGAACATAAATCAAGAGTTGCATGCAAAATATTTCAAGAGAAATTGAAGAAAAATAAAGTGGAGCACATCTCCTGCACTAACCGTGGAAAATGGCGATTGGCAAGAGAATGAGGGAGTGGAAGAATGTTTTGGGCAGCACGATTTTTTGAGGATTTGGGACTCAAATTTTAGTAGCATGTGTGTTTGCATATGAGGGAGGATGGGGTGATTTAATCTCATGGCTTCCACCTCATAAATGAGGGTGTTTTGGTCTTTTTATTCCAAGTGGTCAGTTAGCAAAATCTTAATATTCTCCGTGTTTTAATCTACCTTAATTATATAATTTCCATACTTATTAGAGGTGTTGGGACCCCGCATGGTCCATTACTTCCTTTACATGAGTTTATCTCATCTTATACACTCAACTTAATCCCTTGTATCTTGTAAAAGTTCCTCCAGTATTAACCTCATAACATGAGTGCTTTTTTGTAACACCCCGACAATTCTCTATTTTCCAAAATACCTTTTATATATAAAACTTAGAGAATTATCAAAGTATTATCGCCCGTGTGATAACGTATCGGCTTATTCAGAATTTTGCAGCGGAAATAGTAATAAATAAACTTTAGAAATAAAACTTAGTCAACCAAAAAGTCAACTCCAAAAGTCAATCCAACAAAAAGTCAAAGTCAACCTCAAAAGTAAAAGTCAACCACAATAGTCAAAGTCAACGAAGAAACGTATAAATTCAAAATAAAATGTAAAGTCAACACAAGCTCTCCAAATCCCGAACCCATGATGCATCATCTTCAAACCTGTAATGGACGATGCACTATTGATCCCGAGAGACTGCTCACCAAATGGGTCATCACAGGGTCAATAAGGCATAGCCATGATCAACACATACAGACAAAGCACGTAATCAGCAAAGCTGAGTATTGCATAGTAAATAAATAAATAAAACCTAACATGATACTAATAAATATTAAGCAGGGATAAATAATAATATAACAACATTGCAGACTACTTTTACTGAACTAAACTCCACAACTAATAGATTAATTATTTTAGATGGAATAGTCAATGGAACGAGTTGTCTAAATCAAAACCAGTCTTCAATCTAGAAGACGAAGTACGGGCGCGACTCCGTACTCCCCTGACCTACGATATCGAGGAACCTTTAAAATAAAAAAATAGGACACTGTGATCAATCCGGTCCCAAGAAAAGTCATGGGCTACCACCATGTACTCCAACTCATACTTGTCCAACACTTCAGACGTGCACAAGTCTAAAGCTATTGCTATCCACGTTTCACTTTACATGGTTAATAATTTATTCACTTGTTATGACTCACAAGTAAGACAAATAGTATAATCATCAAAGAACCATAAACTTCCATTTTTATCTTAGGATTAGATAAGGTGATCATCAACTTAACAACCCAAGATTAATTCCAACATTAAATCCATAACCTTCCTTTATTTGTTGAACCAAGTCAACAACCAACCAACCTTTCATAGGTATAAAAATCATCTTACCAAATAAGGCTCTCGGTCCTAATAAAGTAATTAAATAATCCAAAGGGAACAACATGATTCAATCATAATCCAATACCAACATAAACATTAATCCTTCATGTGAATTAATAAAATAAAGTTCTCAAATCCCATATGCTTGCATCAATATTCCATACAAACATTATATCATCATCATAGTCAACATGCTTCACACAACGGCATAAAACATGCAAATCCACTTGAATATAAATCACATATGAACTAAAAATAGTTCCTTATACATGATACTACATAATTCTCATCCTTAGGACATGATACTAATCAAATCAAAACATAGGTATGTACGTACCTTGTGTAGTATAAATCAAGAGACCACTTTCACAAGCTCAAAAGTCGCCTAAAGAGAATTCTCCGCCTAAAATAACCAATATAATCCACCAATCAATACCCTATAAATTTCCAGCAATAATAAAATACTTTAAATCCTCTTTAAAAGTGTTTAAAAACCTTTTCCATCATTAAAACTTCAATTATTAATACTCCCTAGTGTAGTACTACTATACTAGTCATTTAAAACCCTTAAAACTCATACTAATTTAATCATAAAACTCCATCATCAACATCCTTTTTAAATTTCCAGCAACTTATAATATAATAAAACCCTCTTTAAACATACTTAAACATAATTAAAATCATAAGAATTCTCAATTTCATATACTATAATATACTACTATGATTTTCCAACTTACAAAACCCTAAAAATTCATGCTTTAATACTTAAAATCTCAATTCAAACATAATAATTAAATCTGAAATTTAATTACTTCATTATATGAACTACATAATCTTAGATTCATATTTAAATCATCAAATTATAACTTTAAACATAAACATATTAAAACAATTCTTAAAAACATAAACTTTGCATTGAAAATAACTTGAGGAGGAAGAAATAACCAAAGCAAAGGAGAGGAGGAGAAGGATGCCGGCGGGAATAGGCGGCGGCGACCGGTCGGCTGGGCGGCGGTCCTGGCTGGCCGGCGGTCGGTCGTGATCCAAGAAGAGGAAGAGAAGAAAAGAGAAGAAAAAGAGAAAAAGAAAAGAGAGAGAAAAGAATAGGGGATGCCGAAAATCGGGGAAGAGGAGGAGAGAGAAAATAAGTGTGTGGGAAAAAATTGGAGTTTTGGGGGTTTATATAGGTTTCCCCTTTTGAGCTTCGGAAAAGGTATTTGGGCTAAATTATATTAATATTTAATGGTTGATGATTTGAGTGGTTGGGTTCCTCTAACCCAATTTAAAATCTCTTTTGTTAAACCAAAATGTATTTTAAGCTATTTAAATATATTTCAAAGTATGACTAAATAAAATGTTTGACTTCTTTAAATCATTAAATAATTCCTTTGACTTTCAAATAGTCAACTTTTCAAGAAATAAATCGTTTAAATACTAAAATATATATAAATTTACATTAAAATATATTTATAAAATTCATAAATTTACGGGGAATTACAGTCTACCCCTCTTAAAAGAAGTTTCGTCCCGAAACTTGGCACGAAAACTCACACATTTTCAAAAGTTTTTGACTCAACTTCCATTTGAGAAATACTTGTGTCACACATGTGCACACTTTTACCAACTTTAAAACCATTTGTGTTACTCATGAACACATTTTCCATGCGGAGAACCAATTTATTTTGCACTAACATGTGCAAATTGCCAAAATAAGCATAAAAATGCATAAAAATACCATAAAATAAGGTAAAAAGCGCGAAATTCTATCGCATTCTACCCCCCTTAAAGAAAACGAGTTACGCCCTCGTAACTCACCTCAAGGAATAACTCAGGGTACTTCTTCTTCATTTCGTCTTTGGCTTCCCACGTTGCCTCTTCAGACTCATGGTTAGACCAAAGCACTTTCACGATATTCAAATCCTTATTGCGTGTACTACACACCTTTTTATCAAGAATTCTCACAGGCCTTTCCTCATATGTGAGGCTACTATCAATTTGGATTCTTTCAGGCTCCAAAACATGACTCTCGTCAGGGATATACCTCTTGAGTTGGGAAATATGAAACACGTCGTGCATTTTCTCAAATTCCATTGGCAAAGCCAACTTATAAGCTACCTTCCCAATTATTTGCAAAATCTCATATGGGCCAACATATTTAGCACTTAATTTTTCCTTTTTCCCAAATCTCATCACTCCCTTAGTTGGTGATACTTTCAAAAACACTTTATCACCTACTGCGAATTCATCTTCTCTTCACTTTAAATCCGTATAACTCTTCTGCCTATCTTGAGCAGCTTGAATTCTAGACTGAATCAACTTCACATTCTTAACAGTCTCCTCAATAAATTATGTCCCCAATACTATATTCTCACTAAAATCATTCCAGCAAATGGGACAACTGCACTTCCCTCCATACCATGCCTCAAAAGGAGCCATCTTGATGCTCGCATGATAACTATTATTGTACGAGAACTCAATCAAGTCTAATTGATCTTCCCAACTACCTTGGAAGTCAATTGCGCACGCTCTCAACATATCTTCCATTGTCTGGTTAGTCCTTTCAGTCTGACCATCGGTCGCAGGTTGAAAAGCAGTGCTCATCTTCAATGTTGTCCCGGGATTCAACCGGACCTTTTGCCAAAATTTCGAGAGGAATCTCGAATCACGATCTGAAATAATATCTGTTGGGACCCCATGCAATCTCACTACATGCTTGATATATGTCTTCGCAAGTTGCTTCTTCTTCCATGTCTCTTTAATTGGGACGAACACGGCAGACTTCGTCAGACGGTCCACAATAACCCAAATAGTATCATTGTCGTTTCTCGTCTTCGGCAAGGCAGTCACAAAATCCATTGAGATAGAATCCCACTTTCATCCAGGAACCTCTAAGGATTGAATCTTCCCCATTGGTATCTTATGATCTATCTTCACTTTCTGGCAGGTTAGACATTTAGACACGTATTCGGCGACCTCACACTTCATATTTGACCACCAATAGATCTCCTTAAGATCACAACTTATCACCCCAGGGTGCACAGAATATGGAGTATTATGCCCTCATCCATAAGTCGTCTCTTAAGCTCATCACATTTTTATGGTACATTGAACCTCAAACCCCCATCATCATGAATCTTAAAGTCGACTTCCTTACCGTGCTTCATCTTCTCCTTAATCTTATCTAGGTGCTCATCTCCAACTTGACCCTCTTTGATCTCGTCGAAAATTGACAGCCCCAATTACAAAGCACTCAATCTTGCCTCGATCTCCCCAGGATTTAAGATTTCTAGGCTAAGCCTTTTCATATCTCGACACAATTCCTCAAGAACTACCAAGGCATTCATGCTATGGCTCGACTTCCTACTCAAAGCATTGGCAACTACATTCGCCTTCCCTTCGTGATACTGGATATCTAGGTCATAATCCTTGATCAACTCTAACCATCTCCTCTGTCTCATATTGAGGTCTTTTGGGGTGAAAATATACTTCAAGCTCTTATGGTCGGTAAAGATCTTACAGGTTGCCCCATACAGGTAATGTCTCCAAATTTTCAAGGCAAACACGATCGCATCTAACTCTAGATCATGGGTAGGGTAATTAGCCTCATATGGTTTCAACTAGGCCTGGCAATCAGGTCGGGTTGGGTCAGGTTCGTGTTCGGGTCACCTATAATCGGGTTGACTACCTCCTGACCTGAACCTGACTTGTTTATATAATCGGGTCAAAAACATGAACCCTAACCTGATCTGCAACTAATCGGGTCGACCCTAACCTGACCTACTTGACCTGATTTTTTCACCTTCTTTTTAACGGGTTAACCTGAACTTATTTGACCTGTTTTTTTCAGGTTAACCCAACCCATATAACCCATATAACCCATATAACCTGATTTTGAGCTCTTTTAACATGCTCTTTAGAAGAATCAAACAAGAATGTTGTTGCTTTTTTAATATATCATACAAAAGATGAACAAGTATCACTTGAAAAAAATTAAAGGCATAACTTGAAAAAAATAAAAGCATAACTTGAAAAAAAATATGGGAATATTAATACCAGCATGCATAGAAATTACTGAAAAAAAATTACAAAAATTAAATACAAAAAATAAAACAAAAGCATATGTTAAAAAATTACAGAACATTCAACATAGAAATTGCTGCTTCTTGCAAAATATAAAAAATTGATACATGAAATCAAAAGAAAGTAAAAAAGTAGCATTAAAGAATGAACAAAGAAGAACACTAAAATAAAGCAATTCAAACTTTCTTTAAACGGCAATGAAACAAAGGGGAGATTTGCTATGTCGATTGACGCATGAAAACAAGTTGTAGAAGTAATTCGAAGAGCAGTCCGAAGTGCAACAAGTTGTTGAAGTAATCTGAAGAACAGCGAAGAAGGAGTGACTGAGAAGAAGAGGGCCGAAGAGGAGAGAGACAGAACTGAGAAGAAGCGAAGGACTGAAGGAGTGACTGAGAAGAAGAGGAACGCAGAGGAGAGAGAAATATTGAGAGAGTGAATGACTGCAGAGATGAGAAGAAATGAAGAATTAGGGGTTTGATGTTAGGTTAGATTACTTGCAAGAGATAGCAGGAGTAGATTTGGGCCGGTTATGTTAGGCCCAAATTCTAGCATCTTCCATTGAAAAAAGTGGTTAAATTTCCCCAGTTGTTTTTAATGGTTTTAATAATTTATTATATACGGGTTATTTTCATGTTAGGCGGGTTGACCCGACCTGAATCTGACCCATTTAAAAAATCAGGTCAGGTGGGTCATTTTCAGGTTGGAAATTTCGACCTTAACCTAACCCATTTATCTTTCAGGTCGAGTTCGTGTCAACCCATTTAACTAATCGGGTTGAAAAACTCAACCCTAACCCGCTATTTTCAGGTCGGGTTCGGGTTGGGTTATCAGGTTGGGTCAGCTTTTGCCAGGCCTAGTTTCAACTGACGCGATGCATACGCGATCACCTTCCCATTCTGCTGCAGAACACATCCCAACCCATTCTTTGAAGCATCACTATACACCTCAAATCCCTGAGTTCCATCAGGAAGGGTCAAAACGGGTGCATAGGTTAAACGCTCATTTAAAATCTGGAAAGCTTCCTCGCACTTCTCACTCCACTCGAATTTTGACTCTTTCTTCATCAAATTGGTCATTGGCCTTGCTATCTTCGAGAAATCTCTCACAAATCTCCTATAATAGCCAGCTAAAACCAGAAAACTTCTTATATCTGAAACATTCTTTGGAGTAGGCCACTCACTAACAGCTTGAATCTTAGCAGGATCTACAGAGACTCCTTCTTTAGACACATAATGACCCAAAAATGCTACTTTCTCCAAACGAAACTCACACTTAGAGAACTTGGCATACAATTGATTCTTCCTAAGCATCTCCAATATAATCCTCAAGTGCTCATCATGCTCTTCCTCATTCTTTGAATAAATTAGAATATCATCAATGAATACCACAACAAACTTATCTAAGAACTCATGGAATATTCTATTCATCAAATTCATAAATATAGCCGGAGCATTGGTCAATCCAAATGGCATCATAGTAAACTCATAATGGCCATAACGCATCCTAAACGCAGTCTTAGGTATATCCTTATCAGCTACCCTCAACTGGTGAAACCCCGAACGCAAATCAATCTTCGAGAACATGCTCACTCCATTCAACTGGTCGAACAGGTCATCTATCCTAGGCAAAGGATACTTGTTCTGGATAGTCACATTGTTCAACTCCCTATAGTCGATGCACAATCTCATACTCCCATCTTTCTTCTTTGCAAACAACACAGGAGCTCCCCAAGGTGACGCACTAGGCCTAATATAACCCTAATCCAACAGCTCTTGCAATTGCGTCTTCAACTCACTCATCTCAGGAGGTGCCATTCTATAAGGTGCCTTAGATATGAGTGCAGTGCCAGGAACAAAGTCTATGGTAAGCTCAACAGCTCTTGCAGGCGACATACGCGAAATCTCACTTGGAAACACATCCATAAACTCGTTCACGATTGGAACATCCTCGATCTTCAATCCAACCTCTTTACTCACATCTTGCACACTACAGAAAAATAGCGCACACCCCTTCTTCATCAACTTCTTCACTTGCATTGCAGAAATAACCCCAAAGTTCTTAGGCTTCCCAAAACGTCGATACGAAGTCAACTTCCCTAAAGGGCTTCTCAACACTACTCTATGAGCTTCACAATCTATTTTGGCCTTGTAGAAACCTAACCAATTCATCCCAAGAATAACATTGAGGTCTCCCAAATTGAATTCTATTAAATCAGAAGGAAATACACTGTCTCCTATCTTCAGAGGTAAATCTTTAAACAACTTGGTACACCTTATAATCTCCCCAGTACGTAGGTATACTAATAGGTAAATCAATCACCTCAAAATCTACCAACCCCAGACTCTTAATGACAGATGACGAAATAAACGAATAAGTCACCCCCAGAATCAAATAACGCTTTAACGAGAACGGAGTTAATAGAAAAAGTACCATAAACTACGTCAGTCAATCGTTCAGCTTCATTGCAACGCATCACGAACAGTTTACCCGGAGCCTTATTCTGGTTGTTGTTGTTCTCACTAGCAGGCTTACCATAGCTTCCTTGGTTGTTCTGTGACCCTACAGGCTTTGAACCTTGACTTCTTGACTGGTTGAACCCAGACCTCACTTGATTACCACTCCCACTATCATTTTGCTCTTTCTTTTGCTTGGTGAAGCACTCATACTCCCTATGGCCCTTCTTCTAGCAGTAGTTACAGGTTACTAGGTCTCCCTTACAGTCTCTACTAGGGTGGTTCTTGCTGCACTTCTTACAATGGTAAACCCTCTCAGACTGGCTCTTATCGCTATAGCCCTGACCATTTCTCCCTTGGAAATTCCCATTCCCATTCATGTTCTTCTTAAAATTCCCCTAATTTGCTCTAGCGTTGAAATCCTTTCTCTTCTCACCCACTACAGCATTCTTCTTGTCACGCCTCGACTGAAGACCATAAATATTGGCGGCTCTTCCATACACCACATCTAAGGATGCAAAAGTTTCACCACCTAACCCCAGTTGGATTTCCTCAGTCAACCCTTGCGCAAATCTTTGAGCCTTTAACTCCTCAGTGGCTACTACCTCAGGTGCAAACCTCGACAGTGCTATGAACTTACTATAGTACTCAGAGATGGTCATGCTCCCCATCCTAATGTTTATAAATTCATGGGCCTTTTGTTTCCTCACAAAAGCAGGGTAAAACTTCCCTCTTAGAGCAGTAATAAAGGAATCCCAATTAAACCCCTCAACATCACTCAGTCTAGCCCCATTCTCTTTCCACCATAAGTCAGCCTCATCTTTCAGATACAGTACAACTTGACCTACTTTCATACCCTCTGGACAGTTCACAGCCCCGAAAATCTTTTCAAACTCCCTAATCTAACTCTCTAAGAAGGTAGGGTCAGCTTGCCCCTTAAAGTATGGTGGCTTAATCTTAGCTAATCTTTCAAACATGTCCCCAACAGGATCGGGACGCTCAGCTCTTTCGCGAGTCAAATTCTCCGCCAATAGGCGAATAGCAGAAGCTAAGGCGTTATCGTTGTTAGCCATTCTACTGCGCGACCTGAAATTTAACGTGACTCTACTTTAGGTCTCGATACACAACTTACATGCCATTCTCTACGAAGGCAACATTTGATTTGACCATAGAAGATCGCATCAACATACAATTTCTCATGAAGTTATAATAATACCACAAAATAAATCATTGCCAATCATATAATCATTCATGAATAATATTCACATCAAGAATAAACACGTGTGAGGATCAATTTAAAAATTCAATCACAACAAATAAATAAAAGTATTCCATTCACGTGCCAAAATAAATTCTTACTCACTTGGATAACTAAATATTTGCCTTTTTATTCCTCAAAATTATGCTAGTAACACTTTTTCAATCCATAATAAATACTTCATTCTAAACAAAATAAAGGTAATAAAGAAATAATTTTAAACCATTGCTTGCCTAATTATCCAATATTTATTCTCAAAAGCATAAATACATAATCTAGAGAGATACATCATCACTCTCATCCTCATCATCCTCATCATCCTCATCATCCTCATCTGCTACAGCATATCTCGGCTCACCAAAGACACTCCTCATCACAACATAATAAATATCCTTCCGAGTCTGACTCCCAGCACAGTCAAACTCCTGGAGAACCTCATCATCGCTATCAGGCATACCTACTCTTAGGATCCTACGTATGATGACTTCTAGGCTAGTATAGCTATCACAGTCAGACTCATATCCTCCATCATCCTCATCATCACTTAGTATAGCTCCCCACCCGAATATCCTCGCTACCAGACATATCTAGATCCTATCACAGATAATTATAACTTCTATAAGCAAATGATACTCTCACTTAGCATATATTCCCAACAATAAGCAATAAGCAAGAATAACAATAATATAAAGTATAGGAATAACATAAAACAGTTAGTAGGGAAGAAAAATATAATCATACTGAACTAACTCTTTAATGCAGACATATAATATTTCTATCCTATATGCCCTTCCTATACTACCCATCTCTCACAAATTAATAAAGTAATCAAAATAAACTAGAAGTATTAAATAATTAAATAAATAAATAAATAATTATAGAATTTTCGAAATTATATAAAAGAGCCGAAAAAAATAAAAAAACGAAATAAAATTTTCGGACAAAGTAAATTCGAACCGAATAAATAATAAAATAATAAAAAAATAATTTCGGACCTTTAAAAAAAAATTTCGAACCAAAATAAAATAAAATAATTAAAATCTTGAAACCTTGAAACCTCGAAACATGTTTCGAAAAGTAATTTACACATAACGAATAAGTAGGAGCTCGATTTCTATGAAATTCAATTTAAGTAACTAGCTAGCTAGGCGCCTAAAAAAATTTAAAGTTGGCACGAAAGGCCAATAAAACCTAAAGCTCCAAGATACTACTTTGTAACACCCCGACAATTCTCTATTTTCCAAAATACTTTTTAAATATAAAACTTAGAGAATTATCAAAGTATTATCGCCCGTGTGATAACGTATCGGCTTATTCAGAAATTTTGCAGCGGAAATAGTAATAAATAAACTTTAGAAATAAAACTTAGTCACCCAAAAAGTCAACTCCAAAAGTCAATCCAACAAAAAGTCAAAGTCAACGTCAAAAGTAAAAGCCAACCACAATAGTCAAAGTTAACGAAGAAACGTATAAATTCAAAGTAAAATGTAAAGTCAACACAAGCTCTCCAAATCTCGAACCCATGATGCATCATCTTCAAACCTGTAATGGACGATGCACTATTGATCCCGAGAGACTGCTCACCAAATGGGTCATCACAGGGTCAATAACGCATAGCCATGATCAACACATACACACAAAGCACGTAATCAGCAAAGCTGAGTACTACATAGTAAATAAATATATAAAACCTAACATGATACTAATAAATATTAAGCAGGAATAAATAATAATATAACAACATTGCAGACTACTTTTACTGAACTAAACTCCACAACTAATACATTAATTATTTTAGATGGAATAGTCAATGGAACGAGTTGTCTAAATCAAAACCAGTCTTCAATCTAGAAGACGAAGTACGGGTGCGACTCCGTACTCCACTGACCTACGATATCGAGGAACCTTAAAAATAAAAAATAGGACACGGTGATCAATCCGGTCCCAAGAAAAGTCATGGGCTACCACCCTGTACTCCAACTCATACTTGTCCAACACTTCAGACGTGCACAAGTCTAAAGCTATTGCTATCCACGTTTCACTTTACATGGTTAATAATTTATTCACTTGTTATGACTCACAAGTAAGACGAATAGTATAATCATCAAAGAACCATAAACTTCCATTTTTATCTTAGGATTAGATAAGGTGATCATCAACTTAACAACCCAAGATTAATTCCAACATTAAATCCATAACCTTCCTTTATTTGTTGAACCAAGTCAACAACCAACCAACCAACCTTTCATAGGTATAAAAATCATCTTACTAAATAAGGCCCTCGGTCCTAATAAAGTAATTAAATAATCCAAAGGGAACAACATGATTCAATCATGATCCAATACCAACATAAACATTAATCCCTCATGTGAATTAATAAAATAAAGTTCTCAAATCCCATATGATTGCATCAATATTCCATACAAACATAATATCATCATCATAGTCAACATGCTTCACACAACGGCATAAAACATGCAAATCCACTTGAATATAAATCACATATGAACTAAAAATAGTTCCCTATACATGATACTACATAATTCTCATCCTTAGGACATGATACTAATCAAATTAACACACAGGTATGTACGTACCTTGTGTAGACAAATCGAGAGGCCACTTTCACAAGCTCAAAAGTCGCCTAAAATAACCAATATAATCCACCAATCAATACCCTATAAATTTCCAGCAATAATAAAATACTTTAAACCCTCTTTAAAAGTGTTTAAAAACCTTTCCCATCATTAAAACTTCAATTATTAATACTCCCTAGTATAGTACTACTATACTAGTGATTTAAAACCCTTAAAACTCATACTAATTTAATCATAAAACTCCATCATCAACATCCTTTTCAAATTTTCAGCAACTTATAATATAATAAAACCCTCTTTAAACATACTTAAACATAATTAAAATCATAAGAATTCTCAATTTCATAAGCTATAATACACTAGTGGAAAAATGCTCAAATGCTCCGGTTAAAAAGCCCACAAATGCTCCGTATTAGACCCATAGCAGACATCATACGAGCATTTGAACATTTTACAAATGCTCCGGTTGATAACCGGAGCATTTACTTTCTCAAATGCTCCGGTTGTGCTCAAAACCGGAGCATTTGAGATTTTTTAATAATAAAAAAAGCCCAAATGCTCCGATTGTTAAGGGAAAATCGGAGCATTTGTTACCACAATGCTCCGGTTTTCCTTCACAACCGAAGCATTTGTATATTTTCAACAAAAAAAAAAATCATACCTGCTACTACCCCTGCTGGCTAGCAACATGAGTAGCCGGTCTTAAAGCCTTGAAACACGTATACTTAATGCAGCCATTTCCAATTTCACGAAGTTAATATTTTTACTTCGTTGATACAGCAATATACAACTTACCGGACACGGCTTCCGCATTTCAAGCTCACAACTTAAACATTCTAAGAATTCACAACTTATAGACATTCCAAGAATTGAACAAATTTGTTGAGAACGAGCATATACTACAAATTATACCTCGTAACATAACATTTACCTATTTCTCCAAGTGAAATGAGTCCAATCATGAAAAGGAAATGCCTTGTTTTCTCTTTGCACCTTGTAATCAACAGATAAGTTGTATCCTCATTCCTCGTCAATGTAGACCCTAAGTATGTGAAAAAAGTAATGACCTACTTAATTACTCAGAAGGAAACACCACAATACATACAAAAGCAGCTAAGAAATAACTAATCATATGACCAGAAGTCTCAATCCTATTAAAACCTCATTCACATCTTCAACCTTGTGCAAAGTCAATAGACTAAAGCTATTACCTACACGATACACACATATGGCTTAACTCATAGTGGAGCAACCAGCTAAGCAAAAGAGCATCAAAGATGAACAAACCATTGAAAAGAGATCCTACCACAGCAAGTCTAACATGACCCATCAAGCATGTCACTAAGAAGAATCACATAGAACTTCCATACTCATACAGCTACAAAAATCCACCCGCACCAATGGAACAAGAATCAGAGTGTATAGCTAGCAGAAGTACCATGACTAATAACTTGAATCATTTGTAATAGAAAGCATAACAGTTATAGAACCAAAACATGAAAAGAATGTCCTTTACACTAGTCTAATTCCACGATTAGAAACTATATATTATTTATTTCAAGTTGAAATCATAGCCTAAAGCATATGTACTCACCTGAAATCAAGAAGATAGGTCCTACTTAAACTCATCGATACTTGTATGGCCCCGTATAGCATGAATAGCAGCAGGTTCAGCAAATTTTTTTCCTCAACCACACAACTTTTATGCAATAACTGAAGGCATAAACAGACAGATTTTTCAGAAATTTGTGATTGCTCGGTGAACCTAGTCAAAGAACTAAACCACACTGAAAATACAATGACAATCAATAATGTGTAAGTTCTAATCTATAAACGCACAGATGATTGACCAGACTTGACGGAATAAATAATTAGAAATTTATACATGATTAACAAATAATAAGAACACAATTTTGTTGTTTCAACAATTACTGTTATTGCTGTCAGAAACATCATACAACATGACATGCAGGTGAAATAGGTGAGTCTCATAACCAGGGGAAACATAATTGAAGCCCGTTAATTCTAATAATACTAGTAGTCTCCTAGACATTTGCATTAAGCCATACAAGTCAATACCACAAATCTCATATAAGCAGAAGAACTTCTCCACCCCCAAAATCTTACCTTTTTTGCTTACCAATAAAAAAAACTTCGAGACTTTGTCATAGGGAACTGGCAAAGACCAAGAAAAGTATGAAGCTATAGTATTCTTAGCATATAATTTGACATAGAATTCACAAGCAAACTTGTTAGAGTGACCTGAAGACTTTGTCATATAGTATTAAACAAAAACCTACAACTCACTTAAGCAAAAAAAACAACTAATATACACTATAAGAAAAGCCCTTTTTCCATGTCTTTGATTTACCTAGCTTGTTCCACTACAAAACAATTGATTACACTAAGCGCTAAAAGGTCTAGAATGTCTAAAAAAGTACTTGTTCCCAACCACATAACCAAAAACGAGACCACAAAGATACATGGCTTCTAAAGGCTCTTATTTAAAAGCATTTGAGTTTAATTTCATTGCTCACAACAACACACAAACTAGAAGACAGTTTTAATGAACTCAACAGCATACCAAGTAATTTTATTATAAACAAAAACAACCAGTGGTGCAGAAAAGACTTCAGCGTCCTGTCTGCCAAGTCTGGGATGCAAAAGCATAAAATAAAATTTCCAAAAAGAGTCGTCACATAAGTAGCCCAGACAAAGTTCGGTTCTAGGGGCAGCCACTTCAGGTGCAAGACATTTAACAGCTATGCATGTTCTTGCTGAGCATGTGACAAGTAAAAATCTGGAAACAAAAGCAGAAGACTTTGTGATGCCCACTTGCCCAGGATTATGTTCAAATACACAAAAATTATAACTCTAGTTCTTAAACCTTTTTGTAAAAGAGCACAATGTATAACTAGAGATGAGAAAAATAAAGCAGGACTGGAAGATTATAAAATGGTTCTTCACCAAAGTGTCAGCTTATGGGGAAAAAGATGCAACGATAATTGAAGAGAATCAGTAGCTTTTAGTGAAGTAGGCTCCGTAAAGAGGACTAGAACGCATTTTAATAGCAGAAAGCAAGGTTGTTTATGTGGGTAACAAATCATAAACATCTATTGAAATATAGGCTGTTACCTTAGCAAAAGTGTAGAGTTCCAGGACCTTCTCTTCAAGAGCAAAGAAAGCCATCACCGAATCAACTTTAATCCTCTTTGTCTCTCTCCCTGCAAGAGCAAAGTCAATGATACATGATCTTGGTGTTGCCAAAAGTCACTTCTGGTCCCCTTTTTCATTTTCACTCTCTCTCACAACTCACAGCAGCGGCAATAAAAGAGAAAATACATGTTGCAATATAGAAGCACTTTTTAAGAAATAATTATATCCTAAGTTTAAAAAGATCTGAATTACGCATACGTGCTATGTCATAATTCTATAATATAAATAACATAAAGTACTCCCTCCGTCCCTAAATAGAGTGTCCATTTCTCCAATGCACGTTTGCCAATGTACGTTTTGTATCGTTAATATCTTTAATTACATATTAGTAAAAATTATAAAAGTTTGATTTTGTTAATGTACGCAATGAGACGAATCAAACAAGACCCCACATGACTATGTTTTTTCTTATATATTGAAAAAAAAAATTGAGGGCTTTCTTTACCTTTGAATAGTGTCCAAAAAAGAAATGGGCACTCTATTAAGGGACGGGGGAGTAATACACAAAGCGTAATGACATACCTGCTCTGTCATATTCTTTCAATTCATAGAAGCAATCTGCAGCTTTGTAGTACACGTTAATGCTTTCAAAAAGCTCAGCAGCTTGCATGAGAATACACGTATATTGTACAAAAAAGTTTAAAAGTTTAGATAGAAAAAGTTTTTCACCAAAATTATGGGGACATAAGTGGGGGAAGGGAATATGAATTCATGCACAACACGATCAAACTATGAGGCTCTTGATACTTATATTCATATATAGCATATACAAATTTCTCAGACGCAAGAACGTAATCATAAATCGTGATAAAACTGAAAAGGCAACTGAATCATCACTACCTCCTCCTCGTATTCTGCTTTAAGTTCCGTTCACTTGATAATTTCTCCATTTCTAACACTTTAATCTGAAAGGTAAAAGTATAGCATGAATAGCAGCAGATTCATAAACCAGGCCATACTATTATTATCATTGATATGCTACATGTTCCAATATAACTAATCAAAGACGCGGCAAAAGCCAGTTTGCACAAGTCTCTTTTCAACTATACAAAAACCACCTGCTGAAATAAAACATACTTATATAAATGTAATCACATCTTAAAACATAATTACTCATAATTTATAAACCATTTCAAACCCTCAATACTAATAAACAACAAATTCTAACACCAGCACTAACAACCACGAAATGTGGGTAAACTTGCGCAAAATTTTACACGAATTGGATACAAAATAGAAAAACCTAAAATTTTATATCATCTATATTAATAGAACCAATCAGATCTAATTCAATTTATCTACATCCGACCCAGCCAGATCGAAAATAGAAAGAATAGAGAATATAATTGAAAAAATTCACGTCTAAACTGAAGAAAATTATCGATTTTGCTTACTCATGACAACCAAATTAACAAAAGGATGTACGAAATTAGTACTTATAAGGTGATGGAAAAAATAATGCCATTCTTTTTTACGAGTCCCAATATTTTGAACCTAACATCAGATCATGCATCACTTAGTGTATGCAAGCAGAAAAATATATTCAGAAAACTTGCAAATGTCATACAAATGCACTCATAATGACCACCGGTCTGGGTACCACTTTTTGTGCCTCAGTGATGGGGGAGATGTCTTTTGTTTCAGGACATGAATCAGATAAGGATTTTGAATAAAATAATACCATTGAGATAGATATTATTAGCGCAAATCTACTAAGTTCTTACCTCCTGAATTTAGCTTCACATTCAAACTCCATACCAACAAAGAATGAGCTTTACTGGCAAATCGCTTATTAGAAGTATCCATAACAATTAACAGGGTGTACATGTGAATGTATATGTATAGTAATTTAATACTATGGCCATCAACACAATATTTACAGCTTATAAGTAAATATAGGCTTACAATATTTCTTTGTCGTTCTCCATTAGTGATGAATTCGGTGCCCATGAACATAATAGAAATCTCCAAAGTCAGTGTATCTTATCCTAATGCTTTCTTTTATCAAATTTGTCTGCACAAATGAAAGGCCATATATTTAGCATTTGTATTTGAAAATGTGAGACGCAACCCAATAAAAGAGAACGCAGATCCATATAAGTGTGAGGGATTAACCTTCGATGAATCGAAAAACCACACTGACTTCAGAACAAAATCGAAGTATAATACGAAATAAGAAAATCAACCAAAATCGAATAAAAATCACTTCACAACATATTATCAGAAAAATTATGACTTGAAATACAAAGACCAAAATAACCCTAAAATTCAGAACTTTGAGGGAAAACATGACAACAGATAATCAAATACTCAAATTTACAAGTTGGCAATATAAGTTTGCCAACAAGCTGCTTCTTATATGGAGTGGTTTTAAATTACCATGAAACAGCAAATGGAAGAGGGGTGAAATTGAGGACTTGAGAGTACAATGGATAGGAACAAAAAAAAAACCTAAAAGTTCAGGAAAATAGAAGGAAAACAAATTAATTAAACTAATCTTGGAAGAATTTTGTTGTTTTAAGCCATCAACATAAAAAACAAACATAAAAAATCACGAAATTCGTGCAGAAAGAGGCAAAATCGAAAAGCCCTAATTCGATTTCTAGGGTTCGAGTTTTCGAACCAAATGAACCAGAAATCGTAAAAAAAATGAAATTCGAGCCACTTACTTGTTTTAGTGAAGAATGGGAAAAACTCTGATTGTAGCAACAGAACAAGACCACTAAATGCAGCACCAAAAAAAGAAAGACTTCAAGACTTCCATAAAACAACATCAGCATCATATTTAAAGCAAAAATAGCGAAGTAATTAAAAGGAGAAAAAAATTCAAAACTTCAGCAAATGAAATGAACTAGAGAGTGAGAAAACGCGGTGACAGAACTGAAAACCCTAACTCGCAAACAAAGAAAACGTTGGCTTTGGTGGTGGGTGTTATTGGCGTTGGTGTTGGTGGCCGTTGGCGTTGGTGTTGGTCGCCGTTGGTGTTGGTCGTCGTTGGCGTTGGTGTTGGTCGTCGTTGGCATTGGTGTTGGTCGCCGTTGGCGTTGGAGAGAGAGAAGGTGAGGCTCAGAGAGAGAAACCCTAATTTATTTTCCTAGGCTGGTTCTTCGTAAGAGGAGAGAGAGAGAAGGTGAGGCTGAGAGAAGAATAGGAGATATGGGGGTTGGGCGGGTTATGTGCAAAAGCGATTTGACAAAAGAAACTTCACAAATGCTCGGGCTGATCAACCGGAGCACTTATTCACAAATGCTCGGGTTGATTAGTCAACCGGAGCATTTGACATCAAATGCTCCGGTTGACTAATCAATCCGAGCATTTGTGAAATTTTTTTATTGAAATTTTCACAAATGCTCGGGTTGATTAGTCAAACCGGAGCATTTGTTAAGTAGCAAAAGCAGTTTTTTCCACTAGTGTATACTACTATGATTTTCTAACTTACAAAACCCTAAAAATTCATGCTTTAATACTTAAAATCTCAATTCAAACATAATAATTAAATCTGAAATTTAATTACTTCATTATATAAACTACATAATCATAGATTCATATTTAAATCATCAAATTATAACTTTAAACATAAACATATTAAAACAATTCTTAAAAACATAAACTTTGCATTGAAAATAACTTGAGGAGGAAGAAATAACCAAAGCAAAGGAGAGGAGGAGAGGGACGCCGACAGGAATAGGCGGCGGCGGCAAATCGGCTGGGCGGCGGTCGACCGTGATCCACGAAGAGGAAGAGAAGAAAATAGAAGAAAAAGAGAAAAAGAAAAGAGAGAGAAAAGAATAGGGGAGGGCGAAAATAGGGGAAGAGGAGGAGAGAGAAAATAAGTATGAGTGGGAAAAATTAGGGTTTTGGGGGTTTATAGGTTCCCCGTTTTGGGCTTAGGAAAAGGTGATTGGGCTAAAATAATATTTAATGGTTGATAACTTGAGTGGTTGGGTTCCTCTAACCCAATTTAAAATCCCTTTTGTTAAACCAAAATGTATTTTAAGCTATTTAAATATATTTCAAAGTTTGATTAAATAAAATGTTTGATTTCTTTAAATCATTAAATAATTCCTTTGACTTTAAATAGTCAACCTTTCAAGAAATAAATCGTTTAAATACTAAAACATACTAAAATATATATAAATATACATTAAAATATATTTATAAAATTCATAAATTTACGGGGGATCACATTTTTGCCTCATAATTTCCCACTCTTATCTCTAATATTCTCCAAAAATTCCTTAATCCCAAAATCGCACATAACTAATACATAATTGTTCTCAATACTTTGTTATGCAAATTCCATTATCTAATAAATCACACTAATGATAATCACACGCAAATACGTAAATATAACATAATAGAATACTCGCTTAATAAATAATCTTTTATAAAAGAAAATCATTATCATGCTCTTATTAATAATTCCTAATTAATACATCTATCACAAGAGTTACACGTAATCCTTCACATTTTTACTCCTATAATCTTTTCTAATTAAGTCAGATTGTTACAACTCATCTTCCTTTAAGTAAACCAAAACACCTCTCAATAACATTCCGCGCCCTAACATGTTTCAAATTATAATATTCTTTGGCACTTTTCGGTTTGTTGATCGATCCACTCCTTTAGATGATAACTTCGCCCTCTACATGGAGCAAGAAATCCCTCACAATTTGTATATCCCGCATCCGTTAAATAATAGTTACATTTACATATGGTAAAGAAAAATGATTACTAGGTAAATTGTGCAATTACAGCCCTAGCCTATAATAATTTTCCTCATAAAAGATAGATTAGATTTACCTCAAGATACACTAAAATCAGTGGGCCTCGAAAGAGCATTACGGAAGCACGCGTACATCATGGGCCGAGCCTTCCCACCTTAGAAGGACATAATTAAATTGTATATTAGGTGCACAAACACCCAATACATTCATATCAATTGTGCCTTTCCTTGTTTGGTACTTACCCTTCTCTTGCTGGTACGACTGTCGCGTGCCTACCAAAAATAACCTAACTATAACCTTCTAGCAATGTAGTCGGGTAAGTTAGGGTCGATCCCACAGAGATTTGGATTTATTTTATTATTTCTTGTGTTAGTTAGAAACCCTTGTTTTTGATAGAATATCAATT
This sequence comes from Beta corolliflora, assembly GCA_947648045.1. Lineage (NCBI taxonomy): Eukaryota > Viridiplantae > Streptophyta > Magnoliopsida > Caryophyllales > Amaranthaceae > Beta > Beta corolliflora. The sequence goes on along the minus strand of CANSZD010002921.1, from coordinate 4,439,153 downwards.
AACTAAATAAACTACTAACTATAAAATATCTACTAAAAAACTAAACTACGAAAGAGATAATCAAAGATACTAAAATAGGGATCGGGAGATATATACTGGTATCGGAAAATTAATCGATCATCGAAGTCTTAAATCATGAATAAAAATTGGACAAGCTATGCATACACCTTAACGTTAACCCAGAACACAAACAAGTATTCTAAATTTCCCTTAGTTGCAAATAAACCAAACAAGCTCTTGGAATATTGTCTAACTAACTAACAATCTAGAACAAGCTCTCTAGACTCGATTAATTAGCAGCATGAATGCCAGAAAGAAGTTAACTTAAGCCATAATTACACAAGCTCGAATTATGCAACTTAAAGGATTAAACAACCATAGGTATTACGACAAGCTTTAGTCGCCAATCAAACACCTAAGTGCTACTAGCAGATTTAACTAGGACAATTACGTATCACAAGCCAAAATCCTAGCAAGTGAACTAACAAATTACACTAAAGATGGCCAGTCTAAAATATAATTTGACAAGTTAACATAATAAAAATAAGTTTATCAATCCAATCAAAGCATAAACATAATCATCCAACAAGAAAGATCATAACTTTTTCATTCTCACAATTCAATAATCCAATACTAAATATATCTCCCTACCCTAAAGAGATTTAGCCTAACATACTAAGAACAAAAATAATAATAAGAATCAATGTATCCATAATCAAATCAAAAGATAAAATTAATAAATTGAATTCAAAAGAAACTGTAAACAATTGATAGTTCTAAAAACGAATTGAAGAAGAAACAAAAAGGAAGTAAACTAAACATTAGAATACCACAAATTCTAGATGAAGATACCAAAAACAATAGCTTCTTCCCATCTAATTCGTTGTTTTGTGCTTGTTGTTCTCTGTAATTTTCAGTGCTACTGCTACTCTTCTGTATTCTCGCTCCAAAAACTCCTCCTTCTACTCGTATCTCCTCCTTCAACGCTGCTCTACTACCCTCCATATAACCAGAATTTTCCCTCACAAAAAGACCTAAGTTCCTAAACTTACTTTGGTTTCCTAAACTGCTCAAGACTTGACATTAACTTCCAAAAATGAAACCCAATTGTTGTTACCGTTGATGTACTGTCGTTTGTTCCCTTAGGATAAGAAACTATTCTAAGTTTCAACTTTTCTCTTTTATTATTTTTCTTTTGTCTTTTGTGGCCATCAAGCTTCACTTATTCATCTTAGGATAATTGCACAAGCCCAACATGAGATTTAATTCCTCACAACATAAGCCCAAGTAGGAGAGGGAAAATGGGCTCCCAAATCCGATTGCAAATTTGTTGCCCAAATCATCTTCCTGCAGACAAATAAATAAAATCGTAGTAACTTATGTCTCAAAAGAAAAATAACTTAAAACTCTTTGTAAAATATAAAGTTCAATGTTATATTAAGGGTTTAATATAATAAAAATACACACTTTTACGACCCTATCAAACTCCCCCAAGCTTATACTTTTGCTTGTCCTCAAGTAAAGACATGAAAAACAAGCTAAGGAAGTTCAACTCTTGAAAACAAACAAAAATGCCAATTTAGCCAAACACATCAAACATCTAACAATAGCATCAAACTAGCATATATGCAATCAATGAACTCTCAAGGCCACTTACAACTTCTATGAACCAACCATAAGTTACGTATGCCAAATAGTAGTGAAACAACCTCAAAGATCATTAGGACTTTAATCATGGATGTAATGGGGTTAAGGTAAAGAAAGGTGTGGAAAATATTTAGGAAAGTGGTGGTAAAAACTCTAAGACTAGTAGAGCGAAGCGGCACCACAAACATTATAGAAAAACACACCAACTTTATTAACTTGATAAACCATCTCACTAAGTTTCATGACTCTAAATGTTATGTCTTTGTCAAGTAGCTCTTATAACGAGATTTCAACTAGTGACTCCCGGTCCAATTGGCCCAAGGCACTAGGCATGAAAATACCCCAACGAGTCTACTCACTCGAGCTACCTAAACAAAAGATAGAAACACCACACGTACATATTTGGGCAATTCTTTTTCTTTTTTTCATTCTTTTTTATATCAGAATCTTTTTTCATGTTCTGTTTTCAGAGTTTTCAATTTTTCACTTTTTCACTTTTGTTTTTCCATGCCCAAACATTGGTACGCAGAGCCTTCAAAATATGAAACTTTTTTTTTCCAGCACATAAACATCACCACTCAATCTAACAACATTCTACTTCACAATTACAAATGCTCTACTAATCTTAGAGAAAGGTAAAACACTTGTTTTTCTGGTAAGAGTTTATTTTGTGAGATTATCATGAAAAATAAGCTTATAAATCTCAAAGTTGGCTCACTAGAGGAAAATGTCATTAGTAGGCTTTTTGGCTCAATGTGGTGGTACAACTTAAATGCCTAAATCATCTCTTCTTTTTCACTTCACTACACATATAGCTTTAGCAAAACGATTGAAAATCCACAGAGTTAGGACTTTTATAAGTTCATACAAAGGCATATACACAAGTCCAAACACTAAAGTCGAATATAGTTGAGCTAATTTTTCAAAAATTTCAGCAGCATCTCCCCTAAAACAGGACAAAAACCAAACAACTAATAGTTGTTTTCAACCAAAAAAAATTATACCAAAATTCCAGCACAAACATTTTCAACACAACCACACATTCTCCACAAATTCAAGCATAATTCCTCCCCCCAAGCTTAGATCACACATTGTCCTCAATGTGGGAAAAATAAGAAAGGAGAGAAAAAGAAAAGGAGTAGAGCTCACCGGGTCTAATGTTGTGACTGGGAATCTCAAAATTTCAATGACGTCGATGAGCATCTAACCAAGTGTGTAGCTCAATGGTCTAGTTCTACTAAGCTGTGAATGGCGAAGTAATGTAAAAGTTGACATTCCCCCAAGCTTATTCCTTGAGCCATGTAGGGCCGGATGGTGCAGCAAGTAGTGGGGGGCAACAACAAAATGTTCTTGTGTGACTGCAGATGGATAAGTCCCTGCAACACAACAAATAAACCAATGTCAGTAGCTTTCCACATAAAACAGAGGTGGTGGGGGAATACTAACTCCTAGAATGAAAGACAAACGTCAATAAGCCTAAAAGAGAAAAAGAAAATATTTTTGGTTTTTTTTTATATATAAAAAGAAGATAGAAAAAAGAGAGTTGTGAAACTTGGGTTGCCTCCCAAGAGCGCTTCATTTAACGTCGTTAGCTTGACGTCTTCATTCTCAGTATGCATCGTAATTCGGAGCCTCTAGCTCCACTACTTCAATGTTTTGAATCTGATGCCCCTCATGATATGGTTTGAGTCGATGTCCGTTCACCTTGAACTCCTTACATGTGTCTTCACTTCGAATTTCCACTGCACCATGAGAAAATACCTTGGTAACAACAAATGGTCCAACCCAACGGGAACGGAGTTTGCCAGGGAACAACTTGAGTCTCGAATGGTAGAGCAGAACCTTCTCTCCAACAGCAAATGTTTTTCTGGTGATTCGCTCATCATGAAATGCCTTAGTTTTCTCCTTATAAATTCTTGCATTCTCAAAAGCATCATTCCTAATCTCCTCTAACTCTTGTAATTGAAGTTTCCGATGCTCACCCACTGCGTCCATGCTCATATTACACTGCTTCACAGCCCAAAATGCCATGTGTTCCAATTCCCCGGGCAGGTGGCAAGGTTTACCAAACACTAGTCTGTAGGGAGACATGCCAATGGGTGTCTTATAGGCTGTTCTATACGCCCACAAAGCATCATCAAGGCGAAGGCTCCAGTCTTTTCGGTTTGGATTAACTGTCTTTTCAAGAATCGACTTGATTTCGCGGTTTGAAACTTCTGCCTGCCCATTGGTTTGTGGATGATATGTTATGGAAACTCGATGGAACACATGATACTTTCTCAACAGAGCTTCAATTGTCCTATTACAGAAGTGGGTACCCCTGTCATTGATGATAACTCTCGGAAACCCAAATCTAGCAAATATATTAGATTTCAAAAATTCTGCAACCACTTTAGAATTATCAGTACGAGTGGCCTTAGCTTCCACCCATTTCGAAACATAATCGACAGCAAGCAATATATAATGAAATCCAAAAGAAGAGGGAAAAGGTCCCATAAAATCCATACCCCAAACATCGAAAATCTCGCATATTAAAATTGGAGTTTGGGGCATTTCATTTCTAGGTCCTAATGTACCTGTCCTTTGACAATTATCACAAACTTTGCAAATCTCATATGCATCTTTAAATAAGGATGGCCAGTAGAAGCCGCTTTCCAGAACCTTGCGAGCTGTCCGCTTGGGTCCGAAATGCCCGCCACAAGCATAAGAGTGACAGAAGGTTAGTATAGAAGGAAATTCAGTTTCAGGTACGCACCTTCTGATCACTTGATCAGCACAATGTTTCCATAGATACGGATCATCCCAAATGTAGTGCTTTGCTTCACTGCGCATTCGATCCCTCTGGGCCTTGGTAAAACCGGCTGGAAATTTTTGAGAAACTAAAAAGTTCACCAAATCTACATACCATGGAGTGCTCGAGCTCAAAGCATGCAACTTCTCATCAGGAAACTCTTCATTAATTGGACTTTATCTCCATCAACCCCGACTAATCTGCTCAAATGATCAGCAACACTGTTGTCATAACCTTTTTTGTCTCTGATGTCTATGTTGAACTCTTGAAGCAACAAAATCCAGCGTATTAGTCTAGGTTTCGCCTCTTTCTTTGACAAAAGAAACTTCAACGCTGCATGATCTGTATAAACAATAATGTTAGTACCTAAAAGATAGGACCTGAATTTATCTAAAGCAAAAACTACAGCAAGAAGTTCTTTCTCAGTTGTAGTGTAATTAGCTTGAGCCTCATTCAAAGTTCTTAAAGCGTAATAAATGGCATGAGGAATCTTTCCAACTCTATGTCCAAATACTGCTCCTACAACATGGTTGGACGCATCACACATCAATTCAAATGGGAGCTCCCAGTTTGGAGGCTGTAAAATAGGTGCAGTGACCAACTTATCCTTCAACTGGTCAAACGCTTTCTTACACTCCTCATCAAAAGCGAATTCCACTTCTTTTTGCAATAGTCTACACAAAGGTTGTGCAATCTTCGAAAAGCCTTCGATAAACCTACGATAAAACCCTACATGGCCAAGAAAAGAACGAACTTCTCGCACAGAGGCGGGGTAAGGCAGTGATGTAATAAGATATATTTTAGCTTTATCGACTTTTATTCCGTTAGTAGAAACAATATGACCTAAGACTATACCTTGTTGAACCATAAAATCACATTTTTCAGAATTGAGTACAAGGTTAGTTTCCAAACAACGTTTGAGAATTAAAGTGAGATGATCTAAGTAATTATCAAAAGAGTCACCATGGACAGTGAAATCATCCATGAAGACTTCAATGAATTTCTCAAGATAATCTGAAAAGATGCTTACCATACATCTCTGAAAAGTAGCGGGAGCGTTGCATAACCCAAAAGGCATGCGCCGGTATGCAAAAGTACCAGATGGGCACGTGAAATTAAAGTTGTTTTCTCCTGATCTTCCGGAGCTATTGCAACCTGCACATAACCAGAGTAACCATCAAGAAAACAGTAATAAGCATGACCAGCAAGACGTTCAACCATTTGATCAATAAAAGGTAAGGGAAAATGATCTTTTCGGGTCATGGAGTTTAATTTCCTATAATCTACACAGACCCTCCACCCATTTTGCACTCGAGTAGGAACCACCTCTCCCTTGTCATTTTCTTCCGCCGTCACCTCCGACTTTTTCGGAACCACTTGTAAAGGGCTAACCCAAGGACTGTCAGAGATAGGGTATATCACCCCTACATCAAGAAGCTTCAATACTTCTTTCTTTATAACCTCCATCATAGGTGGATTAAGCCGCCTTTGCACTTGTCTTGCTGGTTTAACTCCCTATTCTAATAATATTCTGTGTGTGCACATGGAGGGGCTAATCCCTTTTATATCTGCAACCGTCCACCCCAAAGCTGTCTTATGTGCCTCAAGAATCTTAACAAGTCTTTGCTCTTGAATTGGAGTAAGATTACTTGCGATTATCACTGGAAGGGTATCATTTTCACCTAGAATTGCGTATTTTAGATGATCAGGAAGTGGTTTTAACTCTACTTCTGGAGGCTGCACAACAGAAGGCAACAACCTGTGAGTATTAAGAGGTAGATTAATGAATTAAGTCGCAAATCTTCCTTGCTTAGTGGGCAGTGATTCCAAGGCAAAGAAAGCTTTCCTTTACCTCATTTTCGACCGCAAAAACTTCCTGCAAATTTGCATAACTTTCTTTCTCCATTGGGTTAATTAAAATAGATTCCAAAGCATCATTACCACATAGAAAATACACTTGCTCAGTTAATGAATCAATGATATCTATGCTAGAAACAGATTCGCAATCAGATGGATATCTCATAGCATCAAATATATTGAAACGAATAACCTCTTTGTCAAATTCCATGGTTAATACGCCACTGTGAACATCAATCTTAGTGTGAGCAGTTTTAAGGAAAGGTCTTCCTAATAATATAGGAGAAGAATTAGAAGATTCATTATCATGCATATCTAACACATAAAAATCAGCAGGGAATACAAGCTCATTGACCTGTACTAAAACATCCTCAATCACCCCGTGGGGGTATGCATTAGAACGATCAGCAAGTTGAATTATAACACGAGTTTCTTTTAAAGGACCTAAATTAAGAGCATTGAAAATAGATAGAGGCATCACATTAATTGAGGCTCCTAAATCTAACATGCATCTCTCGTACCTCGTGTTACCTATTCTGCATGGTATCGTGAAAATACCGGGATCTTTACACTTTGGAGGGACTTTTCTCTGCAAAACAGCGGAAACATTCTCACTGACATTTACTTGCTCATCACCTTTCAGTTTCTTCTTATTAGTGCACAAGTCCTTCAAAAATTTTGCGTATCGCGGCACTTGTTTTATAGCTTCCAGTAGAGGTATATTCACCTCTACCGAAAGACATCCAGCATCTCCTTCTCATGATCAGGCTTCCTGTTCTTTGATAATATCCTGCTAGGAAAAGGTACAGGTGTAAAAACATTGTTAGTTTTAACAGAAACATCAAAATTGGCCTTGTTTTGTGGCTGCTCATCCTTTTCTGTTACAATTGTCTCATGTTCTTCTGGAATTATCACCAGCTCACTCTTCCTTCTCACTGGAATCTCTAATTGCTTGCCACTTCTAAGAGAAATAGCACTGGCATTCTCCTGAGGATTTCTCTCAGTTTGGCTAGGTAGTTTCGAAGAATTTTGTGTTTGCAACCTGCCAAGAGTATCAGCTATCTGAGAGACTTTATTTTCAAGGTTCCTCAACCCACTTCGTGTTTCTTGCTGAAATTGTAAAGTACTGGAAGCCATCGTCTTCACAATGTCTTCAAGAGACATGCCACTAGGTTGTTGTTGTGGCATAGGTTGCTGCAACGGTGGTCTAGGTAAATACGGAGGTTGGGTCATGTGGAATCCAGGTGGAGGAGTGAATGCTTGCTGTTGGTGGAGTGGTGGTCTGAAATTAGGATTTCCTTGCGGCTGATTGTTGCCATACCTCAAGTTCGGATGATCCTTCCATACCGGATTATAGGTTTGAGAGAAAGGGTCATACCTCCGTTGTTGTCCTTGAAAACCCCCAATAGCATTCACTTGTTCATCTTGTAGGCTTGGACACATATCAGTAGCTTGCCCTACTGTGAAACATATCTCACATGCCTTGGCTTGGCCTTTTCCTATCACAACTTGTTCCACTAAGGAGGTGAGGTTGGCTACCTGTTGCTCCAGCTTAGAAATACCCACCTCCTTAACATGATGAGATGGAGCTGGAACTCGATTCCTTCTTCCAGAATATTGAGAGTTAGCTGCCATGTTTGCTATGAGCTTCATTGCATCGGCAGGTGTTTTATCACCTAGTGATCCACCGCTTGCCGCATCAATCATATTTTTATCATTATACGTTAACCCTTCTGTGAAATACTGAACTAGAAGTTGCTCACTGATCTGATGGTTTGGGCAGCTATTGCATAACTTCTTAAAGCGTTCCCAATACTCATGAAGTGTCTCTGTGTCATCTTGTCGAATCCCACAAATATCCTTACAAATGTTTGCCGCAAGAGATGCTGGAAAATACTTTGATAAAAATACTCGTTGCATTTCATCCCAAGTAGTGATGGATTGTGCAGGCAGATCATATAGCCATTCTTTTGCAGCATCTGATAACGTAAATGGAAATGCTTTCAACTTCAGTTTATCAAGTGCCACTCCACTCGGTTTCATTCCGGAACAAGCTATATGAAATTCTTTAAGGAATTTGTTCGGATCAGTCATATATGCATAACCTAAGGAGCCATTTTCTTTGAAACCAGTGAAAGTGGGTAAAGCTCGGATAAGGCCTGGTTTTATCTCACATTCCGTCTCCTCATCAGCATACACAATGCACAGTAAGTTGGGATAAAAAGTAGGAGCTGCTAACTCCTTCAAGGTGCGTGCCATCTCAAATTTAACTTCTTCTTCCTCCTCCGAAGATGAACAATCACTAAGAGGAAGTGGAATATGACGCGCTTGCTCAAGTTGTTGTTGAGCACGAGTCCTTTTCGCCACTATGAATCTTTGGTTCTTTGCTGCAAAATCTCGCAAGCGTATGTGCTTAGAGTTTCTGTCAGACATGCACAACAAAGAAACTAGATCACAAGTTAGTAAGAAAAGTTAGCAAATCACACAAGAAATAATATAATAAAAACGTCAAATTCCCCGGCAACGGCGCCAAAATTTGGTACGACTGTCGCATGCCTACCAAAAATAACCTAACTATAACCTTCTAGCAATGTAGTCGGGTAAGTTAGGGTCGATCCCACAGAGAATTGGATTTATTTTATTATTTCTTGTGTTAGTTAGAAACCCTTGTTTTTGATAGAATATCAATTAACTAAATAAACTACTAACTATAAAATATCTACTAAATAACTAAACTACGAAAGAGATAATCAAAGATACTAAAATAGGGATCGGGAGATATATACTGGTATCGGAAAATTAATCGATCATCGAAGTCTTAAATCATGAATAAAAATTAGACAAGCTATGCATACACCTTAACGTTAACCCAGAACACAAACAAGTATTCTAAACTTCCCTTAGTTGCAAATAAACCAAACAAGCTCTTGGAATATTGTCTAACTAACTAACAATCTAGAACAAGCTCTCTAGACTCGATTAATTAGCAGCATGAATGCCAGAAAGAAGTTAACTTAAGCCATAATTACACAAGCTCGAATTATGCAACTTAAAGGATTAAATAACCATAGGTATTACGACAAGCTTTAGTCGCCAATCAAACACCTAATTGCTACTAGCAGATTTAACTAGGACAATTACGTATCACAAGCCAAAATCCTAGCAAGTGAACTAACAAATTACACTAAAGATGGCCAGTCTAAAATATAATTTGACAAGTTAACACAATAAAAATAAGTTTATCAATCCAATCAAAGCATAAACATAATCATCCAACAAGAAAGATCATAACTTTTTCATTCTCACAATTCAATAATCCAATACTAAATATATCTCCCTACCCTAAAGAGATTTAGCCTAACATACTAAGAACAAAAATAATAATAAGAATCAATGTATCCATAATTAAATCAAAAGATAAAATTAATAAATTGAATTCAAAAGAAACTGTAAACAATTGATAGTTCTAAAAACGAATTGAAGAAGAAACAAAAAGGAAGTAAACTAAACATTAGAATACCACAAATTCTAGATGAAGATACCAAAAACATTAGCTTCTTCCCATCTAATTCACTGTTTTGTGTTTGTTGTTCTCTGTAATTTTCAGCGCTACTGCTACTCTTCTGTATTCTCGCTCCAAAAACTCCTCCTTCTACTCGTATCTCCTCCTTCAACGCTGCTCTACTACCTTCCATATAACCAGAATTTTCCCTCACAAAAAGACCTAAGTTCCTAAACTTACTTTGCTTTCCTAAATTGCTCAAGACTTGACATTAATTTCCAAAAATGAAACCCAATTGTTGTTACTGTTGATGTACTGTCGTTTGTTCCCTTAGGAGAAGAAACTCTTCTAAGTTTCAACTTTTCTCTTTTTTTATTTTTCTTTTGTCTTTTGTGGCCACCAAGCTTCACTTATTCATCTTAGGATAATTGCACAAGCCCAACATGAGATTTAATTCCCCACAACATAAGCCCAAGTAGGAGAGGGAAAATGGGCTCCCAAATCCGATTGCAAATTTGTTGCCCAAATCATCTTCCTGCAGACAAATAAATAAAATCGTAGTAACTTATGTCTCAGAAGAAAAATAACTTAAAACTCTTTGTAAAATATAAAGTTCAATGTCATATTAAGGGTTTAATATAATAAAAATACACACTTTTACGACCCTATCACTTGCCAAGGCACTCTTACATTAATGTAAGTGCCATCTAATTTAAAGCTCCTAAATAATTCTACAAGATAGAAAGACAAGGTTTACACGTCTTGTCTTCACAATCATCCGATATTGGAGTGGGCTTGTGAAGTAAATCTTCGTGCAACTTCAACAAAGCCTTTAAAAAAGGTTAAATTGTCAACTAACGGTTTCTCCACTTCTAAAAGAAATTGGCCAATGGACCTATTATTCTTATGGTGAGCCAATGTGTATAAAAACATAACAACTATCTCTTGAATAGAGATATTTTTTAGTTCCACTCGATCCTCCCAAATCTCTAAGCATCTCACAAAGGATATCAAATGTATGTCTATTAACACGAAACTCAATTCTACAGCTCACATCACTCTCTTTTATCAATGCACTCAAGACCATTAAGCGTAATTTTTTTAAATTTTTTTCCTTAACCTCAATTGTATACCCTTAACTGTAGTCCTGTAGCGATGCTTAATTATCATATGCCGAACCCAGGGCATCATCATAACTACCATAAACATTTTAACAACAAAATGAAGTTGTTTTAGCCTTCTTATCCTCCCTACCGATCACACAAGACGAGCCATGCATATTGAAAACCTAATAAGAAAATTCATCACAAATTCACAAATCAAACTAGTTACTACAACTTAGACCTCTGAATTCCAAGGATTAGAGTGATAATCATGTGTATATAAAATTCAACTTAGCGTTATCTCACATTTGACAATCATCTTTAAAAAAAAATCAACATTCTCATAAAAAACTTTACCCTGAACATCAAAGAAATTAACACACGTAACAATTTGAATCAAAAATTAAACAACCAATAAACTAGAAAAAAACCCTAAACAAATGAATTGCAATTTGTAGGTTGTTGGTGAATTGAAAACCTAAAACTATAATCAATTATACTGAAAATTGCACACACAAAGAAACTCTCGCAAATTTGCATACATAATCGCAAATAATAACCAATTTGAAAAAGAAAAATCAACAAATTTCAGGTGAAATTTATGCTTCAAAAAATTTGAAGATCAGAGAGAGAACTCGAACAGTTACCTAAGAAAAAAGAGGAAAGCCGGAAATGAAACATGACTTCCTAAGATCACTGGAAACAATGGAGTTCTTCAGATCATTGCCGGTGAAGAAGCAGCGATGAGAGAAGAGTTTGAAGAAGCAACGACGAGAGATACAGTGATTGCTAGAAAAATGAATTCCGAGGGTAAGGGTTTTTGTTACCGATGTAACGTGGAGGGTAATATTTTGGGGGTTTATGTTACCCTCAAGTAACGGTAATAGTTAAGCCACAACCCAAACTAAACAAAGAGTAATGGATTGAGTAAACCGAATCCGTTTTCAAGCCCTAAAGTCCAACCAAACAAGGCCTGAATGGTAACCATTACCACCAAGTAACGAATTTTGTTACTTGAGGGGGAGAGGAAAGTAACAAATTGGGGAGATCCATTACCATCAAGTAATGGTACATGATTGATGAGGAGTTGAACCAAACAAGAAGAAAGGGAATCTCGGTAATTGATTCCCTTCCTTGGAACCCAAAAACAATAAACCAAATGACCCCTAAGAAGAGTGGTCCCAAGCAGCTGTAAACTAGGGACAAGGTTGGAACTAAAGAATTTGTATGATGATATACGCCCAAAATCTAGGCTTTATATAGGAAGATCAAAAAAGGAAGAATAATATGAAATTTCTCAATAGGAAATACAACACGAATAAAAGAGAACGGAGGGAGTATGATGAATGTCAAATATTGTATAAAAACTATAAAAATATTGTATAAAAAATTACAAATATTCTTTGGAAAATAGTTAAAGTTTGAACATAATATAAACAATACTGAAGTACAAGAAATTGGGCAGAGCTTAAAGAGAATTCAAAAAACATTAAATTTCAAAATTGAGCATTTCTCATAAATCATAATCAACTCCCTTGGCAGTTGAGGGCGCAACACAACACCACATCAAAAACCTCCGTGATCTACTTATTTCTCAACATCACAAACTCTGAGTTCACCTTCAACTCTTGAGCTAAAAAATGGCGGTAACCCACTGATCTCTTTCTCTCTCTCCTCCTCAATTTCAATTACATTTCTGACACCACTAACTCTCTGTCTCTTTTCGCAGGACTCGTCAGGTATGACGCTGATGGATCTGATGACGTCGGACCCTAAGGCTGCCCCACCTCAATCATCTTCATCTTCATCTTCAACTTCATCATCGTCTTCAGCGACATCTGCGCCTACGCAAATGGCGGGCATGCCACCGCCTTCATCGCTTGGGAAACCGGTTACTGATCGGAAAACCAAGAGGACTACGCTTATGCAGATTCAGAATGATACAATTTCTGCTGCTAAAGCTGTCCGTGCTAATATCTTGCCTCAAAAGCAGAAGAAAAGGGTACTTTTTTTTGGGTCTGATATTCGATCTTAGTCTGATTTTGAGTAATGTAAGGTGGCATTGGAAAATTTGGGCTGTTTAGTTTAATTTAATTTTTATGAATGTGGTTGTTGAGTTTGTATGGTGAAGTGAGGGGAGTGGGTTGGAGTTAAATTTTGGGTCTGATTTTGTGAATAAGATTGTTGAATTGGAATGTTAAGTTTCCGCTGTTTTGGTGATTTGAGGCTTCCTTGCAGCTGTGAAATTGGTTCATAAGTAACTTTTGTATATAAAGCTATATGAAGGTTGTTAAGGTGAATGGAGAAGGTTACACTTTTCATCTATTTAGGCTCTTTACATTATATTGACTTTGGTTTATTGTCGCGGTGTTTTGTTACAATTGTTTGTGTTATTTACTAATCTTGTGTTGCTGTACATTATTAGCTTTTTACTCTGCTACAAATTGTTATTATCTTGGTGATTTTCAATGATTTGGTGCTGTCTTTAATGATTGGTTTTCACAGCCGGTTTCATATGCGCAACTTGCAAGGAGTATACATGAACTAGCAGCTACTTCTGATCAAGTATGTACTGAGTATATCTGGCTCTCCTTTATTTCTTTCCCTTCTTTAACTATGTTATTTTCTGTGGTTCTTATTTTTTGGGTATACTCTTGTAGAAAAATTCCCAAAGGCAGTTGGTGAATCATGTATTTCCAAAGCTTGCTGTATATAACTCCGTTGATCCGTCATTGGCTCCATCCCTTCTCATGGTAAGGTTTATTTTGTGATTCCATGGAAGGAGATTAACCCAAAAAAAAAGGTTAAATAAAAGGTCTATTGCATATTTTCATGATAATGTGTGAAGTTAATTGTTATGACTTAGAATCAACTGTAACATAACATGGCAGATGAAGTCGAATCTCAAGAAGCAAGGCGAAGTTTGCTGTAGAGTTTGTCTAATGTTCTTAGTTTTTTTGCTTAGACCTTGGCTGTTGATAGAAGTAACATGCATTATTGGCTTCAAGCTCGAAGCTCCTTGAGTTTCTCTCCCTGGATGTTCGTGTTCAGCTTTGTTAGTAATGAGACTATAGAGCATCCGGTTGCTGTCCGGTTGTCCAGTTGTGTCTGTTTTTTTTTTTTGGATTACTGGTCAGAACTGGATGTGCTTGGCTACTTTTGAAGACCGATTGTGAGAGAGATATGTTGGTTTGGTGATGAGTGGATGATAGGCTGTGCTTCATTTCCATATATTTTTATTGGAGATGGTTTAATTTGGATAGGTGGGTTTGGTAAGAATGTCTGACCATGCAGATTATCTTGTGACTAATTGGGTATGGTGGAAGGTGACTCTATGGGTCGTTATCTTACTGATATCTTTCTTAACCGGGGGATCTATGATTACTATTTTCTTTTCGAGAACATACTCTCCACTTCTCTCTAACACTATTTAACTTTCACCCCTTTAAAAACACACTGTTTATGGAAAGAGCAAAGACCGCGTACTGTGTTTGAATTGAGAAGCTCAAACTTACTCTGGAATAGGTTCGTAAAAACTATGAATTCTATAAAGGACAACAATGATTATTAGTTGGGAGCCCATGGGATGCCATTGCTGAATATTAGAGCTGCTGGCAAGCTCTTTGAAAGACCTAATAATCATCCCTTTTATGAACAATGAAGGAATAAGTAACAGAGTTACATTTAAATTTTGTCTGTCTCACAGTTGAAAAAATTATTTTTCAAAAGTTTAATTGGCAATTGTTGGTGATAAAATTTCAGCCTTTTCTGGTTAACAATCTGTCACTTGGAGTTATTGTTTGCTGTCATGTTACCTAGATGGTTTTTTCTATCTAATTTTTCGTGGCGTAACTAGTGAAGGCTTTAAAACTAATTGCAGCTTTGGAAAGTCCAAGTATTTTTGGATTGCAAAATGGAGTAATTGAGTGTCTGGAGCGCCTCACCTCAGAGAGGTCATTTTTGATTCGTTGCTGGGGCATGGCTCTCGTCCTAAACAAACTCTGCATCCTCTGTTGTCTTGAGCCGTCGGGCAAAAGGCTGAATTTGTCCTGCAAAGTTGGGGATGAACCGCTAGAAAAAAGGATCTTGTCCGATCAAGCACTTTAACTCCTTTTTGCTTCTTTGCGAGTGGGATCCCGGATCGTTGCTGCCTACCTTTTTATTCATGGGGCAGGAAGCCGCGACATTTACTGGTATTAGAAGTACTATAAACTTTAGATTGGGATGCTTAATGTACGGAGGAAGTGCATGTTACACCTTGAGTGATCATCTGGGCTATTGTGAGATACTGGAGGGCATGGCAGATTGTATGAAGGCTGTTTGCACCAATAGAGGATTGCCTTATATAGTTTGTGCATAAGAAGATTATACTTGTTCTTGTGCTAGAAGTTTAATGGTATCTTATGGGTCTTGCTATTATTTTAGTGAGTATAACATTTTCTTGCATGGGTTTTTTTTTGGTAGACATAAGGGTTGTAAAATTTCTCTCCCCAGTCTTCATTGTAATCTTGCTATCACAAGGGTTGTCTTTGTAGTTTCTCTTTGGACACATGCTATTTGTATCCTTATTTGGATTGCCTTGTTTGCCATAGTGTGATTTACATTGTCTTGTTTTTTCTCTCTTTCTTAGTTTGGAGGGGTGTTGCTTTACTCTTATAACAAAATTAACTATTTAATTTAGTAAACTTTTTTTCCTATTTTAAACAAGGTTGATGCCACTAGAAATTGAAGGAGAGCACTATCGATTTGTGACAGAGTGTTTGTCTTTCTGAAGTGATTAAGGCTAGTGGGCAAGAATGAAACAGATCCTTTGGAATTTTGTGAGGAAGTTCATAGAAATAACATTAAGTGTTTTAAATTTAATGGAAAGGAGGTTTGGAAGAGAAGGATGAAGAGATATTAGCTTGCCGGAGTGTAGAATATAGTTCCATTGGCAATTTCGGTGGTGCAGTTGGAAAGAAGGAAACAAAGGAATTTTTGAGGATAGAGATTGCTTGCGTCATGGTTTCACGTGCCTGATCTCGAGGTTATTGTATAGATGGAGTCAAGATTTTGGAGATACTTTGTGATGTTGTAGATAAATTGTTATATGTAGGGATGTTAATGGGGCGGAGTGGTTGTGGATGATAACCTAGTCATCCCCACCCACCAATGCAGGTGCAAAACCCAAAATCATCCCTGCTTCAGTGGGTGCAAAATTAAAACCATCCGTGCTCCGTTGAACTAACCTTATTGAGAAAATGATCCTCTGTAGAGTTTTGTGCTTTTCTAGGTTTTCCACACATGATTCTGGCTTCTCTTCTGTAGTTTCATACTTCTATTACTTTTGTAGATTTTCTACAGGTCTGCGTCCTTTGTTGCTTTGTCTGCAGGGTTTGTTCGTCATCTTCTCTTGAATTTCTGATCTCTTTTAGCTGTTTTTTTGGTGACATTGCATAAATCCACGAGTTTGATATGATATAGGTCAATTAGAACTTTTCTTACACTGCCTAATTTCATTTGTTTAATAAATGTTTCCACATGTGATTGGTAAGTGGTGAAAACATATATTCCAGTAAGCCAATAGTTTCAGTTCCTTTCTGCATGACTTTTGCAGCTTGATCAGCAGTGTGAAGATAGAAGTGTTCTGCGATATGTCTATTATTACTTGGCAAGAATTTTATCAGATACTGGTTCCCAAGGTCTAGGTACTGGTGGTGGCATCCCGACTCCTAACTGGGATGCTTTGGCCGACATTGATACTGTTGGTGGGGTTACTCGAGCAGATGTTATTCCGAGAATCATCCACCAACTTACTACCGAGTCATTAAATGAAGATGTTGAATGTGAGTTCCATCTTTTTTTACCTGTCTTAAGTTTTCTTGTTTTTCTGTATGACTCATCAAATCTTGATGTTCTTGCAATCTATACTATATAGGTGACAAGAACTGTTATCACGCCACTTGTCATCCTCCACTTCACAAATGACATGGCGCTATGTCACCATACACACATAAGTACATATTGTTTCCTCTTAAGTATTTGATATTTGAACCCACAACCTCATGTTTAATATTTAGACCAGTTACCACCACTCCAATGGCACACCTATTGTTTTAAAGTAACCAAAAAAGAGAAAAGTCATACTCATCAATTTTAATTCATCTATTGCTCAACTTATTTAATCTCGAATATATATACTAAATCTATATTCTACTAAATTTAATGTAAAAGAACATACAATGATCAGGGGCATTTCCCGGGCCAACAAACTAGTGATAACTTTATTAGCAATTAAACCCACAACTTAGTATTACAAAGTTTCTCAAGCCTACATATTTTCCGGAAAACTGTTGATCTCGAATATATACACTAAATTTATACTCTACTAAATTTAATATAATAGTATATACAATGATCAGGGGCATTGCTCGGGCCAACAAACTAGTGATACCTTTATTAGCAATTAAACCCACAACTTAGAATTACAAAGTTTCTCAAGCCTACATATTTTCCGGAAAACTGACTAAGTGCAAGTTAATTAGGGTTCAAGTGACTTACAAATAAATTGCCAAGAAATAAAACAATCGCAGTTATTTAACGACGCATTAATTTTCTTGTATGTAGAGAACCTTTGTGGAAGAAAACCGTGTGGGGAACTTGACCCCGCCAAACTCATAGTGTCATAGTGAAACAACCTTACTCAATCCAATGTCTAAAAGTACAAGTTGTTAATCTTTATAACTTCACCACTGGGATTCTGGGAATGAATGTGGGACAGTGGGAGAGATAGAGAGAGTGAAAACATAAAGTTGACAAGTGTCCTTTAGCTTAACTAATACCCTTTTATAGCCTTACTCTTAGCTGTTGGTTGTTGAGGGAACTTTTTTCACGTTTAGCTGAGATTCTCTGAATGATATTCTCCATGCTCTTCTGATGTTATATGGGTTGTTTTACTTTAGTTGAGAGATTATTTGCCTTGCGCCATCTTCTCTTTTGCCCAGTCTACCTATGCCAATTGCCACATCACTGACTTGTCGTGCAGCTGCATGTGATGATTGTAACCAAACATTGTGTACTTCCTAAAATTGCTAGAACCCTAGACTAGAGTCTATCTTCCAGATAGGATGAACTATGAAGCCCTGAACTTTTTATTGTTTCCCCTAATTGGTTAGATGCTTTGAGCAGGAAAATTTTTCGTGACTAGGGAAATTGGAAGGGTAGAGTAAAGGGTCTAGAAGCTGGAAGAAGTCTGCTGTTATGCATGTTGTATGATTGACTTGTATATTCATGTCTTTTCTTTGATCTGATAAATTCTGGAGTCAGAGAATAGATTTAGTTTAGTATGGTTCGGCTAGGAGTAAATTTGTAAGGTATAGTTGTCTCTAGGGTCTATATACTTTACGTCTCAAAATCTGTCTTATTTTTTTGGAGTAAAATCAATGGTAGTATATGTTTTGATTTGTTTTGGCCTTTTAGGCATAGTTCGAAAATGCGGTTTCGGTCACGATCGCGGTAACGGTCACGGTGATGCGGGAATGGGGATGATACGGTTGTCGTACCGCCAAATATCGGCTTAAACCATGAGAATTCCCTAGAATCCGCCTAAAACGCGGGTTTTTTACACCTTTACGATGCGGGTAATATCGGTTTGGTAGATTTGAAAACCTTTACAACACGGGCGATACGATACGATGCGGCCTTGTTTTGAGTTTTGACACCATGCTTTTAGGTGGTATGTTGATAGAATCTGCTAAAAGTTTTTTAGGTATAGTCATGGAGTGCCAAGGTTTGATATCAAAAGGTCAAGGCAACTAATTCTGTTATCCATTGGACTATGTAAATTTGCTGTGCATACAACTCACTAACTCTATCTAGAAGGTTGATCAAGAGCTGTCTCTCTATGTCTGTTTTAAATTATGATGAAATGTAAGACCATGATTTTGGTTGGTGGTTACAATATTATAAAATCATTGATTGTTAACCCTTTTTTTCCCCTCATTGCTGGTCGATTTTTTGGAATCACATGCTGATCAGGAGGATAATTCTCTTTTTGATAGAGTATTTGTTTGTGGGCAAAATGTTTTTGCTTCACATTAATTGTTAAAATTACCAATCACCTCATCTGTTTTGATGCTGACAAGTTTGAGAATTTACTGTTTATATCTTGTCTAGTAGACAGTCCATGATCTAGCTATTGGTTTCCATTATCTAGTGATAGCAAGGATCAAATGCTGAGTCTTTTATTGAAATGATCTACTGTGCATATTCTTGTTCTTTGGGTTTGGGAAATTGCACTTGTAATGCTTTTAGTGATGTTATATAGAAAATCGGGCATAGATGCTAAGTTGGTGGGGAAGAAGTGAAGAACGACAGAGATGAACTCTACCTAATTTCGTCATTCTTATAGTACTCTGTCTATTCTTTATCATATTGCGACTTAACTAATTTTATTAATCCGTAACATTTTGTGGCACTTGGAAAACCAATCGCATCATTGTTTGAATTTATGATTACAATACTATCTGTCAACGTTCCATAGGAAAAATTGACTCTAGTAATCCCACCCTCGTCTAATATTCTTTAAACAGTCCCATACTTCAATCAATTGGGTACAAATTTTAATTAGAGG
Organism: Beta corolliflora; assembly: GCA_947648045.1. Lineage (NCBI taxonomy): Eukaryota > Viridiplantae > Streptophyta > Magnoliopsida > Caryophyllales > Amaranthaceae > Beta > Beta corolliflora. The sequence goes on along the minus strand of CANSZD010002921.1, from coordinate 4,419,642 downwards.
CTCATTGAGGTCTAAATAAATCCCAGTTGCCCCTCTTTGTTTAACCAACTCTCACTGTATCCTAGTAGTCATGTCTTAGTTAATATCCCTATGCCTTTGTAAGATTGACCCAAGGTACATAATATACTAACGATAAGTCCTTCCATCCAACGCTCATATATAGGAACGTGGTTAAGCTCAAGAAACACACTAATATTCCAGTTATTTTTGACAAAAATGTGGATTGTTGTACATATTAATATTAGACGTGCAACTCAATATCATTTACCTAATTAAGACATTTAGAGTTGCTAACTTATTTTTCCTAAATTAAGTCTAATCATTAAAACTATATGGGGAATTTTTATTGTAAATTAAACTCTATTTTAAAATATATTCCTAAAATTACTCAAGTACTGGTTGCACGTAATATTTGCCTCTTAAAGGAACTATTAACATCTAGCACTCGTCTTATATGACTTTTACTAATAGTGGAATATCATTCCTTATTAAAGTTCGTTTCATAAGCATAGTCCCTTTGTCTAACTTGGTTTCTTTAAAGCAAAGTTCCATATACTCAAATTCCTCTTACATAGGAACAATTCCAGACTTCCAGTTCTATATCATACATAGACGCCTTGTTCCTTAATCCTTATTCAAAGAAACCTAATTACACCTTAATGTAACTAAACTCCTTTCTTCATACAGCAACTTCCATCAACATCTAATCCATTGGATTTTCTTTGAAGTAGCATCTTCACGATATATGGTGCTATGCTGCTAGCCTTTCTTACCTCTTTTCCATGTGTCACAAAGAAGAATTTGTAATTTGTGAAACATGCCTCAAGATATATCCTGAGTAAATAACTATGGATCTCCGAAGTATTGTTACGCATAGGGAAGATCATAAGCTTGCTATGTGAAATGAACTATAACATTGAAAATTGATCCACTAGAATTTATGTCTCCACTTAATTAATTCATGTCTTGGGATCTGACATTAGTTTGTATTCGTTGTTTGTTGAAGTTCATGCACGGAGACTACAAGCATTGAAGGCTCTTACATATGCTCCATCAAGCAACTCTGAAATTCTAATGAAAGTATATGAAATTGTCTTTGGAATTCTTGATAAGGTTTGTCTCTGCTCTACTTTACTTTCCAAAATGTTGTTCTAAACCAACCTCTCTTTCATGTATGATTGAAAAAGCTTTATTGTTAAGTGAAATCACAGAGTTAAATTGCAATATATCCATGGTGTTCTCTGTGTGCACTTATGCTCTAATGTTCTGGAATATTTTTTCGCCTAACCGTTGCTTTAACATAACTTTCAAAGTATGAGGAAGCCATCCACAATATAAACTTAGAAGGGCTCTCAGGATGTCAATATTGGTATATCTTTGATAGATTAACTTTAATATACTCTTTCAGTCACACTAAAATCAACGTCTTTCATATTTGGGGTGTCTTAAAATAATGTCCACTTCAAGAGAGAATACCGGGGATACGGTCACGTTTGCAGTAACATTTGCGATGTTGCTATAGCGGCTGGTAAAGGACTCCTGGAACAGATAGCATTACTAAATTTTGAACCTGAAGTTTGCCTTGTTCTAGTTTAAGAAGTACTCTTTCAATATAATATGACTATACCTATCATATGATTTGGTTATATGTATGGTGAATGAATAATTACTTTAAACATGAATGCTCCATTCTATTATTAATATAAAACGGACTTATTACCAAATCTGAAAGCCCCCGTCATGTTATTTTCCCTTCTTTGGTGTATTGCATGTTATTTTCTGTTGCAATGTATGTTTCCCTTTCTTTTTTTTTTTTTCCTATTGTCAATCCTAACAAGGAACAAAAGTAACAGGAAAAATAACGTTATAATGCGGCTAGTCACCGTTATTTAACGGATGACTCAACTCTAAGGACATGATTTTTTTTGTGGCGTTATGTAAAGGCATTTCGTGAAATGGCAAGTTCAAAATCCGTTATATAACCATTATTACGTAATTAGGTTATTTCTCGAAAAGATTATTGGCATAAAATTGATTCAATAGTCACTATACACCTTGAATGAAGGTCATTCTTGGTGGAACACAACTAAAGAGATAGCTTTTCCATATTATTAATTATTGACGCCGGTTCATGTACACATAGAAGCTATTATCAATGCTACTATATATACATAATACTTTTCCATATTATTAATTATTGACGCCGGTTTATATATATATATATATATATATATATATACTATAGTACGATATTGGTGCGAGATACTGCTATGTTCCAATGCAAGTGTATCTGCATCCTCGGTATTGATGAGAGCGGGTAATTGGTTTCTTCAGGGCTTAGGATGTCTAAGGAAAGGCTACGACAAGAGTAAGAGAGTTGATCATAGGTACACGGACGAGGTAGGGGAGGGGAGGGGGGGTCTAATACATTAGTTGGGTGTTTCGAACAATCTAGTGTTTGGTCATGTCCTAAGCCTGACATGCTTAGGACGTGGCCTAGATAAATATCCTAAGCATTGGGCGTTCGTTCATGGGAGGGACATCGATGGCGACTCTATGACATTATTTCACTCAGTAGTAGTGGTTAATTGTTGTGGCTACCTCTCCCCCAAGTTATCCCATCCCGAGCAAGCCACCGAGGTTTATGTACACATAGAAGCTATTATCAATGCTGCTATTAATACATAATACTTTTCCATATTATCAACTATTGACGCCGGTTTATATATATATATATATATATATATATATATATATATATATATATATATATATATACTAGTACGATATTGGTGCGAGATACTGCTATGTTCTAATGCAAGTGTATATGCATCCTCGGTATTGGTGCGAGGGGGTAATTGGTTTCTTCACGGCTTAGGATGTCTAATGAAAGGCTACGACAAAAGTAAGAAAGTTGATCATAGGTACACGAACTAGGTAGGGGAGGGGGGTCTAATACATTGGTTGGGTGTTTCGAGCAAGCTTGTGCTTGGTCATGTCCTAAGCCTGACATGCTTTGGACGTGGCCTCGATAAATGTCCTAAGCAATGGGTGTTCGTTCATGGGAGGGACACCGATGCCGACTCTATGACATTATTTCACTCAGTAGTAGTGGTTAATTGTTGTGGCTACCTCTCCCCCGAGTTGTCCCATCCCGAGCAAGCCACCGAGTTCATGTACACATAGAAGCTATTATCAATGCTACTATATATACATAATACTTTTCCATATTATCAACTATTGACGCCGGTTTATATATATATATATATATACTAGTACGATATTGGAGCGAGATACTGTTATGTTCTAATGCAAGTGTATCTGCATCCTCGGTATTGGTGCGAGGGGTTAATTGGTTTCTTCACGACTTAGGATGTCTAATGAAAGGCTACGACAAGAGTAAGAGAGTTGATCATAGGTACACGGACGAGGTAGGGAAGGGGAGGGGGTCTAATACATAAGTTGATTGTTTCAAGCAATCTAGTGTTTGGTCATGTCCTAAGCCTGACATGCTTAGGACGTGACCTAGATAAATGTCCTAAGCATTGGGCGTTCTTTCATGGGAGGGACACCGATGGCGACTCTATGACATTATTTCACTCAGTAGTAGTGGTTAATTGTTGTGGCTACCTCTCCCCCAAGTGGCCCCATCCCGAGCAAGCCACCGAGGTTCATGTACACATAGAAGCTATTATCAATGCTGCTATAAATACATAATACTTTTCCATATTATCAACAATTGATGCCGGTTTATATATATATACTAGTACGATATTGGTGCGTGATACTGCTATGTTCTAATGCAAGTGTATATGCATCCTCGGTATTGGTGCGAGGGGGTAGTTGGTTTCTTCACGGCTTAGGATGTCTAATGAAAGGCTACGACAAATATAAGAGAGTTGATTATAGATACACGGACGAGGTAGGGGAGGGGGTCTATTAAATTGGTTGGGTGTTTCGAGGAAGCTTGTGTTTGGTCATGTCCTAAGCCTGACATGCTTGGGACGTGGCCTAGATAAATGTCCTAAGCAATGGGCGTTCGTTCATGGGAGGGACACCGATGGCGACTCTATGACATTATTTCACTCAGTAGTAGTGGTTAATTGTTGTGGCTACCTCTCCCCCAAGTTGTCCAATCCCGACCATGCCACCGAGGTTCATGTACACATAGAAGCTATTATCAATGCTACTATATATACATAATACTTTTCCATATTTTTAATTATTGACGCCGGTTTATATATATATATATATATATATATATATATATATATATATATATATATATATATATACTATAGTACGATATTGGTGCGAGATACTGCTATGTTCCAATGCAAGTGTATCTGCATCCTCGGTATTGATGAGAGCGGGTAATTGATTTCTTCAGGGCTTAGGATGTCTAAAGAAAGGCTACGACAAGAGTAAGGGAGTTGATCATAGGTACACGGACGAGGTAGGGGAGGGGAGGGGGGGTCTAATACATTAGTTGGGTGTTTCGAGCAATCTAGTGTTTGGTCATGTCCTAAGCCTGACATGCTTAGGACGTGGCCTAGATAAATGTCCTAAGCATTGGGCGTTCGTTCATGGGAGGGACACCGATGGCGACTCTATGACATTATTTCACTCAGTAGTAGTGGTTAATTGTTGTGGCTACCTCTCCCCCAAGTTGTACCATCCCGAGCAAGCCACCGAGGTTCATGTACACATAGAAGCTATTATCAATGCTACTATATATACATAATAGTTTTTCATAGTATCAACTATTGACGCCAGTTTATATATATATACTAGTACGATATTGGTGCGAGATACTGCTATGTTCTAATGCAAGTGTATCTGCATCCTCGGTATTGGTGCGAGGGGGTAATTGGTTTCTTCACGGCTTAGGATGTCTAATGAAAGTCTATGACAAGAGTAAGAGAGTTGATCATAGGTACACGGACCAGGTAGGGGAGGGGGGTCTAATACATTGGTTGGGTGTTTCGAGCAATCTTGTGTTTGGTCATATCCTAAGCCTAACATGCTTAGGACGTGGCCTAGATAAATGTCCTAAGCAATGGGTGTTCGTTCATGGGAGGGACACCGATAGCGACTCTATGACTTTATTTCACTCAGTAGTAGTGGTTAATTGTTGTGGCTACCTCTCCCCCAAGTTGCCCCATCCCGAGCAAGCCACTGAGGTTCATGTACACATAGAAGCTATTACCAATGCTACTATATATACATAATACTTTTCCATATTATCAAGTATTGACGCCGGTTTATATATATATATATATATATATATATATATATATATATATATATATATATATATATATATATATATAGTAGTACGATATTGGTGCGAGATACTGTTATGTTCTAATGCAAGTGTATCTGCATCTTCGGTATTGGTGCGAGGGGGTAATTGGTTTCTTCACGGCTTATGATGTCTAATGAATGGCTACGACAAGAGTAAGAGAGTTGATCATAGGTACACGAACGAGGTTGGGGAAGGGGGTCTAATACATTGGTTGGGTGTTTCGAGCAAGCTTGTGCTTGGTCATGTCATAAGCCTGACATGCTTTGGACGTGGCCAAGATAAATGTCCTATCAATGTGCGTTCGTTCATGGGAGGGACACCGATGGCGACTCTATGACATTATTTCACTCAGTAGTAATGGTTAATTGTTGTGGCTACCTCTCCCCCAAGTTGTCCCATCCCGAGCAAGCCACCGAGGTTGATTTACACATAGAAGCTATTATCAATGCTACTATATATACATAATACTTTTCCATATTATCAACTATTGACGCCGGTTTATATATATATATATATATATATATATATACTAGTACGATATTTGTGTGAGATACTGTTATGTTCTAATGCAAGTGTATCTGCATCCTCGGTATTGGTGCGAGGGGGTAATTGGTTTCTTCACGGCTTAGGATGTCTAATGAAAGGCTACGACAAGAGTAAGAGAGTTGATCATAGGTACACGGACGAGGTAGGGGAGGGGGGTCTAATACATTGGTTGGGTGTTTCGGGCAAACTTGTGTTTGGTCATGTCCTAAGCCTAACATGCTTAGGACGTTGCCTAGATAAATGTCCTAAGCAATGGGCGTTCGTTCATAGGAGGGACATCGATGGCGACTCTATGACATTATTTCACTCAGTTGTAGTGGTTAATTGTTGTGGCTACCTCTCCCCCAAGTTGTCCCATCCCGAGCAAGCCACCGAGGTTCATGTACACATAGAAGTTATTATCAATGCTACTATATATACATAATACTTTTCTATATTATCAACTATTGACGCCGGTTCATATATATATATATATATATATATATATATATATATATATAATAATATATAGGGGTGGGATCCGCTGAAAACAACTCTTAATCTAAAAACTGAAAACAAGGGTAACTATTAACACTTTTAGGGTAACTTTATATATTTGAAGGGTAACTTTTGATAGTTTTGGGGCAACTTTTACCGGTTTTGGGGCAACATTCTTATTTTAAGGGTAATTCTATATATTTCAAGGGTAACTTTATTTATTATAAGAGTAACTATTACCACTTTTAGGGTAATTTTATTATGTTAATGCCTTAAGGGTAACTTTATATTAAGAGTAGCTTTGAATTTTTTTCGGGTAACTTTTAGTATTATAAGAGTAACTATTATTAGTATTAGAGTAACTAACTGTCTAACTTTAGCTTTTGAGTTTTGATTGTTTTTTCTCAATACTGCCACCTTCTTCCTCGATTAACCTTCATCTTCTTCCTTTTTTTTTTTCCCAAACTTTGTGTGTTTCAACAACAATGGCAATGAAACTCAAGTATACCCATTAATTTATCAACAACCTCTTATCTTCTGTTTCCAATTCAAATTAATGTCCGACTTTGAAAATCAATATTAATTAACAACGGCAGCATCCTTATGAGTGCGAGCTAAACGCCTCTTATAAGACTAAATACACAGATCGAATCAACACATTCGCACCAATCGCAGGCACATCATCAGGTTTCGCAACAAGCCAACAATGAGAGGATCCAAATTGAAAGGAAGAACATAAGCTAGGGTATCGGAAAACTAGTCTAGAATGTTTTGGAGAGATTTGAAGGATATTGGAGATGGCGGACGAGTCGACTCGGAATGAATCGGAAGAAGAAGCTTCACTTCGAGGGATATTAAAAGTTTTGCGACGAGCGTAGACTGTGATTGGATCTTTGGTTGAAGATGGTGGTGTTGATGATGGTGAGGAGAGAGAAAAAAACGGAAGGGTAAATGTGGGATTGGATTGTTAGAGGAGAGAGATAAATGGATTTTGATGAGCAGAGAGAGTCAGAGTGAGAGAAAGGGAGAACTGAGAATATGGGTCGCACGATAAATAATCAACGGCCCAGATTTTCTGTTTTCAGTTTTCAGTTTAATGGGTGTTTTCACAAGATCCTATTCCTATATATATATATATATATATACTAGTACGATATTGGTGCGAGATACTGCTATGTTCTAATGCAAGTGTATCTGCATCCTCGGTATTGGTGCGAGGGGGTAATTGGTTTCTTCACGGCTTAGGATGTCTAACGAATGGCTACGACAAGAGTAAGAGAGTTGGTCATAGGTACACGAACGACGTAGGGGAAGGGGGTCTAATACATTGGTTGGGTGTTTCGAGCAAGCTTGTGCTTGGTCGTGTCATAAGCCTGACATGCTTTGGACGTGGCCTAGATAAATGTCCTAAGCAATGGGCGCTCGATCATGGGAGGGACACCGATGGCGACTCTATGACATTATTTCACTAAGTAGTAATGGTTAATTGTTGTGGCTACCTCTCCCCTAAGTTGTCCCATCCCGTGCAAGCCACCGAGGTTCATGTACACATAGAAGCTATTATCAATGCTACAATATATACCTAATACTTTTCCATATTATCAACTATTGACGCCGGTTTATATATATATATATACTAGAACGATATTGGTGCGAGATACTGCTATGTTCTAATGCAAGTGTATCTGCATCCTCGGTATTGGTGCAAGGTGGTAATTGGTTTCTTTACGTCTTAGGATGTCTAATGAAAGGCTACGATAAGAGTAAGAGAGTTGATCATAGGTACACGGACGAGGTAGGGGGGGGGAAGGGAAGGGGGTCTAATACATTGGTTGGGTGTTTCGAGCAATCTTGTGTTTGGTCATGTCCTAAGCCTAACATGCTTAGGATGTGGCCTAGATAAATGTCCTAAGCAATGGGTGTTCGTTCATGGGAGGGACACCGATGGCGACTCTATGACATTATTTCACTCAGTAGTAGTGGTTAATTGTTGTGGCTACCTCTCCCTCAAGTTGTCCCATCCCGAGCAAGCCACCGAGGTTCATGTACACATAGAAGCTATTATCAATGCTACTATATATACATAATACTTTTCCATATTATCAACTATTGAAGCCGGTTTATATATATATATATATATATATATATATATATATATATATATATATATATATATATATATATATATATATATATATATATATATATATACTAGTACGATATTGGTGCGAGATACTGTTATGTTCTAATGCAAGTATATATGCATCCTCGGTATTGGTGCGAGGGGGTAATTGGTTTCTTCACGGCTTAGGATGTCTAATGAAAGGCTACGACATGAGTAAGAGAGTTGATCATAGGTACACGGACGAGGTAGGGGAGGGGGTCTAATACATTGGTTGGGTGTTTCGGGCAAACTTGTGTTTGGTCATGTCCTGACATGCTTAGGACGTTGCCTAGATAAATGTCCTAAGCAATGGGCGTTCGTTCATAGGAGGGACATCTATGGCGACTCTATGACATTATTTCACTCAGTAGTAGTGGTTAATTGTTGTGGCTACCTCTCCCCCAAGTTGTCCCATCTCGAGCAAGCCACCGAAGTTCATGTACACATAGAAGCTATTATCAATGCTACTATATATACATAATATTTTTCCATATTATCAACTATTGACGCCGGTTCATATATATATATATATATATAGGGGCATGATCACATGAGAATGCCTCCTTACATGAGAAATGAGAATGAATCTCAACCACACGATTGGATTAGAGTTACAACACTTGTTCATTAGAGTTATACCCCCGAAAAAACTTCGCGCTAGAAAAAAAAAAAAAAATCGAATTTTTTTTTGGAGTTACATCACTTTCTCATTAGTGTTACATTACTTGTTCATTAGAGTTATAGCGCGTAAAATCCATTCTCATTTGTCATGTAAGTATGCATTCTCATATGAACTCACTTCTATATATATATATATCCGCGTGTATATACCACTGTGTATTTGTGTGTGTTTATCTACATGTAGTTATGTACATATTATATGTGTATATAGATTTTTGAAGAGTGTCCTTAATGTCATTGCCTCTTTTGTTTTTTCATCTCTGCATTGTGGAATGTTGAAGTTGTATCTTTTCCCTACATTATCTAGCCTGACTCATTATTATGCAAAAAACATTTATGTTTTCTTTTGCTTGTGTTATTTTGTCAGGTTGCCGATGGACCGAACAAACCGAAGAAAGGGATTTTTGGAACTAAAGGTGGTGATAAGGAGGTACCATTAATGAACTTATATAAGCCCCCTCAACCAATTCTCATTTAATGATCGACACTGGTCTTTTCATGCATGTTAAATAGTGTAATTGACCAGTTGGTTGAAAATTTTAGTGACTGGTGCATTGCTGTGGTGTTAAAAGTAGAAAGTATTGGATGCAGTTGCAGTTATAAACTAATATGGACTGACTTGTCGGCACAAACAATTACTGAATGTAGGGTGGTAATAAGTAACAAAGGATGGAGGAGTCATTAGGAAATGAGCTGATATTCTGTAGTAGTAGTAGTGTGATTGGTGCTTCTTTGGATCGAGTAAGTCTACCTTGATTCTTATGGGTACTATTCTGTCGGTGTTTCCAGGTCTTCTTTTTATGATGTATAGAGTGATTGGCACTGTTTACTGTCACTCATGATCTTCAGAGTCCATGTCCTCTGTTGGTGTACAGTGAATTTGTTTCTTATAATTGCTGAAAATTTATTGATCAAAAATGTTTTAGCTGTCTCAACTAAAAGTTTTCCTGAAAATTTAATTTACAGTTTGTCATCCGGAGTAATTTGCAATATGCTGCCTTGAGCGCTTTGAGAAGACTTCCTTTAGACCCAGGAAATCCAGTGTTTCTTCATCGTGCTGCACAGGGGTAAGCTTTTATTTGTTTGTCTAGTTCACTTAAGGCAGATTATACTCCTGCTGGTCCATTTTCTTGTCTTGGCCAATTAAATTGAATGAAATTACTACCACAGAAAGGAAGTGAAGTTTGACTTGTTTTGCTTGAACTGAAAATGTGAATTAAGTTCTTTATTGAACTTCCAAAAGATAATTGAGAATTCTGTATAAGTTCCAAAGACAATTATGCTGCCTTTCTTTTGGTCTACCGAGATGTCAACAACTCTTAGAATCTCTAAATACAGAGGCCGCCATGTGATAGGGAGAGATAGGCTGCTTTGTGTCCACTGTGAGGTAGATGATTCTAGGTTGTGTGGATGATTACTTGAGCCCTTGGATTTGTTTTTTTATTTTAATGTTCATGGTAGACTTTTTTGACTTGTTCAACCTGGCCTCCTTACTATGGTACTACCTGCCTCTTCTGTTCCCTAATTTATTGATTTACTAATTTTATCTGGGAGGCCAAAGTTCCTTTGAAGGTGCGAGTTTGAGTGTTAAATTTCTCATTGGGTAGGACCAAGACTGATCATATGCTTCAAAAGCAGAGGCTGGGGTTTGCTACCGTGCTGCTATTCGTATGTTTTTTTGTGGTATCCTGCTCCCATCATTTTCTTTATTGTGCAGTGGCAAAGTATATTTGCAGGAAGTTGCTGGTTTTGATGGGGACTGGGACCAAGGGGTCCTAGGTTTGTTCCTTAACCGTTGCAGAATAATTAGTCTCTAAATCTCTGGTGTATTTGGCCAGAATTGATTGCTAATTTTATCTGGGAGGCCAAAGTTCCTTTGAAGGTGCGAGTTTGAGTGTTAAATTTCTCATTGGGTAGGACCAAGACTATTGATATGCTTCAAAGGCAGAGGCTGGGGTTTGCTACCATGCTGTTATTTATATGCGTTGTTGTTCTGTGGTTTCCTGCTCCCATCATTTTCTTTGTTGTGCGGTGGCAAATTATATGTGCAGGAAGTTTCTGGTTTTGATGTGGACTTGGGACCAAGGGGAGTCCTGGGTTTGTTCCTTCACTGTTGCAGAATAATTAGTCTCTGGTGTATTTGGCCAGAATGGAATCCAGCCACCTTACCTTGCATCCTGCTTTGGGAAAGGGACAAAGGGTAACCTATCTAGTGTTCTCGACTCCTTGTCGGCTAAGGTGGCAGGGCACTAGAGAATCTGCTGTATTTTGGAGATTCAGGGGCATTGGGCTAACTTGTAAATTTTATCTGCTTTTTCATGTTAAACATACACAACAATACACTGAGAAAACTATAATTCTTTTTTTGGCCAATTATCGAGTAGAAGATTTTTCATTATTAGGACAGCTTTCTATAAGGCTAAAGGGTTAAAATGTAAATTATAACAGTTGTTGATTCCCTTTTTCTAGTAAAATAGAATGGATGTAGGTGTTGAGTTTACCCTGTCTAATGAAATAAAGTTAATTACTTGCAGGATTTCATTTACTGATCCTGTTGCTGTTAGGCACTCATTGGAGATAATCTCTGAGCTAGCAGCCAAAGACCCTTATGCTGTCGCTATGACGTTAGGTAAGATTATGGTTGCTGTAAAATAACTCTACTAAGGATGAAATATGTGAGAAGTACTTGTTTCTGTAACTTTTTTCGCTTACACGGGTCTTTAATTTTTCGAGGTTATGCTCTTTCTTGTCAGCTTTTTTTGTTTTCCTCTTCATTCTAAATCCTGTTTATATCAGAGCAAATCACACTGAGTTTCTGTATTTTGTCTTTCCCTATTCCTTACCAGAAGAGTGGGCCAGCTGTGATGTAAAAATTGAATGAGATTGACAGACATCTGGTCTGCTTTATGTTTTCTATTATAAAGCCGTCTTTGTCTGTGGGAGGAAAGGGGGGAAGTTAGATTCTGGGAGTGCAATATTCGTGTCCGTGTTCTTTTTAATTGTGAGTTCTTTTGGTATGTTTTTGGTTGTTTAGCTTTGCTTGTGATTGTGTCGAAGTCTTGAAGATGTGGTGTTGACCTTAAATAAAATATTAATGATTAGATCTCTGGCCATGAGCAGCTTAGGTCAATCTGGACTTTTGGTTATATTTTTCTGGCAGTCGATCTTTCTTCCAATTAAGGGATCATTAAGTACAATAATCTTGGAAATGTTTTTATCTTTTGTGGGTCTAAGCTGCCTGACATTTTGGAATTTTTTTGATGCAGGAAAGCAAATTTCCCCTGGAGGTATGTTTATTATCCTTATTCTTGATTCTTGAACAATTTCTGTGGCTTTAGTCCTTTTGTCACTTATTTATTTGTTTAGTTTTTTTTTTCCTATAACTTTGTAATTGTGGTATCTTTTGTTTCTATTGCTGCTATATTTGTCTATGTAGTTCTATGAACTTAACCATTACTTTTTGTTACTTGTAACATTAGATAGGGAAAACAGAAGTTCTATGAACCAAAGTTGACGTTTTGGTTATATCAGTCAGCTGTTCGAGGACATTATCTCATGCCAAAATTAGATCTGTGTTGTCAGGTTTCTAGTATGTTAAAGTCAGTAGGAAAGTTAGCCATCTACACGTAGGAGAACTTTGCACTTAAATTTCGACTTTCTATCTCTGAAATATAATGATGCTTCAATAAAGGCAATTTTGTAGATGTGCTGTCGCACCGAGGTGGATGGTTTTCTGTTGTTGCTCTTATTTTTCTTCTTCCCTTCCCTGCCTCTATTCTTTGCTTCTTGCACCAAGTATATGATATTATCTAAGAGGTTTCACCTTTCTACAATTTTACCTGTTAGGTGATGCTAGCCGATTGTGAGTGATCCTGAATTTGGTATTATATAACTGCCCTATTGTGATATGTGAAGCTAAACTTCTTATGTTACATTCATTCCTTTACATAACTGTCACCAGAATGTGCTATCTTAGTGTTTTGCATTTCTACTTTTTCTATACGACTAGCTAGCACCTAGCGTTGCTGGAGTTTGCTTTGATGTCATTTGGAGATTTAAGAATTGGCTTATAGAATATTGGTCCAGGGAATTATGTGATTAGAATATAAAAAACTTCTGTAAGGTACAAACAGCGGAGGTTTAATAAACAATTTTAAGTTGTATTAGTGCTTGTTTCATTGACAATCAAAAATGGGGGAAGCGGAAAAATATGGGAATTGATAGGTTGCATAGTTGTTCGGTTGATACAATAAAGTAAACATGGTGGAAGTGGGAATCATGGGAAATAGAACTCCGCACAAAACATGGGAAATAAATCCTTTGCTAATCAAATTTCAAATTCCCTTGCTGTCAACCAAAAAGTTAAGAGAACTCTTGAGAATTGTACAAGGGATGTAGCGTCCCATGAAATAAAACTTCTCATAGGAATTTACTTCTCATGTAAACCAGAAGCAATTATTTGTTGCTCTAAGTCTGAATGTAGAATGTGTCTTTACTGTTTAGAACTGCTAGATTCAACTGTGTAAGCACTAAGCAGCAAGGTTGATTGCTGTCATATTCTTACTTGCTTTTATTGATTTACATCCTTTTGATTGGACTTCATTGTGAACTAGGCACGCGTTCGCATTTTATACAAATTGCCATTTTGTTATATTTTTTAGTTAGTGTTTGTGTCCAGTAAATCCTATGAGCTACTTCAAAGTAATGTACTTCGTGTCTCATTTTGAATTGACACCTGGAAGTTGGAAATGTCAGGCTGCTTTAAGAATATAGTGTGCGCACACCATGAAGTCGTATGTACATGCCATAAAGTATTGTGAAACACTCAAGTTATTAAAAGAAGATCACATAATGTTGAGAGGGACAAAGATGAATGTGTTAAGATTATTAAGAGAGAGAGGGACTAGATGAATAACTATGTACTACTAAATTATGTGTCACACTTTTTTTCCATTGTTGGAGAAATCTGCAACTGTTTGATATTCTGATTATGTTGAGCTAACTAATTTGCTGGGGGTGTTTGAGACTTGGGCCTTGTTCTTTTGGGTACAGTTTCAGTTCAGCTCATCTCATCTCACTTCAGTTCAGTTCAGCCTAAAAGAACACGGCCTTGCACTTTCTCAGATGGTCTGGATAAGAGAATGTCACTGGCGGGGTTCCTTTGGTTTTTTCACTTGTAATTCTCTCTATAATCACTGAGAACAATCTCCACATGCACCATTTTTTCTTTAGCCACCTATATCTGAAAAAGAGTTCGCTAAGAATGTTAAGCCCTTGCCCTTTATGTTGAAAGGGTATTTGGAAAGGCTCAATTTCAATGATAAGTTGCAGATTCGGCGCATGGAGGAGTGCATTTCAATTTTTCTTGTAAAACTATGAGACAGGCTATCTTCTCTTTTTGCATTTGGAGGTAGCTAGTAGCTACTGCTATCTGTAATAGGCTGTTTGTGGTCATGCTGTCGAGTGGGATTCTCATTCTATAGCATAATTGCATGTCAATTGTGTGAAAAGACACGAGAGGAGGAAATGTCCTTGGAGATACGCATGCTAAGCAATTCTTTGGGTTTTGTGGTTACAGAGCAATGGCAGAATAGTAGAGTTGGATTACTAATTAAGAGCTTTACGGGTACAGTAGTCTGCCTGGTTTTTTTTTGCTGCTAGAGTATGGGGGCTTTCTAGGGGGTAGGGTTGCAGTTTTATTTATAAAGCATGGTTAGCATGATACTGTGATGATCTTGAGAAGATCCCTGGTTCCCTTTGTGTAGCTGATTTTTATTATCAATAATTTCATGACAGAGAGAAAAATAATACAGATGTTTGTGAACCAGGTGCGCTGCATGATGTTCTCCATTTGCATGATGTTCTTGCAAGAGTTTCTCTTGCAAAATTGTGCCATACAATATCAAGAGCACGAGCACTAGATGGTTAGTGATTACACATAATTTTCGGCTACATTACATTAGAAAGTGACCTTGATGGTTTCCATGCCATTGGTATATATGCAGAAAGGCCTGATATCAAAACTCAGTTTAATTCATTGCTCTATCAACTCCTCCTTGATCCAAGTGAACGAGTTTGCTTTGAGGCAATCCTGTGTGTATTAGGAAAATTTGACAACTCTGAAAGGTATGAATCTCTTTGACACACCTTTTTTATTCTGTTCATTTTTTACTTGTTTTTCGTGCCATTTCAAATTGTTCCTTTTGGAAACTAGAACAAAAACAAATTTCCCCTATATATGTTTTTATCCCTTTTTGAATTTTAGAACGGAAGAACGAGCTGCTGGATGGTATCGTTTAACTCGAGAGATCTTGAAGCTGCCCGATGCACCATCTGTATTGTCAAAGGATGCTAAGAAAGATGCCAAGGATGAAGCTAAGGATGTGCTCCCTCCAAAGTCCAAGGACAAATCAAAGAAAACAAGGCGCCCTCAGCCCCTTATTAAACTTGTCATGAGAAGGTAAACGAGTTGTGAGTCTTCCTCACTATTCCTTATAATCCTGAATACAGTCTACTACTTGTTGCAAGAATTTTTGGGTAACTTTTTCGTAAAGTTTTTAGATTGAAGATTTAAAAATTATACTAGCTCTGCTTTGGATATTAGTTTATTTTTATCCTGCCGATTCATAATTCCTATTTTGGTTTAGGTTGGAGAGTGCTTTTCGTAGTTTCTCAAGGCCTGTACTGCACGCAGCTGCAAGGGTTGTACAAGAAATGGGAAAAAGTCGAGCTGCAGCTATTTCTGTGGGTTTACAGGATATTGATGAACGTGACTATGTTAATACATTTTCTGATTCAGTGGATGATTCTGATGTTAATGAAAGCTCACATCCAGAAGGTATAGCTGTAATTCCATTGAATTCTGACATTTTTGGTGGTCGTATGTGCACTGCCTCAATGGTTCCTTCGTGCACCTTGATTGAAGTGCACTTTCTTGCCATCAAAATTTCCTCTCATCATAACTGCTATATTATTCCCTTAGTATGTCGCCTATGCTGATGAGGACAACTCTTTTTATCTCCCTATTAATATTCAGGTATTAGACGAACAACTTCTGGTTCAAATGGAACTGGTGCGAGGGATACAATAGCAAGCTTATTAGCTTCATTAATGGAAATAGTGCGGACAACAGTAGCTTGTGAATGTGTTTATGTTCGTGCTATGGTAATCAAAGCATTGATCTGGATGCAGAGTCCTCATGAATCATTTGATGAACTAAAATCCATTATTGCATCGGAGTTGTCAGATCCTGCATGGCCAGCAGCGCTGTTGAATGATGTTTTGCTCACTCTCCATGCTCGGTTCAAGGTTTGAACTCTTTTGCTACTATACGCTCTTTATGGAAATTTTATCATTTTACTATTGGATAGTCTCTTGTATATTGGTGTAGTTATCGTGTTGACTCATTTAGTTATGGTGATCATGATGATGTAGATAGATTTATATTGAAAAAAAAAATTCACTTCAATTATGCGAAGTGGAACTGTTCCATCGTATCTGCTTCATGACATGATTTCTGCTTGGCCATATGCAATACTGATGGATTAAAATTCTATAGATCAAACTTTTTCTTTTGAGTGGACCATGCACATATATGTAGAGCTTTGTTTTTAATGTGGATGCAACAATCCCCTCTGTCCAGCTGATTGCCAATGGCTGTCTTTGTACTTTGATAATGATATCTAGGGAAGTGATGTGAATAGGTTGTTTCCCATGTGTAAGGGGCATGGTGGAAAAGTCACTGTATTGTTAAGTTGATAGAAACACCTAATAATACTGAAGTTAGGCTAGACATCATATTTATCTATTTGAAGCTATTATGCTGGGATACGTCAGCTGACCCTGTCATATTGTGTGTACACAATTCGATCCAGGTGTGGACATGGAATATGTGTCAGATTGGGGGGCAGGGAGTGAGAGGAGAAGGGAGATAGATGGTTGGAGGGAGGGAGCAACAGAGGGTACGGGAGGGGGGAGTAGTATCCTTTGAAGCAAAATGGGAAATGTTGATTTGCAAAGACAGCTATATGCATTAGAAGATGAAGTTGAAGTGGGCAGTTGAAGGAGATAATTTCTTCAAATGCTCTTCTAAGTGGTCGATGGGAGGGGATGTCAGAGTTACATCATGGTATTGAGGTTTGGATGGACTTTAGTTAAAGAGCAAGATGATATTATTGTGGGAACTCCTTTTTGACAGAAAATTAGATGGTTCAAAGTGGAGTCTTATATCTTTTGTTGATGGACCTTTGGTAGACTTTAGAGGCATGCTTGAGGGCATGAAAAGAGGGGTAGTGCCTAGCATGGAGGTCGGGACATATTTATGTCTTCCATGTTCAAAGGTATGGTTAAACGACTTAAACCGTTAAAAATACTTTGTGAAGGTGTTTAGGAATTTATGAGAGTGGAACTGTGTAGTATGAATCTTGCAAATAGCTCCAAAGGTTAATTTTCATTATGTTTTTTGAAAGTAATGACTCCATAGAAGATCTTACCTCTTGCTTTTAGAAAAAAGGTTACACAGATGGTTGTAGCACTTATTTGGAAACCAATATTGTGTAAAATTAAAATCCAAATAAGAAAAAGCACAATGTACTCAAATTTGAATTATTTTGGAAAGGATGACCTTCAAACTTGTTCAGGTCAGACATTTGGTGGGGTGGAGTTAGGAAAGGGGAGGGAGGGGGAATTGAAATCGGAGGGGACAATATCACCATCTATTAAAGTTTGATGCTCAATGCTCTCTTAATATACTAGTTACGACAAGTGGTGGTGGCATGAAGGCAAGGGACTAAAGGGAGTGACTGGTCAGGTTGGGAAGGAAGGGGGGAGAGGGGGGTTGGTGGGTGTCATATTGTTGTCCGTATTAGTGTGCTGCCACCACCGCTAGACTATCTTGGTTGCAGCAGTTTATATATATGTTGTATAAAACTAAAGGGAGTTTTGTAATCTATAATGGTGAATTTATGGATTCAGTGGATAGTAGGACACAGAATTATCAGAGATGCTCCTTTTCTCTGCAGCATAGAACACATGATCTTTGGTATATCTTATTGTAGTACTGTTTCCTAATTTATAGTGGACACCATTCTGCTTCCTCAAATCTATTATTGTGGTAGTAAGACTGATAGAAAAGGCTCAAAAAGTTCAATTCTAGCTGCCTTGTGCTTTATATTTTCGCTTATGTAATCATGCTATTAGCTTGTTGCATTGTAGTTGCAGCTGATATCATCTGTACAAATTTGTACTTTTCATTGTGATCTCATCTCCCTGACTGCAGGCAACTCCAGATATGGCTGTGACTCTACTGGAAATTGCTCGGATTTTCGCCACTAAGGTGCCTGGAAAGATTGATGCAGATGTGCTACAACTTCTATGGAAAGTGAGTTGTCAGTCTTCTTGCCAAAAGTTACTTTTCCTTTGTTAACATTTGCGCTTTCCTTGTTTTGAGTAAAATCCTGTTC
This sequence comes from Beta corolliflora, assembly GCA_947648045.1. NCBI lineage: Eukaryota > Viridiplantae > Streptophyta > Magnoliopsida > Caryophyllales > Amaranthaceae > Beta > Beta corolliflora. Next base: position 4,401,005 of record CANSZD010002921.1, on the reverse strand, counting down.
GGTCTTGCAACTTCTTGCTAATTGATCTCATCTGTAGTTTAGCTGAGAGAACTGGTGATTGTGGCGATCTCTTATGCTTCTCCAACCCCCTTACCAGTAGCAAATACTAGCTCTTATATAGGAAAAATTTCAAAAAACTACCTTTTATAATAAACATTTTTCAAAAAACTACCTTTTAAAAATTATTTTTCAAAAAACTACCTTATACAACACTTTTTTTTCAAAATACTACCAATTGACCGTTAAATGAGGGTTTAACCACCCGTGATGGGTTCATTGCTACATATTGCCTTGATCTCACGGCCCAGACACCGCTGACAACCCACTTAGGGTGCCAAACTGCCCCCCATTTTATTTTCTTCTTAACGAGCATCCCCTCCCACTAGCTTCTCTCTCCTCCTTTTTTGTTCTTCTCTTTTTTTATTTGTTGCCCCACCGGCAACAACACCTAGGGCCGCTGTTATTTAAGAGTCAACGTCAACAAAAAAAAGTCAAATGGTAGTATATTGAAAATATTATGTTATATAAGGTAGTTTTTTGAAAGAAAATTTTTATAAGGTAGTTTTTTGAAAAATTATGTTATAAAAGGTAGTTTTTTGAAATTTTCCCTTTTCTATATAATAGTTGCACTATCACTTTTCAAGCATGCTGATGCAAAACTTTGAGCGCTAAAATTTATAAAAAATTGGTATTCTAAAAGTACATATCGAGACGAATGAAACAAGATCCCACATGACTATAATTTTCTTACCCATAAATCACAAATGACAGTCAAATTGAAATTTGTGAATAGTGTCAAAAGTCAAAGTGTAACCATTATTTAGAAACGGAGTTAGTATTGAATAAGGGGATTCAAAAGCTTTGCTAAGATAACTAATTAACAAGTTTCCTTATTAAGACTTCTAATGCCAATATATGCTGGGGCTTCACAACCTACATGTCCTATCTGTTTACGAGTCTGCGTCTTGTTCTTGGCTTGCCGTACTCGGAACCTGCTGCCTTGGCCCCACATTCCCCAGATAGTGGCTTTTAGATGCTTTGCGAATTACTATGATCACTTTCTTGTCTATCAGTGAGACCAGCTAGGTTTCTGCAAATTAAATAATTGTGATTTTTGTTAGTATCCTATGTTGTTTAGAGATTTTACTAGCTGAAATGGTTAGCTTGTGGAGTTAACAGTCCCGCATCTTTGCAGACTTGCCTTGTCGGGGCTGGTCCGGATGGCAAACACACCGCTCTGGAAGCAGTTACCATTGTTCTCGATTTACCACCTCCACAGCCAGGTTCAATGGCTGGGATTACTTCTGTGGACAGAGTATCAGCTTCTGATCCAAAGTCAGCTTTAGCTTTACAAAGACTAGTCCAAGCAGCGGTGAGCATTACATCAATTGGTGAAACAATTCCATTATTACTTTTTATCCAAATATATTCGGCTTTCTTATAAAAGAATCGTGATGAGATATTATTCTATTAGGTTTTTTTGTTTTGCTGAACTTTTAACTATGCAGGTATGGTTTCTTGGCGAAAATGCAAACTATGCTGCATCTGAATACGCTTGGGAATCAGCAACGCCCCCAGGCACCGCATTAATGATGTTGGATGCTGATAAAATGGTGGCCGCAGCCAGTTCTCGTAACCCCACTCTAGCTACGGCTTTAACTCGACTTCAGAGGTGTGCCTTTAATGGCAGTTGGGAGGTATGTTCTGGTTGGTTTTCTGTTTTTCTTTTTCACAATAGTTAAGAATCTACTGGAATTAATTCTTAAATACAAGATGTAGATATGCGTTCTTTCACATTGTTGTTCAGACTTCAGCCAGCTATCGTCACAGGAATTTTTTACTATTGTCTTATCTGCTGTATAAGATTCCTAGTTGACATAATAATGAATATTAAAGGTAGCTGTAAAAAAGATATGTAAATCAATTCTGTGCAATTTTTTGTTTGTTTGGTTGACAATCTAAAATAGATCAGTAAGAAGTTGTATTCCCCGCATTCCATGAGAAGTACCCACTTTTTGTTTCGATCCGTTCCATGAAAAAGTACACACTATGCTTTTTTCCTCTTATGTCAAAAGATATAACATGTAAGTATAATACTTTAATTATTATTGACTCATACTCTCTCTCTTTCATGCTCTCTATCTCCCTTGCAATATAATAAACCGACACTCTCTCTCCTCATCAAATTATGTTAAAAAACCAAGTGGACCCAACTTTTGTACTTGCTCTCCAATTTTCCTTAAAGTGAGTATGTACAATAACAGGGTACTTCTTCATGAAATGGAGGGAGTATCTTTATAGCTGTTTCCTAGAATGCATCTTTAGTTCTTATGCTCTCCCCACAAACATAATTTCTTAATTATTGTCCATTTCAAAACATGGTGTCAAATATTGGATCTGGATTTGGATTTAGTTTGTAGTATTTGATAAACTAATTGATAATGTTCGCTTCCTCTGCTTAAAACTTGAAACTCAAAACTTTTAGTGTCATTTTTTTTTTGTAAATTTCTCTTTCTACATTTTGTTATATTACAACTTGTAATTATCACAGAATATTTCTGCAATAAGATAGTTCATCAGTCCATGACATTTGAAAGCGTATGTAATATAATTGTCCAATACACAATATTAACTATGAGTAGCACATAATCAATGTGATAGATTTTTAGGACGGGAATGTAAAATTATTATATATAAAATAGCTTTTCATGTAGAGAACATTTCTGCTTTAAGATTTTCTACTTACCCAACAGCTAGTTTTACATAACATTAACTTTTGACAGTAGCCTCGAACAAGTGTAACAACTATTCAACTAATAGGCAATTAGCTATTACAACAGCTATCATACTTTTATCGAAAAAGAAAAGAAAAAAAACTGGCTATCAGTTAATCGAACAGCTGACAACTACTGTGACACCTACTTTTGCTGAACACGGCCTTCATCTCTCCCTTCTATCCTTTTTCTACTTCTCTTCTGCGTGACCTTTGTGTACTTCTATTTGCTGATGAAAGCTCCCATCTCATCTGTTTGATCTCCATTTCGCTGCCTGCATGCTCTAATTACCAACAAGAATACACAATTGTCAATTGTCATTGCTTCTCTCTGAGGATCAATGTCTTTTGTCTCCTTCATATGTTCAAATGATGGCTCACTTTACAGATTCAGCCAAAAATATTAAACAATGGTAGCTGTTGTTTTGTGGGGGGAGGAGGAGAAAGAATAGTGTGGTTCCTCCGATCTATGCCACATCATTATCACGTAGGCAGGTCTGAACATTGCACGATATGCACCTCGATTGCCAACTCTGGACTCCTGAATACCTTCCACTGCTCTTCGCAGCCTTGAAACTTTTTCAATTGGGTGTATAATGTATATTAACCTGCCTTGTAGGAATATGCTATGAAGCACGGGTACTCCTCCCGGACACCGAATCCCGTACCGGGGACGGGTACGGGACGGATACGGCCAGGATTCGTCCCCAAAAACGAATCGGATTGGGTGGGTACGTGGGTTTGGTTTGGGTACGGATGGGCTGAATCCGGGTACGTGGTGGGGACAAATTCAAGGTGAGAGAGACGTACCCAGCTACTTTTAATGAAATATAAAGGGGCAAAAATCAGATCTAGGGTTTTCTTGGAAAGTTTGAAAACCCTAAGCTCAGCTACTTCCAAGCGCACCCGTTCGTCACCGGCAGCCACCAATCTCTCCGGCAGCCTCTTTTGCAGCTCATGCTTCGAAGTTCGAAGTAACTTCGTCGCTCCTCTTCAATCTTCGTCGCTCCTCCTTCCAATCTTCCAGTCGCTCCTCTTCAATCTTTGTTTGCTCATTTCGTTATTCTTCTTTAAGGGCTAAGCTAAGTCTAGAATGCAGATAGGCACTAAGGCAGTACTCAGTAGAGCATAAAGCACGTGAAAGAGGACAGTGGAGTACAGGTGTACACCTTCTTTAAAAAAAAAAGATGTAGTGTCGTTTAAGATTTTTGTACAGAAACTAACTTAATTACAAGACTTTTTTTAATGACTTTTCCATTGTTCTTTAAATCTTTACCTTAACTAACCCCATACAGTCTTAGCCTATTTACTTATATTCTAGGGAGGACGAAAGTTTATTGTTTATAATTTTACATGTATGTCGTTTAATATTTTTGTTCAAAAATTAAATGGATATTATATCTATTAAAAATTTAAGGCAATATTATTCATCAAAAATATTATTTTTTTGCCGAATCCAAGCCATACCCGTTTTTGGAAATTTTAATTTTGCCGTTTTCCGTCCCCGTACCCGTCCCCGTATCCGTATCGGTGCTACCTAGGGAATATGGAACCAATTTTGGTTCATGCTTGTACCCTTGTCTGAAATTAGAGAAACAAAGAAGGAAAAGAATGGGGGGATTCTTTATATGTGATGCTGTTTAGTGTTCTACTCCCATTAGCTTCTCTGGCTAACATCCTCGATATTTCATATGTGAATCAGATTTGTGTATAATGTCCCTTTACCTGTTATTTTTTAGATCCGTATAGTTGCTGTGCAAGCTTTGACAACAATGGCTATCAGATCTGGCGAGCCCTACAGGATACAGATCTATGAGTTCTTAAATGCTTTAGCTCAGGGTGGAGTACAGGCTAAGTTTTCTGATCTGCATGTTAGTAATGGTGAAGATCAAGGGGCAAGTGGCACAGGACTTGGATCTCTTTTGAGTCCAATGATACAAGTTCTTGATGAAATGTATAAAGCACAAGATGAGCTTATTAGGTGAGAAGTTAGTCTGGTATGCTTATCTACTTGTTGCTTTGTTAATTGTTTCTAGATTCTCAGAGAGGCCTATCTGTATATGTTCACAGGGACATAAGGACCCATGACAATGCAAGTAAGGAGTGGACTGATGAAGAACTCAAGAAATTATATGAGACTCATGAAAGACTTCTGGATTTTGTTTCACTATTTTGTTATGTTCCTAGAGCGAAGTATCTTCCTCTGGGACCGACAAGGTAACTTCTTGACAGAGTTAGCATTTATGCCCAATATTGCCTTAGTTAGAATCATGTGTTTAAACATCATGACAGTTAGAAGCCACTGAGGGCAAGTTCATATTCAAAGATGTTCAAGAAATAAAAACCATGCCTTTGAACCCTTTATTTTATGTTTTGTAGCATTCTTATAGATTGACTTTGTTTATGGAGCTCTGGTTTTTTCGTTCCCTTTGTTTCTCGTCATTGATAACGGAAGAAGCTTTATAAGGATTTTATCAAGCTTTCTCAACCATAAGAGTCCCCAAGCTACATACATCGCATATACCAAACCAATTTGTGTCTCTTTGTCTGAACTAAAGTTCATTAATTTTAGTTGCATTAAGATCAAGAATAGAAGTTTTTTGATCTCTAGCTCGAATTCATTGCCTATCTACTTGTAATATGGACGTAGTAATGATGCACATGCTTCAAACAAAACTGTGAAAGCCAATGGGTAGATTCTGTTTTTTTTAGTAATCGGATTTTGGAATTTATCATGAATAATCACGTCTACTTTCTAATTGTTAAGAAATAGGAGAACTTGTTAGAAGTTAGAACCTTTTATATACCACTTTTTGCGAAAAACAACCTTTATGGCAACTTAACACCTTGAATTATTTTTTTAGCGAGAAACAACCTTACCCTATTTTCCGGCATTGACCCACCGGTTTTCCGGTGTTGACCAACTTAAATCCCTCTTGTGCTCTACACTTGCGTTGGGTTTTGACTCTCTTGTGAAGAGAAAATGGAAGGGAAAGGGTGGGAAAAGGAAAAATCGACGCACATGCGGCGTCGATAGAATAAGTGGTACATAAAAACCCGGAAATCGGTGGGTCAACGCCTGAAAATAGGGTAAGATTCAAAATAATAAATTTTAAGGTCTTGAATTGCTTGAAAATTTATAAAAGGTTGCTTCTCAAAAAGTGGTATATAAAAGGTATGTTTTGACAAATCATCCTAAGCAATATTACTTGTTGCTCCAAAATTTGTGCTCTTAGCAAACTGGCTTCATTGATGATCATATAATCAAGATCTAATCCAAATTAATATGTCTTGCTGCCTACAGCTCGTGATTGCTCATGATGGTTTCTTGAAGTCTTGTTAATTCAACTAAGGTGTACATTATAAATGTAGAAATGAAGCCATCAACACAGGTCTTCTTTCCTTAGGAGGCAAATCTTATGCTAATTGTACACATTAGAGGGAACCTACTGGTAAAACTGGACCTGTCTATAACCCATGTTTTGGCAGCTTTCTAGGTTTCTTTGAGGCATCATTTTCTGGATCCGTAAACAATTTATAGCTGCCCATCTTCTTAACATTTTCTCAATTATTATCAATCTGTATTCCAACTTGGAGCTGATTGATTACATCTGCTATGTGGCTTATATACCTTGTTTTATTTTTTATATTGAATACTAGTTTTGCTGCGTTTTAGTATATTATTTGTGGTTACTTTTGTTGTCTACTACACTTGCAGCTAGCTGCAGTTGTATTATTTTTCATATATTTTTTTTATGTGGATTGTCAAACTTACATTGCTTCTTGGAATTACTTCACAGTGCTAAGCTTATTGAGATCTACCGCAACAAGCATAATATAAGTGTATCGACTGGTTTAGGTGGTTTCAGCAGCTTAAGTGATCCTGCTGTTGCGACTGGGATATCTGACCTTATGTACGAAACGAAAACTACACCTGCTGAATCTGATGGGCTTGATGATGACCTTGTTAACGTGTGGGCGGCGAACCTTGGTGATGATGGTTTGCTGGGAAAGAATGCTCCTGCAATGAATAGAGTAAGAATTTGAATTTGTCTTTCATGCTGTATCTTCTAGCTATGATGAGACAAATAATGGTGCAAGCATATAGAACAACAAATGAAATAAGAATATACTAAGCTGGTGGCTGATTGCTAGCATATGAATACGTTGCACTAGTACATGTCTTGGTGATGGCATTAGATGGCAAATAGTTTCCAAATACCCACCGTGAAAAAACTAACAGTGGATGTATTATTACAATATAATAACTTATAGAATCTGGGAAATTCAATGTTGGTTACTCCTGCAAAAAAATATAAGAAATCCAAAGGAGGAAACAATTGCTTATGGATTTTTTTCTGTGCATTTGCATTAGTTTCGGTACTGAAAAATGGGCCACAAGCCCACAACTAGATGGTAGAAAAGAGAAATATTTTTAGTGGGTTACCTTGAACTTTTAATTTGATAATATAAGAAAGTAACCTATTTTTTAAATAATCAACAACTTGTATACTAACCCATGCAATGCAATGGGTGACTTTACTTAACGTGATTCACTACAATTCATACTTATACTCTGTTTGACAGATTAACTATCTAAAATAGAGATAGAAGTGTAACATATATGTTGTATTTAAATATTGTGAGCTAGCTATACATATCTAGTATGTAAAACCATATTGTCCCTTATATATTGTGTTAGGAGTATAAGTTTTAATATATAAGTGTACCTTGTAATTTTTGGTGCTATAAGTTTGTCACCTAAAGATGGTACTTTTTTGTTGTACATTGCTCACGTGCAAAAGTAAAATTCAAGGAATGACAACCAATTCAAAATGTCCTAGAAATATAAAATATAATATTTGTCCCCCAATATTGGTAAGTTATGACCACAGTCCAAACAAACATATTATAGCCTTCGAAGGTTAAAAACCATGCTGCATTTATTCTGGATTCATATTATTACTCAAAATTATAAAAGAGGCCACCTCTTTGATATTATCGAAACGTCATGTCACCTCACTATAATTAGCTATAATTTTAGGATACCGCACTGAAATTTTCCGTTAGACAATGATGCTAAGGAATTGGTCGTGGCATGACGCTGGCACTCAATTAAGCGTTGTAGGCTTGTAGCTGTCTCAGTATAAGTTGACATACTGAAAAATTTATTATAATATAAGTCATTGTTTATAATTATTATAGTCAATTTGAGATATATTTTGTAATACCGTATCTTGTGATTTCATTGAGAAGATGAATGGTTTAACATATGAAGTTATACGAGTAAGTCCAGAAATTTCCTGTATGCTAAGTTTAATATTAATAGGTCTAAGTGATTTTCATATGTTGTGTAAGTACTTATGAGGTATAAACCCATAACGAATTCAAACATGATATTAAGAAACCTGAGTAAGCATGTTAATCCTTGACAAAGTGGTTCTTACATTCCTACTTCTTATTAAATCCATATTTATACTATTCAAAATTAGATTTTTATTGCCAAAATCACAAGACTTCATATCCTTAATACTCACATGAATTGGTGTTAGGTTAACGAGTTCCTTGCTGGCATGGGAACTGATGCCCCAGATGTTGAAGAGGAAAACGTCATCGCTAGACCGTCGGTTGGTTATGATGACATGTGGGCAAAGACACTTTTGGAGACCACAGAACTAGAGGTAGTCATCTGAGCATCCTCTAGGTTCTTATTCTATTATGAGTATTTTTTTTCTGTTCTCTAAGAAGTTCTCCCCTCAATCCCCCCTATCTTTCTCTTTTAGGAGAAGCCACTTAGTTTGCTCCTTGTGTGTGTTATGGTTTTGAAGGAAGATGATGTGAGGTCATCTGGATCTTCTTCTCCAGATTCAGCAGGATCTGTTGGAACTTCCATATCATCACACTTTGGAGGGATGAATTATCCTTCACTTTTCAGCTCAAAACCATCCTATGGAGGTTCACAATCATCAGTATGTAACTAACATTGATACAAGCTTTTTGTGTTTTCGGAATCTCTCTCCCTTTTCTTCTCTAGTCTTGTGGGCAATATCTGTTGCTGAAAAAGCATGTGTTTCAGTAGAATTCCACTTCGACCTATTTGCTTAGGAGGATAAATTCTCCGCTTCATGTTAGTGATACTTTTTGTTGAACCTGTGAAAAACATACTTATTCTCGGTAAAATAGATCAAGTGCTTGTATCATCTCTGAGGGAAGAAAGTTAAAAGAACCACCAATAAAGGGAAAGTGGGGGGGGGGGAGGGGAAGAGAAAGTGAGTATAACTGCCTTCTGTCACTTACAATACATGGTTCAAAGCAATGTACATTTGCTGCACCCGAATAAAAAGGTAAAGTACATTTATAACAGCTACCAACAACATCTATTTCTCCTGACCAATGAGAGACAGTGGTGGAAGTCCGGCGAAGGTTGTTTCTCTGTCAAGTAAGAGCCTAATGTCTAGATGCTTTTCCACTATAGTTGATGCCTCAATTTTCGGATATAGGGTAAAGCTACTATTGCACCTTTGATGACCAAAACTTGGTTGAATATTCCTATTTATAGGTCTGAGATCCGCACCTATGAACTGAAAGGTCGGAATGTGCAACTCTACAATCCATTGTTAGAATCAATAGATCTTCCAGTCGTTCATTTGTTTGAAGTCAAACTCTTGGTCTGGATAGAAGTAATCATTTCAGAATAGATTGAAATTGATGGGATCCCAAAGTCTCTAAACAGAGTATTTCTTGCCCCCTAAATGCTTAATCTGTTTCTATGTGAGAAGAGCCATGTCCAACATCTTCATATAGAGTGTCTTGTATATTCCATGTCTGCAATCAAATCGTGTCTTGTTAACATGGGTTAGTCTGGGATAGGTGCATTATAGCTATTTAATGGAACCCATCGACCTTTTGACACCTCTACTTTCTGATATCTTACCGTTTTGGACTAATTATGGGCTAACAGTTTTTTAACTTACAGGATAAGGCAACTAACAAGTATTCCATGGGGGGTAGCTCATCCCTGTATGAGGGTTATGGTTCTCCGGTCAGTTCTAAACAATGTTGTTCTTTTTATTTAAAATTTGCCATAATTCTGTGCATCTTCTGATTCCTTTTGCATCTTCAGATCAGAGAAGAACCCCCGCCCTATGAATCACATGCCTTCGAGAGAGAAGATTCATTTGTTAATCCTTTAGCTGGCCCTACATCTCGTGCTTCTGGGTCCCAGGATGAAGAACGAACTTCTTCCCGAATTCCTCGGCCTGGAACAGCACTATATGACTTTACTGCCGGTGGAGATGACGAGGTGATCTACTGATGCAACTTGCTTAACTTTTTCGATTCTTGCCTTGTGGTGGTTAAATTTGAATAAGCTCTTTTATTATCAATATTTTGAACCTTTTTCCCTTGCATCTGACGCATCTAAAAACATGAAGTAAAGTATGTTTTATATGCTAAATATTTATCATGCCCTTTTTTGTCTCGCAGTTAAATTTGACAGCAGGCGAACAGGTTGAAATCGAGGATGAAGTGGATGGCTGGTTTTTTGTAAGTTTGATCCCCCTTTTTCTTTTCTTATGTACCTCTATCATGCAATGAAAAGAAAGCTATAAAAGTGACTAGTTTTGCATGTGCAAGTTATATAACCTCAGGTTTGCATGGTGTGGAATGTGCATCAGGTCTTTCTTGTTGCATTCTCCCTCCATTCTGAAAAAACCTCCGTGATTACTCCTTGTGCACTACACGAATAACCTTCCTTTTCCTTAAAATGGAATTTACCCCCCCCCCAGGAAATAAAGAAACTCGCACTCTCATTCCATATACCACGCGCCGTGGGACCCTCCACTAAGTTTATCAGTCGATCAATTTTTTATTTTTTCTTTTACACTTATATGTTAAAAAGCCTACACTCCTCTACTACGAATTATTAAAATGTGTTCCCAAATCTAGAAGGAAGTTTATTTGAGAGATGAGGAAGTGCCCCCTGCATCTTGCAATACTTTACCCATTTTTTTCCCCCAGTTTTTAAGCTACATTTTGATCATTAATATCTTAAATTACGTATTAGTAAAATTATAAAAAACTGATAATTTGAAAATACCCATTGAAACGAATCTAACAAGATCCCACATGATAATATGCTTTTTTTTTTCAATATATAGCAGTGAACAAATTTGGTCAAAGTTAAGGAAACTTGACTTTGAGAAGGCAAATGAATAAAGATCTACAAGACCGAGGGAGTATATTAGAGCCAGGATGAAGATGACTTTGTATTAAGTTTGCCAAGGATTGTCCAAATGGAATTCGGGGAGGGTGTATATGCTATTGTCAAATCCCTTAAAATTTATGCATGTTGAAGTAATCTGCATCCTACACAGTTCTGTTGTGCTCTGGTGATATTTTATTATTAAAGCACTACACTGAGGGGAAATTTTATGAGCTTATTGCTATTGCATATTGTATTGCACCATCATTTCTTCACATGCCAACTTCCAATGTATTTTTAAGCATGTTGTGATAGAAGGCAATGAACAGAAACTAGAAAGGCATCAGTTAGAAAATTCCTTTCCCCCCATCTGCCTTGCTTTTTTTCTTCGTTCTGAACTTTTTTTTTCCTCATTTTTTCTTTTTTTTGGGGAGGGGGGAGTAGGGGGTGCACCTCAAGAACCATTTATATTTTGACATTTGGTAACTGGTATTAAGATATCTTTCTATGTATAGTTGTGGCTGTGGCACATTCTTCCTGAGCAATACTGCTGATCCATATGAATTTGGAACAATTGCCTAGCCTTTGAGATGCTTGGTTTCATCTAGTTTTAGATCAAACACACGGTGAAAGAGTTTTGTGAATTGATTTAATTGGATGGCTGCTGCCTATGGCCACAAGTTTGCAACTTTTCCTGATTATGACTTTCTGACAAGCTTGATTTTATAAGTTGAGATTTCAGATAGCTGATTGGTTAGGTACTTAGTTGTACATCATTTGTAATTGTGCATTCTTGCTGTGTTCTCACTCTGCATAATCTGAGTTGATTTCGTTGTACACATTACTTTGTTTGTCACAAATCAAGTACATCCTCGTCCTTAAATGACTATTACTTCTGAACTTGCAGGTAAGGAAAAAGCGCCCTGGCAGAGATGGCAAGACGGCTGGGCTAGTGCCTGTACTTTATGTAAATCAGTCTTGATCTTGCCTGTACTTCTGTAAATCAGTTTTTGCATCGCATGGTGGCTTTAGAAACCACTTACCGCGCACCTTGTGGTTTTTGAAATCTCTAGTAACTGAATCTGCGGCTCATATACCTCACTGGAGAAAAAGGTTTCTTTCAATTACGGTTCATGATCGTTGACACCGATGGATGAATCACGTTAACTGAAACTCGTAAGTTCTATACTAGGTTGTATTCAAGGATTTGTGTAGTGAAGCTGAGCGCGTGTTATCTGTATATCTCCTGCTCAACTCTAGAAGCTATATTTTTTTTTCTTTTCTTGTGGTGTTTGTAGTCAGGTTTGCCTTTTGAAACTCATTCTGTGATTGAGTGCCTGATTTAATATTAACTGACATTGTTGGCATAACAAATTAGTATTTAGGCTGTGCGTGGACTGGTCCAATTACAGTGTGATATAGTACTGATATTTCAAGACGACACTATGTAAAACCCATTCTTTGTAGCATTTGATGTGTTACTGACATTCCAGTCAGTATGGAATACCCATTTTTGGTAGCATGTAACTTCTTTCTGCTAATCACCATAAACTTTTTGTTGCTTGATCTTGGTATCTAGTTCTCTTCATGAACCATTTTAGCGTTGGTAACCCTTTTTGTATAATTAAGGGTTTTCTTTGGTTTGTTAGTTGTATTCCGAACTGCATCCGTTTTTCCCACTTCTGAAAGGGAGGCTCACACCTATGATGAAAGAAGCCGAAAGGCAAGTGTAAAGTAGTAAGAACTAAGAACAGCTTACGTAAGACTCCTTGGCTAAGGATCTTTACAAGAAATTATAATACTAACCTTCTACTTGCCTCAATAATAATTTCATGGACACAAATAATGTTGGGGAGGGCACGGGTTGGATTCGGATAGTATGTTGCATGCTCTGACTTCCAACAAACTTATAGTCGTAACTTCTTTGTTTCTTTGTATTTGCAATGCTTTGTCTTTCGTATATTTGGATATACAACTTTGACTATTGGTCTTGTAAGAGAACGTCTACTTTTAATTTAAAATTAGGCAATGGTTCAAGCCCAATATTAAGAAGAGAACATACCATCTTTTTGAATAGTGACTAGTTTAATATATTTAGTGACTAGTTTAATCCATTTAGTTATCACATTCTTTAATTGATTCAGTGACTAGTTTAATCCCTTTAGTGACTAGTTTAATCCATTCTGTAAGACTGCCAGGTTAGTATATAAAATTGTTTGTTTTAGTTCGAGATTGAAAGGAAACAAAGGAAGGAGAAGAGAAGGGACGACTAAGTTGGCGTGAAATGTCTAAGGATAGTGTTGGTTTACATTGAGATGAATGGGCTTATTAGAAAAATATAGGCTTGGATTTGTCTAATTTTATGTTTAAATTAAACCGCCTATTATAATAATTTGTGTTAATATTTTCAGTTGGTTTTGTAAGTCTACTTTTAGTTTAAAATTTGACAACGGCCCAAGCCCAAAATTAGAAGAGAACGGACCACCTCTAGAATATAGTGATTAGATTAATCTATCTAGTGACCAGTTTAATCCATTTAGTATTTCATTCTTTAATCCATTTAATTACTAGTTTAATCTATTAGGTGAGACTGTCGGGTTATTTTTTAAAATTGTATGCTGTACTTCGAGATTCAAAAGAAACAAAGGAAGGAGATGAGAAGGCACAACTAGGTTTGTGCGAGATGTTTAGGGATAGGTTTAGGTTTGTCTATTCTATCTATATCTATACAAATATATTAAAAGGCAATATGTAGCTACTAGGAATCAAACACATTACCTTTGAAATGAAATGTGAGAGTTTATCAACCAATCCACTACGATTTCAATGTTTAATGTTTCAAAGTAAAACATAATAAAGTCTTATAATTATATGTAACTATAAAGACATAGACAAGCTTTTTGATCTCTAACACTTTTATTAAAATAATAACATACATTCTCTTACCCCAATTCCATTGACATTGTTATTTCTATCCCCAATTCCTTTGAAGTTTTTTAAAAAACAACTTATCATGCAACAACGTCCATTTTTCAATTTCGCACTAGAAAAAAAATTACAAAAGCTAATAAAATTAATTATGAACCTTATGAATAATAACATATTGGAAAAATTATTTTTAATAAGTTAATCTTTGCGCGTTCTTCTTAAAATAAGTCAACCTTTCGATTAACTATGAATAAGTTAACCTTGTATCTACTTTTGCTATAAATGAGTTAAATCACAATGTTATCCTATTAAAATGTGACACGTATCATAATTTCAACGTCATTAACTCGTTTACAGCAGAAGTAGATACAAGGTTAACTTATTCTAAGATAATCAAAAGATTGACTTATTTTGAGAATATCAACCAAAGGTTGACTTATTAAAAACAATTTTTCCTAGGGAAAATTGATGGGAATAATCCCACCTTTGGGCTGTCTTCTTAAAACAGTTCTAGCTTTGGACTAACTCAATAAAATCCCACCTTTTGTCTTTATCTTCTTAAAGTGGTCTGTTACCTGTTAATGACTTGCAATAGCAGGTAAAAGACCACGTATTCTATTTTCTGGAAAATGAAGCCCCACCCCTCTCTCTCCTCGTCTCTGAAACTCAGCACCACCCCCTCTCTCTCTCTTCTCATCCCTGAAACTCACTCCACCTTCTACAATGGCAATCGTAAAAACCGCGAAATCAAACCCAATTCCATGGCTTCCTATCATGTCAGGTTCAAAGTGGAAAGAAATGGCTGATAGGATTCATGAGGCAGAGGAGATAATTTTGCCACAAGAAGCTAAGGCTATAAATGGGAAATGTAGATTGGTTACTGAGAAAATTCTTGCTTTAAGGAAACATGATGATTTCGATTCTGTGTTTTCTCCATTGCTGGATGAATGGAAGGAGTTGCTGCAGCCGAACAGGGTTGATTGGATCGCCTTGCTTGAGAATTTTAAGGAACGGGATTCTTCTTTGTACTTGAAGGTATAATTTGATTCTGATTTCTTTCGTTAGTGTTTGATGAATTAATAGTTTGGTTTGCTTACTCATCATCATTTTCAGCCATTTGAAGGTTGTTCATTGAATGGTTTTGATTTCTCTTACATTGTTTTGATGGTAGAAATTTATCCCCATTAATTTGTATTGTTGGATTATTTTGTCATTTCTAGGAGTCAATCTCTTTTTTCTTGTTATCGTTTTTTCATGATTGCATTTAGGCTAAGGTTTGAGTATGCCAGCTGTGGAGATATTTGTTGGTTTTTGCTCTTGAATTTTATGTGACTAATGCATCATCCATTTTCAGTTTTGTTCTTGTTTATGTGTATTGTGTCTTATTTGTGACTTCGTGGAGTCTGGATTAGCAAATCTGATATGTTGTTTCTACTGGTCCATTTTCTAGGTGGCAGAGCATGTCCTTGATGAGCCTGCTTTCCAAGCTAACATCAGGGACTACTCAAAGCTTATTGACGCTCATGCTAAAGAGAATCGATTGGAGGATACGGAGAGAATTCTTAACAAGATGAGTGAGAGCAGCATACCACCAGATATTATAACCTTAAAATTGATGATTTTTGGGGAAATTGAATGATGGGTAATGTGGTTTTGGCATTATAATGTATTGAATTCAAATACTTGTGTTGTTCTGTGTGGATATGTTAAGTAATAAATTTCAATATCTGAATATATAGTGGTGTGTTTGAGTGGTTAAGGTGTGATTTTGCATTGATGTGGGGGGTTTAATCTCTCTCCTATGCTGCTCGCCGGAGCGTCGGCGATCCGACGATTGTTTGACGGAGGAGAGAATGTTGATATAGATGCCAGAGCAGAAATGATCTCCATTCCGGCGAGGACGATAGCGTTGACGAGAGTTTTGGTCGATAAACCTCCCATAGTCCCACTTATCTCTCTCCTCCATCTCCTACCGTTAAGAAGAAATTAAAAAAAAAAGTTAACCGGTTTCCAGCAGGTAACAAGTGAAACATGACCATTTTAAGAAGATAAGGCAAAAGGTGGGATTTTATTGAGTTAGTCCAAAGTTAGGACTGTTTTAAGAAGACAGCCCAAAGGTGGGATTATTCCCATCAATTTTTCCTTTTTCCTAACATATTTGATAATTGTAAATGCCCGTAGCATCGCCCAGGCCAAAAATACTAGTAAATATATTAAAAGACGTTTTTATCAAAGGAACAGTGTCACATGACACTCTCCCATGTATGTGGCATGTTGCACTCTTCTCAAGTTTCTAATACTATGAATCAAACATATGACCTTTGAAATGAAATGTGAGAGTTTAATCACCAATCTACTACAATTTCAATTTTCAATGTTTAATGTTTCAAAGTAAAATATAATAAAGTCATATAATTATATGTAACTATAAATACATAGACAAGTTTTTTAATCTTTAACACACTTTTATTAAGGTAATGACATTCTTTCACTCCAATTCCATTGAAATTGTTATTTTTATCCCCAATTCCTTAAAAGTTTTTTTTAAAAACTTAATATGCCATAACGTCCATTTTCCAATTTCTCACTAGATAGAAAATTACGAAATATCAATTATGAAGTTTATGAATAAAAATATATTTGATAACTGTAACTGACCGTAGGCATTAAAATAACATTCTTTCTCCCAAATTCCATTAAAATTTATCAATTATGAAATCCTGTTAAGAGAAAAATCTATCGAAATTTTCACTCGGAATGTTATTTATTTAATTTCAGTAGAAATTTCGTAGTTCTCTAGATTATCAGGGGTTACAAAAGTGTGAAAGGGCATGAGAGAGGGGGGATTGGGGGTAGTAGGGGGAAACACATTAGGGTAAGGGTTTTGGCCTGTTGGGCTTTCTTCTAGTGGGTTATAGGGCTCTGTCCAATAGTTAATTAGATGTCACACGGTCTTATACAATAATTGTGTGGAAATTTTAATATTTTTCTTCCATTTACAAAAATATGAGGTGATCAACATCAACCGGGCCCAATTGGAACTATAAAATTTCTCCTCGCTAAGGATAAAGGCATAAAGCAACCTCAATTGCTAAACGTACAAAATTGCGCCTCTCCAACTTCTCACACACACACACTCCAAAGTCCAAACTCACTCGTCACTCCATAACAAAGTCTACAACTCTATTCTAGCCTCTCTATCTTACCTAGTAAGTTTTTCCACTTTTTTTTCTCTATAATTTCTCCATTTATTTGGGTTTTGTTTCTCTATTCATACATTTCTGGGTTCATCAATTTTGCTCACAATTGTCTCAAGTATGAGCAATTTAATTGTATACTTGCTTGATGAATGTTGAGGTTACAAAATGGGTATATAATGTGGTATTATTGGCATTGCGTGTGACACTAGAATTGGGTCATATTTGTTCTATTGCACTTTACTAGCTCCTGCCGGCTGCCCAAGCTGACATATCCAATTTTTTGCCTTTTTGTTGAGTTTAGATTTGTGGGTCTGGAAGAGAAAGGGATATGGGTCATTCTTTACATTGTGGTTGTTGGTTAATTGTATGGGTTTCCATTTTTCCTCGAGACTTCTAATGATTTATTTTTCCTTACCTTTATAAGAGAAATTAGAAGTTTTATGATTTTTGAAAAGAAATGCAATGAATAATCTGTGTTATTATGTAAATGCCATCACAGATTAAGTAGTTTGTGTGTCTCCATTAACAGGTGAGGTTGCAAATATCTTGACCTCGCCTTTAAATGCAGCATTAATCTTTCTCTGTTTTATATGATGTTGAGGTTGCAATTGCATCACTTAGGTTTTGTTCTATTCGCCTTAGAAAGTTTAGGTTTGAGGAAAAATAAGTTTGAGTATGTTCTAATAAGTTCAAATAAGGGAATTTCAGATGAAAACGTTGCGGCCTTAGAGTTAGTGAGTTACTCTTTAGTTGTTTGGTTGTTAGCTTCTAGCCTATGCCACTTACCACTACCCGAATTTCTGTAAGGAGGATCTTACTGAGGAAGCGGTGGTTACCCAAAGTGTTATGTATAATACTGTTGTTGTAGCATATTTTTGACAAAGATGGTGTCTGAGCTATTTCTTGGTTTTTGTGAACATGCACAGAAATGGCTGCTACTCAGATTACAAGTATTTCATCTTTAACAATCAAAGCGTTGCCCTCATTTGAAGGCCTTCGATCTGCTTCAGGAATCTCAAAGTCCAATGTTTCTGTTATGTATCCTAGTTTTACTTCAAGGTCATTGCATGCTTTGGTTGTTAATGCTGCCTCAGTAACCGCATCCAAGGTTGGTTATGTGTGTCTGTGCGATAACTATTAATGTTCTTTCTTCATCAAACAGAATCCTACTATACTGTATTTGTCACTTTTTGCAGTATACATCAGTTAAGCCACTGGGAGATAGAGTTTTGATAAAAACAAAGACGGTTGAGGAGAAGACCACTAGTGGAATTTTTCTTCCTACTACCACACAAAGCAAACCCCAATCAGGTGAAGTTGTTGCCGTTGGTTCTGGGAAGAAAGTTGGTGAAAAAAAACTGCCTTTTGCTGTCAAGGTTGATGCCTGTATGCTTTAACAAGCAAACGTTAATCATGCTAGCTGTGAATGTGATTAACCTTATACTAATTCTGTATTTATTTTTTCCTCTGCAGACTGGTGCTGAAGTTGTGTATTCCAAGTACACAGGTACTGAAGTAGAACTGGATGGATCTAGTCATTTGATATTGAAGGAAGATGATATAATTGGCATTCTCGAGACTGATGATGTTAAGGACCTCAAACCTTTGAATGACCGCATATTGATAAAGGTTTGTAAACTGGCAAAATAACACCTTTTTAAACAGAAAAAAATGATGTTGAGTTTTGTTTAGCAGTATCCTTTTTCATGTCATATACTCATAAATAACAAAATATGCAATCGATGCTCCTGTTAGCCTAAGTAGATTATTATCAGAATGGGAATTTATCCGAATTTATTCTTCTTTTTCTTATGTTTTTTGTTGTTTTTTGGTGGGAGGGAGTTAGACATAAAGAACTATGATGACTCCATCTATTGGCTTGAAGAGTACATGAGGTTGCTTGGTCAGTTTTTATAGAGATTGCAAGATTCTTTCTATTCTTCCATCCTTCTACATTCTGGGTTCTCTACGATAAGCCATGTTGAAGTTTCCTCATGCTCTAGCCTCTAAGAAGTAAGAACTAACCTGCTGGCTTTTTACTTGTCAATACTTTGAGAAGGTCCCCTTGTTTACTATTTAATGGGACAAGATTGACAAAATTGATCACCTTAACCTACTTCTCTTCTCTCGTTTTCTTCTCTTTTTTTCTCTTCTATATTTTATGTTTTTGCTTTTTTCTTTTTGGGATCTGCATTTAGACTATAATAAAATGGACCTTTCGACATGCATCCTGAAATTGCTTGCAACATACATCCCATTACTGATAGCATTCTGTTTCAATTGGACAGGTTGCTGAGGTTGCGGATAAGACTGCGGGAGGATTGTTGCTGACCGAGTCTGCAAAGGAGAAACCTTCATTTGGCACAGTAAATATCTTTCCAAAAACTATGACAAATTACTACTGAAAAGAAAAAAAAAAAACAATTTGAGACCTTATTGATAAATATATCATAATGTTGCCATGATGCAACGACTGCAGTAAAATGTTTGATCTAATTCTAATATTCCAAATAACTCACCCTACTTGTTCTGCATGCGTTGATTACGTAGGTAGTTGCAACCGGTCCTGGTCTTTTGGATGAAGAGGGGAACAGGACTCCACTGCCTATTTCTCCAGGAAGCATAGTTTTGTATTCCAGATATGCTGGAAATGATTTGAAGGGTAGTGATGGGTCTGACTACATCGCGTTGAGAGTATCGGATGTGATGGCCGTGCTTTCTTAGAATGCCTCATACCCTGCTTCTATTTGTTGGTTGTAGAATTAGACTTGTAGCTTGTCCGGTCTTACCTTTAGATTTCAGGGGGCTGGAATTTTTTGCCATCGACAGTGCTATAAAGAAAATCTTCAGTAATAAAAACAGCTTTAGTTACATCTTTGTAGGTCATATGTTAATTTGAGATTATATGTTAAGTTTGGTTGATGAGGTTCCAGGTTAACTATTTCTTGTTTGCTTTTTTTTTGTTTGATCAAATTTCTTGTTTCCTTTTACTTGAAGTCACCAACAAATTTTATGTGAATATTGGAAGTTGAATTTGAGTTTGGCTGAGGTCTACCTTAATATGTTGGAACGAGTTGAATGTACTTTATTTTTTTAAAAATAAATTGTTGATGGTCGATTGGATCTCATTGTCCACTAACTCCATTAGTAGTGGGCAAACTATTTGCCTAATGCACCAAGTTTTGTTGGTGTTTTCGAGCGCAGGAATCCACCTATATTTGTACATTTGACCCTAATGTGGTGTCACAGAAACATTATTACATTATAATCTTGTGAAGTGTGATTATATACTCCTATATATTATTACATTATTACATTATATGCTCCTATATATTATGTTCTCATAAGACCAATATTTCGGTTTTGGTTTTCGCTTTTAATTCTATTTAGGGAGTGCTCATTGTTATACTTTTTTTTACCAACTTTCTAACAAGGCAACGACATCTGTTAGTTGGATTTGAATCTTGGTCATAGGAAAGGTGATGTAGCTTAGTGGTAGAATGATGAGATTGTAAGTAGATGGTTAAAGCTTACATGATATATCAACATATACAATATGAGGACACTTACGGTCCGTTTGGTTAGTGGTCATAAGTAGTGGTAATGGTGATAAAATTTAGTGTAAATTTGTAAAGAAGTTCTCATGTCAATGACCATGAGAATGAAACTTTATAACAAAACATGAGTTTCTCTTTATAAATTTTCATTACCACCCAATACCACATTCCCAAGTGGTAATGGATAGTAATGAGATTTAGGAAGAAAATGGATAACTTGGGATGAAGTAACATTACCATAGATAATGACATTGGATTTTTAGTACAAATTTACACTATAATGCATTACCATTCCCACCATTTATAACCTCTTACCAAACGAGCCGTTAATGGTCTAAAATTATTCTCTACACGTTTTTAAAATATAATAGTTTGTTGGCCTAGGCAACACCACGGGTCATTGTATGTAATATAATATTAAATCAAGTGAAATATAAATTTATTCTATGCAGTTTGAGATTATATATACTCCCCCGTTTTCTTTTAATTGTTACACTAAGACGTCTCACGCATACCAATGCAAAATTTTGAGAAGTAATATCTCTAGTTTTGTATTTGTAAAAATTATAAAAACTACATATTAATAAAATACATATTAAGACGAATCTAACAAGATCCCACATGACTATATTTTTTTCACGCATAAATAACAAAAGATGGTCAAAGTGAAATTTGTAAATAGTGTAAAATGTCAAAGTGTAACAATTAAAAGAAAACGGAGGTAGTAGTTGTTTGTAGTTTATGATAGCAACTTTACCTAAAGTATAAGTAAAAAATTTGATATTTCTTTTATAAAAGTTTAGCAACAAAAATTGATTAACCAACAATTAAACAAACTAATTTAAGAAGCAATTTACTTGATTAGCTTTAAGTTTAATTTCACTATTACGGAATTCTTTAAACAATGAATTGTACATAAAATTAGAAGATGTTTTGTTGATTAATTTTTTTGACCATGATATCTTAATTAGTTAATTGAAGGGCAATGTAATAATTTAATTTTAATTTTTTTTATTAATCTTTCTTTAAAAACTATGTTCAAATAAATAAAGAGATTTTCGGATATAATTGTGTTATAAGAGAATGAAGTCTTGAACTAAAATAAGTTGAGCAATTAAGAGTTAGAATAATTGATGAGCATGATTTTCCTTACTTTGTTAACATTAGTAGTGAAATTGGAGCTATGGTAAAAAAATCTATCACTTGAGGTTGTTGGTTAAGCATTGATACTTACATATGTTTGGTTTATTTTTTTCCTGAGAAAACAATAAGCATCAATGTATGTGTATGATGACGTAGCATGCCATGTCATTTGTGAAGTGAAGGGCAACACAAGGCGTGGTAGCATTTAGGGGTGAGCACAATCGGGTACCCGGTGGAATTTCATAGACCCAAACCTGGACCCGGAACTGGTGGGTCCTAAAATACTGGAATTGGAATTGGAACTGGTCCAACCGGGTACTAAATTTTTGGACCCAGACTTGGAACCGCTGGGTACCGGGTCCGGAACTGGGTACCCAGTTGTCAGTTTAACATCATATAAAATGGGCCGATTGAGCTATAAAATTCAAAAAAAAAATTAAGTGGGCCTAAAGGCCTACTAACTTTTACTTAGCAACTTTTTACTTAATTATATTTGGGCCATTGACCACCTCAAATATGCCAAAAACCAATTCCACGTACCGGGTACTTAGTCCCAGACCCTGTTCCACCAGGTACCCAGACCTAGAACCGGTTATACCGGGTACCCACCAGGTACCGGGTCCGAAAAAACTACCCAGACTTGGAACCGTATGCAACCGGGTCTCCTTTTTTGGACCCAGACCCGGACCCAGTTGAACCGGGTCCGGACCGGGTTTGGGACCGGGTACCCATAATTTATGCTCAGCCCTAGTAGCATTTCTAGGCCACATGTTTTAAAATATACTTCCTCCGTTTTTTAAACAGTTGTACCCAAAGGAAATGATATGCATGTATAGAGTATTTGTATAAATGTATGTTGAAAATAATAAACAAAGCATATGTGAGGAGAACAAAAAAAAAAGAGGTATTACTCCCTCCGCTACATAAAGTTCTTCCCACTTTCTGTTTAGAGTGTTTCATAAAGTTCTTCTCATTTCTACTTTATTCAATTTTTGGCAAACAAATTATTATTATTATATTACCTACTTGCTCCCACCATATTGTTCAACTACTTTTTTCATCATCTCACAACTAAATTCTCTCTTCCTATTAAAAACCAATAAAATACCCACTTGCACACTCTATCTCACATTTAAAAAAAAACTCTCTTTGTCCCATTTTAGTTGTCATACTTTGAAAACATAATAAAGAAATACAACATCATTTATTATTATATTTTTCCATTTTCTATATTGATTTTGACCAATGAAATTTGACTTTAGTGGCACAATTAATGTTTTTATTGTTTAATAATGGAAACTAGACAACTATTTTGGAACATTTTAAAAAGAAATTTTGTCAATTTAAATGGGATGAGGGAGTAATATATGACCCATTTGCATACTGCCTCTCTTATTTTTCCTTACTTTGTTTGGAGCTGTTGTAAGAAAATTCTACCACTTGAGGTTGTTGGTTAATTAAGCATTGATTCTTACATATGTTTGATTTATTTTTTCCTGAGAAAACAATAAGTATCTATGTGTGTGTATGATGATGTAGCATGCCATGTCATTTATAAAATTGAAGGGGAACACAAGGCGTGATAGCATTTCTAGGCCACATGTTTTAAAATATAAATCCTCCGTTTTTTAAACAGTTATACCCAAAGGAAATGACATGCATAAATAGCGTATTTGAATAAATGTATGTTGAAAATACTAAACAAAGCACATGTGAGTAGAAACATAAAAAAAATAAAAGAAGTATTACTCCCTCCATTACATAGAGTTCTTCCCACTTTCCGTATAAGAGTGTTTCATAAAGTTATTGTCATTTCTTCATTATTTCATTTTTGGCAAACAACTTATTATCATATTACCTACTTGCTCCTCCCACCATATTGTCCAACTAATTTTTACAATATCTCACAACTACATTCTCTCTTCTTATTAAAAATCAATAAAGTACCCACTAACACACACTCTCTCACATTTAAAAAAAAAACTCCCTTTATCCCATTTTAGTTGTCATACTTTGTGAAGATAAGGAAAAAAAAAGAGAACATCATTTATTATTATATTTGCCATTTTCTATATTAATTTTTACCAATAAAAATTGAGTTTAGTGGGACAATAAATGTTTTTATTGTTTAATAATGAAAACTTGACAACTATTTTGGGACATTTTAAAAAGGAAATTTTGTCAATTTCAATGGGATGAGAGAGTAATATATGACCCACTTGCATACTGTCTCTCCTATTTTCCGCACAAAGTCAACATTAGTTCTGAAATTGGAGTTGTGGTAAAAAAAATCTACCACTTGAGGTTGTTGGTTAAGCATTGATACTTACATATGTTTGATTTATTTTTTTCCTGAGAAAACAATAAGTATCTATGTGTGTGACGTAGCATGTCATGTCATTTGTGAAGTGAAGGGCAACACAAGGCGTGATAGCATTTCTAGGCCACATGTTTTAAAATATACTTCCTCCGTTTTTTAAACAATTGTACCCAAAGGAAATGACATGCATATATAGAGTGGTTGTATAGAGGTATGTTGAAAATATTAAACAAAGCACATGTAAGGAGAAACAAAAAAAGAGGTATTATCTCCTCCGTTATATAAAGTTCATCTTACTTTCCGTTTAAGAGTGTTTCTTAAAATTATTCTCATTTCTACTTTATTCCATTTTTGGCAAACAAATTATTATTATATCACCTACTTGCTCCAACCATATTGTCCAACTAATTTTTACACTAGCTCACAACTACATTCTCTCTTTCTATTAAATAACCAATAAAGTACCAACTTGCACACTCTCTCTGACATTTTAAAAAAAAACTCCCTTTATCCCATTTTAGTTGTCATACATTGTAAACATAAGGAAAAAAAAAGAACGTCATTTTTTATTATATTTTCCATTTTCTATATTAATTTTGTCCAATAAAAATTGAGTTTAGTGGGACAATAAATGTTTTTATTATTTAATAATGGAAACTTGACAACTATTTTGGGATGTTTTAAAAAGGAAAATTTGTCAATTTAAATGGGATGAGGGAGTAATATATGACCCACTTGCATACTGTCTCTCCTATTTTTTCTCACTTTGTCAACATTAATTGTGAAATTGGAGTTGTGGTAAAAAAATCTACCACTTGAGGTAGTTGGTGAAGCATTGATACTTACATATGTTTGATTTATTTTTTCCTGAGAAAGCAATAAGTATCTATGTGTGTGACGTAGCATGTCATGTCATTTGTGAAGTGAAGGGCAACACAAGGCGTGATAGCATTTCTAGGCCACATGTTTTAAAATATACTTCCTCCGTTTTTCAAACAGTTGTACCCAAAGGAAATGATATGCATATATAGAGTGGTTGTATAGAGGTATGTTGAAAATATTAAACAAAGCAATTGTAAAGAGAAACAAAAAAAAGAGGTATTACTCCCTCCGTTACATAAAGTTCTTCCCACTTTCCCTTTAATAGTGTTTTTTAAAGTTATTCTCATTTCTACTTTATCCATTTTTGGCGAACAAATTATTATTATATTTCCTACCTTGCTCCAACCATATTGTCCAACTACTTTTTACACTAGCTCACAACTAAATTCTCTCTTCCTATTTAAAACCAATAAAGTACCAACTTGCACACTCTCTCTCACATTTAAAAAAAAACATTCTCTTTATCCCATTTTAGTTGTCATACTTTGGAAACATAAGAAAAAAAAAGAGAACATCATTTATTATTATATTTTTCATTTTCTATAATAATTTTGACCAATAAAAATTGAGTTTAGTGGCACAATAAATGTTATTATTGTTTAATAATGGAAACTTGACACATATTTTGGGACATTTAAAAAGGCAAATTTTGTCAATTTAAATCGGATGAGAGAGTAATATATTATCCACTTGCACACTGTCTCTCCTATTTTTCCTTACTTTGTTAACATTAGTTGTGAATAGGAGCTGTGATAAAAAAATCTACCACTTGAGGTTGTTGGTTAAGCATTTATTTTATAAGCAAGGTAAGTATTATATTGCATCAAAACAAAACACTGTAATCAAGTCTGGAGACCTGCGTCCAAAACGAGAAACAAATACCAGCAGGCTACACACAACCTAGAACATCTATCTCTCAATGAGATTTACAAACCAGCTATGATCACTATGACTAACATGTCTAGGTATGATGCTATAAATTCTGTTATATACATTGTGTTTTATGTTTTCTATGACTTTATCTATACACTTTACTTGACTATTTCACAAAGCATTGTTTCTTTCATGCCAAATGTGGTAGACTGTACACATCATAACAGTATGATAAACACCTCTTCTGAATTTGTTGTATTTCCTCCTGTGTAACCATCTAATCATCTCAGCAGTGTCAAGTGGAAGCCTGTTCATACCCAGCCACTGGAGTATACATGTGATACATCTCTTGCTAAAATGACATTGGAAGAATAGATGATGGTGACTCTCCATGTATGTTGCACACAAAAGGCACAGGTCATCCTGAGATATTTCCATCTTCTGCAGCCTCTCTTTAGTATTCAATCTTCCTAGCATAGCCAACCACAAGATGAATCAATGTTTGGGCGGACCTAGTCTGCACCAGACAGCTTTTGCCTAAGGCACTTCTCTATTTGCAGGAACAAGGCTCTGGTCACTCAATTTGATGGAACATTGAGGCATATTTATCAATTGAGTTTCAGTTAGGAAGCTTTTCATTACCTCCTTCACCATACAAATTGCCTTCCAGTACCAACTATCACCACTCTTAGGTGAGTAATCCCACCAATTTTGCTCCTTCAATTTTATCAATTTTGTTGGTTAAGCATTGATACTTATATATGTTTGGTTACCTATGTGTGTGGATGATGATGCAGCATGTCATGTCATTTGTGAAGTGAAAGGAAACACAAGAAGTGATAGCATTTCTAGGCCACATGTTTTAAAATATACTTCCTCCATTTCTTAAACAGTTGTACCCAAATGAAATGATATACATATATAGAGTGGTTGTATAGAGGTATGTTGAAAATATTAAACAAAGCACATGTAAGGAGAAAAAAAAAAGAGGTATTACTCCATCCGTTACATAAAAGTTCTTCCCACTTTCCGTTTAGGAGTGTTTCTTAAAGTTCTTATTTCTACTTTATTCCATTTTTGGCAAACTAATTATTATTATATTAACTATTTGCTCCAACCATATTGCCCAACTACTTTTTACACTATCTCAGAACTACATCATCTCTTCCTATTAAAAATCAATAAAGTACCAATTTGCACACTCTCTCTCACATTTTAAAAAAAACACTCCCTTTATCCCATTTTGGTTGTCATACATTGGAAACATAAGAAAAAAAAGAACATAATTTATTATTATATTTTCCATTTTCAATATTAATTTTGACCAATAAAAATTGAGTTTAGTGGCACAATAAATGTTTTTATAGTTTAATAATGGAAACTTGATAACTATTTTGGGACATTTTAAAAAGGAAATTTTGTCAATTTAAATGGGATGAGGGAGTAATATATGACCCACTTGCATAGTGCCTCTCCTATTTTTCCTTACTTTGTAGACATTTGTTGTGAAATTGGAGCTGTGGTAAAAAAAATCTACCACTTAAAGTTGCTGGTTAAGCATTGATACTTTCATATGTTTGGTATATTTTTTCCTGAGAAAACAATAATTATCTATGTGTGTATATGATGACGTAGCATGCCATGTCATTTGTGAAGTGAAGGACAACACATGGCGTGATAGCATTTCTAGGCCACACGTTTTAAAATATAATTCCTCTGTATTTTAAACAGTTGTACCCAATGGAAATGACATGCATATATAGAGTAGTTGTATGAGGTTGAGGTGGTGGAGTAGTGGCATCGCTTCCCACCTCATATCCCTGAGGTTTAGGGATCAAACCTCATGGGACTCATTTGAGGATTTCCCCTTATCCCCCCTCAAGTGAGTCCCCTTCATCTTACCTAAAAAAAAAAAAAATATAGACTAGTTGTATAAAGGTATGTTGAAAATATTAAACAAAGCACATGTGAGGAGAAACATAAAATAATAAAAGAGGTATTACTCTCTCCGTTACATAAAGTTATTTCCACTTCTCGTTTAAGTGTGTTCCATAAAGTTCTTCTCATTTCTACTTTATTCCATTTTTGGCAAACAAATTATTATTATATTAGCTACTTGCTCCCACCATATTACCTAACTACTTTTTACACTATCTCACAACTACATTATCTCTTCCTATTAAAAACCAATAAAGTACCCACTTGCACACTCTTTCTCACATTTTAAAAAAATCTCCCTTTGTCCCATTTTAGTTGTCATACTTTGGAAATATAGGAAAAAAAGAGAACATTATTTATTATTATATTTTCCATTTTCTACATTAATATTGACCAATAAAACTTGAGTTTAGTGGCACAATAAATGTTTTTATTGTTTAATAATGGAAACTTGACAACTATTTTGGGACATTTTAAAAAGGAAATTTTGTCAATTTAAATGGGATGAGAGAATAGTATATGACCCACTTGCATACTGCCTCTCCTATTTTTCTTTACTTTTAACATTAGTTGTGAAATTGGAGCTGTGGTAAAAAAATATGGGAAATTCTCTCTATTAACCCTATACTTTAGCTTATTGTTTATGGTAGACCAAAAAAAAACTTAATGTTGCAAATGACCCTGTAATTAGTGATACTGTTAACACGTGACATTAATGATGAGTTTTCGTTAATATCTAGAATTAAAAGTTAAACCTAACCACACAAACCCCACCACCTCCCCTCACCCCACCCTTGCGGCCCCCACCCGCGGCGGCGGCAGCCGCCAACCCGACCCGGCCCCGACCTCACCTCACCGTCAACCCAAGACCATCAACCCGGCCCTAACCACCGACACAACCACCTTGAAAACCTCCCCACAACCACCCCGAAAACCTCCCCCCCTCCCCACAACCACCCCGAAAACCTCCCCCATCCCCTTCCCTTGCCCCGAAAACCTCCCCCCCCCCTTCCCTTCCCCCGAAAACCTCCCCCCCCCTTCCCCGCCCAGAAAACCGTCCCCCCTCCCCCTTCCCCACCCACGAAAACCTCCCCCCCACCCCTTCCCCCCGAAATCCTCTTGACTCCCCTTCCCCGGCCAGAAAACCGCCCCCCTCCCCTTCCCCAACCCCGAAATCCTCCCCTCGTACCTTCCTCCCATTCGGTTCGTGGTGGTGGTGCCACCGTTATTGGGCTGCTGTTTGGAGGCGTAACCCTAGGTTTAACGTTTAAACCTAATTATTAACAGCAAAACATCATTAATGTCACGTGGTAACAGTGTCATTAATTATAGGGTCATTTGCAACATTAAGTTTTTTTTTGGTCTACCATAAACAATAAGCTAAAGTAGAGGGTTACTAGAGAGAATTTCCCAAAAAATCTACCACTTGAGGTTGTTGGTTAAGCATTGATACTTACATATGTTTGGTTTATTTTTTTCCTGGGAAAAAAATTTGTATCTATGTGTGTGTATGATGACGTAGCATGCCATGTCATTTGTGAAGTGAAGGGCAACACATGGTTTGATAGCATTTCGAGGCCACACGTTTTATAATATACTTCCTCCATTTTTTAAATAGTTGTACCCAAAGGAAATGACATGCATATATAGAGCAGTTGTATAGAGGTATATTGAAAATATTAAACAAAGCACATGTGAGGAGAAACAAAAAAATAAGGTATTACTCCCTCCGTTACATAAAGTTCTTCCCACTTTCCGTTTAAGAGTGTTTCATAAAGTTCTTTTCGTTTCTACTTCATTACAGTTTTGGCAACAAATTATTAGTAATTGATTATATTTCCTACTTGATCCAACCATATTGCCCAACTACTTTTTACACTATCTCACAACTACATTCTCTCTTCCTGTTAAAATCCAATAAAGTACCCATTTGCACACTCTCTCTCACATTTATAAAAAAAATTCCATTTGTCCCATTTTAGCTGTCATACTTTGGAAATATAAGGAAAAAAAGAACATCATTTATTATTATATTTTCCATTTTCTATATTAATTTTGACCAATAAAAATTGAGTTTAGTGGCACAATAAATGTTTTATTTTCTAATAATGGAAACTTGACAACTATTTTGGGACATTTTAAAAAGAAAAATTTGTCAATTAAATGGGATGAGTGAGTAATATATGACCCACTTGCATACTGCCTCTCCTATTTTTCTTGGTTTTTGGAGGTACAATAAATGAGTAGAACTTTACGGCACGGAGGTTGTATTACTTAATGCGAGTATTGCATTTAATAACGTGTTATGTGCGTCTTAGTGGTGTCAACCTGGGTCATCGGGTGGGTTTGGGTTGACCCAACTTAGGTCAGAATGATCTAGGTGAAAGTAGGCCCCAGTTCGGGTGTGGGTAGGTATGGGTGGCCGTAGGTCGGGCCTGACTGGGTGAGAGTGGTGTCAGGTGGGGTCGGTGGGACTTCGGTCAGGTGAGGCTTGGGTTATGTGAACTTAGGACGGAATAGAATAGGGTGAAGTCGGCTCTCTTACGGACTTGAGTCAGAACACGGCTCTCGAAAGGACTTGGGTCGGCTTAATTCGGGTCGGATTGACTTGGGTCAGCTCAAGCCGACTCTCGGATTAATTTGGGTCGGTTCAAGCCGGTATATGATAGACTAAGTTCGGCTCAAGCCGGCTTTCGGAAGGACTTGGGTCAGCTCAAGCCGGCATTGGTGGAGTTGGGTTTGCTCAAGCCGACTTCTGGAAGGACTTAATTGGATCGGCTAAAGCCGTATTTTGAATGGACTTGGGTCGGCTCAAGCCGACTTTCGGAAGAACCTGGGTTAGCTCAAGCCGGCATCGATGGATTTGGGTTTGCTCAAGCGGGCTTCTAGAAGGACTTAATTGGGTCGGCTCAAGCTGTATTTTGGATAGACTTGGGTCGGCTCAAACCATATTTCAGATGAACTTAGGTCGGCTCAAGTCTCGGGTAAGCTTGGGCCGCTTCCGTAACGGGACATTGCCGCCTTGTCAATATCATTTAGCATTAATAGCGTTTGTAGTGCATGTTACTAATGGTTGATGAAGTTTCTAATTTCTAATAATAATACATTAATACTTATATTACTAATTTCGAAAGTTACTAAATTATTATTGGCTAATGGCTTATTGCATTTATGCATTATATGTTTCTTACAATATACATTAAAGTCATTAATGGACAATCATCTAATAAGTCACATCAACTTGTTCGACACTTTGGTTCTTTCTGAACAACTAACACCCATACTGATTAATGATTAGACTTAGTGACTTACTAACTTACATTGTTAAACACTTACTAACTCACTATATAACAACAAAAAGATAAGTTGAATTAAAGAATGAAAAATCGAGAATATGAGATTATTATTATTACTGAAATTATATATATATATATATATATATATATATATATATATATATATATATATATATATATATATATATATATATATATATATATATATATATATATATATATATGACTGTTTGCCAAGTATCACATTTTTATCGCTCCAAAAAATATAGTCTTTTCCATTTTTGAAACATTTATATCTCAAAAAATTATATAATTCAAAAAACAAAAATTTACCAAAATTCATATTTTTTTTATTCTCTGCATAAAAAAAAGTTCATCCCTCTCTCTCATCCTTTGTGTCTCCTACATATCATTTTCACAAATCATTTCCAATTAACATCTTAACCATAAAATAAATTTAAAAGTGTTCATCATAAAAATGGTTAGAGAAGTAAAATTAAGATTTGAAAATTTTTTATCAAGATGAATGTCTAATTGTCGAAAATGAAAAAAAGAGGAAAACTAAATTAATAGTTCGGATGATTTTGAAAAGGTATCTCTAAAATTGGGATTATTCTAAAATAATCCAAAGTTGGGATTATATCTTTTTTTTAGTTTTCTACTCGACATGTTTTACTCTTCCCCAATAACCATAATTGCTATCATGTGTAAATCATCGTTTAAGACAGCAGTATACAAAATTGTTGGCCAGCCTCCGTGAAAAAAGCGCTGATTGCAGAAGATCCTTTTCCATATCTCTATTATATAAGCCAAGGGGGGAGCTATGGTGTCCCCCTTTGAAAAGACTTTTTAACCCTTCATCCAATAAAAATACTTACCTATTAAGATTTTGAAATTTTCCTCAATCATAGTCCTTCCTAATTTAAAATATGTATATCAAAAGAAGTTCAAAATAGCTAAAATAAACTTTCATAAAAATATGTGTAGTGAAAGAAAAAATTTATGATTGAAGAACAAATTAAAATAACTAAAGCAGTTGTCAAATCAATTACAAAATCAAAGACAAAAATTTTAATTTTACCTAAACTTTGAAATGCAATAACAATACCAACATCTATTAACAAGTAATAAAAATACCAAGAAAACAACTTCTTCATCAAGTAATTTTTATATTTTGTATTTACACCAAACGATATTCAATTAGAACTAATGATGATTGTAAATTACATTCTTCAAAATTATACTTAAATGAAATTTAATGATAACCGCCAAAATAATCCACGCACGCATCGCGTGCAAAGAAGACTAGTGATTAAATATTGCAAGTCAATGCATTTGTACAAGACTGTCATTTATTCCCCAACCCCTATCTAAGATAACTCATAAACTAGCCAAGATGGCTTCTTGCACCCACCAAGAGAGAGGACGAGAAAATAAGACTATGTCGCCGATCAACGAACCATAGTGCCTACTTAGAATCCGATTGTTTTGCAGACTGCAAAAGCAGAACATATACGCGCGCATGCACAAACACACAAAAACCACAATGAGAAAGCCCACAAAAAAAAGAGAAAAAAAGGACGAAAGAGGAAAATATGTTTCAAGAGAGTCCTACACATAGTAAGGCTTACCAGCATCTCATGATCTCCCATAATTTCTTCTGTCAGCTCCAATAATGATGTATCAGAGCTGTTGGGAACATGGGCGGCGAATACAGCAGGCTCTAGACCTGCAAGGTAATGCAACTTCTTATATATTGCTCTCATGTCAGAACCAAATATTGTAGGGCAAATACACAACTAGGAAGAGCCCTTTTACATGTACGAACTAAACCATATGTTTTACATTAGCTTCTCAGTCACTCTCTGTGCCAATTCAATTTCAAGTTATTGCAGATATTGGTCCATGCTATAATCACCTTTAAGATTGAAAACATTTTTTTGCTACATCTTTAAACTGAAAGAAGACTGACTACATGAGCTGCGCATCTTGCTGCAGACTAGATAATCTGTTAAAGCTTTGCGTGCACAATACCAGTTTCTTCGAAGGAATCTATGAACATCATCATCTCCTCCCCACTAAGCCCAGAAAGAAAGCATATGCGAGGTACTGATTTTGCAATCTGTAGAAAAATAAGCTTCATAATTACTGGTTTGGCAATTGTTGAGAAGTAAAATTCATGATCCATTGATGCAATAGAAAGTTTATTTGAGGGCAAAGGGGAGTATAGGATATGCCAATGAAGTGACTGAGGTCCCGATGTTAAAGCTATTCTTCCTGTACACACGAAATTATGTTCTTAATCTAAAAGTTGCATTGACATGGAAGATTGATTCATTGAACTAGTAATGCCTTGCATTTGTTATAACATTGTCGCTTGACTCTTGTTTTAAGATGATTGTCTATTGAGATAGTAGCATTGCTGCAAACAATAAAATGTATCTCCTTATACAAACAAAAAATGTTCCAACTTCTTATTTGCTGCATAAGTGATGGTTGAGCTTTGATGGGTGATCTTCATATATTAGTTACAATAGCGATGTCATATGATGATTCCCATAAGAAACTTTATGTTTCGAAAATGCAGCTTCAATATAGGATAAAAAGAGAGTACATAAATAAGAGAAAAGGGATATAAGGAAAGTATGAATCTTCCTTTCATTAGATCAGCTAGCTAATAGCTATAAAATAAGGGTATAGTAGGTCAGCAATAGCCATCCTAATGCTCAGCCAACAAAACTTATAAAATGGAAGAGAGGCTCTAATGGACAGTGCCAGCATCACTGATGCGACTTAAGAGTAGGAGCTTGTGCAGGAGAAGAGAAATTGCATTCTGGAACAAGGATACTATTCCACAATCGTTCCACATACTGGATTGGCAATATGTATGGTGAGAATAATCCATAGCACTGATTGTATATTCCAGCTTTTTAAGAAGCACTTAAGGAGACTCAAGTTTTTGAGTGGAGTGCATGCTCAGAAGTAAGCCTATAGTTCATACTTGAGAGGTTGAGAGGACTGTTGAGAGACTCAAACTTGGGGGAAGTTCAGGGTTGTATGGCTCAAAGACAAATAAACATTTAGCATCTACTGTACTTGAAATTGGTTTCGGCCTTT
Organism: Beta corolliflora; assembly: GCA_947648045.1. Lineage (NCBI taxonomy): Eukaryota > Viridiplantae > Streptophyta > Magnoliopsida > Caryophyllales > Amaranthaceae > Beta > Beta corolliflora. The sequence goes on along the minus strand of CANSZD010002921.1, from coordinate 4,366,775 downwards.
CTAGTGGAGTTTTTAAGTCACTGAAGCCAGGGGCGGATCCAGCGTGGGTTTAGTGGGTTTAACTCAACCCACAAAAATCTGGAAAAAAAACTGACGAAAAACCGGAAAAATGAAAACCGGGTAAATGATTTCCGCGCCATTGTGAATTTATTAGATGCATTTGGCTCAGTGGTGATGGGCTGCATTAAAACCTTTTTTCCCCTTCCACAATTGAACGCGGGATCAACTCCTACTGAAAGCATTTTGCTTCTTCTCCTACTTTGCATTCCTCTTTTTTTCTTCTTTTTTTTTAAAAAATTTTCACATGGCTTTAATTTTCAAATTTGTTTTTTTTGCTTCTTCTCCTACTTTGCATTCCTCTTTTTTTCTTCTTTATTTTAAAAAAATTTTCACATGGCTTTAATTTTTAAATTTGTTTTTTTCTTGAGTAACTTTGTTTTATTTTCTTTGACTTTTAAGTTTTGGTATGTTTTTTCTCATTTTGTTCCTTTTTATCTTTGGACAAATTTACCTAACTAAACCCAACTTTCACCCATTATGATTTCAAATTTATGCTATCTTACTACAATAATATGGACTCTTTATTTTGTGAAACTCAAAATTTCCTACTATTACAAACTTATTAGTACTTTATAACACCCATTACTACACACTAAAACACTCTACATTACTTACACTTTTTCCAAAATTCCCCTATTTCCTCCTAGTTTCCTCCCGAAATTTCATGTTATAAGTATTATCGATTAGTAATACGTTCCTCCTCATTTATTTTTCTATACAAAATAGACCCAAATTGGCTAGCGAATGTAAGAAATTTAAGAGTTTGGATATTTTGAGAAGGTACTCCCAAAACTTGAGAATATTGCTAAATAATGAGAATATTTGAGATTAAATATATAATTTTCACGTGATAAATTTAACACTTAATTGATAGATTTATAAGTAAATTTTTACAAAAATGATAATATATGATAATTGATTTTTATATTTGGACAGTGTTCCCGTCAAAAAAAATTCTACCGTATTGGAAATTTCTATCAATTTATGTTGATTTTTTTTCCAAACAACTCTCAACCCACGTGGGTCAGTTGCTGGATCCGCCAGACCGCCACTGACTGAAGCCTAAACCGACAAACGCAAGTACGTACTTAACAAATTGGGCATGTTGTGCAAAAACAGGAAAAGCTGAATAGTAAAGGATTCCAGTTCTGCAAGGGTTTCAACAAATTTTATATTACTCAAAATGCAACCCCCACTCCCCCCACCCCCCCCACCAGTTGTCTTATGCTATGTTGAGTACTAAACAGAGAGCATGTTTCTAGCAGTAGAATGGAAGATAGGTTTACAAAGGAATAAGTTTTCAAGCTAAAGTCTAACCTTCAACTTCCCCAAGTCCTGCTGTCTACTATTCACCGCATCCCAAAGTGAGCGAGTAACCATGTCTTCGGTGCAGTAGATAACCTGCAACAGCAGTATTATAAATTTATACTTTAATCTACAGAAAAACCTAAGAAAACAATTACAACGAAGGCCTATGACTTGACGTCAGCTTCTTTAAAACAAAAACTTAGATAGCAGAACAAGTTGCAAGCTGAAACTACACAGATATTGTTAAAAAAAAAATTTGCTAAAATTGTTATATTTAATCCAAGATTATACCATTTCCTCTAAATAAAGTTTTTTTTTTCATGATGGAGGATTAAGAGAGGAAAACAAGCCAGGAGTTTAACTTGCCTGTAAAAACTCCCCATCCAAGTCCTTCAGAAGTTGCTGAATCTGCAGTAAGGCATTCAGGATAATGAGGCATACATCTCCCTTCAGGCTTCAGTACAGGAAAGACATGCTTGTAAATGAATTTATGAGAATATAATCATCTTATGGTATTAGGCAGAACAATTCTACAGATAATGCATACAACTAGGCATTCCTTTAGGCATGCTTTTAAAATCTGCCAATAGCGCATTTTTGGGTGTAACATTCCTTTAGAGCTTTCAGGACAAAAAGGTGTACTTTATTTTTATAGAGAAAACTGAAGGTTTTTACCATAAGATAGAAACCAAAGTCCAAACACAAAATCAACATCTTATAAGAGCATATATTCTGAAGTTACTGATCAGGTCAGGTCTAAAAGTTTTTGGTCAATCTCTGGCACTTTAGGGAAGAACCAGCATTCATCACTTAAGAGTCAGAGACATTAATAGTGCCGATACACTTCTGAAATGGGAATGCAGATACCTTCTACAAATAATCTGTGGTTGGCAGCAAGACGTATCATCTTTGACTGCAGTTTTGCAGCAGTAATTTGGGGAAGGATATGAGCTGGGTCTAAATCTCTGTGTCTGATGATCTGATCTCCATGAGGGAAATGCGGTTAACAGAGTTATGCATTACATGAAGGGAAAATCCTGGAGGAAAATTACAGCTAAAGCTACCTTAACAGCTATTTCCTCCGAGTCTCCGACCTATTATAGTTGCCAATCTTTCCTTTTATGCATGTCCTAGAATACCTCTCAAGTTTCTATAACAATAGACTAGTGCTTCAATTTTTTTATACTTCTAAGTGTAAATTGGTTGAAGGTAAAAGAAATGTGAGATCATAGTAAATGATGTTCCCTGCTTTTAACTCGTTTTATTTTCATAACCTAAACAACTATTAGGGGATAGAGAGAGTATTGTTCAAGCTGGAAGCCACTATACTCACTCCTTAGACATAAATTAAAAGCATAATTCAGAATAAAATTAATTGACTTTAACCACCTAATAAAGTCAACTTTTTCTAAATTACCTTTAGACACCTTTTTTTTAAATAACCACCTTATATGACTATTTTCGTTTTAGAGTACCACCAATTGACAGATTTTGTGTGAAAAAGATGGAATATCCCGTGTGAAAATTTACGATTTGTTTAATGGAATTTGTCAAATGGTGGCAATTTAAAATAAAAACAATCCTATGGGGTGGTTATTTAAAATAAAGTGTTTATACGGTGGTTATTTAAAAAACAGTCGACCTTATGAGGTGGTTAAAGTCAAAAAAATTGTTCAGATTTTCAAGTAGTTAATAATTAAAAAGATTCTAGACTTAAATGTCTTCCAGGAGCCAAGGACAGATTCTACCTTATACTGCTAGTACTGTACTAGACGGCATTGCAGTGATATATTCTAAGGAATTATGGGAGCTTTAGCAATAATGGTGAGGTATTGTCAACCTCCCTGAAAACTGCTAGACGAGTTCTGACTTTCTCTTGGAGTACCCAATTCATATGGAACTACCGAACTATGTAAGTCATAAACTCAGATATTTCTTTCTTCACTTGCCACCCAGAAGAAAGAAAGAAGCAAATGTTACAGTAAAGCTCACTGCTATCATAGAATACTTAAGGGGATTACCTTCTCTGCCTCTTCCACTTGAAATCCCAGCAGCAGTAAGGCCTGTAAATACAGAAAGTAAGTGCTACTGAAGAATAGACAGACACGTTGGCATATTTTTAATTACGGTAACCTTTTTGTAAGAAGAGGTGGCCAGGCTGATTGAAGAATGAAACATAAATCAAAACACAACTACTTTAAAGTCAAAACAGATTGGCTTTAGTTCTTAAGATTATCAAGCATTGACAGCAAATGCATGTATAAAACCAGAAACATTGGAGCAAATAGATTTTCTTTCATTCTTTGGTTCATCATAGCTCATATTCTAGTGATCTTCCATTCAGAATATTTGTACTTCATGGAAAAGATGGGCACAGATCACTTACGTAGCAAGTAAACACAGTTATTAGCAATAAAGTCAAGATTATGAGTCATGACTTACTGGGGGCCCATAACTGGGATCTTCAGCTTCCAGAGGAACAAACTTTGAATCTTCAACCAACTCACTCGAAAGTTCTACAAGATTAAATTCAATTGTTCACCTGAAAAGTATCTAACATATTTCTCAACAGACATCATCACACTTAGTGGAACATAAGAAGCATCTGTAAAAGACAGGACATATTGTAATTCCTTCGAATCAATGAACAAAGTCATATTTTCAGACATTTTGCACTTTGCGCTTCTAGTATTACAAACATGTACCTAAAATCTGCTGTTTGATGGAAAAGTGCCTTACTTGTAGTCTAAGTAGCACTGAGACGTATATGGATATGAATACGGATACAGGAAGAGAAACAGAGATGGAAAAAAGTTACAATCAAAATTTCCAAAAATGGATATCGCGTGGATACGACAAAAGAAATACAGAAAATTAAAATCCATACATAATTCACTGTTATCATATAAAAGACAATTTAATTTATTATCTTCAACAATAACAAGTAAAAAGTTGAAAAACATAACATTCAAGATCTGTTTTGGGGACATAGTTTCCCCGTACCCGTCCCATTCCCCACTCATACTCGTCCTCAGTACGGGATAGGTGAGCAGGAAGAGTACCCATGCTTCTTAGCTTGTACTCCTTTACCAATTAGGCTCTAAAGAAAGAAAGTACAGAGTAGGGAAGTCTCACTTTTACCCTGAATACTATGTCATTCAATGGAGGCAAACAGATAATCCTTGTGGTCCCTGAACTGACTCCTGCAAGAGGCACATAAACTAACCATGTTTGCATAAAAAAAGACACTACCTCATAGAGGCTTACATTCCTCACAAGTCACTAGGAGAAGGGAATCTGAAGGGAAAACTCAATAGTCACTAGTGCTTTTCTACAAAGCTTCATAGTAACTTGTAAGTGTAAGTGCTACTAACGTCTAAGTATAAAAAGCAATATAGTTCATATGTATACTAAAAAGTGTGCCTTTAGACCCAACTACTTAGTTAATATTGGATTAGAGAGTAGGGTTCCCCTACATACCAAGTGGCCTCTGCAAGTCATTTCACCTACAGTTCTTTCTTCATCGATACTGAGCTTTTTCTCATCATTAAGAGTGACAAGGAAAGAAAACAAGCCAACAAAAAGAAACGATCTTTTTGTAACCAGTATTCTATCAGAAACCTCACTCATTCATCACTTGCTAGCCCGCCATAGGAAATTCCTCTATAGCATAATACTCGTTATCAAGCATGAAGAAAAGCAAGAGGTATGATAAGCTGAAGGACAGGGTTGAAGAATAGGAAATGAAGGCTGAAGCTATGAGAGGAAAGGAAGTTCCCCATTTGGCCAAAAAATAAAATGGATCTGTTGATGGGATTTTCTGAACTGTACCAATATGTTCTCTAATTCTGTCAGCTTCTTTCAAAAGTTTAAGATGAAGAGATCTACAGATGAAAACAGGTTCTACGTACATCATCCGGACAGCTTTACAGAAAAGCTAGGTCACATCCTCCAAAGCCCCACCTCTAATTTAAAGGACAACATTAATTAGAAAGTTCAAGACAGATACAACAATTTTCTTGCTTTTTGGTTTTCTATGTTGGCCTTTAACTAAAATAGCTACTATAAGGTGCACAAGGAAGCATGCAAACTTAATTAATGTGGTAAAAATTGAGAGGCCATAATCCCTAGCATTGGGCCAATCCTCCTTGAATCATTGCCATTTGCCACATTAGCTGATAACACATGCTCCCAAGTATACCGAATAATCTACTAAGAAAAGTAATAGAGAACCATCATGTGGTTACCATAGTAACCACCCTCTCAAATAACTGTGGATCCTGTTTTCCTAAAGCCTGTGAAACTCTGGCTCAGGATATGCAACCACTTGTGTACAATGTTCTTTTCCATAAAATCTCTCCACATTTGTTCATATGCTTCTAGGAAGATAATGTTGAACTCTCATTCAAATTAAATATATATAAACAAATTTCTAATGATAGTCTACTGTATAAGCAACTTTGTTACTAGTTAATAGTAAGTGCTTTTCTACAAAATGTCGAATCACCCTCTTCTAGTTACTAGTTACACTTCTCACTGATCATTAATGATTAAACTACTACAAACTGTTAAGAGTTATATAATTGTCCCTCAGAAAATGAATCTCGGTCATCCAACCTATTGCCGGACCTCATTTCCACATCTTACCAACTACAAGAAAATGCTCCAGTACTGTCATCTATCACATGTCAATGAGATCTTTCGGAGAATTTTTAAATGAGTATGAAGGAAAGGAAAATTTAGTAAACAGATGCCAAGCACGGATTCAATGTATAAGTTGAAAAGAAATCAAGCCACATGATATAGACCATTATCAGCAAAAGTGTTGTGTAGCTGACTTAACATAAGCTACTGTTTCTTTTAGTAATCTCATCACCTATTATGTTCAATGACATAAGAGGAATAATCTACACATTGGGTATATGTTTTCGAAATATCTTAAGTTCAAAAATGCTAAAAAGGTAACAGGGAACTTTAGCACTTTGGATCAAATACCCCGTCCATCAATCCCACGCTTCCCTTAAATAGATGTCCCAAATTGTGGTTTCACCTATCAATTGGTTTTGTAAGAGACCGTCTTAATTTTAATTTAAAATTAGACAACGGCCCAAGCCCAACATTAAGAAGAGAACGGTCGACCTTTCTGAATATAGTGACTAATTTAATCTATTGAGTGACCAATTTAATCTATTTAGTGACCAATTTAATTATTTAATTCAATAACCACTTTCAGTAACTAGTTTAATCCATTTAGTGACTAGTTTAGTCCATTCGGTAAGACTGCCATGTTAGTTTTTTTAAGTTGTCTATTGTAGTTCGATATTCAAAGGGGAACAAAGGAAGGAGAAGAGAAGGGATGACTAAGTTGGTGCGAGATATTTAGGGATAGTGTTGGGTTAGAGTAGATGTAATGGGCTTGTTAAGAATGTAAGTTTGGATTTGTCTAATTTAATGTTAAAATTAGACCGCCTATTCTAATAACTTGTGTTCACCTATATCATTTCAGTTTAAAACAAACCTTCTCTCTATCATCATATCGACCCCTTTTATTTTTCCATCCCTCTACAATCTTTTACTTCTCTCTCCGCTCTCTAAGTATATGAAGTTGAAGTGAACGACACGGCTCATACTTTTAATACTTCGTCCGTTCTAAAATAAATGAACCACTTTCAATTTTAGGTCGCTTCAAACTAAATGAAACATTATTTTATTTGACATTTAAACTCTCTATTTCTCGACTCAGAGTCCCTCTTTTTATTTCTCTCTCCTTCATCCTCTCATGTTTCATTTATTTAAGAACATGAAAGAAGAAGTATAACACCTTCGACTTTGAGTGTCATAAGCTCCACCTCATATTAAACTTAACATTTTGGCACAAACGGATTGACTTAATAACTCGCTAAACCAAATTTTATCTTCTTATATTGCTCAATCAACGTCCTGATGAAACCAATTCTTCGATAAAGCATTCTAGGCAGCATGGTTAGTGATTGGTGAATGATGACGAAGTAGTACTAAAACTCAGACGGATTCGTTCTTCTTCTATTCGTTTTTACAATATTTATCCTTCCAATATCATAGAAAACATAAAGATTGGTTTCAAAAAAGTAACAGACAATTATATAATTAAGACATGAATGATAAATCTCAAAAGGTTAAAAAAAGAGTTTACCTTCAGAGGAAGCTCTCAAAAGATGATGAACTTTGTACAGCCCAGAAGAAGAAGAAGAAGAAGAAAAAGAAGAAGAGGAAAAAGTTGAAATTTGTGGAAATGCGTGAAAATTAGGAAGATAGCAAACTAGAGATGATGCAAACCCGTTCATGGAAACTCCATTTAGAGTAGCAGAAGCCATACTATCCCAGGAACCTACTCCTTTCCTCTGTCACACAAACAAACTAGTATCTACTACCTGTATTTGGGTTTTTGGAGTTTCATGTATTAAGAAAAAAAAATACATTTCCCAAACTTATTTATGGGGTTACTGAATGCACCCTCACTACTAAACGCAACCCTCAAAACTCTTATTATCATATTTTCTCTAAAAACAAACCTTCTCTGTATAAAAATATTATCTCCTCCTCCTTCATATAGTTAGAGAAGCATAAATTGCAAAAGACCTAATTGACAAATTTGAATTTGATACTGAATGAGCGGTTATTTTGAACCAAATGAACCTAAATATGATGTAAGTAATTCTTTTTTTTTCTCTGTAACTAATCAATTTCATACAATATTCATGAAGTACTTATCACTATTTCATGCAATCCCCAAGAAACAGATTACTCTGAAACAAGTTAAACTGTTTCTTGGTGATTGTATGAAACAGATAAAGCTGCTTCGTGTAAATTGTATGAAACAAGGTAATATGTTTCATAGGATTGCACGAAATAGGTTAAATTCTTTCGTGTATATTGCACGAAGTACTTTACTCGATGTCGTGTGATTCTTCCGAAGTAGTGCCTTGCCCTAATTTCGTTTGATTTATGTGAAATAGGTTAAGTTGTGATTTATGTAAAATATTTTCTTGGGATTTGTACCGAAAAAACATATTTTGTATGTTTGTGAAATGACTTTTGGTATAATTGATGATGTTAAATTAAATTTATTATTAGGGTTTAAAGATTTTATTTTGTCGTTTTTATAAATTGTCGGGATAATAATCATGTTGAAGAGGCCGAGGAGAATACATTTGATTATAGTGAGTTTTTCACCACGACAACTATATTTCCCACTCGGAAAGCATTGTGTGATTGGGTTACTGAAGTTGGTAGGATGCATAATATAGTGATAATCATCGCCGGATCACAATATGGTGAAGGGCATGGCTTGGGAAATGCAAAAGCTACCCTCACTTGTGAGAGAAGCGAGCGATCACTAGTGGAAAAAAGTTCAACCGCTGCGGTCAAAACCGGGCTTACCGCTGCGGTTTTGGACCGCAGCGGTTGGACACGCAGCGGTACCCAAATATTAACTGATCCGGTCCTAAACCGAATCAGTTAATCATTTACCGCTGCGGTTTTGGGTCAAAACCGCAGCAGTTAATATGATTAATTGTTGCGGCTTTGACCCAAAACCGCAGCGGTTAATCATATTAACTGCTGCGGTTTTGACCCAAAACCGCAGCGGTTAATCATATTAACTGTTTTCATTATTAATCAATAATATATATATCAATACTCATTTTATTACGCTTACTTCAAATTTGAAACTCAAGAATATTTTATACACAACCAGAATACAACAATTTATCATTACACTATACACAACTAGAATACTATAGTGAGCAGCAATTCCATGCCTTGCTGTGCCATGTCGCCTGACCCATACTCTTCTTGCAGAGCAGTTGACTTCACGTGATAAACTTCCCTCTCTCTATCTCAGGCGGGAGATAAAAAGGCAAACAGAAAAACATGAGGAAGAAACAAGGACAACGCAATCAGATTTTTACCATGGAAGGTCAAAAGAGAGAGTATTCAAGCACAATAGTAGCTTAACTTCTTCATTATTGCAGAGCATGTAACAATAACATAATCCAAGCACACCTAGGCTGAATCTATTGCCAAAGTACATTACAACTATAAAAGAAGATGAAGGCAGTAAAGTCTATTCCCCTTTTACCTACAATGCAAGCTTTTGAAATCTACAACACAAGCAAACAAAATTTTATTAAGGGTTGGGGAGACTATATTTTCCTTCCACATCCCCCAAATACCTAACAGGTACATCTATTTGCAGTGCATGAAGTGTTATATGTTTCAGATCATGAGGTAAGGGCAATATGCAAGAGAGAAAACAAAAAAGACCATCACCTTAATTCTTTCAAATACAGAAGCTTAACAAATGAACAAGCAATGCTTTAAGCTTTACATATGCTGAGCAACAGGAATGCAGCACACTCGTGAATGACGGGAATTATTGTCAAACTTTTAAAAAGCATGCTCACTGATAGTGGAACATATCTAACACTCTTTCCAAACCCCGCCCCAAGTTTCTTCCCAAAATCCCTTGTTATAACTTGTGACATTCAGGAATACATAATATCTCTCGTCTTAATAGAGCTAATAGATGGTGGTAATATGTTAGTTAGTCATATACTACCATTTTTATTCAATATACTACCTTCACTATTGATTAATACTTGTAATTGAAAAGAAGGAGACCTCATACAATATGAATTATATTCTAATTGACTCTCATACAATATATCCCTTACTACCTCAAGAATTCAATCACGAAATCGACAGAGCATATAGGTATAGATAGAAGATTGCTGAACCCTGAAGTGTCGATGATACACAAGAATGACATGTAAGTTTTCATAGCTAAATACACAAAAACTATAGTAATGACATTCAGCCAAATCACAAAAATCAAGCTAACTAGCGAGTGAGTAATCAAGCAAATAAGCAAGCACATCAACATAATTCAAACAACAAAATTAAATCGAACTACGATTAACTAAAACTCAAATAAACACAGCAAATTTCCCAGCTCCAGTACAAAAAAAACACAAAGATCCAAAAAGTGTACCCTAAATTACCACAACATAACAAGAAATTTAAGCGCATTAAAAGTAGGAAAAAGAAGATCTGAGTAAAATCAAAGATCTGAGATTACCTGACCACCAACGACGGCGATTGAAGGAAGAGAATCCCAAAGAGTAGGAAGAGCACTTTCATCACCATGATCGCCGAGAGCAGTACATGCTCTTTGAATCTTGTTAACAAAATGAGCAACTGAACAAAACCTGTGGCATCAATGCCACTGCCCAACATCACCAAAAAATCGACAAAAAATTAAAATAATTATAAAAAACTAAATTTACAAACCCTAAATTAGAGATTGGTCTTTTCCTTCTTCGTCTTCGTCCTTTTTCTTCGTCTCTTTGATTTTTCATCTTCTTCCTCGCCGTCTTCCTTCTTCGTCTTCGCCTTTTCGTCTTCTTCCTTCGCCGTCTTCGCCTCTTCGTCTTCTTCCTTCTTCGATGAGGGAGAGGGATCTGGTGGTTGCAGATTTTGGTTTAGAGGAGACGAAGAGTGGATCTAGTGGTGAAGGGGTTGAGTGGAGGGTGAAGAGAGGGATTTAGTTGGCTGCGTGGTGGTTCTAGTGAAGAGGAAGAGAGGGGTTGACAGATGAACAGAGGAGTTGACAAAAAGCGGCGGTGGGGAGAGTTGAGAGGAAGAGAGAGGAGAGAGGGGCGGGTTGGTTTAGGCCTTTCAGTAGGGGAGAGTTGGGCGGGCATTAAAAGGAAAATTTGGGCCTTTTGGGCTCCGCATTGTAAGGAGCAGCAGTGGAGAGTTGGCTTGGTAATTGTTGGGTTAAAAAACAAAGAAGATTAACCGTTGCGATTCACAAAACCGAAACGGTTAACAGAGAACCGCAGCGGTTTTCTGTTAACCGTTTCGGTTTTGTGAGAACCGCAACGGTTTATGTTCCCAATTTTCCCACCCAAAATTTTCGAGGATTTACCGCTACGGTTATCTTAAGGACCGCAGCGGTTGTGTTGTGACATATAGCGTTTTTTCCACTAGTGGATATAGACTATATAAGTCTGCAGAACGTGTAGATGTGAAGAAATTTACTGGTACAAAAAAAAAAGATTGTGTCCTTTTCGACTTCAAGCGAAGGAACATGTTGGTGGTGGTTGGGGCGTGTATGTCACTAATGGCAAATTAAACACAAACATGATCTTCCAGATTTCAATGAGGATCGTGCGATTATTGGTAGGTTAAGTAAAGATGAGCTCAATTTGGTAAAAGAATTAACTAAATCACATGTACCGCCTAGTCAAATCATGAAAATTCTTAGTAGGGTGGATGAAGAGACTTTAACTACAGTGAAACATATTTATAATGCCCGTTAGAAGTTGAAAACTAAGGCAATGTGTGATAGGTCTGTGATGCAACAACTGATGAAGCTGATTGTTGAATGTTACCAGATTACTATGAATTAATTCTTCACATAGACCATCTACCTCATGAGAAGGGGTAGGGGTGGGAGAAGGAGGGGCTGCGGGGGTGGTGGTGGGGGGGGGGGTTGCGGGGGATGGTGGGGCGGTGGGGGAAGGGGTAGGGGTGGGGGAGAGGTGGTTGTAACACCCCGACAATTCTCTCTTTTCTAAAATACCTTTTTACAATAAAACATAGAGAATTATCAAAGTATTATCGCCCGTGTGAAAACGTATCGGCTTATTCAGAATTTTGCAGCGGAAAACATATAACTAAACTTTTAGAATTGAAAATATAATAAATAAACAAAGTACTTTAAAGCCAAACAACACTATTAAGGTTAACTTCAAACCAAACTTAAATATAAAGTATCTACTAAAGCACTAGATAAAACAATCTTCTACACAAGCTCTCCGATCCATTCCCAGATCCCCATGATGCAACATCTGCAAACCTGTAGATGTCAATGCACTAAAGAATCTGCTCACCAGAATGGGTCATCACAGGATCAATAAGGCAAAGCCATGATCAACACATACAAACAAAGCACGTAATCAGCAAAGCTGAGTACTACATAATAATACATAAACATTCCTAACATGATACAAATAAATAATAAGCAGGGATAAATAAAAACATAACAATCTAACAATCTGCAGACAACTTTTACTGAACTACACTTTAACCATCTTTTTATTACTTTAATGGAATAGTTAGTGGACCGAGTTATCTAACTAAAAACCAGCCTTCACCTAGGAAGACGAAATACAGGCGCGACTCCGTATTCCATAGCGACTTGCGATATCGAGGAACCTTTGAATAAAAAATAGGAACGGTGATCAACCCAATTCCCAGAAAAAGTCATGGCACGCTCACCATGTACCCCAACTCCTGATTTTCCAACTTCAGACGTACATCAGTCTAAAGTTTATTACTATCCACGTTACACTTTACATGATTTACCAATCATTACTTGTTATGACACACAAGCAATACAGATAACATATAATCAAACATTCACAACTTAACTCCTTTTTATCTTAGGATTAAATAAGTGATCATACAACTTACAACCCAAGATTAATTCCTTCTTATTTCAATCCTTCTTATTTGTTGAACCTAGCCAACAACCAAATTACCTTTCATAGGTAGAAAATATCAACTTACCAGATAAGGCCCTCGATCCTTATAAAGCAGTGAAATACTCAAAGGGAACAATGATCAAGCATGATCCAACACTAATAAATATATTAATTCCCCCATGTGAATTAATAAATTAAAGTTTCCAACCAACATGCTTGCATCAATTTTCCATACAAACATGATATAAATCTCATAATATAATCTCATAATCAACATGTTTACACCACATCATAAAACATGCAAAATCCAACATAATAATATCACATATGAACTCAACATAATTCCTATACATGATACTACATAATGTCCTTCCTTAAATCATGATACTATCTCAATTGACACATAGGTATGTACGTACCTTGTGTAGACAAACTGGAATGCCACTTTAACCAACTTAAAAGTCGCCTAGAGAGAATTCTCCGCCTAAAATAACCAATAGAATTCATAATCAATACTCCAAATAAATTCCAGCAACTTTAAAATACTTTAAATCCCCTTGAAAAATATTTAAAGTTTGCTTTTAACATTAAAACTTCAAATACTAATACTTCCTAGCATAGTACTACTATACTAGTCATTAAAATCCATCAAACTCCCTTAATAACAACCTTTCTAAAATTCCAGCAGCATATACTTTAGTAAAACTCTCTTTTAACATACTTAAACATGCTTAAATTCATAATTTAAATCAATTTCATAGTTTATAACATGCTACTATGATTTTCCAATCTCTTAAACCTTAAAAATCCATGCTTTGATATATTAAAACTCAATCTAAATATAATAATCAAATCTGAAATTTTATTCTTTCAATATATAATTTATAAAATCATAGATTCACCATTAAAACAGTAAATTAAAGCCTCTAATCATAGTTAGTACTAAAACAAAACATAAAAACATAATCTTTAATCAAAACTTGAGGAGGAAGAAAAGAACAAACCAAAACAAGAAGAAAAAGAAGGAAGAAGGACGCCGGCAGATGACGTGGCAGCAGCAGCCGGCTTCACGGTGGTCGGCGGCGGTGGTTCGAAGTGAAGGAGGAAGGTTTCTTGTTGAAGAAGAAATCGTTTCTTGGAAGAGAAGAAAGAAAACCAAGAGGAAGAACGTAATAGGGGGCGTCGGTTTTGAGGAGTGAGGAGAGAGAAAATAATGTGTGGGTAAAATATTTGGGTTCAAGGTATTTATATAGGTGTTTCCCTTTTGGGCTTAGGAAAAGGCAATTGGGATTCAAATAGAGTTTGATGATGAATATGAATAGTGATTGAACTCCTAACATCACTAGGATTAGTATTTGGGTTCCTCAATCCCATTTAAACTCTTTTTCAAATCCAAATAGGTATTTCAAACATTTCAAGTACTTTCAAAGCACGACTTTAATAAATATTTGACTTGAAAACAATTATTTTGACTTTCAAATAGTCAACCTTTGAAGAAATAAATCATTAAATTGTTAAAATATATTAAAATATAAATAACTATATATTAAAATATATTTATAAAATCCATAAAAATACGGGGGATTACAATCTACCCCTCTTAAAAGAAGTTTCGTCCCGAAACTTGACACGAAAACTCACACCTTTTCAAAAGTTTTTCAACTCAACTCCTATTGGAGAAATACTTGTGCCACCCATGTGCACTCTTTTGCCAACTTAAAATCACTTGTGTTACTAATGAACACCCTTTTCTTATGCGGAGAATCTATTTATTTTGCACTAAACATGTGCAAATCGCCAAAACAAGCACAAAATGCATAAAAATACCATGAAATTAGGTAAAAAGCGTGAAATTCTATCGCATTCTACCCCCCTTAAAGAAAACGAGTTACGCCCTCGTAACTCACCTCAAGGAATAAATCAGGATACTTCTTCTTCATTTCAGCTTCAGCTTCCCACGTTGCCTCTTCGGACTCATGGTTTGACCAAAGCACTTTCACGATATTGACATCCTTATTGCGTGTACTACGCACCTTGTTATCAAGAATTTTCACAGGTCTTTCCTCATATGTGAGGCTACTATCAATCTGGATCCTCTCAGGCTCCAATACATGGCGCTCGTCAGGGATATAACGCTTGAGTTGGGAAATATGAAATACATCATGCATCGTCTCGAACTCCATTGGCAAAGCCAACCTATAAGCTACCTTCCCAATTCGTTGTAGAATCTCATATGGACCTACATATTTGGCACTTAATTTGCCCTTTTTCCCAAATCTCATCACACCCTTAGTTGGTGATACTTTCAGAAACACTTTATCACCTACTTCGAACTCATCTTCCCTTCGCTTCAAGTCGGCATAACTCTTTTGCCAATCTTGTGCAGCTTGAATTCTAGCCTGAATCGACTTCACATTCTTGACAGTCTCCTCAATGAACTCTGTCCCCAATACTATGTTCTCACTAAAATCATTCCAGCAAATGGGACTTCTACACTTTCTTCCATATAATGCCTCAAAATGAGCTATTCTAATGCTCGCATGATAATTACTGTTATACTACCACTAAGGATTGAACTTTCCCTATTGGTCTCTTACGATCTATCTTCACTTTCTGACAAGCTAGACATTTTGACACGAATTCAGCGACCTCACGCTTCATATTCGGCCACCAATAGATTTCCTTAAGATCCTTATACAACTTATCACCCCCAGGGTGCACAGAATATGGAGTATTATGCCTCTCATCCATAAGACGTTTCTTAATCTCATCACATTTTTGTGGTACACACCACCTTTCCTTGAACCTCAAACTTCCATCATCATGGATATTAAAATCAACTTCCTTACCTTGATTGATATTCTCCTTAATCTTATCTAGGTGCTCATCTCCAACTTGACCCTCTTTGATCTCGTCGAAAACTAACAACCCCAATGACAAAGCACTCAATCTTGCCTCGATCTCCCCAGGATTTAAGATTTCTAGGCTAAGTCTTTGTATATCTCGACACAATTCCTCAGGAACTACCAAGTCATTCATGCTATAGCTCGACTTTCTACTCAAAGCATCGACAACTATATTTGCCTTCCCTTCATGATACTGGATGTCTAAATCATAATCAACTCTAACCATCTCCTCTGCCTCAATATATATTGAGGTCTTTTTGGGTGAAAATGTACTTCAAACTCTTATGGTCAGTAAAGATCTTACAGGTTGCCCCATAAAGGTAGTGTCTCCAAATCTTCAAGGCGAACACAATAGCAGCTAACTCTAGATCATGGGTAGGGTAATTAGCCTCATAAGGTTTCAACTGACGCGACACATACGTGATCACCTTCCCATTCTGCTGTAACACACATCCCAAACCATTCTTTGAAGCATCACTATACACCTCAAATCCCTCATTCCCATCAGGCAGGGTCAAAACAGGTGCGGAGGTCAAACGTTCTTTTGAAATCTGAAAAGCTTCCTCACACTTCTCACTCCACTCGAATTTTGACTCCTTTTTCATCAAATTGGTCATTGGCCTCGCTATCTTCGAGAAATCTCTCACAAATCTCCTATAATAGCCAGCTAGACCTAGGAAACTTCGGATATCAGACACGTTCTTTGGAGTTGGCCACTCACTCACAGCTTGAATCTTAGCAGGATCTACAAAGACTCCTTCCTTAGACACATAATGACCCAAAAATGCTACTTTATCCAAACGGAACTCACACTTAGAAAATTTGGCATACAATTGATTCTTTCTAAGCGTCTCCAATATAATCCTCAAGTGCTCGTCATGCTCCTTTTCATTCTTCGAATAAATCAGAATATCATCAATGAATACAACCACGAACTTATCTAAGAACTCATGGAAAATCCTATTCCTCAAGTCCATAAATATGGCAGGTGCATTAGTTAACCCAAAAGGCATTACAGTGAACTCATAATGACCATAACGAGTCCTAAATGCAGTCTTAGGTATATCCTTATCAGCTACTCTCAACTGGTGATACCCCGAACGCAAATCAATCTTCGAGAACACGCTCGCTCCATTCAATTGATCGAATAGGTCATCTATCCTAGGCAAAGGATATTTGTTCTTGATGGTTACGTTATTCAATTCCCTATAATCGATACACAACCTCATACTCCCACCTTTCTTCTTAACAAACAACACAGGAGCTCCCTAAGGTGATGCACTAGGTCTAATATAACCCTTATCGAAAAGATCTTGCAACTGCGTCTTCAACTCACTCATCTCAGGAGGTGCCATTCTATAGGGTGCTTTAGATATAGGTGCAGTTCCAGGAACTAAGTCTATGGTGAACTCAACAGCTCTAGTAGGTGGCATACTCGAAATCTCACTCGGAAACACATCCATAAACTCATTCACTATTGGAACATCTTCAATGCTTACCCCAGCTTCTTTACTCACATCTTGCACACTACAGAAAAATAACTCACACCCCTTCTTCATCAACTTCTTTACTTGCACTGCAGAAATAACCCCAAAGTTCTTGGACTTCCCAAAACGTCTATATGAGGTCAACTTTCCCAAAGGGCTTCTCAATACTACTTTCTGAGCTTCACCATCTATTTTGGCCTTATAGAAACCTAACCAATTCATCCCAAGAATAACATCTAGGTCTCCCAGATTAAACTCTATCAAATTAGAAGGAAATACACAGACTCCTATCTTCAGAGGCAAATCTTTAAACAACTTGGTACACATTATGACTTCTCCAGTAGGTATACTTATGGGCAGGTCAATTACTTCAAAGTCTACTAATCCCAAACTTTTAATAACGAATGACGAAATAAACAAATAGGTCGCAAGATCCCCTTTACAGTCTCTACCAGGATGGTTCTTACAGTTGTAACTCCTCTCAGACTGGCCCGTATTATTCAAGTCTTGACCATTTCTTCCTTGGAAATTTCCTTTCCCATTTCTATTCCTCTTTAAGTTCTCCTGATTTTCCTCCAGCATTAAAATCCTTTCTTTTCTCACCCACTACAGCATTCTTTTTATCACGCCTCAACTGCAGACCATAAATGTGGGTTGCTCTTCCATACACAACATCTAAGGACACAAAGGTCTCATCACCTAACCCCGGTTGGATTTCCTCAGTCAAACCTTGCTCAAATCTTTGAGCCTTTAGCACTTAAGTAGCTACTACCTCAGGTGCAAACCTCGACAGTGCTATGAACTTATTGTAGTACTCAGAGATAGTCATACTCCCCATCCTAAGGTTTATGAACTCCCGAGCCTTTTGTTTATCATAAAAGCAAGGTAAAATTTTCCTCTTAAAGCAGCAAATAAAGGAATCCCAATTAAACCCTTCCACAGCACTAAGTCTATTTCCATTTTCTTTCTACCATAAGTCAGCCTCATCTTTCAAACACAATATAGCTTGACCTACTTTATAGCTCCAAAAATCTTTTCAAACTCCCTAATCCAACTTTCTAAGAAGGTAGGGTCAGCTTGCCTCTTAAAGTACGGTGGTTTAACTTTAGCTAATCTTTCAAACATGTCCCCAGCGGGATCGGGACGCTCAGCTCTTTCTTGAGTTAATTTCTCCGCCAATAGGCGAATAGCATAAGCTAAAACATTATTGTTGTTGGTCATTCTATTTCGCGACCTTAAATTTAACGTAACTCTACTTTAGGTTTCGATGCACAACTACTTGCCATTTACCATGAATGCAACATTTGATTTGACCATACAAGATCGCATCAACATACAATTCTCATGAAGTTACTATAACACTAAGTTCACACACTATGAACCATAACAATCATATATTCACGCATGAATAAATATTCACATTAATAATCACATAAGGATCAAATACAACCAATCACAATAATTAAAGAAAATATTCCCCTTTTCGCGTACGAATATATTCTCACTCAACTCAAATAACTGAATAATAACTTTTATTCCTCGAACGATAGTAAGAATATTTTTCCAATCCAAAATAACCAACTTATTCCTCGACAATATAAAGATGCTAAAGAAGAAAATTTTAACCATTGTAGCTTAGCTACTTATTCAACTACTAACCTTAGAACATAAATAAATACTCTATGGAGTTGCATTATCATTCCTATCCTTATTTTCTTTATACTTTTATGGGGTAAACATTTCATCCTCAAAGTCTCCAGAGTCTCCACTATAATAATAATAATAATAACCTGGATTTCTAGGTCTAGTAGATCTTCGAATCCTTCTGGGTCGATGTCCATCCTCGTCCAACTCTGAATCACTCACATCGCTCAGATAAGATCTCCATGTGATACTATATATGTCCTTTCAGGTTTGCCCTCTAGTACGATCAAACTCCTGAATTACATCATATATCGCTAACAGGGATGTCTGCCCTTAGTACATTACGCATAATGAACTCTAGTTCAGTATAGTTATCATCATCAGACTCATAATTTTCATCACTCTCATCATCACTCAGCATGATAGGGTTGTAATAGCTTCCTACTCTAGTATCTTCTCTTTCAGACATGGCTAGGAATCTATAACAATAAATTTAACTTTTATAAGCAATTGGTACTCTCACTTAACGTACAATCCCAACCATAAACAATAAGCAAGAATAACCAACAACATAAAGCATAGGAATAACATAAACAGTTAGCATGGAAGAAAAATATAATCATGCTGAACTAACTATTTAATGCAGACATATAATATTTCTATCCTATATGCCCTTCCTATACTACCCATCTCTCATAAAATAAACTAGAGTATTGAAAACTATTTAAGTAAATAATTTCGAATTAATAAGGGAACCGAAAAAAACGAAATAAATAATAATAATAAAAAATTAAACATTATAGTTCGAAATTTCCGAACTCAATCACAAATAAAAAAAAATCGGACATAAAAAAAAAAATTCAAACCTCGTAAAAAAAAAATTCGAACATCATAAATGATAAAAAAAAAAATTCGAACCTTAAAAAAAAATTTCGGACCACTAAAAATAAATTCGAATGCGAAATTCTATCGCAATCGTGAAAAAGAATTTTCGAAGGTAATTTGAATACCATGAATAAGTAGGAGCTCAATTCTAAGAAATTCATTTTAAGTACTAGCTAGTTAGGCGCCTAAAGACTTAAAGTTGGCACGAAAGACCAATAAAAACCAAAAGCTCCTAGATACCACTTTGTAACACCCCGACAATTCTCTCTTTTCTAAAATACCTTTTTACAATAAAACATAGAGAATTATCAAAGTATTATCGCCCGTGTGAAAATGTATCGGCTTATTCAGAATTTTGCAGCGGAAAACATATAACTAAACTTTTAGAATTGAAAATATAATAAATAAACAAAGTACTTTAAAACCAAACAACACTATTAAGGTTAACTTCAAACCAAACTTAAATATAAAGTATCTACTAAAGCACTAGATAAAACAATCTTCTACACAAGCTCTCCATTCCCAGATCCCCATGATGCAACATCTGCAAACCTGTAGATGTCAATGCACTAAAGAATCTGCTCACCAGAATGGGTCATCACAGGATCAATAAGGCAAAGCCATGATCAACACATACAAACAAAGCACGTAATCAGCAAAGCTGAGTACTACATAATAATACATAAACATTCCTAACATGATACTAATAAATAATAAGCAGGGATAAATAATAACATAACAATCTAACAATCTGCAGACAACTTTTACTGAACTACACTTTAACCATTTTTTATTACTTTAATGGAATAGTTATTGGACCGAGTTGTCTAACTAAAAACCAGCCTTCACCTAAGAAGACGAAATACGGGCGCAACTCCGTATTTCATAGCGACCTGCGATATCGAGGAACCTTTGAATAAAAACTAGGAACGGTGATCAATCCAATTCCCAGAAAAAGCCATGGCACGCTCACCATGTACCCCAACTCCTGATTGTCCAACTTCAGACGTACACTAGTCTAAAGTTTATTACTATCCACGTTACACTTTACATGATTTACCAATCATTACTTGTTATGACACACAAGCAATACAGATAACATATAATCAAACATTCACAACTTAACTCCTTTTTTATCTTAGGATTAAATAAGTGATCATACAACTTACAACCCAAGATTAATTCCTTCTTATTTCAATCCTTCTTATTTGTTGAACCTAGCCAACAACCAAATTACCTTTCATAGGTAGAAAATATCAACTTACCAGATAAGGCCCTCGGTCCTTATAAAGCAGTGAAATACTCAAAGGGAACAATGATCAATCATGATTCAACACTAATAAATATATTAATTCCCCCATGTGAATTAATAAATTAAAGTTCTCAACCAACATGCTTGCATCAATTTTCCATACAAACATGATATAAATCTCATAATATAATCTCATAATCAACATGTTTACACCACAGCATAAAACATGCAAAATCCAACATAATAATATCACATATGAACTCAACATAGTTCCTATACATGATACTACATAATTTCCTTCCTTAAATCATGATACTATCTCAATTGACACATAGGTATGTACGTACCTTGTGTAGACAAACTGGAATGCCACTTTAACCAACTTATAAGTCGCCTAGAGAGAATTCTCCGCCTAAAATAACCAATAGAATTCATAATCAATACTCCAAATAAATTCCAGCAACTTTAATATACTTTAAATCCCCTTGAAAAATATTCAAAGTTTGTTTTTAACATTAAAACTTCGAATACTAATACTTCCTAGCATAGTACTACTATACTAGTCATTAAAATCCATCAAACTCCCTTAATAACAACCTTTCTAAAATTCCAGCAGCATATACTTAAGTAAAACTCTCTTTTAACATACTTAAATATGCTTAAATTGATAATTTAAATCAATTTCATAGTTTATAACATGCTACTATGATTTTCCAATCTCTTAAACCCTAAAAATCCATGCTTTGATATATTAAAACTCAATCTAAATATAATAATCAAATCTGAAATTTTATTCTTTCAATATATAATTTATAAAATCATAGATTCACCATTAAAACAGTAAATTAAAGCCTCTAATCATAGTTAGTACTAAAACAAAACATAAAAACATAATCTTTAATCAAAACTTGAGGAGGAAGAAAAGAACAAACCAAAACAAAAAGAAAAAGAAGGAAGAAGGACGCCGGCAGATGACGTGGCAGCAGCAGCAGCCGGCTTCACGGTGGTCGGCGGCGGTGGTTCGAAGTGAAGGAGGAAGGTTTCTTGTTGAAGAAGAAATCGTTTCTTGGAAGAGAAGAAAGAAAACCAAGAGGAAGAACGTAATAGGGGGCGCCGATTTTGAGGAGTGAGGAGAGAGAAAATAATGTGTGGGTAAAATATTTGGGTTCAAGGTATTTATAGAAGTGTTTCCCTTTTGGGCTTAGGAAAAGGCAATTGGGCTTCAAATAGAGTTTGATGATGAATAGGAATAGTGATTGAACTCCTAACATCACTAGAATTAGTATTTGGGTTCCTCAATCCCATTTAAACTCTTTTTCAAATCCAAATAGGTATTTCAAACATTTCAAGTAATTTCAAAGCACGATTTTAATAAATATTTGACTTGAAAACAATTCTTTTGACTTTCAGATAGTCAACCTTTGAAGAAATAAATCATTAAAATGCTAAAATATATTAAAATATAAATAACTATATATTAAAATATATTTATAAAATCCATAAAAATACGGGGGATTACAGTGGTGGTTGGGTGGTTAGGGTTAATTAGGGGTTAGGGTTAGAGGTAGTTAGCTTTAGATGATTTAATTAGGGTTAGAGGGGGGTTAGGGCCTAGGGGTTAATGACTAACGGTGTTAGACTTTCGCTAGTCATAAAGGTAGTTTGATGTATTTTTTAAAACGTTGGGGGTATATGGTGAATTTGGAAACTTGCAAGGTTATATGGTGCAAAATAAATTGTCAGGGATATATGGTGAAATAACCGAATTATATATAATGCACCAGCTTGTGCGATACTACAAGAATTTAAACCCGAGTGTGAATACCATATGCTAACATGTTATATGTCCTAAATTCCTTGACCTATTCATCATCACCATTCCACTAACGGTGACTTTAACACAAGTCTTAAGTGAAAGTCTTTGGCAAAAACTTGATAGTTCATAGTTGTGCCATTGAATATCAAAGTCACAAAATATTGCTTTGAGTATTTTAGAAAAAAAAAAAAGAACAAGGTTAAAATCCGAAACTCTTAAGATGTGCAATAATTAAGGATTAATTAGATGACAACAAGAGACCACAAAATCGAGTTGAAGAAGATGAAATCAACACAAAACGGAGACCAAGAACATGAAACCTAGGTGATGATGATGTAGAATGATTACAAAAAATATTTGTATGTTACTAGAGGTTGTTCTTATTACATGCTTAATAGAATTATTCCAAGTTTTTTACGTTCTTATGCACTTCTAACAATATTCTACTTTATTCTCGTCAAAAAAAAAACAATATTCTACTTAATCATGTTTTAAGAGTCTTTCAAGTAGAGGTACTTAAATTAATTTTGTTTTATATTAATGAGATTACTGTAGAAAATTTTGTTATAATCATTTGTAATAGTTTTTAATAAAGGAAAAAAATTGATTCTAATAATCCAACTTTTGGACCGTTCGCTCAAATTAATCTCACATTTTGATTATTTTTTAATAATTCAACATTTTAGCATCATCTGCTCATTTTGAACCATGACCTGTTGAAACAGGTTGGTGATTTGTGGAATGGGTCAATTAACTTTTAACTAAAACAAATCATCACCAACCACACCACCCCCACTGCCAACCATCCTCATTTCACCCACACCACCGTCACCAGCAGACACCAATTGCCATCCACCACAACTCACCACCGTCACTACCAATCACCCACTGGGCCACTGCGAACCACCATCATCACCACCAACTGGCAACTACCAACTACCACCATCCACATTCCACTTTCTCTCTTTGATTCTTTTCTCCAACTTATGAATTTAGTAGCAGAAGCGACATAAGTAGTTTCCAAATCCTTATATTTCAACACAGACCCAGATACTCCCAACACTCAAACCTTTCTTCTTAACTGAAGAAGACAAAACCCCAGAATTAGAATTAGCGAAACACGTCGAGAAGCTCTGGCACGACTCCGAGATTTGATTCGGCAAAACCATGGCAAACAAGCATAGGAGAGGTTGAGAGTGGATGGTAACTGACCAAATTAAAATCGAATCTGAACAACCAGGGGAAAATGAATTCCTGGACCTAGAAACGCAAGACATATTACAGAGAAAGAGAGAGAAAGGTAGGGGGTGGTACGGCGTCGTTCGCAAGGGGTAGGGGAGGGGGTGGTGGCCTGGTAGGGCGTTGTTCACAGGGGGTAGGGAGGGGTGGCAATTGTCCGCAGGGGGATGAAGGGAGGAAGCAAGGTAAGAGAGAGGAGATTAGAAAACAAAAGAGAAAAAAAAAGTAAAAAAGAAAAAAAAAATTACAACTTCACCAGGTTACGGGTCTTATGGTTCGAAATAAGCACATGATGGTAAAAGGTTGGATTATTAAAAAATAATCAAAAAGTGGGATTAATTTAAGCGAACGGCCCAAAGGTTGGATTATTAAAATCAATTTAAAATCTAATTTTTTTCACAAAATTCTCGACGCAGCTTGGCCCGGCCTGCCAAATATGCGAGTCCGTGTTGTCTATGTCAGGTTGAGCCTAGCTCGGATCCACTTTTTCGTGTCATACCCGTGTTAGGTCTCCTTCCAGTTGTCCCTGCATCTCTGTCCTTGCTTGACCTTGCTTAACAACTCGCCACTCGCTACTCCACACAGCTTGAATGCCCAACTCTGAGCAACAAGTTTCTTTAATGCATCAACACTACAACATCATCACAATATCTCTCCTCCAAATGAAAGGTAGGAAAAGAAAATATGCTTGGGGATAAAGTAGTGGAGAAAATCTCAAATTAACAAAATGAAAGAGAAGCAAGGGAGGGGGAGTGATTATCTAACCCTAGTTTAACAGTTTGATTACAACACTCGATAAGTCAATATATGGTACCATGAGGAAGCTAATTAAATATTATGTAGCATTGGAAAAATTCTATAATTAGATAGTATAATTCAGAATTTCCCTTTTAATTTTGAGTAAATTTATGTAAATCTTATATAGATATAAGAGCACTCTTAATAATTAACTCTAGAAAAAGATCATGGGTCCAATTTATTTTTGATCTTCAACTACAAGAAAAATAAGTTTGTAGGATGATTCTCGTGGGTTTAGGGCATGGAACGATCAAATTCACGATTGATCATCCACTTCATTTGGGATAAAAAGTAAGAAAAACTCACTCTTTTTTTTCATGTACCAATGCTTTTGTGTCAAGCATCATTGCTTTGATGAGAGAGAAAATATTAGTTGTTGCAAATATTGTAAAAGTTATATCTTGAGAAATACAATTTTATGAAAAAAAAAAAAATAGTACATCATTGGCTTTGTTTTTTCGAGTTTTACAAATAGAAACTCGTTTTGTTAGATTCTTTTTCTCCATATTTTAAATTTTTTCTTGATGATCATTTTACTTTAGGTTGTTGTTAAGGAAACATATTGAAAAAGATTGCGGGATGAATTTTATAGAGAGAGATATTAATGGTCTTTAATTATTTTAAGATCACCATGAATGGTGCTCTAAGTAAATTAATGAGTTTTGAAATTTAATTTTGAGTAAATTTATGTGTGAATTTTATTCTTGAAGGCGTGAATTATTATTGTGAAGTTCTAAATTTGGGATCTTGCCCAAAAAAGCCATTGCATATGCTTTGCTTATTTAGTTGAATAAATTAATGTGTTGGGATTTTGCATGGCTACAATATTTTTTTATAGACGAGTACAATGTTATTCTTCAATTATCTCTTGCAAAAATGGCGAAGGTCTACTAGTTATTAGATATGCACTATTCTTGTTAATTTATCAGATTTATATATTTTGCAAATGAATTGGTTAATACCTTCCCATTTTCAAACTAATATAAATAACTCGTGGAGGTAATAGTTAAAATTCCATTTCTTCTATTTGTACCATACATGCTCTAGATGTTTATTGGTAGACTGATGATGCGAATAAAGAGCTTTATTTAGATGCGATGAAATAAATTTGGGTCCTACCTTATATTAAATTTCAGACTTCCTATTCATGCTATGTACAACCTTCTCTTGAAGAAAATATAGATCAGATAGCATTATTTTCATCAAAATAATAAACTTTTCTACTTTTGTCAAGGTTATATTTCAGTTTCTTTCTGGGATGACAAGGTTATATTTGATAGATGAAAAGGAGGCCAATTTAATTTGGAGGCTCTCAAAGTCTCCCTTTTGGATACGAATCTTTGGGTATTTTCGTAAATTAACGCAAAAGGCAAAGTTGCAGCATTTAGTAGAATTTAAAATAACATTAAGGAGGAGAGTTCGAATTATTGGAAAGAAAAAACTCGAAACCTGCGACCTTCTTGTCTTAATTTGGAACCCAAAATTCTTGTATGAATCTCGAAATCTCAATAATCTTGGATATCTTAGAAGCTTGGTGGCTTCGTCTTGTCTTGGTAATATGAATATTGAATTTAGCTAACTGTGTCATTTGATAATTCTGTCTTGATCAAAATTTGGGAGTGTGAGCATTGTTTGCGATCAAGTTTAAGAGTGGGAACTTCAATTTTGGCAAATTTCTACAAATTATTGTTGTTGGGAGCTTGGTTTGACTGAAGCCTGAAGGTGCAATAAACCCAACTTCAACTTGAGGTAATATTTTGATAGTATCATTGTATTATTTGATGAAAATCTAGGGTATTGTAATGATGTCTAAATTGAAAATTAATATTCGATTTATTAACGTATAACACATTATTAAGATGCTTAAATTGTTAATTCAACTTGTATAACACATTATCAGAATGTTTCTATTTTAAATTTACCTTGACGTTTATTTACATTGAAGTCAGTAATGTTGAAAATTTATTATCTTAATGTGAAGCTATGTGCAGATAATTGGATCAATCTGAAGATATATCAAGATAATTTCATTAATGTGAAGATATGTGTGGATCAATGTGAATATAATGTGTATGAATTTTGATAATCAGGAATTGTGAGATGGGGAGAAGTGATGAAACAGGGACGAGTGACAGGGAAGCTGATCATTATGTTGAGGAAGCTGATTATGTTGAGGAAGCTGAATGTTTGCAGGGAATGGTGTAACTAAAGGAAAAATTGATTCCCTTCAAAAAAAAAAAAAAAAAGGAAAAATTGATTGGAACCGTCTCAACTATCGGCGTTCCGTCATTTTCAGTCCCAACTAAGGATTATTTCTGAACAGTCCCAACTATGTATCATTTTTTACAAAATTGGTCCCAGTTGACTGGTTACTTTTTTGACAGGTTAATTTTTTTTTATTTCTTAAATGGGTTTTCTTCTTCCTCTCTCCTCTCTCCTTCCTCCTTCCTCCCTTGCCACCCCTCTGCCATCCGAAATTCCCTCCCCTGCCACCCGAAATTCCCTCCCCTGCTTGGGCTTGGCACTCCAAAGTTTATACACGCAGGGCATTTTACCACCCTGCAGAACTCACATATTTTAGAACCACTTGTTGACTTAGATCCTCTTTTGACCTGCCATTTGTTGCAACTCAAAACTAACGAAGTTCTGCATGTTAGACGGCCTACCAGAGCTTTTTTTTTTTTGAAGGAAAAACGAGCTAGATATATTAAATAAGATCAATTCCCGCCAAAGTTTGAATACTTTGTGGGAATGAGTGAGTACATATATAGTCAGACCCAAACATTGCATCCCACCTAGCTATAGAATGGGCTACTGTGTTCCCTGCTCGTTTAACATGAAGACATTGAAAGGAAGAGAAAGAAGAGCTAATCTCAATAATATCATCAAACAAGAGAAAAATAGGAGCTGCACCAATTTGCCGATTTCGTACAGCTTGCACCACACTTAGAGCATCAGATTCCAGCACCACCTTCTCAAAACCCATCCTACGAGCCATTTTCACCCCAAACCGAGCTGCCCCAGCCTCGGCGAGCGCAGGACTCCAGTTTGCTGCTAGTCTCCTAACCCCCGCCGCAACAATATTCCCCCGTTCATCCCTGATCACCATTCCAAAGCTCACACCCAAATCATTGCTTACATGGGCATCCACATTAATTTTAACAAAGGTAGCACGAGGGAGACTCCATACATCTCTCGTGGGAATTCTAGAGTGGTGTTGAGTGATACCCACCTTTTTGTTATAATCACCATACTCTATTTTCAGCTTGATGAAACCTGCAGCAACATAGATGGGCTTGATAATTTCAACATCACCAAAAACCTCCTT
Source organism: Beta corolliflora (assembly GCA_947648045.1). Taxonomy (NCBI): domain Eukaryota; kingdom Viridiplantae; phylum Streptophyta; class Magnoliopsida; order Caryophyllales; family Amaranthaceae; genus Beta; species Beta corolliflora. Next base: position 4,338,521 of record CANSZD010002921.1, on the reverse strand, counting down.
GTTTCTACAAAACCATGCAGCCCATACTAGAGATGCAAAAGATGAGAGTTGCTCTTTGTTCAATTTTCCAGCTAGCCAGACCAATCTATCCACAAAAGAAGTATTAGGAGCCTCCATTAGTAACCCCAAAAAATCACTGTGAGTCCAAATTTCCATGGCATGTTTACAATCAAAGAGAGAATGCATGATTGTTTCATCATCATGACCACACACTGTACACACACAAGACTCCCGAATATGGCGCCGTTGTAGAACACTCGATACTCCCAAACTTCCTTTACATGCTCTCCAAATAAAATAGTTAAGTTTCGGAGGGTCATCAATACTCCACACGAGTCTCCAAAGGTCACGTTCTCTATCACCATAAAATAATCCCCATGTGCGTTGCTTCCCCATTCTTCCTAGCCAATAACCCGATCTCACGGTATACACACCATCTGAGGTAGGCCACCAATATCTCGAATCACCACGCCAAGAATGAGGGAGGGGAATATCGAGCACCCATTGTCGCTCATCGACAGCAAATGTGGTATTCACCATGTCAACATTCCAGCACCCAGTGGCAAAGTCTAACAGTTCAGACACACGCATATCATTATTAGAGTTAGCTTGCGGTGAAGGCACAACGTGAGCGCCATTCACGAGCAACCATGAATCCTCCCATACTTTTATCAACTCACCATTCCCAACCCTCCACTTCAAACCTTCTAATAACAAAGACTTGGCACCCCAAATACTTCTCCAACTTTAACTCGGGTCAAAGCCTCTTAAAGCATCAAGAAAATCCGAGTTTTTAAAGTACCGAGCCTTCAAAACTCTATGAAGAAGAGAGGGATTTTACATACTTAGTCTCCAGCCTTGTTTTGCCAACAAAGCTTGATTAAAGCACTTTAAATCCCTAAAGCCCATCCCCCCCCCCCATAGATTTCGGAAGACAAAGCGCTTCCCAACTATGCCAATAAATCTTCTTAGAAGAATTATTTGAGCCCCACCAAAACTTTGCAAGCACAACATGAATTTCATTAATTAGACCCTCTGGAATTTTAAAAATGCTCATCATGTATGTTGGGATGGCTTGAGCTACGGCTTTGATTAGCACTTCTTTACCGGGGCGAGATAACAGCTTCTCTTTCCACCCTTGAAGCTTCTTCCATATTCTTTCCTTGAGGCTAGAAAACACAACCTTCTTTGATCTCCCAATGATAGTAGGTAACCCTAAATACTTCTCATGTCGATCAACTTCCCGAACTCCTAAAGTTCTCACAATCTCTTCTCTTCTTGATGACTCAACACATTTGCTGAAAGCTACTTCTGTCTTACTTAAATTAACTTTCTGACCAGATGCTCTTTCATACGTTCTGATTATATCAGCCACTTTAGAGCATTCCTGCAAATTAGCTTTTGCAAACAAGATACTGTCATCAGTAAAAAAGAGATGAGTAATCTCCGGGGTCCCTCTTCCCACACGAGCTCCATGGATAAGTTTTTCACTTGCTGCTTTTTTAATCAATAAAGAAAAAACATCAGCACATATAAGAAATAAGTAGGGAGAAATAGGGTCCCCCTGCCGGAGACCTCTAGTCGGGATCAAGGAGCCTGAAATGCCACCGTTGTACTTGAAAGAGAATGACACACTAGAGAGACAGTTCATGATACGGCGCACCCAATTTACATTAAACCCCAACTTCAACATCACTTTCTCCAAAAAACTCCATTCCACCCTATCGTAAGCTTTACTCATGTCAAGCTTTAAAGCTACATTACCATCCTTCCCTTCACCCCTTCTTTTCATGGCATGAAAGATTTCAAAAGCTATTAAAGCATTGTCAGTGATGAGTCTTTTAGGCACAAAGGCACTCTGATTTTCCGAGATAATATCACCTAACATTTGTTTCATTTTATTTGCGAGAGTTTTAGAAATAATTTTGTACAAAACATTGAACAAACTTATTGGTCTAAACTCCGTCATACTCTTAGGATCATTTACTTTCGGAATCAAAACAATACAAGTACGATTTACCTCTTTCAAATTCACATCACCACGCCACCATCCTTGCACAAATCTGATCACATCAGCACCAACAACTCCCCAGAATTTTTGAAAGAAAAGAGCATGCATCCCGTCGGGCCCAGGAGCCTTATTTGGATGCATCTGAAAAAGTGCCTCACGAATTTCATCGCTGGTGGGTTCAAGCTCAAGAGTAGCATTCATTTCTGTCGTCACCACTGTTTCAATTCCCCTCATAGCCTCCTCAAAACCGCACGGATTTTCAGTAGCAAACAAGTGCGCAAAATACGAAGCGATAATGTCATTCATATCCTCCTTATCATCTTTCCATTCACCATTTTCATTAAGTAACCCAGCTATAAAATTGCGCTTCTTTCGGCTAGAAGCTTTATGATGGAAATAGGTTGTATTTTTATCCCCATCACGAAGCTCGTTGGCACGCGTACGCGCATACCAATATGACTCCTCAAGCTTCCGTAACTCGTCAATCTCATTGCGAATAGTGTGACATTGCTGAAGTAGGTGTGCATCCAGTGGCCCCCCTTGAATTGCTTTGAGATTTTTTTCAGCCTCTTTAAGCCGTTTTCGAACATTACCAAAGGTATGAGCAGACCAAGAAGAGAGCTTCATCTCAATTCGCGAGTGAATGGGTTCGCCCAAACCAGCCAACCATGCATCTGACACCACTTTCCCACAATCATCACTAGAGAGCCAAAGAGCTTCGAGCTCCAATTATTGTCAGCAATAAACCGATCCAATCGTTCCCGCACAAGAGTCTCAAGAGAATTACCACGTTGCCAAGTGAAGATATTGCCTCGATACCCCAAGTCTCTACATTCACAATCTTCCATCGTCTCCCTAAAAGCATCTAATTGCCTTTCACCCCGCACCACCCCTCCCTCTTTTTCATTATTCCCCAAAATCTCGTTAAAGTCACCAAACATCATAAGAGGGAGAGAGGTTCGCTCTCTAATGTTTCTCATCAACTCCCACGTCAAGTGTTTGTTTGCCGCTTCCGGCCATCCATACACTCCAACCGCCTTCCAACAAGAAGTAGTACCCTCATCACACACTTCTACTTCAATATGATGATTAGAGTATGAACAAACATTCACCCCTACATCCCTCCACCAAAATCCCATCCCCCCCGATCTTCCTTGACTACTCAAACATAACCCATTTTGAAAACCACACCTATTACGTATTAGTTTCAACCTTTGCGCATCGATCTTAGTTTCCATAACAAAAACAAACTCCGGCCTATCTCTCCAACACCAATCTTGGAGAGCTTTAACTGTCAATGGGTTGCCAAGCCCATTGCAGTTCCAGCTTAAGAGTTTCATTGTTCTTCGCGGGGTTGGTGCACACCAACCTCCGCTACTTGAGATTCACAAACAATCCCTGTGTTCAAAACAGTCTCGAATTCAACATCCTCCACCGCCGTCCCAGTTATATCTCCCTGCACCCCCATCTTGAATTTTTTAATTAAACCCACCCCCTCCTCCTGCTCATCATCAACTAACATGTTTTCTCCCATTTTTCTTTTCTCGCATCTACTTACCTCTATATCCACAATATTACTACCCCCCTTCTGCCTTCCTTCTTTCACCTAATTCTTTTTTAAACTCCTCACCTTTTTCCCCCCTTTAAAGCACCCCCACTTCCTATTGAAAAAAGAGTAGGGGGAAGTTGACGCCTACCAGAGCTTCATCTTTATGAGATATTTCCCTCTCTTTCCTCCTTCTCACCTGATCATCATAAATTTTCTCTCTCCTCCATTTTCGATTGCTTTAGATATGATCATTTTTATATAAATGATTTCACTTTCATCTCTTTTTTTTTGGAGGTGGAAATGCTATTGATTATTGTTTTTTGTGGTTGTTTGAATTCTGATTTGAAATTTTTGATTAGGTGCGATTTGAATTTCTCAATCTATCTGGTGTATCTACACTTGAATTGTACTGTGATTGTTAGGATAATCGCTGAATTTCATAATCTAGGAGGATTTGAATCTAATGTGCAATTGTGATGTTGGAAATTAGTTGTGAATAAGCAAATTGTAACTGAATTGTGAATTCACTTCGGAATTCAATGTATATGCGCGGGGATGTCATGGTGGCTTTTCAATTGTCCATCTCTTTCGATTCCCAGTTGCTGAAGATGATGGTGATGGTGGGTGGTGGGTGGTGGGTAGTGGGGTAGTGTGCTGGGTGGTGGGTAGTGGGGTAGTGTGCTGGGTGGTGGGTAGTGGGGTAGTGTGCTGGGTGGTTCTAGTTAGGGGTGTGCACAAACCGGTCCGGACCGGAATTTGGACCGGACCGGAGATTCCGGTCCGGTCCCCGGTCCGCCGAAAATCAGTATTACGGTCCAGTCCAAACCCGGAAAATTCCGGTCCGGACCGGTTGGACCGGAATTTCTATTATTTTAGTAAGAAAAAAAGTTTATATGTTAAAAAAAATTAAAAGGTAGAATGTTAGAAACTTAAAAACCTACTATTTATTCTTTTAGGATTATTGACATTAAAATTATTAATTTTTAATGAATATATTTAAATAAAATAAAAAATATTTTTTTCTTTGAAAAAAAAAAATTCCGGTCCAAGAGGTCCGGGACCGGACCGGACCGGAAAAATTCCGGTCCCGGTCCAAGAAAACCCCGGATTCCGGTCCACCGGTCCAGCCGGTTCCGGTCCGGTCCGGTCCTGGACCGGTGCACACCCCTAGTTCTAGTAGCTCTAGTGGTGGTGCTGGGTGGTGGGTAGTGTGCTGGGTGGTGGGTAGTAGGGTAGTGTGCTGGGTGGTTCTAGTAGCTCTAGTGGTGGTGTTGGCTGGTGGGTAGTGGGGTAGTGTGTTGGGTGGTTCCAGTAACTCTAGTGGTGGTGTTGGGTGGTGGGATGGTGTGCTGGGTGGTGTTGAATAGTGGTGGCGAAAAATAAGAAGAAAAAAAACGTGTTTTACCTGTTGTAGCAGGTCATTAACCTACTGGGACCAATTTTGTAAAAAAAAATGATGCATAGTTAGGACTGTTCAAGAATAATCCTTAGTTGCGACTGAATTTGGCAGAACGCCCATAGTTGGGACTGTTCCTGTCAATTTTTCAGTAACTAAATATCTTATTTTATTGTGTTGAGGACCTGTATAAGGTGGAAATTATGTTTGGAGAAGTTATGCAGGATGGAGCAAACAAAATGAAGAAGAGGAAGAGAGTAAGAGATGCCGTTGCAAATGGGAAGCATACAAGGTGAAGGTTTAATTAAACTTGAAGATATATTCTATGTTGAGACTATTAATGGATTTATTTATAAACGCAAGGAAATCGTAGAAAGGTTGAGGTCGCTGACAAAATACTCTTGAGTGCAGAGATATTTACAGTGAGTTATATTGAGTTTGTTACGTATTGTTATTGCTTAGTATCCCTAACAACGATAAAATCTAATATAATGGCAGTGTAAGAGGATGAGTGAATACCCGTGGTGAGGTTCTGAAAACACAACTAGCTAAGTGTAAAGGGGGGCAATCGAATATGAATTGTAGGGTGGAGACTTTAACAACAAATTTCAAGCATTCATATTAACATCAATAATTCAATACGACTACATTCAATCTTCACAATTCTTTAAAAAATTAATATACGTCGATTTCCATTTTCCATACACAATTCGATTTTTAAACTCTGCTGTAATCCTCCCATAGACAATTTTCAAACTCTACCCTAATAAATTTCCAACATTTATACAATAAACTCCATTATAACTATATTCCAGCTTCAAAAAATTTCTTATAACAATTCTTAATCGTCAAAACCCATACACAATTCTTAAACTCTGCCCTAACAAATTTCAATATGCAGAGCTTCACAAATATCATTAAATAGCAAAATAAAATAACCAAATTTCATATATTCCTCCTGAATTACGCCTCCTCCATCAATCATGCCTTCACTGTCAATGCCCATGAACAAAACCTGATTAGCGTCAATTCTATGTGGAAAATTACTGATCTTCCAACGGTTGAATTTTAGGTCTTGTTCTCTTTCTTTTGCTCTTTTTTTTGCTTCGTATTGTACTCTTTCTAATCTTCTTTCTAACTTTCAACATATTAAAATGGTCCATTACTTTCTTGCCCTTTACATTTGCGTTTTATTACGAAAATACCCTGTTATGGAATAGGAATTGCTGCCCCAAAATAGGTATGGACATATAGTTTCTCACTCAGAAGCACATGATCTTAAGCACTGATTGACGGTAGTGTATCCTGCCTAAAAACTCTCCTATGACCAACAATCTTTACATCCAATAAGGAAGCGGGAAAGGAGAAAATTTCTACAAGAGAAATTATGTAAATTTTTTATTCTCCCTCAAGTTGGACTTGGTGGAGAATGACAAAGCTCAATTTGCATAAAATCGTGTGTTTTCCCGTGTAAGGGATCTGGTAACAATATCAACCAACTGCATTATAGGTGTCACGAAAATTATGGAAATAAAATTAGCCTCTATGTTTTTCCTAACATAATGGTCGTCAATCTTAACGTCTTTAGAGTCCTTTCTTGGAACACAGAAAAATGAGCAATGTAATGTGCAACTTGATTGTCACGATATAGACTCACAAGCTAGGAATGGGAAAACATGGGTCTTGAAGAATCTGTTCCAACCATACGAATTCACTTGTGGTTTCGGGTATGCTACTCCTATACTTTGCCTCTATTGAAGACTTAGAAATTGTCTTCTGGTTCTTTGCCTCCCATAAAATGAGTGAAGATCCTAAAAATACACAAAATCATGTCAAGGATTTCCCTAAGAATGTAAAATTTCCCCAATCTATATCATAGCTAGTATACACTCATGACATGAGCTTCAGATGAAGAATACAACAATCCCATATGAATTGTTCCCTATAGGTATTTCACAACATGAAGTGCAACTTGCAAATGAGGTATCTGATATGTGACATGAATTGGCTTAATTGTTGAATGGAATAAGTCTAGCCTGCTCAAGTTCATATAATATGATATTCTCATATACATCTCATGGTTAGGAAGAATGTCTCCTTCATCAGTAGACAATTTTAATGAACCAATCTGATTTAACAACTGAAATAAATTATTGTTTTTCAGATTAACATGCTCACATATTTAATAAACTTAACAATTTATCTTTATACTTCATTGCTTTTAGCCTTTAAATCTAGTATAAACTCTAGGATTTTTTGTCCATAACTACCTTACTTACACTCATTTTTGCGAGAAACTACCTTATTTACAAAATGTTGTACAAAACTACCTTTGTTATGTTATTGTTTGTTGACCACTACCTAAAAACTTTTTCCGACGTTGACTGTAGTTTTTCGATGAGTAAAACTCATGTGCAGGTCATGTGACTTATTATTTTCCTTATTTTATTCCCCCTCCTTCTATTTTTCCTTCCTTTTTTTAAACTAACACTCTCTATCCTCCCCTCACTTCAATTAAACATAATTCATTACTCCCTCACCCAACCATCAATTGCCTCATTAACTCCCTCCCTCTCATCTCTATCAATTCAGTCATTTGCCACAATTCAAACCCCCAAAGAGATCCAGTCTTCACTTTGTCATCTCTTGAGCAACTGAAATGAACTGAGGCTTGGACATAATAGTACTATAAAATTGAACACAAAATGCTGTAACATTAAGCCATATCAAAACAACCTATTTTTCAAGGTAGTAGTACATTATCCTACATTGAGTTAACAAAAAGGCCTATTTTTCAAGGCAGTGGAATACATTATCCAACACTGTTCAACTTAAATGCCTATTTTTTAAGGCAGTAGTACTTAGATGACGAAGAGAAGACTGAATCTTTTGGGGGGTTTGAATTGTGGCAAATGACTGAATTAATAGAGATGAGAGGGATGGAGTTAATGAGGCAATTGATGGTTGGGTGAGGGAGTAATGAATTACGTTTAATTAAAGGGAAGGAAAAATAGAAGGGGAGGAATAAAATAAGGAAAATAACAAGTCAAGTGATCTGCACATGGGTTTTACTCACAGGAAAACTACAGTCAACGTCGGAAAAAGTTTTTAGGTAGTGGTCAACAAACAATAACGTAACAAAGGTAGTTTTGTACAACATTTTGTGAATAAGGTAGTTTCTCTAAAAAAAAAAGAGCGTAAGTAAGGTAGTTATGGACAAAAAATCCTAAATTCTATGTGTTGGTTTAATATAAGAATTTTTACTTTGATCATCAGATGCCCTAAGAGCGCAACTTTCATCTTTGCCCAAATCCTAACTATTAGTATTTCGTTCTTTTACATTTCAAAGTGTCTTACCTGAGATCCGTCTCAGTCAATACTGAGACGAAGTCCTGTTATGATATATTTATGGGCATAAACCATCAGTTTATGGGCATAATACTATCAATAATTAATGGGCATAAACTATTAGTTTATGAGCTTAAATTGTTTTAGGTCAAACTGATTTTTCTACATTAAATTGATGGATGTCTTAATGAAAGAATAGCTTAAAGTGATAGATGTCAGGTTTGAAAAGATAATTGTCTCGATCATATCTTGGAATGAGACAGTCTCACATAAGAGTTTTCGTTCAATTTTAGTTGGTACAAATTACAGGGATATGCATTTTTATGAGAATCTAATTGCCGAAAGTTTCTTGAACTTTGGTAAAATTGATCTCTTAATCACAATCCATGTAGTACATCTAGGTTGTGTTTCAGAGGGAAATTTATTTCTACAAAACTATACTTCGATAAAATCAGATTCCGAACCCACGAACCCATTAACAAACCACAACCTCCGTTTCTAAATAAGTGCAACATAGAGAAAGGGCACAGACCAACGTTTTCAGAAAGAGAAAGGTGGGGATCACACTTAAGAGGAAATAGGCAACTTAACTAAATCAAACACTTAGGATAAGTATCTTCTACATGCCATCCACAGCCACTCACCCACCACCTGCCATCCACCCACGCCACCGCCATGAACTTCACCGCCAAACTCAATTTCCCCTTCTTCTCCACTAGAATCTCCCATTCCCGCACTTTTTTCTCTCTCCTCTCTCTGTTGAGTCCCCTAGGTTGTGAATGATGACAAACAGCTGCTCTGAACAATTGATATTACAGGTGGTTCTAAGCTGCTAGGAAACAACTGAGAAACTAACTGTTCCTGACTGTATACTGAAACAGTCAAAATAATATTTGCTATGCTATGATATGTTCTTGTGTAGCAAGCAGGTGATTCCAAGACTTGAAGCTAGGAGGCCCTCTCGAAGATGTTCGAGGAAAAGATAAAGTTCTACATTATTGATTCAAGGGAAGCTTCAAGGAATGAAGTGCATGAAGATAGTTTAGGATTCTTTAATTGATTCATCTTAGGTCTTCATGTAATATTTGCGTATGATATTCCTAGTGGAATTATTTATGTTGTTTTTAAGTGTGGAACAATATAAGTTTTGCATATGGGAACCAATTGGTTACATATTCAGAATACTACTAAGTAAGGTAACAGGTCTAGGTACCAGTTACTTTGCTTGGGTGATTGAGCTAGCTGTTTTAGAAAAGATTTCGGAAAAATATTTTCTCAAATACTTTTCATAAGAAATGTTTGCCAGCCTTTAGAATCATAATTCAGTATTTACTTGCCTTAAAGCGTGTGTATATCTTGGATAATATCTTTCCTCCGAGAAAGATATTGTTCAAGATATACTTTCCATAACTTAGGATTATCATATCTTTGATATCTTGAGTTAGGGCACTCTCAAAGGTTAAACTTAGGTCTATAAATACTGAATCATGATTCTCCTTCACCCTTGATGCTCTCCCGGATTTTATTGAGTATTTCCGAGAGCCTTCACAAAGAGAACAACTAAACAGTTTCCTAAAATAGAGTACGCATCTCATAGAGCTTAACATTACTCTTTGTTTGCTTTGTAAGAAAGCGTGAGTTAAGAGAAACTGGTTGTATTGAATCTTTAACAAAGGGGTTAGAGATTGGGTAGCGTTTGTGAGCTCATTCGCGAGTGCTTGTGAGTTCAAGTACGAAGTAGCACACTAGGGTTAGTGTGGGGTGTGTTGTTTCCCTGGAGTAAGGGAAACAGGAGAGTGTGAGAGTATTATTGTTTTTCAGAGTTGATTAATAAGAAAACTAGCGTAGGAGGACGTAGGCCCTTGTTTGGCTGAACCTCGTTGAATTTGGTGTGTTCTTTACTGCTTTCAAGTTCTAGTGTTTCCGCTGTCAAGATCCAACCCAATTGGTTCCCCTTTAATCAAAAGAATTTGAATTTGACACCAGATCGTTTAAGTACTCAATTCATCCCCCCCCCCCTTTTGAGTACATTACAAACCTTCAATGTCTCCCTCTTTCTTCCCCTTCCTCTCCACCGGAGATGTTCTGGTTTGAGAAGGACAGAGGATCTCGTTCCCAAACTCGACGCTAATAGCCTTGAATCTATCTGCTCGCTAGCCGAAGTTGCGCCTGTTGCTCGCATTGTCTCTCTCTGCACCTCGGCGCTGCTGTCCCCTTTTCCTCTTCTCGCCTTATGTCTGTGATGATGTGCGGCTAGTGCCGCCTCCTACTGTAATGTGGTGGTGTAGAACCGCATGCCATCGTGTTGCGGTGCTGTGAATCGCTGCTTGGTCGTGTTGTTGTTGCCCTGTTCTTGTCTCTCCCTCCCACGTGTTGCTATTGTGTTCTCTCTCCCTCTTGTGTTATGTTGTCGTGGTCTTGTGGTGTTGTTGTGGCTTCGTTAGTGTTGTGCCGCCCTTAACTGGTGTTGTTGTGGTCTAGATGTGGTGGTGGAGGTGGCGGTGAGATGTGTTGTATGGCAAGTGGTGCGTGGTGGGCATAGTGGTATTCGATGGTGGTTGAGGACAGTGGGCTATTATAAGGGGATGGGTTTAGGGGAGAGAGAAGGTGGTTGTTAGGGTGGATGGTAGGAGTAGAGAGAGAGGAGATGGATTAATTAAACCTATATTAATGTATGTTAGGTCATTAACTAGATTAGTGTAAAGATAATAATGACAATTTTGTAATGAATGTAAATAGAACTTTTCATTTTGAACTTGGTTACGCTTATTGTGACATATCCAAATAAGGGAAATGTTGCACATATTGAGAAACGGAGGAAGTATATATCATTTCTTCCTCTGGTACCTTAGCTTGAATAAGAAATATTTTCCACTCTTTGGGAAAATTAATTTAAACCCAGGAACCCATTAGCAAACGTCTATAACATAACCCGTGTTAATGTATAGCATCTAATATAACAGATATTCCTAATCCTACCAAATATCAATACAATAAAAGATGAATTAACTACTATACACTAGGCACCAGCAAAACCTCACACTCTATATGGCCTGGTTCAGCAACTAACTAACCCCCAGTGAGCTTTACCATCCACGCGCCTCCAAGATAAAGCCCCAGAAGTGGCCCTGCTAGAAGCATTTGTGTGAGAGGATCAGTAGATGGTGTAGCCACAGCAGCTACGACGACCGCGCCTACCACAACATATCTCCAAATGGATAGCATTTTATCTCCAGAAACCAAGCCAGTCTGTCCCAGCAGAAGTTGAATTACTGGAACCTGTAATTAACAATAGAAGATTATCAATGGCTCCTTCCCACATAAATGTAACCGGCGAACACATTTCTAGTTGCATCTACAATGCACCTGTATAACAACCAACTCTTTGGCTATAAACGGTTTCTTTGGTAGATTCTAATAAAAGGCAGTTATAGCAATGAGTTTATAAGTAACTTTGCAAGGAACGTCCTGTAACAGTGTCCATCGTAATATTGGTCCACCTTAATTTTAAGTATTTTTCATAAACTTCCATTACCACTTTAAAACCATCTCTACAGGTGAATGAAAATTTACGACAAAAATCACATACTTGGGGGATCCTTGCAGATGGGGTTGCATCACCAGGCTTTAGTTGCAAAAATTAAATATAAGTGCATTACCATCAAAGATAAAGTAGGGGAAAAAACCCAGATAGAGAAAACCAAGACCAAAAATAGAAAAGAACATATGCACTAGAATGAGAAAGCAAGAATTCAAGAAAAGCTACAATAAGAACCCTGTGGCTGACATATGCAATGAAGATTTTAGAGCACCACAAAGGGTATGAAAGTCTATTGTTGGTGATCTTTAATTTGAAATTCATATTCACCACCATCACCCAAATGTGCATAAGCATTCCTCTTATCACTTGATGATCATCTCAAACAACTTCGTCCATGCTTGTGCTTTCTTCACTTGATCATGAATTGACATCTTTGCTAGGCAGTAGGCATCAAGTTGCCTTCCCTTTTCGTGTTTGAACCACCTAAGATATCATCTTCACTAATTCCTTTTTTAGTTCCTACTCGCTATTATGCATAATAACGCATCCAATAGAGCAACTTATCTCACTAAACAAGGCATGTTTTATTGTCCAATATTCATCAACTAAGAAAACAAGGTATAGTAGTTGAACACTGACACATTTCCCTTCAAGATTAATCATCATGTCACGCAAAACTCCAAGTATACGGAATGTGGCATTAAGATATAAAAGTAAATTATTTCCTTCCAGTAAAGGTAAGTGTCAAAGTTGGACAGTCACTTACGTACTAGACAGCATGATAAGGTTTGCTTACAAATTGGAAAACAGTAATTTCGCTATTTCCCTGTCTTCTTGACCAAAACCCGTTTCCAATTTCTAATTTTATTTGGAACCTGAGTTCTGTAAGGTTTAGGATTTTCTTTGCATAGCTCTTCCAACAAAGTATTGCTGGCAAACTCCATACTTGCGTATCACTGGATGTTTGTGTTTGTGTGCAATAAAAGCAATGAAATCAACAGCATATTTAAATAAAAATGTCATGGAAAAAGTTAAATAGATATAATGTCCAATCTGAAAAACTTCCTAATATGCTAATACAGTACACAATGCATGCTGACAATTCTAAATACAACTCTATCTGAAGCATAAACCCAGAAGATTACCTGGAAAGAAATCCCAGTGCTGAACATGAGGACCAGCACAAATTCAAAATATTGATCAATAGACCAAATTGATTCAACAGCCCCTTCTGCATATGTCACAAAGAAGTTCAGTGCTGCTGGGGTGAGAACAAAATAGGAGAAGGTAAGACCAGCATAGAATAGCACAGAGGAGCCTAAGACAATAGGTCCCAGAAATCTTCTTTCCGCCCTAGTAAGACCAGGAAGAACAAATGCGATGATCTCATATAGAATCACAGGGCTCCCTAGAAGAAGACCACAATATCCAGCAACCTGAAGCACACAGAAAATATTGTCAATAGTCATGCAAGTCTAAGCATGATTAAGATTTAGGGTGCGTTCCTTTCACCTTAAAACGATAAGCTTCAGGTCTAATAAGTTCAGCTAAGTTCCAATAAATTTTCACTTCAATAAACAAAAAGTTCCAAAAAATTTTAATGAGTTCCAATAAGTTCTCAAACCTTATAAAATAAGCTTCAATAAGTCCTAATAAGTTCTAATAAGTTCCCATAAGTTTCAATAAGTTCTAATAAATTAAGATTAGTCTACTTTAGATAAGTTCAGGAAAAATTAAGGTGAAAAGAGAACCACCCTTAATTATCAAACAGGTTAGGACTTAGTAGGCTTCATAACAAGCTGAATGTTATTAAATATTAACATTCAGCAGCATGTATCAGCAGAAGAACAAGGTAAACAAGATTCAACAGAGTTTCTAATTCTCTAAGAAGAGCTCTACACATAAAACAGTTAAATGGGATCTGTCATATTATTCCCTTACAGCTTCTTATTCTCCAAACAGTAAAGCATTCATAGCTGTAACATTGCGGGCATGCATTTGGCGACCGGGGGAGCAGGCCAGCAGGGCTTTTTATTACTCAACAGGTCTTCCCTGAGCTAAAAGAAAGGGTTGAATTTCACAGGGCAAGCAAGTGTATAACCGAACAGAGATCCAGATCCAGTTCACAGAAGTAAACCTATGAGTGATAAAACACTTCTGCTCAAATAAGAAGAAAGACTTGTCAGAAATCAGCAGTTGGTATGAAAAGCTTTTGTCCAAAGATACATCGGAACCCCGGAATGAAGAAGCACAAGTATCTACTTGTTTACGGAATCTTAGTTAGGTGTCAGTGGAAGGACAGCAATCCAATTACTTCGTTTCAAAAGCTCATTTCTAGCCTATAGAATTGGAAGCTCGTGAAAGTTTTGAAGCATGATTACAAGATAGGTAAAAAAAATGTGCCGTCATAACGCATAGGGAAACACGTTCAGTTGAAAGAAAATTTTCTATAATTGCTTACAATAAAATCAGAAACTCAGTAACCGCGGAAGCTCTTAAGGCAAGGTAGCCCCACCTCTTTCACACCGCTTTCACAGTCCAAGGGAGAGCCCAACTCATAATTGGCTTACTATTATTAAGAAGACAAGAATTTTTTTAAAATATTGTAATCAGCCGGAGGTAATCGTTTAATATTAGTGTTCCCATATCCAGTTGCAAGTAACACAGTGTTCAAGTTCAACTCTAATACACTACTAGGCTGATTTCAAATCTGCAAACCTGCAGCACATCTTTTCAGACAACCTATTCTGTTGAAACTAGACCTTCTCAGGAAAAATCTTTCCAAGATAATCTGGTCTGCAAGACATTATTGATAAAATATCATTGCAACTTTGTACGACTTCATGATCCATCTCTCCAACCATGGAAGTTTGAGTTTCCATTACCCTTAACCCTGTCCATTTGCTTCTGCTAATCATTAAACTACCTTCAGAACCAAGCTCCTACCAAAGACAATAGCATCGCCAATTTCCCAGCATACTTCAACAACCAATAGAACACTCAATTATTGTTATAATTAGAAATTATTTTTTAACAATTGTCAACTCTAATTGCCACGAATATTGCCATGTTAGAAGCTTAAGGCCCCCCAAAATATCTTTCTAACCATATCAAAGTGGCTAAATGAACTATCTAAGCTTCTACCTTTTAATAAAGTAGTGGACGGTCACTGCATTTTTAAAGTTAAAGGTGAATTGGAAAGAGCTTCGCTACTATTATATGGATAAGGCTACAAATATACAGCCCCCTCAGCCTACTATGGGTGAGCCTCTCGATGGACAAGTATCACGTTCTAACAAGATGATGATCCAATTACAATGAGATAATTGCAAGTTTACGATTATTATTTGTGTTCAGGGGCAAGCACTCTCTTATTTGAGATCATATCTAAATTGTTGGATGATCATCTAAAAGCTGTCATTTAACCCATATTATTGAATGGCCCAATAGTAAAATAGTCTACTTTTAGATAATCTCATATGCTTGCCAAAAATATTTGTCACTCACAAGATCTAAACAAAATCCAAACTCAACTAAACAAAAGCTATTTTTGTCACAAGAATCAGGAAATAAAAAAAATTCCTATGTTGACATTGTTGTTGAATCTAACTGAAGATGTCTTGTGCAATGTAAAACATAAACTCAAAAAGTTTGCCATTCCCTTCTCTTCTTGCAAACGAATGAAGATAGTGAATAATGTAATACCCCTCATGATTGCTTTAAAGGGATTTAGCAGCTATTTATTCCAACAAGATGCATCTTTCTTTTAGGGAGCTTATTTCCTAAGTTACTCAAGTGCTTGGCTGGGAGTAGTCCAGGGGAGGTCAGCGACCGCGTGCTGATCGTGTGGATAATTAATCCAAGGTTAGCCACCAATTGGGGGAGGATTATGGGGCTATATCACTGGCTGCGGTCGAATATGTGATTAGTTTTCATGCTAGGGCGACCAGGTCGTTCTGGCCGCATATGTAAAGTGCTCAGGCGCAACGAGGGCGTTGTTGTTTTCAAGTTGGGGTGTATGTAATACCCCTCATGATTGCTTTAAAGGGATTTGCCAGGCTACGCATTCCAACAAGATGCATCTTTCTTTTAGGGAGCTTATTTCCTAAGTTACTCCACAATTAAGCGTGCTTGGCTGGGAGTAGTCCATGGATGGGTGACCTCCTGGGAAGTTTCTCAGGGTGTGCATGAGTGAAGACAAAATGCGCAGCAAGAACTTGTATTGGTTATTGAGGACAATTGTTGGCCCTGGATGCGTATTGGTGATGATATACTCGACTCTATATGAGTCGGGTGTTACATTTAATCTCTTTTCACAATTGGTAAATGAAAAAAAAAACTGTAAGAATTTTTTTTAGGAAAATTGGATTTTAATAATCCAAACTTTAAGCGGTCTTCTTAAAACAGTCCCACTTATGAGTTATTCTTGAATAATCCAATCTTTTGATGGTATCTTCTCATAATGGTCCTTGACCTGTTTGTGACCAGCATAACAAGTCAAGTGTGACACGTGACACACTCTCATTGGTCAGACCGTTTTCTCCCTCATCTACCTCTTTTCCTCCACAACCACCACCACCTAGCCACCACTAACACCACCCCATGCCAGCCCCCTACCCACACCCTCTGCTGCCCCACCCCACCCCCACCCTACCCCAGCCCCCCACCCAGTTCCCAATCGACCACCCCCACAGCAAACCTCCTGCAGTCCCCCCTCCCCACCCCTGGCAGGTTTGCTGTGGGGGTGGCCAATTGGGAACTGGGTGGGGGCCTGGGGTGGGGGTGGGGTGGGGCTGCAGGGGGCTGGGGTGGGGGTGGGGTGGGGTTGCAGGGGGCTGGGGTGGGGCAGCAGAGGGTGTGGGTAGGGGGCTGGCATGGGGTGGTGTTAGTGGTGGCTAGGTGGTGGTGGTTGTGGAGGAAAAGAGGTAGATGAGGGAGAAAACGGTCTGACCAATGAGAGTGTGTCACGTGTCACACTTGACTTGTTATGCTGGTCACAAACAGGTCAAGGACCATTATGAAAAGATACCACCAAAAGGTTGGATTATTCAAGAATAAATCATAAGTGGGACTGTTTTAAGAATTAGGGGTGTAAATGAGACGAGACAACTCGCGAGCTACTCGAGATCGACTCGGTCAAAACTCGGTCAAAGCTCGACTCGAGTAGGCTCGAGCTCGACTCGATGACTAACGAGTCGAGCTTGAGCTACTACCTACTCGACTCGAAAAGCTCGCGAGAAACTCGAAAAAATATTATATATAATACTTGCAATTTCGATAAATAATTCTCAAACTTTTTCAAAGAACTTAATCCATGAAATGTAATAAACACTTTCATAGAAAATATTTTCATAGTGGACATTAATTATAGTTTGTGTTTAGGTTATGGTTAACAAGTCGAGCATAAGATTTTAACAAGCCTTAGCCTTGGCTCGGCTCAAAATCTCATGAACAAACTAGAAAACTATTAAAAATGATCTTTTATGTAAAATACTAAATGTCCCACGTTAGTTTATAGTATAAAGTATAAACAATAGCCTTTTTTTTCTCAACAAAATGTTACTACTCTAGCTATACTTATTGTTTGAATTAAAGTTGTCCCACATTGGTTGGGAAACAAAAGTTTAAGTTTGTGTTCTTTATAAATGGAACAAAAACTTTTTGGTTGGAAACCATTTTTTTCTATGAAAGTTTGTTTCATAAAGTCCCACATTGGTTGGACAATGAAACACCCAACTTTTTTTTCTTTATAAAAGGCTACTCCAAGTACCTAACTCAAGGTACATGGATTGACTCAAGTTTGAGTTGAGCCATGATTTGAGTTCGAGCTTGATTCGAGTTTGAGCTCGAGCTCGAGTTTAGGATTTCGAGTTCAAGTCGAGTTTGATTTTTTCAAGCTCGCGAGTTTTCGAGTTGAGTCGAGCTTGATTTCGAGTTTTCGAGTTCGAGTCGAGTTTAGCCAAACTCGAGCTCGACTCGCATCATTTACACTCCTATTAAGAATACCGCTTAAAAGTTGGATTATTAAAATCCAATTTTCCTTTTTTTCTTTAAATCAGACATCAATTCATCATAACTAGCCCACCTGCAAATGACATTCTCTAAATCTCTATCCTGTTCATCCTGATCAATTTGGTCACTATCTTCTTGCTCGTGGGCAGCCTCAATGAAGCTATTAAACAATTTTAATGAATTAACCAAGTCAAGAAAAGAGAGAGAGAGTGAGAGGGAGATCGGGGAGAAACAATACATATAGTATGGGAATTGCAATAGAAGATTTTAAGTCTAATGAGTGAATAAATATGGCCCCTTAGAGTTCCAGTTTCAGGCTTTGTTTGGTTAGACAGAAAATGTTTTCAATTTGGAACATCATTTTCCAATGGAAAACATATTTATGAATTAGTTTTTCCTTTGTTTGGTTCCTTACGAGAAAAGCCAGAGTGAAAAGGTGAAACGAAAATGGAGCAACGACAATGGAGGGGAGAAGAGAAAGAGGAAGATACGGAGAAGAGAGGAAAATGGGCGAGTCTTTTCTTTAGAAAGGAAAATGTTTTCCATCCTTGGGACACTTAGTTCTCATCCTTGGAAAAACTATTTCCATCGTGTACAAACCAAACAAAGGATTTCCACTTTCATGTCTCTCCTTTTCTTTCTTTTCCTTTGCATTTGTAACCAATGTCTCATCTCTAAGCTCCTCTCTCTTCAATTAGCATGTCCATAGTCGGATTTGCCTCAATTTAAGTTTGCCAAGCTCTAATGATTCGCACTTAGCTTTCGGTAATGCAAACCCTAGATCCAAAGTAATTAGGTCATGAAATCAAAGTAAAATAACCAAATATATGGCGTGCAAAAATCACCTCGCTTTCCCTTTCTCATAATCACACATTTGGCTTTGAGTAGGATTTCATACTAGAGTCCATGACGTCTTGTGTCAACTACGGTGCTTGTCATTCGAGTAACATAGAAAAGAGTGAAGGACTACAAATTGCCATAATATAGAAGGAGCTCGAGTCTCACTGTAAGACATAAGGAGTTCGATACAAGACGGAATCACCATAATGATTTTCTTGCCAAGGAGATGTTTATACATTCCTCCTTAGCCCTGCAGAGTAGCTCCCATCCTATCTAATGGTCCCTCTTCTCTTCTATCAAGCCTCTCAAAATAAAATACGACCTCCTACTGAAAAGTAAGTCCTCTTCCACCCATCAACTTCTACAGAACTCTCTCCACCGGTAGATCCCAGAAAGAAGTGCTTTTATAATAGCGCTACTAAATAAACTCATATATATGTCAATGGAAACTCTGAAAAGACACCCAGCGAGAGATGCAAACTCGTAAATTCTGGAGTCCGGATGCTGAATTGTTGCTGTTTGGAACAATCAGAAAAAAAATAAGTATCCCGTCTTACATAAAGTTAGAAACAGATAGAACAAGCAATCAAGGCGCGCCAGATGGTTCTCATAAAACACATCATCTAATAAAAACTGGGTTTGGTTTTTCTCCAGTTTCATACATGATATTTCCTCCAGAGGCATGCAAGCAATCTAAAGTATGATCCTAAACCATCATGTGGTGACACCGTGACAGATAAATCCATAATCTCAAAGGAGTTAAGGATTAAATGCTCCATCTTAAAGGCAACAGATCATTCTAACCTTTAAAGTAGTGAAGAAGAACTCGCCAGGAGCTAGTTGGAGAAAACGAACACCTTGCTCTTTTACAGGAGCTTCAAGGAGTAATATCAATTCTTTTGAAAAAGCAAAGCATCCCAGCATAGTGGCTCCAAGTGCCAGAACAGAGACATAGATTCTCTGGCGTAGCTCCTCTAGATGATCAAAAATAGTCATCTCTTTGTCATCAGGGAGAAGATCTTTGCTAGGATAAAGCAAGTTGTAGAGGAAACCTTGTCCACCTTCTTGACCAACTTTCTCAGGTTCATCTGAGCCATAAGCCAAAAATCACATTTAGGAAGCATGAAACTTAATGAGCACAAAAATTATCAACTTCAATGGCATATTGACTAGCAATGACAGGGTAACAGAGAAAACTAGCAGAGAGGCCATCTCTGGAGAATCGTCTATGAAAGAGAAGGCAGGTTAAAATAAGATGAACTACAATTACATAAAGATAGTAGTGAAATAGACATACCCTAAAAGGCTTAAAAAGTAGTAATCATTATGAGAAACTGACAAGAGAGACAATACGGTTTATCTACAGAATTGGCAACTTCAGAATAGAGACAAAAGAAGATCCACAGCTAAACCTCAACGTTCTCTATCACAACCAAGCATGAGTCTTCCTTCTATCTAACAAAGCCACATTGCAAGTATGTCAAAAGTTGATCTAGCCTTACTCAGCCCTTAAACTAATTCATTATTTGGCCAATGCTCTCTTTTGCTAAAAGAAATTAGTCTCCACAACTTTTTCTCTCAATACGAACCTCCTTCTTAAGAAGCACTACGCTAGGAAATAGGAATGGTCCGTGCTTGACTATTTTTTGACCAATAGTCCGATATACTTCCTCCGGTCTTTATTAGTTTACCCGTATTCCTTTTTGGGATGTCCCTTATTAGTTTACCCATTTCTTTTGTTTCTATTTTTGGAATGGGACCACTCACTTTCCATCACACATACATTCAACTTTAATATAAAATAATAGTTTCTCTTTCTTTCTATGTCCCACAACATTATTTCTCCTAAAACTCTGTGCAAAAGAAACGGGTAAACTAATAAAGACCGGAGGGAGTAGCTCATTAATTCCTGTTATTGTAAGCTATATTCTCTATTTGTGATTGGTCTCTATAACCAGAGTACTAGACCCTCCTTTTCATGAGATCTTATTCACCCTTTTCATGGAAGTTCTTGTCCCTCCCTTTATAATAGTATCTTGTGTTGTATAGTAAAATTGGAATATTAATATAGAATTCTAGTCCTAATTCTCTATAATAGCTGCAAAGATATCATCTAGTACAGAAAATTCATCAACGATTATTTTTCATGATTAGAAATAACTGTGAGAATAAACAAGTGTTACAATTAGTAGCTTGGAAGTAAGTACAACATAATGCAAACGAAAGCCACATTCTCCTCCCACCACCACCTCTTGGAACAACATGACCGAGCATGCTTGAAAATAATATCCAGGATGACCAATACAATAACAATATTCTACGTATTACTCCCTCATTTTCATGGTAATTGTCATTGTTAGATTTTTTTATCCAAGATGCATTTTTACCCAATTTTTTTTGCTTGAATAATTTCAATAATTCGTAAATCATTTTTGGAAGTATAAATAAATATTTCAACTATGTCATTATGAACTGTAAATTTTCTAATTGTAATTTACTATATTTGTTGGACAACAATGCTCAAAGATTTATAAGTTTGATCCATATAGGCTACAAGTTAAACCATCAAAAATACTCTACAACGAATTATGACTCAATTCACTGATTCACTTGAAATGAGGCCATTTCCAGTAACAGTATCTTCTACCAGTCAGCTTAGCACATAATATTCAATGAACCACACCTCACCCTCACCTCTAAAATTCTAAGGATAGTAGATTCTCTTTCTGTAACATAGGATTAGAGAATGTGGTACATGGTAATCGCGTTGAAGCTCTCATGCGCTCTCATAGTCAGGCAAGTTGGAAGACAATACGTGATGGCTACTATTTAGACCATAATTTAATTAACTGCTGATTCATGATTTTTTGTATTAAAATGTTAATTAAGATAGTATTTAGTTGAATAAATAGATAAAAAAAACTCACTAACTAACTGCAAGATACCACCCAGGAGAAATATTGATTACATATGCTAGAAAGGGCAAAAAGGGTAATGTGCTCACTCAGCCAGAAGTATGACAGCAGTCAGCAGGAAATGATGAGGCAATGATTGGGAAAAGAATATTCTGTTATTCCTAGTACTATTTCACAGGTGGCAGATTTAGCAGAGCAGAGAATAATATGTGGCTTCTAGTGAGAGGGGTAGGGCAGTAGCTCAGTAGTATTAATAGAAGGGTAGGTTGTAATGGACAGGCATTGAGAGAATTATTCAGTAAGGTAGTATTCCGAGAGACTCACCTCTCGAATGTGAGATTACTTTGTATTGATTTCTCTACAGATTAATACACTCATATGCTTAGTTACTTGCTTAATCTTGTGTCTAATCTGAGTATCTAGCACTAACCTAGGTTACTTAAAACTAGTTCTGTCAACTCCCATTGTTTATATAGTAAACCCACTAGAAAAATCAAACTTCAAAATTACAATTTTTAGCTTTTAAAAGTTTGGATTAGGTGCTTAATACTTATGGAAACATATATAACTTATTTATCCACAATCTATGCCTATTATAATAAGGTAAAGTTACCATAAAAAGTAAAGAACCAACTCGCAATCCTTTTCATATCACTCACCCACTAGAAGCAACTAAAGTGGAGTTTGCTTATGTTTAAGCATCAAAAGACATGACCACATGAGCTAATTTCCCTAAGTTTTAGGGGAAACCTTCATAAGAATATATACCCACAAAGCGAACACCTGAAACATTGAATAAGTTGCTATGTAACCTAACAAAATCAGCTCTCACCCCAACCCCTAATATATTCAGTAGAAGCTGGCAACAATGATCCTCAAGTGCTTTTGTTATTCGCCAGATTTAAGGGGCGTGGCCAAACTTAAATTTTAAGGGAAAGTCAGCATAATAGAAGTACATGATGTAAGCATCCCCGAAAAGTAAGAAAGCCAAGGAATCAAACCCACAATTTCTCCTTTGTTCACAAGGTAAAAACGGGCAGCAGCTAGCAAGATTCCCAAATCCACAAATGAGCAGATGAATTAGAAAAAATTTCAGTCACAATTACTATCTACAAATTATAATGTACTACAAAATTTAAAGTTGCAAGGTCATTTTTAAAGCTTTCAACAAACTACAGAAGAGGTATATGCTTAACAATAGGGTCCTAATACATGGAATATCAGACCAATATAATTCAGTAGGGTGCCATTTACATTCAGTAGATTCAAATCTTCTATTTTCCATCAATTTATAGTCAATAACTCTAATACTACTTGAACAACCACCAAGAGATTCTCAAAATCTCAAACACATCAAATCACATCCAACAAAATGATTTGGGGTCGGCTAACATGAACCGTCATAAGGAATTGCCCACAGAAAATGAGACCCCAGTTTAATAAAATTCAGGATCAATAAATGCACCAAATATAACAAAAACATTAACCAAACAAAGACCAAAAATGAAGAAATAATCCATACTGGGTCTAGCTTCAACAGCTGAGCTGACATCAACTTTACTTGAAAGTTGCTCGTTTTCCT
This sequence comes from Beta corolliflora, assembly GCA_947648045.1. Classification (NCBI taxonomy): domain Eukaryota; kingdom Viridiplantae; phylum Streptophyta; class Magnoliopsida; order Caryophyllales; family Amaranthaceae; genus Beta; species Beta corolliflora. The sequence continues at coordinate 4,315,327 of CANSZD010002921.1, read as the reverse complement.
TTAAATTGTCAACGGCAAAGCAAATAGTGTTGCTCAATTTTCTGGTTGAGAAACCAAAACTAGCAACTGGGCTCGTTGTTGATACAAATTTGGGGAGACTTCGATGCCTTGAATTTAGATTTAAGCAGCAGCTGGTGCTGCTGATGAAATGTAATTGAGACATTAGAGCACTACTCATGCCGGTTTTACCAAAAATTGAAAATTGAAAGATATCACACTACAGATTTTTGGAACTCTCAAGGAAGTGCAAGGTACCGAGTACCGACGAGCAAAAATTGACTTTTGTCCGTAAAGGGGACTCATAGTCATAGCCTCCTAAGAGTCGTGAACTCGTGATAAACGCATACCTGTACTCAGCTACCTCATTTGAAATTGGATGAGCGCGAATTTGACTATATCATGGTAAAGGTTTTAGTTTTGAAGTTCGATTTGAAAAAGAAGTCGCCAACAAGTCTTTAATGAAATACTCATAAACCTAATTGGATATGTGGGAAACCATAGGAACATCTTGTAGGAACGAAAACTGGTAACTAAATTGATACACTTAACTGACCACCGTGGCGTAAGAAGATCACTGCCCTAAAGTTGAATTTGCCCCGTAACAACACACGGACTCACAGCAATCAACCTCTAGGGATACACGGTCTTAAGTTTTGCTTCAAAAGAATATGAGAAGTTTTTTGTATTTTGTCCCACATTGAAAGAATATAAGGGAATATTAAGGTTTATAACTATTACTCTTTCAGTTGAGTAGCAATGAGGCTTCTAGTGGATGTGTGGTGATGTGTGGTAACCACACGCGCGCCGCCGCCGCCGCCCGGGCCGGGCCCGGGCTTTGGGCTTTAAACTTAACTTAACTACAGTTTTGGGTCAATAATGTATCAGCATTTAATGACCGTTTTTTGTAACTGATTAAGTTACTGTTTTTTCCTAAATTAGAGTCTCCTTTTTCTTTTCCTTATTTCGCTCCTCAATTGCTGCCACTAAGCCCCAAAATTCCGGGTTGAGGGTTATAAAATAACCTCCCACCTACGAAGACTGAGGACGGAGAAGCTTCTTCCTACATAGCATCTCTTTCTTTCTCCTCGGTTGGTGGCTTCTCTGTTCTGCTTCTTCAAGTGTTCTGGTATTCATTGTGGGGAGAGAGACACACAAACATCTTCTCCTCTGTTTCATTCTCTTCTTTTTCTGGGCAATATTCAAGAGCGTTCTCAATCTACTTTTCTGTCAACACCGGAAAGGTAGAAGCCATGTAACCCTGGAGGTTGATTACTGAGAGTCCGTGTGTTGTTGCGGGGCAAATTCAACTTTAGGGCAGTGATTATCTCACGCCACGATTGTCAGATAAGTTTAATTACTTTGTTACCAATTTTTGTTCATGTAGGAACGAAAACTGGTAACTAAATTGATACACTTAACTGACCACCGTGGCGTGAGAAGATCACTGCCCTAAAGTTGAATTTGCCCCGTAACAACACACGGACTCACAACAATCAACCTCCAGGGATACACGGTCTCTGCGTTTCCGGTGTTGACAGAAAAACAGATTGAGAATGATCTTGAGTATTGCCCAGAATAATCGAGGAGAAATAAAGAGAGAAGATGTAATTGTGTTTCTGTATTTTTTTTGTGCCTTAGAGAATCTCCGAATACTGATATATATAGGGAGAGAAAAACCAACGAAATCAGAACGTGGCTGAGATCGTGGGAAAAACGGTCATATCATGGGAAGAGAAATGGCCGAAAATAAGGAGAGAGTTTAGGGGAGGAAACGGCATTAAAAGAGAGTTTAAGGGGAAAAACGGTAACTTAAGAACTGAAAAAAAAAACAGTCATAAAATGCCAACATATTTATGACCCAAAACTATAGTTAAGTTAAGTTCAAAGCCCAAGCCCAAGGCCCAAGGCCCATGGCCCTGGCCCGGTCCGGGCGGGCGGCGGCGGCGCGCGTGTGGCAATCACACATCACCACTTACCCACTAAAAGCCTCATTGCTATTCAACTCAAAGGGTAGAGGAAGAGTAATGGTTATAAACCTTACTCTTCCCTTATATTCTTTCAATGTGGGACAAAAGGAAAAAATGACTCTTCATATTCTTTTGAAGCAAACTTAAAGTTTCTAATAAAAACTCCAACAATCCCCCACATGATTCAAAAGAAGAAAACAGAAAGAAACGGGGCTGAAAAAGATGATCTGGGCAATAGATACTAGGTTTTGAAGTATCAATGTCTTATGGACTTGAATTGACACTCAGTGCATACAAATATGTCTTGCTGTCATAATAGGTAGATTTATCTTTGAACCTTTCACGAGGTTAGCAAACCATAGATGCGCACTCAACCTTTTTCAAATCAAGAAACATTCTCGCAATTGTAATATCAGTGCCCCACAATTTACCTGGATTCTCATGAATGCTCTAGAGAGCCTAAGCCTTTTGACTCTCATAGGGGATTGGGCGTAACCCCCACATTCACATAGGTAAGTTCATTAAGTTTGTACTGTCACAAACCACCTTTATTACTAGGAATGGTAGTAGTATCAACAACTTGAGTTCTTTTGTGATTTCGTTTGACCCTTTGAACTTAGGAATTCCTAAGAAGGGTATCCATTACAATTCACTCCATAATAGGCTTTAAACCCATTCCTTGTGCTGACTCCAGCACCATTTTTCTACAAAGGCCTTTGGTGAGAGGATCAGCAATATTCCTCTCTGACTTTACATACTCGAGTGACAACACATTATTTTTAACTAAATTTCTAACTATGGCATGCCTTAAGCGAATATGCCTTCTCTTTCCATTATAGGCTTGATTACTCGCTACCCCAATTGCTGCTTGCGAGTCACACCGCATAGAAACTGATGGAGCTGGCTTCCCCCACAATGGAATATCAGCAAGCAAACTCCTTATCCATTCAGCTTCTTGTCCTGCCAATTCTAAAGCAATAAATTCAGATTCCATGGTAGATTTAGCAATACATGTTTGCTTTGATGATTTCCATGATATAGCTCCACCAGCAAGAGTAAACACATAACCGCTAGTAGATTGAATTTCATCATTATCCGACACCCAATTGGCATCACAAAATCCTTCAAGAACACAAGGTGTCCTTTGATAATGTAGACCCCAATTGATAGTGCCTTTTAGATACTTCAACAATCTAATCAAGGCAACCCAATGCTCTCGATTAGGACTGTGAGTATACCTGCTCAATCTACTAACAGCATAAGCTATATCAGGTCTAGTATAATTCATCAAGAACATTACACTACCAATTACTTTTGCATATTGTTCTTGGGATATACTATCACCCTTATTCTTTTTCAAATGAATACTAGAATCATATGGGGTTTTCACGGGAATAAAATCAAATTGATCAAACTTCTTTAATATTTTCTCAACATAATGAGATTGATTTAAAGATATCCCATATGACGTTCTAGTAATCTTTATTCCAAGAATAACATCAGCCTCTCCTAAATCCTTCATCTCAAAACAAGAATTGAGGAAACTCTTAGTTGCATTTACTACGTCTATATTGGTCCCAAAGATTAACATATCATCCACATATAGACATATGAAAACGCAACCAAGCTCATCAAATTTGGAATAAACACAAGCATCAGAATCATTTACCAAAAAACCATTTGAAGTAATAGTTTGATGAAATTTATCATACCATTGTTTTGGTGCTTGTTTTAAACCATACAAAGATCTAATAAGCTTGCATACCTTGTCCTCTTGACCAGGAACCTCACATCCTTCAGGTTGCTTCATGTAGATCTCCTCATTTAACTCACCATTCAAAAATGCAGTTTTCACATCCATTTGATGCACAATCAAATCATGAATAGATGCAAGTGCAATTAATGTTCTAATGGTGGCTACCTTAGTCACAGGAGAATAAGTATCAAAAAAGTCTAAACCGTGTTTTTGGCGATGCCCTCCAACTACAAGTCTAGCCTTATACGTGTCTAAAGACCCATCAGGCTTACATTTCTTTGTAAAGATCCATCTACTACTTAGGGCCTTACAACCTCTAGGAAGGTCTGACAAAATCCAAGTATTATTACTCATAATAGACTCGATTTCACCTTGTTAATAGCCTCTAACCAAAAACTTGAGTCTACGAGATCTCATGGCCTCAAGCATAGGTTCTCGGGTTCTCTTCCAATACAAGCACATTGACATCTTGCTCATCTAAACACTCTTTTTCAGGCTAGAAAGGTAGTAATAAAATCGGAGTCCGAAACTAGACTCAATTCTAGCTCTCTTACTCCTTCTAGGTTCTAAGGTCTCACTAGATGATGCAATGTCATGATGCACAGAAGATGAAGATGCAGCAGGCAAGCATGATGGTACACTAACTTTCATAGGAAAAACATGTTCAAAGAATTCAACATCTCTTGACTCTCTAATTGGACCAAAACTAGAGGCATCCTTAAGAATGAGCCTATAAGCAGCACTGTTAGAAGCATAACCAATAAAAATACCATCTACAGTCTTAGGTCCAATTTTACTCCTTTGAAAGTCAGGAAGTCCAATCTTACCCAAACACCCCCACACTTTGAGGTAACCCAAATTAGGCTTGAAGCCTTTCCACAATTCATAGGGAGTCTTATCTAACTTCTTATGGGGAACTCGGTTAAGAACATAGCAAGCAGATAAAATAGCCTCACCCCACATGTTAGTAGGCATACCAGAACTAATAAGCATTGCATTCATCATATCCTTAAGAGTCCTATTTTTCCGCTCAGCTATTCCATTTTGTTCAGGGGTATAAGGAGCTGTAACCTCATGAATAATTCCATTAGACTCACAAAATTTCTTAAGGGAAAGTCCATCATATTCTCCACCCCTATCTGATCTCACCCTCTTAATCTTAAGGTCCAATTGGTTCTCAACTTCGACTTTATAAATTAGAAATTTTTCTTCAGTCTCATCCTTAGAACTCAATAAATATACCTTAGTATATCTTAGGGACTTATCCAATGTAGATTTTCCCGTCATGACTTCATAATGTGTCAGTGAACTAAATATTGAGTTCGGGGGTGAGGTACGAATATGATCATAAATCAAATTTACACATTGTTAACCTCTACTTAATACGATTCATGTTCTAGTTTTATGCAGATAAACAACCAAGCAATATGTTTAAGCATTCTAAAAATTAATCTACGTTGGTTTATTAAAACAAGCAAAAGACTAATTTTTGTGATACATTCTTTAAGCAATCAAATTATTAGGAAGCTAATCCAATTGTCTAAATTATCTGACTTTAATGTTAGAACATTTATTTAGGTCTTTGATCAGAAAAAATAAACATATGAATAGTGAGGGAAGCAATAAACACATAGGCATGCATACGAATAATATAATATATAAAAAGGAAAGATTGAAAGTTAGAATACATACAAGAAGACGTGAATTTCTTAAAGATCTATATCATGAAAAAATTGTTAGTAACTTGAAGAAATTAAACATGAAGTGAAAGATTGTGGACCCTCAAGAATTATACCTTTGTCACATGGGTCTTGAATAAAGGTCCACGGGAGGAGCAATCTTGAAGATTGGATGGACATTTGATATATGTAAATTGAAGGTTGTTTGAGTATTTGAAGTGTTTAGAAATAGATTTGAAGTGTTGTAGAGGAATTTTGCAATGTCAAGTCGTGTCAAAATTGTGTGAAAACAAGGGCTATTTATAGAAAAATATCGTTCCGGAAATCACGAACGTTGCGCACCACACACCAAGCGTGCGTTCTGCGCAGCACTTGCGCTTAGCGCACCACCCTGCGCCTAATGCAGGCTCCAGATGTTTCTCTATTTCGATTACTGTCTCGATTTCGCGTGTGCGCACCTTAGTGTGTGAAACGCATCAGGCTACGCGTCGCGCAACAGCAGATCTGACTGGGTTTTATTTGTTCTCCGAAATTAAAAGGTTCTTTTTATCTTTCATTAAATAATGTCTTTTGAATTCGAAAATCAATTATCTGAAAGATAAAATCTGTATTTTCATAATATATTTTGATTTTAAAAATAAATATTAAAAATACAATTAATTATCATGAATAATTTATTGGGCTTTTCGAAATGGGCTTTAAAAATACAATTAATTATCATGATTAATTTTTTGGGCTTTTAAATTTGGGCTTTGAATAAATAAATAGACTTAAGTTTTTTAAAACAATTTTGGGCTTAACTTTTTAAATCGCTCTCCTTTGAACCGGACCAATTAGGGTGATATTTTCCATCATCGAGACACGATTATGTATGTAGACTCACTAATCTAACAATTTTAGATATGTTAACTTGATTTTGTAGCTACCTTAAAGAACTTGCAAACAATTGCTACGATGTATTTGAAACCCCTAGCAAACATTGCTACGAAAATGCCTTTGCAACAGATATAGAGTCTTATCATCTGTAGCAAACTTCGTTTGCTAAGACAACTTTTGCTACGATTAGCTTCCGTAGCATATTCCGTCACAAACACCAATATGCTACGGAATTTTTAGCACTTGCTACGGATGAATTGTGTAGCTAAATCATGTTTTTTTAGTGCGTAATTTAAATAGATATGCTAGTAAAGCTAATCTAATGAAAATCATAAATTAGACAAATCATGGAACTAATTGAGACAAAAAATCAGAAATGAAAACAAGGTCCAAGTTGCCAAATTGAGATGTAGGTAACTTTGGATTATGTAATCAATATCTGATTTTAATTAAGTTAGAGAGATGTAAATTTTCGTTTTTAACTATCATGTATTAGCCTATCAAGAATTTTATTAACAACTACTATATCCTAAATAACAAACTTTTTAATTTTTTTCATGAGAAAGTAGCACGCGTCATTCTTATTTAACTTTCATGTATGAGCCTATCTAGAATCTATCAATCTATAGATGGTGCACACGGGTGTACCATGAGAAAGGTATGCACAGGTCGAAACGCGGGTCAACAAAGCGTAAAACGCAACTTCATTAAACCAACCGCACACAAAAATAACATCTTATGATCTCCAATGAGCACCGGAAAAAAACCTATTTTTTTAATTCATTACTTTCGTTTTCCCATACAAATTCTCAGAGACTTTCTCTCTCTTCTTCCCAAATCCTCAACTTCTCTCTAACCTCTCTCACCAAACTCTTCAAGTTCTTCATTTTCTTGCATAATTCTCATACATGAAGATGAACACAACGAGTTGCAAAGCGAAATTGACAACATAAGGTCCTAGATCTATGGATTTGTTAAGAAATTGGAAGATTTTTTACATTTTGAATTTCCGTTCCTTATTCAAAAATGGATTTATGATGTTGAAGGTGGTTTGTGAAAAAATAAAAACAACCTTGCAATTGATGTCCCGGTGAACAAAGGAGAGAACCTAGTGAACGAAGGGGAGGAACGAGTTCGACATCAGGAAAAAAAGTGCAACAAAAAGCAGGTAATGTTCTTTGTATTGTTTATATATGTTCATTGTATTATTATAATGTGTTCATTGAATTCATATTAGTCATGTGTTCATTACATTTAGCCATATAAATATTATTTGTTTGTTCAGTTTTTAGATACATTTAATTTGATCATATGTTCATCGTGTGCTTGTAATATGTTCAATGAAATGCTATGAATTAATTATGAGTTAATTATCATATATTTGTCTACAAATGTGTGGTATTCATTCTTATGTTCTTTATATGATTATATGATGTTTATTATAGTATTTACAAGTACGAAGTGCATATTTTTTTGGCTAATGTTCATTGTATTTTAAACATGTATTCACTAAAATCATTTTAGTCAGATGCTCATTATATTTTGGTCATATTTTATTGTGTGTCTAGGAACATGTTCATTGTACTATTAGAAAGTGTAGGCGTGTTTTTATTTCGCCTACGCGGTGTGAGCGCATATTAGATTTGACTACCCCACTGTTAAGGTTTTATTGAAAATTATTTTGTATTGAAAGAAGTCCCCAACAATTCTTTTTAGGAAGAATCATAAAGCTAACTGGATATAGGAAAATCATAGGGATAAATTATCCAATGTAGATTTCCCCGTCATGACTCCATAGATGGTCAAAATGAACCAAATATTGAGTTCGGGGGTGAGGGTACGGATATAGTCATAATGAACCACATTCGCCCAAAGTTGGCCTCTACTAAATATCGATTCATTACAGATTTTATACCAGAGAATAATCATGTAACGTTTTAAACACCCTAAAAATATTTAGTCTAAATTGGTTCAGGAAACACATAAAAGACCAGTTTTTAGTGACAAGTTATTATGCAATCAAATTACAGGGAACCTAGCAAGTTGTCCAAATTAATCTGATTAATGTTAGAACAATTCTTTAGGTCTTTGATTAGCAAAAATAACATGTGTGTGATAAAAGCATTGAATCAGGATAATCATATAATAGGCATAGAATGATCAGGCAGGCATATAATATACAAAGGCATGAATAATAATAAAATAAAATAAAAGAAAGTTTAGAAAAAGGGTTAGAATATACAGTATCGAGATTTTACATTAAAGATCTACATCAGGAAAGAAAACTGTTAGTAACTTCAATATAAAAATAATTTATTTAAGGACCTTCAGGATTATACCGTGGCTTGGGTCTGCGAGATTGACAACTTCAATAATTACAGATATCTGATTTTACGGGATAAAATCTGATTTTAACTTATAAAAAATATCTTTTGAAAATATTTATTTATTAAAATAAATCAATTAATTGGGCTTTTCAAAGAATTGAGCTCAAACACAATTATTTATCATGAATAAATAATTGGGCTTTAAAATAGGACTTAAACACTTTTCGAATGGTTTTGAATAGCTTTTCAGATTGCTATGCCCTTGGGTCGAACCAATTAAGACCACGGTATGTTGCATCATCGGATCCTTAAATGGGGAGACACGATTGTGTGTCTACAGAAGCCCCCACTTTGACTGAGGTTCAGGAAACCGATAGTCAAAGTATACGGTGTCGGGACGGAGAACGATTCTAAACGCTCTGCAGTTTAGAACTAATCTATACACGCCGGTCTCTGCAAAACAAAGTTAGTATGCAGGACAATACCTACAAGTAATCTGATTACTTGCAGAAGAGGATGTTAGCAGATAGGTGCAAACAACTCAGATGAAGCACCTAATGATGCAAGTAATACAAACTTAGACTCTCGCTCTAAGGATGCATGAGACGCAATGCAAGGATTTAGGTTATGCAAAGCTAAGGGTTGACACGTCATGCAAGATCAGGGTTATGCAAGACTAGAATGTATAAAATGCAATGCAAGGTCAGGGTTTTGCAAAGCTGCAATGCAAGGTCAGGATTTTACAAGGCTAGAAGATGTGTAGAATGATAGAATGATCAGATTTAGATAGAATGATTTTCGAAAATCGTTTTTAGTAAATGATTTGGGTCCGTAAACGAGGTCCGCGGATTACAACTTCTCGGGAGTTTGATTTAAATTGGAGGAACCACCACACATAGGAAGCCCCCATTTTGGGTGAGCTTGCCTTGAATTAGGCATTATGAGCCTTGATTGAAATGTACTCGATCTAATATTGCAATGTAGTTGATCTTATATTGAAATGTAGTTGCTATGGCTTGAACATTGAAAATTTTCACTGGGGATTGCACTGGGGATTCTTCTTTGGGAAGTTGACATAGGCAAAGTCAAATATCGCCAGAAACCATGGAACTGTCGGAGAGTCCTTCAGGGACAAGGAGAGCTTGGATTGAAAAATAAAAGGTTTGAATTTGTGACTCATATAAATGTAGGTGGGAAAAGGCTTTAACGAGGCTAGGTTCAGACTCAAGTCTATGTCGGGATCTAGAAAGAGATTATGCTCCTAAATTCTAGAAAATCAAATCATTAGACCATGACTAATTTTATTTTATTTTAGTGGTCGGACCTCGAGATGAGGATTCCTACGTATCCCTGAGGAATCAGACCATTCGTAGTTCCATATCTGATTTTTTTTTATTTTTTTTTGTGCCGTAACTTTTGCTTAGACCGCCCTTTCGGGTTTTCAACCTAGCGGGCTTGGACATACCTTGAAAAAGGAGTTATGGTTGATGAAAGGTTGAAAGGTTGAAGGCTTCAGGCTTGATGAAGGTTGAATTGGTTGAAATAAGATAAGGATCATGGATATGGGTTTTAAAGGTTTGATGGATTGAAGGATTTGAATGAGGGGTATAACTTGTGTGCAAGCCCCCTAGCTTGACTTTTTATTTTTTTGCCTTTGGCTCTTTCTTTTTGCATATTTTTTTTCATGTGCATTTTTGCTTTTTTCATTTTTTTTTGCACTTTGAATTTTTTCACTATTTTATTGTGCCTGGCATTGATTTTTATGTAGTAGGGCTTGCACACAATCCATTGGTTTAGGGTAGTGGAAGGTTTGAAGGATATTCGTGGAGCTTTGATGTTGAAGAGATTGTTTGGTTTATGATGGTTTAAGGATGATGGCTCATGGAAGGTGATGGAGGAAGAGGGAATAACTCCTGATCCAAAGGATGTCCTCTTTTTTTTTTCTTTCTCTTTTTTTTTCCAAATCTCTTTTTTTATTATTATTAGTCAAGTTCATTAGATGATTTAAGTTTCATCATTGAATTAGAAGCATAAATAAAATGATGGAAGGCCAATGAAAATGCAATTATTTTATTAATCAAAATAAATAGAACAAGGCTTATTAGAAATAAAAACCTAAATGACATAGACTTGACAGGAAAGGAAATGAAGGAGCTAGGGGGGGACTCTCCGACTCGACCTAGAAAACTAGCGCTAAATGACTAAGCCCTCTGTCTTATTTAGGCATTTCCCAAGAGGTTGCCGCTATTGTTGACTTTTGCCGCAGGCGGAATTGGTAATCTACCGTCTTCAACCATATCCTGCAGATGATGTTTCAAAGTCCAGCATTGTGATGTCAGATGCCCTTTCCTTTGATGGTACTTGCAGTAGGAATTAGGATTCAATCTACTGGATCTCTTCTCAAGAGGAGGGTCCGGAGTAGGGCCAAGAGCCTGAAGTGCTCCCTTTGCATGAAGCCTAGTGAAGGCTTCTTCTAGAGACATGCCTAAAGGAGTGAATGTCCTTTGAGGGCCTTGATAACCTTTCTTGTCAGTAGTTAGAGCATTGATGTCGCTGCTTTTAGAGGTAGAATGGTTAGTGTTACTCTTCTTGAAAGAGTTATTGTTGTTAGAACCCTTGTTCTTGTTAGTCTGTACCTCTTCTTTAATCAGCATGCCCACCTTATAGAGCTTCGTGAAAGACTCTATAGGTTGGAACTTGATATGATCCCCATACTTGGGCTGCAGGTTACGGATCACCAATCGGACTTGATCCTCTTGGGATGGCCTGTTAGTCATTTGTGCAGCCTTTTCCCTCCATCTGTTAAGAAAGGTGACAAAGTCTTCGTTGGAATTCTGCTTAGTTAATTCCAACTCACGAAGGTCAATGGGAAGCTGAGTATTGTAGATGTATTGTTTGTGGAACTCTTCTCTGATGTAGTTCCAGTCATTCAGCTTGGCTTTGTTCAGTGACCTGAACCACTTGGATGGATGTGCATCCAAGGTTAAAGGAAAGACATAAGCAAACAGGTCCTTGCTCATGCCCTTGAGAGCCATAGAGATGGAGAAAGCTCTCAAGTGGTCATCTGGGTCTTCGACCCCCTTGAATTTTAGGAGGTCACCCAATGTTACCTTTTTAGGGAGTTTGTCCCCCAGTTCAGGATCAATGATGTCATGACCATGAGCCTGACCCTCAAGCACAGGAATTGACTGGATCAATTGCTCGAGTTTTTCAAACCGCAAATATGTGTTGGTTTTGAATGGTGGTGGAGTGTCGCCTTGCTCGTCCTCTTCAGTTAGCTTCTCCCTCAGCGCCTTAATCTCTTTGTCTTGTTCCTCAAGACGTGAGTTCATCAGTTGAAGTTGGGCCATAATGGCACTAAGTTGTTCATTAGTGTCCCCCATTTCAGATGATGCTTCAGAAGAGTCAGAGGATTCGTCTGAAAATGTGAGGATGCGTTTGACAAGTCTAGGAGTAGGTCGACCTTGTATCCTCTCTATCGGGCGCTCCCAAGTTATAATCTCACGATCCGTCCTGAACAGAAATCGAATGGACCTCGTAAATTTTTAGAAATGATGCTTTCGAAATGAGAAATGGAAATGAGGGATGGAGAAATGGAGATGAGAAATGGGGATGAAAAATGGAAGGTGAAATGGAAACGGGAAATGATTAGAGATGGGCATGATTACGGTTATGATGGTGACATGGGCCTAACTATATGCAGATGCAAATGACTAGACTAGACTGGACTATGCAAGCAGACTGGACTAGACTTGGCAAATAGACTAGGCTCAAAAGGATTGTCTACGCTAGCTTCGCAAGGCTTAGGAAGGAATTGACTTCGCCAGACTTGATGATTTGGTATTGTTATAGATGTAAGATAAGAGTAGCTTCGCTAAACTCGGAGGGTGCCTTTATGGTCTTGGGATGACTAGCTTCACTAGATCAATGGGTGCCGTTATGGTCTTACAGGGATGACTAGCTTAGCTAAGTCGAAGGGGTGTCGTTATGGTCTCACAGGGATGACTAGCTTAGCTAAGTCAAGGGGTGTCGTTATGGTCTCACAGGGATGACTAGGTTAGCTAAGTCAAGGGGTGCCGTTAGGGTCTTACAGGGATGACTAGCTTAGCTAAGTCAAGGGGTGTCGTTATGGTCTTACAGGGATGCTAGCTTCGCTATACTTAATGGATTGGACTTCGTCCTATATGGATTTGGAATTGGACTGGATTGACTTTGGAAATGAGTTGGGCCTTATGTGGACCTAATTCTGGACTTAGTCCTATATTAGTTTGACGTTAGACTTGAAAATGCACATGGGCTTGATATTGGATTGGAATAGAGTTGGATTAGACTTGGACAGGGATCGACATAGACTAGGGTTCACATAAAGATGCAAATGGGCCTAGGTTTTGACAGGAGCTAGACTTATATGGGCCTAAGATGGACTCTAATGCTAGCGGGCCTAATATGAATGCATGGACTCGAATTAGAAGGACCTAATATGAATGCAAAATGGACTCTAATGCATATGAGCCTAGAATGAATGCAAGTGCATTGGATTTAATTTGGTTGATTGGATTGAAGGTGTTTGGACTGGGCTTAGAATTTTCGAAATCCATTTTTGAAAGGAACCCCTTGTTTTATCTTTTGTTAGGATAAGATGTTGGATTGATTTTGAAAATATTTTTGTAAATGTCGTGCATAATTATGATTGTAAATGTTTTTGAAAAAGAGTAGAATAGAAGAGAGTGTAGGATTGATTTTGAAAAATGTAAGTTTTTTGAAATTGATTGAATATGATAAGGTAGGATTGATAGGGAAGATTAGTTGAACAGCAGGGAGAAAGTGGGAAGAGGTAGACATGCATGATGACTCTAACTCTACATGATCATTTTAGATGCACTTTTAGGGGCAGACTTGACCTTACATGAAAAGACTGAATTTTTTTTGAATATGATACGATGCAAACTTGTTATCTTAGACTCGAACAAAGGTCAAAAGACCAATAAGCATGGGACGAATAGACTGCGTGCCACGCAACTGGTGCGCACGGCGCACAACCTATGCGTTTGGCGCAGGTGCATTGCGCCAGGCGCAACTTAATGTGTTTGGCGCAATGCTCTGCGGCACGCGTATTGGTAAATTGGCGAAGGTTCCGGCGAAAACGACTATTTGTTTTAGACGCGAGTTGCAATAATTTCGGGCGTATAGCATATTAGCAGGCAAAAATTGCAATCACACATAAATGTCAGGTAACATGGATGCAAAAGTTCTCAACCTAAATTCCAGTTCTATGTTTGAAACTATTGGTCAGGTTTAAGTCCAGTCTGAAGAGGGTCTATGACTAAGAGATTGATCCCACGCTTCGTACCCCTGCTTAAAGAGGTGGCCACGTGTAAGACGCACTCCAGTCTCAAGTCAGGAACAAGAGATCAATGCCACGGTTGGGTAGGTTCGCTTATGACAAAGATCCAACACTATCACTCAGGAAGCTTTTTGGAAGGGCAAAGCTCAAACCCCCCGGGTGTGACCTCACACATAGAACATGTGCTAATGAGGCAAGGTAGATTGTCCTTATGGTGGCTAAACAATAGCCATGCATATGCAAAACAGTATATTATTCTAAGGCATAAAAATAAGAATGAATCGTATTTTTCAAGTTTCACCCATTCATTTAAAAAATTAATTTTTTAAAATCCTCCCCAGTGAAGTCGCCAAATTGTAGGCGTGTTTTTATTTCGCCTACGCGGTGTGAGCGCATATTAGATTTGACTACCCCATTGTTAAGGTTTTATTGAAAATTGTTTTATATTGAAAGAAGTCGCCAACAATTCTTTTTAGGAAGAATCATAAACCTAACTGGATATAGGAAAATCATAGGGACAAAGTATCCAATGTAGATTTTCCCGTCATGACTCCATAGATGGTCAAAATGAACCAAAGATTGAGTTCGGGGGTGAGGGTACGGATATAGTCATAATGAACCACATTCGCCAAAGTTGGCCGCTACTAAATATCGATTCATTACAGGGAATAATCATGTAACGTTTTAAACACCCTAAAAATATTTAGTCTAAATTGGTTTAGGAAACACATAAAAGACTAGTTTTTAGTGACAAGTTATTATGCAATCAAATTACAGGGAACCTAGCAAGTTGTCCAAATTAATCTGATTAATGTTAGAACAATTCTTTAGGTCTTTGATTAGCAAAAATAACATGTGGGTGATAAAAGCATTGAAATAGGATAATCATATAATAGGCATAGAATGATCAAGCAGGCATATAATATACAAAGGCATGAATAATAATAAAATAAAATAAAAGAAAGTATAGAAAAAGGGTTAGAATATACAATATAGCGATTTTACATTAAAGATCTACATCAGGAAAGAAAACTGTTAGTAACTTCAATATAAAAATAATTTATTTAAGGACCTTCAAGATTATACCGTGGCTTGGGTCTGCGAGATTGACAACCTTCGGGACGAGCAATCGTAAAGCCTGAAAATCTGAATGTATGAAAGTATGTAGTTTGAATGTATTTGTGTTTAAAAGGTATGAGTTTTATAAAGAAGTTTCATAGTTCGTAGAGAATTCGTAAGTATTCGTTGAGTGTCCTATGTAAAAATCCGTCCCTTTTTCTGTACGAAAATCAGGCCTATTTATAGGGAAAACGACACTGCGCTTCACGCGCCATCCGCGTCTGGCGCAGCTGACGTGGCAAGCGCATGACGCGGCATGACCAGTAAAAAGTGTACACGTGGTACACACTTTTTTAAAAGATAAGAGAGAAAATTTGCGTCTCAAGCAGAGAACCGCGCTTGACGCAGGACTCTGAATGAGTCAGAAATCCACGTGTCAAGTGCAGATTAGTGCACCTGACATAGGTGGACAGATCTGCGCCTGACGCACAGACGTGCGCCAGGCGCAGGTTTGTGCGCTAGGCGCACCAGCCTGGCTCCTGCCGTGCCTTTGCCAGCTTTATTTAAAACGTGTTTTAAAAGATTTCTTTTATCCTTTAATTACGGATATCTGATTTTACGGGATAAAATCTGATTTTAACTTTTAAAAAATATCTTTTGAAAATATTTATTTATTAAAATAAATCAATTAATTATCAATTAATTGGGCTTTTCAAAGAATTGAGCTCAAATACAATTATTTATCATGAATAAATAATTGGGCTTTAAAATAGGACTTAAACACTTTTCGAAATGGTTTTGAATGGCTTTTCAGACTGCTATGCCCTTGGGTCGGTCCAATTAAGACCACGATATGTTTCATCATCGGATCCTTAAATGGGGAGACACGATTATGTGTCTACAGAAAGTGTTCAATATTGTGTGTTTGAAAGATTATGTTAATGGTATTTTAAACTTGAAGAATTTTGTTTTAACTACTGCTCTTTTCTTTCTTGTATGAATTCAGTTCGACAAGACTAGTCAACTAAGGATACATTACGGTGTCGATATCTCACAAATCAAATTAATCGGAAAAGGAGGAAGTTCGGAAGCAAGAATATATTCTTAATGAACTCAATAGTTTTTAGTTAGCAATAGATATTTTATTGTAAGGCCCTGGTGTTCATATGGGACATGCTGTATTATTTTGGTTACATTTATGCCTTTGTATACAAACTGCATTTTGAACTTACCATCTTTTTGTAATTATTGCTTTTTGGATATTTATATAATTATTCAATTGAGATATTCATTATAGATAGTATGTTGTTCATTGCAGAATCATATTTGTTCATTACAAAGAATAATAACGACAACATATATGTTCACCACAATGAACATATAAGTTATTTGAAAGAACATATTGAATAACTCGAATAAACACACTAACAATTTGAATCAACAGTAGGTTGAATGAACTGAAAAATGAATCAAATGAACAATAGTCAATTTGAAACATATTTTGAAATTTGAAAAAATTCGTAAACGTTCTGGATTTTGAAATTTGAAAAATTCGTAAATTGACTGGATTTTGAATTTTGATCTTTGAATTTTGGAAAACAGCAGTAATTTTGTATTTTGAAAAATTCAAAAACACATTGAATTTTGGAATAATTTGAAAATATCCATTCCGAAATTGCAATTGTTCATTCAACAAATAGAATGTGTTCATTAGACTACATTTTTTATTGGAATCAACTTGATTTGTTTTTTTTGTTTTAAAACATTTTGAAATTTGAATAATTCATAAATGTTCATTGCGAAATTGCAAATGTTCAATCAACAATAGTGTGTGTTCATTATATTACAATGTTCATTGAAAAAAATGAATGTTCTTTCATTTACCGCGCACATGGGATAAAAGAGTTGAGGAAAAATATATTGAGTTGGTTCCCTCAACTCATAACAAAATCGGATCATTTTGTACTGTGCGTAATAAGAGGAAGGTAAAATTGTGTGCCTCTTCGAATTTGCAAGAATCTACCTAATCTTTTTTTTGAGCCATATTGAGCAAAATCGTTCATTATGTTGTGTGTTTGGGGTTACTAGAAAAAAAAAATGTTGTCTGTTTGCGCAAATATGTATGTGCACCCGAGACCACGTAGAGGAGCGTGGTCACGGAATAAAACGCAGAGCAAAAACATATCAAACGCAAATTGATCTGGCAGTCAACTGTTTTTGTTTTTGTTCGCCTTATTGCCTTAATGCCTTCCAAAGAGTTTTCATTAAATTAATTAATATCTATCTAAAGCACACGTAGCATCACAATTTTATCTTTCCTCTTATTTGACTTTTAATATTTATCTTTTCTCCTATCTTTTCTCCTATTTGGCTACTACTTTTCAAATCATTAAGATAGTTTTTAGAGTGAAAAATCTTCCATCACGAGAATTTATTTAAAGGGAAGGGTATTCATATTTATACATGATGAACTAATTCTTCCATTTTTCAAATCTGATTTTTTTTGGTGAACTAATTTTTCCATTACAAGATAAGATGATATTGTTCCTAGCGTTTTTACATGATGTTGTAGATGATATCATGATAGTTTTTAGAGTATGTGCATATAATACGATAAATAGAACATGAATGTGTAAAATAAAGAACACCAAACTAATTATACAAGAACATGTGCATATAATACGTTAGAAATAAAAAACTATAAAAAATGAATAAAACCATAAAGAGAACATGAAGGTATAAAAAAAAGAACATCATACTAATTATAAAAGAACATGTGTCTATAATACTTGAGGAACAATAAATTATTATAAATCACAAAAATGAGTAGAAACATAAAAACAACAGAAAGGTATCAAGCACACCATACGAATTATAAAAGAACATATACATATAAGAGTTGAGAAAAAAAAACTATATAAAATCACAAAAATGAAAATGAACATAAAAAGAACATGAAGGTATAAAACAAAGAACACGATATGATAAAGGAACATGTGCATATAAAACTTGAGAAACAAAAAACTATTAAAACTCGAAAAAATAATAAAAAAATATAAAAGAACATGAAGGTGTAAAACACATAAAACAACATTGATTATAAAAGATCATCTGAATATATGACTTGAGAAACAATAAATTATAAAAAGAATCATAACAATGAATAAAAACATAAAAAGAACATGAAGATATTAAATAAAGAACATCAAACTGATTATAAAAGAACATGTGCATATAAGACTTAAGAAACAAACAAACTATAAAAAAATTACAAAAAAAAACAAAAAAAAACACAATGAGAATATTAAGGTATAAAACAAAGTACATCAGTATGATTATAATAAGACATGTGGATATAAGACTTGAGAAGGAAAAAATTATAAACAATCACAAAATTGAAAATAAATATGAAAAGAACATGATGGTATAAAACAAAAAAATATAATACTAATTATAAAATAACATGTATATAAACATTTTTAATTACACTAGGTTTTTGTAATGCTTTCATGTTCCACTAAAAAAAGATATATCTTAATGTCTATGTTTCTATCTAAGAGTATGCACATCCCATTGGGGTTGCATCTAGCTTCGTCGAGGATATAGTGTCATTCCTTAGAAAGTTCTTTTTGTCTGTGCTTTTTACTACTCTTCTCTCTCAAACCAAGTGACTATTCCAAAAATTTCGTCTTATATTGCTTACTAGCTTATTAATTACTATTATATCTCTATATTGTACACTTTTTATTTGTTGGGTCCGTCCATACCATCAAATGACTTCTATAGTTCTAATACATTGTTATATTATTGAAGCTAGAATTAAGGGATAATTAAAATGTAAACTGAATTTTGCATTTAATATCTGGAAATAGACGAGTTCTTATTATTGTTTGAGAGATGTTCTTTTCAGTTTAATTTTAAAATAAGACTTGCGTTTCAAATATAAAAATATGCGTTTTGGAACAGGTGCACGCTGCCCATGGTGTTCTCGGGAGTCGGGACCACTATCCATGCTTTGGTCTGTTTGGGGTTAGAGTTTACCAATTTCAATATTCTGAGTCTAAACCCTGTGTCCTTCTTCTCGCTTCAAAAAATCGTCAAAATCCCTTTCAATCACTTAAAACTTAAAAAGGTGGTAAAAAAAAAAATTCCACACTCAATAGGGTAGAATTTGAGCAGAAGCAGTACTGCAGTAGCATCAAATGTTGAGGAAAACAATAGCAGCCATCGCCGGCGGTTGCGCAAACCATCCATGGCGCATGATATCTCAGCGCCATTCTTCCGTCGTATCCTCCGCCGTCAACTCCATGTTACTCCGCTCTCTCAAAGAACACTATCTTGAAGTCTCCAAGATGGCCCCACCTCCGGTACCTTTTTCTATTGCAATAATTGACCGAAATAATTCCAACTATTTAATAATCCTAACTATACGTTATTGGATCATCGTGAAGTAATTCATAGTTGAGATTATTTGCTTGTAATATTTAGTTAAACCCAGAAAAAACCCTGAATTACTTTTGTCATTTGCTGAATATGCAGAAGGTAAGTCCACCTGCGGAGTTCACAATTGTTAAGGGAGCATTAGATTCGAACGGTCCAGTTTTGACAAGGAGTTATAAAAACGAGGAAATTAGCATTTCTGTTATGCGTTTAGCGAATATTGTTTCGGATGAGGGTGATAATGATGATGATGATGGTGGGATTAATCAATTGTTTGTTCATATTGATGTATCAAAGCCTGGAATGGATGATTCTATGCATTTTCTTTGTGGGCTGTACCCGGATGCCTTGGGGATTCACTCGGTTGCTCTTAGACCTAAGTCGTCTATGGACGGGTTTGTTATCGTTCCCAACAAATATACTGGCCCTCTTTTCGAGTAAGTTCTTTTTCTCTCTCTTACATATGATTTTATGTTTGTTTGCTCGTTTATATATCTGTTGTAATGTTGGTTACTTGACAGTGTTTGTTAGTTTTGTATAGTTGTTAGGGTTTAGAGGGTTATGTTGTTCGGGATAGAAAACTTAAGCAGTTGTGGTGAGGTTGAGTTTTTACCAATGTAGTTCCATGAGATTATATTTTTGTTGATACCACCAAGATGTAAAAGACATGCTGGTTCTTTTTCACAATAGAAGATGTTTTATGTGTAGGTAGGAAGCTGAAAATGAAGAAAATTTTCTGATATGGGACTATGGGTAGGTGTGCACTGTTTAGGAATGGCAATGGGTCGGAACCAGGTCGGATGTAGCTAAGTCCGAATCCGACCCGCTTCATAATCGGACCTCCATTTGACCTCCGAATCCGCCTCTGCCTCCGAATACTCCACGCCCGAACCCGACTAACTATAACGGGATCCGCCTCCGAAACCGAACTAGTGGACCTCCGAAATGTTTAGAAACGAGTCCTACCCGGTTAACACTCCGCTTGTGCTTCATGTACAAAATGGACCTTAGTTTGATATGTTAGTTCTTTTTATTATTGTTGTTAAATTGGATTAATGGAGATGGCAATGGCAATTGGTAATGGCTGACTCGTCAAAGTTTTGAATTTTCTCATGCACCTATAATTCTTTTATATTAAAGTTTTAAATTTGTTACTGACTAATTCAGCTTCTATCTGCTCTATTTTTTTGCCGAGGGAGCCAACAATTTATGCTCCTGCTAGAGAAATAATAAAGGTGAACAGATGTGCTTTCCATGCCATCTTGGAATCTAATTAAAACTAATTTAACAGTAGCCAATATCTTGTAGTTCTCATCAAACAGGCCTTATTTATTAGTGTAACACAATTGAGATCTACTTGATAGAGGTATGCCAGATATAGTCCTCCTAAAAAAGCTTAAGGATATTAGTCTCAAGTAGGATGGAATTTAGGAGCATGAGGTACTCTCCTAGTTTTGAATTATCTGTGTATACAAATTCGTTATCAACAACTGTGCAACATATATTTGTGTCCTGTACTTCTTTTAGTTTCTCTTAAATGTAGTTCACTTAGATTTTTCATAAATTCTAGGACAAGTTGCTTTTAACTGAGAAGGCTTTGAGTTGGGCTTGTGTATTATTTTTCATTTGCTTTATGAGACCCATTCTCATTAATCAATAATTCATTTTAGAAGTAGGGTGTGTTCCTTTTACCTGGAATTCACTTATGTGAAACTTGTCTCAATTTCCTTCCAAGCTCGAGTTTTTTCCCGGTGAAGGGAACAAAGTATAAGGTTACGTACATGGTATTGCACTCATGAATCAAAATCAGTTATATTTTGAATTGCTTTTTCTTTTTTGATGGATTATTTTCATTGACAACGAGATTATGACATCAAGAGAAAAAGGTAAAAATGACAAATCCGTGTTTTTACTTTTCATATTGATTTTGGCTTGCCTACACCCCTTAAAGGCTAAATTGATTGAAATAATGGTCAATTGATATATGCATAGTTTAATGGCCTGGTTACCACAAGCGTTTGAGGTAACTTTTAGTGTTTTGAGTGAATCAATATGAGTGTTTAGTCAGGTAGTGGTATTGTTAATGTTTAGTGGTAGAAGTAGTGTTTTAGTATTGGTTGACAAAAGCTAGAATTTGCAGCTTTTGGGATGGTGGTTAGTGGTGTATAAGTTTTAAATTAAAGTTTTGTTTAAGTTATTGACTAATTATTTGTAAACAACTACTTTGATAGCTTCTTTCACCAAACATCAATATTTTGTATTGCTACTATGATTGCTAACAGCTAAAAGCTACAACCACAGCTGCCATTGCCGAACACACCCTAAAGAACTTGTGCTCAATGAGTTGTGTAGTGCCAACGGGGTAGTGCTACCCCTCAAAATTACAAGAAAGAAAATTGTTTTGCTTCAAAACAAAAAAACCCTCAATACTATGTAAAGTAATAAAATTCTGCACTTAAGTATCATCAAATAGAGAGCGAAGCATTGGTAGATATTTATTTTGACTTGCACGAAGGTTGCTAGATCAATTCTAGCGACAAGTATTTCCCATTTTTGTAACTTCTTTTTACCGCTTTTCTTTACCTCGTTTTTCATCAAGTAAAAATCTTGTACTACACCTTATAAAAAGAATTTAAACTAAACTCGGGAATTATATTTTTTTTTTTTGTGAAATAAACTTTTGGTCATTCAAATGTACTATCTCTGCACTTTTTTAGGTTTTTTCACTTTCCTTTTTGAGATGTACTTTTTTGCCTTCCTATTATATTTTTCTTCACAACAACTGCCTATATGTCTTTCAATGGCCCACTTTGACACTTGTTCTTTGGTTTCTTCCCAAAAGTAATTGGAAGAACAAAGAAATACAACAGTAGTATGAATCATGAATAAAATTTATACAAACATTTGTTAAATTTATATCAGTTTTAGTATGTGCATCCCTAAAGTATTAACAATGAGGATTTGAGATACTTCCTAATATAATAATGCTAGTTAGGGATTATGATGTACGTTGATCATTGTTGTTAACGCTTGATTATGTTTCCACTTTTACCTTCTAACTAGACTTGTGGGTTGTGGCTTGTGTCATACACGGGGTAATCATTTTTATAAAAATAATATAATTCCTTTGTGAAAAAGATACTATATTTACTTGGCTGAACACGTGTTTTAAGGAGATAAATCGTGGTGTGGTTATCAAATGTTATTTTTATTAAAATGTAGATGTGATAAGACTTAGGAGTTGGTGGGTTATCTTTTATTGGAAGAAAACGAATATTGACTATTTTTATTGAAAGAGATAAGAGTATGAGAACCATGTATCTTTTCACTTGTGGGATAAAGAGGTGTTAGAAAGCTAATATAATAATTTAATATGAAAAGATTATAAATGAGGGACAAATAGAAAAGGCAAGTGTTTAGATTATTCTGCGATAGAGTGAGTAGAATAATTGATTAGTACCATAGTTTATAAAAAGGTTGTCATGATTAGTAATATTTACTACTTTTCATATTATTTTTTCCCAAAATTTCTTTCCATATCATCTAATTATCCCTATTTACTATGATTACATAAAAAAAATTATGTGAATATTATATATGGTTAGTAATCAGGGGCGGACCTATTAAGGACCCTAGGTGGCCTAGGCCCCCCCAAAATAATAAAAAACGAAATATTGTTTCTGCGCGTCAACGACATAATCAAACCAAAATTATTTTCCGCGTCTATGTTTGAGCAAAGTAAATTTGGTCCAGTGGTCCGTGCGGGGACTAAATGGTCATGAATTCATAAGGGCGGGAGTTCGATTCTTCTTAGACACATTTCACGTAATCCTTTTTACTCTTTCCTTCTTTCTTTTCTATCCATCATTTTGTCCTTTCCTTTATTCTGTTTTCTTTCCGTCCTTTTTTCCTTTCCTTCTTTCTCTTTGCTTTCCATCTTTTTAACATAGTTAAAAGACTAAAAAAATTATATTCTTATGTCTAACTCAAAATATTTAACCATCCACTTTCCTATAATATATTTTTAATGATTTCGCTATTCTTTGTCAAATAAATGTGAGAATTTTACTATATTAAGAAATTAATATGGTCAAACTTGTGTATTTGGGATATAAAAGCTAAAGTATCCCTTTAGAAAAAAGAAGTTGAAGTGCTACATATATCAAAATATTGGATAGTCTGACTAGAATATAACGGAAGTATTTTTTTTTATAGCTCACATGAACATTATAAAGTTTTAGCTTTGTCAAATCCGAAACTTGGTTCTCATTGTCAATGTGTCGTGAAATTATTGTTCTAATTCTTTATTATTCTCATTATGTTCTTACATGGTTTAGTCAGGACCCCCCAAACTTAAAATGCTGGGTCCGCCCCTGTTAGTAATATCAAATATTTTCCATATAAGTGTCATTCTTTGGGTGTGTGTGTGTGTGTGTGTGTGTGTGTGTGTGTCTATATATATATATATATTTTCTTTTTCATATTACCAATTCGAACTTTTATTTACTTCATTTTTCCCCACTCTCTCTCGTTTAATAAAGAGATGAGATATTCTATGTATATATATATATATATATTTTTTTTTTTTTTTTTAATATTACCATTTCGAACTTTTATTTACTTCATTTTTCATTAGTTTAATTTTTTTTGGACTAAACCTTACAAGTGTGTACTATAATTTTTTATAGTCTTGTTCCCTAGTTATTAAAATTATAGCTTTGCCCTGAATTATTGTGACTTTTGAAGGGATACGAGTGTTACTCAGGGTTCCATCTGTTTGCCTTATTTTCCCAAAACTTATCTAGATTAGTTTGAACTTATCTAAATTCATTTGAACTTATTGGAATTTATCTGAACTTATCTAAACATATCAATTTTGAAACTTATTTTGTAAGGTGAAGAGAACACACTCTTAAATAACTTATGTTGGGTACAATTGTTTTTTCTTTTATCAATTTATGATCTAATGCCACCCCTAATAAAAAATCCTGGATCCGCCACTTCCCTCTATCGTAGAACTTGGCTGTTGATTTCAATTTGTATGTTGGGAGATGTTGGTTTTAAGATGGTATTTAATCATCTTTGTGAGCAAGGCAAGGACTATTTTTAATGTATCTTGGCTTGAACCAAGTGCAAATGTATCATTGCAATCAACCTTACATCTTTTGAGATTGTCCATTTGCTCTAACCTCAACCTTGTATGTTGAAATTGGACCATTTAGGTTCAGTTATGTTTTAAAAATGTAGTTGAATTTAATAGTGTCTTTGTGCGCTCTTGAAAGACGCGTGAACTTCTATTTATCTCTTGGTAACCTCCTTTCCAGTCTCCATCTTCTTGATTGCTTTAAAATTAATTGGTCCAAAATATTGGCACTCCTTGAAGCTAGGTATTGAGAGAAATCTTTCTTATATTATAATATTGCTATTTGCTAATAGTTATATGCAGTGCTGTTTCTTGGTAGAGAGGAGTTTGGAAAAGATCTACCAATTGGGTGGATTGTTAGTGTGGACGATTTGGAAGATATAATCGGAGGGCATGTATGGATAGGTTCCATTTGTATACTTGGTGGAATCTGGCATATCTTAACTAAACTTTTTGCATGGGCTTGCCGCGCGCTTGTCTGGTCAGGAGAGGCTTATTTGTCTTATGATAGATACTACTGGATTAGGACTGTTGCAACACGATCTTTTGGATGGTCTTTGTTGACAGTTGCAGCCTATCTGATGTTTAAGTATGGTTAGTTAAAAACATGTTACTTGGTAGGTCTTAGTGCATAGCATGGTATGTTGCCCAAATTTGTCATCTAATCTCATCTCATATACGCGTATCGAACCTTGATACTGTTATAAGTATGGACATTTAGCACTTCGTTGTGGACCACATATATGGAAACTTTTCAGAATATGGCCGTACTTGATACTTGGACACGGACCTGCGTCTCAACTCAGGTACCCAGTTCTTGGTGACATGTAAGTTTATACAATGCCAGATTAACATGCATTTAGAAACTTCCTTGGTCTTATTTGTGAGAAAACTTGAATAATCTGAAGCTTTGAATTTCATATTCACTATGAAGTTAAGTGTACAGCACCCCGTTTTGAGCAAGTGTTTCTGCATCTTCAACAACCATAATGGAGGCGATTATGACTGATCGTTTCGTCACTATCGAGTGAAGTATATTCTTCTGGAAACTCACTAACAATCATATTATATCTAGCTCTACAAAGATGAGCCTTCATCCACTTTGAAATACTGTAGTTAAATGGAACTTGAAATCTTTAAGATTGTAGGTTGAGAGGTTAAAGAAATATAATAGAACGAGCTGCTGGAGAATTATTAGAAGAATCACTATTCTTTTCACTCTCGAATCAAAGTGCTGAACTCATTGCCTTCTAGATTCATACCCAGCTCTATATTGCCTAGAAAGAACAAAAATATATGTCAATGTATGTCCATGGACCTGCATTTATGATATGTAGGCGAACCTGCAGAGCACATAGATTAGTCGTTCATATAATCAGAGATAGTTCACATGTTGACAAACATTAACATCACATACTCTAGCTTAAGGTCTGTCCTTATCTATGCTTGGTGTTTTTCTTCTGCTTATTCTCTGAAGAACTTGTAATCTGTGGAAAAATCTAAGATCAGGCTGTATGAATAATATAAATATGCTGAAAGCCCCAGTCTTGCGATTTAAATATATGGAAGGGTGAATATGCGATGAAGAGTGGTTTAAGGGGTGATTTAGTCCGATTAATGCGCATTAATTATGGTTTCCAATGAGCTTCATGGGATTGCTTCTGAGATCTATCCATTCTTAGCCGTTCTGTAATTTATGTATCATACTCCCTGTGACAGTGATTCTGTATACAATTATCTTGTTAAGGTTTAAAATAAAATGTCGATTATATATCAACGTGGAGGAAGATTGTTTAATCATCAGTCTTTTTGAGTATATGCTGATTTTATTTGGAAGAAAAATATAGTTCTTAACTGCATAGAGCAGGAGATATTTATACTTAAAATTTGGAGCTGAGGAATGTTGGATCATTTGTATCTTTAATATTTTTTGCTTGAACCCTTGAACAGACGCAGGATTTTCTGTACCTCTTTTTTTTTTAGTTCCAAATTTGGTGAATCTAACCCTGCTATGCTTTCGTGGTTAGTTAAATTGAGATGTCTCGTATACTTTTGATTTTGCTTGCGAGAAGTTGTGTCATGCTCACCTTGGTAACAAGTGCATCTTTAACTGACAGAACCTCAATGCTAGCATAACCTCAATGCTAGCTATGGTGCAAAATGATATTTTATGTGCTGACAAGAGATATTGACATAGAGCTTGTGGCTTATATTTCATAGACACCTGAAAGTAATTTCGTATTGATAATAGGGATATGTTTTTTTTAATCTTTGATTAGGAGTTGTTTGAGAGATGGTAATCTGGTTTAGATAGTTCATCACAGGTTGGAAGTTCTGTTTTCATCAACTTAGTACTTTCAATATAGCTATTATGTTTCGTGCGTAGATATGTTAGCATTTGAGATTTTGTTGGATAGATGTTTCCTTTTTCTCTCCTTTAAGCAGATAAATATGTTCCAACTTGGTATAGAGCACGGAATGTGTTTTTTGTTTCTTATTTATGAGGTAATTTTTGTAAAGCAGATGTGGGTCTTAAGAGTGATCTTCAGGCTCCAGAATTTACTGCTGCTCTTGGCCTGGATCATCTGTTTTCCCTACTAAATTTGAAGATTTTCTTTTTGAAACTATTACTAGGAAAGTTAATAGTATTTGACTGTTTCTTATTAGCAAATTTTTGAAGTGATTATGCCTTTCACAATGTTGGGCTTTGTGTACTTGACAGAAATCTTGATGAAGCAACAAGAGATGCCTTCCACAATTATATCGAGGAACGTGGCATAAACGATAGCCTTTTTCCCTTCCTTCAAGCCTGGCTTTATGTAAAGGATCATCGGAATCTCATGCGATGGTTTCAATCAGTTGGCAAGTTTGTTAATGGACGTGAGATTGCCAAAGCAACAGATGCGGCAGTTGCTGGTTCTAGTGAATCCAAGGTAGCTAAAGGTGCTTGATAGATATTCATAGCAACATTTAGGTTATTGTATTTGATACCAATTTGAGGAACATGTACCTGTTTTAGCTTAGTTTACAAGTTTCTAATTCATTGTTTGCCCATGTATGACCATATTTTTGCGAGTTAGTCTTACGTGGACCTGGTCCACACTAATATTATTGTGGACCAAAGCCACTTATTTAACATAGTGACCCTTTTTTCCATATAGTAACCTTTTAAAAATCTTAAGTTACACTATATAATTACTTTCTATCATAGTGATCGTTTTTTTTAAATATAGTCACTCTTTCTTACATTAGTTTATCATGATGAAATTTTCAGTTTGTGTGACATAGTAACTTTTTTTTTTTGCACATAGTCAAACTTTAGAATCTATATCTACTCATTTTTTATATCTGACCCTTTTTTTTTCCATAAATCACATGAATTAGCATTAGGTCCACACTTATTTAGTGTGGACCAGGTTCATATAAGACTTTTACTATTTTTGCTCTTCAGTTTTGCACGTTTAGTAAATGAGGAAAATCACTCCAGTTTTGCAGCATTAGTAGTGAGCAAAATCTTTCTAGTTGCAGGTGTGAACCACAAAATATTCAAATTTGCAGAATAATATAAACAAAAAAGAAATATGCAGCAAATAAAAAAAGAATTTGATTGGGATTACAACTTTCGAGAATTTGCAGGGAGCCACGGAGTGACTGGCTTATGCAATCAAACCTCTTCCAACTAGGGGTGCTTAACGAGCGAGCCGAGCCCGAATACTCCCCCGCCCCTTTTTTTTTTTTTTTTTTTTTGGCTTGCTTGGGCCGGCGGGGGGGGGGGGGGGGGGGGGGGGGGGGCCCGGGGGGGGGGGGGGGGGGGGGGCCGGGGCCCCCTCCCCGCGGGCGGTTTTGGGGGCCCGCTGGGGGGGGTTTTTTGGGGCCGCGCGGGGGGGTTTTTTGGGGGCGGCGCGGGGGGCCTTTTGGGGCGGGCCCGGGGGCTCGTTCAAGGGTTTACTCTTCTATCTTGTTTGTTTTCTTTTTCTTTTTAATTGTTTTAACCTTTTTCTTTTAATCTTTCTTCTATTATATAGCTTAGTTAATATCTTAAAAGAAATAATCAATATAATTTTTAATATATATAAATAATTTTTTAATATATAAACAATTTTTTAATATAATTTTTTTTTTTTTAATTTTTTTTTTTTTTTAAATAAAATATTTTTTTTTTTTTTAAAAAAAATTTGAATTTTTTTCAACCAAGCATATTTGGCGAGAATTTGCAGGGCGAGCCACGGAGAGCTCGAGCCGAGCTGGCTTATGCAACTCATTATCACCCCTACTTCCAACCCTAAGAGGGAAAATTAAAAGGTGTAAAGTGGCTTGGAGGAATAGATAAAAAGATAAATCTTAGATCTTAAAATACTATTTTTTTTATATATTTTGATAATACTTCAACGTGTCTAAATATGAAACACTTATATATGTTAAAATTTTGGTTTCTATAGCAGCTTTATAAATGGCTGGACTCTTCCATAAATGTGTGATTCATTGCTTAAGAATATTGCTCTTTTGGCACTTGTTATACTATTTCAGTTGGCTTTATCATTACATCATTTCCTAGTTGAATACTATATATATATATATATATATATATATATATATATATATATATATATATATATATATATATATATATATATTTTGAACCTTGGTAACCCGAAGAATTTCACTGCCGGTTCGCCTCGTAAAGGGTCACTCAGCTAGAGGCCCAACAAACCCTCGTTTTTTTCTTTTGGTTTGAGTTGATTTTGTGCTTGTGCTTTCAAGTTCTGACTTGGGGTGTAACCGGACTTGCCAAAGTCTATATCTTAGTCTAACATACCAAACTAGTTATACACTAAAATATGGTCATACATGGGCAAACAATGAATTACCTTATGATTGATTTATAAAATATATGTTCAAGAAAAAAACTCTTGACTTCAACATATATTATTACCTTATATAAACAAATCCATTATATATATATATATATTAAATTATCTATGTGTATAACTTTCACATACTATAACCATCTATTAATATTTATCTAGATTGGGTTCAAAAAGTTTGGAATAGATTAACATTGGCCTTATCACAAGCTTGAAAAAAATCAAACCCAACCTTCAGACTGTGCCACATTAGCTTTCTACTAATTTTTACCTACTTTTTATTCTTCAGACTCACTCCAGACTCATTCCAGTTTTACACTTTATCCCTCAGACTCTCTCCAGACTCTCTACCAAAAGTTTAACATATTATTTTATATTTAATCTATTTTATGTTTTTTTTTCTATAATGTTAATTAGACGATACTATATAGTTCGAATATTTATCGACTATTATATCATTAAAATTACAATTTGGAGAGAAAGAGAAAATTGATATAGGAGAATTTGGAAGAATGAAAAAAATTATACACACAAATGGCTATTTATAGCAGTTTCACATAATATTACCATTGGGAATTTTTTTTTTTAAAAAAAACACTTGTCACATTTTAATTGGGCAAAACAAATAATATGACCGTTGGCTGTGGGGAAGGAAAGCAAAAAGAATAGTTCAATGGCTTGTGGGGCCCGCACATATTTGTTGCATTTGATGCTTGTGAGTCTGAGAATGAGTTTGGGAAACCAAAACCCATTCCCAGACTCCCTCATCATTTCCGCCCAAATATCGGTAGTCTGAAATTAAGACTCACCAAAGTCTGACTTCAGACTCCCATCCCAGACCCGCGGTATTCTTACTCTAATACTAGATTGGGTTCAAAAAGTTTGGAATAGATTAACATTGGCCTTATCACAAGCTTGAAAAAAATCAAGAGAATTTCAGAATGGGAAAAAAAGAGAGAGACAGAAGTGAAAAAGAAAAAACCATTTGACTTGCACGAGCTAGTCAACATCAGAAACACAGACACGATGTATTATTGTATCCTGCCCATAGTCAACATATAGTCTTAAAAAACTTCAACATGCTTAGTGTATGGGGGTTTTCCAAGTTCCCTATCGGTTTGTTAGACCGCCTAAATCGACATGACTATTCTGTCCCAACCCCTACATGCTTGTCTTATCCTAAATGATACCGGTGAAGACCTTATTGGTCATGTGGTTTGGGCCTGGGCTTGATCCATTACATTGGACATGATCTATGGGCCATATATGCTGGGCCAAGCGGATAAGTACTGAGTACAAGATAAGTATTTATTGAGCCAATGAGGAAGTGTCCTAATGCTAGTGAAACAATCATGGTCACTGTATGGGGGTTGTCCAAGACTCCAAGTTCTCTACCGGTATGTTAGACCGCCTAAACCGACATGACTATTCTGTCCCAGGAACTGACCCTTACACACCAGTCTTATCCTAAATGATACCGCTGGAGTCCTTATTGGCCATGTGGTTTGGTCCTGGGCTTGATCCATTACATTGGACATTATCCATGGGCAGGATATGTTGGGCCAAGCGGATAAGTATTTTTTACAAGTAAAGTATTCATTGAGCTAATGAGGATGTGTCCTAATGCTAGTAAAACACTCCCGGTCACTATAAATACTCATGATATGAGTCATTCAGGTACGTTTCTCCATCATAAGTAAGCTCTATATGAGAGCTACTGGTTTCCTTTTACTGACATAAGCATCGGAGGGGCATTCCTCGGATCTACCCTCGAGGTTGGCTTACGTGTTCTCTTTTACAGGATCCAACCGACTCATTGCATTTAATACGGATACCGGTTTACCCAACCAAATAGTTCATAAAGGAACAATAGGTGTTAGAAGGAGGGGACAACTATACCTTAACTTAAAAAGTCGAGCCACACTATTCCTTACCTTCCTTGTTCCATGGATCCTCCAAAAGACACCCCATCTGGCAAGTAACCCTTCGGCATGCTAGAAACTGATGAGAACAAAAACATCATTGATCCTCCAACCGGCTTCACGACCCCAGCGGCTGTAGGAACTTCTCAACCCAACCTCTCTAGGTCCATCCAGAATCCGTTCACTCCACAACAACTCCAGACTGCGGCTCAAGTCCTATAAGCATTGGCAAATCAGAGACCTTAAACTGGGAAGCGCCCCTAACCAGGCCTCCAAGCCCAATAAGAAGAATGTGATCTTTCGCAGGCGGTCGACAGGTAGAAAATAACCAGTTTGACCAGGCAAATCACGAAGAAAGCTCGTTACAGGATACCAGCACTAAACGGCAAGCAGAAGACCGGACCTATTGTAGGCGTGATTTTATTCGCCTATGCGGTGTAAGCGCCTATTTGATTACCCCATTGTTAAGGTTTTATTAAATATGTTTTCGAAGTCGCCAACAAGTCTTTAAAGGAAGACTCATAAAACTAATTAGATATTTATGAAACTTAGGCACATCTTAGTGTAGACACAAAACCGTGTCTCCCCATTGAGTGCCCAATGATAAAAGATATCGTCGTCCTAATTGGTCCGGTCCAAAGGAAGAGCAATCGAACGAACTAAGCCCAAAAGCATTTCGAAAATATAAAGTCTATTATTAAATTCAAGCCCAATTTTAGAGGTCCAATTAATTATTCCTGATAATTAATTGGATTTTTAATATTTTAATATTAATTATTCCCGTTAAATAATTTTAAAGGATAATTAGAAAATCAGATTTTTATTCCTAAAGATAGCTGATTTCGGATTTCAAAGGATAAAAAAATCTTAAAGTAATAATAAACCGGCTAGAAAGCAAGTGCGTGAGACACACAGCTGTGCGTCAAGCGCAAAGCGGTGCGCCAGGCGCACAACTTTATTTTATCTTTTCGATTTGTTTTCGGTTTCCTTTTGCTATAAATACCTTATTTCTTCGAACGACTTTTCACAATGCTTTCCTACGACTTCTACACATATTGTCCTATACTCAAACTCATATTCAAACACATTGATACCTTCAAATTTCCTATTTCAAGCTTCAAGAATGCTCATCCTGAAGATCGTAATACTATAATTCCCGAGGATCAATTCCAATTTAATTCCTTTTTTACTAACAATTTACTTGATACAATGTAGATCTTAAAGGAATTAATGCTATTCTGTATATTCTTCCCTAAATCTTTTCTTTTTATTTATTTTCTTTATTATTCATATGCATGATTGTATATTTTGAGGCTTTCATCACCTCACATGTTATTATTTGCTAATCAAGATCTAAGAAATTGTTCTAACATTAATCAGATAATTTGGACAATCTATTAGGAACCCAGTATTATGATTGCTAAATAACATGTCACCTAGAAATTAGTCTTTTATGTGTTTAATGAACCAACGTAGACTAATTATTATATTGCATTAACATATCACGTGGTTGTTTATTTGCATAAATATAGATATGAATGGATATTAAGTAGAGGCCAGTAATGGGTGAATTTGATTCCTGATCTTATTCGAACCTTCACCCCCGAACTCAATCTATTGTTCATTGACCATTAATGGAGTCATGACGGGGAAATCTACATTGGATAAGTCCCTAAGTTGTCCCTACAATTTCCAAATATCCAATTAGGTTTATGGGTCTTTCTTTAAAGACTTGTTGGCGACTTCAAAACGTTTTCAATAAAACCTTTACAATGAGGTAGTTAAATATGCGTTCATCCCGCGTAGGCGAATAAAAACACGCCTACACTTAGGGACTTCTCCAATGTAGATTTCCCCGTCATAAGTCCATAGATGGTCAATGAACCAAAAGTTTGGGGGTGAGGGTACGAACACGGTCATGAATCACGTTCGCCCATTGCTGGCCTCTAGTAAATATCAATTTATAGAAAATTTTATGCAAAAGAGTAACCACATAATGTTTTTAAGCACCCTAAAAAAGATAACTCTAGGTTGGTTAATTAAACACATAGAAAGACTACTTTTGTTAGTGATATGTCCATTAGCAATCAAATTACTGGGTTCCTAGCAGGTTGTCTAAATAATATGATTAATGTGAGAACAATTTCTTAGGTCTTGATTAGCAATAATAACATGTGAGGTGATGAAAGCATAAGCAGGACAATCGTAGAAAATAAATAAGAAAATAAGAAAGGAAGTATGGAGGTTAGAATATACAAAAGAACGAGTTTTTATTAAAGATCTACATCATGAAAGAAAATGCTAGTAACTTCAATAAAATAAATAAGAGAGAAAGATTCAAGGACCTTCAGGAATATACCAGTGTGGCTTGGGTCTGAGGGAATAACAACCTTCGCGAGGAGCAATCGTGAAGCCTTTCAACGAATACTTGTGAAGATCGATCAAAGTTATGTGTTTGCAAGTATGGGTTTATGTGTTTGTATATATGTGTTTATGTGTTTGTAAATATAAAAGTATGGAAGTATGAGAATTTGAGAGTATTTTCGCTTTGAGAGATCGCAAATATTCGGGTGTCAAAAGAGTGTAATTTTAAAGTGTCTTTTAGATCCGGAAATCATTAGCTTATTTATAAGAAAACTTTAAAAAAAAAAAAAGTGCAGTACGCTGGACGCATAAGCTTGCGCTGGACCCATTGCCACGTGTCAAGCGCACAGTGGTGCGCTGAGCGTGATCTAGTGCGCCAGACGCACCACTAATCTAGCCAACCTTTGTTTAACGCGGTTTTCTATAGATTCTTTTTATCTTTTATCTTTAAATCCGGAAACCAGCTATTTTACGAGATAAAATCTCATTTCAACTTAAAAATCCTTTACTTTAAAATAACTTTGAAAATATTTATTTATTTCTGAAAAATATTTATTAAAATAATAAATAAATACAATTAATTATCATGAATAATTAATTGGGCTTTTTAAAGAATTGGGCTCAAAATATTTAATTTGCGGGCTCAAAATACAATTAATTATTAGGAATAATTAATTGGGCTTAAAAATTGTTTTTTGGATCTTTAATGCAAATAAATAAGTTTTATGCTTTAAAACAGTTTTGGACCTAGCTATTCGGACTGCTCTCCCCTTGGTCGTACCAATTAAGACTGTGATATGTTTCATCATTAGGCCCTTAAATGGGGAGACACGATTATGTGTCTACAGAAGCCCCATTTTGATTGAGGTTTGTAAAACCGAATGTCAAAGTATAAGTGTCGGAACGGAGAATGATTCCAGATACTTTGCAATCTAAAACCACTATTTTAACATCGGTGCCTGCAAAACAAGCATATGTGTGCAGAAACAGACATATATAAAAAAAACATTTGCAAAACATGCATAAGTTTGCAACATGAAAGGATATGTGAAAAGGATATAGCTATGTCCGGCTCATGTCGGTGTAAAGCTTCATCTCACTCCAGGGGTAACTTATGAACTATGTCCGGCTTATGACGAGATAGAGCTATGTTCCGCTCCAGGGTGATACTTGGCTGAAGACTAGCGCTCGCTGTAGTTGCATTCAACCCTATTTACGACCTATGTCCGGCTCATGACGGTATAGAGCTATGTCTCGCTCCAGGGTGATACTTGGCTGAAGACTAGCGCTCGCTGTAGTTGCCTTCGATTCGACCCTATTTACGAGCTATGTCTGGCTCATGACGGTATGGAGACCAACACTCGCTGTTGTTGCTTTCTGAATACGAACCCTATTAACGTCCGTTGTCTCGGTCCATAGATATTATGAGCTACATTCGGCTCATGACGGTATGAAGACTAGCGGTCGCTGTTGTTGCCTTCCGAAGAATGTCGATACTTGTAAAATGTAAAGACAACAAACATGCAGATAAACTACTATGGAACATGCATATGTCCCGTGATGTAGGTGCTAGTGTATGTATAGGAAATTATTTGACCAATAAAAGGGTGATCTTTACTACTCTAGACATAAAGGTGCTATCGTGTGTGCGTGTCTGTGTGCATATGGGTGTGTGTGACTCCATGACTAATGCTAGGATCCTATGACTAAGGATGAAGGATGTATGAAATGCTGGATACAGTGTTTGTATAATGCAAAATGCGGCTACGTAATGCAAATGCAGAGATATGACACTAATGCAGAGATATGATATGATGCTTTGTTGTTAGAAGCTCAATTTTTCGTTTAGAAAATTATTTTTGAAAGAGGAGAAATGGGAAGCCTCCAAGGATGATCCATTTAGTTAAGAACGAGTCTTTGTAATGCTTGAAATATATATGCTTCAAGTTTTGTATGCCAAGGCCTAAGTGAGCCCATAAATAGGTTCGATCTTTTATCCATGTGGGCTTAAAGCCCAAAATCTCATGTACGGACTCGTAATGAAGTCTTTAGTAAGGTACGCTTGGAGCCTATGACTTTCTATGCGAAGTAGTGATGATTCACCTAGCAAGATGGATTTGATGCAGTATCAGACTTGATTGCTTGATTTTGAAGATATATCATCAGTCTAAATGGAAGTTTCGACCAAAGATTCCATATAGGGTTCCTAAGGTGAAAAAGACAAGAAAGGCCAAATAAAGGAACACTCAAAGGATGAGGCGCGGTTATAGCTTTGAGCGTTGAAAGGTTATATGCTAAGGTTGGCTTAGAAGGTGATAATGTAGTTGAGAAAGTGTCAAGGGATAAGAAAAAGGAAAAGGCGGAGCCATAATTAATTGACTCACGCAATGAGGCAGGCTAATGATGCAGGTTCAAATCCCAGTCTAATTCTAAAGGTAGGGATGAGCATTGTAAATTCATCACTTGGACGATCGCGTTTTTCTCATGGGCCTATGCGAGCCTAAAAGACATTATCTGTATTAAAATGGTCGGGTCTCACAAGAGGTTGCCTATGTATCTATGATGGAATCAGGCCAGTCGTAGCTCTTAACACTTTAATTGGTGGCCGAGCATTTTGCTTGGAGCCATTTGCAATGGATAAGGCATTGATTTGGAAGTGGTCTTTGGAAGGGATGGATAGTGATGTAGGTTTGGTTTGGTTCAAAGAGGTCGAACCTCAAGGTGAGGTTTCCTACGTATCTTTAGCAGAATCAAACCATTTGTAGTTCAGGGTGATGAAAAAGAAGATGCCCTGACTTTTGCCTAAGTCGCCCTTTTGGGTTTTCGACCTAGCTGGCTTTGGTTTGTCTTTTATGGCTTATTGGGATGTGATATGGTTGTGGGTTGTGTGATAAGGTTTATTATAGAGGTATGATTTGGCTTGTAATGGTTTTTGGTTATGGAGGTCAAAGCCTTTTGGTTAAAGTTGGAGTTTTGGGTTGAAGGTTAAAGGTTTTGAAAGAAGTACATTTGGCAAAGCTATTGATGGGCTTATTTGCAACACTTCTTTTTTTCTCTCTATATTTTGCACTTTTTTTTCATCGTTTTTTGCTTTTGCTTTTTATTTTTTGCTTTGATTTTTTGCTGTTGCTCTTTTTTTTTTGCTTGCCCTTTATATTGAATGGTTGTCAAATGTATTTCCCGTGAGGTAGGTTAAAGGGAGAGGGATATTATGTATTTAGGTTGAAGTGGATGATAAGGATTAAAGAAAGGGAGGGATACCTCTTTTATGCCAATTGTGTTCATTGCCTTTATTAGATTAATCATGAGAATTATAAATTTATTTTCTTTTAAGGCAACAATCGTGATTTCCATTGATGTTCATTAATGCAAGGTTAGAGAATAAATAAATAAATACTCATTTATTGATCGAAAACTATGAGTACATGCTATAAGAGGGAAAATCCTATATTAGACTAGGCACATAAGAGAAATAAAACAAAAAATGAAATGCTAAGTCTAGACTCCTACGTTACGTAACGAGACAGCTTCGTTGTTTCGGTATTCATGAGGTCTCTTTCTAAATTAAAAGAGAAGAGGTGTAACTTTTCCATGCTGATTGAACCTAAGCGAGTCCAAATGTTTTAATGAGTGATTAGGCTCAGAGATATGTCTATTTCTATGACATTGAGGTCATTGTCTTCGACATTTTTCAGCAAATCATTCTCAATATGGATACCCATATCGTATACTCTTGTAAAGCTATCAAGACCCAAGTATTTGAGGTGGTTTTTGTATTTAGGGAGGAGGTTAGAAACGAATATTCGTACCAAGTCTTTTTTTGCAGGCCTTGATACCATATGGGTTGTTTTCTATCTTCATCTGTTCATGTAAAACCTTCATTTTCTCCTTGTTTAAGAACCTCGAGTTCTCTAAGGGAGGTTTACAGTTGTGCGTTCGATTCATATTGTTTCATGAAAGCAATAATAATGTCTTCCCAAGTTTCAATTTGCTTGGGGTTCAACGAATAGAACCAATTTTGGCAAATTGGGTCCAATGACATGAGGAATACTATTGGGTAAAGTTTAGGGTCAACTGATTTTATGATCATGGTTGCACGAAAGTTCCTTAGATGATACTTTGGGTTATCAGCTGGTTTGAAATTAGGGATGTCAGTTGCGGAGAATTTTCGGTGAGTTTTCCCTGTAGTTTAGTGTCATCAATGGGCTCAAAATAAGAATTGGTATTGGTTACCCTATGAACAACACTCTCCTATTTCTTGTTGAATCTAGGAGATTCACCAGACTCGACCTTCTCAAGTCTTATAGCTATTTTTTCCATCATAGTAGAAAGCTTGGCTAAAGCTCTAGCCATTTCAACGAATTGTTGCTCGGTATTCGATGAGTTACCCATTTCAATGTCTCTTGAATTCTAATGAAGACTTTTAGAGAAAGAAGAGGTGGATGGAATGTAGATTTTTTAAAAAGTAATTTTCAAAGTTTGAGCTTCTGAGACAAATTAGCATATCCTAAATGAATGATTTTTTTTTGGATTTTTTTGTTTTGTTTTTGGATGCAATGAATGACTAAACTACCTCTAGAATGCATGAATGATTGTTTTTTTTTGGATTTTTTTGATGCACCTAGATCACCTAACACATGTATGCATGACTCCTTTGGATGCACCTAGACCTAGTGCATTTATGCATGACTCAATCTATGCGTTCGAACCTGTAAAGGTTGCCTACATATCCCAAAATAGGGAATCAGATCGGTTGTAGTTCAGAACTACTAAATGTGGAATGCATGAGATGAAATGAGGATTATGGATGCAACGAGACTCTTAAATGCCTATGAACTCTAGTTATGCATGAAATGTATAAACGATGGGCTATGCAATACAAATGGATTCTAGTATAAATGCAGTTATAGCGGACACGAAATCCTATGGACTTTAGGTGCCTAGACTTCATAGACTTCTAATGACCTTAGAATTTTAGACTTGGTGAACTTTTAAGGATGCTAGACTCCTAATATGCATGAGACTCTAGTGGCCTAGACTCGTAAAATGGACGGAATTCTAATGGATTTAGACTCCTATTACGTGTGGAATTCTATGGATTCTAGACTTCAAAGATGGATGAAACTCTAGCGAATTTAGACTCCTATTATGCATGAAATTCTATGGATTCTAAACTCCTAAGATGTATAGACTCCTAATAGATTTAGACTCCTATTATGCATGAACTTATATGAATTTTAGACTCCTAAGATGGTAAGAACTCTAACGACCCTAGACTTCTTAGATGAGTGAATCTAAACGGGGTTAAGACTCGGAACTTGAATAGAGTTAGACGGGGTTAAGAATTCTAAATGAAGTGAAACTGGATGAACCAAAACATATGGGCTAGATGGAATTCTAATGGAGTTAGAATTCCTAAGTGGATGAGACTTCGACAACAAGATGGACACTAAAAGGAATCCTAAATGATGTACCTAAAAAGATGAGATGATATACATGGAAAGATTGGATAGAGAAAAAGGATGAATTTTCGAAAAAAAAAATAGTGATAGGAGATGGGATGAAATTTTGAAAAAGATAGGAGAAGAATTTTGGAAAAAAATAGGTGATAGAATTTTTCGAAAAAAAGGATAGGAGGAATAGTTTGATAAAAGATGGGGATAGAATTTTCGAAATAGATAGGAGATTAAATATTGAAATTATTTTTTTGAGACGAATTTTTTTTTTTTAAAATGGAGATGTTTTTTGTTGATGAAAAAGGATTAAAGGAGAAGAAAAGGAAAAGAAAAAAGGAATTCTAATCATTCTAGATTTTGGTAAGAATGCATTCACATCAATGTCTTAACAAGTCAAGAACATGCAAAAAGAATGCATTCACAAGCAAATTTCATATAACATGGATGCAAAGTTCTCAACCAAAAAGTCCAATTTTACGTTTCAACTATGGCCAGGTTTAGGTTAAGGCTGAAAAGGGTCCATAATTAAGAGATTAATCCCACTCTTCGTACCTTTACTTAAAAAGGTGGCGACGTGTAAGACGCACTCCAATTCTCAAGTCAGGAACAAGAGAACAATGCTATGGTTAAATAGGTTTGCTTATGACTAAGATCCAACACTATCACTTAGGAAGTTTCGGAAGGACAAAGCACAAACCCACGGGGGGTGGCCTCATACATAGAACATGCGCTAATGAGGCAAGGAAGATTTTTCTTATAGTGGCTTAAACAGTAGCCATGCATATGCAAAATAGTATGTTATTCAAAGGTATAAAAAGAGAATGAATCGTATTTTTCAAGTTTCACCCACTCATTTTTAAAAAATTAATTTTTTAAAATCCTCCACAGTGGAGTCGCCAAATTGTAGGCGTGATTTTATTCGCCTACGCGGTGTGAGCGCGTAATTGACTACCCATTGTTAAGGTTTTATTAAGTACGTTTTCAAAGTCGCCAACAAGTCTTTAAAGTAAGAATCATAAACCTAATTGGATATTCAAGAAAGTTAGGGACATCTTAGGGACTTATCCAATGTATATTTCCCCGTCATAACTCCATAGATGGTCAATGAACCAAAAATTGAGTGTGGGAGTGAGGGTACGAACACCGTCATGGACTACGTTCGCTCATTGCTGGCCTCAACTAAATATCGATTCATAGCAAATTTTTATGCAAAAGAATAACCACATAATTTTTTATGCAACCTAGAAAAGATTAGTCTAGGTTGGTTCATTAAACACATAAAAAGACTACCTTTTTAGTGATATGTCCATCAGCAATTAAATAATCTAATTAATGTGAGAACAATTTCTTAGGTCTTGATGAGCAATAATAACGTATGAGGTGATGAAAGTATAAGCAGGACGATCATAGAAAATACATAAGAAAATAAAAAAGGAAGAATGGAGGTTAGAATATACAAAAGAACCGGTTTTTATTAAAGATCTACATCATGAAAGAAAACGTTAGTAACTTCAATAGAATAATTAAGAGAGAAAGATTCAAGGACCCTCAAGAATATACCGGTGTGGCTAGAGTCTGAGGGAATAACAACCTTCGTGAGGAGCAATCGTGAAGCCTTTCAACAAACACTTGTGAAGATCGATCACAGTTATGTGTTTGCAAGTATGGGCTTATGTGTTTGTAAATATGTGTTTATGTGTTTGTAAATATGAAAGTATGGAAGTATGAGAATTTGAGAGTATTTTCGTTTTCAAATTAAAGATCGCAAATATTCGGGCGTCAAAAGAGTATATTTTTAAAGTGTCTTTTAGATCCGAAAATCATTAGCTTATTTATAAGAAAACTAAAGAAAAAATATATAAGAAAGTGCAGTGCGCTCAGCGCAAAAGATTGCGTAGGACGCACCACCACGTGTCAAGCGCACAGTGGTGCGCTGAGCGCAATCCAGCCTGCGCCAGACGCACCAATAATCTTGCCAGCCTTTTTTCAACACGGTTTTCTAAAGATTCTTTTTATCTTTAATCTTTAAATCCGAAAACCAGCTATTTTACGAGATAAAAATCTCATTTCAACTTAAAAATCCTTTACTTTAAAATAACTTTGAAAATATTTATTTATTTCTGAAAATCTTTATTAAAATAATAAATAAATACAATTTATTATCATGTATAATTAATTGGGATTTTCAAAGGATTGAGCTTAAAATATTTAATTTGTGGGCTCAAAATACAATTAATTATCATGAATAATTAATTGGGCTTTAAAATTGGATTTTGGATATTTAGTGCAAATAAATAAGCTTTATGCTTTAAAAACAGTTTTGGACCCGGCTATTCGGACTGCTCTCCCGTTGGGTCGGACCAATTAAGACCGTGATATGTTTCATCGTTGGGCCCAGGGCTGGGAATGAGCCATGCCTGCCCGTGAACAGTCCGAGCTCGGCTCGGTGAAAGCTCGGCCAGGGCTCGGCTCGCTAAGGCTCGGCTCGAGTTCGGGATCGGCTCGAGACCTAACGATACGAGCCACGAGCTAAGCTAAGCTCGGCTCGAAAAGCTCGCGAACGGCTCGAGTTATTTTTTTATTAGAAAAATATAAAAAATAGTATTATTATTCATTTATAAAAAAAAAGGCAAAACACTAAAAATATACTATATATTAAAATAGGGAAAAAATACAACCAAAAAGCAAATACTCTCACATTCCCTCAAAAAAAAAAGAAAAACAAATACTAGTGGCGCAACTTCCCAGTTTGAA
This sequence comes from Beta corolliflora, assembly GCA_947648045.1. Classification (NCBI taxonomy): domain Eukaryota; kingdom Viridiplantae; phylum Streptophyta; class Magnoliopsida; order Caryophyllales; family Amaranthaceae; genus Beta; species Beta corolliflora. The sequence continues at coordinate 4,273,375 of CANSZD010002921.1, read as the reverse complement.
GTTTGAACAAAACTTAAAAACATTACTCACCAAAACTCATTTGCCCAAAACCTCAAAAACTCACGAAAACCCTTAGGAGGCTAAACTCACAAAACCGAGTCTCTGACGCTGCTGCATATCACCGCCGCCGCAACATATCACCACCGGTAAGTCGCATCTCATCCTCTCTCACCACCGTCAGTTGGCCGCTGCTCAACTCGCACCTCTCACTCGCAAGTCGCACCACTCACCACCGTCGCATCTCTTTCCTCTCACTCACCACTCACCACCGTCGCATCTTGGGCTCTCATTCACTACCATCGGCACCTTCTGGAACAGCCATGGCCGGCGACCCACCAACAGGTATGAAATCTTTTAAAATCTTAATTTTTGTATCAATCGAACCCGAGCCTCGAACCTTAAACGAGCCCGAGCCTCGAGCCTCATACGAGCACGAACCTCGAGCCTCAAACGAGCTCGAGCCGAGCCTCGCATTCCATGACACGAGCCCGAGCCGAGCTCCATTTTTGAGGCTCGACGAGCCTCGATCTCGAGCCGCACCTCGTTTTCGAAACTCGAGCTCGAGCCGAGCCTAACACTATTCGGGCTCGACTCCGCTCATTCCCACCCCTAGTTGGGCCCTTAAATGGGGAGACACGATTATGTGTCTACACTTATGATTTCAATAAATACTGAGATATAAAATTGTTACCAACCTGGGAGTATGACGATTATCAGGCACGGGACCCAGATAACTCTGGCCGACAGCGTGCCGTTGTGGCGCCTCGCCTTTCTCCTTTTGTTTCCTCCATACTCCAGTGGCCAAGGGAGAAGATCAATATGCCGACATGTAAGTATGACAGCAAGACCGATCCTGAAGATCACATATCAACCTATCAAGGTCACATGTTGTTGTATACCGGAATCTATTCAATCTGGTACAAGGTATTTTCGTCAACCCTCTCTGGGTTGGCACAGACTTAGTTCAAAAGCATCACGCCAGGAACAATCTATGATTTCCGACATCTATCGGGAATGTTCATCATTCACTTCGTTATCAATAATATAAGGGAGAGGATGACAGGGGAGTTGATGTCGATAAAGCAGGGTGACAAGGAAAGTATGCGGGATTATATTAGTCGTTTCAACTCTAAGGTCATTACCATCCCTAACTTGCAACAAGTAGTTGTCCTAACTTTAATGACCTGCTTGAAAGAAGGAACTTCCTCCGAAGTTACTTGGGCCAGAAAAAGCGGCAACTACAAAACGATGTGAAGGTGATAACAAGAAGAAGGAGAAAGAAAATCACAAGAAAGACAAAAGATATGACAACACCAATAGAAGAGAAGAAAGCAATACCGTGAAAAAAGGCCAGACAAGTTTGATACGTATACTCCATTGACCATTTCTAGGTCAGAGTTATATGAGATTCACAAAGGGGATGACAAGTGACAAAGGCATAAGAAGATGTTCTACCAAGGTAGAGACCGGACCAAGTGGTGCGATATCCACAGGGATCATGGTCATGTTACAGAAGACTGTAAAGATTTGAAATATGGTATGGAAGATCTGATTTGAAGAGGATACTTCAGTCAGTATAGAAGTCAATCTGATCGAAAGAGGTTGTCTAGGGATGAAGATGGCAAGTTAAGAACAAATGTTAAATGTAGACTGACAGAAATACATGTTATTTCTGGTGGTCTTGTCCATGCCGGTAAAATCTATTGTGCCAAAGCTAGCTTGAAAGAGATTCGACACCAAGTCATTACAACAAAGTTAGTGGCCGGCACCCCTACAAATGCCAGCCGTGCTCTTCTCAACAGACGACACCGGGGGAATTGTATGTCTTTCCACTTGACGACCCCTTGGTAGTATCTTCAAATGCCTCGAATGCTTTGGTTCATTGAATCCTGGAAGATGGTTGTAGTTCAGCCAACATCTTATTCCTATGTGTTATTCTAGTATGAACACTAAACCAACTACAAGAGGGGGGTGAATTGTAGTTGAGGGGAAATTTTCAAAATATATTGCGGAAATAAAAACTAAGTAAAAGTAGAAAGAGACACACACACGATATTTTTACAAGGAAAACTTCCTAGGCCCAATAGGAAGAAAAACCTTGACCACGAGGGATTTTGACTCAAACTCTCTTTACTATAATAGGCCAAAAGACTCTATCTTTTACAACCTATTAACGGACCTTCTCTGTTCCTCTAGGAACTTGTTCCCGAATACCCGTCCACCCGGTTCCCCGAACCGATGACACTCACTTTGACTTCACTGACTTCTTCTCTTCTCTCTTTCTTTCTCTCTCTTGAATACAAGGATATTCTCTGAATTTTCTCTCACCAACACACTATGAATATTACAATAAGTATGTAGAATAAAAGAGGAAATTACAAGAAAAACTTTATAAGTATTGATCGACTTTTATGCTCGAAAGTTTTTAAGTTTTCTTCGAATTATCTTCCTCTTATATAGCTGCTGCAATTAATCTTCTTCTACTGGAAATATTATGCTCCACGTTCTCCTTGGTAAGTGCTTGTAATGGTGTGGAGATTATGACTTGATTTTCGTTGCACACACTCCATGAACATTGCAACGGGAAATAACAACCTCCAGTATCCGTTAATGGGAGCTTCTCCAGCGAGGTTGTTGGGTTTGTTGGAGAGCTTCAAGGAATTAGCTCCACATTGTATGCCACGCCTATTCCAACTAATTTTCAAGCACAAACAACAACAGCAACAAATATCTAGTAACTTGAAGAATCTTTTATTTAAAGATTTCAAGTAACTAGAACATCAAACATACCATATGATAAAATTCAAAAGTGCATAAACATAAATATATTGACTTAGATTAAATAATTAACCATTCTCCACAAGATATAAATGCAACATTAAACATTACATTATTTTTGGTATTTTATATTTTTCGCAAAATAAAAACTATATAGTATAACCTAATTATTTGACATCATCAAAACATGGAATACAACAATATTCCCCCTTTTTGATGATGGCAAATATAAGGCATATAAAAATATAAAATAAACAAATATTTTTAAAAGAAAGAAAAAGAAAACTAATTATAGCAAAAGAATCAAAAGCTAATGAGTTTAAAAAAATAACCAAAGATTAAAACATAAAACTAATACTAATCGAACTAGCACAAACATATAAAAACTAAGACTAATTTAACTAGTAAAAACAGAAATCAGTTTTCAAGACAAGGTAAAGAAAAATCCAAAAAATTTCACCTAAAAACAAAGAAAAATCCAAAAATCATCACCTAGAAACTAAGAAGACTAGAATTGAATTTTTATGTGCCACTCTACTTCCCCCTTTTGTCATCATAAAAAACAACTAAGTATCCAGCAGGACTCTAAGAGTGCATCATATACAACAATGTCAAGGCTTAGTAGCTCAAACACGCATCTAATAATACTAGCCATCCAAACATTTTAATGAGCAGATTAAGATGAGATCAATGCACATGGTCATGAGAAATGCACAAGCTGAGTTCATGATGAAGTGAAAAGAAAGGAAAGAGAACAAGAAGAGAAGTAAAAGAATAAGAGATAAAAAGAGATAAACAAGATAAACCAAAAAATTTATCACCAGAAACTGATGTGTGATTCACATCCAAAAGGGTGATAAAAAGATAATAACAACAAACCACCATTGTTTAATACAAGCTGAGTTCATGATGAAGTGAAAAGAAAGGAAAGAGAACAAGAAGAGAAGTAAAAGAATAAGAGATAAAAAGAGATAAACAAGATAAACCAAAAAATTTATCACCAGAAACTGATGTGTGATTCACATCCAAAAGGGTGATAAAAAGATAATAACAACAAACCACCATTGTTTAATACAAACCAAAAAAAAATATTAATATTGTTTCAACATATTATAGGAAGGAAAGGGGATTAAGGCTTGGAGGGCTTAGGGCGAACAACAAAAGAAGCGACCACAACATCAATCTTCTCACGAACTGCAGACTCTCCTTGCTTCACTGCTGCTAGGATCTGCTCCTGTTGAAGATCAACTCTGGCAATCCTGATTTCAACACCCTGGACTCTTGTGTGCAGGAGAGACATAGACTCCTGAATTGAATGTAGAATCCCATGGAGACCAATAGTGGAGAGAAGAGGAAAATCAACAGTCCTTGATCCTGAAGGAGCTTGATCCTCCTCCAGATCAATATGAATAGCACCCTGACCCTGTTCCTTGGGAGCCTTGGTCACAACAATTCTTTGGCTCTTCCTCACTGACCTAGGTCCTTCAGCACTGACCTCTTCCTCAAACTTCCTCTTGTTCCCAGTCTCTACCTTCCCTTTAGGTTCTGCCACCTCAAATTCTAACTTCCCACCCTGTACCCTCAGAGACAGCCTTGATGGAGTCTCTTTTGTCAAATAGTTATCAGGCTCTAGATCAAAAGAGGTACTGGAAGGGAGTTTGATTTAGTTCTTTTTGAGGATAACAGAAATAAGGTTGGCATACCCCACTTTTGTGTTGTGGGTGATGCAGTAGGAAAGGTGAGAAATCATTAAAGCAGGGAAGTTGATTTTTATATTCTTAGCAAGGCAGAACATTAAAGAAAGATCCATGAGGCTCGCTTGAGTCCTCTTGGAAGTCCTTGGCAAAATAAAGCGTGAAACAAAAATTTGTGATATGGAGAGAGATCTTTCTGATCTAGGGACAGGTCAGACTCCTTACCCCCAAAGTAACTCAAAATTATAGAGTTGGAAGCCCCATTAACATTCAACTTAGCCCTACCCTTGACATATTCATTGTACCCCTCAGTAGGTACCTCAAACCATTCTCCTAAGTTCTTTTCAGTGAACTTAACCAATTTTCCATTAACAACACTAATGCACATCCCTTCGTTATTTTCGAAACTAGCAATGAATACACTCATCTCACTCTCATAAAGACCCTCATCAAAACTTAACACTTTAACCCATTTTTAAAACTTAACAAGATCAAGAAACTGACCCCACTTAATTTTCTTGCACCAGGTGAAATCAACACAAAACCCAATGATATACTTGGAAGATTTCGTTTTCTTACCCCTTTTCGTAGGTACTAAGATTTCCTTTTCTTGCTCTGTTTCAGCATCATCTAAGTCATCTTCTTTCTTTGGAGAGAGCACTTCATTTTCCGCCGGATTTACTTGAGAACCCAGGGAATCTTCGTTGGAGTTGGAAGATTCATTCTCGCTTTCGTTGTAATCCACCAGAGGTGAAGATTTTTCAGCCGGAAAATTTTTGGTATCATCGGAGGATTTTCTTTTGGGAGCCATTTAGGGTTTTGGGTGAAGAAGATGAAGTTGTCAGATTTTTGTGAGTTAGAGAGAGAGAAAATCGGTTTTGCAGAGGTAATGGTTTTGGGTAAAAAGAGATGAATTTACCGTGTAAATTTTGGTTTGATTTGATGGGTTTTTATTTTGGGGAAGGTTTATAGGGGATTGTGAAAAGAAATTAAATGCGGCTTTTCCCTTCCTTCTTTAAATCCGGTGAATCATTTTAGTTTTAGGTTTGTACATGAACGCTGGTGAAGTGTTGCCACTAAAAATTTTGTGGGGGATGAATGAAGAAAGATAATAAATTGATGAAAAATAAAATCGAATAAAATGAAATAAAGATATTATTTACGTGGAAAGAAATAAAAGGAATAGAAAGTGTGAACTCATGCATGTTACATGTTCAAGCTATATGTACAGTAACCTTTTTATTTTTTTGCTCAAGTATATACATGGACAATAAGGGGAGTATTATGAAGACTAATGTGAGTCCTTTACAATGACTGTGTAATGTATGAATAAATTCACAAAATGTTGCTGGCCACTTAGTGTAATCTTGTAACTAAGGGTTTTATTTGAAGTAGCACACTTAATGAACTCTAATCATCCCTAGCTCTAAGCGAATTTTCTCAAATTTTTCTCTTGGAAGTGGTTTAGTCAATATGTCAGCTATTTGATTTTCTGTTGGACAAAATTCGACTTTAACAAGACCTTTTTCTACATTATCCTTAAGGAAATGATGTCTAATGTGAATATGCTTGACCCTTGAATGATGAATTGGATCCTTAGAAATACAAATTGCACTAGTATTATCACAATAGATAGGAACACATTTAAACTTAATGCCAAAGTCTCTTACTTGTTGCTTGATCCAAAGGACCTGGGAACAGCATGCAGCAGCAGCTACATACTCTGCCTCTGCTGTGGATAAGGCAACATTATTTTGCTTCTTTGAGCTCCAAGAAACCAAGCTTGTTCCTAGATACTGAACAATGTCTGATGTGCTCTTCCAGTTAACCAAGTCTCTAGCATAATCCGCATCCGAATAGCTTATTAGGTCAAAAACATCACTTCGAGGATAGAACAAACATAAGTCATCGCTTCCCTTCAAATACCTTAGAATTCTCTTAACTGCTGTTAAGTGAGATTCTTTGGGATTTGATTGGAATCAAGCACATAAACCAACACTAAAAGAAATATCGGGTCTACTTGTTGTAAAGTAAAGTAATGAGCCAATCATACCTCGATATTGCTTCTCGTTTACACACATACCATTTGAATCTTCATTTAACCTTGTTCCTGTTCCTATGGGAGTGTGGTTGGTTTTTGATTGTTCCAGTCCATATTTCTTAAGCAGTTCCTTGACATATTTTTGTTGATGGATCATTTCTTTATTTTTGAAGAAAGAAAATGGTGATATCACCATTGCTGCAGTTCATGTGGATGATATTATCATCACTGGTTCTAATGAAGTTATCATTGCTGCTCTCAAATCTCACTTGCATAACACATTCAGCATCAAGGATCTAGGTGTTTTGCACTACTTTCTTGGTATAGAAATTAGTCACACCTCTACATTCTTACCCAAAAGAAATTTACAAAGGAGCTCCTTACTGCTTGTCCTTTTGATCTCACCAAAGTTGTAGTCACTCCCTTTCCTCTAAATCTCAAGCTCTCATCTTATGACATTCCTTTATATGAAGATGCTGAACTTTATAGGTGTTATGTGGATAAATTGAATTTTTTAACTCACACTAGGCCTGACATTACATTTCATGTGCAATCTTTAAGCCAATTCATGCATAGTCCAAGGCTGTCCCATGTTCAGACCTTCACTTATAGTCTCAGATACTTACAACACAATGCTGGTCAAGGCATCTTGCTTAAAGATGTTGCTCAGCTCTCTTTGCAAGCTTTTAGTGACTCTGACTGGGCTGTTTTCCCTACAACCAGAAGATATGTCACTGGTTATGTCCTACTTTTAGGCAACTCTTCAATTAGCTGGAAATCCAAGAAGCAAAGCACCATATCTATGAGTTCTTTAGAGGCAGAATATAGAGCTATGGCTCAAGCTGCTAGTGAAGTTACTTGGGTGGTGAGGTTACTTGAAGAATTTGGTGTTTCCAACTTAAAACTCGTTGTTTTGCACACTGACAATCAGTCAGACATCCACATAGCTAAAAACCCCATATTTCATGAGAGAACCAAACATATTGAAGTGGATTGCCACTTCACAAGAGACAAGGTTCTAGAGGGTTTGATTTAGCTAAGTTATGCCTACTCACAACTAACTAACGGATATTTTTACTAAAATTCTTCCTAGTGCTCAGCATAACAATCTTTCTTCCAAACTTGGTATGGTTTCTGATTCACCCATCCTAAGTTTGAGGGGGGAGTATTGGTATATAACAGTCTTGTATTGGTATATAGCACTCAGCCGTTCCTAAATATTATTGGGCCCAGGGCGAAATTAAAAATATAGGCCCCTAATGCTCAAGAATCTAAAGGATACATACAATATAAAATCTCTTCCTTTCAAACAAGTCTCTAGATTCTTTAATTGACAAACTAATCATATATCCATATCCAATTCATAAAGACAGAAACCTAATTCACAAATCATCACTCATCAAATTACCAAATACCACATTTTGCAGACTGCCGACATACAATACTTGAAACTTCACATAATTACTTATTACAGTCCATAATTTGACAAAAAAGAAGTTGTCGATTGAAATCAAATACCTTATTGCACATAGTCAATCAAGAAATTATTGTACTACTGTACTAGTCAATTGCGAATCAATAAAATTCAGAAACCCAATTAAAATACTAATGAAGAGTAATCAAAAATAGAATTACAAACCTCATATATTGCTGAAATCTGAATCGTGATTAATTATAAGAAAGTGAAAATTGAGAACAATGGGCTCCTTTTAAATTGTGAGATATGGGGAGGCAAAAATGAGGTATTTATTGTCACATTTTTTCTTCTTCCCGTTGGACTTTCAAGGTTATAATTGGGGAATTTCATATTTTCAGTTAATTTGAGAGATTTGCAAGAGATTTTAGGGAGAAAAAATCGGAAAAATATAGATACATGACGAATTGCCATTGAATCAATGGATTATACTTTTCGTTTTTGCAACTGATTTTGGGGGTGGTTACTTGACACTGGGTTATAGGTAGAAGTATAATTTTTTTTTGAGTGAGAATGGTAGAAAATTTAGTGGCTGAATTGCTGAAAGTGCGGAGAAGGTTATAGGAAGTTTTAGGTTTTTCGTTCTTCCTTTCTGTTGATGCGCGTTTCTTTCTCTCTCTTTTTTATTTTTTTTATTTTTGCATTTTAATAAAAGGCCGAATTTTCAGAATTTTTGGGCCCTGGGCGGGCGCTCCACATGCCCTGGCCCAGGGCCGGGCCTAATAGCTGTGTGCCTGTGTTTGTCAGGAGGTTGTTAGTCAACTAAACCTCTTGTATAAATAACAAACAATGCTGTAATGTTGAATTCATTCAGTAATAAACACAAACACTTAATCTCTCTATTTTCTCTCTCTCTATTTTTCTCTGAATTTGAGATCTTAATCTTGAACTCTAACACAGTGACCGTCCACTACTTTATTAAAAGGAAGAAGCTTAGATAGATAGTTCATTTAGCCATTTTGACATGGTAAGAAAGATATTTTGGGGGGCCTTAAGCTTCTAAAACATGGCAGTTTTCGTGGCAATTAGAGTTGACATTTGTTAAAATAAAGAGTCTAATTTTAATAATTAGCGAGTGTTCTATTGGTTGTTGAAGTATGCTAGGAAGTAGGAAATTAACAATGCTATTGTCTCTGGTAGGAGCTTGGTTTTTAAGGTAGTTCAATGATTAGCATAAGCAAATGGACAGGGTTAAGGGTAAAGGAAACTCAAATTTCCATGGTGGGAGAGATGGATGATGAAGTCGTAAAAAGTTGCAGTGTTATTTTATCAACAATGTCTTGCAGACCAGATTATCTTGGAAAGATTTTTCCTGAGAAGGTCTAGTTTCAAGTTTCAACATAAAAGGTTGTCTGAAATTAAAAGATGTGCTGCAAGTTTGCAGATAATAAATCAGCTTAGTAGTTTATTAGAGTTGAACTTGAACACTGTGTTACTTGCAACTAGATATGGGAACATTAATATTAAACGATTACCTCCAGCTGATTACAATCATTTTAAAAAATTCTTCTCCGATCTTCATAATAATAGTAGCCAGTAGCCAATTATGAGTTGAGCTCTCCCTTGGACTGTGATAGCGGTGTGAAAGAGGTGGGGCTACCTTGCCTGAGCTTCCATGGTTACTAAGTTTCTAATTTCATTGTAAGTAATTATAGAAATTTTTCTTTCAACTGAACTCGGTTCCCCTATGCGTTATGAGGGCACTTTTTCTTACCTATCCTGATATCATGCTTCAAAACTTTCACAAGCTTCCATTTCTTTAGGCTAGAAAAGGGCTTTTAAATCGAAGTAATTGGATTGTTGTCCTTCCACTGACACCTAACCTAAGATTCCGTAATAAGTAGATACTTGTGCTTCTTCTTTCCGAGGTTCCCACGAATCTTTGGACAAAAGTTTTTCATACCAACTGTTGCAGATTTCGAACAAGTCTTTCTTCATATTTGAATGGAAGTGTTTTATCGTTCATAGGTTTACTTCTGTGAGCTGGATCCGGATCTCTGTTCTGTTATACAGTTGCTTGCCCTGTGAAATTCAACTGTTTCTTTTAGCTCAGGGAAGACCTGTTGAGTAATAAAAAAACCTACTCCCCTCGTCGCTAAATGTATGCCCGCAATGGTACATCTATGAATGCTTTACTGTTTGGAGAATAAGAAGCTGTAAGGGAATATCTCTCTCCATGTGAGAGTTTGGGGACTTTATTTTTTGTTTTTTGTGTAATTCAAGAAGTTGATTGGTTGATCGAAATTTGTGTGGGGTTGCAATAGATTACAGTACTTCGTTTACAATCACTTGAATTAAATCCAATTCTACTTCAAAACTACAAAGGATCGGTAGAACCCCCTTGTAGAAGGCTGCTTCAGACAACGATGTGAAAGACGGGGGTTTTCAGAAGTGTTAGATATCCTCAATGATCGTGGTTTTGTCATATTAGAATTGTATTTAATATTAGAACAGTTCTTTTGGTCTTGATTAACAATAATAATATATGAGTGATGAAAAGTCAAGCAGGACAATCAGGCAAGCATATAATAATATATTAAAAAAAATAAAAAGAAGGAAAGAGGATTAGAATGTACAAAGGAACGATTTTTATATTAAAGATCTACATCATGAAAGAAATAGTTAGTAACTTCAATATAAAAATAAATTTATTCAATGACCCTTAGGATTATATCGTGGCTTGGGTATGAAAGATTGACAACTTTCGGGACTAGCAATCGTGAAGCCTGAAAATATGAACTTGTATGAAAGTATTTGTTTCTATGTGTTTTTGTGTTGAAAGTATGAAAGTTTTAGAGAAAATTCGTAAGTGTTCGTGAAGTGTCGAAGTCGAAGTGTTAAAAGTGTATGAAAAACCCCTTCTTTAATTCGGAAAATCGAAGCCTATTTATAAGGAAAACGAAACTGCGGGTCACACGCTGGTTGCACCAGGCGTAGCACCATGCGTGACGCACAATCACACGTGTCAGGCGCACATTGGTGCGCCTGACGCACCATGACCAATCAACAGCGCCCACGTGGCACACGCTTTAAAAAAGATTGAATTGACAGCCTATGCATCGCACAGAGGAATGCGCGAGGCGCACGACTCTGTGTGACACACATGTCCAGATGTCAGGCTTGTGCGCTTGGTGCACGACAGTGTGCTAGGCGTACGCTGGTGCGCTAAGCACACCGTCTTGCTTTTGACACGTTTTGACAGTTTGTTTTTGTAAAACGCGTTTTAAAGATTTTCTTTTATCTTTTAACTCCAGAAATATGATTTTACGGGATAAAATCCGATTTTAATTATCAAAACATCTTTGAAAATATTTATTTTATTTATATAAAGAAAGTAATTATTATTAAACAATCAATCGGGCTTTTTCAAAGAGGTGGGCTCAAAATACAATTAATTATCATGAATAATTAAGTGGGCTTTAAAATACGACTTTAACGCTTTAAAAAATAATTTTGCGATGGCTTTTCGGACTGCTCTCCCCTTGGGTCGGACCAATTAATACCGCAGTTTGTTTCATCATTGGGCCCTTAAATGGGGAGACATGATTATGTGTCTGGAGGTACCATATGAATTGTAAAAATTATATTCTATCATATAAACAAGTCCACATCACAAGATTATTAGGTAGAATTTTCAAAAACATAAAAAAAGAACTTATGCCATAATTTTTCATAAGATGACTATCATATAAGATAGTTTTCCTAAAAAACCTGAACAAATTATCCTCACATTCGGCCTTTTTTTTTAAAAGATAAAATCCTCACACTTGGTGTTACTGTTAGCCCTATACTATGATCCATATTTGAGGGAGAGTATGATATGGATAAGAACTCTTACCTGCAATATTCGTTAAGAAAATCTTCAATATCAACAATCAAATACTTCAATATCCAAATCCCAATTGTAGAATACCCTTAACAAACTGTTTCTTTTTCTTCACTCCTCCCCCCACCCCCGAAAAAAGAAAATTTGACTGTTGATATATGATATGATCCAAGTTTTGTACATCAATAGCTTTTTGTAATTAAATTGCAAAAAATAATCTTAAGTGTATTATGCGCATGTACATCCGAATATCTGATAATTTTTTTAATATTTAACTATCTAGCTTATTGCTTGTATTTTTTTCCTTTTATTTTTCACTTATCTAATTTAAAACCTCAACCCTCACGATATCGCATTAGACCGTCTTTCTTAAAACTTTACGCTTTTTCTTTATTTATAAAAGAAAGAGACGTTATAACTCAAGTAAAATACTGCCGTCCTCGTCCTTGTGCTTCGTCTTCTGTGTCTCCTATCCTATTCTTGGTGGAATTTGTATATGAATACAACAACGAAACATTCCTGCTTCCCATCCCCTGCATACATCACCCTCCCCTCACTTTCTTCCCCTGTCTCTCTCTCTCTCTCTCTATTCGCTGGAACACAAAATCCAACACCTTTTTATTTTACAATTTACCCACTCTGTAATCTTAATCCCCTCTAAGTCAACTCCCACCCCCTTTATATATTCTTCTCCATAACCCACCAAAAAAACAAAAAACAAAACCCACTCTACTCCCAAAAAAAATCCACTTTTCCAATTTTCATATGATCCAATAATTTGTAATTACCCATGTAAAAAAATCAAGCACAATTGAGAAATTTTGAGTTTCTTTTTTCTAAAAAAAGTTTCTTTTTCTTTTGGTGGAAAATTTTTTGTAATGGTTGTGAACATGATTAAGTGGAGGCCATGGCCTCCTCTTGAGTTCAAGAAATTTGAGGTTAAAATTGTAATCCGTTCTATAAATGATTTACATGTAGTTGTTGAAGATGATGATGAAAAAATTAAGGGGGTTGTTTTTGATGGGTTGAGTAAATTGAAGGTGGATTTTAAGTGGAAAGGTTGTAAAACAAATGGGTTTAGATCATTGAAGAAGAAGAGTGTGAAGAAAAATAGTACAAGTAAACTGGAGTTGGGTCAAAATGGTGTCGTTCAATGGGATGAAGAATTTATGAGAGTTTGTGAATTTCGTGGGTCGAAAGATAATAAGATGGAGGGCGTTTTTCTTCCATGGGAAGTCGAATTTCTCATCTTCTATGTGAGTGTTTTTTTTTCTCTCTCTATATATATATATATAATTTTTGAAGTTAAGGATAGTAAAGATAATTGCTTTGGGTTGATCTTGAATTAGAGTTGACTTTTTTGATCAATTATGTGACACCTGGGTTTCATAAATGCTTTGATTCTGTTTGAGTGACAGCTATTGTTGCATGCGTTTTTTTGTTTTTGTTTTTGTTTTGGGTACATGAGAATACGTGATCATGTCTTTTTTCTTGTTATTGGATTTGTTTTTAATCAGATTTTGACCTTGAGGAGATGATCACCGGATTGTATTTTCATTGTAACCTTAAGTACTAAGGACTGTTCATGTTTTTATTGCGTTAGATTTCGGATTTCGGATTTCGGCTGTTGAATGCAAATTTAACTAGAGCTAACAGAATTCTTAATATGCGGAAAAGTGGTTAACATGCCTTATCTTTAGAATCGGAGGAAGTTCGCTTTAGTGAACGGTGTTGTTATTGATTTATGATTTTATCCTTGAATTTGACTATTTGGTTAAAGATGCACAATATTGTTGTATGCTATGAATTGAGTGAGTGAATCTAAGGTATATTTGCTTATTGATACATTTGTATTAAGGGTGTTTATGCCATGTCAAAGCTCTATAAGATTTTGGCATGGCGATTTTCATTTGATATTTTGGCTCAATGGTCAATTGGTCATTAATTAATTGATTTTCTTGGCTTTATGCCATTGTAGTACAGAGTTAGTTTTGTTGCTTGAGTTGCTGATATTATCTTTCGTCTCTTCATTAGAATGCTGTTATTACACCTCATTGCTCTTTCAGTTTTGAGAATGGTCTGGGTTTGCAAAATACTTGATTAATCTGAAGTTGGACTGATCTGTTTCTTATTATTTAGGGTTCGGAGAAGCGAACAAAGAAGATGGCTCCTTTGACAGCACCTGCAGTATTGAACCTTGCTGAGTTTGTTTCTCTGGAAGACGTGAAGGAGCTTGACATCAAAGTTCCTCTGTCGATCCTCCATTGTGGTTTCAAGTGCAGTCCCTCTCTTTGTGTAAGCTCCTCTGCTCAGTTTTCCCCTCTACTTTATGCTTCATAGGTCTCTACATGGTTTTATGGTCACATGATTGCATTTGGGTGTTCGTGGTATATTTGTGCATTATTATTCACGATATTTATGTATCGTGTAGGTTTCTCTTAGCTTGACGGAATTGAAAGCTACGCAAGAACTTTCAGTTGAAGTGCAGAGACCAATAATGTTTGCTCCATTATCGCCTTGTTTTGGTGCTTCTCCTCTGATAAAGAAAGATGAAGCTTCTGCTTTAAAATCAAGTCTAAGAAAAGTCAAAAGCTTGACAGATTTTGTTTCATCTAGAAATTTCAAGAAAGCATTCAGTGGAGAAGGTAGTACTGACAGTAAGTTCTCTACTGGAAGCGACGGTTCAGAATACAATTACCCATTTGACACAGACTCATTAGACGATACTGATGAGGGTGAATCAGAGGAAACTAAAGAGGATGTTGAAGTTCAAAACTCCTGCAGTTATGGTACTTTAGTCCATGCCAACTTAGCTGGAGGAGCACTTGACCTCAAAGTCAATTCGGAGGTCGATGATTTGGTTTACTACAGTAGACATAAACAACATGTGGACAGTTCTACTCAAGATTTTGGCACATCGGTCTCTGAGCAAGTGCCGATGCAGAGTCCTAAATTTGGATTTTCATGGACGAAAGGAAAGTTGAGCTTCAAATCTCACAGGGTCAAAGGGGAGCCATTGCTGAAGAAAGATAACGGTGAAGAAGGTGGAGATGATATTGACTTTTATCGCCGACAGCTCTCTTCTAATGAATCTTCAACGGTATTCATTCAACTTAAACTTGTCATCTTGGTTTTTAAATTCTACCTTTCTGTGTTAAGGCTCTGTTCACTTCACCTCATTTTACTGAATTAGAAATATTTTTTACTCATCAAAACTGATTTTTACTGATTTTTGCTGAATAAAAGTGAATTCTGATGATATCTAGTTTATTCCTCTTATGTAGTTTACTGAGTTTTACTGATTGAGACTGATGTATGCTGATTAAAACTGATGGTTGCTGATTAGAACTGATTTTTGAAGATGAAGTGAACAAGTGCTTTTTTCCGCTTTATTCTTTAGAAACTGTTAAAGTTTGGATATGGAAGTTGGTTCCTGAAAAAAGGCTTTCCTCCCATGTCATCGTTCCAAGTTATTGATGCCATGCATAAATTAGAATTGGTCAAGAACCCTGATTAATTTCAATGTCTTGCAGCAATTTGGAGGTTCATTGGGAAATGGATCATTCATCTCCGAATTTGGGGATGACAACTTCGCTGTTGGTAGTTGGGAACAAAAGGAAATACTGAGCCGTGATGGGAGCATGAAGCTTCAAACTCAAACTTTTTTTGCTTCAATAGACCAAAGAAGCGAAAGGGCAGCTGGTGAGAGTGCCTGCACTGCTTTGGTTGCTGTTATTGCTGATTGGCTCCACTCGAACCATGGGGAAATGCCTATAAAATCTGAATTTGATGGCCTCATTCGAGAAGGTTCCCTTCAATGGAGGAATCTCTGTGAGAATGAGGACTACCGGGAGAAATTCCCTGACAAGCACTTTGATCTCGAGACTATCGTTCAGGCCAAAATCCGTCCCCTCTCTGTCATCCCGGAGAGTTCTTTTATTGGTTTCTTTCATCCCGATGGATTGGAAGAGGAGTGTTTCGGCTTCCTTCAGGGTGCCATGTCATTTGATAATATATGGGATGAGATTTCCCGGGTGGCATCGGAACAGAACAGCAACAGTGAACCTCTGGTGTATGCTGTGAGCTGGAATGACCATTTTTTCATCCTCAGGGTTGATTGGGATGCTTATTACATCATCGACACTTTGGGCGAAAGGCTTTACGAGGGATGCAACCAAGCTTATGCTCTAAAATTCAACCGTGACACATTCATTGAAAGAATACCTTGTCAGAAAACTCCATCAAAGGATGGAAAAACCACCACAGACAGCAAATCTACAAAACTGGAGTCTTCTTCATCAACACAACAGCTAGCTTCAGCTGATAAAGACTTAGAATCCGATGTACAAGAATTAGAGAAAAACGAGGAAGAGGTGGTGGTCTGCAGAGGTAAAGAATCTTGTAAGGAGTACATAAAGAGTTTCTTGGCTGCCATTCCAATAAGGGAATTGCAGATTGACCTGAAGAAGGGATTGATGTCTTCAACCCCACTTCACCACCGGCTACAAATAGAGTTTAACTTGACTAAACAGTTTTCCCAAGTACCTGCCCAGTATATAGCTCCAGAAAAGGCGGATGATATACTGGGATTCATGGCGGCTGATGTACAGGCATCAATGGCAGTTGATGTACCAGCAGAAGCAATAATGGTGGCCGATAAACTGGCTACAAGGGCGGCTGATGTAGAGGTATCAATGGCAGTTAATAAACCAGCCGAACCAATAATGGTAGCTGATAAATTGGCTCCAAGGTCGGCTGATGTACCAGTGTCAATGATGACAGTTGCTGTTGCATAGAATAAAACTTTGTGAAGGGCTTATACAATGTTCATTCTAAGTTCTAACTATTTCTTCTTAATTTTTTTGGGGGGTTTAAATTCTCTTTTTTTTTTTTTGGGACATACTTCTAGTAAACGATTCCAGAGTGTAATTATTCTACTAAGTTGAGGAGGCATAAATGAAAGCCCCTCTCCTGAATTTGAGTCCTAAGTGTCTTCGCCCTCTGAAGAGCAAGGGTGATCTTTTTCACTTAGAAGTACAGAGTTGAAATGTTATGCCAACTTATAACATGATAATAAGGTGTTTCTGTTTTTTGTCTTAATTTGCTCTTAATTCTATTTCTTTGTTTTAGTATTACTTTTAAGAGTTAGTTTTGCGTGGACCTAGTCCACAATAATATTATTGTGGACCAAAACCACTTATTTAACATAGTGACCCTTTTTTCCATATAGGAACATTTTCAAATTTTAAGTTACACTGTACAGTTACTATCTACTATAGTGACTGTTTTTTTTAATATAGTAACTCTTTCTCACATTAGTTTATCATGATGAAATTTTCACTTTGTGACATAGTAACCTTTTTTTTCATAGTTAAACTTCATAATTTATATCTATTCATCTTTTATATTTATTTTTTATATATAGTGATTCTTTTTTTCCATAAATAACATGAATTACCATTAGGTCCACACTAATTTAGTGTCGACCAAGTCTACTACTTTTAATGACCTTTTATCTTGATTGAATAGGGATCTTCAAATGTTGAAACTGAAAATAAATATATTAAAGGGAAATTCTATATGATTACCATGTGTTTTGTAAGATTTAAAATGGCGATTTTTTTTAAAAATTCTGGAGGGTGACTCTAAACTTTGTATAAAGTAAATTGTGTTGCCTTATCTTTGAATCCGTTAACAAACCATTATCTATTAAGAAAAAGTGCTTCTTTTGAAAAAAAAAAAAGACTTTCCCTTTTATGTATATTTTCAATGTAGTGGGATCTCTCTAGTCTCTCCTAAGCTCTAATCTTCATAAATAGCTGTTGAACATCTTCATAACTGCACCAGAAAAATGGGTGCTTTTGACGAGGTGTTCAGTGACTTTGATGAAGTGGCAGCTAATTATGAAAATTAGAGCTAGGATATAGATCCGGCAGCTAATAATAATATTAATAAAATAATGACGATGATGATATAATATCAAGAAATCAGTTATATGAACGCTCCATATAACAAAAAAAAGAAACGAAGAGTCTTCTATGGTTTCTCCCTCCTTAAAGGGGGGGGGGAAAAGAACTCCATTATTGATCGTCCTTGGTAGACACGAAAAGGATAAACTCTACCAAATTCTCCGAAACAAAAAAGCTTGCAAACAAATATACATTTGCATGTTAAATACTTAAATTGCATGGAAGCGCAACGACAAGAAAAACAAATGAAGCAAACACGTCGGTACAAAAGGTGAAGGACAATGGATGCGAAGATTGCAAAAAAGGGACAAACAAGATTGTATAGAGAGAATTGCAAGAGGAGATTAACATTTTGTGTTATTTGATGTTTACTTAAACAAAACTAAGTTACAAATTATACGACTTTGTTAAGAAATATTCTCTCCGTTTCAAAATATAGTTTTCGTTCCATTTTTCATGGTCAAACTTTGAATCTTTGATTAATTATTCTCATTGATATATACAAAAGAACATACTCATGTGTGATCTTGTTAGATTATTATTCTCAATGTGTAGTTTTATACTCATGTGTGATCTTAGATTGTTAGATTTTGAGCGATTTTGGGGTTGGTTTCTTATATAATTAGGATTATTAGGCTCCATAATTATAAGAATTTTAAAATAAAAGAGCAATAGAAGAAGAGTTAATGAAATAAATTAGAACAAGTAGAAGAAATTAGTGAAGGAAGATGGAGAAAATTTAGTGTGTCCAAAATATAGCAAAATGGGTCTCTATTTATAGAGCTCGAAAAAATAAAGCCGTTGGTATTTTTTTTTTTTTGATTTGTATTTTTTATAATATAACCGTTGCAAAATTTACAACGGTTATATTTTTATGCCCAATAGGAAACTGCCATGTGGAAAGGGCGACAAATGTCACGCGCCTATTCGTTTGGCGTGTCAGCGCATCAGTGCTGACAAAGGTAATTTTTTTTGCCTTTCCAACAGCCAAAACGCTGCGTTTTGACTGTTGGAGAGGCAAAAAAAATTAAAAAATGTCGAATCAAGCAGTGGGTCCCACTCCCACGCCTGATCATGCTTTCAATCGTGGGATACAAATTTTTTTTGCCAATCAACCAACAATCTTATTCTCAATCACCACTAAGGGAGCCCATTTAAGATCAAGCACATAATCTTTCTTTTTTTTTCACCATTAAGGATGCTCTAATATCAACTTTTTATAATTTTTATTAATACGTAATTAAAGATATTAATGGTTAAAGATACATATTGGAGACCGTTCAAAAAGATATTAGAACTATATTTTGGGAGGGAGTACTACCCAATCTATGATTGAGTCCGTTTTTGAAGAGACGATCTCACGTTAGTGTTAAAGTGAGACCAGCTGATGTCATGCTGACATCACGCGCGTGCATCATACCAGCACCTGAATTAGTTAAGCGCTTGGACCTATTAGTTATGCTAGTCTTAAATTATTTCTGGATGAATTAGTTAAGTGTTGAAGTATATTAGTTTAGCGGTGAAGTATATATTAGTTAAGCGCTGAGGTATATTAGTTAAGCGCTGAGGTATATTAGTTATATCATAAAAAGCCAGATTATAACGCATTTTATTTGTTCAATCACAACAATACCACATAGGTACATGTGCAAAATGTAGACTAGATTTGCAAACAGCGAAGTGTGGAAAATATAAATGAATAGAGAAATCTCTAGAGCAGTTACAAACAACTTAACGCCATGGCGATATGAAACCACAAGAAAGCTCTACAATCTCATTCTCAAAAGTCAAGATAATGAAGATGCAAGAAAGATACCGCAAGAAGTCTACAAGAATACTGCTGCAAGTATAACCAAACTCTTAACTACAAAACCAATTATAGAAGAACAATGTTCATCAAGTACAGCTACATTGGTTATTTTAGACTCGGATTGTACAAAAACAAATTAAAGAGAAGAAAAGTAATTTCAAGAAGACTCAAAAAACAAATTCCAAGAACCAAACTGAAATCGGTACAATTACTCCAAATGTTAGGTTGTTTTAAGTTCTTTTTTCAGGTTGTCTTTTGTATTTGACATTTTAGATTTATAAAAAACTTATTTCTTCGTTTATATTGGAAACTAAATAATGCTCAATAGATCTTAACTAATTACTGAACAACACTAACTAATGTACTGAATATTGATGGTTAGGTCTGAATTCTACAACGGAGCTCTTAATGAAATTTGTTCTTGAGCCAACCCTCTTAGTCGTTATTGGCTCGAAGCTCTTTTTTTTTTTTCTATGAACAGATTTATATCATATAATTATGTGTGAATCTGTATTGATGCTTTATTACATTTTATTTTCTGAGATGTTTCAAAGACCTTACATATTGGAATCATATATCTTTTCTATTCTATTCATTTTTTTTTCTTTCTCTCAACTTTCCATTTATCCGTATTCTTTTTTATTTATTTTAATTTTGTTTTGTTTGACAATAAATCGAATTAATTTTAATTGTTAACTAAAAAATAATGTAAGTCTACATATAGATTACCAGCTCTAAACTATTGTGCCAAAATGCTTAACTAATTCGCCAATATATATTATCGTGAGAATTTGTGAGACGCGAACACGCAGTCTGTTTTTGAAAAACATATATCTCTTCTATTTGGGCCGGTCTCACGTTAAGACTAACGTGAGACCATCTTTTCCAAGAATTTGTGTTTATGATTATAAGAGTGTAATGGAGATATACAAAGACATTCGGGAAACTTGCTGTAAAAGCTAAAGTAATGCCTAAATTTAAAGGGCCAACATGGATAAAAGGTCAATCAGACTACGGTTTTTTCACCATATACCCCCGACAAATTGGAAAGTTCACCGTCAGAATCCCCAACCCAGAACAAGAATCCCCGTCGTCTGCCCAAAACCGAACCCCCTCCCCTCTGTTTTCGAATTTCTAGGCTACGAGGGAGGGGGAGTTTTCGAATTTCAGGGGGATTTTGACGGTGAACGAAGAGGGGGTACGGGATTTCGACGGTGAACGAAGAGGGGGTACGAGATTTCGACGGTGAATGAAGAGGGGGTAGGAGATTTCGACGGTGAACGAAGAGGGGGGGGGGGATTTCGACGTTGAACGAAGAGGGGGTGGGAGATTTCAACGGTGAACGAAGAGGGGGTGGGGGATTTCAACGGTGAACGAAGAGGGAGTGGGGGAGATCGACGGGGAAGGGGAAGGGGAAGAGGGAGATCGACGGGGAAGGGGAAGGGGGGGAGGGCGGGCGATGGAGGGGGAGGGGTTGCGGTGGTGGAGTGGAGGGGAGGGTGGTGGGGGTGGGTGGGGTGGGGTGGAGGGGAGGGGAGGGGAGGGGGAGGGGTGGTGGGATGGGTGGGTTAGGGTTTGGGGGAAGGGAGGATGGGTTGGGGTTTAGGATTAGGGTTATAATTAGGGTTAGGGTTAGGTTTAGGGTATTAGGATTTTGGGGTTAGTGGTTAATGGTGGCAAAATCGTAAATAAAGCTAACGGTGAGTTAACGACAGTTAGCAAAAGGGTATATGGTGAACGTTTTCGAAAACTCAGGTGTATATGGTGAATATTTGAAACATTGAGGGTATACGGTGAATTTTTCAATTTGTCGGGGGTATATGATGAAATAACCGATCAGACTAATGAAACTACAACCAAAAGGATCCCGAGGCATCGTTGGGATCCAAAGACTAATTATAACTCTTGAAAGCAAAGAAAGTATTTTCAAAATATAGGCTGTAGTAAAATTTTATAATTTCCAATCAATTCATTCAATCTTTCCTTTTCTAGAGGCCAATTTCTTATAGTTGAATTATGTTTATCTTTTTGGTTCTTCTCCCGGATAAGAATGAACTTCTGAAATGACGCATTCTTCTCTCACCCTCAAGTGTTTTCAACCAATCTCTTGTTCCTGGAATATAGTACTATAGTAGTAGTATATTTTTTCGCTGCGTATTAACTATTAAGGTTGTCATTTGGCTCCTTGAACAGTTTTTAAGATACTGTACAAAATTAACCATCAATATTTTGGATATAAATTAATAAAAATTGCTCTTTGGGGTTAAAATTTTGCTTACCATCACCCCTTCCTCCTAAGGAGTCTAACCTTCAAACTTGGTTTGTTATACCTATTAAAGGTGTCAGTTGAGTAGAGTCCTTCATGTTAGTAAAAAAATTAATAAAAATTACAAAAAGTTTATATTTAAAAATAACCAAGCAAGACTTGACCTAGTGGTAAGGTTTGGTCTCATGAATTCAAGATCATGGGAACAAATCCCCCCAGGGGCTCTTTTGGGGGTGATTCCCTTACTATCCCCCCTTCCTCCCAAGGAGTGTGACCTGGAAACCTGATTGGTTATACTTGCGAAAGACAGTCTTTTATCTTTAACAAAATTAATAAAAATTACAAAATATTTATATTTAAAATATACACATTACTGTGAATCTAACAATTATCCTCGATTATATTTTTTTTTGTATATATTGATCAAATTAATGAGGTCTGGTTTCGAAAAAAATGAAAACTTTACTTTGACAAAGAGGGAATATTACTTTAGCTTAAATATATTTGTCAACCATTTTTAATAGAAAAAATTGACAAGAACAATCTCAACTATGGGCATTCCACCAATATCAGTCCCAACTTTTGGTTAATCCTCATCGATCCCAACTTTGGGGTTGTTACAAAAATGGCTCAGGTCAACCAATAACCAGTCAAACATGTTTAAAAACATGTTGACTTTTTCTTTTCGAAGGGGATTTCAAGGACAGGGGAGGGAGTGGCATGGCAGGGGGATTTGAGGGCAGAAAAGGGGGTTTCGGTGGCAAGGGAGGTGTTGGCAGGGTAAGGCAGGGTTTCCAGGGCGGGAGAGGGGGTTTCGAGGGTAGGGGAGGTGGTGGTAGGGCGGGGAAGGGGGTTTCGGGGGTAGGGGAGGAGGTGGTAAAGGGGGAGGTGGTTGTTGGGAAAGGGAGGGGATTTCAGGAGCGCGGGTGGAAGTGGCTGGGTAGAGGAGGGGGTGGCTACGGGTAGCAGAGGTTGCAGAGGTTGTGGTTTCGAACGTTTTACCTGCTGTAGTAGGTCATTAACTTGCTAGGCTCATTTTTGTAAATACATACCTCAAAGTTGGGACCGCTGAGGATTAATCAAAAGCTCGGGCTGATATTAGCGGAGCGCCTATATTTGGTACTGTTCTTGTCAATATTTCCTCTTTAATATTGTAATATATATTAGTACATGATGTTATATCTACTTTTAGTAACATATATCATTTGTTCCTTTTTGTTATTCTTTCTTTAAATTATATGGTCTTATAACCTTTGACCTTTAATATATTAGTGATAGAAATAATTTGCATTACAAAATGATCATTGACCCATTTGTTTACAAAATTATTTTTATAATACTAATGTTATGACATGATTTTTTTGCTAGTTCTTGTCTACTGGTTATGTCGAGATCATATGTCGCCAGTATACAATTAATACTATAATAGGGGAGAATAGGGGTGTAAGTGGATTGGACTGGATTGGACTTTGCCAAATCCAAATCCAGTCCAAGGTTTTTTGGACTCGAGAAATTGAGTCCAAGTCCGATCCAAATATATTTTGAGTCCAGTCCAGTCCAGTCCGATATTTTTTTCTCGAGTCCGAATCCAGTCAAGTCCAGTCCGATTATTATATTTTTTTTTCTCCGATTTAGATTTAATGATTCACAACGTTTTCTCATAATTGAATTTGAAAAATTAAGCTCATTATATACATTCCATAAAATAAGTCATATACATCTTTTATATTATATATATAAATACTAAATATATATACATTATATATATTAATGTTAAATATATATTACATATAAAAATATTTTTGGACTGGACTGGACTTATTGGATTCTAAAGGGGTGAGTCCAAATCCAGTCCGGAAATATTTGGACTCGAAAATTTGAGTCCGAGTCCAGTCCAAAAAAATTTTAGTCCAGTCCAGTCCGACAAGTTTGGACTGGACTGGATTGGACTCTGGACTTTTCGCAATCCGCTTACACCCCTAGGGGAGAATGGAGATGTGTTTCCAATTCAGCATGATTATTGTTATCCATGGAGCACGTTCGTAGGTGGTTCCACAATAATAGGAGGCACTCTTCCATTATTTAACCACCTAGAGACATGGAGTAGAGGATCCTAACTAAATCCAAAAATCAAGGCATGAAGGCATCTAAGAATTCCCATGGAATTTAGCCATATAAGGAACAGGATTATTGAAGGAAGGACACAGAGCATTCACCAGCAAACCCAATATTCTCTAAGTTATTTTCCATAATTAGAAATCTCATTCAAGTGTAACTAGAGTAGCAGTTCTTTCATTTAATCTTCAACTATAAATTGGTGACTGCACTTGGCAACGAATACTACTTAGTAGATTGGTGGACTCATTGCCCACCCGCGGTTTTTACCCACCTTCTTTAGGGTTTTCCGCGTCAACATCTCTTGTGTCCCTTCTATTTTCTTGCTCTTATTTAATTGCATATTCATTTGCATCATCATCATCATGCATTAGTGTAGTCGTTCTTGTCCCAAGTCAATTGACGATGGTCATGCTAAAATTGACATAAACGATTTGGCGCCGCCGTGGGGAAATGACTAAATTTTAAAAATCCCATTCGGATCTCGAACACTATTCAACAAATGGCCTCATCTGGTTTTGAAGTTGCCGCTCAATTTTATCATTAGGAAATGAAAGTTGCCCTTGATAATTTGAACTCTAAAGTAGCCGCTATCCGTCAAGAGAACGAGTGTCTCAGTCAACAAAATGATAGAATGGCAAGAGAATTTCTAACATCACATCACGTCCTAGAAGATATGAGGTAAGAGTTGGAGTCAACAAAGTCTTCGTGTCACATACCTCGGAAACCTGCAAGACGTACCATTTATGATGGATCTCGACGGCAACCTATGGTCGACACCAGAGTCGACACCCTAGAACAAGCCAGGATCCTCGCGATTTCCTGAAGTTGAAGTGCATGAAGATAAGGATAAATCTACTAATGATGAAGAGGATGCCGAAAGGGTCCCAAGCAAGGTTATCCAA
This sequence comes from Beta corolliflora, assembly GCA_947648045.1. NCBI lineage: Eukaryota > Viridiplantae > Streptophyta > Magnoliopsida > Caryophyllales > Amaranthaceae > Beta > Beta corolliflora. The sequence continues at coordinate 4,248,497 of CANSZD010002921.1, read as the reverse complement.
CCCCTTAAAAAGAAGCAAGAGTTGACGACATTGATTTTGAGTTTCACTGATTCAGGTTAACGACGGAGATGACGACCAGAGCAATGATCTCGTCGCTCGACGACTGAAGCAGTTGCAAAGTGAGAATAAACTACTCAGGACGATGTTGACCAAGGTTTTAGGCGCCCCGACTCCAGTGGAGACCAAAGCACCTCAAGGTTACGTTGTGGATCCGAAAGAGGCTCAATGTTTCCGGTATGATACCACTTTATGACAGGACTACCGATCCTCATGAGCATGTCACCAAATACAAGCAGAAGATATGGTCAATCTCCATTCCTTGGAATCTGATGGAAGTATGTAACACCCCGACAATTCTCTATTTTCCAAAATACCTTTTTAATATAAAACTTAGAGAATTATCAAAGCATTATCTCCAGTGTGATAACGTATTGGCTTATTCAGAATTTTGCAGCGGAAAATAATAAACTTAGTCAACCAAAAGTCAACTCTAAAACCAAAGTCAACCAAATTAAAACAACTATAAAGTATAAAAGCAAAATTGGCCTCAACACTACAAACTATGGCGCGGGTGCACCCAGCGCCACCAACTTTTACTAGTAACCAAAACACCACAAACTATTGGACTGGGTGTAGTGAGTGTCATAAATGATGCCGAAGCTAACTTTTCTCGATACATGTTCATGTGAATTGGCTTCTAATAAATGAAAAATAGGATAAATGAAACAAAAAGGGGAAAATGGGAAAAAAAAAATTACAAAAATTCACCGTAGTCGACAAGAAAAGTTAACTCTGACGTCATTTATGACACTCGCTGCACCCAGGCCAATAGTTTGGAATGTTCTAGCTACTAGTCAAACTTGGTGGTGCTAGGTGCACCCGCGCCTTAGTTTGTGGCATTGAGGCCAATTTTGTCAAGTATAAAAGCTAAACACAAGCTATCCACGAAACCCGAACCCATGATGCATCATCTTCAAACCTAAAATGGATAATGCACTATTGATCCCAAGAGACTGCTCACCAAATGAGTCATCATAGGATTAATAAGGCACAACCATGATCGACATACACACAAAAGCACGTAATCAACAAAGTGGAATACTAAATAGTAATAAATATAAAACCTAACATGATACTAATAAACATTAAGGCAAAGATAGATCATAATATAATAACATAACATACTACTTTACTGAACTTGACTCTACAACTCAAATTAATTATAACTTAGATTGAATAGGCAATGGAAAGAGTTGTCCAAACTAAATCGGTCTTCAATTTAGAAGACGAAGTACGGGCGCAACTCCGTACTCCCCTGACCAACGATATCGAGGAACCTTTTAAATAAAATAGGACACGGTGATCAATCCGGTCCCAAGAAAAGCCATGGGCTACCACCATGTACTCCAACTCATACTAGTCCAACATTTCAGACGTGCACAAGTCTAAAGCTTATTGCTATTCACTTTCCACTTTAAGTGTAATACTTTATTTATTTGTTATGACTCACAAGAGTAAGAAAAATAATATAATCATCAAGGATGCATAAACTTCCATTTTTATCTTAGGATTAGATAAGGTGATCATCAACTTAACCATCCAAGAATAATTCCAATTATAAATTCCATAACCATTATTTATTTGTTGATCCAAGTCAACAATCAACCAACCTTTCATAGGTGAATAACCAACTTACCAAATAAGGCCCTCGGTCCTCATAAAGTAAATAGAATAATCCAAAGGGAACAACAACATGATCCAATAGCAACATAATTATTAATCCCTCGTGTGAATTAATAAAATAAAGTTCCCAATCCCATATGATTGCATCAATCATCCATACAAACATAATTTAACCAACATAATCAACATGCTTCACACAACGGCATAAAACATGCAATTTCACTTGAATATAAATCATATATGAACTATAAATAGTTCCCTATACATGATACTACATCAAATCCCATCCTTAGGACATGATAATGATCCAACCAATACATAGGTATGTACGTACCTTGTGTAGACAATATGCGCGGCCACTTTAACAACCTTAGAAATCACCTAAGGAGAAATCTCCGCCTACCAATTATCAATACAACCACTAATCAATACTCGATCAAAATTCCAGCAACATTAAAATATGTTAAACCCTCTTTAAAAGTGTTCAAAATCCTTTTTAACCATTAAAACTTCACTATTAATGTCTCCTAGGTATAGTACCACTATACTAGTCATTAAAAATCCTCAAAAATCCATCATAATCATACTAATAAAAATTCCAGCAACTTATAATGTGTTTAAAACCCTTTTAAATATGCTTAGGCATAATCATAATCATAAGAGTACCCAATTTCATAAATTATAATATAATACTATGATTTCCAACTCATAAAACCCTAAAAATTCATACTTCGATACTTCCTCCGTTTCGTTTTAAATGCAACAAAGGGGTATTTTTTGTGAGATATAAAATATTCATTTGTTGCATTTAAAACAAAACGGAGGAAGTACTTAAAACCCTAGTTTAAACATAACTAATAAATCTGAAATTTTAATTACTTCACTATATAAATTACATAATCTGAAATTTATATTTAAATCATCAAACTATAAACTTTATAATGATGAAAACATTAAATCAATCCTTAAAAACATAAACTTAACATTAAATAAAAATAGAGGAGGAAGAAATAACCAAAAGAGAAAGAAGGGGGAGGACGCGCGGCACGAGGGGGAAGAGCAGAGCTGGCTGCTGCCGGCGGTCCGGTGGGGCTGCTGGCGGGGGTTCGGCCTGCGGTGGTCCGGCGAACGGAGAGGAGGAGAGTCGAAGGAAAGAGAGAGGAAGAGAGGAAGGAGTGAGGGCCGAAAGAAAGAGGAGGAGAGATAGAGAAAATAAAGTGTGTTTGATGTGAGGAAAATTTTGGGTTTTGTGGGTTTATATAGTTAACCCTTGTGGACTTAGGGAATTGTGTTTGGGCTTCCAATAATCATTTAATGATTGACACTTGGCATAGTTGGGTTCCTCTAAGCCATTTTAAAATCCTTTTTACTAAACTCAATGATGTTTAAACTATTTAAATAATTTTCAAAGTATGACTAAATAAAATTTTTAATTACTTCAAATCATTAAATAATTCTTTTGACTTTTAAATAGTCAACCTTTTGAGAAAAAAATATTTAAACATTAAATATATATAATTATACATTAAAATGTATTTATAAAATTCATAAAATTATGGGGGATTACTAAGTATACATGTGTAAAAGCTTTGGTTAACCCTGACAGGACCAGCACTCCAATGGTTCATCAACCTCAAACCGGTGACAGTGACATCATTCGTCAACTTCATCAAACAGTTCTACCAACATTCGCCAGTAGTCGTCAACTTGAGAAGAAAATTAGCGACCTCTACAGAGTCATTCAAAACTCTGGTGAAACTATTCATGAATATATTAACAAGTTTAACCGTGAAATTATAGGTATCAAAGGTTGCGATGTGCAGACGGCAATAGAAGCCTTCAAAAACGGACTCCAAGACGACTCTGACCTCTACAAGAAGCTCACCAAATACCTATGCGCTACTTTTGAAGATGTAAGATCCAGAGCTATGGCGCCAATGAGGCTCGAAGATGATCTCGTCGCCAGAGGGAAGCTCCCCACTAACAACAACAACAAAAACAGAAAACCCTTCACTCGTCGACGACAGAACAACAATAAGCGACATAAACCTTATAGTCCCCCAAATCAGGTACAAAATCTTAATAATGTGCAAGAACCAGAGTATGACGATTGGAAGAACGATCCCAACTTGCCGCCATACATCGAGGAATATGGATTCAACGTCGACATAGGAGGCATCGTCAACGCTCGCAATAACCTTAGACCTGCAGTGAAGTGGCCACACAAGAGTGACAAACAGACGTCATAAATAGACCAGACTAGGTGGTTTGACTTCATCAAGATCATGGACATCGAACTGATGGATGTGTCGCCTTAAGAAAGGAAGTCGTCAATCTCTTAAAAGAAGGGCATCTAAAGGAGTTCCTTATCCAACGAGAAAAAAAAGTCGTTAATAAAGACGATAAAAAACAGGGACCTTCTGCACCGTCATTCCATGTTAAGGTAATCAATGTCATTTCTAGTGGTGTAGATATTTGTGGACATACATATTCTTTAGCAAAGAGAATAGCTCGTGAAAGCACGTCCACAACTGTTGTCCCCATAGAGGCCTGTCCATAATGAGGTAAAGAGCTGGAAAATACGACTATATCTTTAGACGACAACGACTGCGGAGACTATTATAACCAGAATCACAAAGGCCTAATGATCTCACTGACTTACCAACTGTTTGATGAAAAGGGTCATAATCGACAACGGAAGCTCCGCAAATGTCCTGTTAAAAAATGCCTTAGAAGATATGGGACTCGACGACGAGAGCATATTGAGAAGGTTGACAGTTCTTGTCCATTTAGTGATGAAGTACTCCACACCATTGGAGAAATAAAGCTGCCAACATTCACTGAAGGAGTGAATATGCCGACCAAATTCAACGTCGTCGATTGCCCATTTGCGTATAACGGCATCCTTGGATTACCATGAATCCATGCCATGAGAGTTGTACCCTAGACGTATCACCAGACGATCAAGTTTCCGACGAAATGGGGAGTCCAAGAGATCAAGAGTGAACAGGAGGCAGCCAAAGAATGTTACAAAACGACATTGAAACCATCCAAATTGGGGGAATAACAACTACAACATGGTCTAACTCCAGACGAGCCAGATGATCATCAAATAGATGAAGTGGTGTTAGACCCAGCCAAGCCATCACAAACAGTGAGGACCAGATCGTCACTGGATGAAAACATCAGAAAACAAGTAATAGAAGTGCTTAAGTTAAATGTTGACTGCTTTTTTTTTGGTCCCATCATGACATGTATAGATCCAAATATTATTTCTCATAAGCTAGATGTAGACCCCAAGTCACAAACCAGTCAAGCAAAAGTGAAGAAAGTTCGCGCCAGAGAGAAACTAAATTATAAACGACAAAGTCGATAAATTGTTGGTGACATGCAAAATAAGAGAAGTCAAGTATCCCGACTGACTCGCTAACGTCATCGTTGCCAGTAAGAAGAATGGTAAGTAGAGAAATTGCATCGACTTCACCGACTTAAACAAAACTTGTCCAAAAGATTTATTTCCATTACCATACATTCATGCGATGTCGACGCCACTGCTGGACATGAATTGCTGACGTTCATGGATACCTATTCCGGCTATAATCAAATCCTTATGCATCTCGACGATCAAGAAAAGACGGCATTTATGACTGACAATGGTATATATTATTATAAAGTTATGCCCTTTAATTTGGACTAAAGAATGCAGGATCAACATATCAAAGACTCGTGAACAAGATGTTCAAGCACCAGCTAGGCGACACCATGGAAGTCTACATCGATGAAATGCTTGTCAAGTCGAAACTACGCGCATATAGTATAAAACTAAACCCAATTAAATGTTCACCAGCAAACCATTCAATATTCACTAAGTTATTTTCCATAATTAGAAAGCTCATTCAAGTGTAATTAGAATAACAATTCTTTCATTTAATCTTCCACTACAAATTGGCGACAACACTTGACGACGATTATTACTTAGTGGATTGGTGGATTCATTGCCACCAGCGGTTTTCACCCACCTTCATTGGGGTTTTCCGCGTCATCATCTCTTGTATACTTCTATTTTCTTGCTTTTATTTACTTGCATATTCATTTGCATCATCATCATCATCCATTAGTTCAGTCATTCTTGTCCTAATAAGGCTCTGTTCTTTTGGACTGAACTGAACTGAATATGTCTGAACTCAACTGAACTGAACTTAATTTGTCTGAACTGAACTGAATTGAATTGAACTTAACTTAACTTAACTTAACTGAAATGAATGAAAACTGTGAGAGAAAACTAACTGAACTGAAGTGAACTTAACTGAATTGAATTTTCCTGAACTGAACTGAATTTTCATTAATTCAGTCCAAAAGAACAGAGTCTAAGTCAATTAACGTCGTCAGATTAAAATTGGCATAAACAGCTAATATATTATAATTAACGATTTTTTCACCAGGTACCCCTGTGGTTTTTCAAAATTCATGGGGTACCCCTACTTTTTAAAAAATACACTAGGTACCTTTACGTTGGGGGTAAAATGTACGAACTGCCCTTAATGACTAACAGTGTCAAGTTTTCGTTAGTCATTAGGGTTAATTAACCCCTCTAACCCTAATTAAACCCTAATTAGCCCTAATTAACTAACTAAACCCTAACTTATAACCCTACCCTAACCCTAACCCCCTAACTTCAAACCCTAACCCCACCACCACCCCACCACCACCACCACCTCCCCTCCCCCTCCCCCACCCCCCTGCAGCAGCCCCCTCTCCCCGTCGATTTCCCCACCTCTCCCGCCCCCCCTCCCCCATCGATTTTCCCACCCCCCCCCCCCCCCGCAGCAACCCCCTCCCCCGTCGATTTCCGCGCCCATTCCCCCACCCCCGTCGATTGCGGACCCATCCCCCCACCCTCGTTGATTGCGGAATTCACGCGAACCGGCTCGCGGATTTCGAATGCTGGGCACGGATTTCGAATCTAGGGAGGGAGGGATTCGACAGGGGGTGGGGGAATTCGACGAGGTGGGGGAATTCGACGATGGTGCGGGAGGGTGGGGAAGGGGGGAGCTGCGGGATGGTGGGGGGAGGGAGAGCTGCTTGGGTGGGGGTGGTGGGTGGGGGGGGTAGAGGGGGGATGTGGTGGTTGGGTAGTTAGGGTTAGGGTTTAGGGTGGGGGTGAGGTGTTAGACGGTTAGGGTTTAGAGTTAGGGTTAGAGGGTTTAATTTCGGTTAGAAGGGTTAATTAACAGAAATGACTAACGAAACTTGACGCCGTTAGTCATTAAGGACATTTCGTGAATTTTATTGAAATAGTAAGGGTACTTGGTGCATTTTTTAAAAAGCAGGGGTACCCCATGAATTTTGAAAAACCACAGGGGTACCTGGTAAAAAAACCGTATAATTAACTATCATATTATAAAGAAAGATTATAATCAATATATGTTTGTTCTTGAAAACTATAAAAAGCAAAGTGAATAAATAAAAGGGAGATATCAACTTTTATATTTAATCATATTAAGATAATGTGAAAACTACTTTTGGAGAAAGGGACTACATTATATAAGTTACTTTTTTGATGAATTTATGTGATGTAGAACACAGGAGATCGATGCAAGAGCAAACTCCACCAAGAATTGATGGGTGGAGTGTGAAGAAGTTTAAACGGTACATGTTGATGAAGTTTAAAGTTGATGACGGTTTTGAGTTTTGCAAATAATCAATTTTGACTTTGAATTTACACCACTAAACCAGTCTAAATGGGATGTCGTAAAGGGAGGTGCTCTGTCTGCCACTTGCTAATTTTGTGGTGTATTATGTGTTTGCCACCTGTTTTCTTTACTGTCTTTGCTTCTGTGTTCTTTTTGCATGGAAAATCAAGCTTACTTTTAATGGCTTTGCATATTCAATGTAAACATTTCCAACCGTATGCCTGCGTTTGCGTAGTTGATTAAATATGTTTGTAGACTAAAACTATGTGTAGGGTGAGCAACTATACAAGGTTCTTAAAATATAACGGCCCAATTATATTAGTTATCTGCTCAAAGTAAAAAAAAAATTAAATCTAATTACAGGTTGTTGCTTTTCAATTTATCGGGTGTAATATTGGATGCAGATTCAAAGAGATTAATTTATATCTGGTGTTTTGTCTTCGTCTTTTCCTATTCTCCAAAAAAAACTTCATTTATGACTCTTTCGTCTCTTCCCATTCAATAAAGATTTTCAATCTTTATAATTTAATTTAGAACAGGGTCCTATATTGTACGTGGTGGCATAAAAAAATGAAATTGTAGAACTATTTAATATCATTATTTAAAGTAATGAACTGATGATAAATATACACAAAAAATTTACAAATAAAAATATTTTTTTATGGACAAATTAATTTCCATCAACTTCAGCAGAATTCTATTAAATGATCATAAATTTATTATCAGTACAACTATTTACTGTAGTCTACCAAAAAATTCATAATGTGAATCTGTGATAGTTCTAATATATGCCTTATGGAGTTAAAAGATACCCAAAATACCATTAGATGTGCTGGGAGTTGACTAAAACTAGCGGTGTCAGAAACAGATCTGACCGCTGGGTCAATCTGATACTGACCTGACTTGAACCTGGTTCGACCTGTGAGGGTCAGTCCCCAGACCCGACCGAAACCTGATCTGGGATTACCCAGACCTGACCGGTACCCGGCAAGATTATATTCTGACCTGACCACACAAACCTGCATTCAAACCCGAACCCGACCGAACTAAACCAGATATTAACCCAAAACCCAATTAGGCCCAGTAAATACCTGGTTCAACTCGAATTCTAATTGATCTGAAAATAAAATCAACCTAATTTCGCAATTTTTCAAACCAACTTATTTTGACGACTAAACTCAACAAAATTACTAAAATTCAATTATTTTTCTATATCTACAAAATCATTTCAATATGGTAATTTATAAAATTACTTACATTTAATAATAATTTAATAAAAAAATAAATTACATTCTCAATTAAATTATTTTTGATGTAATTTTGGTTTATGTCATAGTGTTTTAACTATTGATGAGATTATAATGGTCACTTTTTAACTGCTAGTTTCTTAGTGCATATTATAGAATGTCTTCTTATTAATTTTTCAGTTGCTTTGTATAATGCAAATGCTTCCATAAAATACTATACTTTAATTTTTCCACAACATATAATTAAGATCGTAACTTGTTTGACTGAAGAACAAAGTTTGGTAATTGGATCGAGTTAATATAATATCATAAATTCATTCAAAATACATGTGTCAATGTCAAATGAAATTACAAAAATCAAATTGCTGAATTTATTATATGTAGCAAGCCATCAACAGCAACAACCACAAGCAACAAACCAGTAGAAGCAAGCCGGCAGCAAACCACAAGAAGAAAACTAGCAACAAGCCAGCAGCAACCACAAAGCAGCAAGGCAGTAGCAACCACAATGCAGCAAGCCAACGAGCACAACAGCATCTCAAAAGCAGCAGCAGCAGCAGGCCAAAAGCAGCAGCAGCAGGCCACAAGCAGCAGCATCCAACAAGCAACAGCAGCACAGAACCACGACAACCACAACAACAAAGTACAAAAATACTTTTTTATATTTTTTGGGCTCTCAGATCTTATAACAAAGTTTTAAGAAACTGTTACCAGAATAATCATCATCGAGCACTTAGACTCCATCAACATCACAAAATGTAAAAATGTAAACAAGCCACAAAGCAATTGTGGGCAGGCGGCAATTCTTAGGCACTTATAAAAAAAATTGGCTCTCAAGTGTGTATCATATTCTTAAATACATGCCTAGAAAAAGCGTCGCCTCACAAAGCTAAGGGCAACAAATACGTAATTAATTTTGGAGTTGAGAGTCTAACATACGGGTACCAAAATATCAAACCAGTACAACACCATCCACATGAACATCAGCACCATCCCACAAGCACATCAACACCAACAAACCACAAGCACATCACCATCCTACAAGCAGCAGCACAAGACCACAACAACCACAACCAAAGCAACATAACATGGGCAGTAACAAAAGAGAGAGCAAATGAATTACGGAATAGAATCATAGTCTATATCACTAGGTTCACCTACAACACCAACATCAACAGTTTTTGGCCAATGAGATTTGAGAATGATAATGTTTATGGATTATGGCAAAAAAATTATTGAATAACCAATTAACAATATATTGTTGTTATTATTATTATTATTATTATTATTATTATTATTATTATTATTATTATTATTATTATTATCATTATTATTATTATTGTTATTGTTATTGTTATCATGTTATTTTATTATTATTATTTCGAATCATAATGCTTACCATAATCGAGTCATTTAAATTTTATATAAATCCAGTAATTGATCGTATACTCGTAGTTAATATATAATACTCATTATTATTATCGTTAGTTATACTATTAGAGCATATTAAGAGTCGATACTCATTAATAATCATTCACGTATTAGCTAGAATGGTTCCAATATTATTATATCGTACTAACATATATAAGCCTACTGATAAAATAGTTTCTTTATAGTCACATATATCTACAAAGTTAAGAGAAGACCATAAATATTATACTAGTATTAAACTATAGTATAACATAAAAACAATTAACTTAAATAATCTTATAACTTATAAAGATAAGGGAGTGTTATGGTTGTTAATCTTATACTAGTATTAAACTATATGGTTGTTAACAAGTTACTATTTAGTAACTAGTAAGTACTTGTTAACTATTTTACTTATGGTTGTTACTTGTTAACAGTTAACTTATTTTAATAAGTTATGGTTAGCTTTTATAGGGGATAATGATTTGGGGGTATAATTTATCACTAGTGGAAAAAAACGCAAGGGCTGCGGTGCAAGGGTTGCGGTTAGCCAAAAAACCGCAGCCCTTTTAGTGAAGGGCTGCGGTTAGCTCAAAAACCGCAGCCCTTTATCAATAAAGGGCTGCGGTTTTTGGGCTAACCGCAGCCCTATTGGGCCTTAAGTTCTTTATTATTCTATTTGCCCTAGCCCCTAAACTCCCTCCAATTCTTTCATTCCCTCGCTGCTAAAACCCCCCTCTCTCCTCCCATTTCATCTCCTCTTCTTCTTCTCCTCAACTCAGGCCTAAAATCTCACAAAAAAACCGCTCAACTCAGCCCTAATGACCTAAGCTTCGAACTGACATCGATGTTCGAACTCTTTATCTCTACTCCTTCATCTTCTTCTTCTTCGATGTTCGACATTCAAAAGAGGTCATCAAATGTGCTATTTTTTGGTAATTACTTCCATGTTTCTTCTATTTAGTTCTTATTTCTTCTTTTCGTTCTTGTTTCTTCTATTTTGTTTTCAGATCTAAGTTTACGTTAATTTTTCATGTTGTTCAACGCTTTTTGGCGTGGTTTTGATAAGTGATGTTTTATTCGTGAGATTTTACGGCTGAGTGAGGGCAAGGAAATGGCGTCGAAGGAATTGTTGACAGAAGCAATGTAATCGTTCTCATTATCTGGGTTCTTCAATTACATCAGATTCGTAAATGGTACATCATCTTCATTTCCGAATTTCTTCTCAATTTGAAGGAAATTCAGGTATTTCTTTATCTTATTTCAAATTCTAAAATTTTAGGTCTTTTTGGTTTGCTCAAGTGGAGCCTGGTGTTCTTATTACTATTGTTTCCATGATTCAGGGTGGTAATGATCTCAAGCGCATTCGCTTTAGGTATAATTTCGATTTTGATTTTGGTTTTTTGTTGTTGTCTTTGGTTTTGATTAGATATTGTTTGATGTTTGTTGGGTTCCTAGAGGAATTATTGAAATGAAAAGGGTTTTCCCTGTTTATATTATTGTGATTTGTGAATTTACGTAAAATTATGTGCTTTTATTGGTTTAATATAAAAGGGTGGTAATTGTCTTTGGCTTTTCTTAATATGAACCTTGAGTATTCTTATTCATGCTGATTTGATGTTTATATAATGATGTTCTGGCATTGTCTATTGTGTGTCTATGGGAGTATTTGTTAAGGACGGGTGTTAACTTCTCTAGCCCTCTACTGTCTTCAGTTAACAGAGTGCATTGTCCGTTCTGTTAACTCTTGCCATACTCTTCTTCACCGTGTGTTATATGAAAGGTTGTTGTTGGTGGTGGTTGTTGTTTGTTGTTGTTGGTTGTTGTTGTTGGTTGTTGTTGGTTGTTGTTTGTTGTTGTTTGTTGTTGTTGTTTAGTGATTTAGCTGAAATATGAACCTGAGTTTCAATTTGATTGCAATGATGTTTATCATTTTTCATGAATGTTGCATTATTAGTGGCTACGTTGTGTTGTTGTTCGATGTTATTGTTGTGGGTGTTGTAAGCTTTGGTGCTTATCAAGAGTGCTGCTTATTTTTTGGGGTTTGGCTCTTCTGTTTGAGTTTACTTGCCTTAAGCTATAATTTACTCTTTCATATGAATATAGATGTTATAAAATATTAAAATGTGATGCTCTAATGCTGAGATCGCTTGCCTTGCACAATCCAATTCGACCGAAAAAAATGGTGGTTGTGGTGTTGTTTTGTTGAGTTGCTATTTGGTTTATGGACATGTTTGGTCTGTTTACCCTCTTCTTGCCTCTGTTCAATTTTGGTGTTTCTGTTTCCCTATGATTCTTAAGATGTGAGTTCATATTTTATGGGCTTTTGAGCACCACATGGTGCTTGAAAAATAGAATAACAAGTGTCTTTTACTTTGAAGTAGTTAATCGACTCTCTCTTCTATGGTTTGCTGCTGCTGCTGCTGCGTGGGTGTATCATGTTGTTTTCTTGTTTGATTTAACGACGAAGCTTCATCAATGGTGCTCCCTGGGCTGGTAATGTTGCTCATTTTTTTTTGCTGATTTTCATTGATTTATTACTTTTTCGTGGTGTATTTGTGGTATACATGACAAAATTACTCTACTTTGGTATATTTGTTATGTTTTAGTTATTGGATTTTATTGTTGTAGTTCTGAACAAATTAGAGAGCAGAAGGGGGTAACCCATGGCTAAGGACTACAAAGAATCATGTTGGAAGACAGATTTGGGAGTTTGACCAAGAACTTGGAACTCCTGAACAAATTATAAAGGCCGAGGAGGCTTGTGAGAACTTTCGGGAGCACAGTTCTGATTTACTCATGCGACTACAGGTACTTTTACAAATTCAAGAGCAAATCACAATTCCCTTTTTCTTCTCTTTGCTCCTTTGGTGACTGTATTCCTTGTTAGTTTTACTTAATATTTAAACAACGAAACCTTCCTTATCTCCATAATGCTGAACATAAGTGTTTAATGTACGTACATGATACATCATAGTGAATGATTTGTTAATGCCTTGTATATATTGCTACTCTTGGCTGTACGACCGAAACTGCAAATTTGTAACGTGCATCTGGTGTTTTGAGTTTCACTTCCCTCCCTACTCTTGAATATGCTATGAAATGTTGGTGTGCTTAAGTAAAAAGATTTGCAATTAGCAAGAAGAAATAATGAATTGTGAAGGATGCCAGGTTGGTAAATTTAGTTTCACTTCCCTCTACTCTTGAATGTGCTATGAAATATTGGTGCGCTTAAGTAAAAACATCTGCATAGCACGAAGAAATCGTGAAATGTAAAGGTTGCCAGGTTTGGTAAATGGAGATCCAACCTTTTGAACCACAAATCGTTTACGCAAACGGGTTCTTATTTATCTCTAGCATCTGCATCTAACCAAATTACTGAAAAATCCAAAGTCATTGGTTTCAATTGAACCTAATACCGAGAAATGTTCTTCCTTCTTTCCCTGGACCCTTGGCACACTAGAAGTTTTGTCATGGAGTTATATTTTTTTTTTTTGCAAAGTCTTTGTATATGTATCTCTCATATATTATTTGCTCGTCTTTGTCCTGAGTGGTTGGAGAACTCCATGGTGATCTGTATTTGGTTGCTTGCAGGGTGGTAGTAAACTATGACTTTCCTACAGGAATTGAGGACTACGTTCACAGAATTGGAAGAACTGTGATGGAGGCTTTCATCAGACAGGTTTCTACTCTCAAGATTGGAGTGTGGTTGCTAGAATGCTAGTTCTTGTTTGCTTGCTTACAAGATTTATTTTGTATGTTAGGTGGAATCTAAAAGATAACTAGAAAGACTCTAGTTGAAGTTCCTGATTAGATAGTTTTTTTTTTGTTATATTTGTATAAAAAACATGATTTGCAATGGAAAATGATACTTTTATATATATATAATTGTTTGGGGATCATTTAGGACTAAAATTACAAAAAAAAAAAATTGTTATTTAGGGTCACAAGGGCTGCGGTTTTCATAAAAACCGCAGCCCTTCGTAGTGAAGGGTTGCGGTCAAAAACCGTAGCCCTTCATTTTTGCCGAAGGGCTGCTACGGCAGGGGCTGCGAGCCAAATACGCAGCCCTTAGGGCTGTTTTGACCACAGCCCTTGCGTTTTTTTCCACTAGTGTTATTATTATTATTATTGTGCAACATATGAACCCTCGTTATAATCACTTAGGCCTCATATGAATCGTCGTTGTAAACATATGATTGTCATTTGTTATAGTATTATAACATATTAAGAGTCGTTATACTAATTTATAATCAATAGAGTATTAGATTGGTTTTACAATTATTTTGATATCAATCTTATATTAAAATGATTCAACATATTAGTATTTATATTGTTATTGTTATTGTTAGTATTTCTGTTCTTATTTGTATTACTATTGCTATTGTTAGCCTTGTTACTATTACTGTTATTATTTGTATTTTTACCTATTATCATTGTCGCTTTATGTTTATTAGTATTATTATTCTCATTACCATCATAGCTATTTACAAACTTATATATCAATCATAATGCTTATAATAATAAATCATTTATATAAAGTTTGGAATTGATCGTCTACTCGTTATTATTGTTGTTGGTTATAATATATAATATTAAAACATATGAAGAGTCGTTATACTCCTTTACTCATTAGAGCGGTTTTACGCAGTTGATTATTCGAAATAAGAGTTGATTAAGATAATACACTAAACATCACGGTAATCAATATAGTGTTTTTATTGGTTTTTCGTTGTCATCCATATATTTATCGCACACACAGATATGTATATATATGTCGATCTTAATACTTTTATTAATATGATTCGTTTACAAAATCCATAACAAAATCAAGATGGCCCGATCAGGAGTTACCCGAAGTTGAATTGACGTTCAATAGCGAATGGACCCGATGTTTCACAATGATCGAACTAAGGTCATTACTAATTCAACCCGAGTACATTTGACTTAACTCAATCGTACATGAAACCTAAATACGACCTGCGCAAACCCGACAAAAAAATGTCAACGGGCGATCATACCCGGGAATGGATCGACTTGTAAATGGAACGCTCAGACCTGTCCGGCACCCGGGAATCCCATGATTCAAATGTGTTCGACCCAGTTGAACAAAACCTGACCAATCATGACCTGGGGCACTGACTGTCAGAATTCTGACCTGTCCGGATCTGACCTGGTTCGCCGTGGGTATACCCAGAACCTGTTTGAGAACCTGTTTTGACACCACTAACTAAAACACAACCCTCAAAAGTGCAATTATGTGGTTGTGACTCGTCACTTACTTGTGCTAGTGAGTCTCCTCACCACATGCCCCAATGATGTTTTAGGTCGACCCTTTGTTTTCCTTATTTAGGTATGGAGAAGTAACCTACTAAATCTGAACTTCGTGCAAGTTAATTCACTTAGTTTAATAGGCAACGTTTCTAGAGAGTAGATGGAGAATTTGATCCCCCGAAAATACAAATATTTTCATTACACCAAACTTTACTTAGTATTTTCCTTCCGTTATTGTTGGAGTGTAAATAATCCATGAAGCACAACAATATCAATAAAGTCTATTTTAGTAGGAAAGTACTATGAAATGAGTAGTCAATGTATTTTAGGAGGTTTTATAAGATTAGGATGTATTAGTATTGAAACATGTTGATTCACATTTGTATATTTGCGTCGCAATGTATATATATATATGTATAACCAAGCTAAGCTTGACCTAGTGGTAAGGAAAGAACCTTCCAACCTCAAGGTCAGGAATTCGATCCCCACTAGGGGCATTTTGGCAGTGGGATTTCCCTTACCTCCCCCCCCCCACTAGATGCTCCATAGTGTGGTTATAGATTTTTGTAGTCGAGTGTCATATTTTCTGTCATACCTGCGGAAATAATTCAGCCAAGCTATTAACCAATTTTTTAGCGGGACATGCACATTAATATTAGAGAGAGTTCCTAATTGGCTGGTGCGCCATGCGCCTGCCGTGAGAGTGCAATTGCGGGAAAGATGTTAAGTGTCTTTACATTGACAAAACAAATAGGACATTGATCTGTAGGAGAGATGCCTCTGTGATGAAGATTGACAGTGACCGCAAGGCTATTATGCCAGATCTTCTAGAGAAAGAGGTTTTAATTGGGCATGATGTTCAGACCCCAAAGCATTAGAAAGAACTTCGAGTTTACCGGATCTGTCATGTTGTTAGTTCCCTTCTTGGTAGATAAGAAAATGTAACCAGATTTGGTAGTATATTGGCTTGATGTAGTTAAGCTCCAGAACGTAGTATCAGATCTGCTATGTGCAATAATTCTAAGGAAGCTATTTGTCAAGACTATCCGGAACGAAGCATTGATGTATTTTAGGGAGATTCCACCCTTGTCTGAAAGGGTGGAGGAGATCATGGACCTTCGTAGGGCCTATCATTCGTAGCGGAATGTTGTCGCGAAATAGTGGCACTTGACCATTCATCCATCGGTGTGAGCAGCAAAGAGATGCGCCCCATTGGCTACTTTCCATGTGCAACCTGCAAGTAGTACGTGCTCCGCCTTGATGAGGCCTTTAGCCCCCACGACCTTCTCTGAGTGGTTGTTCTAATGCGGTGTGGTGTGGAGTGCGGAAGCGTAAGAGCTGTGCCAAATATCTTGGATATTAGAAGCTGGGAGTTCTGATGTATACTCCAGACTTTTTTCATTAACAATACCTGATTAATGGTTTGGGTACTTCGAATTCTGAGGCCTCCTGCACCACGAGGGAGGTGTAGAATTTCTTTCCGCCTCCATAGGATACCTTTAGAGTGAGTATTCGACCAAAAGAAGCGTGTGATCATTGCATCAAGTTTGTTTGTGATGGTTGTTGGTATGAGAATGACAGAGAAAATATGTGCAACGGAAGCGACAAGGACAGAGTTAATCAGAATTAGCTTTTCCATTTGAGGAATTGGATGTTGGTTCCATGCAATGATACAAGTAGACACCGTGTCGATTAAAAAGGTGAAGTGTTTGACCTTGGTATCCTGAATGTCAATAGGTGCCCCAAGATAGTTTCCCATTGAATCATTTGGCTCCATTCGAATAATAACCTTATATTCATTGAGCGTTGAAGTCGGAATGTTTGGACTGGATTTAACAAAAGATTTTTGGTGGTTGATGATTTGACCAGAGATATTACAGAACCTCGATAACATAGTTGAAAGAGCCGTGCAAGCTTCTGACGTTGCTCGGAAGAGTAATGAAGCATCATCAGCGAAAAAGAGATCAGAGATGCGCAGTGACCCTCGAGTTGGAGCATTCCCTTCGAATAAGTGAATGTCCGTTGTTAGAGTTGTCAAACAGGATATAATATCCATACAAAATAGGAACAAATAAAGAGACATGGGATCGCCTTTTCTAAGGCAACATCGTGGAGTAAACTGGTTGGTGGTGTGATCGTTAATCAATAATCGGTGGGAAATCGTTGTTATGCATTGACTTATCAGCTGGATCCAATGATTGGGAAACCCATACACAATAATTTTATGTATAAATAGCCAACTTACTCTGTCATAAGCTTTATTTATATCAATATTCAAGGCGTGATGTCTGCGACCCTGATGTTGTTTATTGATAACGTGGGTAAGCTCACGACCGATCAAGATATTGTCGTCCATATGGCGCCCTGAGACAAAGGCGTTTTGGTAGTCGGCAATCACATATGGGAGCAAGGGCTTCATCCTGTTCACCATACACTTGGTTGTGCATTTGTAAATAGTATTACATAGACTTATAGGGCGGAGATGTGTTACCTCTTTCGGGACTACAATTTTAGGGATTAGAACGATAAGAGTTTGTGGTTCCATTGTTTAAGTAGGAAGCATGTTTCAAAGAATCTCTATACCGCTCAAATAACCTGTGGCCCCACAATTGCCCAATGTGTTTTGAAAAATTCCGCAGAAAAACTATCTATCCATGGCGATTTAATATTGTTGATGGCAAATAGAGCCTCTTGTATCTCGTTGTCGGAGAAGCCTTTAGTGAGGAGATTCCATTGATCATCTGTAAATCGAGGAAGCGCTGACTCCCGAAGGACCAAGTCGATTTCTTCACCATGTTGTAGCATAGTAAGTTAGGGTGTATAGTCAGCATCGTAAATATTCTAGAAGTATTGCAGTATTATATGCGCTATTTCCTGCGGATCTTCGACATTGCGCAGCATGCACAAGTAACTACCTTTTTTTCGTTTGCGGATTTTGTGGAAGATAAAATTGGACGGAATCTCATCGAATTCTCTTTGATGCGTTGTGCCCAATAGGAATTACCAAGATGTGACTCCACCAAGAGTTGTCGTAGTCGGTGCATAAAATTATTAGCTTGTGGGAAAGACGAGACGTCCAAGCCGAGAGTAGATAATGTATCCGAAATATTCTTCCAATTAATACTCCAAAATAACCTTTTGTCGAGACACCAAGTTCTCAAGCGATTACAAAAAATACTTAAGAGCCTGGATAGAGTTAACATGGGTGAGCCGTGAAGGTGGATTTGCCAGGTTTCTTTGATCAGCTGAATAACCTGTGGATAGGCAAGACTCCTACTTTTGATTTGACACGGTCGTCATTGCGATTGTGTTAGGGGATTCGTGTGAAGAATGATAGCTGCATGGTCCGAATATATAACAAACAATTGTATATAGTTGTATCCGGGAATTCATGAAGCTATGTAGGGAAGGCGTAAGTTCTATCTAGCCGTTCTAATACGAGATCAGGTCCGTCTCTCCCATTTGTCCAAGTAAACCGGGGACCAGAAAACGGGATATCTTGGAGATGGAGATCATGTTTCCAATTTGTGAATTCTTCCCATCCCCGTATAAAATCCAGCCCTCCCAATTTGTTCTGATACTGATCAAGTTGGTTGATGTCGCCTATGATAAGAAAGTTGTTGTAGTGTGGTAGAAAACTGTTGAGCTCGTTCCAGAGGCGATGTCGTAGATGGTGCTTGGTAGGGGTATTCATAAAAAACCGAAACCTAAAAACCGTACCGAGAAACCGAAAAACCGGTCCAAATGGGTGGTAACCATACCGATAAAAAAAAGTTTTAACGGTACAGTTACCGAACCGGTAAAATTAACGGTTAAACGGTATGATTACGGTTATGATTTTTGAGTGAACGGTTAACCAAAAAACCGAAATATTTTTTCCTCTATTTAATTATTGTGAAACATTTTCCAACAACAACATTAATCTAATATTTGTTTTTTTTTTAGGGGATTAATCTAATATTTGTTACTAAGTACAACAATTAGAGGAAGTATGTGATTATTTGAAAAAGTTAGTACTAATTTAAACACTATAATTAGGAAGTGGAGTGAATTCTTAGTGTTATTATGTTCTCAATGGATTTGTTATCCACTTTATAATACATTTTATATTAGAGTATATATAATATTAAAGTATATGCACAAAAAAAATAGAACATATATATTTACATTAAGTAAAATATAATATAATAACTTGAATAATGGTTAATGGTTAACCGGAAAACCGTACCGAAAAAACGGTTAACCGCTTAGGCGGTAACCGGTTAAAACGGTTACGGTTCGCAAAAAAGAGTGAACCGAAACTTTCGGTTACTGAACAAAATATTATTTCGGGATGGTTAACCACCCATGAACGCCCCTAGTACTGCTTGGACTCTCCGTACAAGAACAAAACGTACCGTACATTCTCATACTTAGTAGATATTTACAAAAGATGTGGATCACAGAGCTACAAACTACAATCACTACATACGTGGTCCAACAAAAAAAGAGCTAAACCGCCCTAGAGCCTACTGCATCAACACAAAAAATACTAGTTGGTTAAGTACTACTAACTAGAGATTCAACATAAATTAAAGAGCTTTTAGTCTCGTGTACAAACAAAAAACTAGGATGATACTTTGATATAAGCCAGAGAAGATAAGGAGTTGTAGGGTTATCTCTGGAGTTTAACCCCCTACAATTCCATGAGATGAGCTTCATGTGGACGTCGGTGGTTGGTATGGGCCAACTACGTCCCCTTACTGGTTATCACGCAACGTCACGAGCATGGAAAAGTGCAGCTCCATATCTTCCGTACTTGATGTCGTATCTGCATGGTTGCTTACCAGGGTGCCTTCATGATCAGTTTTTGTTCGTTTAAGGAACCATGAGCCTTTGGGCGCCTCTGCCGAAGTCTTGACATTACGTTTTTTGTGAACCATTGACGTAATCTCTTCTCCAAATTCCACTCCCATGTCGTGTACCATAGATAGATCGGTTATTGCTTTTACTTTGAAGGAAGTTGACGTCAAGGAGGCCCAAAGATTAAATACGCCTTTTAGTTCCCATGTTTTAATTATGTGCCTTTTCTTCTTGTGCTTGAAATGTTGGAAATCCTTTTCAACTGCGATGGTAGAGCCCATTGATTGACTGTGAATCATCAGAATGTCGCGCTTCTTGGATCCCCAAAACAATGCTGCAGTGCATTGGGTTGCTCACATATTTGGTCTGGGAGCCAGGTCTGCTGTAAGAGGGCGATAGCTTCGTGGGCCCTGATGAGACTCAGTTGTGTTTTGTGCTGGTAGGCTCACTGAATACAAGTTTTCTCGGGCTAAAGATGTATCCATGGATGGAGTATCGAATTCGTGTTGCCAATCCGGGTTCATGGGGTCCTCAACAATTGGTGGGGGGATACGAAACTGTTCATGAAGCCTCGTAGGCTTTGGGCTATTTGAATCCGTATCGGGGTCCGGGAAATTCTTGCTCCTTGAAAATTGATGGTATTCTCAAGTTGGTGGTGTAGGGAGAGCTAAAACAATCTCTCGGTTTTCAGCCCGCTCGACTTGGGCCTGCATCCAATTGCAGGTCCTAGCCTCGTATGGTCCTAGAGGGTGAGGGGGGGGGGCTCAACCCTACGCGACCACAACTTCAAGGGTTCCGAGTGTAGAATGGCCAAGCCCAAGATAATTAGGGGTAAGAGTTTCAGCAAGCCTTGTCGGGGGAGATGTTGCTTGATGCGGGCTAGGAGTGGAGTTGCAAAGACCAATAGCAACACGAAAGGATCGTTGGCCCATGCAGTGAACCCTATGGAGCTGAATAGGGACCTGCTACGTTGTACCAGTGGTGGATGTTGCTGTTGTTGATGTTGTTGCCGTTGATGGTCATGGGGATTAGGTAGTGGCTGTTGTGGCCCATTAGTAACTGATTCGACCGAGTTTTCATGAGGGATTGGCCGATTTAAATCTGGATCCACTACCTTGGAATCTAAAGAAGGCCCCAAGTGTCATCCCGCTGATGCATGCAGCTCCTGGAGTCTTGAAGGAGTAAGTGGATCTGAGGGTGAGTAAAACCCTTACAACCTCATCTTCTCACTCTCCCTCTCTCCTCAACTTTGTACCTGAAACTGACGCAAATGTACACCGACTATGCAAATCGACCTTTGACTTATCTATTCGACAATTATATTGTTTCCTAAACATTTAAAAGTCTTGGGCTAATTTACATTTACATAATATACTAGGAATAAAAGGGACAATTTTATTATGGCTACAATGAAATTGTATCCACCATAATTTGAGTAATTTGAACCATATATTTTTTAATCTTGGATCCATACCACACATTAAGTTGGCTTTATAATTATACTACAATTAAAATTTATACATTAATATATTCTTATATTAAAATTTGTATATATTAATTGGCTTTATATTGCACAAATCGATCTTTGTTAATGGTGATAACAAAACAGCTAAAGAAAGAAATGAACAATACTCTAAAAAGAAATCAAATGACTCGGTAACTGACATTTAATAACAACTTGTTTTTATTTTTTATATGTTGAAATTAGCCTTGCTCCATTTTTGTATGTTTTTAAGGTTCAATTAAATCAATCGACAAAATTAATCTATAAAAATAAAGGGCTAAGATTTTAATAGTTATTAGTGGCTATAATTTTATTGTAGCCATTGAACAATCATCCAAAAGGGACAATTAGATCTTATAAGTCCTATAGATATATGACAGTTGGAGGTATTTTCTATGCAGCTGATGGGAAGGCAAAAAAAGCATTATAGTCATTATTTTGCGGTTTATTAATTATAAAAGAGGTGGATTGAAACCGTGAATAAAAATTTCTTCTGTATTATTCTTGTTATTTTTAGGTGAAGTTCCAACCAGTTATAATACATGTTGTATTGCCTTCTATTTTTGACCCAATAACCTTCTAAAATGAATCTAAGAGAAGAGCACAATCTCTCACTAAATTCTAAATACACCAAAAACGTTGATGGTTCTTTACAAGACTCTGTCAGAGGTATAGATATTGATGTAAAATAATTTTTTTTTCTTTCTATTAGGACGTCATAAATTCAATTTATTATCACCCAAGTAGAAAACTCTTTCTCAATGGCCAGAATTACCTAATTTCCTGAACCCCCTGTGGACTAGGGCTGGCAAAAGTTGGCCCAACCCGATAATCAGACCTGAAACTGACCTGAAAATTCCGGGTTTGGGTTGAGATTTTCGACCTGAAATAAAAAATGGGTCGACCCAACCCGACCTGAAAATATAATAAGTTAGATTCGGGTTGACTTTTTGAACCTGAAAATAACCCGAATAACCTGATTTAGAAGTCGGATTATTTTCAGGTCGGGCCGATTTGAAATTAACCCAGACTTTCATAACTTATACAACCTATCTTTTGTTATTCTTATTTGTATTGGACCAATCCCATTTCTTGGATCACCTAAATTTCATTTCAAGTCATTAACCCATACTTTCATAACCTAGCGTGTATAGTTGAATTTCATTTCAGGTCATTTTGGGTTGGTTTCGGGTCAACCCAAAATCGGTAAGGTCGGGTTTGTGTTATGATTTTCAACCTGAAATTAGAATTAGGTCGGATATGGGTTAGGGGTAAGTGACCTGAAATATAAACAGGTCAACTTGAAATTGACCCAACCTGACCTGATTGTCAGCCCTACTGTGGACGACAATATGAAAAAGACAAATTAATACTACATGTATACAGTATACTTTTGGGCTAATTCAACAAAATAAGGTAATGAATTGCTTTCCTCATACCTACTTGTGCTTGGGAGTAGGAATTCCCTTATATTCCCCTACTCTCAAGCGTTGACATGTGTAGCTGGGATGGCTGACCTGCGAGAGGTGCTGGTCCAGTAGGGTCCTTCTTACCAAGGGGTCCCCAGTGTTTTCCTCATACCCGCTTTTATACCCTAAACTAGTGTTTTGGCTCGGGCGATGCCCTGAGTCAATTACAATTATCAAATATATTATTATTCATAAATTACATAATTTATTTTATTAGCTTTTCGTAATATTATGTCAAGTGCGAAATTGAAAAATGGACGTTATGGCATGATAAATTGTTTTAAAAAAACTTCTAAGGAATTGGGGATAAAAATAACAATTTCAATGGAATTAAGGTAAGAGAATGTTATTCCTTAATAAAAGTATTACTGATCAAAAAAACTTGTCTATGTCTTTATAATACATATAATTATAAGACTTTATTATGTTTTCTTTT
The DNA here is from genome assembly GCA_947648045.1 of Beta corolliflora. Classification (NCBI taxonomy): domain Eukaryota; kingdom Viridiplantae; phylum Streptophyta; class Magnoliopsida; order Caryophyllales; family Amaranthaceae; genus Beta; species Beta corolliflora. The sequence continues at coordinate 4,224,939 of CANSZD010002921.1, read as the reverse complement.
GAAACATTAATCATTGAAATTGTAGTGGATTAGTGGTTAAACTCTTACATTTTATATCAAAGGTTATGTGTTCGAATCCTTGTAAATACACATTGTTAATATTTTTAAATGAGATTGTATTAGAACCTTGAGAAGGGTGCCACGTGGCACCGTTCCTTTGATAGGAATGCCTTTTAATATATTTGTATAGATTTTTGAATCAAAAAAGAAGTAATGAAACATATGAAATTGCTCTTAAGCAGAGCAATTTGTACCTGAATAAACGATTCCTACAATAATGTCATCATGGTTAAATTAAAAACCAGGATTAGGAAAGCGTACAATTCTTTGCAAAATCATGGCTTGACACTCATCAGTCCAACACATATTCCACCTGAATTCTAGTAGCTTAGCTTCTAAAACCAGAATTCCGAAGACCAAATTGAATTTTCAATACCATAACTTGCTGAGACTGGCATCCAAGGCGCTTCGTTTATCTATTTATCTTCGATTAGCTGAGAAAGGAGATTGAGTACTCCAAGCATCGAGCCATCATTCTGCCACAATAATACTGTGGTTGAATTCCTGATAAAATGTTCAAAAATTGTCCACTTCGACGAAGCAAAAGGAATGCCAAAAGGCTGCATTTTCTTTGACAAAATAATAGCTCTCTTGACAAATAATCACAAGCATGCATTTCTTACAGTGTTTTCGTGAACAATCCTTATTCACGTAGATTCGAGAAATGCAACTATCACACAATCAATACAATAATTTTATACTGGTACAAAGAAAAAAAAATTGCAGATTTGGGTCTAGTGGCCATTTGATTGACGAGAAAAAAACGTCAATACACCTTTCATGGAAATGAAAGATTAGAAAGTTGTAAATTCAACTAATGTTCACTATCTAGCACCTCGTAAACTGTTACATTAACATTTGTCCTTAAACTAAGGTAAAGATTGATGTGTGGTCAAGTGAGAGAAAAGGCTCATCTTTAATATTTTATAAGGTGCGAAATAGTGAACTATCAGCCACTTAAACCTTACTCCTCAAGTATGGGACTTTAGCTATGTTACTTCGATATATACTCATGTTGGACATGGATACCATTTATGTGAAAATTTGATGACTTTGACCTAAATAAGTGTCAAAATGGTTATACCCTGTCGGAGTGTCGAAAATTCAATACAATAGGGCCACTTGAGGTAAAACGAAGACGCGGAGTAATATAGGCAGAAAGCAAAACATCCTGTTTCCAATCAAACAGGTAAGGGTACTTGCAACAATATTCAACATCCTAGAAATCACAATCTAAAGGGAAGTCCAAATGAAAACTTGAATGCAACCCAGGCAAGATTACGTTAGCCTCTAGGTCTTTTCCACAGCTTCCCAGCACATTTCATGGTTATGCAAAGTCAAATTAACAATAAGATCTTAAATACCTCAATATATAGGGCCTACAATGTACATTTCTAATGACACTCTAATTACCCCTCATTGACTAACGCAAACCATGAGGCGCACAAGAAATAAAAAGAAGGATAAGTAACACTGGTTTAGTAATATCAATAAGGGAAGGGGGATCAGAGCCAATGCTGATGATTATAGAATGTCTAAAGTCAAAATAGAATTTATGCAAAAGGCACAAAAGTCAAAGCACTCACCAAAAGCACAGCATCAAAGGCTTTGCAGTAACTCTCCAGAGATTCATTGACCTTGTCATTCCTGCATGGTTCATAGGACTCTCGGTCAGTCACTAATTCGCCATAAGTGAGAGTGTAGGACTATATGCTTTTTCTTAATAAAGATCATGAAAGGTGAAAATTTGTATTATAAATTGTTTCTGCAAATGGTCGCATGAGAAGCTGCAATCCCCATAATCTGGCACAACAAACTCCATCCCTTGCTCTTGCAACCATCCCTACAAGGATTACCATGACTTGCAACAAAAATCCAGATCTCTTAGATTCTTGAATTGATTTGTTAAAAAAAAATCCAAAATTCTGAACTGGTCTGTCCGACAAATTCGCTGAAATGCAACTAGTAATGGAGGAGCAGAGCAATAATTCCCCCAAGCTTTAAAAAAAACAAATCAGAGGGAGGAAAAAGAAACAATAAATCTTAAAGCAGTCACTTAAAAATATCAAGATCATGAGCTGTCAATAAGTGCCGCTTTCCCTTGCTAATGATGTGCAGGTAATTCTGTAAGAGCAAGGTAAACAGAAATTGTCATAGAAGGATCCTCCCGGAAGAGACTCTTAAAATATTCAAGACAAGAAGGAAAATGCTGATGAGGCACTTTCCACTAGCTGACGACACCCCGGAATCTCAGATTAGCATCAAGTTTAATCCAATCTGATATAAAAATAACTTAACTCCGATACCAATAAAAAGGGAACACGAAGACCACCCAATAAAGTGATGAGAGTTGAGGCCAGATTGTTGGCCAAATTTAGTCCCAACATATTTTTAGTTAGATAGTATGTTATACCTAGATCCAGTCTAAAATGTCTGTAGTTTAAAATCTAAGGGTAACATCACCGGCATTGTCTTCATCCTCAACAGATTAATTTCACCTAACATCATCTAATATTCACCCGTATGTCGTCATAAAATGTGATTACCAATACTAGATAAATAGACAGAAAATAGAAACTAATGCAAAACTTTACAAACGGAAGTAGTAAGAGGTAACCAAATGAAATGCTGAAATTTTTGATCAAAACTTAGTAAGAAAAATCATAAAATTCAACCCAAAGATGACAAAACTCCACTACTCAAAGTTGAATATGTAGAAGGCGGATCAGAGGAATAAAAAGTAAGAGAGCCAAGATGATCTAAACTTATGGCACAAGGTCACAGGACCAATAATCATGATGCAACAGATGATGACAACAAAGCGATGAACTTACAGAAAACCCATTGATATTCGTGTTTCATAATCTAAACCATCTGACATCCCCAAGTCTCCGATGTGATCTCCAAGAAGTAGGACATTGCTTCTTTTTTTCATTGCGGCGAAATCAATAACAGGCCCATCCACAGTTCCCATGTTATTATGCAAAGGTGCCGCCATATCAAGAGCATGCTCATTCTTATTTAGGACATGAATAGTTTTTCCTGCAATAGTACAAATCATCAATAAATATAGATGACAGATGGGAGACCTCTTGAAAAACTTCACCACAGTTGAGCAAAACGAAATCGAATCCTAGGTCTCAAAAAATAAGTGGAGAAGGCATAACACAGTGTGATAATGCTCCTTCAAAGAGGAATCTCATCAGATTAGAAAAGAGTATACACATGATCTGCATAGGTATTAGCTTCTTGCACAAGAGAGTTCTGACTATCTGCTATTAGAACAAGCATCAACTCATGAAATAACAAAGTCAATGAGGTTCACAATAATACCTTTGAAAGCTGATAGGTTTCCTTCGTTGTCGAAGACCATCCTGTTTGATACGATTTCAATATTTTTAAAAGATCTCTGAACTTTCTGCCTGAGGACCTTCAATTTTGTGGAACAAGAATAATATTGAACATAAAAGCCACTATAGTTGAATGAAGTGACAAAAATTCTAATCTACCTCCTCTATGATATCTGCAAGCCCTGCAGAGAAAATGAGGATAGGAACATCCAATTCCTGCACCAAGAACAACAATTAGAACAAGAAGATACAGAAGGAATTTTAACAATCAAAATTTCCAGCAACAAGAAATTTTGACGCACAAAAAAGTGCTAGTGTTGAATGAAAAGCTACACAAAACAGTCGTCATAAGTTAAGATTAAGAAGAAACCATCAATGTTTTTTCGTCCAGGAAAAGAATTCCTGCGACTATGGCCCATGAACATGAGAAGCCATATGCGACCGCGAATTTGAGCATACAAGAACAAAAAGATTTGGTCAGAGCCTTCTCATGCGGTCTCAAGGAACTTATCGATTGTGGCGTGGTATAAGTTGGCAATAGCTAGTGGACTGTAACTTAGAGCTTGAATGTTTTGCTTTAGCTACGCAGCTGATTCTAGCAAATTATCTGGGGTACTGATCCAGGGTATGTGTATGCTTAGCAATTTTATGTCGAAAAGAGACGAGTACAATGAAATCATATCACCCTAACCAAAAGATCATGGACTGATCCATCTTAAACAGACAACTGTGAATCAGAGAATCTAAATACAATCAGGATACCAGCACAAACAATTAACAACAATGACAAGGGAAAAATATTAAAAGATGATAAGAAATCACCTCTAAAAGCTCAAAGAATTCAATTACACCCTCTCTAAATGCAATGCGGGCATTAGCAACAGACTTTCTTATATCGTCAAAAGTGAGACCTCCCCCAATAAGAAGAGCATGTGTCTTCCCCCACCTGTTTTTGGGTAATAGAAGCATCAGTTGAAGCAAAAGATTGAGGACATGGTTCACTAACACAAATAGGGTGCTTTTGAGGGCAATAGAAGGAAGAGAGAATATATACGTTCTTTGACATTTCAATAAGAAACTTTTTTGGCCAGGTTGACAGCGGGGAGGGGGTTGATGCTTCTTGTTTGATTCATTAGGTTTTTGATTCAGATAGATTGTCTTACTGTAACCAATTCCAACAAGCTATATATATTGGCTTGTGAACAACTGGTAAACTATCACAAGAGCAAGCAAAACACCATTCACATTGCAAAATACTCGACTTGATCAAGCCTACTAGAGCACCCCCACCCATGGAATTAAAACTCGGCCGTTCCATTACGTAACTGCTCGTCTGTAACTGATTTGGAAGTTGCGGTTCTAAGAAATCCCGTTATAGAATGCCGCGACAAAAATCATGTTCTTCTCACCGCGTCGTCCGTTATGTAACGGTGACTCGCTGCATCGTCCGTTACGTAACGGTGACTCACCGCGTTGTCTGTTACGTAACAGTGACTCACCGCATCTTCCGTTACATAATTGTGACTTGCCATGTTAGAGCGTTCTTTTATTCGTTACGTCAGTTCTTTTGACAGAATCGACGAGAGAAAAAGCACAAATAGTAAGAAAAACATGCACACACTCAAGAAGGAAGAATAATTTAGTGGGGGCATTTAAATTTGGATGTATATGAGTTGTTTCATATATTATGATGAAGAAATACTTCTTAAACTATAAATACACAAATATAACGTTAAATCCCTTATATGTAATTTTTTGAAAAAAGTTCACGCCGCGTAAGCCGCGATCCGTTCCATACATCCAATACAAGCCGCTTCCACGATAACGCGACTGTTACCGCGATTGCGACCGCATTTGCGATTTTTTTCTATCTTGTGACACAAACTTTTGCACATACATTTGTGAGTTCTCATAAATATACCTTGCATATTAGTTTTCCCAAATGTCCTCAATAGAAATAGTTTAATTCAAACTCAAGTTTTTCCAACATGCGCTATATTTAGAGATGACAAATTTTAAATTTAGCTATTTCATATAAGTTGGGACTTGGTACACCACTGATGGAAATCATGCCATATAAAATCAGATCGAGCGTAATTAGACAAGGAGACTAGGTACAAGACATGAAATCCCTTCTAATATAAGGTCCTCCTCCTTGTTAAATAAGAGGTACTTAATATTGGAGGTATCAACCCAAACATCAAAAACTAAACAATAAAAAAGAAGCATTATCAATGACTATAACTCTATAAGAAGGTATACCGATAAATAAGAAATTTAAAGGCTGATGTTATCTATTTTCTGTATATAATATTCTTTTGATTAAAGAGTGTAAACGTTAGCAGAGCTCTGATTTTTCTTAGCCAACATTACGTTAACAATAAAGCAGAAAAAAGAAGAACCTAGCTTGGAGACATCAAGAGAGTCTACTATCTATGACGTAGAAAAATACCACTCTTCCATGAGCTTTGTTTTCTCTTCAACTGGAATTGCTGGACAAATTTCTAGTGGATGATAATGATCATATAGATTCTGCCTCTTAATATCATACTCTGGATTCCCCTGCTGTAGAAGTGCATGACTGCCTACACATGTTATTAGAGAACATTGAGTTGAAGTATCATGCGCTAGAGTGCAAAGACCAATTGTATCATATCAAAAACAAAGTTGGATGCCACTCACTGTGCCCCCTTTGACCATTGACATTGTATTTTGTCAGCGTACCATCAAAATCAGCAATAACCTGCTAAGGAAAATGTGTCAAGCTTCTGAAAAGAAATATCATATTCTCACATATTAAACAACAACTAAGAAGACAAAATTTATTGAATGCAACATAAAGAGACTCATAACACATCAAGTAGAATGATATACAGACTTTAGAGCTTCATGGCATGTCGACAATGAAGGCACTGGCCTCTAAATAGAGTTGGCTAAATGGGGTAATCCAGATAGTCTCCTATTGAAAACAAGCGTGATTTCGAAGATATTCAATTCATTGATTCATGTTTGCTTGTTTGGCATAAATTTAAGAAAACAGTAATGCACAATTTAGCATGGAGCGAATTTCATATACCAAGTAGATAAATTTTCATTAGCTCTCTTGGCCAAAATAACCTGGATGTTAGTGGACATTAGGAATGAAATTTGTTACAACATCAGATTTCTACTTAAATCAATGAGATTCTTTTTGGTAATTATTCGCCAATTCGAGCACCATTTCATACTAGCATTCCCACCATTCCCTTGGCATCATATGGCCTGTATCTGTATGCTCATGACTGCAAGACAGCACAAAAAGAGGAGTTTGTCCCAATTTACCACGATAATACGTGAATAGTAGCATATCACAGGGACATATTGTAACGAGCGCCTCATGCCCTCACCTATACCAAATAATGGTTGAATCTTACTCTCATTTTATAAAAAAAAGAAGTACCCACATCCAGCAAAATTCTTATGTGAAGATCATGAAGTAAATAAACAATTGACAATTACAAATGACATATTAAGAACAATAACATTTCTCATCCTTTCCCCAACAATTTTTTTTAAAAAAAGAGAAAAACCTGAAGTTTGGAAGGACCAGCAGCACGAATTGCAGCAATTTTGTTCTGCAATGAAAGGGTGTCACCCACTACCATATTCCCATTTCCAATACGTTCATCGTCCATTGAAAATTTTCTGCAAATTATTTATAGAATAAATTAGAAAGTAACCCATATGGGTTTAGTTGCTGATAATTGAACAAACGATGATTGTTAGTAGTGATTATAATTTATATTGTGAGACATGATTTGTAAAATGAAAGGAGAAAAAAACACACAATTGATAAAATGAAATAAGCGAGAGAGTAATGAGGTGGGTAACCTGGTGGGAGTGAGGTGATGTTTGCCCAAATTGAAAGAAGTGCAGCGGACAGAGGAAGTAATACTTAGAAAATGGAGGCGATGGTAGCTCATATAGCTCATGTCATGCACTCGTTTTGGTTACCAACAGGCGAGAGGGAGGAGAATCAGGAGATGATAGGCGAATTAATTGAATATTCCAATGGTATAGATGTTATAATATTCAAAATGTTAGGTATTTGTCGAAGCAGTTACAACTAATCAACTCTGCACTTCGGACTTCGGAGCACTTTTTTTCCACACTAGTTGTTGGCCCGTGCGCTATCGTGCACGGTCCTCCAAGGTAGCGAAAATGGTGGTTAATAACTAAATGCAAGTATTAGTATTATTGATTTAAGCAAAACCAAAGTTTGCGAACTTGGTAGTTAGGAAGAGAAAGTAATTAGATAGCATAGCATATATGCATATAACCCTTGTTAGTGCAAGCTATTTTTGGGTTGCAAGAAATGTGGAGGGTTTTTCGCATCCTCTAGAATGTCCTTGAGTTATTGTTATATCTGTTATAAGAAATCATTCATGCCAATTAGAAAAAAGAGATTAGTTCATATTAGGCGGTGATTAACTATAAGGGCCATATTATTAACATGTACCATTGGACTTTACAGCAAAACAATAAGCAAAAGGGTTTTTTGGGTGGGTGATATAGTAGCTTAATTTTCTAGGCTTCGTAGCATCTTTGGTGGTAAGTGCGGTTCCTCAAGGGGGCAAAATCTAATTAGCGTTACTCTAATGGCGTAAAAATCTTGATAATGTAATTTAAATTTTGTATTTGCGAGAACAAACTTAATTATTTCTTGCAAGTATACTTTTATTTATGTTATAACATTCGCATAATCGAGTAACAATAAATGCGGAGAACTAAATGTTAAACATTAGCATAATCGAGTAAGGGAAAATGAAGGCATCTAAACTTGGTAGTTAAGAACATAAGCTAAGTAAATTGCATAACATATATTCCTATTGAAAATTTTACAATAGCTTTCTTCAAAAAACGCTATCGTAAAGAATAAATAACAGCCACAACTGCCTCCACATCAACCGTAGTTTATTTATGTTAATATACTTATGGATAAATCTTCCTCATTTTTTGTATATATATATATATTTAATTCTTAATTTATTTTTAGTATTTATATTTGTGATTTAAGAACTTATTAAGTATATATATATTTTTTAGTATCATAATGTACAATTTTTTTTAGTATCATAATGTATTATTTCATATATTATAAAGCTTTATTTCGTATATTATATATAAGGTTTAATTGCCATATTATTTGTCGTCCATATTTACCGAATATCGTCCATATTTATACGGTATTTTTCTTTTTTCTCCCTCCTCTACTTCTTCCTCCATAACACCACCACCTAGCCACCATTACCACCACACCGCCAGTCACCCCACCCCCTGTCAGCTACCCCAACCCCTCCGCTAACCCCTGCACCCCCACCCCCACAACAACCCCACACCCGCAGCCCCCTCTCCTATCCTTTCGCGAGCGCCGCCAGTCCCCCCCTCCCCCTCCCTTCGCGCCGCGCCGCCCAGTTCTCCCTCTCCCCTCCCTTCGCGCGCGCCGCCCACTCCCACCTCTCCTTCCTTCGCGCGGCAAAGGTTCAACATAATCAGGACTTATATTATGAGACGGAGGGAGTAATATTGTGCCGGAAATATCTTGATAAATTTTGAAGCTTGACTAACCAAAATAGTAGAATTACACGTTAAAAATAGCAAAAGAAGAAAAGACATTTAGCTAAGAGTAGGCAAAGGTTCAACATCCCACCTAAAGCCTCACAACTATTACAAATTTTCACCAAAATCTTGGAAATTCCTCACATAAGAACACTGGCAAAGATTAAAGACAAAAATGTTTGTACAACTAATACTAAACAAAAGGAATGTCAAGTAGTTTAATTGCTAGGCTCAACATTAGCCTCACTTCTAGGCGCGAATGTAAACTGATTTGTAGGTTCTGTAGCATACTGATTTATGGCCTTAAAACCAAATCTTCAAGTACAACTCTCTTGAGGACCCATTGCACGACATTGCTCTAGGTACGAGTTATCTTCGGGCCTACTTCAATCAGGAAATGAGACATGCACAACAGTCCTTCGACAACTTTGAAGCCTTGCGGGACATTATTCCAGGTAAGAGTTATCTTCGGGCTTACTTTGATCAAGAAATGGGACGTGCGCAGCATTTTCCTGGCCAACTTTAAAGCCTTCATTGAACGCTTGTTAATTTGGTCTAAACACCGACATAGAACTTAGATGTATACTCTTAGATAAACACAGATGTTTCTTGTTATTCTCTAAGTATGCAAACCTCATATAATCATATTGGGAAGATATACAATATATGATTTCTATGTGTATGAGTTTTATACGTATCATAATTTCACATGGTATATAATAATGATGGCATCACTTTTCAACTCCATATTTTTTTAACACAAATTGAGAAATTAGATTAAAACAGCCTGAAGTCTACTGTCATACAAAAGTCACTGATAATTAGAATATTACACACATACAACTTAAGAATATAAACCACCATCAAAGATCTATTAATAATCTCAAGGAGCATGGATGGAGCTAAATTGGGTGGGTTAAACATTCCTTCCTGTAATCATGCATCACACAAGCCGGAGGAGCAAAGTGTCGTCCCCCAAGGTAGTAAAATCTTATTAGAGAATCGATTGCCTAATTATCTTAATCATAGATTTTTTGAATTAACTCAATGTAATTTGATAAAGTATAAGTTATCTTCTCTTTCAAAACTTATATTAATTACGGCATTTCTTCCAATTTAGCCAAATTTGTTAACATCAATACCTCTTTATCATATGTTTTTATCTCTTCCTTTATTCAGTTAATTGTGTTCCCACACTAACATACCCATCATTAAGCAAAACAAAATGGTAAAATATGACTCATCCAATATAAAAGGGTGCAAATGTCTCTCAAGCTCCATAGTGAGGATATGCAGGCCCAATCGACATGAATTGTCTCCTTCCTAAAACTGCAATGATGATAACAAAACTAATTATTGGATGACAACAAGGAAGAAACAAATTATAAACCAAATAGCATCAAGTAAATAATACAACATGCTTGCAAAAGCTAGAACAGAATAGAAAAGAGCACCCTCAAATATGTTTAGTGATGGTAGGTAAGATATATAATTATGATGATAAGAGATAGTAGTTGAAGACTCAAAAGACTTGCATTGGATATAGTTTGACATAAAAGAAGCACCATACGAACCATCAGTAACAGCTAGGTCTTTTCAGTACAAAAGTCGAGTTTCGATGTTAACTCTCATATATAAATGCAGTCCTTGCAATGTAGTTTTCACTTATCAATTATGACAATATTTCAGCACTTTCTTCCAACTTTCCATACATTTTCTTATCATAATCCTAATCTACATCAGTCAATTTGGCCTGTGCTAATCAAGTTTTTTTATAGGACATAAAAATGCAGTAAGTTGCACGCTTCTATATAGCATCGATAATAATCAACTAATTTATATGTTACAACTTAAAATAAGCTTACTCAAAATTTCGATTAGTGTTATAGGCCTAAAATGACGAATAACCCAATTTCCTTTCCCCGCCTCTCTCACCTTCACCTTCTCTCCCCCGACCCTCTCTTCCCCTCTTAGTTTCGTATACAATTTCGTAAATTTCGATCATCTCCTACTACTCTCTATGCTCTCCCAAAAGCTCTCTTTTCTCTCTCCTCTCACTAAACTTTTCTGATTTTGCAAATTATATTTTAAAATAGTTTTGGCTCTTCGGATTGTTCTTCCCTTGGGTCGGACCTATTAAGACCGCGGTATGTTTCATCATTGGTCCCTTGAATGGGGAGACACGATTATGTGTCTACAGTCACTCTTAAACTTTAATGTTTAACTCTTAAATACCAAAAATTATATATTTGAAATAAAGTGTTCTATGCCAAGTTCCTCCCAATTACAGAACAAACGGTTAACAACATAGCCTCATATACGAGCATTATCACAGTATTTTAAATATCAATTTAGGACATTTCAAGTGGTTTATTAACAAGGTATAGATAGCATGCATGGGTCATGCAAATAGGCTTTTTAATTACGTAGTCATAAAGGGGTTAAATCAGGCAAATAAAATCAGAATTTAACTCGAGCAGCTCATGGTTTTCATCATGCATGTTGGTGAATAAGAAAGGATCTATATCAAGGTTTTACATGCATGGATAGGGATTTTAATAAGCTATCGAATAAAAGGGTTGAATATGGTTTTAGAGTTATATGAAGGTTTTGAGTTATTATCCAAGGAAAGTTATGTTTTTATACTGAAAAGTGGTTTAAGTACAATTAGTTTTTAGGAGTCAGTGTAGTCCAAGTTTCAAGGCCAACCTTGGCTTATTCAGGTGAAAAGAACAAGGTTTTAACTTAGAATTGATAAGATAATAGTTCCATAATTTTAATAAGAGAATTAAAGGCTTAAAAGTATGGTTATTAGTCTCGGTTTTGATATGGTTGAGAATCAGAGAACTCTTACATGTGTTCTAGAGAGATAAAATGGTAGAAAGAGAGAGAAGGATTTTATATTGTATGAGTTTATTACAGAAAAAAGAGAGAGTTGATAAGCTCTTATAGTCTAGTTACAGCAGAGGAAAGAAGAGAGTTAGTTACAAGACATAACTAATTTATTACAATAACAGAAAATGTAACTAATAACATTTTATTCTTCATATCCCCCCTTCAAGCTGGACATGATTGAAATCAACAAGTCCAAGCTTGGAAGCAAGATATTGGTGTTGTGGTCCTGGTAGTGCCTTTGTCAACAATTATGCTAGTTGATCTTGGCTTGAAAGGTGAGAAGTTTGAAGAAAACCAGCTTCTACTTGCTCTCTAACATAGTGGCAATCCCTCTTGAGTTGTTTAGTCCTTTCGTGAAATACTGGATTCTGAGCAATATGTTCAGCAGTAGTGTTATCACAATATGAATAAATAGGAAGAGGAACAATGACTTTTAAATCATGCAATAAGCCTTCTAGCCAGACAACTTCTGAAGCAGTGCTTGACATAATCCTATATTCTCCCTCAGCAGAAGATTTGCTAACAGTTTTATGCTTTTTAGTTTTCCAAGATATCAAGTGAGATCCCACAAAAATACAATATGCACTGAGAGATCTGCTAGTAAACAAATGCATCACTATATGCAGTTAAGACCATATCACTAGTGGCAGAATAGAACAAACCAAGGTTGATAGTACTCTTCAAGTACCTAAAAACATACATTGATGCTTGGAAGTGTGGCTTCCTAGGACAACTTAAGAATTGACTTAAAAACTGTTGTATAGCATAGGAAAGATCAGGTCTTGTAATGTTAATATACAACAACTTGCCAACCAATTTTTTGTATTGCTCAGGTTCTTCCAGCATATCTCCCAAGTCAGTTGATAAAATTAGGCCCTTAGGTAGAGGAGTACTAACAGGCCTAGAATGATCAAGCTGTAAATCTTTAATCATGTCCATTATGTACTTCTTTTGACTAAGCAAAGTTCCGGAAGCATTTCTAATAATTTCAATACCCAGAAAATACTTGAGTTCTCCCAAGTCTTTAATAGTAAAGGGTTGGTCCAAAGCAACCTTTATCTCATCAATTTGTGCTTGTGAAGTACCAGTCAAAACATGTCATCAACATAAACCAGCAAAACAATAAATTCTCCTTGATATTCTCTAGTGAACAGAGAGTAATCTTGTTTAGATTGTATAAAACCAATAGAAACCAGGAATTTCCTTATGTGAAGAACTCAAATTACAAGCTAAATATACTTTTAAGAAAAAACTATCTAGAAAGGAATTAGGTTGTTTTTGTGAAGCCTTTGGAATAGGGAAAATTCAAGCTCCCTCTTCCAAAAGGAAAAAGGAATTTAAAAAATCAAAAAAGAAGTATTTCTCAAGAAAAGAAAAGAATTTTCAAAATCCTCCTCCCTATTACAAACGAAGAAGAAATTTTAAAAAGCAATTTTTTCAAAAAGGTATTGTTTGTTATTCCTGTGGCAAGCCTGGCCACAAAGCGGATAAGTGTACTACCAAGAAGAAGATCAATGAATTATTTCAAGATAATTCTGATCTTTGTGAAAAACTATCAAAAATACTTCTCAATTCATCACCTTCTTCTTCTGAAAAAGATGATGATGATGTTTTCCTTCATCAAATGGATCATCAAGATTCTGACTCCGAAAATTCAGAATCTTCAATTCCATTTCTTCAGTCCTTGAATGTCATCTCTGAAAATAATAAAGAGGATGACAAGCAATTCCTCTTTGATCTTATAGATAGAGTTTAGGATTCCGAGATTAAAAAAGACGCTTTATTACGTCTTAAATCTTTGGTTCTGAAAGATACTCCCAGTCCTAGTTCTCAAATTCCAGTTACTGAACATTTCAGTATCTCGAAACTCTTTGAAAAATATCCTTCAACAATCCCAGGAAAATCAAAATTTCCCTTGGAATCCAAATCTTTCTCTACTAATCTGGTGCAACAAGAGATAAATTCTCTTAAAGCACAAGTTTCTGAAATTCAAAAGAATCTTCTGTCTCTACAATTAGAAGATTTAGAGATTGAAACTAGACTCTCACTCATTGAAAATCCTCAAGCCAAAACTCCAACTTCTTCAATACCAATTGATTTTGTTTAGCAGGTAAACAAAGTTAATTTTAAAAAATGGTATGTATTAGTTACCTTAAAGGTAAAGGACTTCTCTGCAAACTATCTCGCTTTGTTAGACAGTGGTGCAGATCAAAATTGTATCAAAGAAGGACTAGTTCCTTCAAAAAAAATTACGAACATACGAAGACCCAATTATATGGGGCAAATGGGTCTCCTCTTCAAATTAAACATAAGATTTCTAAAGCTTATATTTTAAATAATGATTATTCTTTCAAAAATACTTTTACAGTAGTAAAGGATATCAAGGAAGAAATTATCCTTGGAATGCCTTTTTAAACTCAAATTTACCTGTTTTCCGTTGATAATGAAGGAGTTCATATAGAAATTTTTGGGAAAAGAATTTCCTTTAAATTTCTTTGTCCTGTTTTACAAAAGGATATTTCCTTACTTCAGTCTTCGTCAGTTTATCAACAAATAAACTCAATTCAATACAAAAAACATCAGATTTCTATTTTAAAAAATTATATTTCCTTTCAAAAAATTAAAGAACAATTACAACATCCTTCTATTCAAAAGAAAATTGTTGATTTAGAAAACGTTTTCAAAAATAAAGTCTGCTCGGATATTCCAAATGCTTTTTGGGATAGGAAAAAGCATATGGTAACACTACCTTATGAACCAGGTTTCTCTGAGAAAAAATTTCCTACTAAGGCAAGACCAATTCAAATAAATTATGAGCTTTCAGAATTATGCAAAAAAGAAATTCAATCTCTTCTCGATAAAAAGCTAATAAGACCCTCCAAATCTCCTTAGAGTTGTGCAGCTTTTTATGTCATGAATCAAGCGGAAAAGGAACGAGGAGTTCCTCGTCTTGTTATTAATTATAAACCTCTCAACAAAGTTCTTCAATGGATTAGATATCCTATTCCAAACAAGAGAGATTTACTCAAAAGGCTCTACGGTTCAAAAATATTTTCAAAATTTGATATGAAATATGGATTCTGGCAAATACAAATTGCTAAGGAAGACATATATAAGACAGCATTTACAGTTCCATTTGGTCATTATGAATGGAATGTAATGCCGTTTGGACTCAAGAATGCTCCCTCAGAATTTCAAAATATTATGAATGATATTTTGAATCCTTATTCATCTTTTTCAATAGTTTATATTGATGATGTTCTCATATTTTCAAAAAATTTAGATCAGCATTTCAAATATCTTCAAACGTTTCTCTATGTCACTGAAAAAAATGGATTAGTTGTCTCTGCCTCTAAGATGAAGCTTTTTCAAACTAAAATTAGATTTCTTAGACATAATATTCATCATGGAACTATTAAGCCTATTGATAGGGCTATAGAATTTGCAGACAAATTCCCTGATAAAATCAAAGACAAGACTCAATTACAAAGGTTTCTTGTTGTCTTAATTATGTTTCATATTTTTTCCCAAAATTAAAACAAACATGTATGCCTTTATTTCAAAGATTACAAAAGAATCCTCCTGCATGGACTAACAAGCATACTCATATTGTTCGATTATTAAAAGAAAACGTCAAGTCTCTTCCATGTCTAGGCATTCCTAATCCTGATGCATTCATGATAGTTGAAACAAATGCCTCTGATACAGGCTATGGAGGTATTCTCAAACAAAAGATAGATAAAAAAGAATAATTAGTTAGGTTTCATTCTGGTGTCTGTCTCGGACCACAAAAAATTTATTCTACAATCAAAAAGGAAATTTTATCAATAGTTTTGTGTATATCAAAATTTCAAGACGATCTTTATAATAAAAAATTTATTTTACGAGTTGATTGCAAATCAGCAAAAGAAGTTTTAGAAAAGGATGTTCAAAATTTAGTTCATAAACAACAGTTTGCTAGATGGCAAGCTATTTTAGCAGCTTTTGATTTTGACATTCAATATATCAATGGAGATAAAAATTCCCTTCCCGATTTCCTTACGAGAGAATTTTTGCAGGGGAAACATGACCTCTAAGAGGTCTCAGAAGACGCAGAGGAACTCAAAAGGTTATCAGTCAGTTGATGACTATGAGATGAAAATTCAAACCTCTGGAACTTCTTCAAATTCCAAGACACATACAATCATTCATCTCTCAAATAGATTCGAATTTCCTCAAATTTCCTACGCTCAAACAATTCAAAAACAAACCATTCCTTCAAATTCACAAAAACCATCCTCGTCTTCAAATGCTCCAAAAACAGAAGTAAAATCAGCATACTTCACAAAAACCCCTGTTGAACCTTTATTCCTCACCTCATACAAAGAGATCCAACCTCTTCACACCATTCAAAAACTCAATCGCAATACGTTTCCAGAAGGTTGTGAATGGTTCCATGACACTCCTACTAAGAATCAAAGATTTTACGAATTCATCCTTGTCGATTCAAATTCAGCTGAGATCAAACATGAAAAAGACCAATTTGGTAAGATTGTTTACTCAAAATGTATTATAAAAAAGGTGATAACTTCTAAAGAATGGACATCACCTTATGCCGAAAAAATATTCACCAAGAGATTCATTCCCCAGACCTATTCATATTTTGACTATAAAATGGCTTGGTATAGGGCCTTTTTACTCCAAGCTTTTGATCATTCATGGTTCTTTACATTCAATAAATACTGTCCAAAAGAATTTCCAATCTGGTTCTACCATTGGTGGTATCTATTTGGTCCAACCTCAGAAATTTACCCTCAAACCTGTTTTGAATGATTCAAAGCCTTTGTTACCAATACAAAGAATGAACTCTATAGAAAACAAGTCCATTTTCATGTTGAATTCAAAATTCCATGGATTTTATGTTGGTGTTACACACCCAAACAAGTTCTCCCTACACCTTTTCCACTCTCGTTAGTACGGGAATTCAAGATTAAATGGTGGGACTGATTTTCTACGGACATGTGTTCTGCAGAAAATGTTCGCAATTTTATTCAATATGGGAAGAAGGTTGAATGGTAATTTAAAAATGTTCCTTCTCCAAAAGATCACATAGCTTCTTCCTCTAAGGAAAAGCCTCTTGATCCAACAGAGCATCAAGCACTTCAGATGCTAATTGCAGATCCTTCTCAAGCACGCAGATTGATTAAGCTTTTCAAATCTGAAGATTCAGATGACTCCATTGATGATTCAAAATCTGGGTCCGATTATTCGGATCCGCTTGGGGGTCCGTTTTCTCAAGATCCCTTTGATTAAAAAAAAAAAGAGTCTCGCTAAGAAATATTTTCTTACGCAAAAATTAGGGACACCTTTCTAATTCACTATTTGGTTCAAGATTTCAAGATAATTCCAAAACACAGAAGATGACTCATCAAACTCTTTTGTCTTTAACTACCGACTTCCTACTTTTGGTGCAAATGCAGAAGCACGGGTTCAAAACTTTTCAAAAGGAAAAGCAACTTTTCAAAAAGCAAGGGCGTATATTTCTCCAGTACAAAGAAGGCATCTTAAAAAAGGAATGGTCATAAAATAAAGACTAGAACAGATGGCTTCATCCATTGTATTCATGACTGTAGTATTTACTTTTCATTCCTATAAATAGACTCGTTCTGCCGTTGTTCAAGGGAGAGCGAAAATTAGCAACTACTTCTGTAATCACAAAAATACTCTCCCTCAAAAAAATCTCCTTTAGTTTTATTTTCTGAAGTTCTCTAAAGGTAACTATATTCAAAACTTTGTAAGTTTTCGAGTTTTATTAATAACAATTCGAGTTATTCAAATTATATTTTCTACACCTTCTTTAGTTTTATAATATATATACTTTTATATCACCTGAGTTGCGTTTTGGTATCAGAGCGTTTCTAAGTGTCCATAAAACCTAGATTATTTTCTGTGTTAAGTGTTGGTAAAGTGTTGGTCAGCCTGTTAAGTCCGTTGGTAAGCCGTTTGTTAGGTGTTCCCGGTAGGTGGTCCCACTATTCCCATTTAAGACTGAAGGTATTCTATTGTATTATGTTCATTTAATTTCATGGCTAACAGGTTAAGAAAAGCATTTTCAGTTGGTAATAGTAGTTATAATGATACTAATACTCTTCAAAGTCAAGAAATTCATGTCCCTGTAGATTTCTCAAACTGGAACATTCCTAAGGAAAACCCTAGTTTCATATATCATATAGGTCCATTAGAATTCTAGACTGCATTTTCAATAAGGACTCATGAAGAAACTAGAAGTATTCAAAAGGAAACAGAGACAATTCATTTATTATCTCATGTTGGCATAAAAAATTATACTCAAAATAAATATAGATACATTCATTTTGGTCTAATTCAGGATGCAGTCAAACCTTTAGTTCATAAAGGAGTTGATTGCCCTATATTCCTTACTTTAAGGGATAATAGACTAAATACTTATAAAGATTCATTATTAGCTATTGTTCAGACGAATGTTTCAAATGGTCCAATTTATTTCAATTGCTATCCAGATTTTACAATTGATCTTTTGGATCCTTTGATTCAAGAATCATTAATTTTAGATTTTCATGTTTTGCATAATAAATTCAAAGATTTTGCAAGAAATTTTGCAATTGTTTTCCGGGTTTACTTTAGACTTATGTCTTCTACTGTAAATCCTAAGTTCATTCATGAACCTTATTCTAAAGAAGAAACGGTTTTTCTGGAAGTTCATGCCAAGGATACCAAATCTCTTGTTACTACAGCAAAGAGATTACCTTGGGAAAAAATAATAATTCCCGATGAGCTAAGGATTCCAAATCCTATGCCACTTCCAAACGTTGCTCAAAGAGACCTAGATGACATTATTGAAGATGAAAATAGTATCTTAATGAGATTTAGCTCTTTTCGAGAAGAATCTTCATCCTCCTCTTATTCTCCACAAAAAATTTTCAAATCCCCGAAGATCGTTTTCTTATTCCAAGTCAGACATTTATGATAAACAATTCAAGGTTAATTTCAAAACTCCTATTCCTACTTATGAAGAAACCCAATCATCGCCTCCACAGTCTCCAACAGCTTCTCAAATGCAAGACTTTAGTTCAATAAACACAATACAAGACGAAGAATTTGAAATCAACAAAGAGTATATTCGCGATGATTTTAATTCTTCTCAAAATTCTCAATTTAGAACTTGGTTTTTAGCCTTTGATGAGCAGTTAAAAACCTCCATAAGGGAAGAATGGTATGGTGACATGAAAAGAATGCATGTTAATATTCCATTCTTTACATGGTTTTCTTTATTCCGTCAAAAAAAAGGAATAGAAAATCCCTTTGACTCCTCTTCCATACAAGTTCAAACACAACTTCGTCAAAATTGGAATTTATCAGATGGACGAGTTGTAAATTTGGTTCATCCTCCTTTAGCTCCTTTGAACTTAAAGGAAGTAGAAAAAGAAATGATTGCGTCTCCTTTTAAAATCGGAAGATAAGATCATGGAAAGGATGCAGTAATTGTTGAAGATGTTTTGAAGGTATATCATCAGAATAACTATACCAATCAAACTCTTCATACAATTGCAAATCAGGTAGATTATTTGTCTACTAAGTTAGATTCTTTCAAAAATCCATCAACTGGGAATACTTTATATTCTCAGACAAACTTTTCAAAATTCCCTAATGATGTCTCTCAACCTCATTTTAAGCCTCAAAATATTCCTTATTCTGTAACTACTAAAATGGCTGGTACTTCTCATACGCAAGGTGAAATTCTTGCTAAAATATCACACAACCTTTCTCAAATATCTTCTTCCTCCTCACCTAAGCAGATTTCCACTTTTCATAGGAATTCTACAGAGACTGAATCAGATGAATCTGATCCAGGAGACTCTGAAGAAGAACTCATAGCCAATCTGGAATGTCATTTTGGCGATAATCCAGATCAGGTTAATAAGATTAGAAGCTCTTGGAAAAACACTTCCACTAGGAATTACTATCCAAAGATCTACTCCTCCTGATATTCAATATGAGGAACGATCTAAGTTCCATTCCAATTAGTATCAAGCTGATACTATTCATGAATGGAATATTGATGGTAAATCTGAGTATGAAATATTTAACACTCTTCAAGAAACGGGAATGGCAAAAGTCGCCTATAAAAGAAGAGAGAGCAATGAGCAAGTCATCTTTGGAATGCTTATTGCAGGATTTACTGGTCAACTAAAGAATTGGTGGGATAATTATTTAACCCTCCAAGATCAGTTATCAATTCTCAATCATACTGTCACAATGGAAGATGACAGTATGATTGAGAATTGATAACTGATCTTGGAGGGTTAAGGAATTATCCCACCAATTCTTCAGTTGACTAGTAAATCCTGCAATAAGCATTCCAAAGATGACTTGCTCATTGCTGATTGTTTATCCCTTGTGGGGTTGATTCATTCTTTTAGTTGGTTCTTGGTCGTTCATTATTTTCTTTAATTTTATCTAAGTTAATGTCACTTTTAGGCCACTAGGCTAACTAGTGGTAAAAATGCCCCAAAGTGAATGACTTTAGTAAAAATACAAATAAACAATACGAATATAGGGAGAAAGTAGAAATTGTATTATATGAATTTTGATTGGCTAAGTATCAAGGTACTTGTATACATTTCTAATTCTCTTTTTTGTGTCGTGGCACTTGTTGGGATTACAAACTACTTTGTATTGTTGCTAATTATCTGAATCAGACATGGTACTTCTTCAGTGTGTCTGAGTTCCAAGTGCATTGTATTGGACGTCCATCCATATCTTGGAGACGAAAAATTCCGCTTCGCACTTCCTGGACTATCAGATAGGGCCCTTCCCAATTTGGTGTCAGCTTACCCAGCTCCTTAGCTCGTCCAACAGCCTCCATCTTCCTCAGAACCAAGTCCCCTACTTTGAGTGGTCGTCTAGCGACTCTCTTGTTAAAGTCCTGAGCCATTCGCAGCTTGTACTATTGCATTCTCAATAGCGCATTGCCCCTGACCTCTAGTACTTGGTCCAAGGCAGTGCGCAAGGTGGCCCAATTGGCGTCTTCTGTGTACAGCATGACTCTTAGGGTGGGTTCTTCAATCTCAATGGGCTCATACGCAAGATGAAATTCTTGCTAAAATATCACACAACTTTTCTCAAATATCTTCTTCCTTCTTACCTAAGCAGATTTCCACTATTCATAGGAATTCTAAAGAGACTGAATCAGATGAATCTGATCCAGGAGACTCTGAAGAAGAACTCATAGCCAATCTGGAATGTCAATTTTCAGCTTCAATGTAGGGCACAACTGGTACGAAAAATTCGACTTCATTTTTTTCTCATTCGGACTTGAGGAATTTGTTGAGCATGGAAAAATGCCACTTTAGGCGCAACAATCAATCTGAAATGTTTTCCGAGATAAAAGTTATGGGCAAAATACTTTTCACGTTCAATGTAGGGCACTACTTGTACGAAAAATCCAACTTCGTTTTTTCCACATTCTGACGAAGCTGTGGAGCATGGAAAAAAACCACTTTAGGCACAAGAATCGTTTAGAAATGTTTTTCGGGCTAATAGTTATGCCAAAAACACTTTTCAGCTTCTATGCAGGGCACAACTGGTACGAAAAATACGACTTTATTTTTTTCCCGTTCGGACTTGAGTATTCTGTTGAGCATAGAAAAATGCCACTTTAGGCGTAAGAATCAATCAAAAATGTTTTCCGAGATAAAAGTTATGGACAAAATACTTTTCATGTTCAATGTAGGGCACTACTTGTACGAAAAATCCAACTTGATTTTTTCCACATTCTAACATGACGGAGCTGTGGAGCATGGAAAAAACCCACTTTAGGCACAAGAATCGTTTAGAAATGTTTTTCAGGCTAAGAGTTATGCCAAAAACACTTTTCAGCTTCTATGCAGGGCACAACTAGTACGAAAAATCCAACTTTATTTCTTCCCATTCGGACTTGAGGAATATGTTGAGCATGTAAAATTTGTCACTTTAGGTGCAAGAATCAATCAGAAATGTTTTCCGAGATAAAAGTTATGGGCAAAATACTTTTCACGTTCAATGTAGGGCACTACGTGTACGAAAAATCCAACTTTATTTTTTCCACATTCTAACATGACGGAGCTGTGGAGCATGGAAACAAACCACTTTAGGCACAAGAATCGTTTAGAAATGTTTTTCGAGTTAAGAGTTATGCCAAAAACACTTTTCAGCTTCTATGTAGGGCACAACTGGTACGAAAAATACGACTTCATTTTCTTCCCATTCGGACTTGAGGAATCTGTTGGGCATGGAAAAATGCCACTTTAGGCGCAACAATCAATCAGAAATGTTTTCCGAGATAAAAGTTATGGCAAAATACTTTTCACGTTCAATGTAGGGCACTACTAGTACGAAAAATCCAACTTCGTTTTTTCCACACTCTGACGTGACAGAGCGGTGGAGCATGGAAAAAAACCACTTTAGGCACAAGAATCGTTTAGAAATGTTTTTCGGGCTAAGAGTTATGCCAAAAACACTTTTCAGTTTCAATGCAGGGCACAACTGGTACGAAAAATCCGGCTTTTTTCCCATTCGGACTTGAGTAATCTGTTGAGCATGGAAAAATGCCACTTTAGGCGCAAGAATCAATCAGAAATATTTTCCGAGATAAAAGTTATGGACATAATACTTTTCACGTTCAATGTAGGGCACTACTTGTATGAAAAATCCAACTTTATTTTTTCCACATTCTGACGTGACGGAGCTATGGAGCATGGAAAAAAACCACTTTAGGCACAAGAATCATTTAAAAATATTTTTCAGGCTAAGAGTTATGCCAAAAACACTTTTCAACTTCTATGCCGGGCACAACTGGTACGAAAAATCCAACTTCATTTTTTCCCATTCGGACTTGAGGAATCTGTTGAGCATGGAAAAATTGCCACTTTAGGCGCAAGAATCAATCATACTTTTCACGTTCAATGTAGGGCACTACGTGTACGAAAAATCCAACTTCATTTTTTCCACATTCTGACGCGACGGAGCTGTGGAGCATGGAAAAAGACCACTTTAGGCACAAGAATCGTTTAGAAATGTTTTTCGGGCTGAGAGTTATGCCAAAAACACTTTTCAGCGTCTATGCAGGGCACAAGTGGTACGAAAAATCCGACTTTATGTTTTTTCCCATTCGGATTTGAGGAATCTAATGACCATGGAAAAATGCCACTTTAGGCGCAACTATCAATCAGAAATGTTTTCCGAGATAAGAGTTATGGGCAAAATACTTTTCACGTTCAATGTAGGGCACTACGTGTACGAAAAATCCAACTTCATTTTTTCCACATTCTGACGCGACAGAGCTGTGGAGCATGGAAAAAGACCACTTTAGGCACAAGAATCGTTTAGAAATGTTTTTCGGGCTGAGAGTTATGCCAAAAACACTTTTCAGCGTCTATGCAGGGCACAACTGGTACGAAAAATCCGACTTCATTTTTTTCCCATTCGGATTTGAGGAATCTAATGACCATGGAAAAATGCCACTTTAGGCGCAACTATCAATCAGAAATGTATTCCGAGATAAGAGTTATGGGCAAAATACTTTTCACGTTCAATGTAGGGCACTTCGTGTACGAAAAATCCAACTTTATTTTTTCCACATTCTGACGTGACGGAGATGTGGTGCATGCAAAAAAATCACATTAGGCACAAGAATCTTTTAGAAATCTTTTTATGGCTAACAGTTATGCCAAAAACACTTTTCAACTTCTATGTAGGGAACAACTAGTACGAAAAATTCGACTTAGAGGGATTGCCACTATGTTAGAGAGCAAGTAGAAGCTGGTTTTCTTCAAACTTCTCACCTTTCAAGCCAAGATCAACTAGCAGAATTGTTGACAAAGGCACTACCAGGACCACAACACTAATATCTTGCTTCCAAGCTTGGACTTGTTGATTCCAATCATGTCCAGCTTGAAGGGGGGATATGAAGAATAAAATGTTATTAGTTACATATAGTTACATTTTCTATTATTGTAATAAAAGTTAGTTATGTCTTGTAACTAACTCTCTTCTTTCCTCCGCTGTAACTAGATTATAAGAGCTTATCAGCTCTCTCTTTTTTCTGTAATAAACTCATACAATATAAAAGCATTCTCTGTCGTTCTACCATTTTATCTCTCTAGAACACATGTAAGAGTTCTCTGATTCTCAACCATATCAAAACCGAGACTAATAATCATACTTTTAAGCCTTCAATTCTCTTGTTAAAATTATGGAACTATTATGTTATCAATTCTAAGTTAAAACCTTGTTCTTTTCACCTGAATAAGCCAAGGCTGGCCTTGAAACTTGGACTACACTGACTCCTAAAAACTAATTGTACTTAAACCACTTTTCAGTATAAAAAAACATAACTTTCCTTGGATAATAACTCAAAACCTTCATGTAACTCTAAAACCATATTCAACCCTTTTATTTGATAGCTTATTAAAATCCCTATCCATGCATGTAAAACCTTGATATAGATCCTTTCTTATTCACCAACATGAATGATGAAAACAGTCAGCTACTCGAGTTAAATTCTGATTTTATTTGCCTGATTTAACCCCTTTATGACTACGTAATTAAAAAGCCTATTTGCATGACCCATGCATGCTATCTATACCTTGTTAATAAACCACTTGAAATGTCCTAAATTGATATTTAAAATCCTGTGATAATGCTCGTATATGAGGCTATGTTGTTAACCGTTTGTTCTGTAATTGGGAGGAACTTGGCATAGAACACTTTATTTCAAATATATAATTTTTGGTATTTAAGAGTTAAACGTTAAAGTTTAAGAGTGACTGTAGACACATAATCGTGTCTCCCCATTTAAGGGACCAATGATGAAACATACCGCGGTCTTAATAGGTCCGACCCAAGGGAAGAACAATCCGAAGAGCGAAAACTATTTTAAAAGTGTTAAAGCGTATTTCAATGATCCAAAATCTTATTTTAAAGTTCACTTAATTATTCATGATAATTAATTGTATTTTGAGCCCAACTCTTTGAAAAAGCCCATTTGATTGTTTAATAATAATTAATTATTTTATTTAAATAAAGTAAATATTTTAAAAGATTTTTTTATAATTAAAATCGGATTTAATCCCGTAAAATTAGCTTTCCGAATTTAAAAGATAAAAGCGTATCTTAAAAACGTGTTTTATAAAAAAGCTGTCAAAACATGTCAAAAGCAAGGCGGTGCGCTTAGTGCACCAAAATGCGCCTAGCGCACCAACGTGAGCCTATCGCACTGTCTTGGGCCAAGCGCACAAGCCAAGCCTGTGTCAGGTGCACCAATGTGCGTCTGACACGTGTCCCTGTGAGTCACACAGAGTTGTGCGCCTGGTGCACTCCTCTGTGCGACACGCAGGCTGTCAATCGTATCTTTTTTAAAGCGTGTGCCACGTGTACGCAGCTGATTGGGCATGTTGTGTTAGGCGTACCAATGTGCGCCTGACACGTGTAACTGTGCGTCACACGGAGACGTGTGCCTAACGCACTCTCTGCATGACGCACGAATTTCGGTTTCTTATAAATAGGTGTGATTTTCCGAATTAAACAAACATGTTTTTTTCATATAATTTTCATACGACTTTACAATTCGAACTCTACGAATATATTTAGGAAACCTCTCTGTAAAACTTATACTTTCATACTTTTCAACACAAAAACACATACAAACAAATACATACAGATTTTCATATTCATAGAGGCTTCACGATTGCACGTTCCGAAGGTTGTCAATCTCTCAGACCCAAGCCATGGTATGATCTTGAGGGTCCTTGAATAAATTTATTTTTATATTGAAGTTACTAACTCTTTCTTTCCTGATGTAGATCTTTAATAAATAAACGTTCTTGTTGTACATTCTAATCTCTACTCTTTCTTTTTATTATTATATGCTTGCCTAATTGTCTTGTTTATGCTTTCATCACCTCACATGTTATTATTGTTAAACAAGACCTAAAGAACTGTTCTAACATTAATCTGGTAATTTGGACAACCTGTTAGGTTCCCTGTAATTTGGATTGTTTAATAACATTTTACTAAAAAATAGTCTTTTATGTGTTTCCTGAACCAACATAGACTAAATTATTTTTAGGGTGCATGAAGATATTATTTGGTTATTCTATTGCATAAAACTTGACATGAATCGATATTTAGTAGAGGCCAGCAATGGGCGAACGTGGTTCATTATGAGCATATTCGTATCCTCACCCCCGAACTCAATCTGTGGTTCATTGACCATCTATGGAGTCAGGACGAGGAAATATATATTGGATAAGTCCCTAATTTGTCCTTACGATTTCCCATTATCCAATTAGGTTTATGAGTCTTCCTTTAAAGACTTGTTGGCGACTTCAAAATATTTTTCAATAAAACCTTAACAATGGGGTAGTCAAATACGTGCTCACACCGCTTGGGCGAAATAAAAACACGCCTACAATTTGACGACTCCACTGGGGAGGATTTTAAAAAATTACTTTTTTTAATGAGTGGGTGAAACTCGAAAAATACGATTCATACTCTTTTTATGCATTAGAATGACATACAGTTTTGCATATGCATGGCTATTGTTTATGCCACCATAAGGACAATCTACCTTGCCTCATTAGCGTATGTTCCATGCGTGAGGCCACCCCCAGGGGGTTTGTGCTTTGTCCTTCCAAAAAGCTTCCTGAGCGATAGTGTTGGATCTTAGTCATAAGCAATCCTACCCAACCATGGCACTGTTATCTTGTTCTTGACTTGAGAACTGGAGTGCGTTTTACACGTGGCCACCTCTTTAAACAGAGGTACGAATCGTGGGATCAATCTCTTAGTCATGGACCCTTTTTCAGCCTTAACCTAACCTGACCATAGTTGAATGTAAAACTGGACTTTAGGTTGAAAACTTTTGCATCCATGTTATATGACATTTGCTTGTGATTGCGATTTTTGCCTGTAATTAACTTGTCAAATTTTCGTTGTTTAAAATCGCGTCTAAAAAAACAAATAAAAGACTAAAAAAATAAATAAAAGATCGTCAATTCGCCAAAACCTCGCCTAAATCCCCGAAAAAACATGTCGGGGGAGTAGTGCGCCAAGCGCATTAAGTTGCGCCTGGCGCACCGCTCCCGCACCAGACGCACTTCTGTGTGCCGCGTGCAGCAATGCTGTGTGGCACGCAGTCTCTGCATCGCATGGTTTTTGTCGATTTAGTCATCGTGGTGGTCGATCCTATGTTCGGTTCGTCTGCATTCGCGTAAAAGCATGGTCATTCTAGGGGTCTCACCTAATTCGGCTTGGAACAGGCTTGCTTGAGCGGATATGCGAACAGTAGCAGCTACTTCTTCCTAAGAGGAGAAAGAAAGCCAATCCGGAATGGATCGGTTAAACATTCTATTAGGGAGCCTGGTCTTGACTCTTCTGTGTGGTATTCATTCTTGTTTGGCTCTTGGAATCACATCCAGCAGTGGTTATAATAGCTCGCAAAATTTAACCAAAGATCCGATTAGAAAATTTGGAAGCTATATGCTTAACACATGTTATTAAAAATTCGAGATGCGAGTCAAGCAGGGGGAACTTTTGGTCTTCTTTTATTGGGCTTAGAATCCGAGGCAGCTGAGTGGAAAAATTCGCCAGTGCTAGGAGTTGAGAAGTGAGACCTAAAGCAAAGTACCTGCTTTTTTACTGTGTTGAGCTCTTGTCCTAAACATGTGCGCGCCATAGGTTTGTCTTTTTGTAGATTATCAAAGTTGCATCTCTTGAGCAGAGGATTGATCCATAAAACGTTGCTCAAGAGCAATCCCGAGAAGTGGAGTGGAGAGGTCATCGGCTCCTTAGTAAGGGTTGAGTCAACTTCGTTTGACCACTTACGACATTCTTTCAGAACCTTAGATTCCCTGAAAGCAAAGGTGTGGAATAGAGCTAGCTAACAAGTAAACGAGTCAATGTTGCGAAAGTGATTGGAAAACTGTTGGACCTTCTGGTTCGCCTGTCCTAAATAGAATCAAGGGAGGGGGAATAGTTGGTTGATTCCAGTAAACAACCTCGCTTTCCGTCGGGCAAGTATCAGTCTTTTACTGGGGGTTGGTCAGAGTGCTGGCCTTTGGTAATTTCTACGCTACTCTAGCCAGTCGAATGATAAAGGAGACTGGAAATGGAATTGATTTAAGAAAAACTGCTAGTTCCAATCTCGGCCCATGATTGGTGTATGGCCGTTTTAGGGCGTATACCCATGGCCTAATAAATAGATATAAAGCAGAAGTTTTAACCAAAATTAAAAAATCAGTCTTTTCATGCAAGGTTGAGTCTGTTCTAATAAAGGTGCATCTAGAAAAGTGGTCATGGTAGAGTTAGAATTGTCACGCATGTCTACCTTCTCCCTACTATCCAACTAATCGTCCCTATAAATTCTACCCAATCATATTCAACCAATTTCAAAAAACTTACTTCTTTCAAAATCAATTCTACACCCATGTCTATTCTACCTTTTTCAAAAAGCATTTATTAATCATCATCATACAAGACATTTTAAAAATATTTTTAAAATTAATCCATCATCTTTTCCTAACAAAAGATAAAAAACAAGGGGTTCCTTTCAAAAACGAATTTTGAAAATTCTAAGCCCAGTCCAAACACCTTCAATCAATACAATCCAATCCATTTGCATTCATTTTTAGGCCTATATGCATTAGAGTCCATTTTGCATTCATATTAGGTCCATCTAAATTTGAGTCCATACGTTCACTAGCATTAGAGTCGATCTTAGGCCCATATAAGTCTAGTTCATGTCAAGATCTAGGCGTATTTGCATCTTTATGTGATATGTCAAACCTAGTCCAAGTCTATTCCTAGCCCATTCCAATCTAAGTCTAATTCTAATCCAATTCAAAGCATAGATCTATTTAGGCCCAATTAATTCCCTAGGTCTAGTTTGCATCGCTATTGAACCCTAGTTAAGGCTTCAGACTATTAAAGTTCATTCCCTAGGTCTAGTTTGCATTTCTATGTAAACCCTAGTTAAGTCTTTAGTCTATAAAAGTTCATTCCCTAGGTCTAGTTTGCATCTCTATGTAAACCCTAGTTAAGTTTTCGGACTATAAAAGTTCATTCCCTAGGTCTAGTTTGCATATTTATGTAAACCCTAATTAAGTCTTCGGACTATAAAAGTTCGTTCCCTAAGTCTAGTTTGCATCTTTATGTGAACCCTAGTCAAGTCTCTGGACTATAAAAGCCCAACCCTAGGTCTAATTTGCATCTCGATGTAAACCCTAGTCAAGTCTTCGGACTATAAAAGATTAGTTCATACCCTTAGGCCTAGCCTGCTTGCTCTCCTGTAAGTTCAAAGTCTAGTCCAGTCTACTTGCATAGTCCGGTCCAGTCCAGTCCATATCTGCATATGTATATAGTTAGGCCCATGTCAGCATCATGGTCAAGCCCATACTAGTCCAAAATCCATAATCATTTCTAATCCAGCATTTCAAATGCATTTCCCATTTCCATTCCCCATTTCCATTTCCATCCTTCATTTCTCTTCTCCCATTCCCATTTCTCATTTCTCCATCCCTCATTTCCATTTCTCATTTCGAAATTCATTTCTAAAACCTACAAGCGAGGTCCACTCAATTCTGTTCATGAGTCGAGAGATTACAACTTAGGAGCGCCTAATGGAGGAACAAAAAGTTGAGCCTACTTTATAGCTCATCAAGCGCACTATCACCACCCCGACTTCATTTAGAGTCATGAGATTACTTTTTGACCGCCTTCACAATAGAGGCGGGATCACTTCTATAGGATCTACTCCGAACCCTGCACCAAGAAAATTCAAAATTTTTGACCACCTTCACAATAGAGTCGCGATCAGCTCTATACGCTCTACTCCGAACCCTACACCTAACGAAAATTCAAAAGGTGCATCCTATATTTCTACTGCGAATTCCAATAGAATAATGAACATCTGACATCTAGTGTCAAATACCATCACTGCGTTGCGAAACATGGTCGAAGACAACAAACTTCTAATGCTTGCTACAAAGAGAATCAACATCACTAGTAACCCTTTTGCGCAGGGCATCAACAATTCAACAGGCTTAGTCTTTTATTTCTGGTTTCCTAGGATGAGTAAGACAATCTTTACCCTAATCCATTTTTGTCTTCTCCCATCGAGTCTATGTCATTATAGGACTTCATCTATTATAGCCTTTCCATTTTCATTTCATTTTATTTTTCTTTGTATTTTCATTGGCCTTTCACCATCATTTATGCTTTGAATTCGATGATGAAACCCAAATCAGATTATCTCAAATGACTTTGATTAATAAAAAAATATAAAAATAAAAAATAAAAAAGGACATATTTTGGATTAAGAGTTATTCCCCTCATCCCTCCATCATTCCAATAAGCCATCACCTTCAATAAACAATCCTCATCCATGCAAACCAAGAAAAATAAAAAAAAATCTCTTAAGCCATCATCTCCATTAGCCAAATAATCCTTTCAAATCAAAGCTCCACATATATCTTTCAAACCTTCCAATACCCAAAACTATAAAAACTTGTGTGCAAGCCTCACTACATTAAAAAAAAATCAATGCCAATCAAAATAAAAAAGGTGAAAAAAATCAAAGTGCGAAAAAAAAAAGCAAAAGAAAACGCACTAGACAAAAAATGCAAAAAAGAAAAAGCCAAAGGCAAAGAAATAAAAAGTCAAGTCAGGGGACTTGCACACAAGTTCTACCCCTCATTCAAATCCATCAAAAACTAAGCCCATATAATCCAAATCCATGATCGTACCTTAGCCCAACCAATTAATACTTCATCAAAACCTAAAGTTTTAAACCGTTCAACCTTTCATCAACCCTAACTCCTTTTTCAAGGTATGTCCAAAGCCCGCTAGGTTGAAAACCCGAAAGGGTGGCCTAGGCAAAAGTTTAGGCATTAAAAAAATTAGATCCAGAACTACGAATGGTCTGATTCCGCAAGGATACGAGGAATTCTCCTCTCGAGGTCCGACCGCTTTAATAAAATAAATTAATCAAGGTCTAATGATTTGATTTTCTAGAATTTAGGAGCATATTTTTTCTAGATACCGACATAGACTCGAGTCTGAACCTAGCCTCGTCAAAGCCTTTTCCCACCTACATCTATATGTGTCACAGATTTAAACCTTTTTATTTTTCAATCCCAAGCTCTCCTTTTCCCTGAAGGACTCTCCGACAATTCCATGGTCTCTGGCAATATTTAACTTTGCCTAAATTAAATTCCCAAAGAACAATCCCCAATGAAAACTTTGAACGTTCAATATCAGATCAACTACATTTCAATCAAGGCTCATAGCGCCTAATTCAAGACAAGCTTACCCAAAATGGTGGCTTCCTATATATGTGGTGGTTCCTCCAAATCCAATCAAACTCCCGAGATGTTGTAATCTGTGGACCTCGTTTACGGACCACGATTATTTACTAAAAAAAAACAGTTTTCGAAAATCATTCAATCTATTTCTGATCATTCTATCTCTCTCTACATATCCAGATCTTCTAACTTCGCAAAACTCTGACCTTGCATTGCATTACATACATCCTACTCTTGCATAACCCTGACCTTGCATGACGTGTCATCTTCCTTAGCTTTGCATAACCTTAATCCTTCCATAGCGTCTCATGCATCCTTAGAGAGTCGAAGTTTGCATTATTTGCATCATTATGTGCCTTATCTGAGTTGTTTGCTCCTATCTGCTAACATCTTCTCCTGCAGGTAATCAGATTGCTTGTAGTTATTGTCCTGCATACTAACTTTGTTTTGCAGAGACCGGCGTATATAGATCGGTTCTAAACTGCAGAGCGTTTAGAATCGTTCTTCATCCCGACACCGTGTACTTTCGCTATCGATTTCATGAACTTCAGTCAAAGTGGGGGCTTCTGTAGACACATAATCGCTTCAGCCCGTTTAAGGAACGAATGATGAAACATACTGCGATCTTAATAGGTCCGACCCAAGGGCAGAGCAGTCCGAAGAGCCAAAACTTTTTAAAAAGTGTTAAAGCGTATTTCAATGATCCAAAATTTTATTTTAAAGCCCACTCAATTATTCATGATAATTAATTGTATTTTTAGCCCAACTCTTTGAAAAAGCCCAATTGATTGTTTAATAATAATTAATTATTTTATTTAAATAAAATAAATATTTTCAAAGATATTTTTATAATTAAAATCGGATTTTATCCCGTAAAATCATATTTCCGGATTTAAAAGATAAAAGAATATCTTAAAAACGCGTTTTATAAAAAAGCTGTGAAAACGTGTCAAAAGCAAGGCGGTGCGCTTAGTGCACTCCTCTCTGCGACACGCAGGCTGGCAATTCTATCTTTTTTAAAGCGTGTGCCACGTGTACGTAGCTGATTGGGCATGTTGCGTCAGGCGCACAGTGTAATTGTACGTCACACAGAGACGTGCGCCTAGTGCACTCTCTGCGTGACGTGCGGATTTCGGTTTCTTATAAATAGGTGTGATTTTCCGAATTAAACGAACAAGTTTTTTCATATAATTTTCATACGACTTTACAATTCGAACTCTACGAATATATTTACGAAACCTCTCTACAAAACTTATACTTTCATACTTTTCAACACAACAACACATACAAATAAATACATACAGACATTCATATTCATATTTATTAGGCGTCACGATTGCTCGTCCTGAAGGTTTCAATCTGTCATACCCAAGCCATGGTATAATCCTAAGGGTCCTTGAATAAATTTATTTTTATATTGAAATTACTAACTCTTTCTTTCCTAATGTAGATCTTTAATAAATAAACGTTCTTCTTGTACATTCTAATCTCTACTCTTTCTTTTTATTATTATATGCTTGCCTAATTGTCTTGTTTATGCTTTCATCACCTCACATGTTATTATTGTTAAACAAGACCTAAAGAAGTGTTCTAACATTAATCAGATAATTTGGACAACCTGTTAAGTTCCCTGTACTTTGGATTGTTTAATAACATATCACTAAAAATAGTCTTTTATGTGTTTCCTGAACCAACTTAGACTAAATTATTTTTAGGGTGCATCAATATATTATTTGGTTATTCTATTGCATAAAACTTGACATGAATCGATATTTAGAAGAGGCCAGTAATGGGCGAACGTGGTTCATTATGACCATATTCGTACCCTCACCCCCGAACTCAATCTATGGTTCATTGACCATCTATGGAGTTAGGACGGGGAAATCTACATTGGATAAGTCCCTTATTTGTCCCTACGATTTCCCATTATCCAATTAGGTTTATGAGTCTTCCTTGAAAGACTTGTTGGCGACTTCAAAATATTTTTCAATAAAACCTTAACACTGGGGTAGTCAAATACGTGCTCACACCGCTTTGCTTTTGACACGTTTTCACAGCTTTTTAAAAAACTTACTTCTTTCAAAATCAATTCTACACCCATGTCTATTCTACCTTTTTCAAAAAGCATTTACTAATCATCATCATAAAAAACATTTACAAAAATATTTTTAAAATTAATCCATCATCTTTTCCAAACAAAAGATAAAAAACAAGGGGTTCCTTTCAAAAACGAATTTCGAAAATTCTAAGCCCAATCCAAACACCTTCAGTCAATATACATCCTAGTCTTGCATAACCCTGACCTTGCATGACGTCTCATCTTCCTTAGCTTTGCATAACCTTAATCCTTCCATAGCGTCTCATACATCCTTAGAGAGTCTAAGTTTGCATTATTTGCATCATTATGTGCCTTATGTGAGTTGTTTGCACCTATCTGCTAACATCTTCTCCTGCAGGTAATCAGATTGCTTGTAGTTATTATCCTGCATACTAACTTTGTTTTGCAGAGACCGGCGTATATAGATCGGTTCTAAACTGCATAGCGTTTAGAATCGTTCTTCATCCCGACACCGTGTACTTTCGCTATCGATTTCATGAATTTCAGTCAAAGTGGGGGGCTTCTGTAGACACATAATCGCTTCTCCCCGTTTAAGGAACGAATGATGAAACATACCGCGACCTTAATAGGTCCAACCCAAGGGCAGAGCAGTCCGAAGAGCCAAAACTATTTTAAAAGTGTTAAAGCGTATTTTAATGATCCAAAATTGTATTTTAATGATCCAAAATCGTATTTTAAAGCCCACTTAATTATTCATGACAATTAATTGTATTTTGAGCCCAACTCTTTGAAAAAACCCAATTGATTATCTAATAATAATTAATTGTTTTATTTAAATAAAATAAATATTTTCAAAGATATTTTTATTATTAAAATCGGATTTTATCCCGTAAAATCAGATTTCCGGATTTAAAAGATAAAAGAATATCTTAAAAACACGTTTTATAAAAAAACCTGTCAAAAGCAAGGTGGTGCTCTTAGTGCACCAAAGTGCGCCTAGCGCACCGTCGTGCGCCAAGCGCACAAGCCATGCATGTGTCAGGCGCACCAATGTGCGTGGGTCGGAACTGGGTGGGTCTGGGTGGATTTGTGTTGGGTCCAACTCGGTGAGCGAGCTCCCGGAACTGGGTCGAAACTGGGTCAGGTGGGGTTGGGTCGGTTGGTGTCTGGGTTGGGTGAATTTGGGTCGGAATGGAATAAGGTGAAGTCGGCCCAAATCGACTCTCTGCTGGACTTGGGTCGGAACAAATCGGCTCTCGCAATGACTTGGGTCGGAACAAATCGACTTTCGGAATGACTTAGATCGGAACAAATCGGTCTCGGAAGGACTTGGGTCGGAATAAATCGGCTCTCGGAAGGACTTGGGTCGGCTCAAGCCGGTGCCGTATTGACTTGAGTCGAAACAAAACGGCTCTCGGAAGGACTTGGGTCGGAACAAATCGGCTCTCGAAACAAGGCATCGTCGGGTGCGGTTGGGTCGGCTTAAGCTGGCTTTCGGAATAACTTGGGTCGGAACAAATCAGCATCAGGTGGAGTTTATTTGGCTCGAGCCGTCTTTCGAGTGGACTTGGACTCTTGGAGAGTCTAATTTTTACAATTGTCGTTTTAGCGTTTTCATATATATTAAGTTACGAAGTCGGAAGTTATAACAATTAACACGTGATTGGGTCATTGTGATAATACATTGATACTTATATAACTAATTTAAAAAGTTACTAAATTAAGACTTATATTATTGGCTATTGCCTATTGGGTTATTGCATATTTGCATTATTACATACACATTAAAGATTTAAAGTTACTAAATTTAATCATTAAAGAATAATGATCAATCATCAACTCATCACATGATTAAGAATTGGAGTTGGTACTACTAGTTTGGAGTTTGGACATTCGATAATCGACACTTAATACTTTGATTCTTCACTTCTTTGTCACAACTAACAAGTAACAACCATAAGTCCATACTGATTATTGATTAGAGTCAATAAACTTAGACATTTAGTGAGTTAGGGACTTACTCACTCTCACTGAGTCACTATATAACAACAAAAAAGAGTTAAAAGATGAGTTGAATTAAAGAATTATAAATTAAGAAATGAAAATATGAGATTAAAATATTAGATATAATATAATAAGTTAATAATATGTAGAGTTGAAGACTAAAGTATGATCATACGAAGATGAAGACATGAATTGATGAAGTATGGTTTATGAACTTATGAAATTATAAATAGGAAAGCATGAAAAGTATGAAATTTGTTTAAACTTATGAAATTGTACATTAATAGTGATTAGTGAATATTGATTAATGATTGATACATTAACGATCAAACCACACATAGGTCGAATAACTCAAATCAACTTGTTCGGTTTTGGTTCTTGCTATAATTCTAATTTGTTACTTTGTTAATCACTATTCACTAACATAGCAAACTTGTTACTTTGTTAGTTATTAATTGGTAGTTTGTACTAAGTAGTAACTAAAGTACAAAAATACTGAAATACAAATACTTATTAACAAATAACTGATAAAGTGATAACATATTAGTCATAATACAAAGATAACATATAAGTCAATAACAAGTATCAACAATAGGGCAATAAACCAAGACACAATTATTCGAGTTGAAAATGTAATTATTAAGACATTAACTCATTAAGTCTTGAATGCCTGAATCCTAATCCCTAATGTGTAATGTTGAGCCATCAACCATAATCGGATTGGCAAACTGTCAGTCACTCAGTCTGTAAGTATAAGAAAAAAGAAGTTCAGATAGAAACTAATAAGGTCTAATAAGTTTAGATTAGTTGAAGCAAGTTCGGATAAGGAGTAATAAGGTTTAATGAGGTCTAATAATATGTACGTTAGTGAAAATAAGATTTGACACACTCACAAATATTTTATGCTACAGTGACAATAAAGTTAAAATAAGTTCAAATAAGTTCAAATAAGTCTAATGACTTCAGATAAGTCTTGACAAATTCAAATAAACAAAAATAAGTTGAAAAGAATGGTCCCTAATACCTATATTAATACTTATACTAATATATACTTATATTAATAATTATAATACAAATACTAGTAATAATAAATTAATATTAATACAAATACCAAAAAATTACTAGATGCTAACAATTTATACTTGTTGCTTTTTCATAGTGATCAACATCTGTTGAGCTTTTACTTTGGCTAAGCACAAATATACAACCGTCAGATGAAATCCATCAACGGTCTCAAATGACAATTGAAGATCTTCACGGATCGACATTGTTCACCGTCAGATTGAATTACATCCACGACTCTAGTTCATTGATAACCAAATCAAAACAAATCCCTCCAAAACCAAAACTCAAAAGTTTCACAGCACCGCGCTGTCTCTCCTCCTTATATAAACCCACCTCCCCAAAGCCATTTTCCCACCATAATCAGAAGCAATTAGTAAACAATACTACTTAAGTTTCAAAGTCAAAGGAGAGAGATAATGTCATGAAGATGAAAAGGAGGAAAGGGGCTTGGAAAGGGAGGAGCAAAGAGGCAGAGGAAGGTTCTCAGGGATAACATTCAGGAAATCACTAAGCCCACCATTCGTTGACTGGCTCGACAAGGCGGTGCAAAGAGGCAGGGGCATACCCTTTATGGTTCTGGTTTTCAAATTTCAATGTAACTGCAAATTGGATGGTTAATATGAGATGAATGTGTTGTTAATTTGTTTAGGCTTTGCTAATCTACAGTTCTAGTTGTTTTCAGATTTTTTAACCTCTTTGTAATCTTTCAAATTTGATTTCAGATCTTGAATTTGAGGAATGTTTATAGTAATTAAAATTGTTCAATCAAGATAGAAATGAGTGGGAACTTAAAATCTAGTGAAAGATAATTTTTTGAACAATTGCTGCATTTGATAATGATATGTTGGAATTTGTGGTGATAGTACAGTTTCTACTGTGGACTTGGCTTATTTCTTCTCTCTTGCTTCATTAACAAAACTTCATTGAAGATTATTTTTATAAACTTTTTTTGGGGGGGGGGTGGTTTGCTAAAGTGGACATGGATGGCTTCTAAAACAAGTCCTAGTTCTGTTAGGATTTGTGTTGTTTTCCTAATTCTAGTAGGAATAGGACTCTTGAAATCCTAATCCTAGTAGGATTAGAACTCCTAGTTCTGTTAGGAGTCTCAAAGTTTTAGTTTGTTCATAATTCTAGTTGAGTTAGAAATCTAAATCCTAGTTGGATTAGGATTCTAATGGGAGTAGAATTATAGTAGTATTAGGAGTCTAGTTGGTAGGCGCCAAATTAAGCTTGTTCTACTTAGATTAGGAGTGTGTTATTTCTTTGTTATCTTGTTCTTAGTTTCCTAGCCTTAGTAGGACTAGGGTTGCTTTGTTTACACGCCTATATAAGGCATTTGTTTTCATTAATAAAAATCAGTTTTTGAGTTGAATTTATTCCTTGTGAATTATCGTTGTTTTTGCCGAGATAGCAAAATAACATCGTTGAATTTAGCCGAGATAGCTTTATTCTTCAAACCTAGTTCAATTTAACCGAGAGAGTTGAATTGTTCATATCCTTTGTTACAAATTTCGTCCACAATAATTCCATAAACAAGTCGAGTTTCATAAACATACAAACGTCCGAGTCGAACCAAAGAAAATCCACATCAGTTGCAGAGCTTTGATGTTTAATTTTGGGGAAGTCTCATCTAATATGATTCTACTGCCAAGTAAGGGACTTTTTGGTTCTTGGAGTAACAAGTAAAAATGGTGGTGAATGGTGGTTGGAACTTGGATGCAATAGTGAAGCTAGGTAGGAAAAGGCCAGAAGAGAATTAAGGGGTCAGTTCGTCCCTATGGTAGTGAAGGCAGCAGGGAAGAGAATGGGTGATGGGAGGGATTTTTTTATTTTGAAAATTGATCAATCAAAATATGTTATTGTTGGGTCATGTAAGATTGGGTCGGAATGGTTTTGGGTTGGGTTGTATTGGGTCGGAATGGATTTGGGTCAGGTACATGTACATCTAGGTCGGGTAGAAACTAGGTCGGGTGGTAACTGGGTCGGGTAGTAACTGGTGGATTTAAGTGTGTCATTGTTGGGTGCGGGTTAGTTTTAGGTCGGAAACATGTTGGGTCTGGGTCGTTCTTCACGGGTCCAACTAGGCACGAGTCCAACCTGGGTCGGCCTAGTTCAGTTTGTGTTGCTAATTCAAAGGGTCCAACTGGGCACGAGTAGACGTTGGGTCAGAATGGGTCGGCTTTTCAACCGTCCACTCTCGGCTCGGAACAGGTTGGGTCTGGGTCGGATGCGGGTTCACCCGTGGGCCGGCCCAGTTTTTGACACCTCTACGTCAAGAGCACCAATGTGCGCCTGACACTTGTAATTGTGCGTCACACAGAGACGTGCGCCTAGCACACTCTCTGCGTGACGCGCGAATTTCGGTTTCTTATAAATAGGTGTGATTTTCCTAATTAAACGAACAGGTTTATTTCATATAATTTTCATATGACTTTACAATTCGAACACTACGAATATATTTACGAAACCTCTCTACAAAACTTATACTTTCATACTTTTCAACACAAAAACACATACAAACAAATACATACAGACATTCATATTCATATTTTCAGGCTTAACGATTGCTCGTCACGAAGGTTGTCATTCTCTCAGACCCAAGCCACAGTATAATCCTGAGGGTCCTTGAATAAATTTATTTGTATATTGAAGTTATTAACTCTTTCTTTCCTGATGTAGATCTTTAATAAATAAACGTGCTTCTTGTACATTCTAATCTCTACTCTTTCTTTTTATTATTATATGCTTGCCTGATTGTCTTGTTTATGCTTTCATCACCTCACATGTTATTATTGTTGAACAAGACCTAAAGAACTGTTCTAACATTAATCAGATAATTTGGACAACCTGTTAGGTTCCTTGTAATTTGGATTGTTTAATAACATATCACTAAAAAATAGTCTTTTATGTGTTTCCTGAACCAACTTAGAATAAGTTATTTTTAGGGTGCATGAAAATATTATTTGGTTATTCTATTGCATAAAACTTGACATGAATCCATATTTAGTAGAGGCCAGCAATGGGCGAACATGGTACATTATGACCATATTCTTACCCTCACCCCCGAACTCAATCTATGGTTCATTGACCATCTATGGAGTCAGGACGGGAAAATCTACATTGGATAAGTCCCTAATTTGTCCCTACGATTCCCATT
Source organism: Beta corolliflora (assembly GCA_947648045.1). Classification (NCBI taxonomy): domain Eukaryota; kingdom Viridiplantae; phylum Streptophyta; class Magnoliopsida; order Caryophyllales; family Amaranthaceae; genus Beta; species Beta corolliflora. The sequence continues at coordinate 4,185,393 of CANSZD010002921.1, read as the reverse complement.
ATCCAATTAGGTTTATGAGTCTTCCTTTAAAGACTTGTTGGCGACTTTAAAACATTTTTCAATAAAAACACGCCTACAGTGACGATTTATGTGTAAGTTATGTACAAGTGTAGGAGTGTTTTTATTGCCTACGTCGGATGAGCGCGTATTTAACTACCTCATTATACTAGTACAAAAATGTCAATTTGCGTCTCTTAATTTGCGTCGAACAATATGACAAACGACACAGATAGGGAAATTGTGTCAGTTCCTATTAAGAACCCAACGCAAATTAACCAAAGCAAGAAAACTATAAATCAAATTTGCGTCGAACCTTGCCTCCCAACGGACGCAAATTAGTGATTTACGTCGACTCCTGTCTGTCAACCAACGCAGATATGATTTAGACATATCCACACAAAAATTAGAAATTGCGTCGAATGTAGGTTAGGGTGCGACGCAAATCACCTTACATATATAAATCACACTTTCTTTGACCTAAGACTCTAACCTTATCTTTATCTCTCTCTCTCTTCAGCCGTCTCTCTTCTCTTTCTATTCTAGATCGCCTCTCATCTCTCCTCTAACCTAAACCGCCTCTCATCTCTCCTCTAACCTAAATCACCTCTCATCTCTCTCAACTCGGCGCCTGAATTTCGCCTCTCATCTCTCTCAACTCGCGGCCTGATTTCATCTACTCGTTCTCCTCGAAACCTCCGGCATCAGTCGCTTTCATCAGTTCACCTCTTATCGCTCAACTCGCTGCTGATTTCGAGTGTTGTGCTATGCGAAGTGGAGTGAATTTAGGGTTTTGGGTAACAAGAATTCGAGTGTTGTGTTGTGCGAAGTCGAGTGAATTTAGTGTTTTGGGTAACAAGAATTTGATTGTTGTGCCGTGCGAAGTCCATTGACTTTAGGCTTTTGGGTAACAAGAATTCAAGTGTTGTGTGTAGTCGAAGAAGCATCTAGAATTCGAGTTCCTACTAAAGTTGAAGAAGCATCAAGGTTCTAGGTCTAGTGTTTTTTCAAACTTCCACTAGCATCAATTTGTTTAAGTTCTTCATTTGCGCTGCCTATCACAAGTGATCTCATTCTACTTTGGTTAATTTCATTTTGTTTTGTACGATTTGTATAAGTTTTTCATTTTAGATTTCCGTTGTTCATGTTTTCTGATTACAGAACAATTGTAGAGAATAAAAAATCATGGTCTGGAATCTAAATGGTGGTGGAATCTGTTCCAACTGTATGTCTTTCTATTACTCTTTCTCAATTTCTTCATCTGTCACCTTCAATTTCTCAATTTCATGAAATTAATTTTTTTGGATAAAAAATAGCAATTTGCGTCGTACATAGACCCTCAACCGACGAAAATTGATTTTTTTATTAAAAAAACATCAATTTACGTCGGGTGAGGCTTTATATCCGATGCAAATCTCCTTTTCTGGGTGAAAAACAAGGCCTAGTGGTGACATTTGCGTCGGGTTACACTACATATGATTTGCGTCGAATCTCCACCCAATGCAGATCATGTACGGGAAATTTGCGTAGAGACCTGTAGTGTCAGACCCGGAACCGACGCAAATGGGGGTCCCAGATCTGACGCAAATTAACTTTTCTGTACTAGTGATAAAGGCTTTGTTTTGAAATAGGTTTCGAATTGAAGAAGTCGCCAACAAGTCTTTAAAGAAAGACTCATAAACCTCATTGGATATTGGGAAAACTTAGGGATAATTTAGGGACTTGTCCAGTATAGATTTCCCTGTCATGTAATTGATCATTGAACCAACGATTGAGTTCAGGGGGTGAGGGTACGAATATGATCAGGAATCAAATTTAGCCATTGATGGACTCTACTTATTACAATTCATGTCGAGTGTTATGCAATTAAATAACCAAGAAATATGTTTAAGCAATGTAAAAATTAATCTATGTCGGTTCATTCAACACGCAAAAGACTATTTTTTTTGGTGAGATGCTATTATGCAATCAAATTACAAGGAACCTAATCCAATTGTCAAATTATCTTAATTTAACATTGGAACATTTATTTAGGTCTTTGATTAAAAATAATAAGCATGTAAGGCGGTGAAAGCATTAAATCATACAAGCATGCATATGAATACTAATAATGATATATAAGAACAGAAAAGAAGATATTAGAGTTTAGAGAAGAATGTATAAAAAAGCGTTAATTCCTTTAACGATCTACATCATGACAAGGGGTGATAATGAGCTAGGCCTGTTCGCGAACAATTGGGCTCGGCTCGGTCAAAGCTCTGCTCGTGGTAGCTCGACAAGGATTCGGGCTCGGCTCGAGAACTTAACGAGCCGAGCAAAACTAGGCCAAGCTCGGGTCGAAAAGCTCATGAACAGGCTCAATTATGATTTTATATAGAAGAATTATTATAACCTAAAGCACTTAAAAAGGTTATTATAGGCTAAAACACTTACAAAAAGTCATTATATGCATCCATTTATACAAAATTTACATTGAACAATTCATGTCTTTTCCTTTTGTATCCTTTTAGATCTAGTTTGTCGATTATATATATATATTTGTAAGCAATTCATTTGGTTAGCATGTAAAAACTAAGTAAAATATGTTTATCCATGTTACTTTTTGAATTTAGTCTATAATTCTATAAGATCTGTCAACAAGTTTTTAAAATGTCGAATACAAATTTCTTGTTTGGTTTAATGTTGTGTTAGTTTATTTTTAATTTCTCTCAAATCGAGCTCGAGTCGAGCTTCACTTATCGAGCTCGTCGAGCTTAAGAGTTGAGCCAAGCTAAACGATAAACGAGCCGAGCTGATCCCAGTACAGTTCGGGCTCGGCTCGTGTGATAAGCACCCCTAATCATGACAAATGGATGGTTAGTAAAACAAGAATTAAATTGGAATTGACGCTCAGGAATTATACCTTTGCTAGCTAGGTCTTACGTGACGATCTATAGGAGGAGCATTCTTTGAAGCTTTAATGTATTTGAATATATGTTTTAATGTGTTTGAATATTAGTTTTAGAGTGTTTGTAGTATATGAGAGTATTTTGTTAAGTGTATTAAAGTCGTGTTGAAAAGTATCTTCAAAATCGTGAAAACGAGGTCTATTTATAGGGAAAACAGAAGAAACCGAATAAGATTTAATGATGTGTGGCGCGCAGGCCTTTTCCACTTCTGCGCTTCTGAAATTTGTTAACTACCTTAATGTTGCGCGTTCGCAAAGTCGGTGCGTCAGACGCATCTGAAGATCTGTTCGAATTTCGATCATTTAAAGATTCCTTTTTATCCTTGATAAAATAATATAATTTAAAGTCCGAGATCATCTATCTTTAGGAAGAAAAATCTGATTTTCATAACATCCTTGAATTTAGAAAATAGTTATTAATTATCAAGAATAACTAATACTCCTTTTTATTTGAAAATACAATTAATTATCGGGAACAGTTAATTGGGCTTTAGGCAAATGGGCTTGAAAATACAATTAATTATCATGAATAGTTAATTAGCCTCTTAAAATTATGCTCAGAATTGTTCACTAGTGGAAAAAACCTCACATGACACAGAAGAACGAATCCGGTTCAACTAAAATCAGATCGATTCAGTCAATTTTTTTGTGCTCGGAAATAAGGGGTCAAATAATTATTCCGGTTGGCCTAAAAATCGGATCAGTTAACATTAATTGATCCGATTTTTGGGCCAATCGGACCAATTAATGAATTTAGGCCCATATAAAAGCCACACCTTTTACCTCTCAGCCCATGTAAACCCCATCCCTATCTCTCAAGTCTCAACAGTCAACACTCGACCTCACTCCATCCTTTACTCTCCTAACTCAAACCCTAATCCTCTCAACGCCACCACAGCCCACCACCCTCTCAACACCGCCGATTCACCAACCTCTTAACGCCACCACTCTCTTCTCTGTCATGCTGTCAATGCCATAACCACCAACACCATCTTTGCCACCAGTTGGTCTTCGCCACCAATAGCGGGTTGATCTTCAATTTTGAAGATGAAGATGGCGGGCTCAGATTACTACTCAAGAGCACAACCACCAACATCGAGCTGATCTTCAATTCTCTCTCTTCATCCTGAGTCACGTGTTGATCTTTAATTCTCTCTATTTATCTCTCTCATGGTGGGCTCAAATTCATGGTCTTTCTTATTTGAATTCACTCAATTAATTGATTAATTGTTAGATCCGTTGAAGTGATATGAATTGCGTGTTTTTAGGGTTTGAGTTAGTTCACATTTATTTTTAGTTAATTTTGCGTTTTTAGGGTTTGAGAATGTTGATATTTTTATTTTCGATTAATTTCATGTTTTTAGGGTTTATTTTATTTATGTAATTTTTATAATTTTTGCTTGATCCGTAATCTGGTTGATTTTGTATTTTTTTTTAATTTCAGTGGTTAAGATCTTTTTGTAATTTCGTTGTGAATTTTAAATAGAATTGTTGAACTATTTTGTAATTCCTAGATAATAATTATGATTATGTTGTGTATTACATTATGTATTAGCACTTAGATATGTGTGTTGTTCGTGTATTTGATGAGTCACTCCTATGGCAGAGGGAATGAAGTTTGTGTGAATGATTAGTGTGCATAAGCTTATTCACTCCTATTTAACCTGTTTTTTGTGCTTATACTTGAAAGAAAAGATTGCTTTCATTGCTTTTTATTTTCTGTTGCATTCTCATCTTTATGAGTTTTCTTTTTCTCTTGTTAAAAGCATTTGCTCTTTTTCTAGTTACTTTTGGTTCCTTTTTCCTTCTATGTATGTAAAGAAGCATGGTAGTAGTGAGCATTGTGGACTAGTAGGAAATGTACGAAGTGCCAATGTTTGCACCCGCAATTACACATAGTATATCTTGAGCATACGAAAAAGCATTCAGCAGCTTATATGTTATCATTATCATTAAGTAGCTATTTAATTGTTGGAGCTTGTTATCTCCGTTTTGGAGTGTCATTGAATATTTAAATTTCATTCCTTATATAGATTACTCTTTGTGATTTAGGGGCTTTGTTTTTTGCTTTTGTGGCTAATTTTCTCTGCTCCGCTAATGCTTGTTGCTCAAACTTCTTAGATAATGTTTATTTCTATCATGACTTTTTATGCATTTGATATCTCCATTGGGTAGTTATGATATCATTTTCATATAGCATTATTGTTGGATATCTTCTATTGCGAACCTTGGGCTGATTTAAGATTGGTAAATGTCATTTTCTAGGGACATAACTTGATGCGGAGCGACAAGACCTTCAGCTAATATCCACATCCGAGTGAGCATCCCAGCTGGAATCTGGTAGTCTTTTGGAAATACACAAAGGTAATGAAAGCAAGGTTTGAGGTAGTTAGGCAGGTCATCATAGCTCACAACCAACATATTATGTACCTTTGTACACTTATCCTCCATAACTCTCGACTGTACAACTTCATTCACCTGCTGTCATTGCCCAATGCCTTCTCTTGAGTTCAAAATCCCACCTAATGCAACTATAGCTAAGGGAAGTCCACCACAATTGTTCAGTGTACCCTTGCCTAAACTTTCAAAATTTTCCATGCGGCAATTTGTATGATGATTCAAGGCAATCTGACTGAATAACTCCCAACTTTCCACCTCACTCAAGGGTTGTGGCTCATGGATATGCAAGTGTTGCTGTAAGTTCCGGACTTAAATGATTTCGCGATTATATTACGAGTTGTGATGATAATCTTGCTTCCTCTGTTCATACTTCCCCAAGGAAGGGCAGGGAGTATTTCCTCCAAAGCTTCTCTCCGCCACACATCATCTAGGACAACCAAGTACAATTCCTGTTTTAGGATGTTATGGAGGTTGTCTACAAGCTCTTTTGCACTCAACTTAGCATGGAAACACTAGTAGAATATTACAATATTGCTGCGATTTTTAAGTCGTGTATTGCTGCGGATTTTGTCGCGCCGCAAATAAGGGCGCAGCAATAAGTAAATATATTGTTGCGGTTTTTGTCGACCTATTACTGCGGTTTCTTCTCAAAACCGCAGCAATAGGTATTTTTTATATTAAAAAGCGTGCACCTGTTGCTGGGTTTTGGGAAGAAACCGCAGCAATAGGTGCATGTTTTCTAAATTCATGCATTGAGTAGAAAATCAAATATAATGAAGATAAAAACATACAATGTCGAAAAGATAAATCGGTTACCAAAAAAATTAAACTAATCAATACCAAAAAAAACAAATCAGATCAAACTATACCTTAAAAAAATCAAACTAGAACTAAATCACAGATTGCAACTAATTACATACAAAAATGAAATAAAAAACTCTCGGCCAACACCTAACGAACCACCGGAGCCTAACGAACACACAACACTACCTACACCTAACGAACAACCGATGAGCGACGATGAGGTACGGAAAGAAACGAAGAAGGAGGAGCGACGAACGAGATATGGCGGTTGTACGCTGAAGGAGGAGCGAAGGAGGAGATCCGGCGGTGAGAGAAAGGACCAGAGGAGCAGAGAAGGAGATCCGGCTGACGCAGGCTGGTGGTCATCATTGTGCGACGCATGCGTTAAGAGAGCATGAAGGGGGGAGCAGAGAACGGGATCCGGCGGACGGAGGAGCATGAAGGTGCGACGCTGGACATAAATCGTTGGAGCGATGGCGGCGACAGAGTATAGAGAATGGGGGGAAGCAACGGTGATGGAGCGTGAAGAGAGAGGCATGATGGAGCGACGGCGATGAAGATGAGAGCACGAGAGGACGAGTGAGGAGAGAGGAAGAAGTGGCGGTTTGCTGGCGAGGTTAGAGGATGAAGGATTGAGAGGTTAAGAGGATGATAGGATAGTGAGAGGAGAGTGAGAGGTCGTGTGAGGAGAGAGAGGATGAGAGGAGAGTGAGAGGTCGTGTGAGGATATAGAGGATATAGAGGAGAAAACAGCTGAGAGGAGTGAAAGGAGAGAGGAAGAAACCCTAACTGGGCGCCTTCTATTATTAATTTAAAAAGTCTATTGCTGCGGTTTTTTGTAGAAACCGCATCAATAGGTTCAAATATTATTAAAAAAAGTAATATTTTAATCTGTTGTTGCGGTTCTTGGAAGAAACCACAGCAATAGATTTCGTCAGACCTGGTCAACACAGTTTGAAATGTTACCGTTGAGGTATATTGCTGCGCTTTCCACCCAAAATCGCAGCAATAGATTGATTTTCGAATTTTTCTTTATTTTGACACGATTTATTGATGCGTATGGGTAAAACCGCCGCAATTCAACCGCCGTAATTAACAATTATTCTACTAGTGATATCTTCAATTGCGAACCTTGGGCTGATTTAAGATTAGTCAATATGCAGCTTCGTAAGCTGACAAAAGGTGTTGATATTCTTTCGGCTACAACAAGGCGCTTGGTTGATATCGTTATCGAGCAGTAGGTAATACATTGATTATATTTTCTGCATAATAAAAGCATTGAAGCTCTTGAGTTGCAAACCCTTTGATTGAGTTCGTAATAAAGCATTTGTTTACATTTGGCCTTCGAACTAAAATAATTATGATGGCTCTTATATGCGACAAATAAGACCTTGTGGACTGTATGATAAATTGAGTTGTCAGTTTCAATCTACAGCTGAAAAGTTGTTTGTTGTTGCCTATTGCAAAAAAACCACTATATTAATATGTTTAAGAAAGCTATTTTGAATAGTTATTTATGGATTATATAGAAAGAACAGTAAGACAGCAAGAGGTCTCAACCAGTATACAAGGAGAGTTGGCCAGCTGGGGTAAAAAAATATGATTGATCCTTTCTCCCAGCTTTATGTGGACTATAGACTGTAGTTTGTCTTCTATTAGCAGTTATGGTCATTTTCAGCTGATCTTCTGTCAGCTTATGGTGTAAATTTTTTTGTTTGAATTCTGTAACGTATTCATAATATTTCATGCGCTTTTCCTCCCTATTCTCAACAATTTGTATTGTCTATTATTTTCTCTAAGTACACTTCTGGATGAAACTTACCACCTAAATCTGTAAAGCTGAAGAAAGTCGAATTTTCAGAGGATGAAAGGGATTTCTACAACAAGCTTAGACTGATTCTCGTGCACAATTTCAAGTAGGTCTACTTTCGGAGATCTACTTCACTTGTCTGTAACACGTCATGCTATGTGAACACTCCTTACACTTCATGTATTTTCGAATCACAATAGACTCTCCTTCAAAAAGACTTGCCACCAAATATTTGCATGCTTCTATGATTAGTTAATGTGAGAGTAATTATTAGAGTAAATGCATGGCTAGAACAGAAAATAGAGCTCAACGTTGTTGCTATTAAATTGCTAGCTGATGCCTTAACTAAGAAGAACTTAATAAGAGATAAGAGGGGTTAGGGTGCACTACCAATGGTTGGCAGGAAATGGATATTCTTTGCCTTTTGCACAAGAATCTTAATGTAACAGGGATCATTGGTAAACTTTTTATACGAGACGCAATTCAGTAACCACTGTGCGACTTAGCAAGAGAATGCAATGCCTTTGAAAAGTTTACATTCTGTTGTTTCTAACAAGTAGTTCTTTATGAAATTTTGTGGATATTTCTGTTGTTTTCTTTTACTAGTCTTGTTTGTTCGGCAGCGGTATTGTGCATCTCTAACTTCTTTTGGTCCAACTCTTTCAGGCTGTTACAAAAGCGAAATTAGGTTATGACCTATTGGAGGTGAATCCTGAAGATAAGGTTCGTTTTGCAAAAGAGAAGCCTCATATCAATTGCTGAAAATTGTTAAATTGTGTTTTATGGCTACGTGTCACGTGCTGACTAATTTCCCTAGTCATATGCACGCGGCCTACTAGCATCACACTCCCGTCGGAAGACTAGTTAAGGCACCTGACCAACTTTGTTAGGCTAAGTGGCTACGAAATTTCGCTAAGTGTGGGAAAGATGGCTAGAGAGAGGATTTCTAAGGAATGCTCTTAGATTGCTTGAGAGAAAATACAAGTGGTGGATGATATGTACAAATGAATGGGAATGCCTATTTATAGGCCTCCATCCTACCGTCCCCTAAATCTAGAAGGTTACTCACCTCCTCAATTGGAGGGTTCTACACAATGTACTACCTAGTACATTCTAGACACTCTAATATATTTATGTACATCCAAGAATACTCTAGATACATTATGGAAGCACCCTAGCCTAGAAACTTACCTCAAAGATCATGCTAGGCCCTTCTAGAACCTTCCGATGCACCACCGAAAATGGTTATGCAGCATCTCCTATTTATGGGCCTTAAATCCAAAATGTGGCCCGACCACTGTCTTCATTGGCCCAAAATATGGTGGACCTCAAACTTTGAGCCCATTTGAAGCTCGTTTGGGCCACCACATGCCTTTTGGCAGCTAGGCTATTGTTTGGGCCATCGCACGGTGCCTAGCCCACTGTTGGATGCCATCCGTGACATTCTCCCCCACCCAAATTCTTGACGACCTCGTCAAGATTGACCGTCGTGCGTGTCCTCTCTGCTCGAGTCTCGTGCTTGTCGCCTTTTCTCCTCGGCTAGCAAAACTCCCAGCACTTGACGTCCCTTGCATGTGGCTTTCATGCTTTGCCTTGTTGCTCGTCCAATGGAGCTTCTCACGATGCCTAACCCTTGGCATCGAGGTTTCAATCCGTCCCTAGACCGACCCTTGACGCTCATGCCTTAGCGCCTATGTTGCCTTCAAGGAAGAGATTTTCACGCCCACTTCCTTGCCTTTGGCGAGACTAATATCATACTCGCATCCATTGTGGGTGATCGATAGCATATCGTCACCTACCCGAAATGGCATGACGGTGCTAAGGAACTCCACGCCTAGCACTACGTCCTCATCGTCAATGTCGACTATCAAGAAGTCGACTTTTCCTTTCCACTTCCGCAATGCAAGCGGATAGGAACCCCACGCTCTTCTATACACTGGCGTGGCACTTGAGTTGACGACCTTCATACCGCCTTCGACCTTGGCGAACTTTACGCCTAGGTTCTTGGTTTCCCGTAGCGCAAGAAAATTACGCGTCGCCCCTGTGTCGACAAGCACCCTAGTGTCAACCTTGCCCACGACCCTTTTACGACCATCAAGCTGCCCCCTTGCTTGATGCTCGTTCATTGAGTTGTCGTGGATGCCTCCCTCCTCAGCTCCCCTTCCACGACTTCCGATACATTGAGGAGTCGTACGTTGGCGAGCAAGGATTCCTCACCTAAGCGCATTGCCCCATTGATGCTTTTGTTGTCGACTCCTCACCCAAAGTTGCTATAATAGCACTTAATTTTTGTCGCTTTGGGCATACACAAGCCATGTGCGATCCATCGCAAAGAAAACATTTAAGTGGCTTGTGTTGCTTACCTCCATCGCGACTGTCTACCTTGGACTGGACCTTGTCCTTGTCACTATCCACGTACTTGGCCCTCGGTTGGTGCGATGCTTCCTCCTCCTTGTGGTTGTTCTCTTCGACCCTTTTGCCCTTGTCCCGTCTCGAGTCCCTCGGAATCTCGATCAAGAACTTTGCCACGGCTATGGCTTCTGCAAGAGTCTTGGCTCCTAGTCACCTCAACTCTTGATCCGTCCACCTTTGCAAACCATCCATGAAGAAAATGAGGCGAGTCTTTTCCTCCATGTCGGGGATCTCGAGCATGAGCGACGAATACTGGCTAATGTAGTCCCGAATTGTCCCCGTTTTCCATAGCCCTCGTAACTTCTTCATCGCAAGCTTCTCGTTCTCGGGGTAGAACTGCCTCTTCAAGTCCCTCTTGAACTCGTCCCACGTCGCGATGCTGCATAGCCCCTTCTTGATATCCTCTTGCCGCCTCCTCCACCAAAGGACAGCGTCGTCCGATAAATACATTGTGGCGGTACAAATTTTGGAAGCATCGTCTTCCACGTGCGTGTCCTCGAAATATCTCTCGACGCTCCATAGAAAGTTGTCGAGAGCTTTCGAGTCACGCTTCCCTTCGTACCGTGGCGGCTCCGGGACCTTCATCCTAGGTCCTTCCCGCATTGTGACTCCCCCGGCCACTGCCGCCTTGCAAAGCGTCATGTCCACATTGCATGAGTTGAGGTCCCCTCAGACTGCATCAATTTGCTCCTTCATGGCTTGGAGCTACCCCATAATGGTTCACGAGGAGTTGGGTAACCTCCTTCGCTTCCGTTGCCGCTAATCCAACTCCTAGTTCGAGCACTTGAATACGATTATCAATTCCATCGATGCCTTGTTCAAGTGTCAACATAGACGATTTGAGCTCCTCGACACCTTGTTCGGCAACTCCCACGCTGTCGACAAGGTCCCCATCGCGCGCTCAACTTTTGCAAGACGACCATCGAGCTCCGAGGTCGTTTGCTTCTTCTTCCGTTGGGTCTCATCGACGACCCCTAATGCACCAACACTGTCTTTCGCCATTGATGCCATACCCACACCCCTTACTCCGATACTTCGTACACACAACAGCTAGCACCCCAATATCAACGACAACACCCCAACGATCGTCACTGCTCTGATACCACGTGTCACGTGTGGACTAATTTCCCTAGTCGTATGCACGCGGCCTACTAGCTTCACACTCCCGTCGGAAGACTAGTCAAGACACCTGACCAACTTTACTAGGCTAAGTGGCTACGAAATTTGGCTAAGTGTGGGAAAGATGGCTAGAGAGAGGATTTCTAAGGAATGCTCTTAGATTGCTTGAGAGAGAATACAAGTGATGGATGATATGTACAAAATGAATGGGGATGCCTATTTATAGGCCTCCATCCTACCTTCCCCTAAATCTAGAAGGTTCCTCACCTCCTCAATTGGAGGGTTCTACACAATGTACTACCTAGTACATTCTAGACACTCTACTATATTTATGTACATCCAAGAATACTCTAGATACATTCTAGAAGCACCCTAGCCTAGAAGCTTACCTCAAAGATCATGCTAGGCCCTTCTGGAACCTACCGATGCACCACCGAAAATGATCATGCACGATCTCCTATTTCTGGGCCTTAAATCCAAAATGTGGCCCGACCATTGTCTTCATTGGCCCAAAATATGGCGGACCCTAAAGTTTGAGCCCATTTGTGGCTCGTTGGGGCCACTGGATGCCTTATGGCAGCTAGGTCATTGTTGGGCCATCGCAGGGTGCCCAGCCCACTGTTGGATGCCATCCGTGACATACTGCACCCTTCTACACTTGTATCTGGTCCTTAAACGTCGTATATCAATAAATCAAGACTTCTATTTTATTTTCCACCAGACTTTGCCTGCATTATGCTTAGTGGGACTACATATGGAACCTAGTCTCGCAATCAGCATTTTATTTTGTTGCTAGAGTATGGCAATTTGTACACCTGATGGACAGCATGTAACCTTAATCTGCGATAGGAGTCGTGTAGTTGCACACTCATTTCTTTAGAAGAAATCACATCTTGCTATGATGTTGTGTGGTTGTTATAGGCGTGTTTTTATTGCCTACGCGGGATGATTGCGTATTTGACTGCCTTATTGTATTGGTTTTATTGAAATACATTTTGAATTGAAAGAAGTCGCCAACAAGTCTTTAAAGGAAGACTTATAAACCTGATTGGATATTGGGAAATCATAGGGACAACTTTGGGACTTATCCAATTTAGATTTCCCTGTCATGACACCATTAATGGTCAATGAACCATAGATTGAGTTCGGGGGTGAGGGTACGAATAAGATCGGTAATCAAATTAGCTATCGATGGCCTCTAGTTAATATCGATTTATGCTCAAGTTTTATGCAATTAAACAACCAAGCAATATATTAATGCAATCTATAATTAATCTATGTCGGTTCATTAAACAAACAAAAGACTAAATTTTTGTGACATGTTATTAAAGCAATCAAATTACTGGAAACCTAACAGGTTATACAAATCACCTTATTAGGCATTAGAACAGTTCTTTAGGTCTTTGATTAGCAGGAATAAGCATGTGAGGTGATGAAAGCATTAAATCATACAGCATGCATATGAATATTATAATTTATGTAGAAAAGAAATAAAAAGAGAAGATTTGAGATTAGAATGTACATAATAGCGTTAATTCCTTCAAGATCTACATTATGACAAGTGAATTGTTAGTAAAAAAGGAATTAAATTGGTATTGACCCTCATGAATTATACCTTTGTCGCCTGGGTCTTATGCAACAATCTTCAGGATGAGCAATATAAAAACTTGAAATAAGAAATTCAAAGGTATGAATGAGTTTGAATGTGTTTGAATATGAGTTTGGGTATTTGAATGTGTTAAAGTATAGGAGGGTATGTGTAGAAGTCATAGGAAAGCATTGTGAAAAGTCGTTCGAAGAAACAAGCTATTTATAGGTATGAATGAGTTTGAATGTATTTGCACCAGATGCACAACCTGTACGTCAAGCGCACAGCTTGTGCGTCGAGCGCACCGGCTTTCTGGCCGATTTTTTATTATTTTAAGATTCTTTTTTATCCTTTGATAAAAAAAATCTATCCTTTAAAATCCGAAATCAGCTATCTTTAGGAATACAAATCTGATTTTCGAAATATCCTTTAAAATTAATTATAAGAATAATTAATATTAAAATATTACAAATACAATTAATTATCAGGAATAATTAATTGGGCTTTAAAATTGTGCTTGAATAAACTTTATATTTTCGAAATGCTTTTGGGCTTAGCTCGTTCGATTACCCTTCCTTTGGACGGGACCAATTAGGACAACGGTATGTTTCATCATTGGGTACTCAATGGGGAGACTCAATTTTGTGTCTGCAGAAGCCCACACTTTGACTGAGGTTCAGGAAACTGAAAGTCAAAGTATACGGTATTGGGACGGAAAATGATTCTAAACGCTCTGCAGTTTAGAACTGATCTATATATCGTCGGTTTCTGCAAAACAAAGTTAGTCTGCAAGACGATAACTACAAGCAATCTGATTACCTGTAGGAGAGTATATTAGCATATAGGTGCAAACAACTCACACAAAGATGCACATAATAATGCAACAATGCAAACTTAGTCTGTCTAAGGATGCACGAGACGTGATGCAAGGATCAGGTTTATACAGAGCTAAGGTATAGATGGAATGTCATGCAAGGTCAGGGTTATGCAAGGCTAAAGAAGATGGAATATAATATAATCTAATGATGCAACAATGCAAATTTAGACTCTCTAAGGATGCACGAGACGCAATGCAAGGATCAAGGTTATGCAAAGCTAAGGTATAGATGGAATGTCATGCAAGGTCAGGGTTATGCAAGGCTAAGGAAGATGGAATATAATGTAAGGTCAGGGTTATGGAAGATTAGGAGGTATGGATAGGTTGAGATAGAATGACTTTTGAAAATTGTTTTGATAATGAATAATCGGGGTCCGCAAGTGAGATTTGCATATTACAACACTTCAGGAGTTTGATTTAGAGGAAACACAACAAATATAGGAAGCCCCCATTTTCGATAAGCTTGTCTTGAATAAGGCATATTGAGCCTAGATTAGTAGGTACTTGACTTGTATTAAGCATTCAAAGTTCTTCACTGGGATTCTTCTTCGGGTAGTTGATACAGGCAAAGTCAGATATCACCAGAGACAACAAAATTATTGGAGAGTCCTTCAGGGCAAGGAGAGTTTGGATTGAAAAATAAAAAAGGATTAATTTACGACTTAAATGAATATAGGTGGGAAAGGCTTTGACATGGCTAGGTTCAAACTCGAGTGTATGTCGGGATCTAGAAAGTGTATGCTTCTAAATACTATTAAGTCAGATCATTAGACCTTGAATAATATAATTTTATTGAAGACCTCGAGGTGAGGATTCCTACGTATCCTTGCTAAATCAGACCATTTGTAGTTCTAGATCTGACATTTTTTTATTTTATTTTTTGTTCCCTAACTTTTGCCTAGGCCGCCATTTCGGGTTTCCAACCTGGCGGGCTTGGACATACCTTAGAGAAGGAGTTAGAAATGGATATGAAAGGTTGAAAGGTTAGAGGTTTGAAGTTTTAATGAAGGTTTAATTCGTTGGGCTAAGGCAAAGATTATGGATTCTATAAGTTTTGAGATTTTGATGGATCAAAGGGATTTGAAATGAGGGATAGAACATGTGTCCCCTAACTTGAATTTTTATTTTTTGTCTTTGGCTTTTTCTTTTTGCTTTTGCATTTGCTTTGTGTGCTTTCTTTTGCTTTTACTTTTTTTCGCACTTTGAATTTTTTATTTTTGATTTTTTTTTGTTTTTGCATGGCATTGATTTTTTTTTTATGCAGTGAGGCTTGCACACAAGTTTTTTTTTATGGTTTAGGGTATTGGAAGGCTTGAAGGATATTTTGTGGAGCTTTTAATTGAAATGATTTTTTTGGGTTAAGGATTAGGAGACGATGGTTTAAGAGATTATTTATTCTGGGTTGCATGAAGATGACTTATGGATGATGGCTTATGGGAGGTGGCTTATGGAAGGTGGTGGGTTTTTGGAGATGATGGAGGGAAGAGGGAAATAACTCTTATTCTAAAGTTTTTTCATTTTTACATTTTTTCATTTTTTTGATTTTTGTTTTTTTATTTTTTTATTAATCAAGGTCATTTAGATGATTTTCATCATTGAATTAGAAGCATAAATAAAATGATGGAAGGCCAATGAAAATGAAAATGTTTTATTAATTTGAAATAAATAGATAGAACATAAGGCTAATAAAAATAAAGTCCTAAAGGACATAGACTCGATAGGAAAGGAAACAAAGGAGCTAGGGGAAGAACTCTCTGACCCAACCTAGAAAACTAGCGCTAACTGTCTAAGCCCCCTGCACTATAGAGACATTAGCCAAGGGATTGTTGTTGATGTTCGCTTTTACTGCAAGTGGAACTAGTAGTCTACCATCTTCAACCATGTCCTGTAGGGAGTGCTTCAAAGTCCAACACTGCAATGTCAGATGCTCGTTCCCTTAGTGACACTTGCAGTATGCATTAGGATTCCACTTCCTGGACCTATTCGCAGGAGCAGGGTCTGGAGTAGGGCCAAGAAGCTGAAGTGCTCTTTTTGCATGAAGCCTAGTGAAGGCTTCTTCTAGAGACATGCCTAAAGGAGTAAATGTTCTTTGGGGCCTTTGATAACCCTTCTTTTCAGTGTTCAAGGCATTGACCTCGTTGCTCTTGGAGCTAGAAGGATTGTTATTACTCTTCTTGAAAGAGTTGTTGTTGTTGGAACCCTTGTTCTTAGAGGCTTGCACCTCTTCCTCAATCAGTACACCAACCTTGTAGAGCTTCGTGAAAGATTTTATAGGTTGGAATTTAATGTGTTCTCCATACTTATACTGCAGGTTACGGATCGCCATTTGGACTTGGTCTTCTTTAGATGGCGTGTTAGTCATCTATGCGGCCTTTTCCCTCCATCTATTGAGGAAGGTGACAAAGTCTTCATTGGAGTTTTGTTTAGTTAACTCTAACTCACAAAGACCAGTGGAAGTTGAGTGTATATATGTACTCCTTGTGGAACTCTTCTTTGATTTAGTCTCAATCATTCAACTTAGTTTTGTTTAGTGATCTGAACAACTTGGATGGATGTGCATCGGAGGTTAAGGGGAAAACATAAGAAAACAGGTCCTTGTTCATGCCTTTGAGAGCCATAGAGATGGAGAAGGCTCTCAAATGATCATCTAGGTCTTCGACCCCTTAAATTTTGGGAGGTCATACAATGCTACCTTTTTAGGAGTTTTTCCCTCAGTTTAGGATCAATGATGTCATGGCCATGAGCCTGACTCTCGAGTATAGGAATTGACTGGATCAATTGCTCTAGTTTTTCGAACCTCAAATCAGTCTCGGACTTGAAAGGAGGTGGTGGTGGTGGAGTATCTTCCTGCTCTTCTTCCTCAATTGACAGTTTTTCTCTCATATCTCTTTGTCTAGTTCCTCAAGACGAGAGTTGATCAGTTGGAGCTGAGCCATGATGGCATTGAGTTGTTCAGAAGTGTCTCCCATCTCGGATGATGATTCAGAAGTTTCAAATGATTCGTCTAAGAAAGTGAGAATTCGTTTGACAAGTTTGGGAGTGGATTGACCTTTTTCCCTCTCTGTTGGACGTTCCCAAGTTATAACCTCACGACCTGTCCTGAATAGAAATCGAATGGACCTTACTTGTAAGATTTTAGAAATGAATTTTGAAATGAGAAATGAAAATGATGAATGAAAATGAAAATGAAAATGGAAATGGGAAATAACAATAGGGAATGGAAATAGGAAATAGGAAAATGAAGATGGGATATAGAAATGGAAAATGATTTTGAAAAGGAGGATTTAAAATGGATATGGGTTTTGGAGTAATATGGGTCTAACTATATGCAAATGCAAATATGGACTGGAATATGCAAGCAGATTGGACTCGATGATTGGGCTTTTATGACGATAAAGAATGCTAGTTTCACTAAACTTAATAGGTTGCCTTTATGGACTTAGGGGTGATTGGCTTCGCCAGACTCGATGATTTGGTCTCTTATAGACTTAAGGGGGAGTAGCTTCGCTAGACTCAAAGGTTTTTGGCCATTATGGACTTAGGTGGACTAGCTTGGCTAGACTAGAGGATTTGGGCTGCTATAGATTTAATTTAGGAGTAGCTTCACAAAAATTGGAAGGTTTCATTATGGTCTTAAGGGTGACTAGCTTCGCTAGGGTGTCGTTATGGTCTTAAAGGTGAGTAGCCTCGCTACACTCAAAGAGTGTCGTTATGGTCTTAGGAATGATTAGCTTCGCTAAGGTCAAAAGGTGTCGTTATGGTCTTAAAGGATAACTAGCTTCGCTAGGGTCAAAGGGTGCCATTATGGTCTTAAGGGTGAGTAGCTTCGCTAAACTCAAAGGGTGCCTTTATGGTCTTAGGGATGACTAGCTTCGTTAGGTCTAAAGGGTGTCATTATAGTCTTAAGGGTGAGTAGCTTCGCTAAACTCTAAGGTTGCTTATGTGGTCTTTAAGGAATGCTAGCTTCGTTAGATTTAAGAATTTAGAGTTTGGACTTCGTCCTATATGGGTTTGGAATTTAGGACATGCGTTGGGCCTTATATGGATCTAACTTTGGACTTTGTCTTATATTGGTTTGAAGTTGGACTTGGAGACGCACATGGGCTTGACATTGGAAATGCACTAGGTTTAGACTTAGATTAGACTAAATTGGAATTAGACTTAATTGGGTTTGACATAGACTAGGGTTCACATAAACATGCAAATAGGCCTAGATTTGGACATGGGATAGACTTATATGGGCCTAAGAAGGGCCCTAATGCTAGCAGGCCTAATATGAATGTATGGCCTCAAACTTATATGGGCCTAGTATGAATGCAAATAGACTCTGATGCACATGGGCCTATGATGGATGTAAAGGGATTTGAATTAGATGGATTGGATCGAACGGGTTAAATTGAGTTAAGATGTTTGGACTTGGCTTAGAATTTGCGAAATTCGTTTTTGAAGAGGACTCCTTTGTTTTTATCTTTTATTGGAAAATATGATGCATTAATTTTGAAAAAGATTTTTTTTGAAAGTGTGGTAGGATGATGATTAGTAAATCTTTTCGAAGAAGATAAAATAGAAGATGATATAGGATGATAGATTTTGAAATAGATATGATTTTTGAAAGAGCGGAGTATGATATGATATATGATATGGAAGATTTGTTGGGTAGAAGGGATAAGATGAGTATGATATGATAGATATAATAGGGAAGATTTGTTGGGTAGAAGGGATAAGATGAGATGAGGTAGACATGCATGACGACGCTAATTCTACCATGATTACTTTTCTAAATGCACTTTTTAGGATAGACTCAACCTTAGATGATATGTAACACCCCGTGTTTTTGCTCCTAATTTTTCGCGGTTAATTATGCTAAGTTAGTATTTTTCGATAAAAATTAAATACTTTATTACTAAATATTTTTAGGCGTGTGAATGTGTTACATATATATTTATATATGTCGTGTTATATTTATATATTTATTTAAATTGGTTAGTTATTTATTTTAAAGGTTATGTTAGTTTCGTTATTTTATTTAGGCGTTTAGGATGCAGTTTTGTCGCGTAGCGTTTTTGTAACGTTGTTGGACCGACTTGAGTGATGACATGGTGCATCACATGTGGCGTGTTATGCTGGCCCAAAATCATCAAATATGGAGAGGAGGATGAAGAGTTTTGGTGCATGTTAAGTAAACCTTTGAAGCTTTGTAACCCCCCCCATTAATTTCACATTAAACCCTCCTTTAACCCTTCATTTTCCTTGGCCAAAAATATGATTTTTATATCAGAAATTTTCAGCACCTCTTCCCTATTGTTGCACGCCATTTTCAAAGTATAGTGTGAGAGGATTCTTGCTTTCTTCAACCTTAAACTTGTTATGCTTAAACCTTGTCATTTTCTACCATCCTAAACCTTATATTAATTGAAGTTTTGTTGCTTTGGGAGACGAATTGGAGGATGAACACCCTACTCACGTGGAGCACGCCTAGTGACTTGTTGCTACAATTTTTCTAGACGTTCCAGGTAACTAGTAGTTATCTTAGAACGCTAGAAATTGCGGTAGTTTTAAGGAAAATATTTAATTGTTAGGATTGTGTTTAGGCTTGTTTGATTTATATTTTTAACTTGGAAATTTGATGAACATATTGTGTTAGTGTGTGTGTGTCGTGTACTTTTGTGTTGTGGAGAATGGTTTTCGTTGTTGTTACTTGTTGTTTGATTATTAGAAATGTTAATCATGTTATTCGAATTGTGGTTAATGATTTCCTACGATTAGTTTATATTAGGATGTTATTTCTTATGATTTTATGATTTTTCCTATGATTGTTTTCTTGTGAATTATGTTTTAAAACTTTATTTATGATTAGTAGAATTGTTGGAATTGTTTGGTATTGAAGTTCATGATTTCGTGATTGCTGAAGTTTAGTGGAAATGATGCTTAGTGCTTGTTTTGTGAGTTAATCGGTTTTTGTTAATTTTCGGTTTAATCTAGGACTTTTCGTCCAAAAGCGTCGGACGCACCGAGATGCGTCAGATGTGGCGCCTTTGCGTTAGACGCACAAGAGCTAAGCCAAGAGCACGCTCTAGCGCGAAGCACACGCTCCTACGCTGAGCGCACGTATGGTCAAGGCTGACCTGCTGGTCTGTTTGCTTGCTGTATGAGTATCCGTATGATTTCCGTTACGTTTTTGAATGTTTCCATGTCTTATATTTTGGACAGTTTGTTGGTGGTTAATGTTGCTTAGAATTATTCAGTTTTGGTGATGTTACTTGCGTTATGATTTGGGATGATTTAAAGATTATTCTTTGTGTTATGACTTGTTAATATTGTTGTGAGGTTGTTGATTTCATGCTTTGATATGTTGTGAGCATGGTGGTTTATTTTTGAAAACTATTGAGTTTGTATTGTTGATATGATGAGAAGTTGGAAATGAGATGAGTTTGAGAATTTGAATTACTTAGGGTTGCGATCCTAGTTTTTCTGCTGGATTTTGGGTGTAAGACCATTGGGCATCCCTAATAATGTTATGGATTTGATGATGGAAAGTTTTGAGATGATATTGTTATATATGGTAATTTGTTTTATTTTGAGATATAAGAAATCTGGTGAGATAGATGTAGTCCCCGGTGATGAACATGCCAACCACCTAGGTTGCGATCTAAGGGTAAACCTGGGTTAATTGTTGTCGTCCGAGGGGTCAGGGAGTGTTGCGTGTACTACCCTACATCGGGAGTTTGGCCATTATTAGACACATGCAGTAGGGAATGTAAGCCCATAGGCTATCTGGAGGTTGCGATCTGGCAAACCTTAAGAAGTGGGTTACGATCCACTGGTGTTCTACTCTTGTTCTCATAAACTTTTTCTCTATGTTTCACTCTATTTTCTTATGGTGATTTATGAGTTTGTTGGTATGATGATATCCTCTCTTTGTTTATAGAATCCATGTTAGAATTTTATGTCATCATGTAAGTTGGTAGTTAGAGTCTTTTGTGATGATTAAATGTTAAGTGATGTTTGTTGTGTTAATTCTATATGATTAAAGCTTATGTTCTAATGCTATCTTGATGCTAGTTGTTCTGGGAGAACTGCTAGTTACTCCCCCACTGATTGTGGATATTTGTTGTTTTTCTTATAGATGCAGATGGTTCCGAAGGCTAGACTTATTACAGTGTGGACTCGGGAAGTATGTTTTGGAGATTTTACTAAGCATTTAGTTTTTATGATTGTAGATGACTTTTATGAGGACTTTATAGGTGTGAAGTAGTTGGATTTGTGGTGGTTGTTTTGCCACATGAGTTTTATGGATATTTTTGGTTGTATTTTGGGATTTTTAGTGGTTTGATATGAAAGGTTGAACTTATTTTGAGGTTATTTAGTATGTTAATTTGTTATCTTCTTTATAATAATGTGTAGTTGAACCGTAGAGTGACATTATCCGTCTGGGCGATATTCCCACTATCGTCTACTTTGATTATTTATAGTTGTACTTTCTTTAGTATTTTTGTGAAAATGACGGAGTATTACATGACATGTCATGTATGAAAAGATTGATTTTTATGTTTGAATTAGGTGAGTTTTGTTTGAAAAAGATGTCATAAAAGTGATCACGAACGATGATGCAAATCATAGATCGAAACATGGCAAATAAACCGACGAAAACTAACCACGGAAGTCTGAACAGCTTGCGCCATACGCAAAGGTTTCGCGCGCCACGCAAACGATTGTGCAACGCGCAATGGATTGCGCGCCACCCATTGCACTTGCGTGCCACGCAATCTGGTGCGCTAGGCGCACTAGGCTTGTGTGCGACGCAAGCCTGTTGCGTTTGCCGCATCGGTTTCGCAGAGCGGTTTTTGCATTTCGTCGATATATTCGTCGTTTTTCGATGATTTCTAGCCTAATTCGAGGGGAAATTCGTGGGAAAAGCATGTTGAACATATCAAACAGGCAATCAATAATATCATATAGGCAAGATATAGTATGTACTTCTCATCCTAGAGTCAAGATCTCTGTTTAGTATTATGGTCAAGCTTTGGTTAAGGCTTAAAAGGATCCATGACTAAGAGATTGATCCCACGCTTCGTAGCTTTCCTTAAAAAGGTGGCCACGTGTAAGACGCACTCCAGTTCTCAAGTCAGGAACAAGAGTGTTGAACCCTAGTTTTGATGATGATAAAGGAACAAAGATGCAAACTAAGTATTGGACTAACAAGTTGTTTAAGTGAATGAATTTCAAGGTATCAATGCAAGGAACAAAGAGAATACTAAGTCAAGGAAGAAATCAAGTTTGGATTTTGAAGACTAAGTAAAGATGTTTTATAAATTGGTACTGGAGCAGCATTGGAGCAAGAGGACTAAAGTGAGGCTTTTTGTTTCTAGTTCCATTGTAAAGGAACGAGTAAGAATGGTAAGGAACTATGGCATTTTAGAATGAGAATGAACGTTTGTTCCTTTGTAAGGAACAAACGAACTGGTGCTTAACTAATAAGTTAAAGGAACTAACTATTAAAAGGAACTAGACTTAGGATGAAGCATTACAACGGTTTATTTATGTCAGTTGAGTAATTTATGCCTAGATTCTAGGTAACCGTTTTATTTAAGGAAGAATATGATTTTAAGGAAAATCTTTTTAAAGAAAAGATTTTATTTTTATAAAAGATAAATATCCTTTTCGGTTTTATGGAAAATATTTTAAAGATAATATTTTTGGTAAAAGGATTTTATTTTGGTTTTAATAATTAAAATGCTTTTTAATTAAATCAGATTTTCGAAATAATGCTTTAAGTGGTTGCTAAAATTAAGGGAGCAGTAACATAATTCTCTCCCACGTTTAACAGTGATCATGGAGATCATGGGTTGAATGAGGAACGTGTTCCTCCGGGTAAGAAACATCATGGGAAAATGATTTTACCACTAACACATGTTTTAATCCCACGTTCTAAGTTATTACCACTATAAATACTAATGTCTAATTAAGTTCCAATTTGTGTCTGACCAAGTGAATTAGTGAGTTTAACTAAGTAAAGTGTCAGTGCCTTCATTATCTCATAAAAGCCATTTGTTCTTTGCCTTCTTACTCTAATTCCACTGAGTTTATTTGATCAATTGTATTTTGGTTTTTGGGGTAAGGGGACTTTGAGTGAAGTTTTGTAAGAGAGAAGCTTTGAGTAAAGCGAGTTAAAGTGAGAAAACTTCAAGTGAAGTTGAGAGGAACAGCTGTTAAGGGAACAGTTGTTCAGGAACTTGAGTTTAGGAACTCAAGGTGTGGCCCGTGAGTAGAATTAGGTTGTAACAAAGTTGTTTGGCCTAATTAGTGAAAGAGTTGAGTTTAAAATCCCTAGTGGTCGAGGTTGTTTCTTCTTGTTGGGCCCAAGAAGTTTTTCCTCGTAAAATCCCTTGTGTTCCTTTAGCTTGTTTCTTTGCTTAAGTTTAAAATTCGGCAAAAAGTTACGTTTATTTCTACATATACAATTCACCCCCCCCTCTTGTACTGTTCCTAGTGAAATAACAAAGAGAACAATGTCGTGGTTGGGTAGGTTTGCTTATGACTAAGATCCATCACTATCGCTCATGAAGCTTTCGGATGGATAAAACACAAACTCCCCGGGGGTGGCCTCACGCATAGAACATGTGTTAGTGAGGCAGGGACGATTGTCCTTTTAGTGGCTTAAATCATTAGCCATGAATATGCAAAACTTTAATGTTATTTAAAGGCATAATACAAGTGTGAATCGTATTTTTCGAGTTTCACCCAGTCATTTAAAAAAATTAAAATTTTAACATCCTCCCTAGTGAAATCGACAAATTGTAGGCGTGTTTTTATTGCCTATGTAGGATGAGCGCGTATTTGACTACCTCAATGTAAAGGTTTTATTGAAATATGTTTTGAATTGAAAGAAGTCGCCAACAAGTCTTTAAAGGAAGACTCATGAACCTAATTGGATATTAGGAAATCGTAGGGACAACTTTGGAATTTATACAATGTAGATTTCCCTATCATGACTCCATTAATGGTCAATGAACCAAAGATTGAGTTCGGGGGTGATGGTACGAATAAGATCAGGAATTGAATTCGCCATCGATGACCTCTACTTAATATCGATTTATGTTCAAGTTTTATACAATTAAACAACCAAGTAATATATTAATGCAATCTATAATTAATCTATGTCGGTTCATTAAACAAACAAAAGACTAGTTTTTGGTAACATGTTATTATAGCAATCAAATTACTGGAAACCTAACAGAATGTACAAATTACCTTATTAGGCGTTAGAACAGTTCTTTAGGTCTTTGATTAGCATGAATAAGCATGTGAGCTGATGAAAGCAAATCATACAACATGCATATGAATATTATAATTTATGTAGAAAAGAAATAAAAAGAGATGACTTGAGATTAGAATGTACATAATAGCGTTAATTCCTTCAAGATCTACATTGTGATAAGTGAATTGTTAGTAAAAAAAGGAATTAAATTGGTATTGACCCTCATGAACTATACCTTTGTCGCCTGGGTCTTATGCAACGATCTTCAGGATGAGCAATCTTGAAGCTTGAAATAAGAAATTCGAAGGTATGAATGAGTTTGAATGTGTTTGAATATGAGTTTGAGTGTTTGAATGTGTTTAAGTATCGGAGAGTAAGTGTAGAAGTCGTAGGAAAGCATTGTGAAAAGTCGTTCGAAGAAACGAGCTATCTATAGGAAAAGGAAACCGAAAATGGAGTGAAGAGATAAAGAAAAACTGTGCGCAGTGACGCACAACATTTGCGCCAAGCGCACAGCTTGTGCATCGCGCGCACTGGCTTTCTGGCCGGTTTATTATTATTTTAAGATTCTTTTTTATCCTTTGATAAAAAAATCTATCCTTTGAAATCCAAAATCAGTAAACTTTAGGAATAAAAATATAATTTTCAAAATATCCTTTAAAATTAATTATCAAGAATTATTAATATTAGAAATATTAGAAATACAATTAATTAAAATATATACAAAAGAGCGAATTTTGCTTAAAGATCTACATCATGAAAAGGTAGTTTGTAACTCTAAGCAAATAAATATGAAAAAGAAAGATTAAGGACCCTCAGAAATATACTAGTGTGGCTTGGGTCTGAGAGGATAGCGACCTCCGGGAGGAGCAATCGTGGAGCCTTCAACAAAAACCAATGGAAGATCGAACGTGTATGAATGTGTTTAAAGTGTTTGATTGTGTTTGATGGGAGTATTTAGGAGTATATGAGTGTATGATGGTGCTGTGAGAGAGTAAATATGCGTGAAAAAGCGTCAGAAAGCGTGCCAAAAATCGAAAAAATCATGGCCTAGTTATAGGAAAAATTTAGAAAAAACATAAGAAAAATCTGATGCGCGACACGCATCAGCATTTCACGCAACGCAACAGCTATCCGTCCCTTGCAATGTTGTGCGCTTCAAGCACAACCTGTGCATTTCTGAATTTTGTAAACTGCTTCATAGCTGCGTGTACGCAACAAGTTGCTTACGACATAACTTAGATCTGGGCGGGTTATTCGATTTAATTCAACCTTTTAAAGATTCTTTTTATCTTTTTCAAATATTATCATTTGAAATCCGAAAATCAACTATCTAAAAAAGATAAAATCTAATTTTAACAAAATCCTTTATCTTTGAAAATATTTATTTTATCTTTGAAGATATTTATTAAATAAATAAATAAATACAATTAAATAACATGAATAGTTAATTGGAATTTTCAAAGAAGTAGGTTCAATTTAATAAAATAGTGGGCTCAAAATACAATTAATTATCAAGAAAAACTAATTGGGCTTTAAAATGTATTTTGAATCTTTTAAAATAAATATATAGGCTTTATCATTTTGGAAACGGTTTTGGACATAACTCTTCGGATTGCTCTCCCCCAGGTCAGACCAATTAAGCCTGCAATATGTATCATCATCGGGTACTCAAATGGAGAGGCACGATTATGTGTCCACAAAGATATATGTAATTTATGATTTTGTATAAGAAAAGTTTACATGTTAAGATAGTTTCTCAATTACGCATTCATCTTGCTATGAGATTACAATCGGAAACTCAAATACTACCTCCATTTTACAATACATGTACCATTTTTATTTGGCACATAAACCAAGGGTGAGGAGAGAGAGGGTTGTGATTCATTTAAAACTCATGTAATTATGATTCAAAGGAGGGGATGTATTGTGAAACATCCAAAAAAGGAAATGGTGCATGTGTTGTGAAACATCTAAAAGAGAAAATGATGCATGTATTGTGAAACATCTAAAAGAGGAAAATGGTGCATTCATGTGAAACGGAGGTAGTATGTTTTAAGCTACCAAAAAGAACTTATGGTTGGACAATGTGTACTCAGTTTTTATGATTTTGTTCTTGGAACCTGTTCTAGTGGGGGCAGAGTTTGTTGTTAGTGATTTTTCAGGTATTGTGAAAGCTCTGGAAATGTTAAAGGATCATAAATATCATAAAAGATGGTTCTCAAACGAGCTATGGTGGAAATTATATTAGTTTAGCTGAGAAAACCAATTCTTATGGTATATTATTTTATCATTTTGGAGATTTGTCGTTTTAGATCAATTCATGTAATTGTATATACATTTTTTGGGCTGTTGTATTGTGGGCCCTAATCCACATATTCAAGATCGAGTTATGGTATTATGTTTCCGCTGTAGGTGATTGTTAATTAAGGTTTATGAAGTGATAATTGAGATTTGTGAATGTTAATTATAACTAGGTAGTAGTTCGAAGGGAGGGCTGTTACAACCATAGTAAGAATAAAGGTATATTATTTTCAATATACCATTGGAGCCAATAATAATAAAATATTATAATAATAATAGGATAATATTTTAACTATATATTTATAAGAGGGGATCTTAGATGGTACGGGGGTGGCATATTTTATCCTCATGTAAAATTTGAATTAAATATAAAAATTCATAATGGTTAAGTTAAAAGAAAATTAGATTTTGGATTTACTTAATTACTTAAGAAATTGATAATCCTAATTAAAATAATTTTGCTATTTTCAATGTCAATCATTGGTATTGGAAACGTTCCAAATAAATCACAAAAAGGAAAGTGTATATAACAAAATTAATTGGAGAAAATATTTAATTAATCTTATTTATTATCACACCTAATAACATATGAATATATATCTACCACATAAAATAAATAACTCGTACATCGCATGGGCTTTAAAAACTAATTATTTGTATATATCTACACCATGATATTTAGAAAAATATCTTTAAATTTATTATCTTAACTATAAAGATTAAAGTTGGAATATAAATATATTGATGTAGCAAGAGAATTACAGTGCAATTTGTAGGGGTTTAAAAACTAGTTTTTTTTTTTGGGATTTTTCTATGCAGTGCCCTTGTCTTTTACGAAATTCTACGTTATAGACGGCCTTTTTGAACTTTCCACATCGTACCCATAATCTTTCAAAACGTTACACAAAATACCCTTTTTAATAGAAAATCCTACCCCAAACCCCACTCAGCCTTCAATTTCTCAAGATCACACCCAAAACCTCAATCAACTAAGAAGGCTAAATAATCCATAGGAAGTCCCAAAATCTACTACTTTACACGCCACGTGCACTGTCCCTTTAATTGTTTCATTCAATGTCAACACATACATTAAATAGAATACATGCTCCGTATAAGATTCGACCACATGACTCATGTTATCACAGTAAAGTTCTAACCAATGAGCTATGCAACATTAGATCCTACTCTTTTGACATGAAAATATTAATAACTTGGGGCATCGCTCTGGCCTAATTACTAATCCATACTAATATATTAAAAGGCATGTTTGACAACGTATATACGCCACATGGTTAGTCTATACTAGCTAATATACTAAAAGGCGTGTCTGACAACGTATATACGCCACATGACACATCTCTTACTCCACTAGAATTGTTCAGTGTGTACAAATGTACATGTCATGTCAACTAACAAAAGTAAATTGGTTTGCAACAAGATTTGAACCTGTGACATCTTGCTATTATACAAAGCACAATTACCATCTCAACCAACTTTTAATCATGCTTTAAATGTCTAATTTATTATATTTGTTCCTTTTGAATGTTGAGTTTTCTTTATTATATTTTGATGCGAATAGGAAAAAAAAAACAAAGTTCGAAAAATACCATCGGGTGCAACGTCCGGGCCGAAATACTAGTGCTAATATATTAAAAAGCGTTCCTAAACAAGTCTACACGTCAAGTGACACTCTTTTTTTAGTTGTTTCATTCCATGTCATCATTATGCACATTTAAAAAAAATTAAAAACATGCTCCATATAAGATTCGACCACGTGACCTTAAGTTAATATACTAAGGTTCTAACCAATAAGCTATGCAACATAAAATAATATTTTTTAACATGAAAATAATAACATGGGGCATCGCTTGAGACTAAAAACTAGTGTATAGTTTAAAAGCCTTAGCCAGTAGGGGTGTGCACCGGTCCAGGATCGGGCCGGAATCGGTTGGACAGTGGACCGGGATTTGAGATTTTTTGGGACCGCGACCAGACCAGAATTTTTCCAATCCGGTCCGGTTTTGGACCGGAATCTATATTTTTTATTAATTTTTTTTAATTTGATTTAAAATTATTGATTAATCAGATAAATTAACATTTAATAATTTTAATAACAATAATCCTAAAGATAATAAATAGTAGGTTTTTAACTTTCTAACTTCTTAACTATTTTTTAACATATGCACTTTTTTTTTTACTTAAAAAAGCAGAAATTCCGGTTCACCGGTCCGGACCGGACCGGAAACTAAGAATCGGGATTTTTTTCGGTCCGGTCCGATCCGATCCAGATTCCGATCAGATCCTGATCTTTGCATAGGCGTAAGTGTCCAATATGAAAAGTTGAAAAAGATAGTACAACCTAAAATTTCGTAAATTTTTTTTGTTAAGAAAAGAAGTAACGCTAAATTTTCTTTGCAATAGAACACCTTGAAATTGGCGCGCAAAATCGAAAAAGCCACAAGGATAAACCCTAAAATGAGTTTAGGGTTTGAGGATATCTAGACAACAAAATTCTCTGATTCTCTCCTTTTCCCCTCTTGTTTCTTAGAAATTCCCCAATTTGTTCTTTTTACTTTCTCATGGAATGAACCTCCATTCCTTGAATTCTCACCTTCTACCTCCAAAACCGACTTCCATGGCTTTCTCAGCCGCAGGAGTTCGCCTCTTCCGCTACTCCAACTACCAGCTACTGCGTTCCCCTAGTTTATCGAAGCTTCGGCCATTTTCCGAGCTCCGTTTCTTCTCCACCAGCAAGCCTCGGCGTCCTGTAACTGAAGCGAAGCGGCGAGATGATAGCGAAATGGGAGTAGTGAATGGTGATGAGGGCAATGGGAGTGTGTCTCTTAAGGATAGGGATACTAGTAATGAAAGGATTGTTCCTACTGAGCTCCACAAGGAGGCTACTGAGGCTTATATGGCGTATGCGATGTCGGTTCTGCTCGGTCGAGCTTTACCCGATGTGCGTGACGGATTGAAGCCTGTTCACCGGAGGATTTTGTGAGTTGGGGATAGTATTCTTTTACTTATCTTGTAGATTGCATGGAAACATATTTTGGATGCGCATTGTCTTGTATTACTAATGCTATGTTCTCTTTACCTTATTCCACAAACTTATCACTCATTCTTGTCAGATCCCACCATTACCAGTACCAGTAGAAAAGTTGAAATCAGAATTTCATTTTTCCAGTTTACTTAATACCAAATATCTTCAATTTTGTATTAGTAAATTTATAAAAATTAGATATTTGAAAAGTATATGACGAGACTATTCCAATAAGATCCCACATGAATATGTTTTTTCTTATATATTAGCGTCAAATACGGACAAAGTTCAAACTAGAAAACATTCAGACTAGATCACCTTATTTCAGGTTAAGAGAACATAGCCTTAGGCCATCAAAGAATCAAAAAGTATGAAGAAAAAAGAGAAAAGAAAAGGAGAAATGAAGATACTGCTGACAGAGTTGGTTTTAGACACCCCTATTTGAAATTTACAATTTATATTTTTATATATCATAACCTAGACCTTTTTATAGAAATCCTGCACTCGGGCTTCTTGTGAACAAAGGTTTGCTTAATTACGACCAACAAAGGTTTACTTGAGGAGAGTGCACTTAATTTTGTTTTGTAACAACTTAACATCAATTGGTTTTATTTTGATGGTCTTGAGAGCAGATTTGCAATGCATGAATTGGGCCTTTCCTCCAAGAAACCTTTCAAAAAATGTGCTAGAGTTGTTGGAGAGGTTAGAAAAACAGAACCGAAATCTCATTGATATCTAGATTTCTTTGTGCCCTTATGCATAGATGGATACTAAAAATATAACGTGTTTTTGTTGAAGGTTTTGGGAAAATTTCATCCACATGGAGATGTTGCTGTCTATGAATCGTTGGTACGCATGGCACAGGTAAACATATAAGCATAGTTAGCAATTAGCATGAATTCTTTTGCTTCATTGTGAAATTTAAATTAGTCATCGTCAGCTGCAAGCTTTCTTTTGTTAACATTTGTTATTGTAAAGTGTCTCACTTTTTGAGAAAATGGGATAGATCATAGGTCAGATGAAGAGTTTGCCAATTGACTTTTCCTTACTCTAGTTGCCCTCTGTATTTGTTTAGGACTCTTGAGATTTGGGATGTCACCAACTTTTTGACTTCTTTTTTTTATAGAATGTCAAAAGCCGTGTTGGTGAATACTCTGAATAGTGACATTAGCTTTGACCACTCTGTTATTGGTTTGCCAATGAGGACCTTATTTCCATTTTCCACTAGCTTTTTGATGAGTGTTTATAATATTTGACTGATCTCATTAGTCAAGACTGCAATTTTTTGATCAAGTTTTCTGGAGGGGATGATTTTTCTTCAGTGGGTGTAGGGAATAGTGTCATACAGGTTTTGGCTGTTTAGGTACACTTATGGTGTGCTTATGTTTTGGTTTTGAAGAGCAAGGATGATGCTTCCTCCCAATCTGTTTAGTTTATTCTTTGGAAAATTGTAAGGTGTATATTGTCAAGACTAGCTTTTGATAGGTTTTTATTTATTTATTCTAATTAATTTAATTATTTACGCCTTTAGCTAAGAAACCTATCATTCTTGAAGGGATCTTGGACAGTTTGATCTGAAGCTCTTTCAAGTTTAATTGGCAGTGGCTTTACATCTATTACGTATATCTTGTCTTTATATAAAGGTTGTCTAACTGCATACCATTTTGTCACAGAGCACCAGTTTGGAATGTTTATACTTCCTGCTTTTGAGTTCATTCCTGCTGTTTTTATGTTTTTACGTATACCTTGAGCCACTTTATGGTTACCACTTTCTTACCTCTTTGAAGAAACCATGTCTGTCATCATTATGTTTTGTTCAATAGTCTTCATGA
This sequence comes from Beta corolliflora, assembly GCA_947648045.1. Classification (NCBI taxonomy): domain Eukaryota; kingdom Viridiplantae; phylum Streptophyta; class Magnoliopsida; order Caryophyllales; family Amaranthaceae; genus Beta; species Beta corolliflora. The sequence goes on along the minus strand of CANSZD010002921.1, from coordinate 4,154,002 downwards.
ATCATGATATGATGAACCACCATTGGCTGCATACAGTATTACAGTCCTTTTTAGAACTTAAAAGTAATGAGATAACTCAAGTATCAATTGGAAATTTGTGTGCTATTTTGAAGGATTTCTCTTTAAGGAACCCGCTCATTCAAGGACATGGAAATTTTGGTTCAATTGATGCTGATCCTCCTGCTGCAATGCGTTACACAGAATGTAGACTAGAGGTAAAGTTCTGTATCTTTATGTATTGGTAAAATCTTTATGTATTGTGCTTTACCACTATAGATCATTCTGATCATTTGGGTTCAGTTCTATGATTCAATGCTGCTAAGCATATAGGTATAACTCATATGTTTTGTTAAATTTTGCAGCCATTAACCGAAGCAATGCTGTTGGCTGATTTGGAGCTAGATACAGTAAGTTCTAGATGAAATTACTCTATACCAAGTTTTAGGCATCTATATGTTTTTCTTATAGAACTAATGTTTATGATACAGGTAGATTTTGCTCCTAACTTCGATAACTCACAAAAAGAACCATCGCTTCTTCCTGCTCGTATACCAAATTTGTTGTTGAATGGCTCTTCTGGAATTGCGGTATTATTGATATTGAGTTCTTATTAGTGTTTTTAGTCTTCTTTCTTCTACTTACCATTTCTTTCTTCAGTATGTAACCTATTTTATTTTGTGTCAAGAGCCTGAACTATAATGCTATTGTTTTATGTCTAGGTAGGAATGGCGACAAATATCCCTCCTCATAATCTTGGAGAGTTGGTTGACGCACTGTCTGCATTGATTCATAATTCAGAAGCTACAGTAGGTCAACTCCTCAAGTCTGATATTTTTTGATAATAATACCTTTAGTTTGATCCTTGATGCAATATTGTGATGTCTAACATGCAAACAATATCTTCTGGGGAAAAGAAAATTTCTTTCCCCCTTATTCTCCAATTTCTTGGAGATGCTCCAATATAGGCTATAAGCCTATAACTCTCTGATGCCTCCAGTTCACCTTGTGGATCTTATTTGGGGCATTTATAGGAAGTTCATAGTTCATTACCTGCTCTTACATATTACACTTTCTCTTTCTTGTAGTGCTTTAGTTCAAAGATTTAATTACTTTTTCTCCCCTCCCCTTTTCAACTAGTAGCTTGATACTTCTGCTATTGATTACTGTTAACTCTTCTAGAACTTGAGCAAAGATAGATTCTCTAGCTTATTCACAAATCAATCCCCTTGCTGGTTAAGAGCAGCACACATGGTACTTAATATTGGTCGCATCACCGCCCACATTGTAAAGATTTTTGAGCTTATTCCCACCACGATATTAGGCTGCAAGAACCGTAAACCATCCTGTTTGCCCGTGAAAGTGGCTCCTCGACTGTTACTGCAATCTTGATCAAATCTGAGATTTTAAACCATGACAGCATATTGTATCCCGAAACTTAGAATTACTAGAAAGAAAATCATTGTTCTCCGTAAGTGAGGATGTCACTGAATTGCATATGGATCGAAGGAAATTGTGTAGGATACTAGGAGGATGACTTGAATATGCAAGGCTTTAGGAATTTTATGTACATACAATTTTCAAAATTTTCATTTGATGTGCCAGAATTTAGGGATGTTTATTGGTCATGGTAAGGAATGCTTTGCTTCTTTAGCTTCAAAATGATGTGCAGTTATGAAAGTTAAACTTGTCGTATTGCTGTTTGTCTATTTTAATTAAAAAAGAGTTAAAAAAATTTCATGGATATAAATATAGCATATTGTTCATTGTGTTTACGTGCTATTCGTATATCTTCCCATGCCTCAGTGCTAATGTGTTAATTGTTATCGTATGAAAACCTCTTCTGATGCTGCCATCCCAAATGCCATGTAGAGGAAAAAGGAGGATATAAAAAGTAAAAACTTCCAAAGAGATGTGTAAAGCCATTTGTCCTGAGTAACTCATGCAGTTCTTTTGATCTTATGAGCATTTGGTACTAAATGGGCTTATCTCCTCACAGTATTTTGTAATAAATGAGCTTATCTCTCCGCCTTTCATGTCAAATTTCTCTGGAAGATGATGTTTGTATCTGCTTCAGCTACTGTTCTTTTGCATATATGCTGGTGGGGATATGATATAGCGAAGCACGTTGTCACTTGAGAAGTCATGTTCCTTGTTGGTATATTGTGTACATTTGGGTAGTTCTTTGGACTTGCGATCACAGTGATGTACACGGTTGATTTATTTTCCTCTAATTGACATATATGAATAAACAACTAAAATCTGCTTTCATTTTCTTGTGTACTCACTTTTTTTTGGCTTTTGTAATAGCTTCAGGAGCTGTTGGAATTCATGCCAGCACCTGACTTTCCGACTGGAGGTCTGATAATGGGTAATCTTGGGTAAGCTTGTTTTCATCTTTTATATTTCCACATCATAATAATATGCTAACAGACAAAACACCTGACTCCATTTTGTAGATTTGCTGTTCAGTTGCTTTGTGATAAAACGAATATAAGTCAGATTTCATGTTCAATGGACTTTTGTGATTATGAAAATGGAGCTTGTTTAGTTGGAAAATTCTAGATGGTGACCCTGTATTTTTGTAGATATATCAATTGTTTTTTGGGAAATTCTAGATGTTGACCCTGTTATGACAGATGTGAGAAAGAACAAATATTGAATGCAAAAGAAAGAGAAATCACACACAGATTTAACGTGGTTCACCAACGGATTGTTGGCTACGTCCACGGACAGAGAGAGAACTGATTTATTGATCTTAGAGGAAAACAGATTACAGATGTGTTATGAACTAACTCCGTCGCATTAACGAAATTAGGGTAAAAAAACCTATTTATAAACAAATCCGAAAACGCGTGTCCGCGTTTCCCGCAAACACGCCAACTACGCCTACCGCGAGTCGTGGCGCCTGGCGCGAGTCGCGGTGCCAGACGCGACTCGCGGTCAGCTCTCGGCATCTTGCCGCGAGTCGACCCACCTCCCGCGAATCGCCCTTTTTGTAGATAGCCCGATATAACACGATTCCTTACAAACTCCACCTTGACTTGAATCCTCTCACTACGAACCATACAACCAGACAACCATATAACCAAATAACCAAATGACCAGATGACCAGATAACCAGATGACAGATGCATTGAACACAATGCTCAGATTCTCCCTGCAACCAGATTTGCCCCCAGATTTGCCCCGAAAGACAACGAAAACCACATTTGTCCGTGAAGGACAACCAGAACCAGATTTGTCCCTAAGACCAAATTAGCCCCTAAGGCCCCTGACTTGCCCCCAGTGAGCAACTAACAATCACAATCAGCTTGTAAGCCCAAGCTGGAACCAGATTCGAACAGATATGTTGCTTATACTCTTTCCTAGCACAAGTAACACCTTCCTTGGACGGCCCAAATATATTCACCTCTCCGACATACAGTGCAAAATCAACCGTGTCTTCACAACCGTCCCTTTGGGGAGAGTTCCCAAAACTTACATGCCGACCAAGAGCCAAATTTGACTGACTCGATTTTGACGACGAAGAACACGGAATTTCAGATTCAGATTGTAAGTGTTGACAGACCTTTCCCTGATGTGAACCACCACTCCAACCTAGAGTGCCTCTGTGCTCCACCTGTTTCTCAACAGTATCACAAACAGCCAATGTGACAACCCCATACTCAGATAACCTAGACCCTTGTAACACATACAATGTCTCCCGTTTAACCCCTTTCAGAATTATCTTTGAACGCCTATAGACATACAACCCTCCACCTTCACCTTTGAAACTGAACCCTTTCTTGTCTAACAGACTAAGTGAAATCAGATTCTTTGTGACTTGTGGAACATGCCTAACATCATTCAAAGTACAGACTTTGCCATCACATGTCCTAATTCTGATGGACCCTATGCCAACTGTCTTACATACCTCACTGTTGGCCATAGTAACACTTCCATCAACCTGTTTATAGTTCATAAACCATTCCCTGCGGGGACACATATGACAAGACGCTCCAGAATCTAAGACCCACACATCACTGTAATGTGTTTGTTCATTTGCAACTAAAGCAATATCATCATCAGAACTAGAATTTTCTGCTGCAACAGCAGCAGAACCAGACCTAGATTCATCAGACCCACATTTATTTTTCTTCTTAGGACATTCCTTTTTCCAATGCCCCTTTTCCTTATAATAATTACAGATATCATTAGGTTTCCCTTAGAAAACGGTTTCCTGGATTTTATCCCCGAATTCCCCTGTCCATTACCACTGGCTACTAATCCAGCAGCTTGATCGACTGTACCTGTACCAGATGCCTTATGACGAATCTCTCTAGTATGAAGTGCAGATCTTACTTCTTCTAATGACAGACTATCTTTCCCAACAATAAAAGAATTTACAAAATTCTCATACGATAAAGGCAAAGATACTAATTGAATTAAAGCAGCATCCTCATTATCTACTTTAACATCAATATTACGAAGATCTAGTAAGATAGCATCCAACTTTTCGAGATGGTCCCTAAGAGACGTACCTTCCTGCATACGCAGGCTAAACAGACGCTGCTTCAAAAGCAACTTGTTGGTTAGAGATTTTGTCATATACAAACTCTCCAACTTCAACCACAGACCAGCGGCGGTTTCCTGCTCCCCAACTTCAGTAATTATGTCGTCAGTCAGACACAACATAATCGTTGAATGCGCCTTTTCCTCCAGAACGGCCATCGCAGCGGTAAATGAATCCGTTGACTTCTTTTCCAACGGTGCCCAAAACCCTTGTTGCTTCAGTAAAGCCCTCATCTTGATCTGCTACAGACTGAAGCTGTTTCTCCCAGTGAATTTATCGATTTTCACATTCATCCCAGACATCTTTCACACCCGGATTGAACACAAAGCTCTGATACCAATTTGTTATGACAAATGTGAGAAAGAACAAATATTGAATGCAAAAGAAAGAGAAATCACACACAGATTTAACGTGGTTCACCAACGGATTGTTGGCTACGTCCACGGACAGAGAGAGAACTGATTTATTGATCTTAGAGGAAAACAAATTACAGATTTGTTATGAACTAACTCCGTCGCATTAACGAAATTAGGGTAAAAAAACCTATTTATAAACAAATCCGAAAACGCGTGTCCGCGTTTCCCGCAAACACGCCAACTGCGCCTACCGCGAGTCGCGGCGCCTGGCGCGAGTCGCGGTGCCAGACGCGACTCGCGGTCAGCTCTCGGCATCTTGCCGCGAGTCGACCCACCTCCCGCGAATCGCCCTTTTGTAGATAGCCCGACATAACACGATTCAAGGCATTATTCCTTATAGACCCCGTGTTTTGCAAAATTATACACGGTGGAATGTTTTTTTTTTGGATATTAGATGGTGATCCTGCACTTTGTATAAAGTAACTTATGTGACCTTATATTCTAAATTCCGTGAATGAGTTGTCATCTAATTAAGAAAAAAAAGCTTAATCGAAGTTTTATCAAGAAAACTACTATCTAAGTTCCATTAATAAAGTGTATAAAGTAACTTTTGTAATTTTAATTTTGTATAAAGTAACTTTTGTGAACTCATTTCTTATATTTGCTAATTTCTAGTTTAACCGAAGTTTAGTGATGAATGTTTCCTTCAGTTCTGGATTATTGTTGTGTTATTGATATCTTTATTAATAAATCTTCAAAAGTGTCGTTCGTCAATCATAAGAATTTTTAAATTCTGATTTTTCTAGGAAATTCTAATTTGGCTGTGGTAAGGTGTTCAATGGCTATTTATGAAAATTAGAGCATAAGAAAGAGATCCCACCACATTGAAAATATATAGAGAAAGGGGATTTTTTTGTTAAAAAAAAGCCTTTTTTTATTAATTAAAGACCGTTTGTTAAGGAAATTAATAAAAGGTCATGGAAGTTACTTTTTACAAAGTTAAGAGTCACCATCTAGAATTAAAAAATAAAATTTCCACTTTCTAGGATTTTGCAAAACACGGTCGACATGTAGAATTTCTCTTGTTTTTGAATTTAAATTTTCTTTCTAACTTCCTCTGTTTCAAAATAAGTGAAACATAGAGAAAGTGGGGGAAAACCAAGGAACCTAGAGAGAGAAAGTTGGGACCACAATAAAGTAAGGTAATTAAAGGAGTGAACCAAAAAAGTAGTGGTCCCATCCTACTTTAATAGTGGCATACATGATTTGTTTTTGCCATTTCAAGCTTGGTGTCACATATTGTGATATTTCTATATAAGGGAAGTGTGTCACTTATTGAGAAAAGGAGGAAATATTTAGTTTAGAACCTGGACTCCTTTCTAATGCTCATCAACTTTTATAGGATCCTCGAGGCATACCGGACGGGGCGAGGACGCATTGTCATAAGAGGAAAGACTGAAATAGAATTGCTTGATTCTAGAACTAAACGTACAGCTATTATTATAAAAGAGGTCTGCATTTACACCTTAAAGTTTCCTCTGGTCTTTCTTTCCCTTTTCTTGGAACGATTTTTCAAATATTGTCCTTTCATTTTATTCTTGATGAAACAGATTCCATACCAGACAAACAAAGCCACCCTAGTTGAGAAGATAGCTGAACTTGTAGAAAATAAGGTACCGTTTTCCTTTGCAATATGTTACTGCAAGTTTTTATGACCTTAAATTTAAGAATTCATCCAAAGTACAATTTGCTTTGATGAATAGTTTTGCCATATGCTCATGCATTTGTACTACTATTTTCAAGTTCTTGTATCCTAGTGTCCTACAGTTGCATATAAGTGCTTGCATATATTTTCTTTTGTACAAATTTTCTGGATGGCCATTAAGGATTGACCATTTGCACACCCGGATGCTAATTAACTGAAATTAAGACTATCAAGCCCAACCTTTTCTTGTGTCCCCTTGATGACATAGCATCCCAACCTTTAAGGGATACTCATTTGATGCTACAGAAGGGGTTGCAACAGTTCTGCGCACCCGCTAAATTTTGCTAAAATTGCATTATAGAGTAGCATAAAATATTATATTGATAATACAAATGATCTATATTGTTATATTGATATTATAGAGTGACATTCTATTGTCGAAGTGGCATTGTAAAATGACTTATATTTTTTATTAAAAGAAATTAATTAAAGACTTATTATGGAGTGGAGGGAATATTCTTATAAGCATCTAGATGCAGCGGTCAACATTTATTGCAGATCTAGAGCTTGATGTGAAAGCCGCACTTATGAACAGTTTCCAAAATGTGGTGGTCGAGATGTTAAGGCTTACCCTTTGGTTTTGGTGGTTGCCTCATCTCACTTTAACAATTATCCTTGGTAGAATAGAATAAATGGCTTCATTTTTATTAACCACGTCTTTTATTATCTCAATAGATGTTACTCAGATTTTTCATGTTGTCTTGAGTACCCATGTTAGGTCCTTGAGACTTGGGTTTGGACTTTGGACACTTGGCACTTTTAAATGGGAAAATCTGTAAAGTAGCCGAGTGTAACACATAGTTATGGACAATACTGGACAAGTACCATCACCGGAGTCCAATTAATTTAGCCCTTAATTATGGTTTCTTCAATGGCAATCATTATTGTTAGAATTTCGCTAAGATGAGAGTACGAGCACTTGTTTTGGCTAGTGGCCATAAGACTTTACACCCAAAAACATGGAATTGGCCATAGGTAGGTTTAGGAGGTCTAGATGTACAAAAATAAAACGATATACAAATTTTGCTAATGTAGGACGTGAGAGGTCCAGATGTAAGTCATTCTACCTTTAACTAGTCTATATTCGTTTACTGACCCAATTTTTTTGGGTATGAAGGGAGCAGTGAAACAAGGACCTTTCTAAATTTAAAGTTGCTACTCGCTGAATATTTCTTCTTTGAGCTAATTTGCTAACATGCTCTTAGATATCAGTCAATATATGACATATGGGAGTCAATACATATTGTTTTGGAATACAGAGTAGGAGAATTTGGAGATAGTTGAATCGGAAGAACCAGATGTGGAGGAGGACGAAGAGGTTGTTAAATAATGAGACTTAACCTCTCGAGATTTTGAATACGGCAACATTTTCTTTGCTTATGTGTTGGTATCACATTCTGATAATTTATGAACATAGATGGAATGCTGCATAATTTATTCGTATCCTGGTGCTATGTGAAGTTGTAACTGGCTGTTTTAGTGTCTGATACGCATGTTGCTCCTAAGAGGATATCATGCAATTGTATGCAGATTTTTAGTGCAAATTTAACATGTGATTTCTTTGATTCAATCCATTTCCATTTTTTATATGCAGAATTTAGAAGGAATAAGTGACATCCGTGATGAAAGTGATCGTTCTGGGATGCGCATAGTAATTGAGGTAATTACTGCTGTGTAAGTTTGTAGGATGGATCTATTGTATGTTTGCCATATTGCTGTCTTGCTGAATCTTCACTGATTTTTGTCATATATAAAACATTATTGCAGTTGAAGCGGGGAGCTGAACCCTTAATAGTCTTAAATAACTTGTACCGTCTTACTGCACTTCAGTCCAGCTTCAATTGCAACATGGTGGGGTAAGTTTTATCAAATTTCTTCCTGCTCTCTGGATCAGTGTGGTGTTTTTCCTCAAATTTCTTCTACTCCATAGATAGTAAAGCAGAGAACTGAACATAAAAATGGAATTGACTTGATGACTTCATGGTGGGGTTAGGTTATATGCACTGAAATTTCAGGATATAATTAGATCACCGTGAGCGGAGCTGCCTGGCCGATCCACGTGGCCTGCTTGACGAACTTTAACGACAGAGTGCTAGCGGTTTATCATTGGGCCAATAACCCTCCCGGCTCCTGATTTGTTGTTCAAGTGCATACAATTCTGAAATTAATATAATCTACTATTGCTTGATGGTGAACTTTTGGATCATTTGACAATAATTATACAGAATCTATTGATGCATGAATATAGCATAAACAGGGTTTCATTGCTTTGACTCTCACTTGCAAATTTAAGGAGGGAAATTCAGTTTGATAGTGTGTAGGAACATATCTCTATCGGATGAATGACTTTGGTTGCTTGGACCCTACACGTGTAGATCTTGTGTTTGCTGGTGGATGGACAAGCATGCACTTATTCTCGCATTATGCTATGGCATTTGATCTATAACTGTTAGAGACTTTTATGTATTTTTATGCTTGGGTTGTTCCTTCTACTGCTTTCATCTGCTAGGTAAAAACGGGACTACACTGGATTTTTACAGCCTTGATAATATACATAAATGACTTGTTTTTGGTAAGAGATGAACATTCTTCTATGTGGATTCGGTGAAATAGTATACATCTCCTGAGTCAAGATAAATATGTCTTCAAACCCTTTCCTTAGAATTCAAAGTGGATGCCCTTGCTTGAAGTTCAGCAATCTCTTATTTGGATCAGGTTCAGTATATTGGGTTTGGAAGTTCAACTGTGGTCTGTGGCAGATTGAGAAATTTTCTAAATCGGTACAATTTATTTTTATAAATCTGCCGAAGTAAGAAATAAGTTGAGAGTAAATGTGGCTGATTTCAATTGTTAAGTGTGGAAATAGAGTATATATATGGATCTCTAAGACTTGAATTTGTGACCTTCAAACTCCAAATCTATACAATAACCACTAGGCTACTAGCAAATAATATAAATTGAAGTGAGTTCCTTTTTTTTTAAATATAAATTCTCAAGTGGGTGCATGGAGATTGGAGACCTACTGCATTTTGCATGTATCTGCTACTGAAGCTCAAGGAACACAAGAGTTTGTGGTAAGCTGCTTTCTTGTTTTCTATATGGTAGGATCAAATATAGCAGAAGGATAGGATTTTATGGGTCAGGTGGTCTTCTCTGGTTTTCTTGTGGGAGGTGTTTTTAGCTTTTTTCTGGTATGTCCTCTGATAGAGTATGTGATTGGAGATCTTCTTTTAGCTTGAGTTTACTGGATTTTTGGTCTCCCTCATTGTATTTCTTCCTCTTCTTGTTAATAAATTTCTTTTCTTATCAGAAAAAAAATACGAAGCGACCTCCCTCATTATGTCTGCTTTTGAGAACTTAAATGTATTTCTGATAAATCGAATTTCTAGATCACTTTCTTTCAGTGGCTCCATTTCATTATAATTCATTGTCTAATGATGCAGGATTCTTGATGGACAACCAAAGCAGATGGGCTTGAAAGAGTTGCTTCAGGTAATAATTTGATTCTATTATTTACTGTTTTGTCTTCTTTTTCTTTAGTGTGTATAGTGCAAAGTAGACCAACAAGCCATAACTTTATATGTTGAATTGGGCGCATGGAGAATTTTGATAGTTCATTAGAAACTTATTGGGGGATGGAAGAAGGGAGGCATCATAGCTGCCTACTAGCACCTCTACAAAGAGGGATACCAAATCATGGACTCAGCTGTATCATGTTCATGATGGAGCTACAAAGTACAATACCAATTGCATTCAATAAACTAGCTGGGGTGGTGTAGGCATTATGTAATTAGTGGGTTAGTTTAGCTTGAAGGGGAAGCAAGACAAATAGTTAGAGGAGGGAGAAGGGAAAAGAGAATCTGATTCTCTATAAAAAGAGGAGATTAGAGAGGGAAGTTATGGAAAATTATTGTGAAGAGTTTTAGCTATTTTCTTTGGGAGAGTTTCAGGCCTCTTGAAAGCTTGAAGTTGTATTTTATTTTCTGTAATTTTCCAATCATCAATCCAAAGTTTTTCTTTAGTTTCTAATCAACTCGTTTAGTCTGCCATAGCTATGTCACTTCAAAGCATTGCACCATAATCCTCTTTACTGCATTGCATTGGAGTGTAATAAATCGTAGTTTTATATTTGCAGGGCGGAGTTTCAGTTTTATTTATAGTAAACATTTTTTTGTTGGTGGAAAAGTATAATCGTATCATGTAGTTATGTTACACAAGTCATTAAAATCCGAAGTATAATATTCAAAACTATAAGGGGGAGGAGAAAATCCTAGTTACCTTCATACAACTATCATTGCTTCTACATTCATAAGCTAAAGCATCCGCAATCTTGTTGAAATTTCGTCCACAATGTCGTAGCTTCTGGAACATGAGCCTGCAAACATCCAGTACATTAGAGTAGATGTTAGGGGTTTGGGGTGGATTAACTGATGACATTTCCTGGTTTTGAGCTCTTCTCAGATCTATTGAATTTTTTTAACTTGCAGGCTTTCCTCGACTTTAGGTGCTCAGTAATTGAAAGGCGTGCTCGTTTCAAGCTTTCACAAGCACAGGGAAGATGTCATATTGTGGAGGTACTTTTGAAATGTAAAATCATGTGATGATTTTCATGTGGTTTCCTGGTATACGATCTTGTGTGATTTTTTTTTTGTGTGTTTCTGTGCCAAGGGTATTATTGTGGGGCTGGATAATCTAGATGAAATTATTCAAGTAATCAGGAAAGCATCAAGCAATGCAATGGCATCAACAGATCTGATGAAAAGTAAGCTTAAATGCTTAATACCAGCTTTTTCAATGTGTTTAAGCATGTCAGGGCATCAGGCTGTCATTCTTTTGAAGCACAAGGCTTAGACTCAAGGTGTTTTCAAGTAATCATAATGTAATTAAATATTGAATATGTTATGCGATAGGAAAAGGACTAGCAGAATGAATATCTACTAGTTGTCTCATGTCCCTGGGCCCATTTCCTGCGCTCCTCTTCCACCATTTTCCTGTCCTCATCCAATTATTGAAGGGCTAATCAATTATATCTCCCTCAGCTACTGCATTATCTATTTAACTCGGACCTTCCTCTTCTCTTTCTAATTTTTCATCTATACATGCTCTTGAAAATCAACCAGAGCTGCTTCTTATTCCTGGGTACCACACACTGCTCCAACCTTTCTGCCTCTCCTTTATGAGCGCATTTATCCGCTTGGCCCTCGGTCTAGAATTCAGATAATTGTTGAATTATTTGTAATAGAAGCAAGAATATTTACTGAACTCAGACTCACAGAGAAGAAGAATAGGAGAGAATAGAGAGGTTTTGTATTAAAGCAAAGAAAAACGAAAGAAAGCGTTCGAGTGGCTTTCACACTCCCAATACAATGAAATGATAATTCTTTTTCTGGATATCTTTCCTAAACTCTATACAGGGATATTTATACTACTCATTAGTACTATTTCCTCTATCTAGTGTTTTGTTCTCTCTCTTCTTAGTGTAGCTACCCACGTCCCTTGGTGCTGTGCTGTCACCTTTTTGCTGCAGACCCAAATCCCTAAATAACCAACTGTGTCATCATTCTTTCAAGGTTGCAATTGTGATGGAATGCCTGATTTGCCCTTGTTTTGTCGCCTAGCATAGGTGAACCTTACAGGGGGTTTGTTTTGGCCAGGAGAGTTTGTTACATTATTTTTCTCATCTTTTAAAATGAGTGATTGTCTTTGATTATTATCGTAGTCGTTGCCTACTTGCACATCTAATCTGTCTATAGAATTTGGCTCTGAAACATTTTAATTATGAAAATTTGTCGGATAGTACCTTTTATAAGCGGCTTTTTGCTTGCAACTAGCCAACTACCCTCTTTTTTTTTCATGAGAAACTATCTAGGGAAATTCTTTATGGCACCATTGCATTTTTGACTTTTCCACATGGTATGGTGCCATTGTAATTAGGCGCTAAACTTGTGAACAAACCGTTGGCGAAACGTTAGTTTCTTATATTATACCCTATTTAATGTCCGCACCCCACTTCATAATCTGGAAAAAGAACTTCCATCTTTCAATTTTCCTTCAACATGTGGGTTGTGACAGTTTAACAATGGCGAATCTACGATGGCAGAATCAAATGCAAGGTGGCACCAGCAATAGTTTGAAACAGAGGAAACAGAAGAGAGGAGAGAGAAAATGGGGAGGCAGGGGCTGAGCATCACAAAATCACGCAGCCATAAATAAGCAGGGCCCACTGCAGATCCTGCGATGGACGGTGGTGAGAGAACAGACTGCGGCGGACCTTCCGCTTGCTGAGGAAAGAGGGAGAATGAGTGAGAGGAGATTGGATTTTGCGTATATAACTTGTGCTATTTTGGGACAATCAACCGAAAAATCAACAAGGACTTTAGTTTAAGGTTTATGAAACTTGATTATCATGGAACAGAGCAATTAATAGCTCATGGAATGGTTGGCCTTGGCTGGGTTGACTATGGCTCGAAGAGGGAAGAAATTGCTCTGGCTCTTCATGAAACAGCATTGGAGAGACAAAGTGAGGAGATGAGTTTGAAATGTAGGAGGAACTAACGTATTGCCTAACAGTTCACTGCAGGTATTAGGGTCTAATTTCAATAACAGCATGAAGATCGAAAAATAAAATGTGCACCAGGTGGAAAGGTAAACAACACAATGGTATCATAGAGTATTTCCCAACTATCTATTAAGACGTCTTATGGCACAACTTCACCAAATTCGAAATTTATCTGGGTAAACTCCAGCGTTGACCATTCATGTGCCATTCATGTTGCATGTTTCCCTCTTCTTCTTAACTGCTTTCTCTCCGAAAACCACTCCTCGACCCCACCCCCATCCTTGTTCCCTGTGACTCTCTCTCTCCCCCTTTTTATTCATACTACAATTACACCCCTCTGAGTGGTCACCTGACAAGCAACCATGCCATCTCCTTCATCCCCAACAAAAAGGACCACATGGTCCACACCATTATTCACCAACATTTCTACATTAGCACCTACTGACACCACCCACAGCCATTCCAAAATCCCTCCTCTTTCCCGCCTCACCAAGCTAGTGAATCACACATCCCAACGCCTTCACGCTAACCAACTTGCCACACCACAAACACAACCACAACCACTAAGTCCCTTGAACTCCAAACAAATATATCACATTATCCACCACCTCGATGCAAAAATTGAAACCATCGCCTCCTATAGTACCGACCCCCACAACTCAACCTTCCAAAATCACCCTCAACAAACATATTCTTCCACTTTTAAAAAAAGAATATAGATATGTTTATTTAAAATGTACTTCAAATTATCCACCCCTATCCTTTTGGGAAAAGATATTCCAATTTTATCCCCAAGGCTTCACAATAGAAAAGAGGGGAAAGACGCAGAGGAAAAGATTAGGGCTGGGGAGTGATGGTTGGAGTGGAAAGGGGTTGGGGTAATCAGCTAATTTAGGGATTCAGTTCAAAATAGGGAGGGGAAAAGGAGAAAGAGAAAAAAAAAGGCCATATGAGTGGTCACCTCCCTCAAATCTGGAATCTGGTATTTTTGTGCTACAAAAAAAATATCTAAAGAGAGTTTATAGCCAAAGAAAAAAAAATTGAGGGTAGCTTCACAAAATATCAGTTTTAAAAGGTAGCTTTTGATAAATTTTCCTGTAAACATTGGGAAACTTTGATAAATTATTATCTGCGCGATTAGAACTAGTTTGCTACTGTGCCTTGCATATTTTTACTTCGCCTGATATCATCCACTGCAGTTTCTTAACATGTTCTGCTTGTTGATGAATTTATCCACAGGGCCTGCAATATGAATATGATATAGATTTTCAAATCATGATTTGTATAGCCTACAAATTACCTTGTTAACTTGTAGACCTTGTAGCTTGCTGCTGTTAATCTGGAAACTAGTATTCCGTCAGTGAACTCTTATAATTGTGGATTGGCTACAAAAAACAGATGGGCTAGAGTGCAAGGATGAGGGTTAGCATGCTTTTTTATGTTGTTGGGAGGAGAGATAAAAGGGGATGAGAAGAGGGTTATTTACTCAGATTGTGAAAAGTTTCATCTGAAAATGTCATACTTATACCCATCTACAGTATTTTACATCTGACATCTTCCTAATTGCTGGTTGAACCAAACACATCATTGTTAAATTGTTGACTAACCTCAATATTCTGTAATAATATCATCTCATATGTAATACTCCCTCCATCCCCTGAAGCCTTACCCATTTTTCTGGGAACAAGTATAAAAGAAAACTTTATGGTAGGCCTTTACGAGTAAAGTATATATAAAATATTATGCAAGTACTTTTGAAGTTACTGGTGGAGAAGGTAAAGATAAAAGTACAATGATAAAAGTATAATGATGGGTGAAGGATAGTATTATCTTAGATGGTGGGCCCAGTCCATAAAAGAAAATGGGCAATTCAATTGAGAGAAATATACATGGTAAAATGGGAAAAGCTTTGGGGATAGAGGGAGTAACTAATAGAATAGGTAACATCAAGTAATATAGCTACTTTAACCGGACAGATCCTTGACAATGTTGCTAGTCAAGGTTACAGGTTGTGCAAATTCAGCGCGATAAGGAGATGGCTATACGTTGTAGATAAGTTATGGTCGTTTCCTCAGCCTTGCTATGGTCGTGGTTTTACTGTAGGATTTTGAAAACGTTTCTTAAACAGACTTAGTGTGATTGACACGCTTTCTTTTATTGACAATTAACTTTATCAGGGGACTCCTGGCCTCTGATTTCATATATTTTATTTTGATTCACTGACATATCTATACTTATCTTACTGTAAAAAAAATGGAAAAAGGGTGTTTCTTAGATGATAAGGAAGAAGCAATCCTGAGCCTCTAGTTGCATACATTAAGATTCATGGTTCATCCTTTGGCCTAAATTATTCGAGTCTATCTTTTCTTTTGATAATTTGGTGTCTCCTAGATTTTCCACTGATATTATAGGCATCTGATAAGTAATTGTTTCGATGTTTTCTTCATTGCCGCAGAGTATAGTTTGTCCCAGAAACAAGCTGAAGCTATATTGGATATAAATTTAAGAAAGCTTACAATTCTTGAGGTGTGTTACAAATCTTTTGCCCATCATTTGGAACGGGCTTCATGCACAATGTTATATGCTAAAAGCTTATCTTTCTGATAATATAACAGAGAAACAAATTTGTTGATGAGGGTAAATCGTTGATGGAACAAATCTGTAAACTGGAAGAACTTTTGTCGAGCAAGAAACAAATTCTTCAGGTAAAATCATTTCTTTGATTAATAAGCTATTGTGTTCTGCCATTAATTATTACTCATTTGACTTCCGCTAGTCTTTCTGGAATACCAATCCAGAATCTGTTTCCTGGTATGCGTCCGTGTTTGTTCAAAAGCGTCTGTCTCTGACATGTGTTTGTACTTTGGGTTGGAAAAGCAGAGAGCCAAAGACTCCTTACATGGGCTTTGAAGTCTTTATGTTCGAAATTTGTTGTTAAAGTACCACTGTAGCCTTTACTTCCCAGATTGATTGAGTCCGTTACTTGTTTACAATGTACTCTTTCAGTCCCATAATAAAGTACCTGTTTCTCCACTAAAGCTTCTCCCAAATAAAGTTCCCATATTTCCATTTGGGTGGGTCCTCATAATATAATACTATAAACTTTCTTGGGGTCCATACTTTGTCACAAGAATATATAACAATACTTTTAAAAGTCAAAAACAATCATGTTAATATTGAAAACTCATAAAGGACCCGCCTTCAACTCTTACCTTGATATGTGTGCATTGTAGAAACGGGTACTCAATTATGGGACTGAGGGAGTAATATTTGTATGATACTCTTCTTTTCTGATCATTGCTTTGTTGGCGGGGGGAGAACAAGTCAAGATGCAAAGCTGCTGACTTCTTGTTTATACTATGTTGTAGTTAATTGAACAAGAGGCTATTGAAGTGAAAAACAAGTTTGCAACTCCCAGGCGCTCCATGTTGGAGGATGGTGAAGGTGGTCAGGTTGAAGACATTGATGTTATACCTAATGAAGAAATGATCTTGGTAGTTAATTCTTGATTCTTTACTTGGTTTCCTTTGTCTTTGGTCTTGTTGGTAACTGTACTCAATCTTATTGATAAATGTAATACCTTAAAATACCAGGCTATCAGTGGAAAAGGTTATGTTAAGAGAATGAAACCCAACACTTTTGTTGCTCAAAATCGTGGTACTATTGGTAAATCTGTTGGGAAAATGCGAGTCAATGACATGATGTCTGACTTCCTTGTCTGTCGCGCTCATGATCACATACTCTATTTCAGGTTAGACTTACATTTTTTCTGCAATTTTGATGTATACTCATGAGTCATGGTTGAACTTAATTTTGTGTAGCATTAAACTCGTAATGTGTTATGCTATTGATTTGGAGACTCAGATATATGGTGATTTGATTAGATTGAGCCTGTTTCAATTCCGCAACATGTGTGCATTAGGATAAGTGTGTTTGTTTGCCAGAACACGATGATAGTCTGTTATATCTGAAGGTAACTTACATAGTGGTATGCTCCAGTTGAAAGGCAATTAGTTAGACTCTTTTGTCCAATTATGTAGTTAGGTTTTCATATTAGTTAGTGTCTTTTATTTTTTAGTTTCTGCTGTCTAGTAATTTAAGACGACGTTTCATCCTGATCTCCTACAACTGCAAGCTTTTAGTTTAAAATAGTAGTAGATGTCAAATTTGAGCAGGATTGCTCCGTTAAACTGCCTTTTATCAGGTTTTTCTCTATTAAGAAACTCGTGTACTTCCGCTCCAAATAGAGAAGAAAATTATTTCGAAATTGATGAACACGTATAAGGAAAAGAGTATGTGAATGTCCAAAATACCCTTACGTTTTTTAGGAGTCTACAATACCCTTACTTAATACTAACATTAACATTCTCAATTATGCCCTTTTAGATAAGAATGTTACATTTTTAGGCCCTGTTCTTTTGGACTTATTTTCAGTTCATTTCAGTTCAGTTCAGTTTTCTCCCAATCCAAAAGAACGGGGCCTTATACTTCCTTTGTTGCTCTGTCAAATTTACTGAACCAAATGTGGACCTTTCACAATAAGCTGAACTATTGCCTTTATACCTTATCTGGAGTTTGGGGTTTGTTTTTTCTCTCTCATTACATGATTTCTACCTTTTGTAGACGGAGTAAGTTTGAATTGTTCAGTTGAGGAATAATCAGCTCTCATTAATTCACGTCTAATGAGTTCGGATAAGCCATAAGCTCAGTTAAGGACTATGAAGTTAAGATAATTTCAATAAAGTGCTAGTAAGGTTTGGATAAGTTTAGTTTAGAGCTAAATGTGAGTTAAGATGACATCAAATAAGTTGTGTTCAGGGTTAGCTTAGTTTGAATTACTTTATTACTGCGCTATTCAGTTTAGATAACCTGAGTTTAAAATATGTTGAGCTAAGATAAATTTTGAAAAGAATATGGCCTTAATGGGGCCTATAATATCAAGGGTTTTCGGAGCGAGGATAAATTAGACTACACTTCAATTATAACATTGAATATTTAAAATTATACCTATATTGAATTATAAAGTATTGCAAACACGATGCATGCTAGGATCACAAGGAGTAATTTTTAAGGTGCAAATGTGCAATAGTTTTTTTGTGTGTTGAAATTGGTTTGAAAATATATATAATGCTCATGCATGTGTTCTTTAATAAAATTGGTTCAGTAGCTATCAAGGTTTCATGTATAATGTATGGGATTTTGGTTTGCAAGGTTTCATAAGCTTTTATGATTTTATGGAGTGTGTACAGTGTACTGGCTTGACTATGATGAATGTTTGAATAGATTAGATAAAGGTCTAGTGGCTGCTGAAAGGACTGGAAATGACTTCTTCTGATGACTTTGCCTAAACTACTGGATAAACATTGAATATGGAATCATCCATTAAGGGTGCGTGTGGTTCAAAGGAGAGAAAAGGAAATGTGGGTAAAGAGATAAAAAGAAGGGAAAAACTACTTATAATTTTTGGTGTATAAATAAAATTCAGGTTGTACAGATCATGTTCCGAAAGAATATATAAAGAGAAAGGTAGCCATAGCATTACTGTATCGCCTCTTCCTACACCAAATTGTCCACCATTACCACCTCCAGACCCCCCATGCCCTCCCCCCACTATCAACCCGCTTCTATCAAGAATATGAAAATCTTGATCGAGGTTTGGATCTATTCTAGTGTGGTTGCTCTTAGAACTCTTGGATGGTTGCAAGAACATTCTTTTGCCACAAATGCATACTCGTTTTTCAGCTGGTTTACTGTTGTTTTCTCGGAGTTGCTCCCTAGCATGGCAGTGGCTTCTCTGGGGGATGTTCTTTAATTGTTTTTTTTCGGATCCTTGCCTGTTTATGTATCACACTTCTAAATCCCTGCAATTTTCTTCAAGTAACAAATTACTCAATATATGCAGCCAAAATTTTCTTAAGCTTGGATATGTTTGACAGTTGGATCATGACTCAGTCTGCGTGATTTGTTTTGTAGTGATAAGGGTATTGTGTACTCTGCCCGTGCATATAAGATTCCAGAGTGCACTCGTACTGCTGCTGGCACACCACTGATTCAGGTACTTGTCACATATCTTGTTTTCATGGAATATCTATGGTCTCTTCTGATTTCTGTCTGGATGTCAGATCTTGTCCTTGTCAGATGGTGAAAGAATAACATCCATCATCCCTGTGAGTGAGTTTGTCGAGGACCAATATCTGGTAATGCTTACAGCAAACGGGTACATCAAGAAAGTATCACTGAATTATTTCTCATCAATCCGATCAACTGGAATAATAGCTATACAGTTGGTCTGTCTACTCCACTAGTTCATTATCTGCTAATCGTTATTTCTTGAATTTTTCTCCCCATATTCATTTAGCATTTCTGTGTTATCTGCTCTTATGCCACACCTGTGATTTGTCAGGTTCCAGAAGATGAGTTAAAATGGGTACGGTGTTGCACAAACGATGACCTTGTTGCCATGGCTTCCCAAAATGGAATGGTCATCCTTAGCACTTGTGAAACCGTAAGCTCAATAGCTTGATCTGACAATCTGCGTTATCCAATACTATGTTTGGCACCACAAGTGTTGCATTTAATTGTTTAATCTGGTCAGCTTACTACTAGGACCAAGTAGTGACGCAAACTATTGCTTTTAGTAGCACTTAATATTTCTTCTATTGTTGGTTTTAGCATTTGCAATATGCTAGAGTTATTAACCTTTAATAGTTACAAATCATATTTGATTTATCAGCTAACTCAGTAGGTAGTTTAGACACTTGTGAAATATATGAATAATCTGCAAATTGACAAACAAACAACGGAATAGGCTACTATCAGCTTGTAAAACCACTACTGAATTGATTTCCCTACTGAAGTTGTTAGCGCCGAAAATACTAGTAATCTTGTCTCTTTATTAGCCTGATATTCACTTTCTAACTCTGTCGAGAAAAATACTTGGTGGTTTCATTAATGAAGTTGTAGTTAACACTTCTAATAAGCAGCTGAATATCTGCACTTTTTGGTGGGCAATTAATAATGCTGCCATAGTGAGCATTCCTTGGATATTATTCTTTATACACAGCTGATAATTATTTCAGATCCGATCTCTTGGAAGAAATACAAGAGGTACAATAGCCATGAGGCTTAGAAACGGGGATAAGATGGCAAGCATGGATGTCATATCGGCAGCTCTGTGGAAAGATCTTGATCAAGATGTAGATGAACATGGTATCTGGTAAGCTTCTATAGTCAGGACATTGGGGCATTTCTTTTTTAATGCATCTTAAAAAATAAATTAGAAGTTGCTTGATCTTGGATTTTGTCCTTGTGTCTCTAATAGCTTCCTTATGATGAATTGTATTTGGAAAAGTCTAGAACTCCTCAAGGCTCATTACCGGAATTTAAAAATGTTGGGTTTTGCTGTCATATCCCCATTGAATGAAGATCATATATATGGTAGAATTATAAAAATGGAATACATTCCTACAAAAATTGCATACATTTGTCTCGTACACTATGCCTGCAGGTTGAATTCATATGTCCCATTTACTGTCCTATCTGTGTTCCACTGCCTTCTAATGCATATCAGGATGCGGGCTTTAATTGGAGGTACCATTGTTTTTGTTACAGAAGTTCCTATATAGTGTAAAATTAAGTGTGGCTAGATGTTTTACATTTTTAGATGAATCAGGAATTTCTCTACAACATCAATTGAAGCCACGATTGTCCTGAAAGAACCCGTCAACTTTGGTTCTGCATATTTTACCATGGAAAGTTGAAAGCTTTCATAATCGCTTATAAATTGCATATCTGAAGCTGAACTTGGCCTGTGAAATAATCATACCATGCTTAAAAGCATATCATTGTTGAAATTTACATGTCAAAATATGTTGTTTGATACAGGAAGAAGGGAACGAGAGGTCCCTGGTTACTCTTTGTTTCTGAAAGTGGCCACGGGAAGCGGGTATCGCTAAGCAACTTCCGTTTGTCCTCCCTGAATAGGGTTGGCTTGATAGGATATAAAGTAAGTAGGATCTCATGGAACAGTATTGCTGGCTTCGCTTTTGGTTATAGTGTAATTTATCCTGTGCATTTTCAGTTTGCATCTGAAGACCGCCTGGCTGCTGTTTTTGTGGTGGGATTTTCACTCTCGGGTAATCTCATATGAAACTTTACCTTTTGCCTTCTGTTTTCCACACATCTGAACTGCTACCAATCTTTTGCTCTTGTATCTCTTTGCAGAAGATGGAGAAAGTGATGAGCATATCATCTTGGTTAGCCAGAGTGGAACTATCAACAGAATCAAAGTTCGAGATATCTCGATACAATCCCGCTTTGCCAGGTAATACCACCTTGCAACTTAATATTTGAATTGCTCATGGCTAAGTCAATTTGATGCTTGTTATCATTGGATAAAGTTGTGAAATTTTGTTGGCTTGGTGATTTAATTTGTTTCTTTGGCCTTTCAGGGGCGTCATTCTCATGCGGCTTGATCATCTTGGAAAGATCCAGTCAGCATCTTTAATATCTTCAGCGGAAACTGAGACGGATGAAGATGAAGCTGGTCAACATGAAGCTGCTGTATGAGGTGAAAAATTCCAACACCTTGTGTATTTTCTTAGAAAAAAAAACATGCCTTTTATGTACAGGAGCTGTATATAAATTAAGAAACCATTTTAAGTGCACAACTGTATACTGCTATTACATTTTCACGTCATTGTGTTGTATTCCTGCCTGTTTCAACCTTTATCAACCATATTTTGTTAAGGTTGGCATGCGGAGGCGTTGCTGGTTTTTCTATTTGCTGTTCAATTTGATCTCCTCTAGACAATATCTTAAGAAAAACTCTTAATATTGGAGAGGACTTGAGCTGATCATTGGTTTTTGCAGTAAAAGTAGGGAGGGAGGCAGGGAGGCTACGACTACGATATAGTAGAAATCCAAAACTTTTCTCGGTAGTGGTTAAAGCAAATGGATTGCTTTGAAATGTTATTAGGATGTTACAGGAATTTTGTAGCTGATGTAAGTGTTCAATTAGGATCTGACAGGGGTAAAAGGTACATAAAGATGAGTTAGAAAAACGAAATGTTGAGATTTTGAGGTCTCAACCCTCAACTCCTTTTTTTTTGCATCTCCAATATGTTCTTTTATTCTTTCTTAGCCATGAATTTATCCTAAGAGTGTTTGGTTCGGAGGAAATTATATATGCTCTGAGAGTTGTCTTAACATCTTTTAATTTGTTTGTTTGTTAATTGGTTTTGCTATGAAAAAACATTTCTTGGATTGATTTTTTTTTCTAAGTTGTATAACACTGTCGTCTGACCTCATAACTCACTAGCGCATGTCTACCCGTCATTTAATAACCGAGAAAAAAAATTATATGGATCTGATGTGGACCTAAGTAATACATGTTACTATGATAAAAAAAAAAGATATAAAATATGAGCAAATTGTAAAGAACTATAAAAGAAAATAAAGTTACTATGTTATAAGGGGTAATTTTATTATTGTAAATTAATGTAAGAAAGAGTAGAAAACAAGAAAAATAAGTGTCATTATGTTAGAGAATAACTATAGTTTGAAACGGTGATTATATAAAGAAAAAAAAGGTCATTATGGCACATGTATGGCTTTGGTTATACTAATATTATGTTTGCATTGTTAGAAATCAACTAAAATATGGTATAATTTTTTTCTCGAACTTTGATTTTTTCATCTAAAATGATTGAATAGTCTAAATTTCACTGAAATCAACCTGATCTAAGAGACAAAATCTCAATCCAATTTCAAGATTTTGATTTTGATTACATATTGATATAACTTGAGTCCCGGTGGAGGTTCATTAGTATTGGGATATCCAATCGGAACCATTATCATCCCTCGAGCTGATAACTCTTAAATGTTAGGTCAATTCTTTAGGTCTTTACAATTAAATAAGAAAAAACACAAATTATTTGGATATTTTATTTAATACTAAACCAAACAATTAAATAAGAAAAGAATTTTTATTGATAAACATTCAAAGCATAATAAATGTCTTTACAATTGTAAACATAAAGTAAACAACCTAAAACCATTCTCTCATATGCTCAAGCCCCATAGACCTAGTATGACACTCATGCTTATGTTGAGCAAGCGGTTTAGTCAGAGGATCTGCAATATTATCCTCAGTATGAACCTTGCTTACTTTCACATCCTCATTTCCAACAATCTCTCGAATGAGATGGAATTTCCTGAGCACATGTTTAGACCTTTGATGCGATCTGGGTTCCTTAGACTGAGCAATGGCATCATTGTTGTCACAATACAACTCAATACCATTCTCAATGCTAGGAACTACACCAAGCTCACCAATGAACTTTTTGATCCAAACAGCTTCCTTTGCTACATCAGCTGCTGCAATATACTCAGCCTCTGTTGTAGAATCTGCGATGGTACTCTGCTTAGAACTCTTCCAGCTCACAACTCCTCCATTGAGACAAAATATGAAACCAGATTGAGATCGGAAATCATCTTTGTCACTCTGGAAGCTTGCATCGGTGTATCCAGTAACAACCAACTCACTATCTCCACCATAAACTTAAAAATTATCCTTAGTCCTTCGCAAGTACTTAAGGATGTTTTTCGCTGCAATCCAGTGCACATCTCCTGGATTTGACTGGTATCTGCTGCATATACTCAAAGCATATGCAACATCCGGTCGAGTGCATATCATGTCATACATAATGGATCCTACTGCAGAAGCATAGGGAACATTACTCATACGCTTGACCTCATCAAGACTCGAAGGACACTGAGTCTTGCCAAGTGTTATGCCATGTTGCATGGGAATGAAACCTCTCTTGGAGTTTTCCAGCTTGAACCTTGCAAGAACCTTATCAATATAAGTCTCTTGACTAAGTCCAATTAGCCTTTTCGGCCTATCTCTATAGATCTTTATTCCCAATATGTACTCAGCCTCTCCTAGGTCTTTCATAGAGAAACAATTTTTAAGCCATTGCTTGACTGACTCAAGCATGGTCTTATCATTTCCTATGAGAAGTATGTCATCCACATACAAGACCAGAAAAGTAATACTACCCCCACTTAACTTCTTGTATACATAAGATTCCTCTTCATTTCTGAGAAAGCCAAATTTCTTGACTACCTCATCAAATCTGAGGTTCCAACTCCTTGATACTTGCTTTTGTCCATAAATGGACTTCTTAAGCTTGCATACCCTCCCTGGATTTTCTAGATCTTCAAAACCTTGAGGTTGTGTCATGTACACATCCTCTTTCAAGAACCCATTTAAGAAAGCGGTTTTGACATCCATCTGCCATATTTCATAGTCATGAAAGACAGCAATCGCAAGGATTATCCTAATGGACTTCAGCATGGCTACTGGTGAGAAGGTTTCATCATAGTCAATACCATGAATTTGTTTGAAACCTTTCGCCACCAACCTTGCTTTGAAAACACTAATGTTTCCATCCTTGTCTGTTTTCAACTTGAAAATCCATTTGCATCCAATGGGTTTTACCCCATCAAGCAAATCAACCAAGTCCCATACTTAATTTCCAGACATGGAATCCATTTCAGATTTCATGGCCTCAAGCCATCTTTCGGAGTCTTGACTATCCAAAGCATCTTTGTAGCTAGTAGGCTCTTCTGATTCTAAAATTGTTATTTCAGAACTTTCAGTGAAAATGAAATCAATATATCTCTTTGACGGAATGATAGTCCTACTAGACCTACGTTGGGGAACAACAGAAGAATAATCTATCTCACTAGGTTGAGTGACTTCGCATGGAGTATCTCTAAGTGGGACGGCAGGAGGTACGTAAATTGAATGCACCACCTCCTGAGCATTTTCATGCCGGGCCGCCTCTGATGAGGTGTTAACCTCATCCATTTGTTGCTCATCTCGAACTTCTTCGAGATATACATTTCTCCCACTTGTTTTTCTGGAAATAAACTCCTTTTCCAGAAAGACACCATTACGAGCAACAATCACTTTGTTTTCGCTTTGGTTGTAGAACTAGTATCCCGTAGTCTCTTTTGGATAACCCACAAAAAGACATTTATCGGATTTGGGTGAAAGCTTATCGGAAAGTAAACGTTTTACATAAGCTTCACAACCCCATATCCTTAGAAAAGACAATTTTGGAACGTTTCCTGTCCACATTTCATATGGTGTCTTTTCCCACTACTTTGGATGGTGCTTGTTAAGTGTGAATGCCGCTGTTTCAAGCGCAAATCCCCAGAATGAAATAGGAAGATCAATAAGACTCATCATGGATCGAACCATATCAAGTAGAGTTCGATTCCTTCTTTCAGAAACGCCATTTAACTGTGGTGTTCCTGGTGGAGTCCATTGTGAAAGTATTCCACAATCCTTCAAATGATCACCAAATTCTTGAGATAAATATTCACCACCACGATCGGATCGTAATGCCTTAATTTTCTTCCCAAGTTGGTTTTGTATTTCATTCTGGAATTCCTTAAATTTTTCAAAGGATTCCGACTTATGCCGCATGAGGTAAACATATCCAAATCTGCTCACATCATCGATAAAAGTAATGAAGTAACTATACCCTCCCCTAGCCAACGTACTCATAGGTCCACACACATCCGTATGTATGAGGGCTAAAAGGTCATTGGCCCTTTCACTTGAACCTGTGAAAGGGGACTTTGTCATTTTCCCCATCAAGCAAAACTCACAAGTATCAAATGATTCGAAATCAAATGATTTGAGAATTCCATCTTTATGAAGTTTCTCAATGCGCTTTGAGCTTATGTGGCCTAATCGACAATGTCATAGGTATGTAGGGTTTGAATCATTTGCTTTATGTTTCTTGTTGTCTATGTTATAGATGTGGGTTTCTAAGTCTAGCACATATAAACCATTTGATAACTTAGCGGAGACATAGAACATATCATTCAAATACGTAGAACAACAATTGTTCTTTATTGTAAATGAATAACCTTCGGAATCCAAAACAGGAACCGAAATAATGTTCTTTGTGATAGCAGGAACATAATAACAATTATTAAGTTCTAAAACTAATCCTGAAGGTAAAAGTAGACTATATACTCCCACTGCCAATGTAGCAACTCGTGCTCCATTGCCAACACGAAGATCTACTTCCCCCTTTCCCAATGTTCTACTTCTTTTGAGGCCTTGCATATTACAAATAATGTGCGAACCACAAGCGATATCAAATACCCAAGAAGCAGAAGTTGCTAAGTTAACTTTTATAACATACATATCTGAACTAGAAACTCCTTTCTTTTGATCCTTCAGATACTTGGGGCAACTACTTTTCCAATGACCAACCATGTTACAGGTGTAACAATAGTGCTCATCAGCAACTTTTGGTTTTGGTGTAGTCTTTTGCTTTTCAGAATTTTCAGACTTGGCAACTTGTTTGCTTTCGTCCTTCTTAATAGCAATCCCAATCCTATTGAGCGATTGCCTTTTACTAACCATAAGAACATCCTCATATTCTTTTCTAGGCTGGTTAGGGATGTTTCGCTCAGTCTGAGTTAGCCTTCCATGCATCTCTTGCATCGTTGCTTCCTCTCCTTGCATGTGAAAGTCTTTGAACTTTTGAATCCTGAGAACGATTCCCATATCCCTTTTACTTGCAATGAAACGTTCAGCATTCAATTTGTCCTTCGAAAGGACGGAGCGCAAATTACAAGTAGAATTGTTGGTGTTGATATTGTTGTTACTAGACATAATTACTACAACAAATAATAAAGCAAGATTCAATCAATGTTTATCAAGAAAGCAATAATTAAACAAATTTTAATTACTACTACACTTTATTCAAAATGAAAGTCCCCTATTGAATAAAGAAATAACCAAGATCCCCTCCCACTACAATCAAACGGACTTTGGCCCTGCCTTCAATTTATAGTAGTTGAGGTAAGTAAACACTTTACTAATTATAACTAATTATAATTCTTGGTAGACAGGTTAACAACTCCTTGTTTACTCCTATCTCTTAGCTTCAAAACCCAAAACTTTGTCTTTTGATGATTTTGTTGAGTTAAACCAAACATTAACATGTAAGTTTCAAAAACCTACCCTACTATCCCCGGAACTATGAGCAACACCCTGCTTTGGCAGAACCTATTACTCATGATCTAAGGCTTTATAGGTGTTGTTTGGAAAAGCAATTGAACTCAATATTACTTTTGGGGACCTAAGTTTACTAATATGGTCAATTAATAGTGAACACATGAATCAATTAACCACAAACAAACATAGAAGCAAGCATTTAAACAAAATAAATGCAAGAGAATTATAAAAGCAATAATTAAATGATCTAGTATGGCCCCTATACTTAGGAAAATAATTAATCTTCATGAATCCTCCCTTGAATTTCCATGGATCACCATCCTCGAAACTCCTTGGATCCTCATGCTTGATTACATAATTTGAATTAAATAAATAACAAAAATTTAAAGTTACAAAAATACAACGATTCGCAGATCGTATTTAATTTTACATTCAAATTTAACGATTCGCAGATCGTATTTACTATCCTAATTTGGGTCATACTAGTCATATCATGCAAAACATAATATCATTACATTAAACATCCACGTATTTATAATATCAAATAAAATAAACACAAACTATTTACTTATTAACAATTAATAAGCAAATAAAACTTTCCATAATAATTATAAAACTTAACAAATTTAAGCTAGAAATTATTGCGGAAACTTTATTATATTAATTCAATTACTTATTTAAATATGGCAATAATCTTTATTATTCACAAATTTGCATTAGAGGAAATTTTGGATTTATGCTCAAAGAAATAAATCAGGATTTTGTTTCAAAAACAATTTTTTTTTTATAAATTAATTATAGGGTCGTTGACCAGCAGCACATGGCTGCCAGTCAACACCCTTCCCGCAAAACTCCAACACATCACCGCAAGGCTGAAGGCTGCCTTCCCGCACACAGCCACCACTCGCTAGCCAGCAGGAAGAACAGGTCCGCCGGCCAGCCTCGCCTCACTGAAACGTACCCACACCGGCAACCCAGGCTACCGAACTTGCCGGCAGCACGAGCCACCAACGCGGCAACAGTTCGCGCGAGGAAGGAGGGGTTGCGCACGTCGCACGTGCGACGCCCACCCTTCCCCACCTGTGCCGCCTTCTGCCCTTCCAGATTCCGGTTCCTTCCGCCACCACCGTGTCTCCACCTCTTCTTGGTGGTGCAACCCAGCCATGGTGGGGTTTCCTTTTTACTTTATGTAACAATTTACATTAAAATTAAACTAATCTTTATTCAACAATTGTTTAAAGATTAAGGATTTAATTAGGCTTTAAAAATCCGAAAATCATGGCATAAATTTTTGAATCAATCAAAAAATCTTAAACAAATTTTTAGGTTTGTTGAGATTAGATTTGAATGTATAATCTATATTAAACAATAAATCTTATCAAGAATTCAAAATTAGGGCAAAAAACAAATAATATCCGAAAAATTCAGAAACTTAACAATTAAAATCTGAAAAATTCGAAAATAAATTTTAGGGTGATCTACTGAATTATATTAACAAATAAAATCAAATATTTTAATTGTTATCCTCAAATTCTATGAATAATCAAATTAAACATAAAATTTAACCAAAATTCATAAATAATATGATAAAATTCGAAAATTAGTGGGAAAATAATCAAATTATTTTCAGCCATCATATTATTGTAGATCTATATGGGTGATGAATGTTAGATTTAGTTAACAAGTAACAAATCAAGTCTTTTAATTGTTAACAAATTATTTTCAATGATTAATCAAATTAAACATTAAATAATTTTAAATCTAACAAATATATTAATAAAATTCCAAAAATTTAAGAGTGAATTAACCAATTTATTTCGTCCCTAATATAAAAAATTCGGACCTTTATAAAATTATTGGAGCATAAATCACAAATAAATCAATTATTTATAATTTCCAATCAATTAATATCAAATATCAATTATGCAAATTCAAGCCATAAATAAATCCTCCCTTAATTGAATAAAAATAATAACTTTGCATACAATAACATGATCATATGAATATTATGAATTAGGCAAAACTGATACCACTGTAGGAATATATAGATGCATATAGCGGAATTTCAGGAAACAATTTCCTAACATCTATCATAAGATCGCGAACATAATCAAACATATGAATCATTCAATAGGGATTAAATATCAAACCTTTGTAGCGTGATTTCCCTGTTGTATGCAAGCTTTGAAGATCCGAGAGCCCCAAGTGTTTCTCCTCTAATCAGTCCACGAGCACCAGTTGAACACCAACGTCTGCTAGAACGGAAGAGAAAAGATCCCTTGCTTTTTGGTGGTATAGGCACCGGTTAGAGGGAATAAATTTGGGTTTCACTTCTCTCTCTTGTGAAAAGAAACTGATTAATGAATTGATCACCTAAACCCTAATATTATATCCTATATATAATAGAAGAGTCATAGGCTAGTTAGGAGAACTAATTCTCCTCCTATTCCCCTTTAGACCGGCCCAACCCTAATCCTAAATGGATTTGAATTGCTTTGTCTAACTTGTGCTACAATGTGTGACCTCATAGGATTAATATATTTTAGTTATAGGCCTAATCAATATTGTCCTATTAATCATATTTATTCTATAGCAAGAAAATAAGATTACTAAAATAATTAACTTTATTATCTTCACAATATTATTCCTATTTATATTTAGTAATTGCCGGGATGTCTGAGGACATATTCCTTCATTAGCTTCTTCGATTTCACTCTTGAATATCTCTCTGTTATTTTGGAAAAAAATTCCCACTTTCTTCACTCTTTTACTGACCCTAAAACCCAATTTTGGAAGGGCTCAAAAATTAGAAAATAAAAGATGCATCAAAGAATGAAGCAACAATAACAACAAGCTCTGATGCAACAATGGATCCTTCAACAAGAAGCTTCTCTTTATCATCCGGGTGTTTTACTTGATTTTTCGCATAATTATATCTTTAATTTTTTATTTTTTATTTTTTTGTATTTACAGCCATTAGATTAGATGATTATTGGATAATATGGGTTGAATTGGATGGATTTTTTCAAGTTGAAAAATTGGGTTATTGCCCTTTTTCGAATTTGTAGTATTTACACCTGAAATTGATGATTTTTGGGGAAATCAAATGATGGGTAATGCGGTTTTGGCATTATAATGTATCGAATCAAGTACTTGTTTGTTCTTTGTGGATATGTTGAGTAATAAGTTTCAAAATCTAAATATATAGTTGTGTGTTTGAGTGGCAAGGTGTGATTTTGCATTGATGTGTGGGGGTTTAATTTCACGGGAAGATAATTTTTCATTGAAAAGGAGACATATTTGAGAGTTTAGCAATTTTGGCTTAATCTCTCGCTGCTCGCCGGAGCGTCTGCGTTTCGACGATTGTTTGACGTAGGAGAGGGCGTCGATGTAGATGCCGGAGCAGAAATGATCTCCAGTGCCGGCGAGGACGATTGCATTGACTACTGTGAAGAAGAAATTCTTGGTCGACTGACCTCCCACTTATGTCTCTCCTCCAAATCTGCTGATTTCTGTGAAGAATACTTTTTTTTAAAAAAAGGTTAACCGGTTTCCAGCAGGTAACAAGTAAAACAGGATCATTTTAAGAAGATATGGGAAAAGGTGGGATTTTATTAAGTTAGTCCAAAGCTGGGACTGTTTTAAGAAGATAGCCCAAAGGTGGGATTATTCCCATCAATTTTTCCTACTTAATAACTCTACCTGGTTTGGGCTAAACTTGTATTAATGATCAAAATAAGTATGTTATAATAAAATAATCTTGTAATCTGAATTTGTAAATGCAATTTTAGAAGTAAAAAACTTATATGGACTTGGTCCACACTAAATTAGTGTGGACCTAATGCTAATTCATGTTATTTATGGAAAAAAAAGATCACTATATAAAAAAAATAATTATAAAAGATGAATAGATATAAATTATGAAGTTTGACTATGAAAAAAAAAGGTTACTATGTCACAAAGTGAAAATTTCATCATGATAAACTAATGTGAGAAAGAGTTACTATATTAAAAAAAACAATCACTATGGTAGATAGTAACGGTATAGTGTAACTTAAAATTTGAAAAGGTTACTATATGGAAAAAAATGGTCACTATGTTAAATAAGTGGTTTTGGTCCACAATAATATTATTGTGGACCAGGTCCACGCAAGACTAACTCTAGTAATGTTTGAATAATTAGATTAATGATAATAATCAATCTAGTTTAGTAATGACCATGCCGAAATTTATAGATGAACATGGACGAGTAACTTGATAAGCTTCCATCACTAGTTTAAATTTATAAAACATATTAGGGGTTTCAATTATAATGTTGTTATAAATATTTTTGTGTAATTATAGTTTATTAAAGAATGAATTAGATTATGAAAGTGTCATATTTACAAATCATTGACATGAATTATGAATCAAGATTATTTATTTATTGTCATTACCACCTCAATGTAGTTTTTATGTTTAAGAGATGTTAAGAATAATAAAATGAATTATTAAGTCAAGACTAATAGACTATGATTATTTTTGCCTAAGTATAACTCGTTTGATTAAGGAAACTTTATTACTAATGATATAAGTACTATAACAGCCTAATGAAATAATATTTAAGAAAAGCCTAAGTCTAATTAATTAGTAATAAATTTTATTATTTAATTCTTGATTATATTAAAGGAAGAAATATACAAGCCTCCCCCCGGCTATCAAGAAACTTAACTACAATACCAGGTAACGTCTACTGCTAGCACCCGCATTCCCCTTCTGAATCTGTTTTATGCTATGATTTCTGTTGATGTTTATCATGGATTGCGGGATATGAAATGTCTATTATGAAATGTTTTATGAAATCCTGATGATATGAAAAGTATGTCTTTTGAAACTTGAAAGAACTATGATAACGTCATGTTATAACTCTGCTATGAATTCTGAAAGATACTTAAAAGTCATGAAACATGATAAATAAAAGTGAAAGACGGTTCTTGGCAGTATTTTGTTCTATTGGTCGTGCAAGTTCCATCCCGACGGTTCTTGTCACCTTCTGTTGGGGGACACAGTCTCCCGTGACACCTGCACGCGGCTATGCCATCTTCTGTTGGGGGATAACAATCTCCTGTGACACACACTTTCTGTTATGCCACCTTCTGTTGGGGGGACAATAGTCTCCCGTGGCACCTACAGTCGGTTATGCCCCTTCTGTTGGCGAACTAAGATTCTCCATGGCTTACCTTCTGCCGTAATCGCCAAGTTACCAATATGATTTAAATAAGATGGAAAAATAATGATGAAGCTTATGATACGATTATGAAATGATCCTATATGTTTATGAAATTTGTTTTACTTTTTCTCTCCTTCCTGATTGCCAACAAAATGAATTGAAATGCTTTTACGAAGTTAGAGTAGTATGTGACTGAGCCTCGCTCATGTCATTTTGTTTTCTGTTTTAGGTACTGATGATGATAACGGGATAGCATAGCTGTGAGGAGTTGATTAGTTTTAAGCTTTGTTAAAACATTTATGATTATGGTTTAAGTTTATGTCAGACTATGCCAGTTGATAAGTTTCAACTTAAGTTTTATTAATGGGTAATCATTATGCTTTCAATTGATAATATGTTTAAGTTTATGAATTTAAGTTTACTTTGTGCTTTCCAATCGGAAAGTACGACGGTAACGCACCGACCGTCTAAGTTCCGCTGCTAATGACTCTTTAATTAACCTAATAATGATGTCTAGAGGTTGGGGCGTTACACTTAACCCATCTCATGTCATCCATCTAAAGAGTCAATGATCATTAGAGTTCTTACCATCTTAGGAGTCTAGAATCCATAGAAGTTCATGCATAATAGGAGTCTAAATCCGTTAGAAGTCCATGTATCTTAGGATTCTAGAATCCGTAGAAATTCATGCATAATAGGTCTAAATCCATTATAATTTCGTCCATTTTAGGAGTCTACGTCCACTAGAGTCTCATGCATATTAGGAGTCTAGCATCTTTAGAAGTCTGTAAAGCTTATAACTCTAAAGTCATTATTAGAAGTCTAGGATTCTAAAGCTCATAGAATTTTGTATCCATTAGACATGACATCCATACTAGAATCCCTTTGCATTGCATAGTCCATCGTTCATACACTTCATGCATAAACAGAATTCATAAGCATTTAGGAGTATTATTGCATACAAACTCTCTATTTCATAGCATTCTACATTTAGTAGTCCTGAACTACAAGCAATCTGATTTCCTCTTTTGGGATATGTAGGCAACTTTTACAAGTTCGAACACCTAGATCGAGTCATGCATACATGGATTAGGTCTAAGTGCATAAATACATCCTAGGGTAGTTTAGCCATTCATTGCATCAAAAAAGAACAAAAAAAATTCATTCATTTAGGTTACGGTAATTCGTTCCTAGAAGCTCGACCTTTTAAATAGAAATTTCTTTTAAAATATGCATTCCTTCATTCCATTTTTCTCTCTCCATCATCACACTATTTCTAACCTCCCACATGATAATCCATTATGGAGAATACGCAAGATGTCAAGCACCCTTCAAGAACAAATTGATGAGATGAAGAGTATACTAGTGGATCTTGTAGCCCGTGTCGTCAGACTCGAGTAAACCACACCGTTCTTCAAGAGAACCGCAACATAGATCATAAGGCTCTAGATAGTTTTGGTACAATAGCGACTGCCAACAAAGGATCTATGAGCTGCATGACATCACACAACACAGTTCACTAATAAATCCTTCCATTAAATCAGTCTCGGGAAACCTGCCTCTTTCCATAGGAGGCAAAAGAATTTTTGATGATTCACTCAACACCCAAACGTCTACGAAAACAAAGAAAACTTGTGCTCCAATTGAGACACCTTCTAAATCTACACTGAGTCCTACCAGGCCTAAGAGAAAGCCTAAGAGAAAGTTCACACCCTTAGATATGAGTTATGACACGGTATTTGAGTACCTTCATCTTAGAAACTTGCTTTATCCTATAGGACCCCCTCGAGATCCTGAGGAAGACCAAAAAGGGCCAAACTAGGACAAAAATTTGTATTGCAAGTACTATAGAAGTAATGGACATAAAATTGACAATTGTTATAGGTTGATACACCTTATTCAAGATATGATAGAAGATGGAAGGCTTCCAATTCTCCCGAACAAGACCAAGTAGATGCCGCTCTAATAAAGAAAGATGTTGACATGGCTAAAACAGATTATTTAAAACCTCGACGGGCAAAAGGGACCTTCACCCCATTAAGAATGACCTATAATCAAATTTTTCACCAATTCCGTGTTAAAGGAGCGATTTTCCCAATTGACCCCTAGAAGATCCACCTAAAGAGGAAAGAAATTCAATATAGTATAAAGACTCCTATTGTGAATACCACAGAGGGAGAGGTCACCAGACTGAAAGGTGTATGGACCTTAAGGGGATCATCCATGATATGATTGACGACAAAAGACTTCAATTTCTATCAGATCCAAACAACGTAGACATATCTCCAGGCCCAATAGCATATATTCACTAAAATATTTGGACTCACTTAGGTCCTATCAGCCATGGAAAAGGTAGACACATTCTTTCTTTTTTTTAGAAAGAGACCACATGAAGACCGAAACAACGTAATCGTCTCGTCATGCGACGTTGAAGTCTAGACTTAGGATTTCATTTTCTGCCTTATTTCTCTTATCCAACTAGTATAATATAGGATTTCCCCTTACTACATATATTATTCATTTGCTATTAATAAATGAGTATTTATTTAACCCTTAAGCTTGCATTAATGAGCATCAATGGAAATCATGATTGTCGTCTTAATAAGAAATGAATTTCTAATTCTCATATAGATGATTTTTCTAAAAAAAAAAAAGGTAATGAACAAATTATTGGCATAAAAGAGGCATTCCTCCCTTCACCATAGCCATTTCTCCAATCCTTGTCACCCATTTTAACCTAAACACCTGACCTCCCTCTCCCTTTAATATCTCATGGGAAGTACATTTGACATCAATTTAATGTAAAGGGCAAGCAAAAAATGAGAGCAATAGCAAAAATGAAACAAATAAAAAAACAAAAGACAATTTTTTTAGAAAAAAGCAAAAAACGAGATAAAAAAGGATAAAAAAAAGGGAATGAAAAAAGAAGCGTTGCAAATAAGCCCACGATAGCTTTGTCCAACGTACTTCTTCAATCCAAACCTCCAACTTCAGCCTTGACCTCCATAACCAAAATTTAAACCATACATCGTCTTCTCATATATAACCCAATCACATCGCATCCCAATAAACCTCAAAAAACAAACCAAAGCGCGCTAGGTCGAAAATCCAAAAGGGCGACTTAGACAAAAGTACAGTAAGGGCATTTTCTTATTCATTGGCCTGAACTACGAATAGTCCGATTCTGCTAAAAGATACGTAGGAAAGCTCACCTTGATGTCTAACCACTTTAAACCAAACCAAACTAAACCTACATCATTATCCATCCCTTTCAAAGACCTCTTCCAAATCAGTGCCAAAATCATCGGAAGTGCCTCCAAGCAAAATTATTCCCGGCTACCAATTATATGCTAAGAGCTACGACTGACCTGATTCCATCATGGATACGTAGACAACCTCTTTTGAGGCACATCCACTTTAATTAAAAATCATGTTTTTAGGGATCGCTTAGGCCCATGAGAAAAAGGCGATCACTATATCATGAATTTCCAATGCTCATCCCTTCCCTTAGAACTAAACTAGGATTTGAACCTTACATCATTAGCCTACCTTATTGCGTGAGCCAATTCATTATGGCTCCGCCTTTTTCTTTTTATTCTTCCCTTCCACTTTTCCAGCTACATTATGACCTTCTAAGCCAACCATGTCATAACGTTTTCAACACTCAACGCTATGACCGCGCCTCATCCTTTGAGTGTTCCTTTATTTGGCCTTATTCTCATCTCTTTTTACCTTAGGAATCCTATATCAAATATTTGGTCGAAACTTCCACATAGCATGACGAGGTATCTTCGAAATCAAGCAATCAAGTCAAACACTTTGCTATTTCTAATTTGATGGGGTATGCATAGCAAGTTCACACAGAAGGTCATGGGCTCCAGGCCTATAGGACTTCATTATGAGTTCATACAGAAAATCATGGGCTCCAGGCCCATACGAGAAAATAACATGAGATCCTAACTATTTTATGGGCTTACTTAGGCC
The DNA here is from genome assembly GCA_947648045.1 of Beta corolliflora. Lineage (NCBI taxonomy): Eukaryota > Viridiplantae > Streptophyta > Magnoliopsida > Caryophyllales > Amaranthaceae > Beta > Beta corolliflora. Next base: position 4,117,527 of record CANSZD010002921.1, on the reverse strand, counting down.
CGTAGCAAACTAAACTCGAAGACTCGTTCTATAACAAATTTGGAATCAGACATAAATTACATGGATCATCCTTGGGGGCTTCCCATATCTCCTCTTTCAAAAACTAATGTCTAAAAGAAAATTTGAGCTTCTAGGGGGAACAAAGAAACATCGTATCTCTGCATAACTCTGTGTTAGTGTCATATCTCTGCATTTGCGTTACATATCTGCATTTCGTATCATACAAACACTGTGTCCAGTATCGCATGCATCTGTCATCTTTAGCCATAGGATCTTAGCATCAGTCATTTACTCCTCCTTGGAACATCATCCTCTTATAAAAGAGACTTTCAAGTGTCCCAAAATAGTAAAATGCAACACCACTAAATGCAGGGGTCTATCTAGCTAATGTACCATCATTTTTATTCCGTGAAAATGGAGTCACTAACATAATTTGGAAGCAAGATCGATTGAGGTGGATGAAATCATGAATGAAATGCTAAAGAAGAAGAGAAAAAGTAAAGCAATTGGAACTAATGTTGTGGGGAAGAAGCAACAATGGAGGAAATTAAAAGGTGGGGCTCACGTGATGGATTAATTACCAGAAGTTGTTAAGTGGTAGCGAAATATACACGTTAAAGAACTGTTGGTAGTATCATAGATTGAGTTTCGTTTAATTGTCGTTTGTCAAATTTGGCAACAAGGTTTCTCAATATAGCATAAAAATTTGAACAATTTTTAATCAAACCTAAAACATGTTTACAAGATAACAAGTAATAATGTAATATCCATAAATTACACAAAATAAAAATTAATAAAAAGGAATAGATGGATGGATGTAACTAATTCCCAACAAAAAAAAAAAAAAACAAAAACAGTTCACTGATTAGTTGTAGACTTGTACTTGTATTTTAGATAGGTATGTTGAAGTCCCTTGCAAACAGGGGAAAAATTGGGGCTCCCTCTTATAAGGGATAAACTCGATCCCAAAACTTTGGAATTGAAGGTGATGTCAATACTATTAGATTATCATCTACTACTCAAATCTAGAAGCTACACAATAGTGCACATGCGAACGACCACTGAGCTACATTAATTTGTTGTGACTTGTGCTCGTAGTTGCTAACTTGCTATTGACTATTGATATAATCAAGGAATTCCTATAATCAAAAGTCATCTTAAAATAGAAAAAACATGATCATCTTAAAATTGTTCCTCTTGCTTTCGTCTTCATTAGTAATTTCTTTTACTAAAAGTAAAAATGAAAATAAAAACTAAACAGAAAATGGACACGTAGGAAGTAGGCTCATAATCCTCTTATATAAGTGATGGACAAGAGTAAATGGGATTGTATTTCTGGCCCAAAAAATAGAAAAATATAGTGATTATACATAACATTATACCTAACCTAGGAAATTAACTATGGCCATTTTGGCTCCCACCAGCCATTATTTGTTTATGCCAGCAGCAACCATCAGAGTTACTAGTTGCACTTGTGGCCCCAAAATCGTGCATGCAATTACCAGAACCAAAATACTAAGCTTTGCAACAAAAGATAGACGTAGCGCCGACTATAGATCCAGTCCTAACGTTTGGAGTCCTGAGTTTCTCCAGTCTTTGAGGAGGAATCACGTCGACAACCAGGTAGTTCTTTCAGGGAAAGTGTCATTCATGAACATATTTTAACATTCTTTATTTGGTAATCCAAATTTGGACATGAATCTGACTAATAGTCTTGTGATTTTGTATTTCTCAATGTCTCATGACAATGAGTTATTCACTTTAAAAAAGTTAAAAAATCATATGCTGAAAATTGAAAACATAAAATGCGCAAAAGGTTTCTTAAAATAGAATCACGTGAAAATTACTGTTTAGGTTTTCAGACCAGGAAGAGGAGCTCTATGGTTTTCAGGTGAGAGGGTATTGAGATTTCGTAAACGGGTCATACCGGTCGGGTACAGGTCGGGTCATATCGGGACAGATCATATTCGGGTCAACTTTGTGATAGGATCGGGTCGGGTTTGATGAGTTGGGTCAACATTGGGTCAGTTTCAATCGGTTCGGGGTTGGTATGGGTTGGGTCAATTCGGGTAAGGCCGGCTTTATTTTCTAGCAAATAAATAAAACACATAAATTGATGTTTGTGCAAAATATTTCATTATTATTTTCAGGTCGGTTCGGGTTCGGGTCATTTTTTCGGGTCTCTTCAGGTCGGGTCGGTTCGGGTCGGGTTATTCGGGTTCGGTTCTATTTCGGGTAAAAACGGGTCTCGGGTCGGGTCAACGGGTATATGTCTATTTTGCCGGTTATAGTCAATATACATTTTTAGTTTTTAGCAGTTTTTTTTAAGTCAAAAGCTCATTAACATCACGGAACATTGGGAGATAATAACTCATGGTTACCAGTGAGAATTAGATTTGATTTTGTTTCCAATGATAATTTGTTGGTATTTGGTTTGCCCTTTTTTTCATTTCTCGCACAAACTTAAAAGATTAGAGTAAAACTTACCGTTAATTCAAGTTACTTGTAGATGTTTGATTTTGTGACCAAAATTCTACTAAAGGGGTAAACTGTAAAGTGGAATTTGTTGATTTAGCGTTTCTCTTATTTGATATCATCACCCAAACTCATTTACTTTTTTTTTTTTTTGTTATGTTAAAATGCTAATTCAGTATATGATCTATAGTTTACACCTTTAGTAAATTAAGTTTTGACAAGATCAAACCTCTACAAGTTACTTAAAAGGAGCTCTGCCAAATACGTTGAACACTATCAATCAATTGTGTGAGACCATATAGGATGTTATATATGACTTTGTACTTAACTACCATGGGTTATTTTTTACTTGATCTAGGACGAGTATGCGAAAATAGAGATATTAAAGTGTGAGGTGAAGAATATGTTGGGTACCAAGAATTGGAGCCTGTCATGGTTTTCCAGCTTATTGACGATATTCAAAGATCAGGTCTTGGATATCATTTTGCCAAGGAAATAGAGAGTGCATTAAGTAGACTGGTATGCAACTTTGATGCTTTGAAATTAGATCTTCACGCTACATCTCTTGGGTTCAGACTTCTTAGGCAAATGGGATTTTTGGTGTCTCAAGGTATGTGTCCTTTAATATGTAACTAATTTTTTTTTTGTTTCGTAAAGGTGTACCTCTTCTGAAAACAGTCTCTACAATACCAATTTTTTTATTTGTAATGGGGAAGGAGAACTTGAGCTTGTAACCTAAAGTATAAAAGAAAATCTATCAAACATAATTTAGAAGTTAATTTCAAGAGAGAATACCAAAAAATTTAATTTTAGCCAAAAACGAAACTATCCTTCTTTATAAGAATGCATCAGATATAAATTCATGACTAGATCTGTTAAGAAAATCGACGTAATTAAAATTAAATGATCTTTCAAATTGGTATAAAATTTATGAGTTTATATTCGTTTTTCAATGGTACCGTTTATTACTTCTTCAAATTTGTCGCCAAGCTTTATTTACTTCTTTGGTTGATATATTGGATGCAAGTGGTGTGATGGAAAACAGACGTATTTAAGCAATTCAAGGATAGACACGGTAAGTTTATGCCTTCTTTATGCAATGACATTAAGGGGATGATAAGTTTGTATGAAGCTTCATACCTAGCTTATCAAGGAGAGCATCTCTTGGATGAGGCCAAAGATTTTACACTAGAGCATCTAACTAAACTTCGTCTGGACGACGAGGACAAACTCATTAATATTAGAAATATAATCCTTAACTTTCTCATTAACCATAATGACAATATATACAATGTAATACAAGAGAGAATATTCTACATAATATTCTCTTTACTATAATAAGAGATACACACTATCATCCTATGATTATATACATAATCTATATAGTCTAACACACCCCCTTAGTCGAAGCGGGAGGTTGACGGACGCTTAGACTATCTCGAAAATCATAAAAAAGGATGCGGGGAAGGCCTTTTGTGAAAATATCTGCGATCTGGTAACGGGATGGAACATGATGAACACGGACTTCACCTTTGGCAACTTTTTCACGCACAAAATGAATATCCATTTCAATGTGTTTAGTGCGTTGATGCTGAACGGGATTACCTGTCATATAAATGGCGCTAATGTTGTCACAGTACACCAAAGTAGCCTTACGTATAGGACAATAATGTAATTCCAGGAGAAGATTACGGAGCCAACAAGACTCGGAGACGACATTGGCCACCCCTCTATACTCGGCCTCAGCACTAGAACGAGAAAGAGTAGGTTGCCTCTTAGCAGACCAAGAAAGTAAGTTGTCCCCGAGGAATATGCAGTATCCGGATGTAGAACGTCGAGTGTCAGGACACCCTCCCCAATCAGCATCTATGTAGGAAATAAGACCAGTGACAGAGGAGGGATATAAGTGTAAACCAAGATCCAAGGTACCTTAGATATAGCGCACAATGCGCTTAAGCGCCTGCAAATGAGCTTCACGAGGATCATGCATATATAGACAAATCTGTTGAACAGCATAGGAGATGTCAGGACGAGTGTGTCAAATATTGTAAGGCCCCGGCCAAACTACGGTACTGCGTAGGATCAGAAACGGGAGCACCAGCATTGGAGCCTAATTTGGCCTTGGTGTCAACAGGAGTGGTAGAGGGATGACAGGCAGACATATTAATTAGCACGCTCGATAATTTCCATAGCATATTTCTTTTGTGAAAGAAAAAGACCACCAGGATGCCGGGAAACTACAATGCCCAAAAAATAACTCAAAAGACCCAAGTCCTTCATGGCAAATTCGGTGCTGAGTTGATGAATGAGAGACTGTCGAAGAGATTCGGAAGAAGCAGTGAGAATGATATCATCAACATATAATAAAAGATAAGCCATGTCCTGACCTCTGCGGTATATGAATAAAGAATGATCTGACTGACTATGAGAGAAGCCCATGGTAGCTACATAATATGCAAATCGTTGGTACCAAGCACGGGGAGCCTGCTTGAGACCATACAAAGATTTCTTTAAGAGGCATACATGATCAGGATGAACACGGTCACGAAACCCCATGGGTTGATGCATATAAACGGTCTCCTGTAGATCACCATGTAAGAAGGCATTTTTCACATCCAACTGATGAATAGACCAAGATTTAGACAAAGCAATGCTCAATACGGTACGGATCGTGGCGGGTTTGACCACCGGACTGAAAGTATCACCACAATCAACACCAACCTGCTGAGACCTGCCATCACCAACAAGACGGGTTTTGTGCCTCTCAAAAGAACCATCAGATTTTTCTTTATGACAAAATATCCACATAGAACGAATAATATTCACACCAGGTGGACGGGGCACTAACTCCCACGTCTTATTTTTAATAAGAGCATCAAATTCATCTTGCATAGCCATTTTCCAATTCGTGTCAGACGACGCATTCAAGGGGTTTCTAGGAATAGGGGAAATAGAAACCGAAGTATGAAGATTGAGTTGGCGTTTTGGTTTGAAAATGCCATGTTGACTTCTAGTTGTCATTTGGGGTGAGAATTGGGGTGGGGACTGGGCATTTGGTGATGGAATGGATGAGGCAGTGGGTTGCCTATGTAATGATTGAAGAGGGGCAGGCCCACTGCTGGGCGAAGCAGGAGAACATGGGTCAGTAGGCCCAGATGGAGTGGACGAAGGAGTGTAGCGCGCTGGAGAGTTCGCTGGGCCAGAAGGAGAGCCAGGAGGCCCAGATGAGCTGGGCAAAAGAGTGAGGCGAGCTGGGGAGGATACGGGGCCATCTAGGGGAGAAATAGGGGAAGCAGTTGGGCCTAGAGTGTGAGGAGTGGGTACAGCAGTGGGGGGTGCTGTATCAGGAAGGCCCAAAGGCGTTTTGGACATATGTAGGTGAGGAAAAATTCCAGATTCAAGGAATTCATAGTTTTCATGTTTAGGAGTGTAATTTTGGGCAAAAGGGAATTGGGTTTCATCGAATATAACATGGCGACTTATGATAATTCGATTGCTAGACATGTCATAACATTTATACCCCCGATGATTAGAAGGGTAACCCAAGAAAACACATGGAGTGGAGCGAGCTTGGAGTTTGTGAATGGTAGACGATGGATGTAGAGGATAACACAAACATCCAAATGTGCGAAGATGGGTATAAGAAGGCTCTTTTTGGAAGAGAATACGAAGAGGGGTGTGATAGGATAGGAGTTTACACTAGTAGAAAAAACCTCAATTGCTCCGGTTTTTTAGGCCCCAAATGCTCCGTACTGCACGCGTAGCAGACGCCATACGAGCATTTGAGACTCTTACAAATGCTCCGGTTGCAACCGGAGCATTTGGCAACCCAAATGCTCCGGTTTTCCTGGAAAACCGGACCATTTGTGCTACCAAATGCTCCGGTTTTTAGGGAAAATCGGAGCATTTGAGGCCCAAAAAAAATAAATTTTTTTTTTTTTTTTTGCTTTCTTTATGCTAAATTAATGCATAATCAATTATATATAGATAAAAAATTACATTTCTAATATTGTTGTTCCTGAATACAAGAAATACTACAAAGAGTTCGAAGCAACAGTCTCCTACTTCGAGGACTCAAAACAGTTACATAAATAGAGCTCGCCTCCAATATAGCTTTGCCATCAAGAGACCTGATAATATATAGAACATCACGCACTTGAGTAACCACTTTCATACACAAATTGATTATCAGGTTCCACAGTAGAGCAATAATCAGCTTTTATAAGTTTTCTGCAAAATTAACTGAGAAGCCAAGACAACTATGCTTTGCATCACATATAAACGAATAAATTCTCTAACCTACAGAATCATAATTTCTTCAAAATGATGAAGTAGGCTCATACTAATTCATTGTGAACAGATTCTGTACACTGACAATAGATGGATTGATTACATCAGTAAATTGGGATATTAAATATTGTAGTCCATCTAAGTCTTTAGTCTACATGATACAGGAAGTCGGCATCTTGCATTTGTACGGACTAAGCTACAGGAATTGTACTACATGCAAGAACTAAAACTATTTAAGCTCTATCTATATTCTACATTCAAGAAACATACCAATCTGGAAAGAGAACCGAGTGTGGTTGCACATGACTGAAGATCAAAGCACGTATGATGTCGGGCCAACAGATCCAAATCCCTGAACATATCAAAGAGTACATAACAGAGTAGTTCAGTAGTAACCGATATATGCTACACAGTAACACAACAAAGCTAGTTGTGGTGCCTTAATTGCTCCAATCTATATAAAGAAGTGCATAATAAGATTTTGCTGATGCTCCCTAATTCAAATCAATTTCATTTTTATCTCCCTAATTCAGATATATGTCATCCTGGATTAATTAATTTGATTTTATTTTATCTTATTTGAAGTGCATTTAAATTCTATAGTCTACACTGCAGGATGCTACATTGATCTCTTTGACTGTAACCGAGTATTTTCCCTCTGATATCTTTGCTCTGTTATTGAATTCATGCAGTACAAAATGATGTTTCACATTTCTGCCTGAAAGGAACAGACCAAAAAATAAATTTCACATTTTATTTCCTGAGAAAGTGAGGTGAAATAAAAGCATAAGCTATACTATATGTCACCAAGTTTATTGTAATTCTCTAGACCAAAAGATTTTGCAGATAATTGAAATTTGGAGAAATCACATAATTATTCAGTTAAGTCTTAAGGGACATCACCATTTCGTGAAGCCTTTTTAACTAGCCAGAAGATTGACTGTGCCCGAAGAACCAACATAGAGCGTTTCAGACTTAAGACCAAAAAGCTGCCGCAACTGCCCCAAGAAAATTTCAACAATGTTTTCAAGATCCTGTTACCAGAAAAGAGTGTATGTTATGAGAAAATTAGAGAAAGAACTGTTTCAGAATTAGGGACTTGAGAATGGAAACTCATTAAAAGAAGGGACCAAGAGATTGTTGTGGATTTCAACAGTGTCAACACTGTAAGCTGTTCTTACCTTGAAGGGGATTGTGTGCCTCGCATAACCCTTAGTCTGCGAATGACTTGAATAGCCAGACGGATTCCAGACAATGACACCTCCCCACATCTAAAAGTAGGAAATTACAATTTTAACACTGTAGCAGTCGAGAAGGGAAATAAAGGAGAGAATGGAACAAACAGGAGATTTAAAGCCATTTGTTGCCATTAGGAAGTTGCAGTGAAAGAGGACACTCCTTTGCAGATGGTACATATCTGACAAACACATAGAAAAAATAAAGTGTATGAGCTCCTAGAACCATAGCAAAAGTTGAAACGTACACTTCACAGTAAACAAGATAAAGTCAAGTGAAACATTGTGGTTTAATTTTAGAAGTTATAAAACAAGCTAAATATATTTGTGATAAGGTAAAAATTACTCAAGGACTTTGTGATATATACCAGTGTCAAAATAAAGGAGCATCTCTTAGATCTTAGTCCTTTAGTTAAGGAAAAATATATTTGGACTCATCCTCTTTAGATAACAGTAATTGAAAAAATGCATGTGTTTCTAATCCAAACATAAGCCATCTAAATTTAACAGGCGAAGGCAAGCTAAGACTACCACTGTCTTTGAACATGTTCAATGAATTATTTGCAGAACTCACAATCCTACTTCATGCACCATCAAGAACAAAAACACCTTATTGATAGTGCAGCCGTAACACATGCCTTCTATACAGTCTTCTTTGGCAACAAAACTGGATTTATGTTTGGAAGAACACCTCCATGGGCAATGGTAACTCCAGCTAGAAGCTTTCCGAGCTCATCGTCATTCCGAACAGCAAGTAACACATGCCCTGGGATGATTCTGTTCTTCTTGTTATTTCTTGCAGTATTTTCAGGCAATTCTAACACCTTCGTTTTCATTTTTAACCAACAAAACCCTTTAATAACAATTTCATTGTCAACCAACAATATTCACATTATCAACAAATAATTACAAAAATTGCTATAAAATCAGGCAAAATCAAGCGAAACACAGACATGATCTTCAAATTAGGAGAGAATTAACTTTACAATTTCAATATCAGACCCTAAACTCCCTTAATTCACATTATCAACAAAAATTATTACAGAAATTACTATAAATAAAAACAGTCAAAATCAAGCCAAAGACAGATATGAACTTCAAATTAGAGGAGAAATTAGCCCAAATTCGATCATCTAACTCAATATTGAACGAAACAATCATCCTTAGAAAATAGCAAGTGCAGGGAGATGAACGTTATAGGAGCAGCAATCACACTACAGCTTAACTTGAAAATCTTTATACAATGCTAAATTAAATCTACAGTACTAAACCAAGAGCATCACATAGACACATACCAAGGGTCCAATGATATGCGTTAAAAAAAACCATCAAGAATTTGTCGCAAAATTCAAGCTTTTAATCCAAAAACTTCCAGATCCAGAAATATAAGCAAAAATGGAACCAAAAAAAACCCTAAAATTCGACAATTAAAAATGGGATGAAAAGAAAATATATACCTCAGTGGTTGTGTTTAGATCGTGCAGTCGTTGTTGCAACCGGCGGTATCTCTCATTTTCGCCGCTGTTTTTCTCTTCTAGAACCTCAAATTCTCTCTCATCGAATACGAAATCGATAAAATGTTCGAGAAAATGGGAGGAGAGGGAGAAGGGAGGAGGAAGGAGAGAGAAAATAGGAAGGACGACGAAGGGAGGGACGGACGACGGAGGGAGCAAAGGGAGACGAAGGGAGGGACGGCGGAGGAGTACAGTGCGACATTTCAATTGAGCAGGGGACTTGGGAGTTGGGAAGGAGGAATGATGACTGATGAGGAGGGTCGAAATAACATTTAGTAATACGTATAGTGTGAGGTTTAATTTCATGGATTGAGAGAGAGTCCAAATGCTCGGGTTGATTAGTTAATCGGAGCATTTGACATCAAATGCTCCGGTTGACTAATCAACCCAAGCATTTGTAAATTTTTTTTATTAAAAATTTCACAAATGCTTGGGTTGATTAGTCAACCGGAGCATTTGATAAGTAGCAAAAGTAATTTTTTCCACTAGTGTTACTTGGAAGTATATTATGAAGATAAGTAACCATGTGCAAACCATGATGCCAAAATGAAGGAGGGATAGAAGCATGATGGAGGAGAGTACGCACAACATTATTAATGGAGCGAATTTTGCGTTCAGCACGACCATTTTGAGAGGAAGTGTAAGGGCAAGAAAAACGAAAAGACATGCCATGTGATTCGCAAAATTTATGAAATGGCCCATTATCAAACTCTCTTCCATTATCACATTGGAAATTTTTTATTTCTCTTTCAAAGTAAGTTCGGACATAAGCACGAAAAGCAAGAAAGATAGCATGCACTTGTGATTTTTTAGCAAGAGCAAAAGTCCACAAAAAATTTGTATAGTCATCCAAAAACAAAATATAATATTTGTGGCCTGATGAACTTAGGATAGAAGATGTCCAAAGATCACAATGAACTATATCAAATGGCATAGAAGTAATAGAAGTAGAATTAGCAAATGGTAACCGCACATGTTTTCCAAGTACACAACCTTGACAAAAAATGTCACTACTAGACTTATTACATGAAATGGAATTATTAAGTCTAAGAGAGTTTAAAATAGCATCGTCCGGATGACCTAAACGATCATGCCATAATTGAGGAGAGAGAGCCGCAAATGTAGATGGAGAGGAGATAGATGATGTGATGAAAGGTGTGAGGGGATATAAATCACCCGAACTAGGGCATCTCATAAGAAGCGTCCCCGTCTGAAAATCCTTCACAGAAAACCCAAAGGGATCAAACTCAACTGAAACAGAATTATCATGAGGAAAGCGACGAACAGAGATTAAGTTTTTGATGAGTTGGGGAGCATGGAGCACATTATTCAACGATAAAGGAGAATGTGGGGAGGGGAAGGATGCATGTCCATAACCACGAATTGGAATTTTATGACCATTTCCTACCACAATATTCTTATTAGTGTTCAAATTAAAATAAGACGAGAGAGTACCTTGGTTGGAAGTCATATGAGATGTAGCACCCGTGTCCATGTACCAATTCGCATCGGGGGGGTTAAGAGTGAGAGTGTGCATAGCCGAATCAATGTCCGTGGGTGCATAACTTGGTGGAGATGAAACAGTGGCAGCAAAGGCTTGCTGTTGAGGCCTAGGACCAAGAATACTGGGCCTTGGTTGAGCACTCATTGGACGAGCCCAAGGTAGAGTGGGATATGGGCTTGGTGGAGTAGCCCATGGTTGCATCCAAGGCCAAGAAAATCCCCAAGGTTGCTGTGTTGTTGTCGGGTAGGTCTGCTGCCACCCTTGGCTGCCATACTGGCCGGACTGACTGCTACCACCACGGCCACCGGAGTTCCGGCCACCATGCGACGTGGATTATGATTGCGACGTTGTTTTTGTGATAGTTTTTCTTGCCTTTGTAGTTAGAGTGATTATGATTGCGACGTGGATTATTAGGAGATGATGAAGAGCCATCATCCACGCTAGGAGAGCTTGCAACTACAAGAGCAGAACCACCATCTTTAGCGGCCCGCTTCGCCAAACTTGTCTCTTCCAAAATTAGCATGGAACGAGCAGTGGAGAAAAGAGGAAGCAGGTCGCGGTGCTGAATAATGGAGGCAACCCCATTATAAGCCTCCGTAAGTCCAGCTACCATTTGTAATACCAACCTTTGGTTCGAAACCGGGGAGCCAACGTTTGCTAGTTGGTCAGCGAGCATCTTAAGAGTTTGACAATAAGAACTTGCATTGGGAAAATCAGCCATATCAAGGTGAGAGAATTGATGCTCTAAGTTCACCGCACGGGAGTTCTTATTATCATGAAATAGATCACGAAGACGATTCCATGCTTGAGCCGCCGTGGAGTCGGGTTGAAGAATAGTGTGAAGGAGGTCATTAGAAATGGTGCCATAAATCCATTGAAGGACGATGGCGTCAAGACGAGCCCAAAGTTCCTTATCCACGGTGGTAGATGACGAGGTTTTGTCCTTCTCGGTTTCGGATGGAAGTTCAAGGTGATCTAGTACCATATAGGCACGAGCATGAATTTTAAAAAGCTCAGCCCACGTAGTGTATTGGGCGTTTTCCATCTCCAAAGTGACTGGAATGAAGGATTTTATGTTGGAGACGGCGAGAGCCGGGTGAAGTGGGGTGGTCTTCACAGGGTCACCCATGGTGGGCGGCTAATCAGAGAAGATGATGAGGGAAGACGTGAGTGTAGGAGGAGGAAAGAAAAGACCTAGAAATCTGATACCATATTAGAAATATAATCCTTAACTTTCTCATTAACCATAATGACAATATATACAATGTAATACAAGAGAGAATATTCTACATAATATTCTCTTTACTATAATAAGAGATACACACTATCATCCTATGATTATATACATAATCTATATAGTCTAACAATTGAACTACACATTAGAGCTTCAACTAAGGTATAGACTGCCAAGGCTTGAAGCGAGACACTACATCGAGACACATCCTAACAGGGAAGATACTAAAAATATACCGGCTTGGCTTGAACTAGCCAAGATTGACTTCAATATGACACAATTGATTTATCAAGAGGACCTCCATGAAATGTCAAGGTAAAATTTGCAGTCATTATGTTCTTTTTTGTTTACACACTCTTTGATGCACAACTTTAATCACGAATATTAATATCTAATAATACACTACTAAAATTTTATGAAAGGATGGGTAAACAAAAAAAATTAAGGGAGTATAATTCTACTATAACTATGTGCTGCTCCCTAACAAAAGAAGTCATTTACAATCTGTTTTGGTAGAACAATCTAATTATAAGATACTTGTGTTTTTAGGGTAACTTATTTTTCTCTTTTGCCTTCCCTAAGTCGACTACATGAGACCGATTTAAGTTTTTATCCCCTTAATTAATTCCTTAATTTCACTCTCTCTCCTTTAGGAAGTAGAATTATTAATGATATATGTGAGTGCTTTTGACTCATTCTCATGATCACTAAAAAACCTGTTAAAGAGTCAAAGACCAAAGATTTATTTGCAGGTGGTGGAAAGATCTTGGGCTATCAGATAATTTGAGCTTTGCCAGGGACAGATTAATTGAATGCTTTTATTGGGGCATTGGCACTTATCCATCGTCTAAACTTGAACATTGCTTCTGCCGCAAGTCTTCAACAAAATTATGCAAATTTATTACCATTCTTGATGACATTTATGATGTTTATGGTGACATGCACGAGCTTGAACACTTTACCAATGTTGTTGAAAGGTTTGTGATATCAATCTTTTTAGCTACTAAAATCAAACATCTCTCTTATAAATATCCAGGGCCGGCTATTAGGCTGTGCAAGCAGCCCAATAGCACAGGGCCTCACAAAAATTGGGGCCCCAAACACTAATAAAACTTAGCCTAAAAGAAAGAAAAAGAACAGCAAATGACTCTCTCTCACCGTCATCATAAACACCTTCATCTTCTCTAGTACTTCATTGACATTAATTCTTTTCCGTAATTACCAAAGTGAGCATTAATTTTTTTGGTAATTACCAAAGTGAGCATTAATTCTTTTGGTAATTACCAAGTTTAGCCGTTAATTTTATTCATTTTCTCCTTGAAATCCTCTCATCTCCCTTTCTCAAAGAAGAAAATCTTCCTTATTAGCTCATACGATTAAGAAAACCACCTAATTTATTTGCAAAGAAAATGACAAACTTTTTCCCTATTCTATGAGATTACTCTCTCGATTTCCCTATTCATAGAATTATACATTCAAGGGGGAAAAAAATTCCAGATTTGGGCTAAATTGAGAAGAAGAAACAGTAGAATTCTTGAAGACTCTGAATCTAAAGACTTCCGGCGTTCAATTGCTCAATTCTTGATTGTCAACTAATTTCGAGTATGTTACTTTAATTCTATATTTTGTTTGTCTTTATATATTAGTATTTGATCTAATACTGATAACGGAATTTTGGAAAAAAATCGTAATTTTTGTTGAAATTTTCTTAATTATGTAGCCATCAGTTCAGTACAATGTTTAATGCTTGTTTGGTTTACAATTGCACATTATTATGCCTATTTATGCAGACAACGAATATAATGTGATTTTTTTTTCTTTAATTTTCTTAAAGAACAAACAGAGAGCTTTAACACTAGGTTTTAACACAATGTTAATTGTTGACTTTTCAGTCAATTTACTAGAAATCTTAATTAATTACGGGTAGCTATTAAAATGGTCTCAGTGAGAAAGTCTGAATTTTCGTTGATGCTTTTGCTTCAAATAATGAGGAGTAACCCTGTATTATTGTTGATAGTAATTTATATTTTTTGACAAGTATATAAAAGTATGTTTAAAGTTTTAGTAGAAGTATATATGTAGTAGCAATATTGATAGGGTAGTTTGGAAATTTTCATAAATTGTAATTGAGATATAATAAATTTTTTAACATATAAGCCCCCAACTTTTGTAATTAGCACAGGGCCCCCGAAACGTATAAGACGGCCCTGTAAAATATCATATTTGCTTAGTATATGGTTGTATATTTTATGAGCACCCTATTCATGGAGTAAGTGAGCATTGGCACACTTTTTATGAATTGTTTATTAAGGAGAGAGAATGTGGGCCATATGGAAAAGTGGGTGATATTATAAAAATTAAAAGCAAAATAATATTTTAATTGTTGGACCCATACCAAATAAGGAAATGAGAAATCTATTTGGGACAAACATAAATGGAAAAATGGGCACTCTATTTAAAGACGGAGGGAGTACCTCTTAAATCTGTTAGAAATAATTAATATGATTGAAATATTCATGAAGAACAAATAAAGAAATAATATTGACAAACAATATAATAAGTTAGACTTATCTGCAGATATCTGTCAACTGAACTTGTTGAACATGATTTAATCTCGTAATAATTACGTTGTGCCATAGTACGGAGGCCACTGCCTTAGAAACGATTTCGCCACCATACGGGTGCAAGCTTCCAATGACGAACGCCCCCAAGGTTCACACAACACCCTTGAATTCTACACCTCGAACCTAGGGTTGGAATTTCTCAAGAACTGCTCAATTTTTAGGAAGGGTTGGCCATGTGTTTTTGGTTAATGAATAATCATCAGAGAGAGAAAAACGGCCAACAAAGTATTTATGAGGGTTAAGAAAAATAAATCCAAAATAAATCCGAAAATAACAAAATAAGGCTTTTGGAAATCTCGAAAACCGCGAGTCGCGTAAATAGGCGCGAGCCGTGGCATGCTCTCGGCAACCCACCGTGAGACACAACGAATACCGTACCACGAGATGCAGCGGCTACCGTGAGTCGCGGCAAGTTCTCGCCAAAAATTCTTCCCGTTCCTCCTTGGGATAAAAACCAACAATTCCCCACAAACGCGAAGACACGAGAAACAAGAAATGAGCAGTAAAAGGAAGGTTTGATACTTACATATTAGTGTCAAAGGATTGAACTAACATGTTAGTGAGATGGGGTGTCCCCTCACCTACAAGTATCCGAGGATTGAACTTGCAGGAGAGAGAAGGGACCCGATAACACATATGTGTTACCCTCATAGCTTGAGAAACTAGTGATGTCCATGAATTGCACCTTGAACAACATACAACACGATTGATCATACAATTCATATTCCCTTAAGACAAGTCACATGTCTTTCACAATGATTGTGAAGGCCATCACCCTAGGATTCCAATGAGCACTCTAGAATGCCTACAATTACAACATTCTACAGAAGGAGGCCATCCCTTCACACTCAACCACGATGTTCAATTACGTTCAAATAAATTTGAATCAGCCACGAAGGCCATAGAAACATCAAGTCCATTACGTTCAAATAAATTGAATCAGCCATAAAGACCATGGACTTCAACACAACCCCTACTGGTTGTCGCCGAGTACCATCAGCTCCACTTGGCAAACCACCATAAAGGCTATAGACTCTCGCGATCCATTAGGTTTGAACAAAGTAAACCATCCCTTTTACAGGATTATGATACTGACCATGTGAGATCATGCACAAGGCATCACAAGGGTGTAACCATCAAGCCCATTTCAAGGACCACCCTAGCCTGCTGGGATATGGAAACATTAAGAGCGGTCAAGCTCAACCTCGCATACAATATCTCATTTTATGCCACATACAACATCACATTGTATGTCATGTTGTGTCTATAAGTCCCATCTTAGGACTATCCCATCTCAGGATCTTAATCAAATGCAACCTCTGCATAACTGAGTACACATTAAGGACAATCACTATCCAACCTGATATCCATGAATCTATCAAGTTCAATTGCCAGTTGAACCACCATAAAGGTTATAGATTCATCAATCCATCAAGCTCAAATAAATTGAGTCACCATAAAGGTAATGGATTGTTCTGACACTATATTATCAAGCTCACTATTCAAATCACCAAGTCTGGTAATGGATCCTCACACATCCATTAAGTTTGAACTAGCTGAGCCACCAATTGATTATTGTTATGTGACCCCACGTGAGCATGGCAAGTCCCAACTCGAGACCTCAAAAGCATCCATCAGGTCCTCTCAGTGAACGCAATACCAACCCGTGGATCCTCTTGTCCATAAGTGCCTCCGTTGTCTTCATATGACATTGTACTTAAGCACCTGAAACATCACAATGTAAATAAGTGAGTATTTCATTACCCCCATAACGGGCAACTTGCCAAGGATTTCCTCAGCAATCGGCTTCTTGACTCAACCAGTTCAACTCAATGAATTCATTCTCATGGTTGACTCTGCAACCCATCTTACTTTGCGTCTCCTCAACAAAGCATCAAGTCAAGAACAATATATTAACATATACACTTATAAACATATAAGCATAATCATTTAGAAAATCACTTTCTAAAACCAGTTCATAAACATGTATACAGAACATAATAGTTTTTGCTAACTATTCAACCTTCGAGTTGAACCTGTTACAAACCATGTTCTCTAAACAAGATTGAGATAAGAGGTACCTTTGCCAATACTTTGGCTTTACATCCATGAACCACATGAATTACCTCATCTCCAACTTGCATCTTGGCTTAAGAATCGAAACTTTCAGTTTCATAAAGACATCAAAAGTGTGAACACCAAATACATAAGATCAATCATAGACACATAAAACATGATAGCATTTACCAATCATCGCTCCAAGTTTACCAAAGAAGCTAAGTCCTCAAGAACTAACTCAAATAATTCAATAACCCTAATGGACACAATTGTGGGGTTACTCGGAGACACGACTTACCACTCGAGTTGTAACCAATAAAGCCAAAAGGTCATTCAACCAATCTACAAATCCCACAACTAAACATGGTCAACAGACATACTACTGAAGAGTACTACAAAACAACTCCAGAATCAAATGTATACAACATATATATAACAAGCAGAAGTATACAGCTCATAACTCAAAAAGTCGATCATGAAGTGTGCTATCTCATCATGACTGCTCAAGCAAGCGAAACTAATATACTCATTAGTCTCAAACACAGACTCATTTCTCAAAAGAAACTAACAGTTTGAGGACACAAGTATAAATTAAATACCAAGCAATGGGTACATAAAATAAATTATGTAAATAAGCTATACTTGGAATATTAACGATAAGAGAAAATCGTCCCTTTCGCCAAGCCTGTTGAAGGTGCTATGAATTCCACGTAGTTGCCACTCCTCCAAATCCCTTTTTGCTTGCTTGAACGTCTCAACCTCTAACTCAACCCCCACATAAACTAACACGTCACCAAAGACAAATATTATGTATATAAGGGAACACATAAAATAACTTGTGCAAATGTGTTAGAGTACGAAATTAAATTAAGGAAACTCCCCTTTCATCGAGCACGTCTGATCACACGCTTGATACTTAAATTAATTTCTTGTAGCTTGCCAAGGGTGCACCTCGCTAGCAACCCACAATAGCTGTAGTTGCCAACTTTGCAGCCATATAACCACATATCATCAGCTACTTTAATTCTTCGTTTGCAGAGACGATACAAGATACCTCATTAAGCTTCTTGAGATAGATATCAAAGATGAGATCAGTATAGTAGCACTTGAATCTGCGAGATAATATTCATTGCACTCTTGCGAAGATTAATGACCAACCAAATCCATGATTCAAACTTTACAAAATTAATGGATTTATTAATCCTTGAACCGCACGTTGACTTCACAATAATCAAGTGTTTGTCTCCAGATGGCTAATGAGAAATTCAACTCAAGAGTTTAATGCAGAAATTTCATCTTGCCGACACAGGATCAATTCTAAAGCAAGAACAATTGAAAGGTTTTTGTCTTTCGGCACACTTGTTGTAATATGAAGAGAATATCGACAAATCTAATTTCTTCCATTCATCTAACCCAAGGAAAACACATATACTAATTCCATCCAATTCAAAGAATCAACAGTAAACATATGCTTCTAAATTCCCACTGTAAGTCTATTCACAAGACTTACTTTTTCTAACCATACCTAAACAAATAAGCAATACTCAATAAATTCTTTCCAAGGTAGATAGTTGAAATTAGGTTAGAATCAATTGTACATCAACATGAATATAACAATCAAGAAAATCGCTTCTAAATTATTGGAAATAATTAGTATGATTGAAATATTCATGAAGAACAAACAAACAAAAAATATTGATAAACAATAAAATAAGTTAGACTTATCTGCAGATATCTGTCAACTGAACTTGCTAAACTTGATTTAATCTCGTACTGATTGCGTTGTGCCGTGGTACGGAGGCCACTGCCTTAGAAGCGATTTCACCACCATACCGGTGCAGGCTTCCAATGACGAATGCTTCCCAAGGTTCACACAACACCCTTGAATTCTACACCCCGAACCCAAGGGTTGGAATTTCTCAAGAACTGATCAATTCTTAAAAGGAAGGGTTTGCCATGTGTTTTTGGTTAATGAATAATCATCAGAGAGAGAAAAACGGCCAACAAAGTATTTATATGAGGGTTAGGAAAAATAAAACCGAAATAAATCCAGAAATAACAAAATAAGGCTTTCGAAAATCTCGAAACCGCGAGTCGCGAAAATAGGCGCGAGTCGTGGCATGGTCTCGATAATCCACCGCGAGACACAAGGAATACCATGAGACACGGCGGCTAGCGAGAGTCGCGGCAAGTCCTCGCCAAAAATTCTTCGCGTTCCTCCTTGGGATGAAATCCAACAAAATCATTTCACAAAATCGAACTAAGTCAAGCTCATACAAAAGTCAATTTCAAACTTCAACATGCTATTAAATAGCCACGGTTGGCATATTCATTTAAGCCTTTGAACATGTAACTAATATAAGATTCTATTAGATGTTTTTCTCAATGAAGATTATAATATTGATGTTTACCTTTTCACTTTCCTTGAATATAAAGACAATCACGTATAATAAATATTGTTGGCCCATGTTCGTTGTGTATGCGTGAGTTCTTGCGCGTGAAGGAAAAAGAGATAAAGCAAATGCTTTGTAAGGTTAAGGAGTTACTCCTCGATTAGCCAAAGGGTTTTTTTTCAAACATTAAAATTGTATGAAGTCTTCTCCACGTCATTTACTGTTATCCCCCACTCATTTTCATATTATTGTAAATTATTTAATCGTGTAGATGAATTGACACTTAATAATTCATGTCTGAAGATAGATAATTATCTACATTCCTCAAATGACGTACATCATACAAACTACAAGAACTAAGTAGTTGTTTGGCTATCAATTGCATAAGGAGAAATTACCCCTTGATTAGAAGAGAAAATTGTGATCCATAACACTTAATATTTATATGCACCTCTTAATTGAGCTAATCATATTATGTTTATCTTGTGATGATTTTATCCAGGTGGGACATCAATGCTATCGACGATCTCCCGGACTACATGAGATTAACCTTCCTTGCTTTATATAACTATGTTAATGAGACAACATATGAAATTCTCAAGCAAAAGGGTCATAATTGTATTCCTTCCCTTAAGAAGGCTGTAAGTACCAGTGCAAAATCAATACTTTAACTAATGGCAAGTGTAGTGTGACACAAGATAACAATTGTACATTACTAAAATTTGCGATTGACTTGCACACGATGATCGTAAAGTCTTGAAGTTACGACAGTCTTTATTTTCGTAAGCAGACACAAAATTTTGGTTGGTGATTTTAATACGGCCACATTTTGTAGTGTATATAGTGGCTATAGTTTATAATTTGTATATGGAGGAATTATAATTGATTTATAGCTGTTACATATTAGCTACATGCTCATGATTATAATTATTTATCGTGCATTAATCATTTATTTCTTAAGTAGATTAATTTGAACTTTTTATGCAGTGGAAAGACATGTGCAAAGCATTTTTAGTGGAAGCTAAGTGGTGCCACAACAGCCAAATTCCAACATTTGAGGACTATATCAACAATGGATGGGTTTCAGTCTCGGGGTCAGTTATACTAACGCATGCATATTTCCTGGTGAGTCTAGATATTACTCTCGAGGCACTTGATTGCTTAAACAACAACCACGACATTCTACGGTTGCCTTCCATGGTCTTTCGGCTCTCCAATGACCTTGCTACTTTTGAGGTATATATGCATTACAAAGCATTATTTGTCACTTATGGATCACCTCATGAGAACGACATGTGGTGGTTTGAGGGACTAGTTGCATTGTCATCCTAGTAATCAACATATAGTAACTAGCAAACATTTTTCATTTTCTTGCTTTAACTTTCCCAAGATCAACAATTGTCCCCCATAGACTATCCCATAACCTTTCAAGAATGTAACTTATCTAGTCATGCTCACCTTGAATTGGTAACCTTTCTAAGAGATCACACATCACAAATTTCTCCAACCGAAGCACAGTGACTGTAAAATTGCTAAGCATAAATCTTCTTAAAAGGAAGGTGAACCTTGGGTAGGGTAGAACATCAACTTCTCCTAAGCAATTCTAGGTACTCTATTATAATGTCTACACATGATTTTCGATGACTTTGACCATTATTATCTTTAATATCACCAAATATCTCCGATTAATTACCAAATACCCTTCAACATATACCTTTCGATTTCCGTAAACTTCACCATACGCCTTAATGACTTACGACCATCTATCTTTTTAGTCATTAACGCATAATTTTGTTACCAAACCTTAGTTAACCCCTACTTGAGTTATTTATTATATTAGACGACCATTAAAACACCAGCCTTGGCCAAGCAAGAAGGAAGAGATATAGAGAAAGATAAAGAAAATGGGTCATAGAAGGTGTTTTAATGGTTGTCATTTAAAGAGACAAATGGCCGGATAGGTGTTGATTAAGATTTAGTAAACAAAACTAAGCATTAATGACTAAAATGCTAACAGTCGTTAGTCATTAAGGGTAAATGGTAAATTTTAAGCAAATTGAGGGGTATATGATGAATTTTGAAAGTTTGAAGGGTATTTGGTGAAAAAATAAATTTATTCGAGGTTATTTGGTGAAAACTCTGTAAAATTTTATACATTGTACATTCACATTATAATGAATATAACATGTCCTTACATGGTAATGCAACCATCTTTGCACTTGTAACATGGAAGATGCGTGTTGGCTTTTAAATTGAATAAGGATTCATGCACACTTTAGGTTATTGAATTAATTAAAAAAATTGCATAATAGGTCCTCTATTTTGGTTAGAACACTACAAATGAACTTTAATCATGTCTTTCACCAATTTATATATGATAAATTCATTATTATATGAGATTTTGTTAACTTTCTGGCAAGTATACATTTTCAGAATATCGCACCATCTGTTTTTAAATAGATGCTCCATTTTGACTTTTGCATTATTCTAAACTCTATTATGACCACATTTTTTGACATATATAAATCTCAATGTTACCATACATGATGTTGTCTAATTTCTCTTCATGTATATTTTCAAAATATTAATTTTTTGTAAATTTTTAGTAATGGATAATTAAAAACATTAATAGTCAAAGTTGTGCATTGGCAAGTGAGCGAGTCCAAATGAAGCATCTATTTAAAAACAAATAAGAAGGTTTTTTACTAATCCATAATTGAAAACATTAAACATCAAAGTTATATGTTAGATATCATAGATTAGCAAATGTTGCAACTAATAAAGAACAAATGAAGTAGATAATTGAATAAATCCCTCTTATTGTCCCTTCCTCCGGCTGAAACTGAATGAGTTCCATTACGTAAACCAGCCAAAGCTTATATATAGGGGTTTTGTCAATATAATTTGCTTTATGAGGTTTTGCGTTATCCCATGCCCACAAGAAAAACATGTGTCGTCATTTCTAATGCTAACTCGTTTTCTTGCCAATGTGTAGGCTGAAACTAAAAGAGGAGAAACAGCAAATGCGATATTATGTTATGTTCAGCAAACAGGTGTATCACTTCAAGATGCACGTAAGCACGTGAGAAAGTTGATCCATGACTTCATGAGTGTTGGAAAAAGCTAAATGAAATTCAAGTAAAGAACGAGACTCCCTTTTCAAATGATTTCATAGAGAATGCCATGAATCTTGCTCGCACGTCTCAATGGGCGTACCAATATGGAGACGCTCATGGAACGCCCGAACTCATAAAGAAACAAATTCTTTCGATGTTATTTAATCCTCTATAAATATGATACTTTTGCTAAAACTAGCTTTCTGGCCATGTGCTTTGCACGTTATGAATCCACAAGGTTATAACATTTTATTTTGCACTACCTATGTACCAACTGTGACCGGATTTTTTGACTAATATATACAACAAAATCAAGTATGTAAAATGTGTTGGATTTTTCCCTCTCCAATTCTCTTTTTAGGGTTTTTAATTTTATTGGCCTTGTAGGCCAGAAATAGTCTAATTTCTCCAGATATTAGACTATTTTCGACCCTTTTGCCTTCGTTTTCAGGGTCATTAGCTTCCTTAATGCTTTCTTTTGTTTTGTTCTCTCCATCTGTGAGAGTTTTTCTCCCCCTTTTTGGTGGGTTGCTTCTCATCTTTGTATGAGTTTTTTTGTTTTCATGGTGTCAATAATTTAGAAGATGATCTAGATCTATGAGGGTTTAGGTTATTTACATTAATTTGTCATTGGGAACAATTATATCACATAATCAGATTGTGAAGGTCTCTACTTGGAAAGATGCAAAGACATCGAAATACACTGCTCGCGTCAAGCTTGAAGCGGTGGAGTTGGAGCTGCACTCGAGTATGCTTAAAATTAATTGGTTACATTGTGAAAATTGTTGTGGTTAGGGATGGCAGTGGGATGGGTTAAGTAGGAGATCTGCCCCATCCCCGCCTAAGTGGGGCGGGGATGGGTCTAAGTTTGGCGGGGATGGGGATTAAATTTGTACCCGCAATGGGTGGTGGAGCGGGTGCAGATTTATGCTATACCCGCCACATCCCTGCCCTATCCCCGCCCCCTGCATATTTATTATTAAAATTCTATTTATATACACTAGTGGAAAAACAAGGAAGGGCTGCGGTCAAAACAGCCCTAAGGGCTGCGTTTTTGGCCAGCAGCCCTTTCCATATCAGCCCTTCAATAAATAAGAAGGGCTGCGGTTTTAAACCACAGCCCTTCACAACGAAGGGCTGCGGTTTAGGCCAAAAACGCAGCCCTTATAAGCTTGAAGGGCTGCGTTTTCGCTTAAACCGCACCCTTCTCTATGTGAAGGGGTTTTAAGCCTAAACCGCACCCTATTTAAGTGAAGGGTGCGGTTTAGGCTTAAAACCGCAGCCCTTCACATTCAAATTTTTTTTTAAAAAAAATAAATTGCACCCTCCACCCCCGCCCACCCCAAGACCCCCCCCCCCGCCCCCTCCCCCCGCCCCCCGCACACCCCACCCCCGCCCACCCCAAGACCCCCCACCCCCCGCCCACCCCCGCACCCCAAAGACACCCCACCCCCCGCGCCCCCTCACCCCCCACCCCCGCCCACCCCCCGCACTCCCACCCCCAGCCCCCCCCCCCCCACCCCACACCCGCCCCACCCCCCCGCACTCCCCCGCCCCCCCCCACCCCCCCCCCCACCCCACCCCCCCCCCTTCACTCCCCGCACCCCACCCCACCCCACCCTCTCGCCACCTCCTCCACCCATTACTTGCCCACCCCAAAGACCCAACCGCCCCATAGCCCGGCCCTAGCGGCCCACCATGGCGGCCCCCGCCCCAAAACCTCCCTTCGACACAAAAAAAAAAAACGATCAAATTGCAATAATAATATATGACAAGTTTTTGAACGTAATATAATAATTAACTTTAAATATGTATATATTTAATAATGTGAAAAATGTACATAGAATTAATACAAACTAGTAGATGTATCATAAGCAATCATCGCAAATGTGGGACGCCAACTTATCCCGAACTTCATGTAATTCGTCTGTGGTGAAGGCCCTCAAACGTGGTGTGTTATTCATATAAACCTTGCAAAACAACCAAGGAATAAACACATAATATAAGAATTCAATCATTTACGTACCGTAGTTAGTAGTTCTAAAAATGACATATACCTTCCCGAAATTCAATCAAAAACAAATGCAAGCCTAAAACTCTACACACTAGTTATATTATACCTTATATTATCATATTGAAAAAGAAAATGGAGTTAAATGAAGCGATAAGTACGAATTAGACGCGAAAAGGTAAAAATAGGCCTAAAATGCCCTTTTCGTTCCCAAAATTCAACCTACAACAATTACAAACCTAAAAATCTACACAATAGTTACATTATGCCTCATATTATCATGTTAAAAATAAATTTGGGGTTAAATGACTCGATAAATACGATTTGGAAGCGTAAAAGGCAAAAATAGGCCTAGAAATGACATTTTCGTTCCCAAATATATGCATGTGCTACTTTGGTTTCTAAACCAATTAATACCTATTACCAAAAGATCTAATCTAAACTAACATATACTAATAAGTTACATACCTTTTGAAGATCATCGGCGTTAGTGAACTGGTTGACGATATCGAACATGTACCTCAGCACGTAATAGCCACATGCAAGTCCATCTTCTTGTTATGGACACTAAATGTTCACCAAAGGATGCATCCAATGACATTCATGTTAATTAGATGTGTAGTATGTGGCTAAAAGTGTTTCTATATAAGGACAAATAAATTAGTCATGTTACCTCGACTGATATCCAAACAGGAGCTTTTGGTGCTCGAAGTCCTGTTGCACTAATATGCTTCATCACACTACATCAACAACATTATTATAAGATTAGATGTACTAACTGTTTATATATTTAAAGATGATGAATAATGTGTAATATTAATAAGTGCGCATATATTGAGTTTCGATTAGGCTACCTATTTAACAATGATTTGATTAGTAAGGTCCGTGGTGGTTGTCGACGCAAAGAATCAAAGTGGTAGACTTCGTTACGTGACAAACATATCGCAAGCAGTGTCCAATGAGCCCTACAACAAGAAAATATAGTTATTATTAATCGTAGAACAATTAATAGGTCAATTTAAGTATCGAATAATAAAAGTAAAGCGAGTTTAACAAGCATACTTTTCAATATAAGGAGCAAGAATGATCTGATGATATCCAAAACGAGATGATGCTTTGAAACTCATGTCGAGATACTCTTTCACTTCGGCTTTGTTTTGTAAGCAATTGTCATCTCGTATTATGTTTGGACATAACCAACCAAACATTGCACTAGATGTTGCAAGCAATTCATTGTATAATAACCTGAGAAATTATATTGATTATATTAAAAGTAAACCAACAATTACTTATTATGGATTTGAAAACTACTTAAGGCATATATATGTATATGTATATTTAATTTATATACTTATGTATTACCTCATGAATGTTTGTATCATGGAAACATTCAACTCTACCCCACATAAGAATTCTTTAATATCAACCTTTGAAATGAATGTCGATGAGTTCTCAAGGTAGTGGAATTGTTGCTCCCCCAAAGCAACCTCAATTGCGCTTTCATCGGGTAAATCGCTAGCGCACTCATGTAACCAAAAGCATGGCGTAGTAAGGCTCCGCACCACCTCTCGGATCGATAATAAGTGGATTTTTTGTCTTAGAAACATTTCCCGTCACCACATTTCGTTCACCTTCATCACGTAAACTTGCTTTCTTATAAGGTGAACATGCCTTCTTTCCCTTCCTGGCATGTGAGTCGGCCTTCCCCCAAACCTAGTATTTAGTTAAAAGTAAAGATATTACTGACTATCATAGGAACTATAAAAGAAAACACACATATATATATATATATGAATGTTAATCATTGTACCTCATCTGAAAACCGCACCAATGCACGCGGCCACAGAACATAACTGCCAAGGGCATCATTTAGTAACTGTAGACCAACTTCTGGCTTCGGCAGCGGAAGAGGTAATTCTTCGAAACCTGACACAATTTCATTGAGGGTGACCACATAGTGATTATGATCCACTAACTGGTTATGCAATCGTACTCGGTCACTAGGGGGTTGTGCATGGCCATGAGCTACGAGGATGAAACTATCATAACCATCTCCTCCAGCTAATAGTTCACATGGTGTCTCTTCCTGTAAAAAAAACTCTATTTATAGTTAGTCTATGAAACAACATATATATAGTAAGAATTTCATGCATTTAAGAATAACGTAACAATAGTTGTTTAACAAAGCAAAGGGATTAAGTGATTACCTTCAACTCGGGTCCTACAGGTGGATCAGGCTGGCTAGGTGTAGTATCACTACCCTTCTTGAATGCAGCAAAAGTCGGTAAACCCATTTGCTCCAAAATGGCGTTGAAGTTATGGGTCATCTCCTCCCTTAGCTCCTCCCGAATTGCAGCTTTCATAGCCTCCACATCTACTGACGTTGCCGAATTCACACTACTTACACTTGATTTTGTCGCTGTAGTGTATTGATCACCATATACCTTTCTCAAACCGAGGCGGACACCTCCTACGCCCCTCACGCGTCCACCGTGGTCCCGGTCCTAAAGTTTCGTGCAATGCATCAATGTGTCCTTTAGGAGTGAACTCACCAGTTGCCTCTTTTTCCTTCAAGCCAATCTACATAAGTATAAGAGAGAAATGCTTGTGAGCGCAAAAGTTATATTATATATACCTTATATAACCATATAATCTGTACTTACAATGGCGTTGGCTATCTGTTGTGTTCCGGGGTCAGGCAAGACTCTTTTTCCCTTTGCATCAACCCCATGCATCGAACACCACCAATCGAGGACTCTATCTGGTTGCCGAGGCTGTGCAACTGTCGTCATTGAGCCACTCCCCGTTGCCGTTGTCGACCCTATTGTGGGGTAATGGCTGAACATCCACTTCTCTCTCGCCTCATTGTACGAATGAGCACCCAAATGATGATAATACTTCCTAGCTTTTGCACTCGAGCTACTTTTCTCACGACTTGTCTAAAACACACAATTATAAACAAAGGTTAGCTACGTACGGTGCTATACAATAATACTGGATCTAAGTTTATTAAATCTTAATAAAATATTCTTACAATAGCTT
Organism: Beta corolliflora; assembly: GCA_947648045.1. Classification (NCBI taxonomy): domain Eukaryota; kingdom Viridiplantae; phylum Streptophyta; class Magnoliopsida; order Caryophyllales; family Amaranthaceae; genus Beta; species Beta corolliflora. The sequence continues at coordinate 4,090,031 of CANSZD010002921.1, read as the reverse complement.
GTGGGGTTGTTTTCTTGGCAACAAATGCTTCCCACTCTTCAGGTTTGATAGTTTTCCATATTTGAAATGGTAATTTGGATGGTGCAGATGATGTTTCCGGTGAAGCCTCAGGATCGGCTTGTGTTTCTCCGCCGTAGATGTTCTTCTTCTTTGTACCTACTACTTTCCTCCGCTTAGTGATCCACCCAGACACTAACATAGCCTTGAAATCTCTGAATCTCTGGGCAACCGCGGATAGAAATACATTCTTCTTGACTTCATCATCTTCGATATTGAATTGATTCTACACAAAACGCAGTTCACAAATTAGTTTTCGCAAATGTTGTAATTTATATGCTATAAGTAATATTACACATATATTTAACTAAATAATTAAGAAACTAAACGTTATTGTACTTGAAGCTTACCATGGTATCTTCCCATAGACACCGCTTCAATCCCTCGGGCACCTCTTTCCATGAGTGCAAAATGGAGAGTTTATGCATGCAAATGCCAACTTGCATGCCATACTTTTGACGCCACTTTCCACAAGGTTGACCCATGTTATCGTACTCCAAAGTCATATTTGTGTGTTTCCCTAGTGACTTTGTAGGTCCCCTTCCTTTTCTCTTTTTCGTCGCCAATGACTTCCTAGGCATTTGTGCATTTATCTCTTCACGGCGAAATCGAGACAATTTACCCCGTTCCTTTCTCGCATCGAAAGACTCATCCTCGGTAGTGTGTTCAGCACCACTTGTGGTGTTATCCGTATGCACATCCGCCATCTCCCTGAAATTGTACAAATAATGCATTAATATAACAAAAAATTAAAATTAACATTGCCACTAAGGGGGGTGGGGTGTGGGGGAGGGGGTTACGTGTGCAAGGGGCGGCGGTGCGGGGAGGGAGGGGAGGGGAGGGGCAAAGCGGCAGGGCGGGGAGGGGGGAGGGAGGGGGGAGGGGCGTGCAGGGGAGGGGGGGAGGGGAGGGGCGTGCAGGGGGGGAGGGGAGGGGCAGCAGGGGGGAGGAGGGGGGGCGTGGGGGGGAGGGGAGGGGCGCAGGGGGGGGGGGGGGGGCGGTGGGGGGGGGAGGGGAGGGGGGTGCAAGTAGGGGGAGGGGTCAGGGCGGGGGGGGGAGGGGGGGCAGGCAGTGGGGGGGGGAGGGGAGGGGCAGCAGGGGGGAGGAGGAGAGGGGTTGTGCGGTGGGGGGGGAGGGGAGGGTTGTGCGGGGGGGGAGGGGAGGGCCGTGCAGTGGGGGGGGGCGGAGGTGCGGGGGGGGAGGGGAGGGCGGCGGGGGAGGGGAGGGGGTCGGTGGGGGGGGGGAGGGGAGGGAGGGGGTCGGGCAAGAGGGGGGGGGGGCAGTGCGGGGGGAGGGGCAGCAGGGGGGGAGGGGAGGGGGCCGTGCGGTGGGGGGGGAGGGGAGGGGAGGGGGTGTGCGGTGGGGGGGGGGGGGGGGGGCGTGCGGTGGGGGGGAGGGGAGGATTTGGAAGCGAAAAGGCTAAAATAGGCCTAAAATGCCCTTTTTGTTTCTAAAATTTAACCTACAACAATTGCAAACCTAAAAATCTACACAATAGTTACATTATACCTCATATAATCATGTTCAAAAAGAATTTGGGGTTAAATGACTCGATAAGTACGAATTGGACGCGAAAAGGCAAAATTTGGCCTAAAATGACCTTTTCGTTCCCGAAATGCAACCAAGAACAAATGCAAGCCTAAAAATCTACACAATAGTTACATTATATATCATATAATCATTTTCAAAAAGAATTTGGGGTTAAATGACTCGATAAGTACGATTTGGAAGCGAAAAGGCTAAAATAGGCCTAAAATGCCCTTTTCGTTCCCAAAATTCAACCTACAACAATTGCAAACCTAAAAATCTACACAATAGTTACATTATATCTCATATAATCATGTTCAAAAATAATTTGGGGTTAAATGACTCGATAAGTACGATTTGGAAGCGAAAAGGCTAAAATAGGCCTAAAATGCCCTTTTCGTTCCCAAAATTCAACCTACAACAATTGCAAACCTAAAAATCTACACAATAGTTACATTATACCTCATATAATCATGTTCAAAAGAATTTGGGGTTAAATGACTCGGTAAGTACGATTCGGAAGCGAAAAGGCTAAAATAGGCCTAAAATATACCCCATGCCCAGCCTCCCCCAGCCTCCCCCACCTCCTTTCCAAAGATCCCCCGCCCTCCCCCACCCCATGCCCAGCCTCCCCAGCCCTCCCCCACCCCATTCCCACCCTCCCCCACCCCATGCCCACCCTCCCCACCCATCCCCCACCCCCTTTCCAAAGATCCCCCGCCCTCCCCCACCCCATGCCCAGCCTCCCCAGCCTCTCCCCCACCCCCTTTCCAAAGATCCCCCGCCCTCCCCCACCCCATGCCCAAGACCCCCCACCACCTACCCACCCTCCACAAGCCCTCCCCCACCCCCTACAATCACATTTTACAACACAAAATAGAAGAGAAATTAAATAAAACAAAGAGGAGAGAGAGTGAGAGGGGAATTACCGACAATGCAGTAGTGGTGGTTGTGGTGGCGTCAAGGCGCGCTGAGAGAAGAGAAGAAGAAGGAGCTCAGGCAACGCTGAGAGAAGAGAAGAAGAAGTGTGCACCGGCAATGGGACGGCGCTCCGGCGATGTGTCGGTGCTCCGGTGATGGCCGTTAGGGCAGTGCGAGTTAGTGTGAGGGAGAGGAGTGAGTGTGCGAGTGATTGTGATGGAGAGGGGTGAGCTGAGTGTGCGAGGGAAATTAGTGAGTGAGTGCTACTGTGTGTTGCGCGCAAAACTGCAGGTTGAAATGGGCGGGATAGGAAGGGCTGCGCTTATCCTAGAAAACGCAGCCCTTCGTGTATGAAGGGCTGCGGTTTCTAGGCTAACCGCAGTCCTTCACATAAAGGGCTGCGGTTAGCCTTAAAACCGCAGCCCTTCATACTGCATGAAGGGCTGCGGTTTTAAGTCTAACCGCAGCCCTTCACAAAAAGGGCTGCGGTTTCCTTGGAAACCGCAGCCCTTCATACAAGAAGGGCTACGTTTTTAATAAAACGCAGCCCTTCTTGCGCAGCCCTTCCTTTTTTTACCCCTAGTGATACTTATATTATTAATAATTTTATCTTGCAAAATATAAATATGTGGGTATGACGCGGGTACGAAGCGGATGCGGTTACCGATGTGGGTGGTGGGGCGGGGATGAAGTGGGTACGACACGGGTACGAAGCGGGTGCGATTACCGATGCGGGTGGTGGGGCGGGGATGGGTTTGAATACGTACATGCTGGGGAGAGGATGGGTCTGGAATTTTCCCTCGCAATGGGTGGTGGGGCGGGGATGGGGATGAGAATTTTATGCGGGTGCGGGTGTGGAGGTACCATCCTCCGCACCCGCCTCGCCCAATTGCCATCCCTAGTTGTGATTTGCTACATCTATATTTTTCAGATCTTAATTATCATTGTATGTAACGTATGGCTTATTATTAATGATATATTTTCTTCCCGTAAAAAAAAAATTAGATGTGTTGGATTTGTCTTAATTTATATTTATAAAATATTAACTTTTTGTGATTTACACTAACTAATTCTTCCTCCGCTCCCATATAATTGCAGTTTCACGCTTGCCAATGCACACACACTATTAATATCTTTAGTTATGTTCTGGTAAACATTATAAAAATGAGATATTAATAAAGTACACATTGAGACAAATCCAACAAGATCCCACATGACTACATTTTTTCCTCACATATGAAGCACAAAAGCTAGTAAATGGGAGCGGAGGAAGAATTTAAGGATATTGATGGTCAAATTACGCATTGACAAGTGTGTAAATCAAAATATTGCAACCTTAAAAAATAGAGAAGTATTATTTAATCTATAATTTAAAATAGTAAGAGATAATTACATTTCAAAGTTGTATGTACCAATACCAATTCTGAATTAATTTCCTTTATCCAATTATCCTTGTTGGTAGAAAAAGTGCACATGACATCGGATCATAGAGTTTTTTTACATCATATTAATGAAAAGAATCAAAGATGGGAGTAAAATATGGTTCACTCTCCACTAACAATTTGCATATTCCCAACTTTTCTAAAACAAATATCCAGACCAATGAGAGTGATGACTGATGAGCGAGAGTGATGATTGATGAGCGAGAGTGAGAAAACAGAGGCCTAATGTACGTTCAATGAAAATTGGTAAAATTGGAATATTAAAAATTAATATAAAATCTTAACTTTTTTTTTTTTTTTTTTTTTTTTTGGGCCCCTTTCGAAACCCGTGGTAAGATTGAATTTCCTCCGAGCTGCCCGCACGCGCCACTCACCTGCAGGCCCAACAAGCCCCACACCCCCCCTCCCCCCAACAATATTGAAATTTTACTTCCACCAAGATTTGAACCTTGGTCTCCCATGTGGGAGATAGGAAGTCATACCATTGGACCCAAGGGTCCTTGGTATATAAAATCTTAACTTACATCTGACCTTATTCTCCTTTTTTTATATAGGTATGGGAAATAAAATAATATCAAAAAAATTGTTATTTTTAAATTGTTAATATAATGTTCATATGGGCTAGTACTCTTCCTATACACTTTTTTTTTTCTCTAAGTGAGAAACGCTACGTATATTTTAAGATATATTGTCATGGACAACTCTACTCACGTTATTGATATTTTTGTGCTAGCTTTTGGCAAAATCTAACATAAGGTGTGTCGAAAGTGTTATGACCTTAATGTAATTGCAAAAGAATATGTATACAAGTGTACATGTGTTACACTAGGAACTAGGAAACCGTCCCAAAAGTTAACCATGAATAGTTGAATAACCTCTCGTCCCAATTATTTAAGTTCCATCAAATGTCTGCAGTCAAACCTGGAGAGGGTATAAAGTGGAGCAACATCTAGTAATTAATTGATGTGGCAGCTAAACCTGATGTTTGCATATTGACACCTCTATGGAATGGGGAGGACAACAACTTGGCTAATTGAGACCTTGTTTCATACAGAGTGTACATCTAACTCTATATGCATGTTTTGTACGCTGAAATCGAACTGACTTTTTCACGATAAACCATAGTAGCGTTAGTAATACACGATAAGAAGCTCCAAATACAACAACTCTATACTGAAAATTAACTATAGGATGTGAAAGAGCCGGTTGATGTTCGGAATAATAGGTTACAACGTTCTCACCTAGAAAAAACACGGAACCTGGAGGCAAAACGACAAGTGTCCATAGACCCACATGAACCAACATATGTATTATAAGCAACAAGACAAACAATAAGTATCTATAGATAATAGATGCATACTGCATACATGCAACGTAGAATGACAACATCCGATGTTTCAGGCAAGTTTTGGGCGTTGTCAAATCCTGTAACACCCCGAAATTTCGCTCCTAATTATTTAAGTATATTTTCCCTTCTTTAATCTTTTCTGTTAAAATTAGTACATTTTTGCTCTAAAAAGTATTATATCGAGTATATTTTTCTACTTCATAAATACCATATTTATATATTTAATTTAATTTAGAAATCATATTTTTCTGTTAATTAAGTTGCGTGCTTTAGCTAATTAATTTATTTTATGAATATTTTAGCAAGTTTGGACCTTCATAACGACTTTTGAACATGGGGCTTGTGTTCTCAAATATTTTGGTTTCACACCTTTCTAAACGTCCTTACCAGTTAGAGAATTGATGTTTACTGATTCCTCAAATCAAAGACACTGTGCAAAATGTTTGGTCTCAACAATTAAGTGGTAATCCCAGCTATATTCTTTCTCTCAAACTCTCTAAAGCTAGAACATTGATTCAAAATTGGTGTTTGCATCATAAAAATCTAATGGGATTAATTAGAAGGATATTGTTTGCTCTTTAAACACCTTGGGTGATGTGAATAATCTTTCGCAAGCAAATCATTACATAAGCACCTCTCATGATTTATAATGGAGAAAGCTTATCTAGCTTATACTTATTGGCAACAACGAATGAAGGATATTTGGTTTCAAAAGCGAGACTCCAATGCAAAATTATGTTTTTCCAGAGTCAAGCTTCGACAAAGACAACACAATTCTCATGTTACAAAATGAAGAAGGTAAGTGGGTGGTTAAGCAAGATGAAATAATGTGTTTAATGGTGGATTTCCTGTCTGATTTATATAGACCATATTTGCCTTTTATGGAGCATCACCAGATTACTAATGCTTTAAATGAAATGGATTTTCCTAAGTTGAACATAGAGGAACTACATTTACTCAACTCTATTACCACTTCGGATGGAATCTATCAACATTTCTTTAATATAAAAGAAGGTACTTCTCCGAGGCCATATGGTATAACTGTGGAATTTTTCAAAACCAATTGGGATATTGTTGGTCACTCAGTGGTTCAAGGAATTCAGAATTTCTTCCAATCTGAAAAACTCTTAAAGCAGTAGAATCAAAGCTTACTTGTAATGATCCCTAAAATTTCAGCTCCTCAAACACCTCATCGTCTTCGTCCTATTGGAAAATGTAATACAGTTTATCAATGTGTGGCCAAGTGTATTGTCCAGTGACTCCGTTCCATCCTGCCTAGGATTGTTATAGATTTCCAGTTTGCTTTTGTTCCATGAAGACAAATAACTGATAATGTTCACTTAAGTCAGGTTCTTACCCATAAGGTGTCTTTGGTCTTTGACAACTAAGGGTTCTAGTTGCTATGCAGCTTTAAAGATGGATCCTAATCAGTAAAGCTTATGACAAACTCAACTGGAACTTCCTTTTCTATGTTCTTCAAGCTTATGGTTTTCCTTTACACTGGATTCACTTAATAGAACAATATGTTATGTCGGTCTCTTATAAAGTTTCATTGATGTTCATACCTATGATCCCTTCAAACCACAGAGAGGACTTCGACAGGGTGATCCCCTCTCTCCTTACCTAGTATGGATGTTTTCTCCATAATGTTATCTCTTGCTCAAGATTTAGATTTATTTCGAGGTATCAGGATTACAAGAAGAAGTCCTTCTATTACTCATCTTTTTTTTGCGGATGGTGTTATGGTTTACTTCAAAGCTACAGATAGGGCGGCACACAACAAATTAATCATGTTATTCAAAGGTTTAATAACCTTTCTGGCCAAGTAGTGAATTGCGCTAAGTCCTGCATTAAGTTTTCTCCAAGTACTTCCTTCTCAGATGAAAAACGCCATTATTCATTGTTTGCGGTTCAGTATTGTTGATAGCCTTCCTTCTCACATGGGAGCTCCTATTGATTTGCAAGGTACAAAGAAGCAGCATTTTAATTATTAATGAATAAAGTTAGTACCAGAATTCTTTCCTGGTCTTACATAAAACTTTCTTAATTTATGAATTTGATTCTCATTAATGCAATGATTGTTTCGATGCTCTCTCATGTTATCACTTGCTTTCAACTCCCTCAGTCTGTTACTACTAAAGTAGATTCTCTTATTACCCAATTCTAGTGGGCTGGTTTTCGTTCTAAAGGTAATCATTGGACGAAGGAAACTATTGTGGTTTTGGTATTAGATCTACAAAAGTCCTCAACACCGCATTTTTGATGAAGAAAGTCTGGTCTCTTTATAGACAACCGTCTGTGTTGTTTTCTCAGGTTTATAATTCTACTAAATCTTCCTCGCTTCAAACTGGAAAGCTTCCTACCTTTAAGGGTTTGTCTTCTTCATGGGGTTTTCCAAGCATTAAAAATGCCGAAGCTATTCTATTTGATCATTGCTCCTGGAAAGTGGGTAATGGTAAACAAATAAGGACCTTCATTTCTAAGTGGTTATTTACTAAAGTTCCGATGGCTAGAGCTAATGTTACTCCTAGTGTTATTCCACGTAGCTTTGTCCATCAGTTTATCTCGCCACTCCCTTATCCCCACTGGAATACTTCTTTGGTCAATCACATCTTTTGCTTTGACGATGCCCACTTGCCCAGTCCATTATGAGGTTATATACTGTTAAATCTGATTTTGATCAATCTGAGGTTATTATGAGAATGGAACTTCCTACTTTTGATCAATCTGATTTCTTAGCTTGGAATCACCACCATTCTAGGTTATATACTGTTAAATCTGGGTATGCTGCTTTACTCCTAAGCACTAATGTAGACACATAATCGTGTCTCCCCATTTAGTACCCTATGATGACCAATACCCTGCTCCAATTGGTCCAGATCGAGGAAAGAATAAAGAACGAGTCTAAAATAAAATTGTTGTAGCCTGAAATCTACGGTTCCTCTGATGACACTTGGGCTCATCTGAGCCGTACACATGTCCTCTGATAAATGGAAGAAAAAAGATCTACCCTTTGGGCTAGGCTCAGATTGTTTAAAAGGCTGCTTTTCTGGCCCAAAAGGAAGTCAGAGGACAGCCCTGTGAGGTGGCTGCATGAGAGTGGTTGGTAAACTCTCCCAAATCATGGCCTGCCACGTGTCATGATCTGATTCTTCAGCCAATCAGAAGCCACTATTCTAGGTCAGATTTTAAGGTTAGCTGTCATCTTGCTATCACTATAAATACCCCTGAAATCAGGAGAAAGATCATTCAATGCAAACAGTGCAAAGTTACTCTGTAAAACTACTCTCTCACTTTCTCTCTCTATCTCTACTTTCTCTTACAACTCCTGATATCTGACTTAAGCATCGGAGGGGGAACCACCACCCAAACCTCCAGGGTGGGTCCCTTTTTGCAGGTTCGGGAACGAAGCTCAGGCTTGGACTTGGTTGATTCAGACATTGTTGCACAAGTCTCCAAAGAAGAACCTCTAAGGGATACTAGTTTACTTGCTCGACAAGAAAGCACCATCTCTACACTTACTTGTTGGACAAGGGACAAAACATTTGGCGCCGTCTCGTGGGGGAGACGCAACGATGACCGATTGTCAATCGTCCAACCTTGCCAGAACCGAAGTCTTCGGGTTAATGTCGAAGACACGAAGAGAACACGAGAGACCGCCTCGGAGAAGGGATAGACCCCCGTCCATCGTCCAAGTTCTTGGACCAAGCCAAAGAACTTTGTCATTCAAGAGAATCTTGAACGTCCAAGTGATGCCGCCCATCTAGAGAACGCCTTGAATGATTTCCGGGCAAAGATGGTCATCGTCCGAGAACGCATCAAGAGCAATATGTTGTTTTTCCGCTTAACCCCGAGCCGCCGCTAACAATCCACCTCCCCCTAGGGGACGTTCCCAAGAAGATCGTCCGGGCCCTAGTCGACATTGTTCGTCGGGAACCCTCTAGGAGAACGGCAAGAGGAAAGCGGCCGAGGAGGATAATGATCGGCGAAGAAAGATGGACTGGAACTCGGTGGTAAGGACCCGGGACCATGTTCGTCCAAGCGGGCACCGAATGGAAACAGATGCCGAGAATATCTAGAAGCAAAGAGAGCCGCAAAGCAATACAACGATCGGCGACGGGTTCTACATCATACCCGAGAAACCCTCCTTTGAGGTTGTCGTCCGAGAGGGGAGGGACGAAGTTTAAGTCACTCTCTTGTTCATCCACGACAGGAGAAGACAATGGGCTCGGCCCATGGTCTATAGGCGTCCATTGCCTGCAAACACGTCGTCTGATCCGGTGTTAAAGGAATATCGTAAGGAGTACATACCCATGAGGGACAGATGGGAGCCCTCCAGATTAACTGGCCTACTCCATTCTCGGCCAGGATAATGGAGGCGCCCTCTTCCCAAAGGTTAAACTCCCTACTATAGAACCTTTTGATGGAACAACAGATCCCGATGATCACTTATCTGCTTACAAACATCAGATGTACGTCCAAGGAGTAGATGATGCTACCTGGTGTAAGAACTTCCCAAAGAACTCCGAAGGGAGTAGCTCGAAGTGGTTTAACAATCTTCCACCCAATTCAGTCAATAATTTCACGGAACTCAGTTTCTTATTCACTAGTCACTTTGTTGCCAACAAGCAAGAACAAAAAACAAGCATGCACCTAGGCAAGGTCGTCCAGGGACCTAAGGAGGCTCTTAGAAGTTTCGTTAAGAGATTCAACCTAGAAGCCCTTCAGATCCAAGATCTTAATGCTGGAGTGGCCTTTGACGCCTTCATTAGGGGTCTAAGGCCAGGGACCTTTAAGTTTGATCTTGTTAAAAAGAAAATCTCCACTCTTGCCGAAGCCTTAAGGGAAGCTGAAGCGTTTACTCACGCTATCGAAGTGTGTGCTGAGGCAAAGCATCCCGAGTCTAAGAAGCCTGAAGAGGTTGCTCAGCCAAAGAAGAGCAACCCCAAGAAGGCCGAGACTTGGGCTATAACCTCCACCACCACTTCGTCCAGAAGGAGCAAGAGAAAAGAGGTTGAGCCATCCTCATGCAATCCTATTGAATTTAACAAGGACCAATACTCCATTCTCATGGAGATTAAGGATCAATATGAGTTGAAGGCCCCAGCTGAGATGAAAACCCCTTATAGAAATAGGGATAAGAGCAAGTATTGCCACTTCCACAAGGATTGCGGTCACGAAACTAATGAATGTAAGCACCTCAAGAAGGCTTTGGAGGAGCTAGCTCGAAAGGGAAAGATGAACTCCTATATGCCTCAAGGGGGAAGGAAGTTTCAAAGGAAAGACAATTGGCAGACCAAGAAGAAGGAAAGTGAGAGCACGAGACGAGGATGTTGTTCTCGTAATTTACGGAGGGTTTCTTCTTTGGAGGACCAACCAATAGAGGACACAAAAACTACCTTAGGGAGCTTGGCCAAGTTTTGTTAGCTGATCAGACAAAGGCTGAGCCCTTCCCAAGGGTGGTAGTTAGTAAGCAAGATCGGGGCAGGTTGAGGACTCCGATCCCCATGATGACCCTTTGGTTGTAGAAATGAAAATAGAAAACTTGAGAGTAAGAAGAATTCTGATCGACACTGGAAGCTCGACGGATATCATCGGTCGATCGCTTGTCCGCATTAAAATTTGATGAGAAGAACTTGGTTCCCGTTCACCATCCCATCATAGGGTTTGGGGGAGGAGTCATCCACCCAATGGGAACTGTTACTTTGCCCGTTCGAGTGGGAGAAAAGGATGTCGCTAGAACTCTGTTTATCAAGTTCTTGGTAGTCTGAGATTTGACAGCCTACAATCTCATTCTTGGGCGACCAACTCTGAATCACGTCAAAGCCGTAATAGTTACTCACCTGATGTTGATGAAGTATGAGTGTGATGATGGCAAGATTGGCTCATTATATGGGGACCAGCAGGTGGCTAGGGAGTGTTATCTGACTACCCTCAAGCCGTCATCATGGAAGATATGCAATGAAGATCGACGCGGAGTTCTTTGGTGAAAGGAAAACGTCTGAAATAGAGAAAGATAAGACGAAGGTGGTTAGCGAGAGGAAAACGTCCGGGATAGTCAAGGACCACTTGGCCTCATTGAAGATGGCCATTGAGAGCCCTCAGACGCCTCTCGCTCCCTCAAGGAAAGCGTCTGAGCATCTTCCCAGCAAGAAGAGAAAATATGAAATCATCAAGGAAGAGCCTCCCTTGCCTGAAGAAGTGATGGCCATCATGGGACTAGCAATAGAGCGTCCAGAACCAGTCGAGGCCCCAGAAGACGTCTGTCTGGATGAGGCTCCCTTGAAAATGGGTTCTTCACTCTCTTTGGACTTGAGAAACCTCTTAATCAGCTTGCTGAAAGAATTTCAAGACGTGTTTACCTATTGTGTTGAAGAAATGCCTGGAATTGATCCAGAAGTAGCCGTCCATCGGCTAAATGTTGATCCAAAATTAAAGCCGGTCCGGTCGAAGAAAAGGCATTTGGGGCCTGGCTAGGAATCAAGCGGTCGACCGGGAAGTTCGAAGTTGTTGGAGTCAAAATTCATCAAAGCGACTTATTATCCAGAATGGATAGCAAATGTGGTCATGGTGCCCAAGCCCAATGGCACCTGGAGGATGTGTGTAGACTATACCGATCTCAACAAGGCTTGTCCCAAGGACAGTTTCCCGCTGCCGAAGTTGGATCGTCAAGTGGACTCCACAGCCGGCCACGCTTTACTAAGCTTCATGGACGCCTATTTAGGTTTCCATCAAATTCCCATGTGGCCAGAGGATCAGGACAAAACGTCCTTCATTACTGAAAAAGGACTATATGGCTGGTTGAGAATGCCATTTGGTCTGCGCAATGCTCCGGCCACATTCCAAAGATTGATCAATCTTGTTTTTCAGCCACAGGTTGGGAAGGAACATGGAAGCGTATATTGATGATATGATAGTCAAGAGCCGTCAAGAAGAAAGTCATGTGGGTGATTTGAGAGAAACCTTTGAAACTCTCGGGAAATACAAGTTAAAGCCGAATCCCAAAGAAATGTGTTTTTGGGGTTTTGTCAGGGAAGTTCCTAGGCTTCTTAGTAGACCAGAGGGGAATTGAAGCAAATCCCGAGAAGATACAAGCTATTTTAGACATGAAGTCTCCGTCAAAGGTAAAGGAAGTTCAGAGACTGACGGGTTGCTTGGCTGCCTTTGGACGTTTCTTGTCTAAGTCAGGCGACAAGTGCCATCACTTCTTCGCCACTATTAAGAAAAAAGCTAAGTTTGAGTGGACAAATGACGCGGAGCAAGTACTACAGCAGGTCAAGGACCACCTTCGGCAGCTGCCTAGGTTGGTCAGCCCGGCTGAGGGGGAGAAGCTGTTTGTATATTTGGCCGTGTCCACTCAAGCTGTGAGTGCTGTTCTGCTGGCTGAAAGAGAATCCGTCCAAGTCCCAATATATTTCGTGAGTCACGTACTCAAAGACGCGGAAAATAGGTACACTCCCGTTGAGAAGTTTGGCTTGGCCCTCGTCATGGCCAGCAGAAAGTTAAGGCCCTATTTCTTGGCGCACAGTATACTCGTCTATACTGATCAACCTTTGAAGCAAGTTCTGCAGAAGATGGAAGCCGCCGGGCGAATGCTAAAATGGGCAGTTGAGCTCAACATGTTTGATATATCATTTGAACCAAGGAAAGCCATTAAGGGGCAAGCCTTGGCAGATTTTATTGTTGAGCTTACTCGGCCCAATATAGAGCCAATATCAGATCCAGCTAAAGGAAGGAAGCATTGGACCCTCATGGTCGATGGGTCGTCCACAGTCAATGGATGTGGGGCAGGAATCATTTGTCAGTCTCCCAAAGGGGACAAGTTTGAATATGCATTAAGATTCCAATTCAAAGCGTCCAATAACGAAGCTGAATATGAAGCACTCTTAGCTGGAATCAAAATGTGCAAGGCGGCTGGAGCTGTAGAGATTGAGGCCAAATCGGACTCTCTCTTAGTCGTCAGTCAGGTCAATGGAGATTTTGAATGCAAAGAAGCATCAATGAGCAAATACATGCGACTGATCAAGGATGAGATTGAGCCATTAAAACGATTTGTTCTCGACCAAGTGCCAAGGTCGGAAAATCATCAAGCGTATGCTCTCTAAATTGGCCTCGGCTCGAAGGAGATGTGCCAAGAACAGTTTTTGGGAAGTCAAACCCAAAAAGAGCATTGACCAAGAGCAGATTATGTTTCTTAGCTGGGGAGCAGTCTGGATGGAGCCGATCATAGAATACAAGAAGACGAGGCGATTACCTTCTGACCCTGTAGAGGCCAAGTATGTGAAGGCTAGAGACAAGTGGTTTGAACTATGGGATGAGACCCTTTACAAGAAATCATTCAACCGTCCTCTCCTCAAGTGCATCACCAGAGAAGATGGCCTAGAGGTTTTGAAAGAACTCCATGAGGGAGCTTGTGCATCGCACATTGAGGGAAGAGCTTTAGGAGAAAAGGCTTTAAGGACGGGGTACTTCGGCGCGGCCTTAAAGGAGGATGCCCTCGTCTATGCAAAGAAGTGTGATAGTTGTCGAAGCATGGGAACCCGCATCGAAGCCGTCCAACTATCTAACTCCTATTTTGTTCCCCCGCCTTTTGCCAAATGGGGCATGGACATATTAGGACCTTTTCCTAGTGGCGTTGGGCAAAAGAAGTTTGTGATAGTTGCAGGTGGACTATTTTACTAAATGGATAGAAGGCTGAAGCCATGCGAGGAATAACCACCAACGACGTCAAGGGCTTCATCCGGAAAAACATTATAACTCGTTTTGGCATGCCTCGGTCCATCGTCTTCGATAATGGTCCACGGTTCGAAACGCCTAAGCCGAAAGATTGGTTGTCGAAAAGAGAAATCAAAGCTCACTTTGCGGCAGTCGTCCACCCACAAGCCAATGGGCAAGTCGAGTCCTTCAACAAGATTCTATCAAATGGAATCAAGAGGAAGCTGGAAAACGCCAAGGGACAATGGGTTGAAGAGCTGCAATTAGTGTTATGGTCCATTAGAACAACCGCTAAGAATTCAACAGGCGAGACGCCTTTCATGTTAGTCTATGGCACTGAAGCCGTCTTACCCATTGAGATTGATGAACCCACCCTGCGAGTCATGTTGTACACTGAAGATGCCAACTGGGCTGCATTACGCACGGCTTTGGACCAAGTACCAGAAGTCAGGGGCAATGCCTTACTGAGAATGCAATTGTACAAGTTGAGAATGGCTCGGGAGTTTAACAAAAGAGTTGTTAGACGACCACTCAAGGTGGGGGATCTTGTCCTAATAAAAATGGAGGCGGTTGGACGAGCTAAGGAGCTAGGGAAGCTAACACCAAACTGGGAAGGACCTTATCTGATTATCCAAGAGCTGCGCAGTGGGACTTTTCGTCTCCAAGATCTAGATGGACGACCTATACAGCGTACTTGGAATTCAGATAACTTAAAGAAGTACCACGTCTAACTCAAATCTTCGTCAGATACCTGTAGGGTAATTTGTAGTTACTCCAAAGTGCCACGGCACATGTTAGTAAGAAAAGAATTGTATACATGCATTTTGGCATTCAGTCAAGCAAAATCCATATAATACAATTCCTACTTTCTTATCTCTTTGTTTATTTTCACCAAGTTAATTCACTTTGGGGCATTAAATCAGTTACTCCTCTAAAAGTGATAATAACTTGGACAAAAATACAAACAATAATAGAATGTCATGATTACTCTTTTCTATGCCGAATACCACTCCTTCGAAGAGACCGGCCCAAGTATAACACATACAAGGCCGTCAAACTGGCAAAACCTCTAGTAAGAATAATGTCAAAGTCTCTGAGAAAAAGCTGGCCTGAAATAAGACCTTAGTAAAGGATACTTATCTTCAAAAGCACGGACAGCTAAGTAGTCCAGACCCTAGTAAGGGATCACTACTTAATGACGAGTGTTGCTTCCTCAAGGAAGCCGGCTAAAACATGCTTAGAACATGTATCTCAAGCTCGTCCATAAATTTCAACAGGCTTGGCCAAGGATAGCCGCTCTCCTTCTTGGACTTTGGCTCGCCCGTCATGAGCGGGTGAGCTAAGCCCAAGAAGGGGGGGATGATGGAGGCCTATAGGACGAGCTAAAGAGAAAAGGATGTCCAAAAACCAGGACGACCTAGGCAATAGATGCCCTTTGACGGTTTGATAAGTGCAGAACAAGTGTCAGTAGCTCGAGTAAAACGGCTAGAACATTGTTCGTCCAAAATTATATAGATTGTCAAAAGGCAGGACGAATTACAATAAATGGATAGTTTATGGGATGATTGGCAATCGTCCAAGGGGTAAAATTAGGTCTGCTAAACCTGTATTACCCGAATAGGGTTGACCGTCCAAAAAGTTCCGGACGAGCATGTTCCGGTACTTGGCAGCATTTTGCACAGATTTTCGATTGTCCAAAGGCAAGCAAGCTGCACTTTCTTAAAACATCGGCAAGGATGTTCAACGATCAGGACGAAGTTAACGTTATACTTGGTTAAATTGCAAATTGTTGAAAATGAGAGACCGGCAATTGGCAAAAAGTTCTTCATATATGTATCAATAAGCAAGGATTTATAATTTAAGACTACTGAAGGGCTAAGACTATAATGGCAGACAAGCCAAGAAACTTGGAAAAATAAACCTAGAACTAGGCCTCATCTTCAGCGCGAGTTTCTTGGTCGTCCTCAGGCTTCCCATCCTCGGCTTCGTCTTCAGGGTTCCCATTCGCAGCTGCAGCCTCGTCGTCGAAATCAAAAAATTCCGGAGGTTCCTCGGCGCACACCATAGCCCGATGGACACTCTGCTGATATTCCAGACGACGTACAAAACTTGAGACCTCATCAGCTTCGGCCAACATCTCGAAGGCCTTGACGGCCCAATCCTTACATGTTGAAACGACGTGAGCCAACCCTTCCTTGGCATCGTCGAAGGCCTTAGCCGCCGACCTTTCTAGACGGGCATTCTTCGCCCTTAGGAGAATGTTCTCCCTTCTTAGTTCTGCGGCAGCAATGAGAGCCACATCCCTCTCACCTTTCAGATCAGCAGAGACAGCATTAATAATCATCTTCAGACGGTCTAGCTCTTTGTACAGATCATTAATGGTAACAAGATAATTCTTGTTTTCTGACTCCAGAAGAGCTGATCTTTTCTCCAAAGCCTCCAGAGATTGACGATGGAGTGTATTAGCCATCTCAATGCCATGGATGGCCTTGTCGCCTGCCGTAGTAGCCATATGGACGAGCTGCTTATTCTCTTTCCTTAGCTCCCTCGCCCATTCTTCAGTCAGCATGCTGCGAGCAAAAAGCCGGGGCAATGAAAGCAAAACAAATCATTAGACGAGTTTCAAAAAGAAATAAATATACACAAGTACTAAACAAAAGCGGCAATAAGTTATACCTCAGCAGCCAGTTGAGACATATAGCCCACATGCCCGGCCGATGCTCCCCTTAATCCTTTGATATAGGATTCAGGGTAACACTTGAAGAGTTCCTGCTTAAGCCGTTCCTTTTCTGCCTTTGACATTTTGGCAAAAGCAGGAGAAGACTCCTCGTCCGAGTCTAAGGTGGGAGCAAGTGAAGGTATAGCTCGGCCTTTGCCCTTATCTGAAAGAGGGGGAGAGTCAGATATCTGGATGGGAAAGACGATGGCTTGTCTATTAGACGGACTCATAGACTGTCCGCCGACCCGCACCGTCCTAACTCTATTGGAGTAAAACGACTCACCAGACGAGATGGATGCCGTCCTTACAAAGAAGGGGCATCCGGGAGACCAGCCTTCGCTACTGAGCCGGGAAGCCTTGGATAGTTCTCGACAGCCGTCTCCTGCCCCGGCACCACCAAAGCCAAGGCTGACTCTGGTCTAACTTCGGTCGAGTCTGGTCTGACTTTGGCCGAGTCAGAAGGCAAAGCGTCCAGCTAACCAGCTAGGATAGGATTTTCTCCCACTCCTCCACTAGGAGCGGCAGTAGAAGGCCCCTCCTTCAGAGCTTTGTCTTTAGGGGGAAGCATGGTCTTCTCTTCCACTCCCACACTTGGAGTAGCCTTCTTTGTCTTCTTTCTTACAAAGCCCTTAGGCTTTTTGGCTTGAGGTTGGTCCGTGGCCGTTGTAGGCCTCTTCTTGGACGAAGAAGACTTCCCAGGAGGGAGTTTGTTGGTAGGAGCATTTTTCTACGAGAAACAATCAAGTTAAAATGACAGACGTCCACAGATCAAAATCTAAATCAAAGTGCAAGGCTTCAGACGAAAATCACCCAAAGAAGGAAGGCGCCTTAAAATGAACACCTCCTCTCCTAAGGGAATCTCGTCCGAGCAAAATTCTGAATACAGACGAAAGTGAGGAAAAGAAGGAAGCCGTCCCAAAATTGGACAGGCTAACATGTCCCCATCCAAGGATAGGAAATCAACTTTTCATCCAGCGTCAGAACTCAAAACCTCCTAGACGAGTATGGTCCCAAAAGTGAAGCCGTCCTAGCATGGACGCTCTCCTTTCTCGGGCTATCCTCGTCCAGGGATAGGTGCTATTACCGGGACGAGTCCAAATGGTACTCGTCCAAAGACTACAAAATCTCCCCGACGAGTATGGTCCCAAGAGTGAAGTCGTCCTAGCATGGACGCTCTCCTTTCTCGGACTATCCTCGTCCAGGGATAGATACTATTACCTGGACGAGTCCAAATGGTACTCGTCCAGAGACGGCAAAACCCCTCAGACGAGAATGGCCCCAAGAGGGTGACCGTCCTAGTATGGACGCTCTCCTTCTTCGGGTTATCTTCGTCCAGAGAAAGTTACGATTACTTGGACGAGTCCGAAGGATACTCGTCCAACGACTATAAAAATTTCAGACGAGAATTTCCCAAAGGTGAACGTCCATGCTTGGACGTTTTCCTTCTTGGAGTAATTCTCGTCCAAAGTTTGGATGCCAATTCCGGACGAGCCACAATGATCCTCGTAAAAAAATATATATATATATATATATATATAATAATAATAATTTT
The DNA here is from genome assembly GCA_947648045.1 of Beta corolliflora. Taxonomy (NCBI): domain Eukaryota; kingdom Viridiplantae; phylum Streptophyta; class Magnoliopsida; order Caryophyllales; family Amaranthaceae; genus Beta; species Beta corolliflora. The sequence goes on along the minus strand of CANSZD010002921.1, from coordinate 4,071,750 downwards.
TTTTGTATGATTTACCATTGTCTCAGCCCTCTTCTCGGCACTACTTTTGGCATATTCCTTCCAAAGATTGTCTGTGAATTTAGACATGCTTATGTCTCCCGTCTAAGAAGCCTTGAGACGCGTTCTGGCTGAGTCTGCAGCAAAGACGGAAAATTGGTTAGTCTAATGAGCTATGGACGAAGAGTTTTACTTGGGATTTGAATGGATACCTCTATCATCGGCTAACCGCAAGCCTGCGGCAACCAAGAAGTCGTCATTATAAAACATTTCCTTAAAGGGTATCCAGTTAGCTGGCCCTTTAAAGGATTTCTGGCCGGGCCTGGAGTACTTCTTTATTTTAAAGTACTCCACTACCTCCTCGTCATACTTATCCTCCGGCTCCGGCCAAGATCGCTTTCGTCCGAAGATTTGTGACGGCTCGGTTATGGAAACGATAACTCTCCGTGGCCGAGTCATTGGCCGCCCTTAGATATATAAAATCGGCCTTCCATTCATGCATCTTTGACGGTTTGCCCCAGGCTGTTAGAAAGCCAGGACGGTTGCAGATGCTGAGCCATGTTCCATCCACGGCACCAGGAATTTTGGCCGCGTAATGAATGTGGGTAAATGCTTGAAGAGAGAGAGCCAGGCCGCGCAACTCGCAGACGCCTATGAACGTCAAGACGTTGTGCCAGGCATTGGGAGCCAGTTGGTTGTGGCCGATGTTGTAATAACGAAGCACTTGCTCTATAAATTCATGAAGGGGGAATCTCAACCCCGCGTCCAGAGCCAGCTTGTAGACAGTAAAATGATTTTTGGGAGTGCTCAAAATAGTGGCCTCCTTATTAGGGATGACGAAGGAAAAGCCCGGCATGGGCATGAAGTTGGATAAATAGCTAGGGTCAGGCCCTATTTTCTCTAGCCATTTGCGATTGGCTAAAATAAATGCTGGGTCAGAGAGAGGACCTAATCGTTTTCTAATCTCAGACGAAGTAGTGGAGGCTTCGCCTGACTCATCGGCCGCCCCAGAATCCCTGCTGATATCGTCTTCGCCAGTTTCCTCCATCTCAGTGTCCCGTCCAGAAGGACTGGCTTCCGGGTTTATTTGGGACTCCTCAAAGCTGCGGCTTGGGGAAAGGGGGCCGCCTAAAGGCCCAGCACTTCGGAGCTCCCTCGTCTCATCTGGAACTCGTCCAGTAGATTCCTCCATATCTAAACTGTTTGACGGGATTATTACTCTTCGTCTTAGACGGGCCGTTTGCTTGACGCGCGCCAGATTACCCTGCACAGGTAAAGACTGGGTCGTCTGACTTTCTCGGTCAAAACTATGAAAAAATATGTACTCGGTCAGAAGAGGTCCAACTCTAGAATGTGCCGAAGAAGAAGTATCGGTTCTAGGGTCAAGACAAGCTCTTGGTCGGCTAGGATTGTTTGACGAAGAAGATTCCATTTTATTGCTTTTCAAAGAAAGAATAAAGAATAAAGAAGAAAGAAATGAACAATGAAACGATACCTGCTAAGAACGTCTGGACGATTCGGTGAAGAATGCTGAAGCTGGACGATCTCCCTCTCTCTCTAGAAAATTTGCAGAGCTTCACTCTCTAGAAAAATTCGTTCAAGGTGTGAAATGATCAAATGTTTTCACACCAAGTTTATTTATAGTGGAGTAAGAAACCTGTGGAGCCGGTCAAGAATGACCGAAGAAAGGGTCCAACGGTCGGTTATGACCGGTAAAACCCAGAAAAGGCGAGTCCTTTCATTCATTTCAAATAAGGCTACCTTGGGTAAAAGGGCCTTAACTGTCAGATGGGCCTAATGAAGCTACGTTGGGTAAAAGGGCCTTAACCGTCAGATGGGCCAACAGTGAAAACCCTTTTAGGGGCAAATGTTGTAGCCTGAAATCTACGGTTCCTCTGATGACACTTGGGCTCATCTGAGTCGTACACATGTCCTCTGATAAATGGAAGAAAAAAGATCAACCCTTTGGGCTAGGCTCAGATTGTTTAAAAGGCTGCTTTTCTGGCCCAAAAGGAAGTCAGAGGCCAGCCCTGTGAGGTGGCTGCATGAGAGTGGTTGGTAAACTCTCCCAAATCATGGTCTGCCACGTGTCATGATCTGATTCTTCAGCCAATCAGAAGCCACTATTCTAGGTCAGATTTTAAGGTTAGCTGTCATCTTGCTATCACTATAAATACCCCTGAAATCAGGAGAAAAATCATTCAATGCAAACAGTGCAAAGTTACTCTGTAAAACTACTCTCTCACTTTCTCTCTCTATCTCTACTTTCTCTTACAACTCCTGATATCTGACTTAAGCATCGGAGGGGGAACCACCACCCAAACCTCCAGGGTGGGTCCCTTTTTGCAGGTTCGGGAACGAAGCTCAGGCTTGGACTTGGTTGATTCAGACATTGTTGCACAAGTCTCCAAAGAAGAACCTCTACAGGGATACTTGGTTTTTTGGCCGACAAGAAAGACCATCTACGAACTTTTTGTTGGACGAGGACAAAACAAAAATGTTTTAAGCCCAAATCCATTTTCTAACTCATTTTATTAATCCATTTCTGAAAACCTTTTTATAACCAATTTTAATAAGCCAATTTCCTAAAACGTTTTAAAATAACTTTTTAAAAGCCCATCTTTGAAAACCTTTTAAAAATAGTTTTTATGAAAGCCCAATTTATAAAACCTCTTTTCTAGCCCAATTTAATTAATAGAATTAATTACATTGATTAGTTTTATTAATAAAAATATCTTTTACAAAAAATCATCTTTTTCCCAAGTGTTTTTAAATATCTCTTATCTAACTCTTTTCTAAAATCTTTTACAATAAAAATCTCTTATAGACCTACTAACTCTCGGAAACCTATTGCATCTCAACTACCTAAACCTACATTCACTATATAATACAACCATCTCACAAATTCACTCGACCAAGATCTCTCGACTAATCTCACCGTTTCACTCTCACAAAAAATCTCACAACTTCCTAACTAACAATATTCCACGGCACCCTCATATTCTCCACCACCTAATTCTCATGATCCTCTCATATTTTACCCATCATCCATTGAAAGCCACGGTCAACTCACAATAATAATCCTAATCTTTGTTAGTGCCACTTGATCACCAAAATTCAACAATCATCATCACCTTTGGCTTATTGTCCCCTGATGCTCCACAATATTGCACGGCCATATAACTAATCCTCACATCCCTCATCTCACACCTTCATCCTCCTTGCGCCACATCGTCGCCTGCTACCTGATCTCCCTAAACTCACCGAATCATCATCATCTAACAAACACACGACACATAACCCCCTGCTACACTAACATCACCTAAATACTTGCGCCCCATATACATACCACGCTAGATAAAACACAAATCTTTTTTAAAGACTTGTTCAATATTCAATTTTCCAAGATCCGTACAAATCAACGACCCCGGACGATGGTATAAATTCTGAGGGTCAACTAAATTAACTAACTTTATTTGCTTGCTTTATTTATTTTTATTATTTTCTTGAAGTTACTAACATTATATTCATAATGTAGGTTATTAATATATTCATGCGACTGTAAGTATTATACATATTATACTAACTTCATGCAGTATTTTATTTTCATATTTTTATTTCTTTTTATGAACATATTATTTTGTATGTGCCTGATTGCAATATTTATCACCTTGTATTTATTGTTAATCAAGACCTAAAGAACTGTTCTAACTAAATCAGATAATATAGACAACCTGCTAGGAACCCAGTAATCTGATTGTTAAATCACATGTCACTAAAAATTAGTTTTTTATGTGTTTCCTGAACCAACCTAGACTAAATATTTTTAGGGTGTATTAAAATGTTATATGATTATTCTTTTGCATAAAATCTGTAATGAATCGTTATTTAGTAGAGGCCAGCAATGGGCAATATGGTTCCTGACTATATTGTACCCTCACCCCCGAACTCACTTTTTGGTTCCTGACCATCTATGGAGTCATGACGGGGAAATCTACATTGGATAAGTTCCTAAGATGTCCCTTCCGTTTCAATCCAATTAGGTTTATGATTCTTCCTCTAAAGAATTGTTGGCGACTTCAAAACATATTTTTAATAAAACCTTAACAATTGGGTGGTCAAATAAACGCGCTCACACCGTGTGTAGGCATTAAAGGAATTAAAAAATCCACGCCTACAATTTGGCGACTTCACTGGGGAAGATTTTAAAAAAATTAATTTTTTTAAATGAGTGGGTGAAACTTGAAAAATATGATTCATTCTTATTTTTATGCCTTTGAATAATATACTGTTTTGCATGTGCATGGCTATTGTTCAGCCACCATAAGGACAATCTACATTGCCTCATTAGCACATGTTCTATGTGTGAGGTCACCCCCGGAGGGTTTGCGTTTTGTCCTTCCAAAAAGTTTCCTAAGCGATAGTGTTGGATCTTAGTCATAAGCAAACCTACCCAACCATGGCATTGTTCTCTTGTTCCTGACTTGAGACTGGAGTGCATCTTACACGTGGCCACCTCTTTAAGCAGGGGTACGAAGCGTGGATCAATCTCTTAGTCATGGACCCTTTTTAGCCTTAACCAAAACCTGACCATAGTTGAACGTAGAACTGGACTTTAGGTTGGGAACTTTGCATATTATCATACTACTTGTGCATATTTGTATGTACGTGCCATTAATTGTTTCGTATTATCGATTTTCGAGACAAAACTATTGAACGTAATCACGCGAAGAGAGAATTCCCTGCTGCCTTGTACTGCGCGCCACGCTTCAAACCTACACTCCGCGCAGCTAGGTTGCGTCCAACGCTTTTACCTCGAGCCCAGCGCAGAGCTTCGCGCGTGACGCAACGTCATCCACGCGTTGCGCGCAACATCCCCGTGTCCTACGCTATTTTCTGGCGTCCAGTGCAGCTATGTGCGTCTCACGCAATTACTTACCCAGATCTTATTTGTGCACTCCCTTTCCTTGAGCGCTTTGAATCTTTAGTTTATGTTCTTCGTCCACTTTTGGCGCCTCATTGTTACTCGTTGGTAATACTCGTTTGTGCAATCTTATATTTTTGCTAATCATAAGATAATTCATTAACCTTCATCCCATTTTTCCTTCAACAATCTATCTTAAAAAAAATATATCTCCATCTTTTTTTTTATTTAAAAAAGAAAATCCATCTAAAAAAAAATTTCAATCTCTTATCTCCTATCCTTTTTCGAAAAATTATCTCATTTTTTTAAAAGATACATATATCACCTATCTTCTTCGAAAATTATTCTCCTATCTTTTTCAAAATTTCATCCCATCTTCAATCTTCTATCTACTTCAAAAATTCTATCTCCACCTTTTTTTTTTCCTATCTCATATCTTTTTCAAAAATTCATCCTTTCATGTATATTATCCATCTTTTCATGTGTATATCAATTAGGATTTCTTTTTTTTAGTGTCCATCTCGTTGTAAAAGTCTCATCCGCTTAGGAATTCTAACTGCAATAGAAGTCCGTCTGATCCAAATGTCTAGATTCATCCGGTTTCGCTCCATTTAGAGTTCTTCACCTCATCTAACTCCATCCATGATAGGAGTCTTAACCCTGTCTAGATTCACCCATCTAAGAAGTCTAGGGTCGTTAGAATTTTTGCCATCTTAGAAGTCTATAGTCTATAGAAAATCCATGCATAGTAGGAGTCTCAAATCCATTAGAATTCCATCCATCTTAGGAGTCTAAATCCGTTAGAATTCCGTTCATCTTATGAGTCTCAAATCCATTAGAATTACATCCATCTTAGAAGTCTAAATCCGTTAGAATTCCGTCCATTATAGGAGTCTAGGTCCACTAGAGTTTCATCCATCTTAGGTGTCTAGGTCCACTAAAGTTCCATTCACTTTAGGAGTCTAGGTCCACCAGAGTTTCATGCACATTAGGAGTCTAGCATCCTTGAAAGTCCATCAAATCTAGAATTCTAACGTCCTTAGAAGTCTATCGAGTCTAAGATTCTGAAGTCAGTAGAATTTCATATCTATTAAGACTGCATGCATACTAGAATCCTTTTGCATTGCATAGTCCATCATTCATACACTCCATGCATAACTAGAGTTATTAGGCATTTAGGAGTCTCATTGCATCCATACTCTCCGATCCATTTCATTCCGTGCATTCCGCATTTAGCAGTCCCGAACTACAAGCGATCTGATTCCGTCTTTTGGGATATGTAGGCAGCCTTTACAGGTTCGAACGCATAGATTGAGTCATTCATACATGTATTGGGTATAGGTGCATAAAAAAAACAAAAACAAAAACATCATGCATATAAGATATTCAGATTCGTTGCTAGAAGCTCAACTTTTTAAAACAACATACATTCTCCCATTCCATTCCTTTCTCTCCATCATCACTCCATTTTTAACCTCCCGTTGGATGATTCATTACAGGAAATATACAATATGTCAAGCCCACCTCAAGAACAAGTTGATGAGTTAAAGGGGACACTCGTGGACCTTGTAGCACGTGTTGCCAGACTAGAGGCACAGTACAAGGCACCAGACAGTTTCATCGCAATCACGACTGACCGACAAAGGATCAATGAACTACATGACATCACACAACATAGTCCGCTGATAAACCCTTCCATAAAATCAATCCCTGAAAGTTTGTCTCGCTATTGAGAAGGCGAAAGAATTATTGATGATTCTCCTAAAGCCCAAGCACCTACTGAGATACATTCCAGACCTGCACCAACGCCTAGCAGAAAGCCTAAGGGGGAATTCATATCCTTACATATGAGCTATGGTTCTAAGTTCGAGTATCTTCATTTTAGAAAGTTGCTCTATCCTATAGGACCCACTCCAGATCCTAAGAAAAATAGAAAAGGGCCAGATTGGGATAAAAACGCCTATTGCAAATACCATAGAGGGAATGGACATAGAACTAACGATTGCTATAGATTAAAGCACCTCATTCACGACATGATAGAAGAGGGAAGACTTCCGATTCTCTCGAACGAGGTCCCAAATAGGATAGGGGTCGTTGACATGGGTACAAAGGATTGCTATCCGACCCAGACTACAAAGACGCAACATCAGTCCTAATAGCAAATATTCATTAAAACACTTGGACTCGCTTAGGTCCAATCGACGCGAAAAAAATACACTGCTTCTCTTTTCGTTTAGAAAGAGACCTCATGAAGATTGAAGCAACGAAGCTGTCTTGTCATGCGACGTAGGAGTCTAGACTTAGGATTTGATTTTCTGTTTCATCTCTCTTGTTTTTTTCAGTCTAATATAGGATTTTCCTTTTTATTGTATGTACTCATAATTTTCAATTAATAAATGAGTATTTCTTTCTAACCTCGCACTAATGAGCATCACTGAAAATCACGATTGTTGCCTTAAATGAAATAAATTTCTAATTCTCATGACTAGTCTAATAAAGGCAATGAACAATTGGCATAAAAGAGACATTCCTCCCTTCATTACAACTATTCCTCCATTTCAACCTAAATACATAACATCCCCCCCCTTCAACCTACCTCATGGAAAGTACATTGACAACAAATTCAATATAAAGGGCAAGTAAAGAAAAAGATCAACATCAAAAAAAAAAAAGGAGCAACAAGAAAAATCAAAGCAAAAATGACGAATAAAAAAAAGAAGCAAAAAATGATACAAAAAAGTGCAAAATATATAAAAAAAAAAAAAAAAGAAGTGTTGCAAATAAGCCCATCAATAGCTTTGTCAAAGGTATTTCTTTCAAAACCTTTAACCTTCAACCAAAACTTTAACCAATCGGCCCTGACCTCAACAACCAAAAATCTTTACAAGCCAAATCATATATCTGCCAAACCTTCCCTCAAGCAATCCATGTCGCATCCCGATAAGCCATAAAAGACAAACCAAAGCCCTCTAGGTCGAAAACCCATAAGGGCGACTTAGGCAAAAGTCGGGGCATCTTCTCATTCACTAGCCTGAACTACGAATGGTATGATTCTGCTAAAGATACGAAGGAAACCTCACCCTGAGGTCCGACCGCTTAAAACCAAACTAAACCAACATCATTATCCACCCTTGCCAAAGACCTCTTCCAATTCAATGCTTAATTCATTGCAAATGGCTCCAAAGCAAAATGCTCGGCCACCATTAAAATGCTAAGAGCTACGACTGGCTTGATTCCATCGTGGATACGTAGGCAACCTCTTTTGAGGCCCGACCATTTTAATGCAAAACATATTTTTTAAGGCTCACCTAGGCCCATGAGAAAAGCGCGATCGCTAAATCATGAATTTTCAATGCTCATCCCTACCTTTAGAACTAGACTGGGATTTAAACCTGCATCATTAGCTTACCTCATTGCGTGAGTCGGTTCATTATGACTCTGCCTTTTCTTATTCTAATCACTTCCTTTTTCTAAGCCGCATTGTCGCTTCTAAGTCATCCTTAGCATAACCTTTCAACACTCAGCGCTATGACCGCGCCTTATCCTTTGAGTGTTCCTTTCTTTGGTCTTTCTTGACTTTTTCACCTTAGGAACCCTATATGGAATCTTTGGTCGAAACTTCCGCTAAGCGTGATGAGATATCTTCAAAATCAAGCAATCAAGTTGGATGCTTCATCAACTCCATCTTGCTGGGGGCTTTATCACTGGTCCACCCAGAAAATCGTAGGCTCCAAGTCCAGACCTATTGAAGGACTTCATTACGAGTCCATATATGACATCTTGGGTTTTAAACCCGCACAAATGCAACATTGCACCTATTCACGGGCTCACTTAGGCCCTTGACATACAAACCTCGAAGCATATACAACTCAAGTGCTACAAAAGCTCGTTCTATAATGTATTCCAAATCGAACATATAATCTAGTGGTTGCATAGAAGATCATTAGGCTCCATGTGTACCCTGATCAGGATTTCATTACGAGTCCATACAAAAGGTTGTGGGCTCTAGACCCATACGAGATCCTAACTGTTTTATGGGCTCACTTAGGCCCGTAAAAACTACAACACATATCGCATCAAACATAACTTACATGGATCATCCTTAGGGGATTCCCCTTTCTTCTCTTTCGAAAACAGTTTTCTAAAACGAAAATTTGAGCTTCTAATGGAACAATCAAATCATCAAATCATATCATATGCATTAGTGTTATACCTCTGCATTAGTGTCTATCTCTACATTTGCAATACATATCTGCATCGTTCAAACATTGTGTCAAAGCATTGCATCCTTCGTCCTTAGCCATAGGATTCTAGCATCAATCGTCGAGTAATACATACACACACACGTATGCCCACACGATATCACCTTTAAGTCTAGAGTACTAGAGGTCACTCTTTATAGGTCAAGTCTTTTCCTATCCATACACTAGCACCCACATCACAGGAAACATGCATTGTTTGTCTGTATATCTGTGTATTCTTTGTATTTACAGGCACCCAACATTGAACAACTCTAAACGAGTTATATTCTGCCCAGGTCTGCGGACCATTACAATTTAACAACAGAAGCCAAGTGATATATACATGGTGCGTCCAGCACACCGACAACGCTGTGCCACACGTAGCAGACTGCGTCTCGCGCAACATCCCACGCCAAGCGCAGGCCTGTGCGTCTGGCGCACAACCCTTTACAGCGCGCTTGGGGGCTTCTTAGCCAAGTGGAGCCCACATGCTCAACTCCTTATGAATTCAAATGTTCATTACGACATCGCACGCAACAAACTGCGTCCAGCGCAGCATCCCACGCCAAGTGCAGGCATGTGCGTCTGACGCACAATCCTATACAACACGCTTGGGGGCTTCTTAGCCAAGGGGGGCCCACACTCTAAACTTCAAATGAATTCGCATGTTCGTTACGACATTGCGCGCGACAAACTAACGGATTTTCAAATCCACAACAAAAATACAATTTCGCCATTCCTCCAACATGATACACTGTACACAAATCTTGCTCGAGAGACAACAAGTACTCAGGAGTATTAACAGCGGAAAACACACCGTTAGGTTCACGGACCATCATCACAACACCTTACCCAGGAGCGGGACCATTAATAGCTCTATCCCGTCGTGATCCGGACCATTAATAGCTCTACAAATTATCTATCCCGTCATGAGCCGGACCACTAATAGCTCTATCCCGTCATGAGCCGGACCATTAATAGCTCTATCCCGTCGTGAGCCGGACCATTAATAGATCTACAAATTATCTATCCCGTCATGAGCCGGACCATTAATAGCTCTATCCCGTCATGAGCCGGACCATTAATAGCTCTATCCCGTCGTGAGCCGGACCATTAATAGATCTACAAATTATCTATCCCGTCATGAGCCGGACCATTAATAGCTCTATCCCGTCATGAGCCGGACCATTAATAGCTCTATCCCGTCGTGAGCCGGACCATTAATAGCTCTACAAATTATCTATACCGTCATGAGCCGGATCATTAATAGCTCTATCCCGTCATGAGCCGGACCATTAATAGCTCTATCCCGTCGTGAGCCGGACCATTAATAGCTCTACAAATTATCTATCCCGTCATGAGCCGGACCATTAATAGCTCTATCCCGTCATGAGCCGGACCATTAATAGATTTATCCCGTCGTGAGCCGGACCATTAATAGCTCCACAAATTATCTATCCCGTCATGAGCTGGACCATTAATAGCTCTATCCCGTCGTGAGCCGGACCATTAATAGCTCTATCCCGTCGTGAGCCGGACCATTAATAGCTCCACAAATTATCTATCCCGTCATGAGCCGGACCATTAATAGCTCTATCCCGTCATGAGCCGGACCATTAATAGCTCTATCCCATCGTGAGCCGGACCATTAATAGCTCTACACATCATCAACACCCTGGAGCGGGACTATAATAGCTCTACACGTCATCAACACCCTGGAGCGGGACCATAATAGCTCATGATTTCTCTTCACCTATATCATTTCATTTTTGCAAATTTACATTTATTTTACAAATTTGTTCATATATGTCTGTTCCTGAAACTTTTGCTTGTTTTGCAGGTACTGGCGTAAAAGAGTGATTTTGGATTGCAGAGCATCTAGAATCAGTCTCCGTTCCGACACGTATACTTTGACTAAAAGAGTGATTTTGGATTGCAGAGCATCTAGAATCAGTCTCCGTCCCGACACGTATACTTTGACTTTCGGTTTTACAAACCTCAGTCAAAGTGGGGGCTTCTATAGACACATAATCGTGTCTCCCCATTTAGTACCCTATGATGACCAATACCTTGCTCCAATTGGTCCGGATCGAGGGAAAAATAAAGAACGAGTCTAAAATAAAATATTTTAAGCCAAAATCCATTTTCTAACTCATTTTATTAATCCATTTCTGAAAACTTTTTTATAACCAATTTAAATAAGCCCATTTCCTAAAACGTTTTAAAATAACTTTTTAAAAGCCCATCTTTGAAAACCTTTTAAAAATAGTTTTTATGAAAGCCCAATTTATAAAACCTTTTTTCTAGCCCAATTTAATTAATAGAATTAATTAATTACATTGATTAGTTTTATTAATAAAAATATCTTTTACAAAAAATCATCTTTTTCCCAAGTGTTTTTAAATATCTCTTATCTAACTCTTTTCTAAAATCTTTTACAATAAAAATCTCTTATAGACCTACTAACTCTCGAAAACCTATTGCATCTCAACTACCTAAAGCTACCTTCACTATATAATACAACCATCTCACAAATTCACTCGACCAAGATCTCTCGACTAATCTCACCGTTTCACTCTCACAAAAAATCTCACAACTTCCTAACTAACAATATTCCACGGCACCCTCATATTCTCCACCGCCTAATTCTCATGATCCTCTCACTTATTTTACCCATCATCCATTGAAAGCCACGGTCAACTCACAATAATAATCCTAATCTTTGTTAGGGTGCGTTCTCTTCACCTTAAAAAATTAAGTTTCAGGTCCAATAAGTTCAGTTCAGTTCAGATAAGTTCAGTTCAGTTCAGATAAGTTTCAATCAGGTCCAATCAGGGCAATAAGTTCCAATCAGGTCTAATAAGGTCCAATAAGTTCCATTCAGGTGCAATAAGTTCCAATCAGGTCTAATAAGGTCCAATAAGTTCTAATCAGGTGCAATAAGTTTCAATCAGGTCCAATAAGTTCCAATAAGGTTCAAATAGTCAATGATCAATAAATATTTGTATTATTGTCCATTATTTTATTATTCATATCACTATTAGCTGATTATGTTATTATTAGAATTTTAATTAAAGTACCACAATGATTATTTCGTATTATACTTGTATTATTGTTTATTATTTTATTATTCATATTACTATTAGCTGATTATATTATTATTAAAAAATATTATAATCATGGTTAAATAAGGTTAATAATAATAATCATCATAATTACAATATTTTGCAATTCGTCTTTAAATAGCTAGAGATAACATGTTTTCGTTACTAATAACGATGAAAGATATAAATGTTATCAATTGATTGCTTCATTATCATCACCGAAGTATCTTTCTTCATCGGAGTATCTTTCTTAATCTTCTACATCATCCTCTTCAATTAATACGTTTTCTTCACCAACATCCAACCATATTTCATCTGCAATTTTTGCCCGAGTAATCTCCATATTCTTTGTTCTCGTCTTGTCAGTCAAATTTAAATCAGCTCTTGGTTCCATGGTTTCAACTACTTGCGAAATTGGAATCCCTAAATCATGTAAACGAATAAAATTATGTAGCGTACATGTTGCCACGATGATAGCCAACTGGTAAGCATCATCCATCTTCGGCATCATTCTTAGAATCTTCCATCTATTTTTTAGTACACCAAAAATTCTTTCAACAGTACCACGTAATGAAGAATGTCGATAATTAAAATGCTCTAACTTTCCCTTTGGTGGAGGACCATTTTTAAATTCAGGAGTATGAACTCTCAAACCTTTCTCTTGATATGGACTCAAATACCCAGTAGAATTTGAATATCCGGAGTCAACCAAATAATATTTTCCTGTTAGTGCAAAAAAAAAAACTTAATTTATAATCATAGTTAAATAATGCTTCAAATAGTTGATAACAAGAATATGATACCTGGAGGTGGGTGGTGAAATCCCATATTAGGATCGCTTAAACAATGCCTCAAAACCGCCGTGTCATGTGCACTTTCTTCGAATCCGACACAAACGTACATGAAAAGCATATCAAAAGAACAAGAAGCTAACACATTCCACGTTTTGTTTCCTTTACGACCTCTAAATGGTTGTGCAGCTTTGTCTCCCACTATTGCATCTATGTGGGTGCCATCTAGAGCACCAATACAATCCTACGTAGAAACATTAATCATAAAGAAATGGCAATTATCTTAATAACAATATTGAAAAAGTTAAGGGAAGTGATTATTACCTTAAAGAAAGGCCAATACTTGTCATTGTTGGCAATTTTTGTTGGAACTTCATTTAAACTTTGATATGGCCGAATGATATCTTTTGACAATGCAACTAAGGCTTGCAATACCCTTCTATTATAGTTACAAATAGTTGATATTGAGTGTTGAAATCTATCAGCTGCATCACGATATGAATCGGCTTTTGCCAGGATATACAAACATATGCCAACTTGCTCCGCAACAAATACAAACCTTCCATCTGAGATTAGTTGTTTTTCCATGAGCACATTCACAAGGTTGATGAAAATATGTTTTTCTACTCTTAGTTGTTCCTTGCATAATTGTGGATGACCATTCAATAATCTATGGATCCAATGAGAACCAGATTCACCTCCAACATGCATAATTTTTTTGTCTAATAAGGGCAAATAAGTTCCAATTAGGTCCAATAAGGTCTAATAAGTTTCAATCAGGGCCAATAAGGTCTAATAAGTTCCAATCAGGTCAATAAGTTTCAATCAGGTCCAATAAGTTCCAATCAGGTTCAATCAGGTCCAATAAGTTGAATCAGGTCCAATCAGGTTTAATAAGTTCCAATCAGTTCAGTTCAGGTCCAATAAGTTCAGTTCAGATAAGTTCAGTTCAGTTCAGGTCCAATAAGTTGAAGAGAACGCACTTAGTGCCACTTGATCACCAAAATTCAACAATCATCATCACCTTTGGCTTATTGTCCCCTGATGCTCCACAATATTGCACGGCCATATAACTAATCCTCACATCCCTCATCTCACACCTTCATCCTCCATGCGCCACATCGTCGCCTACTCCCTGATCTCCCTAAACTCACCGAATCATCATCATCTAACAAACACACGACACATAACCCCCTGCTACACTAACATCACCTAAATACTTGCGCCCCATATACATACCACGCTAGATAAAACACAAATCTTTTTTAACGACTCGTTTAATATTTAATTTTCCAAGATCCGTATAAATCAACGACCCCGGACGGTGGTATAAATTCTGAGGGTCAACTAAATTAACTAACTTTATTTGCTTTATTTATTTATTTTTATTATTTTCTTGAAGTTACTAACATTCTATTCATGATGTAGGTTATTAATATATTCATGCGACTGTAAGTATTGTACATATTATACTAACTTCCTGCAGTATTTTATTTTCATATTTTTATTTCTTTTTATGAACATATTATTTTGTATGTGCCTGATTGCAATATTTATCACCTTGTATTTATTGTTAATCAAGACCTAAAGAACTGTTCTAACTAAATCATATAATATGGACAACCTGCTAGGAACCCAGTAATCTGATTGTTAAATCACATGTCACTAAAAATTATTTTTTTTATGTGTTTCCTGAACCAACTTAGACTAAATATTTTTAGGGTGTATTAAAACGTTATATGATTATTCTTTTGCATAAAATCTGTAATGAATCGTTATTTAGTAGAGGCCAGCAATGGGCAATATGGTTCCTGACTATATTGTACCCTCACCCCCGAACTCACTTTTTGGTTCCTGACCATCTATGGAGTCATGACGGGGAAATCTACATTGGATAAGTCCCTATGATGTCCCTTCCGTTTCAATCCAATTAGGTTTGTGATTCTTCCTCTAAAGAATTGTTGGCGACTTCAAAACATATTTTTAATAAAACCTTAACAATTGGGTGGTCAAATAAACGCAATCACACCGTGTGTAGGCATTAAAGGAATGAAAAAATCCACGCCTACAACTAATAATTGTTTAGTCCCGATAATACTGATTTTTCAAGAAAATCTGGCATCTACATATTCAACCAAAATGGAAGATCTTTCTATGGAAATGTGGTTGTCTTCCACAAAAAGATCAATCTGGCCACAAGAGGTATTGTGTCTAATTATTTATGCCCTTTTTGTCTCCAAGAGAATGAGGACATAAATCATTTTTTTCGCTTTTATCCTGTTATTCAAGATATCTTGGGAGTAATGGACAGCTTCATGTTAATTCAAACCTTAATGAATCCATGGATTGTCAACAATGGATTCTTTCTTATTAATACTCTTTCAAGTCAGGATGGTCTTTGTAGTCGCAACTTAATCATCTTTATTGCTACTCTCTAGGGTATTTGGTTAATTAGAAATCATCATGTTTTTCGAGGAAATAGTAATTCAAAGGTGCAAATCATGGTCTCTATTGTTGTGGCTCTTGCTCTACATGAGGAATTTGTCTCTGCCTTGCCTGATCTTAGATTCCTTCACCCTCCGGAACTTTCTCTGCAGCAACCTCCAGGATGTCTCATGGTGGAAATTGGTAAGCAAAGTACATGAATATTTTCTCATACGTTACAATGTGATGGTTCTTGGGATAAACATACACATCGAGCTGGAATTGCGTGGTGGCTTTCAAAAGATTTGCATGTCCTTTCTGCAGGTCTCCATCTTTCTACGCAATCTGCTCTTCAGGAGAAAGTGTTAGCTTGATTTCATGGTCATAAATGGGTCTATGCCAAGAATATTTATACCATCCAGATTTATACTAATTCCTTCTCTCTGGTAAACCTTTTAAAGGTTTCGAGCTCTCCTCCTCTCTCATTATCATGGACAATAAAGGATACACTTCATCTTGGAGCTAGATTCCATAGATGTCTTATTTGCAAGGTATCTCGGACACAGGTGAATGAAGCTCATGAATTGGCCAATCTTCACCGACTTTATGCCCCTCCCCTTAGTTAATTTCTTTTAGTTTGTATTAGTCTAGATGTAGCCTTTGTAAAAAAAAATCTAATGATGGAGGCTAAATGAAAAGCTTTTGAACCTCTTATACACCCCTTGTAACTCCCCCACTTTAACGCCACACAAATCCTATTGTTAGGCCCTTTTTTGTAACCCCTATTATAATCATGGAGAGCTTATTTTTCTATCAAAAACTGTCATCTTCCCCTTCATATTTTCGGCCCCTATGTGTATTTCAAAGATAGGAAAATTCTTCCATTGTTACTCCACAAAAATTCAGATTATAAACATCACTTTGCAACTCATAATTTCACCATTGTCCTCATCATTTTGGCTTACTAAAATCTAGATATCAATCGTATAAAGTAGAGGCCAATAAATAGGCGAATGTGATTCTAGATCATGTTCATACCCTCACCCCTGAAACTCGATCTTTGGTTCATTGACCAATTATGAACTCGTGACAGGGAAATCCACACCGGATAAGTCCCTAATATGTCCCTATGGTTTCTCAAAATCCAATTAGTTTTATGCGTCTTCCTTTAAAGACTTGTTGGTGACTTATTTATTTTAAAATATTTTCAAAACAAAAACCTTTACAATGAAGTAGTCAATACGCGCTCATCCCGCGTAGGCAATAAAAAAAAACACCTGCACTTGGGAATTCAGAATGTTCATGTTTTTTTAATAAAGCCCTTCTAGTAAAACAAGCTGTACGAACACAGAAATAAGGATTTGCTGGTTTCGAGGACTTTTTGGTCGAAGTATAAAGGTTCACCACTGTCTATGGTGTTCAAGGGAAAAACCTGTGGAAGCCATCTTGGGGTTTCAGAGGCCTTTGTCGATCTTTATGATTGCCAAGGTGGGTTTCATAGAATGATAGGCAATGGTGAAACAACAGATGTCTTCCAAGACAAATGGATTCAAGGTAGGCCGATTAAGTTGCAGCGAGGTGTATTTATAACTGATGTGGGGGTGAGCAAGGTTGAGGATCTTATGATATCACGTCACAAGAAATGGAATGCCACAATGATACGGAGGTTGTTCTCTAAGGAATCTGCATTTAGGATTCTAGTCACCTATATCCCACAGGGAGATGTTGAGGATTGCTATTGTTGGAGGCGTTCTGCAACAGGCGAGGTAAGTACAAAAGATGTCAATTCTTTATTGTCTAAGGAGCATGGGTCTCTAATTTCTAATCCAAGTGAGAGGAAATTCTAAAATAAGCTATGGGCAATGATATTTGCCCGAAGTGGAAAATATTTGTCTGGAGATTAATGCACAAAGCTTTGGATGTCAACTCAAATTTGCGGAAAATAAATATTCAGATAAGCCGCTATTGTTGTTTGTGTGAAAGGAAAGAGGAAAATGAGAATAATTTGTTTAGGGATTGTGAATTTTCTTCTCGAATCTAACGTTGTTATGTACTTGGGGATTACAGTGAAAGGGTCTGAAATAATACAATTGTGAATTGGATTATGTATTTCCTTCGACTATTTTTGAAGGAGGATGGTCCAAATAGTCCTAGGAGAATAATTTTTGTTATCATTCTTTGGGTCTTATGGCTACATAGGAATAATGTTATTTACCGAGAAGGTAGCCCGGAACCTGTGGAAGTGGTAGGATGGGTGAATGGTTGACAAATGAGGAGGAAAACAAATGTTCCATCAAGAAAAACCTTTTATCTAATTCAGCAAATATGAAATATTAATTCAATGCTGGACCTCTCTTATATTCATGGACAACTGAGTGATGATGTGTGCGAGATAGTGGTGGATTGTGCTTAGAAGATTAATAAGGCTGGACATGTTGTGGCGGGTATCAGGTGGGTGGGATTCATGAGGGGGTCAAAAGATCTTTGAAGGTAATGCATTAGTTTTTGCTATTTCGGCTCTTCAAGCGGAAGACTATGCGATATTGAGAGGCTTGATTGAGGCTCGAGATAAGAATTATGCGAGTTTCTTAATTCAATCTGATTCTCTAAAACAGGTCAAGCGAAGCTCTCAAGAAAAGGGTACTTTTCATTTGAAGTTGTTGGCATCCTCTATGACGTTCGTGCAATTTGCAATAGGTTCTTGAATTATGGGTTTACTAAAGTAGATAGGAGTCTTGTACTTGTTGGTTGTTGCTCATGTCCTAGCAGTCAGGCAAGACAAGGTAAGTTGGTTTAGGTCTTTTAGCGTGTTGTTGGTTGTTTCGTTGTGTTTTTTTAAAGTTGCTTGTACTTGCTGTAAAAAAATTGCAATACAATAGCAAATTAACAATAGCTTTGCTTAATTGGGAATCTTGTATGTCACAACATTTAATTATCATATTTTTATTCAACAAAAATTCAAATTTGACAAAAATAAATCTGAGATTTCACCAGATATCCCCGAGTTTTTAAAAAATTCACCAGATACCCTCGCACTTTTCAAAATTCACCAAATACCCCTCTGTTTTATGCTAATGCATCAAAATGCCCTTTATGATTAACTACAGTTAACTCCGTTAGTCATTAACCCTTAATTCCTTTATTAAACCCTGATTAACCTTAATTAATCTCCACTAAAAAAACCTAATTAATCCCTATAATCTCTTTCCCTCCACCTAGCATCCCTCCACCTGGCATCCCTCCCTTCCCTCCGACCCACCAACCTTCAATCTCTCCGACCACCCCTCCACTAAAACTCCCTTCCCTCCACTAAACTCTCTCCGAGCATCACCCATGATACTTTCTTTTCATTGACTTTCTTCTTCTCATCCCGCTCTTTCCACTCTCCTACGTCCCCCGGTGGTCAGAACCCAGAACAGGAGGAGAGTGAGAGAGGAAGTAGAAATCCTTAAACCCTAGAATGGAATTCCAGCAAGTTGATTGGGCGGTGCTACTGCGACCTGACCCAACACCCTTCTAGACACTCATCTCTCCCTACCTTCCCCTTCGCTCGCGGCTGCGTTGTCTCCCTCCTCTATTAGTGTTGTCCTTCTAATTGTGGCGATGTCATTGCTTGCGGGCGCTGCAACTGGTGGTCGCGTGGTGTCCTATCCCCGGTGTTGTTGTTGTGGTTCTCCTCCCTCCCCTGCTCGTGTCTTCCCCCTTCTCTGTTGCGCCGCTAATACTCGTGTTTGTTGCGCGGTGGTGCTGACGTTCGGCGCCTTGTGTTATTAATCTTTGCAAAGCATTCGATCCCAATTCACTCACCCTTACACTCACTCATCTTCTTCGACTCTCCTTTCACCGTGAAGCATAGAGATAGAGAAAGGAGAAGGGAATAACAAAGGTTTTTGGGTGGTGGGGAGGTGGGTGCAGGGAAATGTGAAGAAGGAGATGGAGGCGGTGGAGGTGTTAAATATGGTGGAAGGAGTTAGGGTGGTTGGTGGGATGGTTGTCGAGGGAGGTGAATGAGGGTTACTAGTTAGGGTTATTAGGTTATTTAGTTAGGAGTATTAGTTTAATTAAAGTTTATGGGTTAATTAAGGACTAATGACTAATAGAGTTAACACCATGAAACTGATGAGTATTTGGTTAATTTTGAATAGTTGGTGGGTAGCTGGTGAAAATAAATTATATACCAGTCAATTGAACTAGTGGAATCATCCGAATGGAGTCGTTGATGATCCACTAAACCCCCCAGACCCCAGTATCCACCAAATCATAAAAATGGCCGGAAAGTGGTTACCACGAGCTGAACTGACGACAAGCGGACGACCCGTACTTTCCTCAGGCGAAGTGGAATGCTTCCTTCTCTCCGCCGTCGACATCCAACCCGACGTTGACCCATCTCTCTCCTCTTACATCTCCGGCCTTCTCACTCTCACTACCCACCGACTCATCTGGATCTCCTCAAACGACGCCGTTTCCATCCCCCTTTCCCAACTCACCCACATCTTCCCCCCGAAAAAATCCCTCAAATCCATGCTCTCCATTTCCAGCCCTAGGGTTAAGCTTCAGCTTTCTCTCTCCTCACTGGGCCCCAGCCCCACTGTGGTGACCCTGGTGATGCGAGGGAAGTCTGATAATCATGACTTGTTCTATGAGAAGCTTTGGGAGGCGTGGAGGGGGAGAGGCTGGGAGAATTCAGGTGGTAAGCCCACGGAGGCGGAAGCAGAATCCGAAGCCAGTAGCATAGCGATTAAGGTACCGGTTGTCGGGTTGTCCGGGATATTGAGGAAAGAACAGGAGATGTGGGAGACTACTGATAAGACCTTGCAAGATGCTTTCCAAGACTTGAATGCTCTCATGGTAATTTCTTTGTCCATCCTTATGTTGTTGTGTAATGCTTTGTGTTTTGACTTTCACGCTTGCTAAAACATAAGTTTACCCTCTATTGAATTAGTAATGATTATTTTCAAAATATACATTGACACTAATCCAAGAGCGTATTACTTGATAATGTTGGTGTTATTTACTTCCTGTGTTCACTTTTACTTGTAACATGGGGTGAGGCACAAGAACCAAGGAGAGGGGAGATGGAGAGAAATAAAATATGAGACCCGTGTGATGAGGAAAGAGAGAGTGAACTCAATGCCAAAAGTAGTAGCGTTGGAAGTAATTTGATATAGTGTTGCAACTTGCAAGTAAAAGTGAACAGAGGAAGTATATATGAGCAAAAAAAGTACCCTCAAAATTAGTATATAAATGGTGTAAAACTTGAAGTGTTGCAATTTTAAAATGACTGATGGAGTACTAGGAAGTGATTCAGCATTTTAGGACTTACACTAATGGCAATATCTACCTTCCGAAACAACTGAAAGATAATTCTTAAGATCATGTAGTCTTTGATTGGAGAAGAATTTAGAGCAAAGGTGTTTGAATTTTGTTGCATAGGATTTTCTGAGTTCCTAGCTTGGGGGTGCAACCAAGAAGTAAGAAGGGTTTCTAAACTGGGTTGTTCTGTACTTCACTGATGTCCTGATACAGTTAGACTGGTTGACGTATATTTCTTGTTCTTGTGTTTTGCAGAGTAAAGCGAGGGAGATGGTGATGTTGGCAGAGAAGATGAGGCAAAAGCTTTTGGCAGCACCAAATAGTCACTCGAGTGTTGCAAGTGATGAGGAGATGGGGTCTAAAGAAGAGATGCAAGATTGGTTGCTCAGTGTTGGTATCATATCTCCAGTTACAAAAGAATCTGCGGGTGCCTTATATCATCAGCAGTTGTCTCGTCAGGTTGTCATCTTTTGAATTGCAAGTAATTTCATAAAAAGCTGTTAGTTTGACATAATAACATAGTTTGGCTACCCCTATGCATCAATTGTATTTTCTGTATACTCGTAACATTTTCTCTTATATTGATAGAGTTCTGGTGCTTACAAATGTTCTTGGTTGACAAACTTTGCAACGGTAAAATCGTAAACTTGAAGGTGGCTAGAATTGTTTTTAAAATAAAGCATGTAACATTCGATGAGGCATGGCATCTAGATTGCACAAATGTAGCAAGAATGGTTAATTAGTGTGTTTCTCTAGAGAAGGTCGTGCGACCGTGATTCTTAGCAGAATCTTTTCATTAAAATATCTCGTATTTTTGCTGTGGTTTGATTACACAAACGTTTCTACCTGCATATGCTCTATGACATCTCTAGTAAAACCTGAACTTGTTGGTTTACTGCTGATATGGTGATCTTAAGGACAATGATTTTAGTGGAGCCCTAAAAGATATTAAGAATTCATCTAGATTGTTTCGAGAATTCACAACTTAGAGATAAGCAAAAACTTGAACAAGGAACAACTAAACGTCCACCATTGGGTAAACGATACTACGATAGTCTCTCAGGTTGATACTGAAGGTGTAAGGTTATATTGTCTTTATATAATTTGTATTGAAATTCAAGGGTTATGTTCAAGGGGTCTTGGTCTATGTTGGTTCGAAATGTGGGAGCGCATTCTTCCAGTTTGTATATGGTTACGAGTCTTGGAAAATGCTAGGCCATAAAGTAATTGTTAATTAGAAAGTTATCTGAACAGATCTTGTTCTTGAGGTAATTTCTTGAAATGATCTTGAGATTTTTACATTTTAGAGTAACTGTCAACTGTTGAACTGGAAAATCCCTTAAATTTACCCTGAATTTGACAATTGAGGGTTACCTCAGAAAGTGTCAAAAGATAGCAATTTGTGAAGTTTTTCTCACTTGACGTTTATCTTAGAAATTGTCTTAACCTTGGAGAAAAGTTCCTGAATTCAGGGTTGTCTCATTTAAAGGGGGTAATTGTAAGAATTACCAAGGCCATGATTGTCGGTTCACTTGTTCTTTTTCTTCGGGTGTCTTTGATTCCCCTGAAGTTGAGTGATCTCAGCTTAGCTTGTATGAACTTATTGGACTTGGGAATTTAACTTGAGTAGCCTTTATCCAGAATATGTCCCTGAAATAAGCTTCTGAAGCTGAAGAGGACAAAACCTTAGTAGGTTTTGTCAAAGCTGATACCTAGTACAAGAATTGTAGAAAGCATTCCTTTTTGATGGAATTGGAAAGGCCGCAAGGCAGACATGGAATGTTGCAAATGGTGAGGAACAGAGAGAACTAGAAGGAAGGAGAAGACTAAGAGAGGAAAAATTAAGAAAGGAAAAGCTGATAGGGGGTCCGGTTGAGAGAATCAAGAAGAGAGAAACGAATCGGTGGCAGGCAAATTCTAACTGCACAAGCATGAAAAATGATAAGAATACATCCATTAATGACCTAGACTCTTATACTTATAGCCTTCTGAACATTAAGTAATTAGGAAGGAGATATATTTACAATGCTTTATTACTTTAAGCATACATGAGGAACTGCATAATCTTCTGCCGGTTCTTGATCTTTGCTTTGTGCCTCCATGCCTCCTTGGTTGCACTTCTTGTGTACCTAAATTTTTGCCCCTCTCAACTTGTCGTCAACCTAGAGTCAAGATTTGGATTGGCAAATCTGGGGAAATGAGTATTTCTTTGCTAAGCAAACATCTTCGTTTCTTCTCTGATGTTTGTTTTCTTGTAGTTAGCAGATTTTGTCAAGGTTCCACTGGAGAGAGCTGGAGGAATGATTAACCTTATTGATATTTATTGTCTTTTCAATCGTGCTCGTGGGACAGGTCTGATTTTCAACTATTGTTAGTCTTTTTCCTATCTCTGGATTCTCTTTTACTCTCTCATTTGTGGAGCGTTGAAGCATTGAGTATTTTAATTTGTGTGAGCTTCGGTGCTGAGAATTTTTGGGTTTTGCTTTGCAGAATTGATCTCACCTGATGATTTATTGCAAGCATGCACTCTCTGGGAGAAGCTTGATGTGTAAGGACAATATAATGTTACCACCTGAATCTATTAGTAAGCTCAGATGATGTTCATATTGGTATTATTTTTGTTTGACAGTCCTATAATGCTGCGAAAGTTTGATAGTGGTGTTAAGGTCATTCAAAGCAAGTCCCACAGTGATGAGGAGGTAATTGCTTCTGTTTCTAAGTCATGGTGTCTTGTATACTTCGTTCTGATCCGTTCGGAGATCGAACTCTCAATAAGTTTTGTTCCATATTACTTTTCCTTTTTCCTGTCCATATATGGTGATGTAGTATAATTTCTTGCTACATTGTTTTAATAGATGCCTTGGAGAACTTAGTTTTAATCACTCATGGAGAAAAAATTATTTGGCTACAGGTTTTTGGTAGAATCAAAACTCTTGTGCTGAAACCGGAAGCTCTCCAAATAGGAGTAAGTGCAAGTGATGCTGCAATGACGCTTGGGATAGCCCCAACTATGGCCAAGGAGCATCTTCTCGCTGCCGAAAGCAAAGGTGTGTGTGCTCTTGCAAATAACTGCAAATTTTATGATTTTTTTTTAGACTGAAGTATCATTCCAATGCCACTGGCAGGTCTACTTTGCAGGGATACCAGTCCGGATGGCTTCAGATTTTTTGTTAATTTATTTCCAGAAATCAATTTGGACAACATATACTTGTAAGATAGCTCTCATGTCATTAACGCTGCTGCTTTGTTGCATACAGGCTTATGATGCTTGTTTCAGTTGCTCTCGGATGAAATGTTATGATTTACACATCCTATCAGGGTTGATGAATGATGAGCTTGTTTATGAAATCCATAGATAGTCTTTAGACTGATGATCAACTTTTCTGGGGATAATTGTTTTGATGTGGCCATGCCTCCATGTATTGGAGTTGCTTGTGTGGTTCAAATTCTCTGTTCTCATTTGGAAATATCTGTCATTTTTTCTCTTCTGGATGACTGTACGGGATAAAAATTAGGAAAAGAAGACCCCTTTTATGACTATGTTCCATTAGTGCTGACATGTTAAATGTTTGTTCCTGGGTTCTGCTTCTTTTGTGAACGATTCCTTTTGTTTATATCAAGTTTGTAGTGCATATGATTGTCAATTATTTTTGCCGTGCCTAATAAAATGTAAAAGGGAGTTACCTTTTATTGTATAGGGGCTTCCTTATGCTCACTCATTTTGCACTCGTCAGACTTTATATGATATGATATGTCTGAACATATTGCTTATTTGCAGGGTGAAAGATGCTGGGGTTTATGCTTCCTGGGTTGCTGCTGTCTCCCCATCTTAGTAAGATTTCCTCAACTCTTGTATCTTTTTATTTCCATTCTTTGTTCTTCCTTGTAATGGTTCACTCTTACTTCCAGATCAAAAATTTACATGAAAGTAAAGGTCAAAGACAGTCTTTGTCTTCGCGCTCGAGTCTGATAGTGTCCGATGCATAAAATCCTGTTTGTTTGGTGGTATTTACATATCATTACAGGATCATCATCGGCATGTCATATGTGACGACTAAGAATGCATACCGAGCGTTGTATCCTTTTTTTTCGGGTCAGGGGAAGGGGGTTTGTATCTTTTGTAACATAGATCTTCTGATTATCCTCCTCAAAGGTTGTGAAAATTGTAATCTTCATCGTATCAAGGTTAGATTGGGTTCTTCTCTTTTTGTTTCCCATAGCTTCCTTTTCTCTCAATTACGAATTTGAATTTCCAAGCGCAACACATGCTTTTGGCACGGCTTGCACTATTTTTTTTTTTGAGGGGACACGGCTTGCACTATTAATAGATGCGACATATTCCCATGGATGACACTGGATAAAGTCCCCAATTTGTACATGCTACACCCGGTGGCATTTTGTAATAATTGCACATTTCAATAGTGTTCTCGCACCCCTGTACATTTTGACTTAAATGAGATACTTCCTCCGTATCAAATTAAATGCAACAGTTTCTAAAAATGGTTGTTTCAAATTAAATGCAACAATTTCCTTCTTTCTATTTTTGGTAAAGATTTTGAGTGTAAAATTACTCAAATACCCTTACTAAAACTAATTAACCTTTCTTATGTTGAACTAATATGGACTAAAAATCAGATTAAAACCTTTGCCTTAGTTAATGATTCCCACCAAATTTCCCATCTCACTCCCCAACATTCAACTACCAACCAACATTTATGATCAAATTGAAACTGATCATAAATGTTCATCAAAAACTCCCCCTAACCCAGAACCCTAATTTTCCATCTCTCCTCAGCCGATTCTCAATCTTCCTCTTCTCTCTCCTCATCTTCTTCTCTCTGTGTCTGGATCTTCTTCTCTTTCTTACAGTTCTTCTCTCTCATCATCTTCTCACCAAAATTCATTAATGGTAAACGAAAGAGGAAATGATAATTTGCAGGGATCTTGCAAATTCAATTTCCGACGGATCTCCTTATGCATGTAAACTTTTTTACTCCGGCGAAGCTTCGACTTATCTAAGCAAAAAATCACTCAAAGCGTTAGAGAAGGTCATGAAAACTGCAGAGAAAGAGGAGGAAACGAAATTGGCGCAGAAGAAGTTGTTTTTTAACACCCCCACTGGTAAGTCCCATATCCCTAAACCTAGATCTAGGGTTTCTGCAAGAAGATCTCAGGGAAAGGGGGTCAAAATTGTTGAACCTAATTCTGAGGAGGAGAGAGAAAAAATTAGGGCAAACCCCATCAACAGACCTCCGATAGTGTGCGCATTAATGGCGGTGGGTTGTAATGAACGTTCTGCACCCCAAAGAAAGGGGAAAGAGAAGATTCATGAGGTGAAGATGGAGGTTGACAGTGAAAAGGAAGAAAAACAGGGGCTTCCTTGTGAGGAGATGTGTGGGTGGGAAAGTGAATTTGCGAGAGGGGGGGGACTTACCATGATATGTTCATGGAAGATGATGATGGGACCATACGTCTTTTTAAAGTTTATGAGGACAATGAGGAGGACTTCGATGATGAAGGTCCTGAAATCCCTATGAGTCCCTATCATTAAGGGGAGGATTTGGATCCAACAGAGCATGCATTCCTATTGTTGCGCAAAGGAACTCAAAAGAGTTCTTGAGGTTTTGTTATCTTCTCTATTCTCTTTTAATTCACTCTGTGATTATGATTTTTTGGTGGCTTGTGATGTTTTATGTCGATTCTATCAACATAAAATTGTGATTATGATGTGTTGGTGTCTTGTGATGCTTTGTGATTATGATGTGTTGGTGTCTTGTGATGTCTGTTGCCTATTCTGTGAACAATACATTGTGGTGATGCTTTGTGCCCACCTCTGTTATGAGTCTCCTGTCATGCTGCTTAATGAAATTTTTGTGATGCTTTGTGATTATGATGTGTTGGTGGCTTCTAATGTGTTTTGCCTATTCTGTCAACATTAAATTGTGGTGATGCTTTGTGCCCAGCTCTGTTATGAGTCCCTGTGATGCTACTTAATGAAATTGTTGTGATGACTCTGAATATGCAGAGTCCCACTGAGTCCCTACAACTGTTGCTTTTCCCTTCATTGGACTCTTGATTCACTGTCATGATTTCTGTAATTGGAATTTATGTTGGTTGGTTGCTTGGTTGGTTCCCTAAAATTGGTTTCATGGTTGGTTTATGTTGGAAGAAGTTGGAATTTTTGTTGGTTGGTTGGTTGGTTGGCCAAAATTGTCCCTCTGTTGGTTGGTTGGTTGCTAGGTTGAAATGAGTCCTTTTACATCTCAATGAACATATGTGAGAGATAATAGTCACAACTAATTCAAATGATGAAGGGACTCAACATATCACATAATCCATGCTCTGGGCTCCAAGTTTGAATGCACTTTGTGCTTCAACTTGTTGAGGTATCAAGCATGGGTCATGTGATGATGATTATGTTAATCCCTGATGCATTAAAGAAGTCAAATGATGTTGAGTTAACATTTAAATGTTTTGTCTGCCATATACAACTGGTGTGGAGAGTTCCCATTACCCTGATCTCATTTGTACTTAAAATTGAACTACACCTAACAAGGAAACTTAATTACCATTAACTTCAAAAGATGCATTACATTACATGACTGCCTCATCACTTACATATTTACACAAAAGACACACAACCAGAACTTCTTCATGTTCCTTCTACACAAAAAGTTGTCTATACACAAAAAATGTCATGATGTTCCTCCTAATACTTAGTCTCTGGTTAGGTGTAGCAGTCATCATTAGTTGCATCAATGTCAAAATAAAATTGCATTGGTAAGTTACCTAATCTGCATCCACTTCCTCCCCTTCATTGAAGTAGTGCACATTAGAAAATATAGGAACCTCCCTTTCATTAAGGTACTTAACTGCCTCATAAAGTAGTGATTGTTCCACCTCAACATTCTCTGGAAATTTCTCAATTCTCTGTAAATTAATGTGCTTTCCCATGATGAGGATTTTTGTAATTGTTACTCCCTTTGTCTTTCAAAATCCCAGTCATCACATATTGTAACTGTAACCATGCAAACTTAATCTTTTGTGTGTCATAGAAGTCATAAGCATCTTGAACTCTTGTTATAAGCTCATCTACATTCTGTGGAAATGATTGATTTTGAAGTGATTGAAGAGCCCTACATAAACATAAATCTAACAAGTTGAGATCAGGGGATTGGGGTGGTTGATTTACCAGTTGTATGTTGAACCCATTCTGTGTTGCAGCTTCTTTGAATTCCATATCATCATCTGATATGTGTGGTCTAGCATTATCTTGCTGCAATTGAATGTTTCTTGGTAAATAGGCAGACCAGTTTTGCATAATGCTTGGTATGACATTGTCAATAAGCATTCTTCTGATGACTTCTTTTGTGACTGACTCAACTGGCTTTGTTTCAATAGTCCATGTTTCCCTGTTGCAACTTCTTTTCTTTGCTCTCACATAATGAACAAAAGGGTAGATTACATACTTGCCATCATGGATTTCAATTCCATTTGAGTCATAAATTGGCCTCCCAATAACACCCATGAACATGATTTTTATCCTAAACCTCTTTGATTGACAACACCTATATGGGTCATCCTCAAAAGGTAGGAGATAAAATCTCCTTATTTCAGGGTTTAAGTAGAACCATTTCTCATCAATATGTATCACATTTTGCATGTCTATGAAGATTGGTTTTGTTGTTGGTGTAGGAGGATAAATATGGCCTAAAACCCACTTCATTCTTGTCAACTTGTGTGCCTTTGTCACTCTTGGGTGGGTACTTGATGTGTGTGACCTTAATTTACCCTTTTTCAACAACCTATAAACAGTGCAATGAGGTATTTTCAGTGCTCCTGCAAAGCTCCTAATTGTGGTTCTAAGATGTAGGGGCACAAATTGTAAAAAATATCACCATAGTGCTTAGGTTTCCTCCTACATCTACCATATCTCTTGTGCATAACATCTATTGCATGACCTTGTGATCTTTGTTTCATTGTATCTTTGTAGATTCTATTTATAGTGCTCTTATGTACACCTACTTCCCTTGTAAGTTTACTTTGAAACCCCCATTTCATTACTCCATCATACTCATTTAGAAGTAGGTTATCACAATTAGTCTTCTTTGTGCTAGTGTTAGATTTGATTTGTGCCTTGTAATTATTGCTTCAAGTTGTGCTTCTTCCTTTGCTATTTCCTCTTCCTCATCTTCTATGTCTTCTTGTAGCTCAAAATCTTCCCACAGTAGCTGCTCAATGGAGAAGAATCCTGGATCATCAACTTCTCCATCCTCCATGCTGACTGCAACGTCCCATAATCTGATTTTTTTTGTTTTTTTTGCTGTACAAACTGATGTGGAAATCTGATTTTACTATGGTGCTGTGTGTGCAAGTGCCATGTGTAAATGGTGGTTTTTTTGTAAATAATGGAACAGTTTAAGGTAGGAGAAGAAGAGGAGAGAGAAAGAAATTCTCTGGTTGTAAATGGTAGTTTATGGTCCTGCTTTTGTAAACTAAGGGATATTTAAATGGTAATGTTTAAAACTTTTGGCTCCAAAATTCTGAAAATTTGGAGCAAAGATTTTTGGAGCCAACAAGGACTCCCACAAATTGCGGTCCCCACAGCCCCCCCCCCCCTTATTCTGCCGCCCAATTCCCTCCTTGTTTTTTTGGCCCCACTTTCTCTCTCCTTATTAACATACCCACATGCTAAACTTTTGCATTAATCTCCCCCTAAGAAATTTTGCCTAGGAGTCCGTGTCAAGGGAATTGTTGCATTTAATTTGATACGGATGAAGTAGTAAAATTTGTATAAGATTACTTTATAATAAAATTATGGTAAGAACACCTCAGTTTGTTCCTTAAAAGAGTCATTTTGTAAGTTAAAGGGTCACTTTATAAGTTAAAAGGGTCACCTTGTATCTTAAATGGGTTACTAAATTGGCGATTTTGGTACTTTGTTAAAGGTTGGGCTGATAATCATCTGTATTTCTTATATCTCAACAAAAAAATTTGAGTGTAATAGTTACACCATAACTTATAGCGTAACACCCTATAATACCCCTTCTCCCCTTTCTTTCTCCTCTCTCCCGCTTCCCTTGTTCTTTCTGTCTCCTCTGTTTCGTTCCGGCGAGTTTTCGTGATGCATGTTGCTTGAAGCTCGGAAAACCCATTTCTACCGCTGCTACTCTTCATGTCCGGCAACAATATCTGCGGAAGGTGAACCCTAACTCCACTGCCGCTGATCACCACCATCTTCAATACCATCTCTGTCGTTGATCTTCACCTTCTTAGAAAATATCTGCGGAAGATAAGCTTTGGACTTTTCTGGAGGTTTTGGTGTTATTTTGAGCTGAATAAGAGGTATTATATGAGAGATTTGTGTTGAAGACTATCATTTTCTCACATAAAAACTTCTAATTAAAAATAAGAAAAAATTCACTGATAGTGAGTTTATCGAAAGTATTAATTAAAGCAACGGATGAAGGAGCAACAATTAAAGTAGGACAACGACATCACTGCCATCATCAAGTTTCCGGCGACAAAAGAGGTATCTCCAGCGAATTTTTCCGGTGGAAAATGTTTTTTATTGGAATTCGCTAGAAAATGACATAAAAGTGAGAAATAATGATATCGTTTCTATTATAAATAATATGAGATTGTGATATAATGATAATCTATATAAAGAGTTGATAAATAAATATGAAATAGGATAAAATGATACAAGTATGCAAGCTAAAATGACATAAAAGTAAGTAATAATAATTTCATTTATCTTATAAATTATATATGTTGTGTAAAAAGGATAAGGTATACAAAAAGTTGAAAAATGATAACGAAATAAGGGCAAATGACATGAAACAGCTCCAAAATGATAAAAGTTCGCTGAAAAATGACATAGAATTCAGCAATAATGACATGAAAAAGTTTTTTAAATGACATGAAATAAATTTTTAAAAATGAATGAGACAGCTCTAAGATGATATTAAATACGTCAATAATGATATGAAATAGTTTTATCATTACATGTAACACTAATATTTGTTCACACATGTAAGATGTTGTTACACAATAAGTTATGATGTAACATATTGCACCCAAGACGCACTCAAATTTCAAACTTCACCCATTCAATATTTCTACATTGGCATCCTTTGAAAATTTCTAGAATGGCAAAATTAATACTCGATTCTGAATTAATTGTAGATCATGTTCTCTATAAAATCCAAAAAATATATGTTGTCACTATAAGACATAAGTGCAGTTTAGGTTTCTTGGATGGCATGCATTTGGTTTTATTCAATTGAACAATTTATTACAATTTTTGGAACGTGATAAAAGTTCTTTTTAAAGTTACATTTATATTTTTTTTTGAGTGGAAGTTACATTTATATGAATTAATGTTATGATCGTTATGTAGATTTTTGCAAAATTATCAATACTCGTTTGAAAAAAGTAAATGTTTATTGGACTATAACATATGGTCAATTCTTTACATGAATGAACAAAGTTGTGAACAAGATAGAACTCTTTAAATTATGGAAGATCTTTTTCATTTTACTCATTTAACCATATTTTGTTGGTTCCAATAATATTGCTCATTTCCCTTTCTAGGTAGGGTAATAGTTCTATCCTTTCCCCTTCATGTCTTATGTAATTTTGTCAGCATGTCATTTTTCTCTATTATATTAATTGTTTACTTAACAAAAGTTCGCCACAACTTTTAATACTGAAGCACAAGAAATTGGAAAGACTTTCAAGGGGAAAAAGGAGTACAATATTTCATCTCATATCTTCCAAAACTGGGCAAATTATATTAATATATGAACATTTGGGGGAATGAATATTGTTAACAATGTGATCAAACAAGGGAACCGGATATACCACTCCAAGACACGGAAACTACGCTTTCCTATTAGTTTAATTTCGCCCCTCTAAGATCACCGAGTTAACACGAAATAACTAATGGACAATGGAGAAAACAATTCACAAGATGATCTTCTATGTGAATCAACAAGAACTTTGAGTTTGAAGTTTGTGAAGAACACTAGAGAGAAAGTAGCAAGGTTTATGTCAAGCAAAGCAAGTGTATATTGGAATGTGAAAAATCTAATTTTTCCTCTCTCTTTCTCATAAGAATGACAAGAGTCATATATAACATATTCCCCCATAGATTAGAGTTGTTACTCCCTTTAATCCCCTGATTAAGAATCCTTAATCATCATTAAAAGGATAACGTAAACAACACAACGGTTATAAACCGTCCACGCAAAATTTCACGCCCCAAAACAGAATACACGTCGCGACCCGCGATACAGATCGCGAGTCGCGAAAGTGCACTGGTCGCGACCCGCAACGGATGTCGCGACCCGCGACCAACCTTCTGTTTTGCTTGATTGCTCCACGTGATTTTGTGCATTCTAATCTTTGCATACTAGACCTCCTCCTCATCTAGTATAGAACCATATGAGCTTATAAAACCCATTACCCTATAAATGTTCCAACAATCCTCCTCCCATTTATAGGGTAATGTTGAAAAGTTTTCCAACTTGCTATAAATCACAAACAAAACATGCTCATGCATCATGGAAATATCTTACGATTGAATCTCCACTTAGTAAAAGTAACTTTACAACAATTTCGATCATAATGATAGACAAAGCTTTGAATTATATAACCACCACAAATCATTGAAGATACTAATACACATAAGCATAAACTTAGTTCTTAACCTCCGACACCTATGACGCCTTGGTGTCCATATCCATTCATAAGCATTCCAAGTCAAGCCTTAGACTTGGTGAAGCGGCCAAACCTCTAGCTTATATAGGTAAATCTTTACGCACATGCTCCTACAATTGAGCACTTATCAAAGACTTATTAAGAAACTTAATTCAACCTCTTTTCATTGTAGTAACAAGCACTAACCTCGGGATGTAAATAACACAAGTGCTTCCAACCTTTAAGAAAAGTACTATCCTCATTGAATTTGAGATCTAACGTTGTATTAGACATCAAATTGAGTTTTCCTTAGCTAAAGGTTGATCAATAGGCTTAAGACCCATCCCTTTGTTCATTTTGTTCACTAGTTCCCTTGACAACGGTTTAGCAAACGTATCCGCCAAGTTCAAACTAGACCGAACATAATTAATAGTTATACAACTATTCCTTATCATTTCACGCACATAGCTATGTCTAACTCCAATGTGCCTTGACTTGCCATTGTAGACTTCACTATAAGCTTTAGCTATGGTTGATGCACTATCACAATGAATAGAAAGAGGTGACATAGGTTTGACCCACAAGTCAACCTCACTCAACACATTCCTTAGCCATTCTGCTTCTTGGCAACAATATGCCAATGTAATGAATTCTGATGTCATAGTTGAATCCGTTATACATGTTTGCTTCTTGGATGCCCATGAAATAGCACCTCCTCCAAGAAGAAACACCCATCCACTTGTGGATGAATAATCTTCCTTATTGGAAATCCAACTAGCATCCGAGTAACCTTCTAGAATAGAAGGTTCTCCTTTGTAAGTTATGACATAATCCAAGGTTTTATTCAAATACCTTAGCACTCTTCTCAATGCTTGCCAATGCAACATACTAGGATTACTAGTATACCTACTGAATTAACCAATAGCAAAAGCTATATCCGGCCGAGTGCTAGTCATAGCATACATCAAGCTTCCAATTAAGCTTGCATACTCCAATTGTGAAATAGGAGTACCACTACTCGGAACCAAGTGAACACTAGGATCCATCGGAGTAGCAAAATGAGTCGAGTTCGATCCATTAAACCTCTTAATCACTTTCTCAATGTAATGAGACTGTGATAAAGAAATTGACCCTTTACCTTTCATTATTCTAATACCTAGAATAACATCCGCTTCACGCAAATATTTCATGGAGAAGCTAGAAGAGAGAAAGACTTTGGTTTTTTCCACTTGTTCCAAATCAGTCCCAAAGATAAGCATATCATCAACATATAAGCAAATTATAACTCCATTACCGTTATTATCAAATTTACTATATACACACTTATCAGACTGATTTATTTTGAACCCACTAGACAAAATAACCTCATTAAATTTTTGATGCCATTGCTTAGGTGCTTGTTTAAGACCATACAAAGATCGAACTAATTTGCAAACCTTAGTCTCTTGACCTTTGACTACAAAACCTTCAGGTTGATTCATGTACACTTCCTCCTCCAATTCACCATTAAAGAAGGCAGTTTTGACATCCATTTGGTGAATTACTAGACCATGAATCACAGCCAATGCTATCAAAAGTCTAATGGTAGCTATTCTAGCAACCGGAGCATAAGTGTCAAAATAATCGATACCATATCTTTGCCTAAAACCTTGGACCACTAACCGGGCCTTATGTTTTAGTATGGTTCCATCGATCTTCCTTTTCCTTACGAAAATCCACTTACAACCTAAAGGTTTGCATCCGAGAGGTAAATTAGCTAAAATCCAAGTATGATTTCCCATTATTGAATCCATTTCATCATTCACTGCCTCTTTCCAGAAAGCAGAATCATGAGACTTCATAGCCTCATCAAAGGTCCTAGGATCCTCCTCCATATTGTAACAATATGAAATTTGAGTCACAATAGACTCCCTTGACCCTTCAACTAAATATAGTTGAAAATCCGGTCCAAAAGATTTCTCTTTTCTAATTCTTTTACTTTTCCTAATTTCCGGTGTTGTAATATCATGATCATTGTTAATGTCATCCACAACATTGGAACTAGTACTATGTCCTTTGGTCTTTGAATCGATGAGAATCGATTCTCATCAAATATTGCATCCCTTGACTCTATCACAGTATGGATAGAGACAAAATCATTTGGCTCAATGACATAAAACCTATAGGCTTTGCTATGTACCGCATAGCCTATAAAAATGCAATCAATTCCTTTTTCACCTAAAGTTTTCCTTTTAGGTTCCGTCAATTTGACAATTGCCCTACAACCCCATACCTTAAGGTAATTGAGATTAGGCGTTTTGTTACACCAAAGTTCATAAGGGCCTAAGGGGTAGTCTTATTCCTCTTATTAGGCACTCGATTTAATATATAACATGCAGTTAAAATTGCATCACCCCAAAAACCGTCATTTAGACCCGAATTAGAAAGCATGGTTTTAACCATTTCTTTTAGAACCCTATTTTTCCTTTCCGCTATACCATTACTTTGAGGTGAGTATGGGGCGGTTGTTTCATGAATTACACCAATGGAACTAAAATAGCTAGGATTATAGTATTCACCACCCCTATCCGTCCGAAGTCTTTTAACTTTTTCATTAAGTTGAAGTTCCATTTTGGTCTTAAAAATCTTAAACTTTTCTAGTGCTTCATCTTTAGTAAATAATAAATATATGTAACAAAACCTTGAATAATCATCAATAAAAGTCACAATATATTTTTTATTTCCTAAAGGTGAACTATGAAAGTCACACAAGTCACTATGCACCAATTCAAGCAATACCGTTTGTCTAGTCACACTAGGATAAGGATTCTTTGTAATCTTATTTAGCATGCATGTCTTACACTTCTCTAACTTTAAATCAAAAGAAGGTATTAAACCTAGCTTAGACATGTCATATAATCTACGAAAGTTCACATGACATAAACGATTGTGCCATAGAGAAGAAACATCAAGCATGTAAATAGAACTAGTATCAATTGCATTATTAATACTAAATTTAAACATCCCATTACAATAAAATCCTTGTCCAACAAAAATACCACCCTTGGAAACAACAAACTTATCCGATTCAAATACAACTTTAAAACCAAATTTATTCAAAAGACTCCCCGACACAAGATTCTTCCTAACTTCCGGTACATAAACAACATCCCGGAGAGTTAAAGTCTTTCCCGAGGTTAACAATAATTCTACTTGGCCTATGCCCTTGGCCTTTACCGTAGAATCATTCCCCATATACAAGATTGGACCATCATCCAATTCTTCCAAAGACTTGAAGAAGTGCTTATTATTGCACACATGTCTAGAGGCCCCCGAATCTATCCACCAAGAATCATCAACCTGCACAAACATAATTTCAGAAATCATAGCCACACAATTCATTTCTTCAATTACATTTTCATGTGCAACTTTACCTTGGTTTTGAACAACACTAGGTTGTCCATTCTTTGTCTTCTTCTTCTTAGAAGGACAATCCCTCTTGAGATGAGGTCCATTGCATACCCAACAAGTGAGGGTCTTCCTCTTCTTGTTTGCAAAGTTGGTTTTAGAGTTGTTATTGTTGGATTTCTTGGTCCCACTAGACCCACCAACCTCTACCATATTCACGGTAGACTTAGGAATACTAGGAGTAGTATCCTTAACCCCATCTACCGGATATAGGGGTGCTAATCGAGTCGAGCAGCTCGCTAGCAACTCGAGCTCGACTCGGTCAACGCTCGGTCAAAACTCGACTCGAGTTGGCTCGACTCGAACTCGGCTCGACTCGAAAGCTTAACGAGCACGAGTTGAGCATGACCCTGCTCGACTCGTTAAGCTCGCGAGCAGCTCGGTAATATTTTTCATATTTTATTTTAGGAATTTATTTTATTTGATATAAAAAGTTTATTAAAAATTTAATTTAAAAAAATATATGGACCAAGTCACTAAGCCCATTAAATTTTTTTACCTTATGGTCCATGGACCATGGTCATATTCATAAACTAGTAAGTAGTAATATAAAAAAAGAAATAAAAAAAAATAGATTTTTCTTAATATGAAAGGGGATAGATTTTAGGGGGAAAACCCTACACTTGACTTGAGTCAAGCACCATTCCCCCAAGCCCCCAGCCGTTTCTTATTCTCTCTCACTTCAAACATCCCTATTCCTCAAGCATCCCCATTCCCAGTAGCTAAAGGCGGCAGATTTTGGGGTTTTTTCCGGCAACTCAAGACAACGTCTCAAGGCGGCACCTCAAGGGTGTTTAATTACCGGCAGTTTTCAGGTATATTTCCGGCAGACAAGAAGTATTTTACGGCAGATATATCATATTCGACAGGTTCTCATCCTTTTCTTTTTTTTTTCTTTTCGGTTGTTTTGATTTCAGTTATATTTTTTTGTTGTTGATTAATTTCGTTGTTCTAGGAAGATTTTGTTTGTTAATTTCGATTTATAATTTCGTATAATTTTTGTTTTGGACTTGGCAATCTTTATTGTTGTTGATTTCGTTTGTTGATTAATATTGTTGACTATTAAATGTATTGTTGTTGTTGATTGATAAAAATTGAGTTTGCCTTTTGAAGTTTTGTTGTTAGTTGGAGTTAAGTATCTTACAAGGACTTGTACTCTTGTATTTTGTTCCGTTAAGGACCTGTACTAATTTTGTATTCCGTTAAGGACTCCAAAAGTAACGGATGTTACTTTTGCATCTAGGAAAGTGATTATACAACAATACAAAGTATAAAACAAAGGAAAATATATATAAGACCAGCAAAAGTGGATTAACTGACAATCCAAAAGTAATAGTTTACCCCATCCTAGCTTTTTACAAAAAATTTATACTTGCTTCTCCTTCCAAAAAATGAAAAAAATATCCTTCCATGAATTAGCATTTCTTCACCAATCATTCTTCTTCATCCATAAAATTGCATTCATGCCCCCCAAAAAAACCTGACTATTCTTCTAACAAAAAAACCTGTAGTAATCAAGAGAAAGATAATCAACATGTTGAAAAGAGAGTAAGAATGTTACAGTGATTAATTTGGATATACATATGAAGTATAATGAAAAAATTATAAATGATTTAAGCTATATAATGAAGCTATTTACCTTTTGCTTAACTTTGCACATCCATCTTCGTTGTTTTGGCATCATATGTTGTTCTCATAAGTTGCGGTCAACATCCTTGCATATAAATTATAAATGGTCAGCTATAATAGGTGTTAAATTATTAAAATAAAAATAGAAAGTCAAGCAAATGAAAGAATATTACCTGGACAATGTTTCTACTAGAATAGGTGGAGAACCATTTTGTTATATTGGAAGCACTAGTGCTAATTTGAGAAGAAAGAGGCTGTGCATTAGCATGGTTTGTGGTACAAGACATAATGGTTTGATGGCCTTCATGATCATTGTATACGGTAACATTTCTCCTCAGAGCTGCCATCTAATGTGTGGAGTAAGAGGTCACGTATCATATTTGTCGATAATTATTTCAAATGTAATAATCTAAATGAAATTACCTGGAACGAAGTACTAGCAGTAGAAACTCTTTGATGTCCATTAGGATATGTATATATCCCAAACCCTCTGTTGTTCATTGGTGTGGTTGAGTGTTGAGTGCATGTTGTTGTACTTGTTGGTGCACTTGGTGTTGTGCTAGCTGTGGCCTTCTTCTGTTTATGATGAGCTGCATCCACATTTTCACTTGGAAGATTTTTGCAACCTTTCTTATTGTGTCCTTCCTCTCCACATATTTTGCACGTCATCACTCTACCAACCCTACTGAGTTTGGCACCCCCTACAATTTCCCCTACTTGTCTTCTCCTTTTAGTTATAGGTCTACAAGCAGCAATTTTCTTCAATGGAGGAGGGGAAATGACGTTGTTGCTTTGTGGCCATACCTGAGGTCCATTAAGAGGCTCAAGACTATATTCATATGCTTTCTCATAGGATATTTTCTTGTAGCAATCATGTATGTAGTGTTCTGGGTGTTCTACATTCTTCCATATGGCAGCCACAGCATGCTTGCAAGGTATACCATTAAGTTGCCATGCATTACAACTACAAGATTTGTTCAATATGTGAACAACATATTTCACTTGGGTTGCTCCTTCTCTCACACCAAAACTGAATCTTCCATTGTCCTCATCACATTCAACATTAATACCCCCTGGTTGTCTTCTTGCTGCAACTCTCTTTAAGGAATTAAGTTCATCTTCCAACTCCTCCTCTAATTTCTTGTAGTGCTTAATTTTGTCTCTTGCATCTCTCACCTCCAACTCTTCATTATCACTACCATTTTCATCATAGTCAATCTCGCATCCATTCAATAAGGACAAGAAGGGAACATTGCTATCAATATCACCAAGATCAGGCACCAAAGATTGCTCCTCAT
Organism: Beta corolliflora; assembly: GCA_947648045.1. NCBI lineage: Eukaryota > Viridiplantae > Streptophyta > Magnoliopsida > Caryophyllales > Amaranthaceae > Beta > Beta corolliflora. The sequence goes on along the minus strand of CANSZD010002921.1, from coordinate 4,032,879 downwards.
CCATATCTAAATCAATATAAGAATAAGTGAATAAAACCAGAGATTAAAAATTTAATTTTTTTCATCTAACAAATACTAGTATACTACTACTACTTGTATAGTGTTTCTTTCAAGTACCAAATTCACAAAGTTTGAAACTTTACAAAATTACAATAACACACTAAATTATCTTGAAACAACTAATTACAACAATAATTTTTCACTATTTCAGATTAATCATGCCCAATTAATAAATATAATTCTACATATTTGGAAGGCCCCAATTTTATTCTATTAGAAACCCTAATTCTCACTAAAGCTGTAGAACTCATACTGTAATCTCAAAAAAAAAAATTTCAATCACATCAACCACCATGTGAAAAACAGTATTAAGAATGTAGATTAAGGAATTCAAACAAATCCAAATAGTAATTACACGCAAAATTCAAAAAAACCAAAAAACAACATTAAAACGAATTCAAAGAACAAAAAAATTAAAGCTTTAGATTATTACCTTAGCCTTCAATTGACTCTGTTACTACATTCGCACCTCAACATCTACTCACTCCATAATAATGTTGTTCTCAATTGACAATTGGCAGAGGATTTAGAAGTGGGTGGTTTTTTTTTCTATTGTTGAGGTAAGCTGGGTGAGATTGAAAAAAAGGAGCACTAGAAAATTGACTTTTGGAGTCCACGGGCACCAGCAAATGACTTTTAGAGTATGTAGATTTTTTTTTGTGGGATATAGAGTATGTAGATTTTTAAAAAATAAATTATTTAGAGTATATATAGATTATTATGTGTACAGTGGGAAAGTATTAAGAATTAAACCCCTTTTCAAGATCAAAAGTAACGGAATCTGCTTCCGGAGTCCTTAACGGACCAAAAAATTGGTACAGGTCCTTAACGGAACAAAATACAAGAGTATAGGTCCTTGTCAGATACTTAACTCTTGTTAGTTGTTACATTGTTATGACTTTATGAGCATGCTCGATTACACATGAGCAAAGATTTTGATGCTCGTTTAAAGGGATGTATCTTCTTTGTTAGCATTTCGTTTATTATTTTCCCCTCCTCGCTGTTCATGAAAGTTAAATACTTGGTAGCTTTATTTTTAATTTTTGATTTTTATTTATAATACTTGTTAGCTTTATTTTTAATTTTTACTAATTATTTGGTACATGAATATTTGTAGGTTCTTTGGACTTTTGGAGAAGATTGAAGCAACAACTTGTAGAAGAAATGTTAAGAAGTTTTGAGATTGTCTTGTAATAGGCTGTTTGTTGCATAAGAGTTATGTATTCATATCTTTGGAATTTTGGATCATATTACTGTGTTAGAGATAATTTCTATCATTTGTTTGTTTAAAATGTTCAAATGGAGGCATGGAGGAATGTTTTGGTAATTGTTGTGTCAATTCTAATGTTTTTCCTCTAAAAAAAAGAAAATTTATTTAAAACTAAGTTTACATTATCTAATCGAGTTGAGCCAACGAGCAAAACGAGCCAGTCGAGCTAACGAGCAAGTCGAGCTAAACGAGCAAACTGAACTCGAGTCGAGCTTATCGAGCAGTCAAGTCGAGCTAATCGAGCTCAAGTCGAGTCGAGTTTCGAGTCGAGCTGTAAAAAAAATTAACGAGCACGAGTCGAGCAATAGTTTGGCGAGCTTAACGAGTTTTCGAGTCGAGTCGAGCAGGATTTGCGAGTTTTCGAGTCGAGTCGAGCAGGGCCCTGCTCGCGATCGACTCGCTCGATTAGCACCCCTAACCGGATACCCTCTTCAATACGAAGATGAGTTCCTAATTGCTCCATGGACATATCTTCCTTCCTATGTTTCAAGGAATAAATGCTTAGTTTCTTTCCAAGAATGTGGTAATTTATCAATGATTGAGGCAACCGCAATAGCCTCATCCATCACCATACCATGTGATCTTATTTGGTTCAAAATATGATAAACTTCATGAAATTGCTCTATAATAGGCCGATGATTAGTCATTTTAAATGAATTAAAATTACTAACAAGAAATTTCTTACTTGAAGCATCTTCCGAAATATACTTGGCCTCAAGAGCATCCCAAAGTTCCTTTGCACTCTCCATGTTTTGGTAAAGGTCGAACAAAGGGTCGGTAAGAGAGTTGAGGATGTGACCCCGACAAATGTAGTCATCATTCTCCCACTTTGTTCTCTTCCTTGTAGTCTCCACGGACTCTTCCTCTCCATCTTTCGGGAATGGTGGCATGGGTGTTGAAAGAACATACACCACATTCAAAGTTGTCAACAAGAAGTGCATCTTCTTTTGCCATCTTCGATAACCCACCCCCTCAAACTTGTCCAATTTTTGGAAGTTCATAGTCATGTCCTTGAGTGATTGAGCCATATCCGAAAAGAAAGAAATTAAACTAATAGATTGTTAAAAATGTGATCAAACAAGGGAACCGGATATACCACTCCAAGGCACGGAAACTACGCTTTCCTATTAGTTTAATTTCGCCCCTCTAGGATCACCGGGTTAACACGAAATAACTAATGAGATACAATGGAGAAAACAATTCACAAGATGATCTTCTATGTGAATCAACAAGAACTTTGAGTTTGAAGTTTGTGAAGAACACTAGAGAGAAAGTAGTAAGGTTTCTCTCAAGCAAAGCAAGTGTATATTGGAATGTGAAAAATCTAATTTTTCCTCTCTCTTTCTCATAAGAATGACAAGAGTCATATATAACATATTCCCCCATAGATTAGAGTTGTTACTCCCTTTAATCCCCTGATTAAGAATCCTTAATCGTCATTAAAAGGATAACGTAAACAACACAACGGTTACAAACCGTCCACGCAAAATTTCACGCCCCAAAACAGAATACACGTCGCGACCCGTGACAGATGTCGCGACCCGCGACCAACCTTCTGTTTTGCTTGATTGCTCCATGTGATTTTGTGCATTCTAATCTTAGCATACTAGACCTCCTCCTCTTCTAGTATAGAACCATATGAGCTTATAAAACCCATTACCCTATAAATGTTCCAACAAATATTATGTTAATTCGATTAGTACATGCTCATTTCTTATAAAATGTGTTAATTTATGAATAAATTATGCTCATTGAGATTAAATATTCTCATTTGTAACCAGCATTATGCTAATTTGCAAGCAAACTACTGCTAAATGCTAATTCTGCTTGTGCATGAGAAATAATAATTCAGTGAATCAACACAAAAATGACCAAATCAATAAACATCTAACTCCCAAGTTATTCTAAAAATCAAGGTTGGCCTAATTGGTTGCAACCCTTCTTCTACCCTTGTGACAAGGGACAAGAGTTCAATTTTTACCCCTTGCAAATAAAAGGCGTTTATAGCCGCATATAATAAATAAAATAACAAATGCATTATATATTTATATAAGATTGATATCGTGACTTCAAGTTTGTATACTAATGAGATAACCAGTAAACCAAATAATATTTAGGCTCTGTTCTTTTGGACTGAATAAATCTGAACTGAACTGAACTGAATAAGTCTGAACTGAAATGAATAAGTCTGAACTGAACTGAACTGGTCTGAACTGAACTGAACTGATCTGAACTGATCTGATCTGAATTGAGTATTATTAATAATTACAAGTAGAGTAATATTTTTATCATCATTGATAATGATAATAATTAATAATATTAATGATAATGATAATAATAATAATATTAATACTAATACTAATAATATGCATAATAATAATATTCTTATGAATTGAGTAATATTAATAATAACAAGTAGAATAATAATGATATGAAGTAATAATATTATTAATATAATATTTTCCTCCAAGATTGCTATTTGCAAGTCAATATATACAAAACCAATAGCATGTTTCACGCCTAATACTGTAGAATAATAACAATAGCATGCATGACTCCTAATAATAATAATAATAATAGTAATAATAATAATAATAATAATAATAATAATAATAATAATAAAAATAAAATCAATAAGTTATAATCTGAACTGAACTGAACTGAATAAGTCTGAATTGATCTGAACTGAATTTCCATTTATTCAGTCCAAAAGAACAGAGTCTTAGTGTTACTATTTTAAAGTAAAATATTAATAAATAATAAATTAACCGGGCATAATCTGGGCCTAAAAATTAGTTCAAAGTGAAAAACTCGTCTAACATTCTCGAGTCTCATTTCTTCACTTGCTACACTTCTTTACTTTCGAAACCTTCAAAGTTCAAATTATATTCTGCCATGGAAGATTTTCAGAAGAAGGTGACAATTTCAGAGAATATGCAAACTGATGAATCCAATAGCCAAGATTCAAGGTCGAAGACTCTCATTTTACTTCGTAAATTTCTCTCTCTTCAGCAACGAAGAGCCGAAGCTTACACCAAATTACGAGAGTTAGTATAAATACTAAACCACCTTATTTTACATTATTTTTCTTCTTGCAATTTTCTAACCATTACTTTAGGAATATTTTTTTCCGTGCTTTATCCAAGTTATACTTTAAATTAGTTTCCATATCATGCGGATTAAATGTTGGAAGTTCAAAACTATGAAGATTTTCTGGTTTAGTGTTACAGTTTCTTGTTATCGCCTGTGTTATCAGTGTTTGAGTCATGCCTAGTTCGTAACGGTTGTGAACGATTTTTGTTGATAACATTTTTAAAATTAGATGATTGATTGTAAATGTTTTATTGTAGATTATCGGTGTTGTATATTGAAATCAACATTTTACTATCTTATATACCCGATTTACTACACTTATTATCGAATATACAACCAAAATATGTTATGAACAAAAAAAAGTTCAAAAGGGTTAGGAATCGGGAATTAGGAATTCTTATCGGTGCTTTACATTTGATTATTTTGGACTGTTAGTTTAGGATTTTTTTCGGAGCTGTTGCCACTCTTATAAATGATAGAAATATAAGATAGCTCATTATCAAAGAATGATAGAAATATAAGATAGAACTTTAGCCATCTTATTTGATTCAAATGGGCGAGTGTGTAGGTGGAAGTGCCTTCTTTCTTGTTTTGGAAACAACTTTTTTTTGTTGGCTCGAATTGCCAGGCATGCCATGAAGGAATTTTTTCAGGTCCATATGAAATGTGAATTAGTTGCCGTGGGATGTTGCTACTAGTGACGATTGCTGTGTCAAATGATAAAATTGTTGTTTCAGGAACTTGAAATTTGTGGGGAATGGGGAGCAGAAAGAAAACATATGAACAAGACCGAGTTTATAAATACTTCTTTTGTTTCTTAATACTCTCAACATATGAAAATGACACATGAACCAAGAAGGAGGAGCGAGTGAAATATCGCCCATGTGATTAATAATAAAGTAAGGCTTTCTTCGTATAAGTTTTTACCCGAAAAAGAAGCGTTGCAAGTATTGTGAAACATTCCAAAAAAGAATATGTTCCATGTATTAAGAAATAGATTCCTTAAAAAAAAAAAGAGAGAAGAAATAGAGGTGGTACTTCTCTGTGATAAGTGATGATTACATGTTTGGGCACTTTACGTCAATATAAACTGAACGATTATGGGAATAATGTTCTGTTGTATCCCTTATCAAGTGAAGTCATAGAGTCTGGTACTTAAAAATCAGTTACTTCCTCTGTTTTTTTTACATGTGACACTTTTGAAAAACACGGTTACTTAGAAAAAAATTGGAGGGGGGATTAGGTAAAAGTAATGGTAGGGATTAAAGGGAGTGGGACCACCCCTCCCCCACCCACCCCAGCAACCCAACCCCTTCCCCCACCCCACCCCACCAGTAGAGCCCCCACACCCCACCCCAGCCCCGAGCCCCCCACCCCCTCCCTCTCCCCTCCACTCCACCGCCCCTTCCCCGTCGATTTCCCCCTCCCCTTCCACCGCCGCAAGTCCGCAACCCCTCCCCCCCCCCCTCCCCTTCCCCGTCGATTTCCCCGCCCCCCTCCCCTTCGAATCCCCAACCTCCACCCATCCCCTTCGACCAAAGTGATTTGCGCAAAAATCTTCACCGGAAAACGCGGCCGATTCTAACCGGCATTTGTTTCCGCCATTGCTGGAGATTCTTCTTCGTCTTCATCATCTTGTTCTTCTTCTTCGTCGATGTCGTCTTCTTCGATTCTCGGTTCGTCGTCGACTTCGCCATTGTTGGAGATAGGGTTGTTTACGACGGAGATCTGTCTCCCCTTCGCACAAGGAATTCCAGATCCGAGCACCATTAAAAACGACGATCCGAGCGAGAGATGGAGAGCGAAACGACGGGGAGGGGGAAATCGACGGGAAGGGGGGGGGGGGGGGGGCTGCGGCGGGTGGAAGGGGAGGAGGAAATTGACGGGGAGGGGGGGGGGGAGGGACTGCGGCGGTGGAGTGGAGGGGAGAGGGAGGGGGGTGGGGGCCGGGCCAGGGGGAGGGGAGAGGGAAGGGTGGTGGAAGAGAGAGAGGAGGGTTAATTAATTTAGATTAGTATATAATTAGGTTAAATTAAGTAGGTTTAATTTTAGTTAATTGTTATAAGTAAGGGTAAGTTGGTAATTTAACAGGCCAAAAGTTACCAATTTGGGAAAGAAAAAAAAGTGTCACATGTATTTTGCACCATTCCATTTAAGGAAAGTGTCACATGTAAAAAAAAAAGCAAAGTATTTAAAAGGTCAATCCGCTAAATCATGCTTGTACAAATCTTCTATGCTGGAGAAGCATAAGAACAAAATGGACAACCTCGGAATCTTGATGGATTTTTATTCAACCCCATTACAAAAATTTATTCTTTCAGGAACAAGAAGTATGAAACGTTCATCAATCAGTTGCTTGATGAGCAAATTTCTTTTCTTCTAAACTTAATCTTGTTTACTTTAAAGTGGTTCATACTGAACATCTGGTTTGATTCCATTGAGTGTGAGTGTGTCAAAAGGTTTGATTGCAGACTAAGATTTTACAAAATACTTGGTGATGATTTTCATTGCTCTATTGTGTTTGCTCGAATGTAATTTTTTTTAAATCTTGTGCTTATCTAATTTACTACAAAACACAACAGTGGTTTTGCTGCATACACGATCTCAGGGGGGGAGTCGACTTACCAACAGCTTTGCAGTGAGATCACAGTAGAGTTCAGTGATTGCTCAAAACAAGTAAGACTTGTGATCTAATAGTTTTATTTAGTATTTTGGTTTTCTCTATACCCTTTTTGGGCTTATAAATCGTCCCTTCATTTCCTAAGTCCTAATTTTCATTTTTGGTGCAGGTTTGTGAGGTGGAATCTCAATTTCTGAAGCCTGACTGCTCTAGAGATGATCTAGCTCGATTATTAAGAGCTGTGCAAGAACTGGAGAGGGTGAAACTGCAACTGGTAAGATCATCATATCTTTCCTTACATTCATTTTTATAAGAAGATTTTGTCATTTTTAGGATATCTTTCTCAGTATTAATATAGCTCAATTTTATCTGTATATTCTGGACCTCTGGTTGCTGAAGAAATTTTGATGTACTTATACACCTGATTCATGCACTGTTCGGTTATTATGGTCAATTAAAATGGTTCTTTTCCTCGATGGTCAATAATTACATTCTCTTATCTCTCCACACTTGTGCACTATTGGTAATATGTGATGATAAAGATGAGGGACTATGTCATATTCTTTAGTTATTGCTCTTTAATGGACTTTGCACTTGTGATTGTATGGAGTATGAAAACCATTGTAAGACTCAGACTGAACTCCTGCCCCACACAGAAGCTGCTTTGCAAACTTGTATACTTGTTTGAACACATTTTTTGCCCCTTCTCAGATTAATATACCTGCACCTCTCGTGGAACAATCCTTTCTGTTGCCTTTATTGACCGATTTAATTTTAGTTCTCTCTCACCACTTCTGTGTACAAGGCCATTTTCCATGAAATTGACAAGTAAAACCATCAGATGTAGGATTGCTAAGAGAATATGTTGAACCATAGAGACAGCTTCGTCATTTTCATATAGATGATATAGCCAGAAAAAACTACATAACAAAAGGGCTAGATAGCATTAGAGAAGTTTATTTTGATGGTTTCTATCATTAAACATTGAGAGGTAATTGATGCATATGATGTTGGGTTTGGGTTATATGATTTTACATGAGGATCTTCATTACAAGATAAACAATTATAGTAAAACCATAGTGCCCTCATGCCAATTACGATCTACTATCAAAATTTATTTTTTCCATGGGCTTGGGCCTTTCTTTTTGTGATTTATGCGTGCATGTTCGAACTTGGAGCTAAATGTTTAAATAATGATAAATGGGTTTGGATTTGGGTGGGATTCTCGCAAAAAATTGCAACATGCACAGAAAATACAAAAAGTTCTTGATGTGATGTATATTAAAGGGAAAAGGATGTGATCTGAAAGTAGAAAATACAAAAAGTTCATTTGTTGGTGATGTATTGCAGCAAACCCGAAAAGAGGGCTTGGAATTTTGGGTAATGCAAACCTAGGGAGTTTTTATTAAGATCTAAGGTGGTGTTTCCAGGTAAAATATGCAAACAGAAGTGAAGGCATAGGATAGAATGATTGAAATGTGTCAACTTCTTCGGGCTCAACTCACCTAGAGCTCTCCAATAATGTTCACTATTCAATGTGGAGATCTTCAAGCAACCTTGATGGGCCAAATGAATGATATTTTGGAGCAAAAGTATTTGTGGGTTTTTGGATTATGAAATAAAAGAAACGAACTTGAACCGAGTTCTGTCCACGAAGCTGCTTGATCCAACCCTTAGTCAACAAATTCAACATACAATGTACATAATGGAAGATTGGAGTTACGAAGACTAATCCACAAAGGAGTGTCACAAAGATCAAAGAGAGAGAATTATTAGTCAGTAGTTCCATTGAAAGTTTCTCTGCAACATAATAATGCAGAAAAATAGTTACAGATGAAAACACTAGAACAATTATTTCTTTAGATCTAGAGTCTAGACTAGTTGTACTTCTAGTGTAGTATGTGTAGTACAAGGTGGTAAAAAAATTTTATGAGGATAATCCTGAGAATCCATGGACAACGTGTAAAATAATCTTGCTCATTCTGTACCAAAAGTTGTTGTAGATCACTCTCGCAGGCACCACACGGCATGGTTTGTCGTTCTGGAGAGCTGAACTCTAAATGCTCACATCTCTCTTGTTTTTGCACAAATGACCAGCCAATAGAAAGCTTTCGAGATCTACTTTCATTTCCAGGGGATCTAAGCTTTAAATGATGAACACTCAGAGAGGTATGGCTGTTTAAAGCTGACCCTTGTGCAACAGCACAACATTTGATCCCTTGAATTTCTCGATCTCTTTTTGGGAGTACATCAAGGCTTGTAGGCTATAACTTAGTGCCAAATGAAGGGATATCCTCTCAAACTGGGCACCTGAAGCTTGAATTCTCACCAGTCACCAAGTAAACCAAGTAAATTTTACAAATTTACCCTGATGAAGGGAGTTGATGCACATGCACTAACTTCTAGGTTAGCCGTTGCATGGTTCATCATATCAGATAAACACGTGTATTTTCTTCTAGGTCTCTCTTTCATTTTGAATCGGATAATATATCTGTGCTTTCCTTGGCTCTTCTGGCAAGAGATTTCACATAGTATCTATTTAGTGCAATATGGCCAAATTTCAGTACGTATACTTCTACGAAATTGTGGTTAAAGGACTCTTTACTTTTTAGATATAAGATTTCTTTAGCTCAATTCGAAATTGTAACTATGGAAACGGAAGTTGATATCAAATTTGGTTACTGATCGATAAGTGGAATCGACAATTTGGTTATTGAACTAGGTGACTTGCTTCTTAAATTACAATTGTGATACTTGGAAAAGGGACTTTAATTCCCAAGACTGATATGCATTCCCAATCCAACTGCACAAAGAACCTTTTTCTGGACTAGCACTTCTGATCCGGGCATTCTTTTCTTGCCTGATTTTGTGGTTTTGGAGAACTTTCCAACAAGCACTGTGAATCTTAAATGTTTATGGAACCTAAACGTTGAACCTTATGCTGATGAAGGTCTATACATGATACTCAATAACTCTATGTTGTCCAAGACGATTGCTTTATATTCTTCCTGCTCCACATTCAGTGTTTATTTATAAATGTGGTTATTAATTTGGTATTGGGTCCATGAGGAAATTGATATGTATTTCAGCATCTTTTCTTATGGTTTGTGGGAAGAAAATCGCGGATGCGGTGGCGCTAGCAGTATCTGTTGCAATGATGCGGAAGCGACTTGTAATAGATGAATGGAACATATCACGGCTAACATGGCATGAATTTTTTAAAAAACGGTTATTTCACCATATACCCCTGACAAATCAAGAAATTCACTATATACCCTCAATGTTTCAAAAATTCACCATATACCCCTGAGTTTTCGAAAACGTTCACCATATACCCTTTTGCTAACTGCTTTTAACTCACCGTTAGCTTTATTTACGATTTTGCCACCATTAACCACTAACCCTAAAATCCTAATACCCTAAACCTAACCCTAACCCTAATTATAACCCTAATCCTAAACCCTAACCCATCCTCCCCCCCCCAAACCCTAACCCACCCAAATCCCACCCCCCTCCTCTCTCCACTCCACCACCGCAGCCCCTTCCCCTTCCTCGTCGATCTCCCCCCTTCCCCTTCCCCTTCCCCGTCGATCTCCCCCTCCCCTCCCCCTCCCCCACACCCTCTTCGTTCACCATTGAAATCCCCTACCCCCTCTTCGTTCACCGTCGAAATCCCCCACCCCCTTCGTTCACCTTCGAAATCCCCTACCCCCTCTTCGTTCACCGTCGAAATCCCTTACCCCCTCTTCGTTCACCGTCGAAATCCCCCTAAAATTCGAAAACTCCCCCTCCTTCGTAGCCCGAAATTCGAAAACAGAGGGGAGGGGGTTCGGTTTTGGGCGACGAAAACAGAGGGAGGGGAGGAGGTCGGGTTTGATTTCGCCGGTGGAATCGTCGAGTTCCGCCTGGGTTCGTTGTTGGGTCGCCGTTGGCTCCCATTTTTGTTATGGGTTGGGGATTCTACCCGGATTCGGCAGGGGAAGGGGAGGGTTTAGGCGGGAAATCGACGGGGAGGGGTAGGGGTGGGGGATGGCGGGAAATCGACGGGGAGGGGTAGGGGTAGGGGTGGGGGGAGGCGGGAAATCGACGGGGAGGGGGTAGGGGTGGGGGTGATGGACTCGCAATCAAGGGGATGGCGGGGGGGGGGGGTGGGGGCTGGCAGGGGGGTGGGGTGGGGGGCTGGCGGGGTGGGGGGGGCCGGTTTGGGGGTTAGGTTAATTAGGCATTAGGGTTAGGGTTAGGGGTAAGAGTTAGAGTTAGGGGATAATGGTGGCAAAATCGTAAATAAAACTAACGGCGAGTTAACATCCGTTAGCAAAAAGGGTACATGGTGCACAGTTTTGAAAACTTAGGGGTATATGGTGAATTACTGAAACATTGAGGGTATATGGTGAATTTTCTAATTTGTATCACATAAACATATTTTTAACCTCAACTTTGCATTTTTCAAGTGAATAAGTATTCCTTCAACATAATATGGCCAAATCCATCATATGCTTGTGTTATTTATATGGTGATTGATGAATGAATAATTATTTAAAACACGAATGCTTTATCTTATTATTAATTTAAATAATACGCAACTTGAAAGCCCCCGTCACGTTCTTCTCCCTTCCTTGGTGTGTACGTCATCGTATTTTCTAGTTGGAGTGTATTTTTTCCCTCTCTCTTTTCTGAACAATTCTGACAACAGACTTAACGAGAAAAAACAAGTTCTAGTGCGGCAAGTCAACGTTATGTAATGGGCATCGCGGCAAGATGGCCGTGATCTTCATCACAGCGTTATGTAACAGCATTTCGTGGAACGGCAAGTTCAAATAGGTTACATAACGGCATTACATCACGTAACGGGAGGGCCGTGTTTGTATCCTGCACACTAGCAACCATGTATGAGGTTCCGCTTAGTTATTTATGATACCTCAATCATTTAAGATTCTTGGGGATGAGACATGGCACTCTCTAAGCGTAAAACCCCTTCACCATAGTCCTAGACATGACATATCGCAAAACAGCGAAGGTGAAAATCAAACCTTGGAGAAGTTAGTATTGTTTACATTGGTTATAGATCAAAATATTTAGATCTAGTGTTGAAAAATCAATTGGAGGAAGGAAAAAAATGTAAGAGCTTGTACCGCTTTTACCCCTCCTCTCTATAAGGGTGTGCGCACGTCACTTTGGTTTGACTTATTTTAATTTATTGTAGTTGCGAATTAAACTTATTGGAACTTATCTGAAATTATTAATCCTGAAATTAGTTCTTTGAAGGTGAAGAGAATAGCCTAAAGTTGTGTGCCTGCATCTTAGTATTTACAGCTACCTTCCCCTTCATAAAAGTAAGCCTTTACCTTTGAAAATGAATTACCATGTTCTTTAAAAGCATATTAGTACTTAATATGTCATACTCCATCAAATTCAATGTCCCATAAAAGTATGTATTCTGCACCCATAGTCCCATATTACATTTGTGATGTGAACGTACTGCTAGTTACTTAACCTTGATCCTGTAGGATTTTCATTATAAAATGACTTGTTTCTATTGAACTAACTAACAGAGAGAAGCATTATTGACACTTATTTCTTCTGGTTCAAAGACAGCAAGAATGCAGGTTTTGAAGAAGGCTGGGCGACCATCTGAACGACTTGTAACTCATGAGAACTGCAGCTACAAGAAGCCAACGCAGCATGAATGTGTGCATGTCCACGAGTTAACTGATGCAGCTGGAACCGAAGAAGCAGAGGCAGATGCAGACTATGATAATGCTGTCAAGGAAGCCATTAAAGGTGTGCAGGAGGCTGTGACCTCTATAAATGAACACTTGGAAGAAGTGAGGTATGAAATTGCTGCTCTTGAGTCTGAGTGATCTCGAGGGGAAATTTTGTTGAAGTAGAATCTGTGCAGAAGTCATTAACCTTGTCTTTGTTGTAGCCTGTTCGCTACAGTTTATCAGCCAATGAAATACATGTATATCTTTTTTTATCGATAATTAAAGATGATGTAATCAGGTACCCTCCTAGCCAGGGTTTTATCTAAGGTATCTTTCTCAATGATAATATGAAGCTGGTAGTAAGGATTCCCTGGGATTCCATATGACTAGAAACAATACATCCTACATATGCAATTCAATCCGCTGCTTGATTAGCTTTCCATGATTTGACGAATAGAGAGAGAAGTTGCTACTGAAGAAGACGAGTAAATCAATCTTCCAAGGCGTACAAGGACTTTTGACATATTTTATCGCCACAGACTAATCACCTGAACTTCAATTTGTGGAAACCATGAGGTGTTTTGAGTGTATTGATGTACACCTCTCTTTCCTCTGTTTACTTTTGATACTTCCTTGTAATTTGTGATTCACTATACAACTAATAAAGGTATCTATAATATATAAACAAGGGCTATATATTATATATAGCTTGGTTCAATGTTGGCTTCTGTTCTACTTTATAACTTGTGTATTTTGTGATGCATGCACTATATAACTATTAAAGGTAACTATAAGGTCTAAGCAACAACTGTTTGATTGATGGTATCTGTCTTCTTCTTTTTTTATTGGTTATTGTGCTTTATACTTTGTACCTTATCAGTAAACCTTCAATAATTTCGACCGCATTGAGTGCAGTTTCTTGATAAGTGAATGCATGAATTTTTAGAAGAGTGGTAGTTTCATTTAAAGAAACTCAATTTAAGCTATTGGTGCTGCAGCTACAAAGACAAGCCCCTGATATATATTAGGAATTACACCTTGAATTGATGTCCATGTTGTCTGCAAGTCTATCAGCTCAAAGCATTGTGTACAGGATGTAGGTTCAAATCCTACATACTCTATTAGTTTCATGTAGTTGCACAAATTCTGTATGTTATATGGTTTCGCAAATTGATCAGTCATCATGTTATTTATTTTATTGTCATTAAATAAAAATAAGGGTGTAGAGTGCCAATTTTATTAAATAGACTCACCTTTTTTACATTATAGTTACCATTTATGACATATAGTGCCCTTTTTTTCAAGTTATCCTTATCTTTTTAAAGTATAATCTTGCACCCTTATTCTTACATATACTACGTAGTTACTCTTTTGAAGCTACCCTTTCTAAGGTACAATGACCCTTTTTTAACATGCCACCCTTCCGAACACAATTGTGGCCCTTGACATGACCAACCTACCGTTGCTACTGCTGGACCACCCTTTGGGATGACCTTCCAAGCTCCATCCACCCGAACAATCAGAGTACCCGAGTAGGCGCATCAGTCGTCCACTGGATAGGCTACCTTTTGAATAGCTGCTGGGGCCGAGTGATCAGTCTTCACTGACGGGAAGACACTACCACTCTACCGTTGGCTATTCTCCTTGTTAAGACTTATAATACGAAAAGGATGGGCTTGATGACCCCCACAAATGAAGAGGAATGTTGCAACAGAGTGCACTTGGATGCCAATCCCTCTGAGAACACAACTTACACACACTATCAACTTGTATTCCCCTCTTCACTAAATTTGCGTGGGTCACGCGTAGTTGAGCATGCGCCAACCAAACTCATGCGGAGCTACTGGCTATTTGGCATGGATTCAACAGGCGGCTACACTATCCAATATCATTGCTATCTGGATTGACTCCGTACTGGCAGTTCAAACATTTCAAGGGCTGGACCAGGCCAACGACCACTATTACTCCCTTGCTAGAAATATTGTGACCCAAGGAAAATCGTGTTCTCCTTTTGTTCTATAACTAAAGTGGATCATAGGGTGGTGCAGCAGGCCCATTCACTAGCTTTGCAAGCTAGAAGGGACCCCGATTGATGTGTTTTAGTTTGTATAACTAGTTTTGGTCCCGGGCCATACGCCATGGATTATTTACCGACGTGCATTTGAAGTCTTCAAAAATACAAATATTTATCTTTAAATGATTTTTTCCCCCATAAAGACCAACATGAGCATTGTAGTGTAGTTGGTTAGTGCATTGTTATATCAAATGAGAGGTCATGGGTTCGAGTCTTGAAACATATATTTTTATTGTTTAATATTTCATATGATTGTGTGGGAGAGGGGTGAGTACATGTGGCAGCATGACATTTGTTTGTCTTGGGTTTTAGATATATATATAGATTCTACTGTTGCCTAAAAAAAATAAACATGTCACCCTGGTTTTTTGAACACAAAATCTTATGGGCAGAAGCAAAGTAAGAAAATCATCCACACAGATGAGACATGGGATCTTATTGGAAATATCTTTAGGAATCATTTGTGATTTGATTTCCTATCTTATTTTTGTTAAGTTTCCTACTCCATGTATATTTCTATAAGGTGTACTTTCCTTAGTACAGTAGACATTTTTCCTTAGGGTTTTGTCCTTATAAAAACACATCCTTGTACATTACAAAAAGACAGAGAAATACAGAGAAGGCTTAAGAGGCTAATTATGTTTCAACATGGTATCAGTTAGCGTAGGTTTGTCCTTTTCTCACAGATTTTTTCTCTGAATCACGTTCTTCATTGGGCGTGGTTTGGTATTGTTTTCCAGATTTTTTTTATTTTCTTTTTCTTTTCTTCTGCCATCTGCTGCAGCTAAGCATTCATCAGCTTGGTTCTTCTTTTTTATTTTATTATTTGCAACATGACTGAGAAAGACAGTGGCAAGAAGAACACCCCTCAACTCATCCATGATCCATCCTCAATTTATTTTTTGCATCCTTCGAAAGGTCCAGGTATGCCTCTCACTAAGTACGTTTTACTCGGTGATAATTATGATGTTTGGGCCAAGGCTATACTCAATGGGTTAGAAAGGAAGAATAAGATTGGTTTTATTAATGGGGATTTTGTTGAACCTACGGATCCCAAAAGTGCCGAACATGTTGCTTGGCGTTCTAATAATTCCACTATATGCGGATGGATGTTTAATGCTATTGATATTTCCATTCAACCTAGTGTTGCGGGACACAAAATTGCTCTTGAAATGTGGACAGATTTGAAAGAACGCTATGCTGTTGTTAACGGTCCTCGTATACATCAACTGAAAACTGAATATCATACCTTACAACAAGAAGGAATGTCTATTGTTTCCTACTTTAACAAATTTAAGTCATTGTGGGATGAACTTTATGGTTCTGTTGATATTACATGTGGATGTACTTGTGATGCTGCTTCTAAAATTCGTGCCCGTGCGAAGACGAAGAAAACCCATGATTTTTTGATGGGTCTTAATGATTCACAATATGGGGCTATCCGTGGTCAGATTCTTGGTATGGATCCATTTCCCGTGATCAATAAAGCCTATTCTATGGTGTCTTAAGACGAGCGTCACAAAACTATTATACGGGGTCGAGATGATAAATTTGAAATCCTTAGCTTTGCTGCACAGTCATCCTCCGCTACTGTTGCTAACCCCCCACGTTTTTCCCCTAGTTCTGCACCCACTGGTGGTATTTTACAATGTACTTATTGTGGCAAAAATGGCCATGATTATGAGCACTGCTTCCAACGTCTTAGCTATCCCTCAAGATCCTCTCGTGGGCGTGAAAGGGGACGACATAACCGCGACAGAGGCGATGGTTCTGCTGGTCGTGGGCACTCCACTGCATCCCATATTACAGCAGCAGCCCACGCTGCTCAATCCCGTCGCACCACTTTGGACAATTCTGCTTCATCTTCAGCAGCATCAACTCAGAGTTCCAGCATTCCGGGCTTCACTGCGGAACAAGTTCAGCGCTTGTTGAGTCTTATAGACTCTTCTCCATCTTCTGACAAGTTATCTGGTAAGCCTGGTCTTGATAGCGACATGTGGCTACTCGATAGCGGTGCATCCCATCATATGACAGGAATCTTGGATGTATTATTTGATTGTTCTAATTTGTCGCCTCAACCCGTTAGTCTTCCTGACGGTGTTCAGACATCGGCAATCAAAAAGGGCAGTGCACGTTTGAGTTCTGGATTAGTCATTCACAATGTTCTATATGTTCCTAATTTACAATGCAATTTAATTTCTGTCGGACAATTAATTTGTGATTCCACTTGCATTGTTACCTTTACTGACAAATTGTGCATTGTTCAGGACCGCATTTCGAGGATGCCGATTGGACTGGGTGAGTTGCGAAATGGGGTTTATTATTTTAAGCCAGTGACACGTCAAGCTGTTTCTCATGCTACTGTCGTTGATAATGCTCTTCTTCTTCATCAGCGTCTGGGTCATTCATCCAGTTAGACTATGTCTTTTATTTCTAGCACTCATAACAGTAACAATGTTAAGAAAGTTTTATCTCTTTGTGATGTGTGCCCTCGGGCAAAGCAGACTCGTAGTATTTTTCCTCTAAGTGAGAATAAAGCCATCAGTTTGTTTGATTTAATACATTGTGATTTATGGGGACCTTACTCCCGTGATTTGTTTAATGGGTCGCATTATTTTCTTACTCTTGTCGATGACTATTCTTGTGCAACATGGGTTTATCTGCAGCAAGATAAGACTGAAGTCCCTGGAAATCTAAAACATTTTTTCGCTATGGTTAAACGTCAGTTCCAAAGAGATATTAAGTTTGTCCGTTCCGACAATGGTACAGAATTTACCACCACTCCTTTACAAAATTTTTTTGGTGAAGAAGGGGTCATTTTTCAATCATCTTGTGTCGGGACACCCCAACAAAATGGACGAGTTGAGCGTAAACATAGACACATTTTGGAAGTAGCTCGAGCATTACGTTTTCAAGCTAATCTTCCTCTTTCTTTCTGGGGTGAGTGTGTTAAAGTTGCCGTTTATCTTATTAATCGGACTCCTACTAAGATTCTTGATGGCAAGACAACTCATGATTTTTTATTTGGCTCTCCTCCAATTTATATTCATTTGAAGGTATTTGGATGTTTATGCTATGTTCATAACAAACCTCGCCGAAAAGACAAATTTGCTTCACGAAGTCGAAGATGTATGTTCTTGGGATATCCAAATGGTAAAAAGGGTTGGAAAGATATGGATTTAGACACTCATCATATTTTTATATCATGTGATATAATTTTTCATGAAAATATTTTTCCGTATATTTTGCCTACTGAGACTTCTCCTATTAACTCTGAAAGTGCGGCTGTTTTTGACTGGGAGTTTGAGATATCCATTGATACTTCACAGTATGCAGACAGGGGGAGTTTAGATGCTGCCACCCTACCACCACAATCTTGTGTTGATGCTGCTGCCCCCTTGCAGCCTACTACTGCCACGCATACCCCTGCTGCCACGCAGGACCCTGCTGTCCCACCATCCAATGCTTCCTTCGGGTCTTCTAACCAGCATCACGCATCCCCTCGGCAGTCTACATGTTCTTCTCAGCTTGCATCTGATGGTCTCACACAAGCAACCAATAGCTTACCTAATGCTCCTCTGTCTCGTGAGCCGTCGTCAAATGACGCTACATTGGATGATAGTCTTCCTTCTCGTACTCGACGTCCTCCCTCTTATTTATCAGACTACATTTGTCACTCGGCTCAGACTTCACCCCTCATTTCGGCTCACTCTACTCCGTCGGCTTCCTCAGGTATGCCGTTCCCTATTGCCAATTTTGTTAAGTATAATAATTTTTTTGATAGCCACCGTATTTTTCTTGCTTCTATTACTTCTAATGTTGAGCCCAGGCATTATAAAGAAGCAGTGCGAGAACCTCGTTGGCGTAAGGCTATGCAACTTGAGATTGATGCCTTCGAACGGAATCATACTTGGGATATTACTGAACTTCCTCCTGGCAAGAAACCCATTGGTTGTAAATGGGTCTACAAAACTAAATATCGGTCTGATGGTACTATTGAACGTGACAAAGCTCGCCTTGTGGTGTTAGGCAATCATCAAAAGCCCGGGGAGGATTACATTGACACTTTTGCTCCCGTAGCTAAAATGGTAAGTGTGCGGACATTTTTAGCTGTAGCTGTTGCCAAACATTGGGAAGTGCATCAGCTTGATGTGAATAATGCATTTTTGCATGGTGACCTTCACGAGGAGGTATATATGCGACTTCCTCCTGGTTTTTCTTCTTCCTCTCCCACTCAAGTATGTCGTTTGCGTAAATCTCTTTATGGTCTTCGGCAATCTCCGCGAAACTGGTATGCAAAATTGTCTTCCGTTTTGCGCCAAGATGGTTTTACTCAGTCTCATGCCGACCATACATTATTCACTTATTGCAAAGGCTCCGATATTTTGACACTTTTGGTTTATGTGGATGATATTTTAGTTGCGGGTAACAATCCTGATCTTTGTGCTTCTTTCAAAAAGTATTCAGATACTTGCTTTCAGCTCAAAGACATGGGCCCTCTTAAGTATTTTTTAGGGATTGAGTGTGCTCGATCTCCAGATGGTTTATTTTTGTCACAACGTAAATATACGCTCGACATTTTATCTGAGGCCGGATTACTTGCCTCAAAACCAGTTGACACGCCATTGCCTCAGAATGTGGCCTAGCCGAGTCCCAGAGTCCCTTGTATTCTGATCCTGCTCAATACCGTCGCATGGTTGGTCGTCTGATTTATCTAACTATCACTCGCCCTGATATTGCGTATTCGGTCCACATTTTATCCCAGTTTATGTAGGCTCCTCGACAGGAGCATTTTGAGGCGGCTCTTCGTGTCCTCCGTTATCTTAAGTCTCATCCCGGTCAAGGATTATTTTTACGAGCTGATAGTGATCTCTAGTTTCACGTTTATTGTGATTCCGACTGGGCCAGTTGTCCTCTTACTCGCCGCTCTGTCATCGGTTATTTTGTACTTCTTGGATCTGCCGCGATCTCATGGAAGACTAAGAAGCAAAGCACTGTTTCTCGATCCTCTGCAGAAGCTGGGTATCGTGCTATGGCATATGCTTGTGCAGAAATCAAATGGTTACGTACTTTTCTTGCGGCCCTCGGGGTTTTCCATCATCAACCGACTCGTTTATTTTGTGATAATCAGGCTGCTTTACATATTGCCGCCAATGCTGTCTTCCATGAACGTACCAAACACATCGAGATCGATTGTCATTTCGTTCGTGAGCTCCTCGTTGCCGGTGTCATTGTCACCTCTCATGTTCGCACTCATTTACAGTTGACAGACATTTTTACTAAGGCTCTAGGCGCCTCACAATTTCATTCTCTTTTGTCCAAGTTGGGCGTTCGTGACCCTCACGCTCCCACTTGAGGAGGAGTATTGGAGATATCTTTAGGAATCATTTGTGATTTGATTTCCTATCTTATTTTTGTTAAGTTTCCTACTCCATGTATATTTCTATAAGGTGTACTTTCCTTAGTACAATAAACATTTTTCCTTAGGGTTTTGTCCTTATAAAAACACATCCTTGTACATTACAAAAAGACAGAGAAATACAGAGAAGGCTTAAGAAGCTAATTATGTTTCAACAGATCTCAAGCTGCACTTATGTGCAGAGGCAAAGTAAGAAAGCAAGTGTTATTTCAGTTACTCTGTTGCGGTCGTGTCCCCTATATGGAGGCGCAATAGTACAGACACAACCGCAATCACTACCTTGTTGACGCATGGACGCCTTCCTAGCAATATATTTTCCATCAAAGTCCAAGAGATGGAATAAACTTTTGAATTATTTCAATTAATATTGATGTTTATGGAGTTTTGGTATAACTTGTTAAATTCACGTAGCAAGAAATGTTTTGATGGAAGTTCAAAATTTTGGTGGAAATTGCTATTTTGTATTTAACAACTTTTTTAACATGCCACCCTTCCGAACACAATTGTGGCCCTTGACATGACCAACCTACCGTTGCTACTGCTGGACCACCCTTTGGGATGACCTTCCAAGCTCCATCCACCCGAACAATCAGAGTACCCGAGTAGGCGCTCAGTCGTCCACTGGATAGGCTACCTTTTGAATAGCTGCTGGGGCCGAGTGATCAGTCTTCACTGACGGGAAGACACTACCACTCTACCGTTGGCTATTCTCCTTGTTAAGACTTATAATACGAAAAGGATGGGCTTGATGACCCCCACAAATGAAGAGGAATGTTGCAGTAGAGTGCACTTGGATGCCAATCCCTCTGAGAACACAACTTACACACACTATCAACTTGTATTCCCCTCTTCACTAAATTTACAGCAGTGGGTCACGCGTAGTTGAGCATGCGCCAACCAAACTCATGCGGAGCTACTGGCTATTTGGCATGGATTCAACAGACGGCTACACTATCCAATATCATTGCTATCTGGATTGACTCCGTACTGGCAGTTTAAACATTTCAAGGGCTGGACCAGGCCAACGACCACTATTACTCCCTTGCTAGAAATATTGTGACCCAAGGAAAATCGTGTTCTCCTTTTGTTCAATAACTAAAGTGGATCATAGGGTGGTGCAGCAGGCCCATTCATTAGCTTTGCAAGCTAGAAGGGACCCCGATTGATGTGTTTTAGTTTGTATAACTAGTTTTTGTCCCGGGTCATACGCCATGGATTATTTACCGACGTGCATTTGAAGTCTTCAAAAATAGAAATATTTATCTTTAAATGATTTTTCCCCCCATAAAGACCAACATGAGCATTGTAGTGTAGTTGGTTAGTGCATTATTATATCAAATGAGAGGTCATGGGTTCGAGTCTTGAAACATATATTTTTATTGTTTAATATTTCATATGATTGTGTGGGAGAGGGGTGAGTACATGTGGCAGCATGATATTTGTTTGTCTTGGGTTTTAGATATATATATAGATTCTACTGTTGCCTAAAAAAAATAAACATGTCACCCTGGTTTTTTGAACACAAAATCTTATGGGCAGAAGCAAAGTAAGAAAATCTTCCACACAGATGAGACATAGGATCTTATTGGAAATATCTTTAGGAATCATTTGTGATTTGATTTCCTATCTTATTTTTGTTAAGTTTCCTACTCCATGTATATTTCTATAAGGTGTACTTTCCTTAGTACAGTTGACATTTTTCCTTAGGGTTTTGTCCTTATAAAAACACATCCTTGTACATTACAAAAAGACAGAGAAATACAGAGAAGGCTTAAGAGGCTAATTATGTTTCAACATGGTATCAGTTAGCTTAGGTTTGTCCTTTTCTCACAGATTTTTTCTCTGAATCACGTTCTTCATTGGGCGTGGTTTGGTATTTTTTCCAGATTTTTTTTTATTTTCTTTTTCTTTTCTTCTGCCATCTGCTGCAGCTAAGCATTCATCAGCTTGGTTCTTTTTTTTTTTTTTTTATTATTTGCAACATGACTGAGAAAGACAGTGGCAAGAAGAACACCCCTCAACTCATCCCTGATCCATCCTCAATTTATTTTTTGCATCCTTCGAAAGGTCCAGGTATGCCTCTCACTAAGTACGTTTTACTCGGTGATAATTATGATGTTTGGGCCAAGGCTATACTCAATGGGTTAGAAAGGAAGAATAAGATTGATTTTATTAATGGGGATTTTGTTGAACCTACGGATCCAAAAAGTGCCGAACATGTTGCTTGGCGTTCTAATAATTCCACTATATGTGGATGGATTTTTAATGCTATTGATATTTCCATTCAACCTAGTGTTGCGGGACACAAAATTGCTCTTGAAATGTGGACAGATTTGAAAGAACGCTATGCTGTTGTTAACGGTCCTCGTATACATCAACTGAAAACTGAATATCATACCTTACAACAAGAAGGAATGTCTATTGTTTCCTACTTTAACAAATTTAAGTCATTGTGGGATGAACTTTATGGTTCTGTTGATATTACATGTGGATGTACTTGTGATGCTGCTTCTAAAATTCGTGCCCGTGCGGAGACGAAGAAAACCCATGATTTTTTGATGGGTCTTAATGATTCACAATATGGGGCTATCCGTGGTCAGATTCTTGGTATGGATCCATTTCCCGTGATCAATAAAGCCTATTCTATGGTGTCTCAAGACGAGCGTCACAAAACTATTATACGGGGTCGAGATGATAAATCTGAAATCCTTAGCTTTGCTGCACAGTCATCCTCCTCTACTGTTGCTAACCCCCCACGTTTTTCCCCTAGCTCTGCACCCACTGGTGGTATTTTACAATGTACTTATTGTGGCAAAAATGGCCATGATTATGAGCACTGCTTCCAACGTCTTAGCTATCCCTCAGGATCCTCTCCTGGGCGTGAAAGGGGACGACATAACCGCGACAGAGGCGGTGGTTCTGCTGGTCGTGGGCACTCCACTGCATCCCAGATTACAGCAGCAGCCCGCACTGCTCAATCCCCTTGCACCACTTTGGACAATTCTGCTTCATCTTCAACAGCAGCAACTCAGAGTTCCAGCATTCCGGGCTTCACTGCGGAACAAGTTCAGCGCTTGTTGAGTCTTATAGACTCTTCTCCATCTTCTGACAAGTTATCTGGTAAGCCTGGCCTTGATAACGACACGTGGCTACTCGATAGCGGTGCATCCCATCATATGACATGAATCTTGGATGTATTATTAGATTGTTCTAATTTGTCGCCTCAACCCGTTAGTATTCCTGATGGTGTTCAGACATCGGCAATCAAAAAGGGCAGTGCGCGTTTGAGTTTTGGATTAGTCATTCACAATGTTCTCTACGTTCCTAATTTACAATGCAATTTAATTTCTGTCGGACAATTAATTTGTGATTCCACTTGCATTCTTACCTTTACTGACATATTTTGCATTGTTCAGGACCGCATTTCGAGGATGCCGATTGGACTGAGTGAGTTGCGAAATGGGGTTTATTATTTTAAGCCAGTGACACATCAAGCTGTTTCTCATGCTACTGTTGTTGATAATGCTCTTCTTCTTCATCAGCGTCTGGGTCATTCATCCAGTCAGACTATGTCTTTTATTTCTAGCACTCATAACAGTAACAATGTTAAGAAAGTTTTATCTCTTTGTGATGTGTGCCCTCGGGCAAAGCAGACTCGTAGTATTTTTCCTCTAAGTGAGAATAAAGCCATCTGTTTGTATGATTTAATACATTGTGATTTATGGGGACCTTACTCCCGTGATTTGTTTAATGGGTTGCGTTATTTTCTTACTCTTGTCGATGACTATTCTCGTGCAACATGGGTTTATCTGCTGCAAGATATGACTGAAGTCCCTGGAAATCTAAAACATTTTTTTGCTATGGTTAAACGTCAGTTCCAATGAGATATTAAGTTTGTCCGTTTCGACAGTGGTACGGAATTTACCACCACCCCTTCACAAAATTTTTTTGGTGAAGAAGGGGTTATTTTTCAATCATCTTGTGTCGGGACACCCCAACAAAATGGACGAGTTGAGCATTAACATAGACACATTTTGGAAGTAGCTCGAGCATTACGTTTTCAAGCTAATCTTCCTCTTTCTTTCTGGGGTGAGTGTGTTAAAGTTGTCGTTTATCTTATTAATCGGACTCCTACTAAGATTCTTGATGGCAAGACACCTCATGATTTTTTATTTGGCTCTCCTCCAATTTATAGTCATTTGAAGGTATTTGGGTGTTTATGCTATGTTCATAACAAACCTCGTCGAAAAGACAAATTTGCTTCACGAAGTCGAAGATGTATGTTCTTGGGATATCCAAATGGTAAAAAGGGTTGGAAAGTTATGGATTTAGACACTCATCATATTTTTATATCACGTGATATAATTTTTCATGAAAATATTTTTCCGTATATTTTGCCTACTGAGACTTCTCCTATTAACTCTGAAAGTGCGGCTGTTTTTGACTGGGAGTTTGAGAGATCCATTGATACTACACAGTATGCAGCAGGGGGAGTTTAGATGCTGCCACCCTACCACCACAATCTTGTGTTGATGCTGCTGCCCCCTTGCAGCCTACTACTGCCACGCATACCCCTGTTGCCACGCAGGACCCTGCTGTCCCACCATCCAATGCTTCCTTCGGGTCTTCTAACCAGCATCACGCATCCCCTCGGCAGTCTACATGTTCTTCTCAGCTTGCATCTGATGGTCTCACACAAGCAACCAGTAGCTTACCTAATGCTCCTCTGTCTCGTGAGCCGTCGTCAAATGACGCTACATTTGATGATAGTCGTCCTTCTCACACTCAACGTCCTCCCTCTTATTTATCAGACTACATTTGTCACTCGGCTCAGACTTCACCTCTCATTTCGGCTCACTCTACTCCGTCGGCTTCCTCAGGTATGCCGTTCCCTATTGCCAATTTTGTTAAGTATAATAATTTTTCTGATAGCCACCGTATTTTTCTTGCTTCTATTACTTCTAATGTTGAGCCCATGCATTATAAAGAAGCAGTGCGAGAACCTCGTTGGCGTAAGGCTATGTAACTTGAGATTGATGCCCTCGAACGGAATCATACTTGGGATATTACCGAACTTCCTCCTGGCAAGAAACCCATTGGTTGTAAATGGGTCTACAAAACTAAATATCGGTCTGATGGTACTATTGAACGTGACAAAGCTCGCCTTGTAGTGTTAGGCAATCATCAAAAGCCCGGGGAGAATTACACTGATACTTTTGCTCCCGTAGCTAAAATAGTAAGTGTGCGGACATTTTTAGCTGTAGCTGTTGCCAAACATTGGGAAGTGCATCAGCTTGATGTGAATAATGCTTTTTTGCATGGTGACCTTCACGAGGAGGTATATATGCGACTTCCTCCTGGTTTTTCTTCTTCCTCTCCCACTCAAGTATGTCGTTTGCGTAAATCTCTTTATGGTCTTCGGCAATCTCCGCGAAACTGGTTTGCAAAATTGTCTTCCGCTTTGCGCCAATATGGTTTTACTCAGTCTCATGCCGACCATACATTATTCACTTATCGCAAAGGCTCCGATATTTTGACACTTTTGGTTTATGTGGATGATATTTTAGTTGCGGGTAACAATCCTGATCTTTGTGCTTCTTTCAAAAAGTATTTAGATACTTGCTTTCAGCTCAAAGACATGGGCCCTCTTAAGTATTTTTTAGGGATTGAGTGTGCTCGATCTCCAGATGGTTTATTTTTGTCACAACGTAAATATACGCTCGACATTTTATCCGAGGCCGGATGACTTGCCTCAAAACCAGTTGACATGCCATTGCCTCAGAATCACCGCCTAGCCGAGTCCCAGAGTCCCTTGTATTCTGATCCTGCTCAATACCGTCGCATTGTTGGTCGTCTGATTTATCTGACTATCACTCGCCCTGATATTGCGTATTCGGTCCACATTTTATCCCAGTTTATGCAGGCTCCTCAACAGGAGCATTTTGAGGCGGCTCTTCGTGTCCTCCGTTATCTTAAGTCTCATCCCGGCCAAGGATTTTTTTTACGAGCTGATAGTGATCTCCAGCTTCACGTTTATTGTGATTCCGACTGGGCCAGTTGTCCTCTTACTCGCCGCTCTGTCACCGGTTATTTTGTACTTCTTGGATCTTCCACGATCTCATGGAAGACTAAGAAGCAAAGCACTGTTTCTCGATCCTCTGCAGAAGCTGAGTATCGTGCTATGGCATATGCTTGTGCTGAAATCAAATGGTTACGTACTTTTCTTGCGGCCCTCGGGGTTTTCCATCATCAATCGGCTCGTTTATTTTGTGATAATCAGGCTGCTTTACATATTGCCGCCAATCCTGTCTTCCATGAACGTACCAAACACATCGAGATCGATTGTCATTTCGTTGGTGAGCTCCTCGTTGCCGGTGTCATTGTCACCTCTCATGTTCGCACTCATTTACAGTTGGCGGACATTTTTACTAAGGCTCTAGGCGCCTCACAATTTCATTCTCTTTTGTCCAAGTTGGGCGTTCGTGACCCTCACGCTCCCACTTGAGGGGGAGTATTGGAGATATCTTTAGGAATCATTTGTGATTTGATTTCCTATCTTATTTTTGTTAAGTTTCCTACTCCATGTATATTTCTATAAGGTGTACTTTCCTTAGTACAATAGACATTTTTCCTTAGGGTTTTGTCCTTATAAAAACACATCCTTGTACATTACAAAAAGACAGAGAAATACAGAGAAGGCTTAAGAGGCTAATTATGTTTCAACAGATCTCAAGCTGCACTTATGGGCAGAGGCAAAGTAAGAAAGCAAGTGTTATTTCAGTTACTCTGTTGCGGTCGTGTCCCCTATATGGAGGCGCAGTAGTGCAGACACAACCGCAATCACTACCTTGTTGACGCATGGACGCCTTCCTAGCAATATATTTTTCCATCAAAGTCCAAGAGATGGAATAAAGTTTTGAATTATTTCAATTAATATTGATGTTTATGAAGTTTTAGTATAACTTGTTAAATTCACGTAGCAAGAAATGTTTTGATGGAAGTTCAAAATTGTTAAACTAATGAGTATTTGGGAAAATATTGTATCAGACCCATCATTAATGTACAGCAGCACATAAATATATATAGTACAAGAGATCACCTAAGCCCAGAAGGAAACCAAAGCCAAAGCTATATAGGAATCCTAACTACGTAATAGATAAGAAAACAAAGAGAAACATATCTTTTACTGTTTTATATATATCTTCCTAATACTCCCCCTCAAGTTGGAGCGTGCAAATCACAAACGCCCAACTTGCGGAGTAAGTATTTAAATTGTTGTTTCCCAAGAGCTTTTGTCAAGATGTCGGCCAACTGGTTCCCTGTACGAACATAGGAAGTGGCAATATTTTTTCTTAGCAACTCATCACGCACAAAGTGACAATCGGCCTCAATATGCTTAGTACGATCATGGAACACAGGATTGCGAGCAATGTGTAAAGCCGCTTGACTATCACAGAAGAGGCGCATAGGAGCAGAATGAGTAATACCAAGCGAATGTAACAAGTATTTGAGCCACTTGAGTTCACACGTTGTAACAGCCATGGATCGATATTCAGCCTCGGCAGAGGACCGATAAACTGTAACCTGCTTCTTAGTCTTCCAAGACACAGGAGAAGAACCAAGAGCAATAAAATATCCTGTGAGAGAGCGTCGAGTCAAAGGACACCCCGCCCAATCACTATCACAAAATGCATACAAACGAAGATCAGAGGCCTTTTTCAACAAAATGCCTTGGCCTAGGCTACCCTTAAGATACCGTAATACTCGTATGGCAGCCTCCCAATGAGCCACCTGTGGTGCACTCATAAATTGTGCAAGAATATGCACGGAATAGCTGAGATCCGGACGAGTAATCGATAAGTACACCAGACGACCAACAAGACGTCTATATTGCTCCGGATCTGAACAACATGCACCATCAAGTTTCGCCAAACAATGATTTTGCTCCATTGGAGTTTCAATAGGTTTGCATCCCAGCATGCCAGCTTCCTTTAGAATATCTAGAGTATACTTTCGTTGAGACAGGAATAAGCCAGACGCACCCTTCGCCACTTCAATACCCAAAAAATATTTCAAAGTACCAAGATCCTTCATATGAAAACAAGTACCAAGATAGGCCTTAAAACAAGCAACAACATTATGAGAAGAACCAGCAATAATCAGATCGTCGACGTACACAAGAACATGCAGAACCACAGTACCACGAATATAACTAAATAAAGAATAGTCAGTAGAAGATTGTGTGAACCCAAAGTGCTTCAAGGCAGCAGACAATTTAGCAAACCAATTACGAGGAGCTTGACGCAAGCCATATAAGGATTTACGCAATCTACACACCTTTCCCGGAGGGGCATTGTAACCAGGTGGTATCTTCATGTAAATCTCCTCATCTAAGTCACCATGGAGAAAAGCATTGTGTACATCCATTTGATGTAATTCCCAATTCATAGCAACAACAACAGTAAGAAATACACGAACTGTCCCCATCTTCGCAACAGGGGCGAAAGTCTCGTTATAATCTATCCCGGCTACTTGGCGATTGCCATAGACCACAAGGCACGCCTTGAGTCGTTCAATAGAGGCATCTGACTTGTATTTGATACGATATACCCATCCGCATCCAATTGTATGCTTGCCATGAGGCAAATCTACTAAAGTCCATGTACCATTCCTGTCAAGAGCATCAAGTTCATCTTGCATAGCTTTACGCCACCCTACATCTTTTACTGCATCCTGAAAAGTAGCAGGTTCTTTGCCTGCAGTGATAACTGCCAGAAAACATTTGTGTCTCACAGAAAAACTATCACAATCCACATAATAAGCTATAGGAAAAGGAGTAGTACCTGAGAAACGAGACGGAGCGGAAGAAACATTAGGTGAAGGATTAGGGTCTATTCGAACAGTGTTGGTAATAAAGTCTTTCAACTTAGAAGATGGTTGGCGAACTCTGTTACCATGCCCAAGATTGTCGGTGGTAGGATCAGGCACCGAACTCCCCATGACTCGAGAAGGCGGACTAACCGCTGTCGGAACAACATTGGTGGAAATTGCTATTTTGTATTTAACAACTGTTAGAAGCCAAGTTAATGAAACAAACATGTAAGTTAGAAATCAAATGCAACTTCTTGAATTTATGTTATTTAAATCACGCAAATGCTAAGAATGGTGTACTAAGATGAAGACTCATTATGTCCAACTAAAAGAGTCACCTAGGTGTTAATAAATCTTAGATAGGAATAGGACTAATCTCAACATGAACCAACCAAATATTAATCTGAGTTTCATGTCCTCCATGTAGATATTAGGCAAGGGGGATTACTGTTCAATAATTGGCACGATCAAAACAAAGTTTGGACTTTTTGTTGCTAAAACACAATATACGATGGAATTGTTAATCAATTTGTTTATTATGCTAAATGTATACCTGGTTGGTTTGCTGAGGACCCGAAATACTAAATCTGGATTCGTTGTTACTTAGATTCTAACGAATATAATTCATACCATTACATTTATCATAAAAAAATTCATAAAATATCTGTAACTTTTTCATAGTAACTGTAACTATAAAAAATGAACATAGGTAGTAGATTTTATCAATATATATTGAGATTTGAGAGTAATAAATAGTTAAATTTTTACTTTGAATATATGTGTCTTATATAAAAACAAAAGGACTAGAAATGTGGAATAGTGTAAGGAATTGTAGTATCATATGTAACTTGAAAATCACATGGCATACAGTATTGATTAATCCGATTAATTGAAGCATTATGTTTAATTACTCCATAATAAAGCATAAATTTCCATTTTAATAAAGGAGTTTACGTGTTTGGTGGATCACAATTCACAATCATAATCATACATAGTTACAGTCTCTCCTATGTGAGCTTGATATGCATATTCAAGCATGCCCAGTAGCTTGACAAACAGGGAAATCATTCTCAAAATGTGGTGGAATCCCGAGTATTGGATTGCTATTGAAAAAGTTGACAAGTTTCAAATCAAAACCTGAAGTTACCGTTGGCATGATAGGGAAGTCATCTTGACATGGTATGTGATGGAAACCTATAACATACCAAAGAACAATATCCTTGTTCTCTATAGATCTGTCCCTGCAAAAGTCAAACAACAGATTTGTAAATCTTCTTTAAGCATCAAAGCACAATCTCTTAAATCAAAACATATCACAATGCCAATGATGGTCACTGTTTGGACCCATAAATTGGTCAAATAATATTTTACAAAAGCCACCTAGAGAGTCAGCATGGCCTGCTCTTAAGAGGCCCATCAGCTTTTAGGTTGGAAAGAGCTTTACCATAAAAGGGAGACAACTTTTCTAAAAGATTGGATGTCCCCCAATAGGGTTTCTTGTCTAGGAAATCCCCAACATTATAAAAGCAACAAGCCCAATCAATGAGCGGGTATTCAATTCTCACCAACTCAAACCAGAGCATCTTTCTCTACATTTATTTACTTTCTCTCTCTACCTCAATCTCAACTGACTTGAGCGTCGGAGGGGCGTTCCCGAAAAAAACCCCGGGCCAGTTTGACTGTTTTGCAGGACCTCCAGTGACAAGACTCGGGATTTCATTCCAACTCGGGATTTTAGCCTCTCGAACCATACATCACTTCTGTGACTAGTTTCTAGGCAGAAATAGTTTGGCGCTGTCTGTGGGGAACCTACATCTCAAAGTCACGTACCGAGAGCAACATGGCACCCCGAAGGAAAACAACCCGAAACTCGCTCCCGCGTCAGCCAACACCGATTCAGTCCCAACAGCCCAATGTGCTCGTTGAATCGCTCGCCCTTGAAGACGAGGGATCTACTCCTCGTAACGAAGAGCAACCCATTCCCCGGGAACAATACCAACCCGATCCGCCTCCCATAACCATGGCTGACGTAGAAAGGATAGCTCAACAGCTGAATGCTAACATGCAGTGCAGCCTGCAGCTGCAGGAGCTCATAGCGGGAATCCCCCAGCTCAACCAAGGGATACCCAGAGAGCTGACCCAGGGAGAGCCTCGGGCTAGGGATGATCTCAACGATCACATCCCTAACCGAGACGGGCAACGAGTGGGGGGAGAGAGATACCGACAGGCTAACTCACATAGGACACCAAATTCGGATGCCCGACGGATCATTGAGGAGAATCGTAGGCGGAGGATGGAGCAGGATGCTCGGAACCTACTCAACAACAAGAGAAGGGCCAATCAGGAGAAGGCCCATCAAGAAGAGCAGGCCCATTCCCGGACTCCACAAAGGGGGCGAGAAGGATCCCCTCTCGGGTCTAAGAAGACGAGGGCTGAAGGCGAAGGAGACTCAGGACCCCCTAGGCATAGAAGTCCCATCTTGGTCAACCGAGGGGTGCTCAACTTCATGACACCATTCAGTCGGGAAATCATGGAGGTCCCTAACCCCAGCAAAGTCAAGGTACCTCTAATCGAGCAGTACTCAGGAAACAGAGACCCTGATGCTCTTATGGCGGCCTACAAGGCCCAAATGAGTGTGCAAATCGGGTGCGAGGCTGCCTAGTGCCGCTACTTCCCGACAACACTGAAGGGGTTGGCACTCAACTGGTTCTCAGGGCTATCGCTCGACATAATCACAAACTTTTCAGTATTGGAAGCACTGTTCCATCAACACTTCATTGTTGGGTGTAGGCATAAGAAGACAAGCATTCATCTGATGCCAATCAAGCAGCAAGAGCATGAGAGTCTAGCTGACTACATTAAGAGATTCAACAAGGAATCTCTGAAAATCTCCGACCTCCAGGATGGGGTAGCCTTTACCGCTGTGATGTCAGGGCTCTGGCCAGGCAAGTTCAGATGGTCCTTGGTTGAGAATGAAGTCACTACGTTCACTGAGCCTATGAATCGGGCTCAAAATTTCATTCAAGCCTCGGACATTTGCAAGCCAGTCGTCGAGAAATCGAAAAAAAGAAAGGAAGAAATCCCTTACCGGGAATCCAACAAAAGCAGCAAAAACAATCAACAGCTCCTCCCGAGAGCTACGGACCATGGAAACGACCCTCGTTTCAACAAAAACCGACGGGAGTTTTACTTGGATCTGAAGCACAAGTCGGTACTGCCCATAACTCCCCCCATTAGGACTTCCAAAGAGAGGAGAGATGTAACACCCCCGCCAACCCGAACCCTTTTTCATTTAATAAAACTCGAGATGGGGGAAAATCCACGAGGGTTCGACTCAACGGGCGTGTTACCGCCGCACTTATCTCCTTGGAAATAAATGCAAGGCTAGATTAAAGCATACTAAATTCAAATTAATTAATCCTTACAACCAAGTAAAATGTTCATTAAATATTACTAATTACTAAAGTATTTCAGAGTTCCAGCGGAAGCTAAATCATAAGCTAAGTGGATGACAACTCTAAGTGATCTCCCTTTTGTTCCCCCGTCGATCACCCACCTGCACAAATGCATTGAAAAGAAACAAGAGAGACAAGCTCCCAAAAATCAGAAAAACTGAGTAATTCCAACTCCATCCCGTAAAATACTTAAGTTGATAATACTTTGTAAAATAGTAGGTTAATAGGGTTAGAAAGCATAGCACACATACACATATATATATACAATGAATAATCACATAATTAATCCAATTATTTAAGGAGAGGAAAGAGAACGCCAGTAAGCCGGGGTCAATCCCCTGTAACCACTTACTTCAACATTGTAGGCCGGGGTCAATCCCCTGTAACCACCTACGGATAACATAATGGCCATAATAACAGAGTCCCTAGTGTGCACACCCCTTCTACTTGGATCACAACAAGATAGAAGGAAGAAAAGTAACAGAAAATCAGCATAGTAACCAGAGAACCTGTAGGTGGCCGCTGAACCTCCCATACAGGGTAACCTGTTCATCATTTCCCTCCGATATTTCACTTTACGTGATTAACATCTTTTAATTCAAGTCATCACATAAATCACGTACACAATTACGTCATCGTTGTTCAATCCAGTGTGAATATATTTCATCCATCATAATCTCAATCCATTCATAGCGGTTTCAATAACTCATTTCATAAACACAACCGTCACTTGAGTTCATTTATCACTTCAGATTCATAATCATTTCATTATCACAAGTTCTTACTAATTCCAACTTTCATAAAATTTCAATAATAATAATAATAACGGTAATAATGATAACAATAATCATAATAATAATAATAATAGTAACGATAATAATAATAATAATAATAATAATAATATTAATAATAATAATAATAATAACATTAATAATAATAATAATAACCATAACATTACTAAATGACATTAAGCGGTTTTAATAACGTTATAATAAACATATTTGTCATATCGTATATCGTCCATAGTCATGATTCATAATCGAAATCGATAGTCGTCGTCCATTTTGTCATTCATATTCATAATCCGCATTAAGTCGATAATCCATAATTATAGTCCATACTTATATATTTTATAAGCACATAATAATCACATAATCAATTCGTTTTACACTAACGGGATCTATGTTTAGATGGACATCGGAGATTACCTCGTGACGCGTGCCCAAAAGTTAAGTTCACGAACGGATTAACACTCTTGATATTCCTCGTCTACGCAATCGGAGTCTACAATAGACATTAACGAGGTCTAAGTTAGTTACCTAAATAACCCCTTTTTATATATAAAATAAACAATTTAAATAATTCAAATAACTTAAAGAAATTCTTAATTAATTTAAGAGAGTTTATAAATCAAAGTTTATAGTTTTCAAATCAATTATGAAATTATTTTAAGTACTTAAAATTACTTCAACTTAATTTTCATTAACTACATAGAAAACTAACTTTATTATACTTCTTACTATGTTTTAGAAAATTAAGAAATATTTTCAAGTTATAAACGACTAAGTTAATTAATCTAAAATATACCAACTTAATAAAATAAGTTAATATAATTATAGGATACCAATCTAAACCAATTAATCAAAACTAAACATTATTTTGTTATTAAAAAGAAAAAGTCAAGGTCATATTAAAAGAGAAAAAGGGGGTAATACTGATTCTTTGAATCAGTTGACATAAACCAAGAAAAAAAAAATGAAGGAAGGAAGAAAAGGGGAAAGGAACGAATCTGGGGGAGAAGATGAAGGTGGCGCTGGGCGGCGGATTCAGGCGAGGCAAGGTGGTGCGATCAGGCGAAGGGATTCAGGTGGTGGGGTGCGAGTGAGGGAGGCTGGGCGCGACTGAAGGGCGACAGCAGGGGCTGTACGAAGGGAAGGAAGGGCTGGTGGTTGGCGTTTGTTGCGGTGGTTGGCCGCGATTCAGGTGGTTTAAGTGGTGGAGACCGACGGTTCAAAGGAACAGAGGGGGTGTTAATGGGGGGTTGAAATTTTATTTTCAATTTTCAAAATCAAAAATCTGAAATTAAGGAAGAAGAGAAATGAATTGAAGCAAACCTTTTGAGATTGTTTGCTTGAGTAATTTGGTGAGTAAAGTTCAGTATTTATAGAGGAGTTTGGTCAGAAATTTTGAGCTTTGGTCAAGCTCCATTAATGGTGGGTATGGTGAGGTATGGTGTTTGATTCATTTTTTTTTGACTAATTTAACTCCGAAAATCCGGGATTTGGATTGAGTTTCAAACTCTTCTGACAAGAACTGTTGATTTTTGTGGAAAAAATTTGATCTTTGGCTCTGTTGATTTGTGTGCGTGAGGAAGGAGGAAGATGTCTTTCTTTCTTTTTTCTTTTTTTTTTGTTTTATTTTCCTTTTTCTTTTTGGCTAAAAGACATATGGCTATGGACATGTATTTGGGCTTTGGATTACTAAAATGGATGGACAACTTGTACAAGGATACCCATAACCAAAAAATAAAGAGTTTAATTTACCATAGTTAAATTATTTAGAAATAATCATTTAAATAAAACTTGTTAAATAAATCAAAACTAAATAAAATTATTATTTTAATAAACATAGTTATCAAATAAAATCGCATTATCATAAATAAATTTTAAGTGGAAATAATATTAAACCTTAATAAATAATAAAATAATCTTTGAAAATTCGGGGTATTACATCTTTTTCTCCTTAAAAACAAAGTTCGTCCTCGAACTTTAAAGTTAGATGTTTAATATTTACGAAACAGTAGCTTTGCGCTTTGTTAGTATTACATTCGGTCCCCCTTTAGGAGTTTCGTCCCCGAAACTCGATAATCGTACCTCAGAAAAGAGTTTAGGATAACGCTTTCTCATGTTGTCTTCCGTTTCCCAAGTTGCTTCCTCAGTTTGATGATTAGACCACAAAACTTTGACTAACTTTACAGCCTTGTTCCAGGTATTTCTCGTTTTGGAATCAAGGATTCTAACAGGACGTTCTTCAAAGGTGAGGGTCTCATCTAGTTCAATGGTTTCAGGTTGGATGACATGGGAGGGATCGGGGACATATTTACGAAGTTGAGACACATGAAAGACATTATGAACATTGGCTAACTCTGTGGGCAAGGCTAATCTATAGACCACTTCCCCAATTCTTTCGAGTATCTCATAAGGTCCGATATAACGAGAACTCAACTTTCCTTTTCTACCGAACCTCATTACTCCCTTGGTTGGTGAAACTTTCAGCAACACTTTCTCTCCAACTGCAAACTCTAAATCCCGTCTCCTTTGATCGGCATACGATTTTTGTCGATCCTGAGCTGCTTTCATACGCTCCTGAATCAACTTCACCTTGTTGGTAGTCTCTTCAATCATTTCTGGTCCCAAATTCAACGACTCGTTCACATCGCTCCAACATATAGGACTCCTACATTTCCGTCCATACAACGCCTCATAAGGAGCCATTCCTATGCTCGAGTGATAACTGTTGTTGTACGAGAACTCAATGTACATCAAATGATCATCCCAATATCCTCCGAAATCCATCACACATGCTCTCAACATATCCTCCAAGGTTTGAATGATTCTCTCCGTTTGACCATCTGTTGCTGGGTGGAAGGCTGTGCTGAATTTCAATAGTGTACCCACGGCTGTCTGAAGCTGTTTCCAGAACTTAGATAAGAATCTCGAGTCCCTATCCGAAACGATGTCCTTCGGAACACCATGTAGCCTAACCACCTCATTAAAGTAAGCATCCGCCAACTGTTTCAACGACCAAGTATCCTTCATTGCCACGAATCTAGCCGTCTTAGTCAAACGGTCCACTATTACCCATATTGCATTCTTTCCCGACCTCGTATTCGGTAACCCCATGATGAAATCCATAGAGATAGATTCCCATTTCCATCCCGGCACTTCCAACGGTTGCAATTATCCTCCAGGCTTCATATGCTGTATTTTCACCTTCTGGCATGTTAAACATTTTGCGACAAAGTCGGCTACTTCTTGCTTCATCCTAGGCCACCAAAAATGCTTTTCAAATCCTTATAAAGCTTATCTCCTCCTGGATGTATGGAATACGGCGAACTATGGGCTTCCCTTAGAATTCTCGTCTTGAGTTCCTCATCCTGTGGCACACACAATCTCCGTTTATACTTTGCAACGCCATTGCCGTCGATCTCGAACTCCGGTGCTTGACCACATTCCTTCATCTCTCTTAACTTGCTTAACCACTTATCTGCAGCTTGTTTCACCCGAATCTCCTCAAATATGTCCGGTCCAACAGTAAGAGCATTCAACTGAGCTTTCACATAACCGGGCTCAATTATTTCCAAACTCAATCTCTTAATCTCTTCACACAGTTCATCTGCCAAAATCAACACGTTTAGCGAATGAGCACTTTTCCTACTCAACGCATCAGCTACTTTGTTCGCTTTTCCCTCTTGATACACTATCTTCAAATCATAGTCGTTTATAAGCTCGAGCCAACATCTCTGTCTCATATTCAACTCCTTTTGCGTATACAGATACTTCAAACTCTTGTAATCTGTATAGACCTTACATTGCACTCCATACAAATAATGTCTCCAGATCTTGAGCGCAAACACGATTGCTCCTAACTCCAAGTCATGAGTAGGGTGATTTTGCTCATGCGGTTTGAGTTGTCTCGATGCATAGGCCACTACTTTACCACGTTGCATCAAGACGCACCCAAAACCTTTCTTTGAGGCATCACTGTAGACTTCAAATCCTTGTACTCCAGAGGGCAATGCCAATACCGGGGCTGTTGTAAGTCTCTTCTTCAGCTCTTGAAATGCTTCCTCACACTTATCATCCCAATGAAATTTTGTTGTTTTCTTCATCAGGTTGGTGAGATGTTGGGCCGTTCTCGAAAAATCTTTCACAAATCTCCGGTAATATCCAGCTAAACCCAAGAAACTCCTTACTTCGGTGACGTTCTTAGGTTGAGGCCAATTGGTCACTGCTTGAATCTTCGATGGATCTACAGAAACGCCTTCTTTTGATATCACATGACCCAAAAATGAAACTTTTTCCAACCAAAATTCACACTTCGAGAACTTCGTGTACAATTGCTTTTCTCGAAGAATCTCCAGAACTTTCCTCAACTGATCCTCATGCTCTTCTCTATCCTTCGAGTATACCAATATATCGTCGATGAACACTATCACAAACTTGTCCAGGTATGGCTGGAAGGTCCTGTTCATGAGGTCCATGAAAGCTGCGGGCGCATTAGTGAATCCAAAAGGCATGACGGTGAACTCATAATGGCCATATCTCGTACGAAAGGCTGTCTTACGAATGTCTTCTTCAGCAATTCGTAGTTGGTGATAACCTGATCGTAAATCGATCCTGGAAAACACTGTTGCACCCTGAAGTTGATCGAATAAATCCTCGATCCTCGGGAGCGGATATTTATTCTTTACCGTGGCATTATTCAACTCCCTATAATCGATACACAACCTCAAAGATCCATCTTTCTTCCGAACAAACAATACCGGGGCTCCCCAAGGCGAAACACTAGGTCGAATGTACCCTTTTTCCAACAATTCCTCCAATTGCACCTTCAATTCTTGCATTTCTGTAGGTGCCATTCGATACGGAGCCTTAGAGATAGGTCCAGTTCCAGGGACTAAATCGATCTTAAAGCTCACTTCTCTCTCTGGTGGCATTCCTGGAAGCTCTTCGGGAAATACATCCGAAACTCCTTTACTACCGGAATTTGAGTCAACTCCTCGTTTTCCACGCTTACGTCCCTTACTTGGCACAGGTAGACTGGGTAGCCTTTTCTAAGATAGGTTTGAAGGTCCAGGGCTGAGATTATCTTGACATCAGGCTGGAAGGTTATGCCCTTATAAGATATCCTATTTCCCTTTGGTCCTCTAAGAGATATTTTCTGGTTATGACACTCGATTTTGGCTTTATACTTAGCTAACCAATCCATTCCCAAGATAACGTCAAAGTCTTTTAGGTAAAAAAGGATAAGATCGGCTGGTAATTCTGTACCAGCTATGACTACAGGGATACTTTGGAAAAGAGATTTACAAGAAACAGTTTTACCGGTGGGCATGGCTATATTGGCTTTACAAGACTGGTTAGACTTGAGAGGATACTTATTAACAAAAGTGCTAGAAATAAAAGAATGAGACGCTCCGGAATCAAAGAGTACATAAGCAGGGTTTGAGTTTACGGGAAATGTACCCGTCACAACATTGGCATCGGTGTCAGCTTCAATTCGGCTCATGACGTTGATTCTTCCATTGGTGTAGCCTCCATTGCCATTCTTTCCATAGTTTCCATTTCCACCTCCAAAAGAGCGGTTGTTCTGGTTCCCGTTCTGTGCAATATTTCCTCCACTGGGGCGGTTGTTATTGAAGTTTTGAATTTTGTTTCCACCTCCATTGTTACCATTGTTCCCATGTGGTGCATTTTGAGCTTGCTTCTTGGGACAGTTGAACGATTTGTGACCTACTTCTCCACACTCGAAACACTTGATCCTTTCACCCTGACAAGTGAACCCTGGATGGCTCTTGGCACACTTCTTGCAAACAAAGTTCTTTTGGTTCCTATTTCCTTGATGGGTCTGTTGTCCAGAATTCTGATTGTTGCGGTTGTTGTAGCGTCCACCATTGTTATTGTTGTTTCCACCATTGTTGGGCCTTTTGTCGTACCCTTGGCTGTTGTTGTTGCCGGCAGGTTCCTTCCTTTTATGTCTTCTTAGCACCTCTCTCTCACGCTGTAAGATTCTCTCCAGGTTTGAGGCCTTAGTATATGCTTCCGCGAACGTAGTAGAGGTGCTACCTCCCATTCAAGTCTGAAGATCAAACTTAAGTCCGTCTTCAAACTTCTGGGCCTTAGTTCCTTCATCTGGCACTACAGTCGGGCAGAACCGGGCATACTCATTGAATTTCTGAGCGTACTCTTGCACACTCATGTTATAACTCTGGTTAAACCTACTAAACTCATTGTACTTCTGCCTATGAATGTGCTCGGGGAAGAATCGAGCCTTAATCGCTACCTTAAACGCTTCCCAGTTAAAGTTCTCTTGAGCTTTAATAGTAGGTCCTACACTTTCCCACCAAGTATCAGCATCTTCATGCAGATAAAAGGTTGCTTGGTCTACTTTCTGGGCCTCAGGCGTACCCGTGGCCGTGATAATCTTTTCGAAATCTCTTATCCAGTTCTCGAGAAGTAGTGGGTCTTCTCTCCCAACAAAGGTTGGTGGTTTCAAAGCGGAAATCTTTTTCGCCATGACAGCTTGCGGATCGTCTCCATGGTGGTTGTTGTTGATCTGGTTTTGAAGGACTAAGCCAAAGCTCTGAGCTAGTTGCTCTAGTGTCCTAAGTCGTGCTGCAACTTGTTCCGGAGTTTCGGCCATTTGGTTTTCTTATCGCCTTGCTCTAGATCGCGTATAAACGTATTGCATAAGCTACCTGCGTTATTCACATTGGTGTTTCCACCATTCACATTGATTCTTATATAAAAGCTAATTCACATAATCATGGTTC
This sequence comes from Beta corolliflora, assembly GCA_947648045.1. Lineage (NCBI taxonomy): Eukaryota > Viridiplantae > Streptophyta > Magnoliopsida > Caryophyllales > Amaranthaceae > Beta > Beta corolliflora. The sequence goes on along the minus strand of CANSZD010002921.1, from coordinate 3,992,757 downwards.
TCACCATTCATTCATTTCATACTCAATCACATATCAAAAGTTCATCATTCATTTCACACTCAATTCACATGTCAAAAGTTCATCATTCATTATTCCAAAAGTGCCATAACAATTCGTTAATAGTAGCATAAGGGTTTTCAAATAGTCAAATAAGCATTAGTCGCACCATCCTTAACTAAGTTAACAAGTTAATTGGTCCTTTACGACCTTAATTAGAAATCTAAGGGTCAGGGCTAGATATTTGGGTTTCTAGTCAGCGTACTCGGACGGATCCGCGTCTTCACCTTCATCTCCGTCTCCATCTCCATTGAGATTTACAACGGGTGAGGCAGGGTTGCTTCCTACTTCTTCATCGCCACTATGGTTGTGTTCCTCGTCATCAGTGGGTAAATAGTCATTAAGCCACTTGGCCCTGGCATCAAGCATTCTTTTCTCTAGGTAACTCAACGTGAGATACCACTTCCCTTTCAATGTGTATCGTTCATAGTTTGGCGTTCCATTTTTCAGAACATCAGAGTATTCGCTCTTGATTCCGGCATAAGGACCATCGTTGGTAAGAGTGTGAATCAAAACATCGGCCTGTTTAGGTGGCGTGAGGTAATTCGAATGCCCATGACCTTCATTGAGGTGGTAACACTTCATTGTTAAACGTAACCTGTAAATATAAGCTGAAACAGACTCTCCTACCCTCATTCTTAGAAGGTAAGGTCCCTGACGAGGGGTTCTGGTGCATTTCCTGGCGGTCAAACGTGTCTTGGCCATCTAATAAAATATCATAAATAATTAATAAGTACCTTTAGCGAGTACTTTCATACATGTACACATAACCCATTCGTACCCATACTAAACCCTTAGTTCACATTTTAATCCTAATTCATTTTTCCAAAATAATTTATTATTTTGACCTCATAAACCAATTATAAGTTAACCCTAATTTGATTCATTTTCCTAATTAATAATTTTAATCTCTCCCTAGTTAATCTAAACTCCGCTCTGATATCACTTTGTAACACCCCCGCCAACCCGAACCCTTTTTCATTTAATAAAACTCGAGATGGGGGAAAATCCACGAGGGTTCGACTCAACGGGCGTGTTACCGCCGCACTTATCTCCTTGGAAATAAATGCAAGGCTAGATTAAAGCATACTAAATTCAAATTAATTAATCCTTACCACCAAGTAAAATGTTCATTAAATATTACTAATTACTAAAGCATTTCAGAGTTCCAGCGGAAGCTAAATCATAAGCTAAGTGGATGACAACTCTAAGTGATCTCCCTTTTGTTCCCCCGTCGATCACCCACCTGCACAAATGCCTTGAAAAGAAACAAGAGAGACAAGCTCCCAAAAATCAGAATAACTGAGTAATTCCAACTCCATCCCGTAAAATACTTAAGTTGAAAATACTTTGTAAAATAGTAGGTTAATAGGGTTAGAAAGCATAGCACACATACACATATATATATACAATGAATAATCACATAATTAATCCAATTATTTAAGGAGAGGAAAGAGAACGCCAGTAAGCCGGGGTCAATCCCCTGTAACCACTTACTTCAACATTGTAGGCCGGGGTCAATCCCCTGTAACCACCTACGGATAACATAATGGCCATAATAACAGAGTCCCTAGTGTGCACACCTTTTCTACTTGGATCACAACAAGATAGAAGGAAGACAAGTAACTGAAAATCAGCATAGTAACCAGAGAACCTGTAGGTGGCCGCTGAAACTCCAAAACAGGGCAACCTGTTCATCATTTCCCTCCGATATTTCACTTTACGTGATTAACATCTTTTAATTCAAGTCATCACATAAATCACGTACACAATTACGTCATCGTTGTTCAATCCAGTGTGAATATATTTCATCCATCATAATCTCAATCCATTCATAGCGGTTTCAATAACTCATTTCATAAACACAACCGTCACTTGAGTTCATTTATCACTTCAGATTCATAATCATTTCATTATCACAAGTTCTTACTAATTCCAACTTTCATAAAATATCAATAATAATAATAATAACGGTAATAATGATAACAATAATCATAATAATAATAATAATAATAATAATAACGATAATAATAATAATAATAATAATAATAATAATAATAATAATAATAATATTAATATTAATAATAATAATAATAACATTAATAATAATAATAATAATAACCATAACATTACTAAATGACATTAAGCGGTTTTAATAACGTTATAATAAACATATTTGTCATATCGTATATCGTCCATAGTCATGATTCATAATCGAAATCGATAGTCGTCGTCCATTTTGTCATTCGTATTCATAATCCGCATTAAGTCGATAATCCATAATTATAGTCCATACTTATATATTTTATAAGCACATAATAATCACATAATCAATTCGTTTTACACTAACGGGATCTATGTTTAGATGGACATCGGAGATTACCTCGTGACGCGTGCCCAAAAGTTAATTTCACAAACGGATTAACACTCTTGATATTCCTCGTCTACGCAATCGGAGTCTACAATAGACATTAACGAGGTCTAAGTTAGTTACCTAAATAACCCCTTTTTATATATAAAATAAACAATTTAAATAATTCAAATAACTTAAAGAAATTCTTAATTAATTTAAGAGAGTTTATAAATCAAAGTTTATAGTTTTCAAATCAATTATGAAATTATTTTAAGTACTTAAAATTACTTCAACTTAATTTTCATTAACTACATAGAAAATTAACATTATTATACTTCTTATTATGTTTTAGAAAATTAAGAAATATTTTCAAGTTATAAAAGACTGAGTTAATTAATCCAAAATATACCAACTTAATAAAGTAAGTTAATATAATTATAAGATACCAATCTAAACCAATTAATCAAAACTAAACATTATTTTGTTATTAAAAAGAAAAAGTCAAAGTCATATTAAAAGAGAAAAAGGTGGTAATACTGATTCTTTGAATCAGTTGACATAAACCAAGAAAAAAAAATTGAAGGAAGGAAGAACAGGGGAAAGGAACGAATCAGAGGGAGAAGATGAAGGTGGCGCTGGGCGGCGGATTCAGGCGAGGCAAGGTGGTGCGGTCAGGCGACGGGATTCAGGTGGTGGGGTGCGAGTGAGGGAGGCTGGGCGCGACTGAAGGGCGACAGCAGGGGCTGTGCGAAAGGAATGAAGGGCTGGTGGTTGGCGTTTGTTGCGGTGGTTGACCGCGATTCAGGTGGTTTAAGTGGTGGAGACCGACGGTTCAGAGGAACAGAGGGAGTGTTAATGGGGGGTTGAAATTTTATTTTCAATTTTCAAAATCAAAAATCAGAAATTAAGGAAGAAGAGAAATGAATTGAAGCAAACCTTTTGAGATTGTTTGCTTGAGTAATTTGGTGAGTAAAGTTCAGTATTTATAGAGGAGTTTGGTCAGAAATTTTGAGCTTTGGTCAAGCTCCATTAATGGTGGGTATGGTGAGGTATGGTGTTTGATTCATTTTTTTGACTAATTTAACTCCGAAAATTCGGGATTTGGATTGAGTTTCAAACTCTTCTGACAAGAACTGTTGATTTTTGTGGAAAAAAATTTGATCTTTGGCTTTGTTGATTTGTGCGCGTGAGGAAGGAGGAAGATGGTGATCTGATGATCACGCTTCTTTCTTTCCTTTTTTTTGTGTTATTTTCCTTTTTCTTTTTGGCTAAAAGACATATGGCTATGGACATGTATTTGGGCTTTGGATTACTAAAATGGATGGACAACTTGTACAAGGATACCCATAACCAAAAAATAAAGAGTTTAATTTACCATAGTTAAATTATTTAGAAATAATCATTTAAATAAAACTTGTTAAATAAATCAAAACTAAATGAAATTATTATTTTAATAAACATAGTTATCAAATAAAATCGCATTATCATAAAATAAATTTTAAGTGGAAATAATATTAAACCTTAATAAATAATAAAATAATCTTTGAAAATTCGGGGTATTACAAGAGATCAACTACTGTGGTGTGAATACCACCGAGAGTGCGGGCATACCACCAAGGACTGTCGGGAATTGAAGAAGGCCTTGGATCACCTGGCTGATCAAGGAAAATTAAACCGATACATCAAGCATTCTCGGGAGGATAAGGGGAAAGAGAAAGAAGCGAAAAATGACAGTGATAACACTGAGGGGTTTGTCGAGGTAATCGCAGGAGGCCATGCCTCGGGCGACCTAACCGGCCGAGCCCGCAAAGCTCACCTCCAAGCCATGAAGCACCAGGTTCTGGAAATCGACCTGACATAAGCAGGGTGTCCCGTCATGACATTTGGGGAACCTGACCGGCACATTCACACTCCCCATGACGACTCCCTTGTCATAGAGATGAAAATCGACAACTCCCGGGTGAAAAGGATCTGAGTCGATAGTGGCTCATTAGCAGATATCATCACCCTGGACTGCTTACGCAAGCTCAAGTATACCGAGAAGGATGTGACCCCGACCAGTTAGCCGCTGATAGGCTTCGGGGGAGGATCAATATTCCCTATCGGATTCGTAAAATTTGCAGTGAGGCTCGGGGATAGAGTAAAGGGCAGAAGCCTACCAGTCGACTTCCTAGTAGTAGATACCCCACTGCCTTGCAACGCCATCATGGGCAGGTCCACCATGAACAAGATAAAGGCAGCCATCTCGGTATACCAATTACTCCTGCAGTATGAGACAGACGACGACCAAGTTGGGAAAATCTATGGGGACCAGCAGACAGCCCGGGAATGCTACACCAACAGTTTCAAAAACACCACTACAGAAGAACGCCCGAGGAAGAGGAAGAGGGAAGATCATCCTGGGGAGACTTCCACTGATCTCGGGGTTTACCTATCAGAAAATCCTAAGTTATATGAACGACCTCAACCAGTCGAGGAAGATGAAGAGATAATGATAGACGAAGATCTCGGGCATGGGCTGAGGATTGGCACAAGTCTCAGCCCCGAGATAAGGGAAAAGCTTATCAACACCTTACGGGAGTACAAGGATGTATTCGCTTACTCCGCCTCTTATATACAGGGGATGGACCCCAACTTCGCATGCCACGAGTTGAACATCAAGGAGGGGTTCCGACCAATCAAGCATAAACTGAGGCATTCTCGGGCCCGAGAGGAATGTCGCGGCAGCAGCAGAGGTTAAGAAGCTGCTTGAGGCGGGAATTATTGAAGAGTGTCAGTACACAGAATGGCTGGCTAATGTTGTCTTGGTAAAGAAGGCCAGCGAGTTGCTCAGCTTCATGGATGCCAATGCGGGATACCATCAGATTCCGATGGCGGAAAATGATCGAATACACACGACATTCGTTACAGCCCAAGGCGTATATTGCTACAAGATGATGCCCTTGGGGCTAAAAAACGCAGGGGCTACTTATCAGCGAACGATCAACAAGGTCTTTGAGGAGCAACTCGGTAGAAACATTGAGGTGTATGTGGACGACATGATCGTCAAGAGTAAGAAAACAACAGACCATGTCGGGGACTTGGCAGAGACACTGAGCACCCTACGATGCCATGGTATGAAACTGAACCCGAAAAAGTGTGTTTTTGGAGTGAAAGGGGGGAAGTACCTCGGGTTCCTGGTTGATGAAAGAGGAATCGAAGCCAACCCCGACAAAATCAATGCAGTGTTAAACATGTCTTCGCCAAGGAACGTTAGAGAAGTTCAGAGGCTAACAGGATGCCTAGCAGCATTGGGTTGCTTCCTATCTTGCTCGGCCGACAAAAGCCTACTATTTTTCAGAGCACTCAAAAGGAAAGAATTTGAGTGGGATGACGAGGCAGAATAGGCCTTTCAGCAGTTGAAGCAGCATTTGGCAACACTGCCGAAGTTTATATCGCCCTTGCCGGGAGAAACGCTCTACATTTATCTGTCAGTATCGGAGTACGCACTTAGCGCAGTTCTCGTGGCTGAAAGGGATGGAGCCCAACATCCTGTATACTTTATCAACCACGCTTTTCAGAGGGGCTGAAGGAAGGTACATCCAGATCGAAAAGATGGTCTTTGCGCTGGTAATGGCAAGCCGGAAGTTGAAGCCCTATTTTCATGCTCACCCCATCAAGGTCTTGACCGGACAACCTATCAGAAAAGTAATTGAGAACAGGATTCACTCAACTCGGATGACCGAGTGGGAAGACCAATTGGCGGACTTCGGGCTAGAATATGAGCCCCGACGAGCAATTAAGGCCCAGGCCTTAGCAGATTTCATTAGCGAATGCAGCTCCCGACCCGTAGACATTGAAGAAAGAGAGTCGTGGGAGTTACAAGTAGACGGGTCGGCCACAAAGGCAGGGAGTGGAGCTGGACTAGTAATCATACCCTCTGTCGGGGACAAGATGGAGTACGCTATGAAGTTTGATTTCCTTGCCTCAAATAATGAGGCCGAGTACGAAGCTCTAATCCTGGGCCTCCAAATCTGCATCAACTCGGGAGCACAAGCAGTAACTGCTAAGTCTGACTCGCAGCTAATCGTTGGATAGGTCTCGGGGGAGTATGAGGCCAAGAAAGACAACATGAGGATGTACCTCAACAAAACCCAGGAGCTCATTAAGAAGCTGTCCTCATTCAGCATTCAACACTTCCCGAGATCTGAGAATCAACAAGCTGACGCCTTGGAAAGAATGGCAAGCTCGACAGAGGGACTTACCCCTCGAACCATAATCTGGGAAGTCCTGGAGCAACCAAGCATCAATTCACTACAGGTGCACACCCTTAACAGGACTGACACTTGGATGGAAGAAATCATAGGCTTCCTCAAAGATGGAACATTACCCTCGGGGGAGAAAGAGGCAGAGGCCCTGAAGAAGAAATCGGGTTGGTTCATTTGGCATGACGGGAATTTGTACAAAAAATCATACACCCACCCGTTACTCAAGTGCGTCACTCCTTTCGAAGGGAACGACATCCTTCGGGATATTCACGAGGGAGCCTGCAGCAGCCATCAGGGGGCCAGGATTATTGCCGGGAAAGCGCTGAGAGCCGGATACTATTGGCCTATCTTGAAGCGTGATGCCATGGAATTAGTAAAGAAATGTCCCAACTGCCAGCTCCATGGGGACATCCCTCGGGCTCCTACCTACCCTCTGACAACAATCCAGGCGGTATTACCATTCGACAAATGGGGAATGGATTTGATAGGCCCGTTCCCCGCAGCCTCGGGACAGAGGAGGTTCCTTTTGGTGGCCATTGATTACTTCACCAAGTGGGTTGAGGCAAAGCCACTCGCCTCCATAACAGACAAACATGTACATAACTTCATCTGGAGGAACATCATCACACACTTCGTGATCCCTAAGACCCTCATCTCGGATAACGGGAGACAATTCAACAGTGGCCCTACCCGGGATTATTGTTCCAGGTTTGGTATCTAGACAAGATTCTCGACTGTCTCCCGACCCCAGACAAACGGCTAAGCAGAGGCCGCAAACAAGGTTGTGTTGAGCGGGATCAAGAAGTCATTGGAGGGAGCTAAGGGATCCTGGGTCGATGATCTCCCGGGAGTTCTCTTGTCGGCAAGGACTACAGTAAAAGAAGCAACATGCCATTCACCCTTCAGTCTAGTCTACGGCAGCGACGCAGTTGAAGTCGGGATACCTTTCCCAAGGATGACTTTCTATGAGTATGAGGAGAACGAAGAAGAAAAGAAGATCAACCTCGACCTACTCCCCGAATCTCGGGGAAACTCCCTACTCCAGTCTATACGCAACAAACAACGCATCTCCCGACAATTCAACCTCAGGGTTAAAGCCAGGCCCATTCATGTTAGGGACTGGGTGGTCAGAAAGGTCGAAGCCACAGGGCTGGCGCATTAGAAGGGGAAGCTCGGGCCCAAATGGGATAGACCTTACAAGGTCACTCAGGTGATCAAACCGGGAACATACCGACTTGAGTCTCCTGAGGGCACCCCACTGGCCCGACCTTGGAATGCAGACAACTTGAAGAAATACTATGTTTGATTTAAGCAAGGATGCAACTAGGCCACACATGAGCCACCATCTTTGTAATTTGGCCACACATGAACCACCATCTTTGTAATTTGGCCACACATGAGCCACCATCTTTGTAATTTGCCCACACATGAGCCATTATCTTATAAAACGGCCACACTTGAGCCTTAGTTTATTTTGTTATAAGCAACTCGGGGCAGCAGTTGTACCCCATAGAGTTGGCGTGACCTAAAGATTTATGAATGTAATGTTAGCATATTATGGAACAACTCGGTTATGATAGTTGCATCTAACAAAAAGAACCATGATTTTTTGCAAACAGAAAAATAAAATTACTCAGGATATACACACTCGGGAGATGATCATAAGAAACTGGCATTGCAAAAGAGCTTAGTTCAAAAAGCACAACCTAAGGACACCCAAAAACATACTCTCGGGTATTGGAAAATAGAAAGGATCTCGAGAACAGGCTCTCAGGACCCTGATAAAACTAACAAAAGATAAAGATGGCTAAGCAAGGGGAACCTTCTCGGGAGAGCTGTCAATACTAGCCTCTTCATCCTCCTCGGACACTTCAAACGAACCATGGCCCTCAGTGTTAGCTCCATCAACAGGAGCCCCCTCAACAGGGACAAAAGGCTCAGGACGAGCAACCTCAGTCGCAATCAAAGGAGTGGACTCGGGAACCACGCCTTGTAAACCAGAAGCACCTGGGGTTCGGGAAGCATCCTCCTTCCCCTTCTCCTGCTGCTCCAAGCAAGCCAATCCGGAGATCAAATTCAGCTTCAACAACATCTCAGTCCAACGAAGCGTTAGACTCGGTCAGGATGGCTTTGAGACGTTGCTTTGTCTCTCGGGTCCCGAGGCGGTAGGAAGCGGAAGCCATCTGACCCAGATAGTTAGCCCCTCGGGAGAGGTCTTCCACTGGGTTAGCCACTCCTCTTAAGCCTTCTGGAGCTTGGCCTCAGCCTTCTTCAGCTTGTGGCGAGAAGATTTATGCTTCTTCACAGCCTCATCCAACTTCACTTGGAGGTCTTCAACAACCTTCTGAGCCTCATTACGCTCGATCAAAGCAGCGTCCAACGAGGCCTGGATCCTCTTGTTGCTATCCCTCAGAGTGCTGGCTTCATTTAGCGCTTTGGGCGCCTCCTCGAAAGTGGCCTTTTGCGAGTCAAGCTCTTTGTTCAGCTTCTGCACCTCGGAGTCATTAGAAGACACCTTAGCTTTCAGATCATTCACCTCCTTCCTTAAGGACACGATGTCGTCCTCAAGTTGGACCCGGCGACGTATCAAGGAGGTCATCCGGATGGATGTCTGCAAGAACAAGACGGGGTTAGAACTTTTAGAAAACAAGAGAAACAGATTATGTCGGGACAACACTTACATCCAACCAGGACTCATATAGAGTGTTGACCTCCTCGGAGCCGAGGGCTAGGAGAGCTTCATCATCCGCGTCTGTGTAGATCTCCCGAACAGCGTGGCGCACTCGAGCTAGTTTCTGAGTAAGAGAGGTTTCGGTAAAGGGAACGCATACACCAATTCGCTAAGCCCTCGTCCTTTCAGCCTGAGGCTCCTCAACTTCAACAATTTCCAGGGGAGACTCATTCTCTCCCGATTTCCGCTTGGAGCCCGCTGACACGCCCGAGCACGCCTTGTCTAACGCCTTTGAATGGGTCAACTCAATACTTAGCCAAAAAATGGGTAAGCATCAATACCCAACTCGGGGTCCCCATAGAAGGGCTCATTAGCCCCCGAGTTGGCGCATACCCTTCTCGGCCTTGCCAGGGGGCTCAATACTTAGCCAAAAAATATGGCTAAGCATTTCTATACCCAACTCGGGGTCCCCATAGAATGGCTCATTAGCCCCCGAGAGTTGGCGCATACCCTTATCGGCCTTGCCATGGGGCTCAATACTTAGCCAAAAAATGGCTAAGCATCTGTATACCCAACTCGGGGTCCCCACAGAAGGGCTCATTAGCCCCCAGTTGGCGCAAAACCTTCTCGGCCTTGCAAGGGGGCTCAAAACTTAGCCAAAAAATGGTTGAGCATCTCTATACCCAACTCGGGGTCCCCATAGAATGGCTCATTAGCCCCCGAGTTGGCGCATACCCTTCTCGGCCTTGCCAGGGGACTCAATACTTAGCCAAAAAAATGGCTAAGCATCTCTATACCCAACTCGGGGTCCCCATAGAAGGGCTCATTAGCCCCCGAGTTGGCGCATACCCTTCTCGGCCTTGCCAGGGGGTTCAATACTTAGCCAAAAAATGGTTAAGCATCACTATACCCAACTCGGGGTCCCCATAGAAGGGCTCATTAGCCCCCGAGTTGGCGCATACCCTTCTTGGCCTTGCCAGGGGGCTCAATACTTAGCTAAAATTTGGCTAATATAAGCATCTCTATACCCAACTCGGGGTCCCTATAGAAGGGCTCATAAGCCCCCGAGTTGGCGCATACCTTTCTCGGCCTTGCCAGGGGGATCAATACTTAGCCAAAATATGGCTAAGCATCTCCATGCGCAACTCGGGGTCCCCATAGAAGGGCTCATTAGCCCCCGAGTTGGCACATACTCTTCTCGACCTTGCCAGGGGGCTCAATACTTAGTAAAAATATGGCTAAGCATCTCCATGCCCAACTCGGGGTCCCCCTAGAAGGGCTCGTTAGCCCCCGAGTTGTCGCATACTCTTCTCGGCCTTTGCCAGGGGGCTCAACACTTAGCCAAAATATGGCTCAGCATCTCCATACCCAACTCGGGATCCCCTTAGTGGGGCTACTTAACCCCCGAGTTGGTACACCACTCTTCTCGTCCCCTCCAGAAAACTCGGGGTCTAGCCACATTTGGCAAAGTTCCCCAACGACCAACTCGGAATCGTAGATGTCTCGTTCAACCCTCCCGAGTTGGTACAACGCTCTTCGGACCTTCAAAGGCCGCTCGAACGCACGAACCACCCTCTCCCGATGACTCGACTCGGGGTTGTGGACATCTGGACTCATCAGCAAGTCGGGGTTCGAACTCAGGACAATTACGTGCGTGTTACCTCAACACTACCCTCAACCCTCGGGGTTAACCCATCCCAAGCCTCGGGGCTTGGGGACCAATTCAGGAGATCTGAGATCCCCACTGGAGAATAGTCGGGGGTCAAGCCCTTTGACCTGAGCGCCAAGTCGGGAGAACCAAGTGCCGCCCTCCCTTCTCGGGGTCGGATAAGGTTCAGCCCTAGGTTGAGGTGCACTCGGGAAGCATACGCCCCAGTCACAATCTAAGGGGCCTCGGGGGAGTCAAGGAGACCCCCTCGACATCTCTCGGGATCAAGCTCTAGAAACCTATCCCTGTAAACGCTCGGGAATTCCACTGGACAATCGCCTTTGCAAAAAGGGGTCGTTCCACAGTCCGTCATCCAGCGTGGGGTAATTGTTTGGACCCATAAATTGGTCAAATAATATTTCACAAAACCCACCTAGAAAGTCAGCATGGCCTGCTCTCAAGAGGCCCATCAGCTTTTAGGTTGGAAGAGCTTTACCATAAAAGGGAGACAACTTTCTCAATAGGGTTTCTTGTCCCTGCTCTCAATAGGGTTTCTTGTCTAGGAAATCCCCAATATTATAAAAGTAGCAAGCCCAATCAATGAGCGGGTATTCAATTCTCACCAACTCAAACCAGAGCATCTCTCTCTACATTATTTACTTTCTCTCTCTACCTCAATCCCAACTAACTTGAGCGTCGGAGGGGCGTTCCCGGAAAAACCCCCGGGCCAGTCTGACTGTTTTGCAGGACCTCCGATGACAAGACTCGGGATTTCATTCTAACTCGGGATTTTAGCCTCTCGAACCATACATCACTTCTTTGACTAGTTTCTAGGCAGAAACAGTCACAACTCACAACTTCTCTCTTTTATTTTTCCTATTTTTAATTTTTTCATGAGACAGAAAATGTCACACTAGAAAGAACAAAAGATAACAAAGGGAGTAATAATGAAAGACTAAATAACGCATGATTTGACTAGGGAAATTTACTCATATACTCTATCGATCAATATTAAAATCTATAAAACTCACAATAATAATACAAAGTACTTTAGATGGATAAAATATGTTATGGAATATAGATGTTACCTATTAGACCAGGTTGCAAGAGTGTCATCACCATGGCTTTGCCAAACAAATAATCCACCAGCCCACACTTTACTTTGGTTATATGGTGTGACCTATATTTGGTTATTGCTAAATGCTGCTCTCCTCTGAGGCGGATCCTCCAAATCTAATAAGCTTGTTGCACTAGCTCCGGGTACCAGTCTATAACCAACCGGATTTCCGACCCGCGTCTTCTTATTCGGGTTGATTACATGAAATTCTGATGGCTCATAAAGACTAAGCTTGATTTGTGCATCTTTCTCAGTCTTAGCAACATGTCTCATAGCTTTGAGGTAGCTCTTTCTTTGTGATTCCCTTGGTGATGTTTCTTGTTTTCGGATATCCACCTTTACAAATGAGTTATCCGGACTATCCACATCCATATCGAGATAAAATGCAACGTAGTCATCACGTATGACTCCAATGCTATTTTCAGATAGTAAAGTGCCATAAAGGTCCTCTTCTTCAGGCACTTCCTCCATGTTCTTGTATGTGGTGCTCTTTATAACTGCAATTCCACTTAATCCAACCTGTTTCAAATGATCAAGTGGTTTTCCAACGGGATTACATAAGTAGGCTATCAAGTGTATTACAAAATTCTTAATTGCAATACTTCCTCCCTTTCATTATTATTGCAACATCACCCCTTGGCACATTATTTAAGAAAATCATTTGAAAAGAAGAGAGATAGAGATAGATAAAAAGTGGGACTCGTGTGATGTGAGAGTAGATAGAAGATATTACCAAATAGAGATATGTTGTAATTGATGTGAAACTTCAAAATAAAAGAAAGATTGCAATAAAAAAAGAACGGTGGAAGTATATGTTTTATATAATCCTAATGGGCCATCTAAAACACTGTTTAACAAATTGTGGTAAAAGCAATAAACTTATGTATACTTCTTTGAAAGTATATCATGCTAAGTTTTATGGTAACAAGCTATGGATGGCAAAGAGGTGGATTCAAATCGGATATTGCATAATTCGACTCCGACCCATTTCTGATTTGCATCCATTTCCACTTTGACTCCGATCCGATTTATTACGCCTCCAGCATATAGCTTTTGTTTTACATCAAAATTTCTGCTATCATTCAATACAACCTTACAAAGTGGTAATGTATGCTATGAAGATTAAAAATAGGAAAAAGAAAATGAGGGTCGATAAGCTATACCATTAGTAATTGGTATGAAATTCTCTTAGGTAGTGTTTGGATAGAATACATTCATTTCAAATGCTTTATTTCAAATCCTCACATTCAAATCTAAATCATCTGTTTGGAAAAAACAAGAATTTTAAATTCATCATTTCATAAAAAATGAAAAAGAACCCCACCTTTTGTCATCTCTCTCCTCCTTCAAGCTCCTCTATTTCACTGAGTTCCTTCCTCCTTCCACTTTCCCCAAAAATCAGGTTTTTTTTTCTCTCTCTAATCAATTGATTATCTATCCTAACAAAAGAAGAATCTTGCCACTTTCAATTTTTTTATCTTTGTAAACAAAAATAAGATTTCTCATCTACTGATTTCCTTCTCCTTTTATTCTGTTTCATCGCCATCTTCAATTCATCAGTAATTTTTAGCTAAAAATCAAAGCTTACTAGAGCTTTAATGGTGATCTAGGACTAGGAGAGAGAAAGGGGAATTAAGATAGATAGAAGGAATGAGAGATTGACAGGATGAAGAGATGGTGTGGCTGGATTTCAAATATGTGGATTTGAGAAAGGATTTCAAATCCTAAAAAACGTGCTTATATTATTAAAGGCATGAAATTGGAGCAAATACAAATCCAAATACTTAGATTATCCAAACACAATATTTGGACCAATTCCATCATTTGAAATGAAATGCTACTATCCAAACGGACCATTACGAAAATGCACATAGATTCCTAATATAATCAGAGCTTACTACCGACTATCAATTTTTTTTGTGTATATGAGCGACTAAGCGCAGTGCCGTAGACCGGATTCGATCCCAGGTCTTGGGTACCATCCCCACAAGACATTACCAACTAGATGACATCCACACTAACGACTATCAAATGGGTTGTAATAAATTTAATTTTTGGATTCTTTTTCTACATGTTTTTTTATAAACATGGCAATAGGGTGAAGAACTTATTCAACACGTTCACTTATGGGCCAACTTTAAAATTTAAATAGGCCTTTTGCCTTCAAATTGTTGACAGATGGGAACTTGGATGGAGGGATGGAGGGTTGATATTGAAGGAAAATCCCTAACTTTCAAGTCAAGAATCCTAATGGTATTATAGCTACCTTGTAACCATAGCTTGAATTCAGGCAGAAATCCTAGCACTATATGAAGCAACATTATTTGATTATTTTCTTGAGCTTTCCTTCATTTTGTGATACACTTGTACGATTATCACTAAGTTATTTATGGAGTAAAAAAAATGAGAGTGATTTTGCAGCCTGGAACGTGGTAGGCATAATTTTTATCTTCTGTGTTTGCAACACGGGTTCGAATCTCATCCCGGGATTTTGGAGGAAAATATATTTTAGCTTGACCAAGACTACAAGCGAGGCTATTAAGGGGCCTAAGAGGGTCATGACCCCTGTTAGCCCAACCGTACCTATAATATATAAGAGGCTCAGATCAAAAAAAATTAGAAATTCTAGTAAAGGGGCTCCTCACAGTGTAATAATAAAAATAGGGAAGTATACTCGGCCCTCCTCCTTAACCAAGTCTGGCTTAACCCTTGACCAAGACACGTATATGAACTGACTACCAACTAAAAAATATAGTTGGGTGAAAATTTATACTTCCCGCGTTTTCTAATACTTGCAACATATTACTTTCGCCGATGTTTCATAATACATGCAATATATTTCTTTGCTGATAATTCATAATACTTGCAACATTTCTCTTTTTGGCACAAATTTTATATTATTATTTAAGCACATGAGTCATGTTTCAACTTTTTTTGGTTAGGAAATATGTGCTTGAGCTATTGAGGGGAAGGATAATAAGGGTTTCACTTTTATATTCTACATTAAAGATTCTAAAATCAAGCTTATCAAATTTAAGATTTTTCTTCACCATCCTTGTTGGTGGGATGACACCGAGTAATATGATAGAAGACTAATTGACTAATACAGACATTTTAAATTAAAACTTCTTAGTTTCAAGGAAAATATGAAAATATAATAACGATATATATGTGGTGTTATTTTAAGAGTAAGAAATTTTTAAGTTGAGGCATTTAGACAAAGTTGAAACACCAACCTCAATCCTAAGTAGTCCGTCGTTTTGAAATATTCAATCCATGATGTAATCATAGTTACCTATTGATGTTATCATTCGAGCTACGAGAGTCACCTTCGGTCTCACTTCATGAAACTAAGAGCAATTCGAGCTACGAGAGTCACCTTCGGTCTCACTTCATGAAACTAAGAGCAAAAATATAATAAATAGAAAGAGAAAGTTAGTAATTAGCTAGGGAGTCAAGATAGTATGAAATTATTTGTAAACAGTAAATAAACAAATGCTACATCTCTTTTTATACATTAAAGAAACCTATACTTTACTCTGAGACAATGATACTATTAAAATTACAAGTGACATTTGTTGAAAACAAAATGAAACAATAATACAGAATAGAACACTCGACAACTTAATGTGCCCATCGCCTCATGAATTTCTACATAATTGAATATTGTAGTTATTTTTTGAATGAAGTATATCTTGTTCTTTTTTTGGTGCATAAACGAAAAATGTATCTTTAATTGTTCTTAATCTACTATGTTTGAAAATGTGAGTAAACAATGACAACAACAATAATATAAGTAATTTGTTGTTATTTATTTTAAAGAATTATATATTGACATAATTGAGACGTAAAGAGCTACATGATGTAAAGTTAATAAGCCAACCATACATTTCGTATATATGGTACTTAGTTTAGTAAATTATAATAGAATTACATTACGCATCTATCAATATTATAAATGCTTATTTAATTTTTAATATTTCATTTCTAGATTAAATCTTATATGCAATCTTAAAAGGCTATGTATATCATATTCTTTGAGATTAAATACTGTAAAAAGAAATTTCAAATTTTGTATTTGTTACCTCTTCTCCGACAATAGAGGTCTCGGTATGACGCCACGCGATATCATTTGCATATCTCTCAAATACACAAATTACATTCGATTGAATAAATGGTTTTCCATCACTTGTTACAAGCACTCCATCCATATAATATGCATTTCTTGGGCAATCATTAAGCGGGTCAAGTGCCCTTGTATTTAAGCCGAGCCCATAATCACCCGCATCCAAATAAGTCTTATAATACCATGCTTCAGTAGGATCCATATATGGTACAAATATTTCGGAAACCATCCCTTTATACATAACACTTCTAGATTTCCCACTATTCGGGTCTTCAAACTTGGCTCTTGAGATGATCAAACCAGCTCTAGGGTCATGTTTGAGGTGAAATTCCCTGTTTGCCCATTTGATTAAATGGTTATTTTCCACGGTGAAGCTCGGACCTTTAGGCTGCTCCATGGATATTGGGTTAATGGGCTTGATTTTTTTTTGGGTTTTGTTTTGGACTGAGAAACGATAGTCTGTGTCTGTTCCTTTGGGGATGGGGATGTGCCTTCCATGATCGGAAATCTCCACCACTTGATTTGTGTCAAAATCAACAATCACTGTCAACCCTTCGATTGGTCTCATGTAGAAATTAACAGTACACTCTCTTCCATAGAGTAGCATTGTATTTTTATCATCCTCCTATTTTCCTCATTATTCCCGTACCACCCTACACATAACAATACATGCATATAAATCAACTAAGTATTCCTCATTTAGTATAGAAATGATCAATATATATGTAGCTAGTGTCAATTTGGTATAAAATTGTGTTACTCTCTCCAAGTTCCTTATTGATGTTTCTAGTTTGATTTGCACATTTGTCAATACACATCTTTGACTATTAGAATATATAATTACATATTAGTAAAATATTATAAAATTTGATATTATGAAGTACTCACTTAGATGAATCAAACAAGAGCCCACATGATTATTTTTCTTATATATTGGAAAAAAGATTAGAAGATCTATTTAAATCTAAATAGTGTTAAGATTTCATGTAGGAATAATATCAATAAGGAACAGAAGGAGCAGTAAAAAAGATAAATCACTTGTTAGTATTTGATTATCATTAGAGATCAACGTTATCATCTTTATTTTAGACTAACAAAGGCCATAAAATTATACTTCCTCTGTTCCTAAATACTTACATTTACTTTGTCACTTAAATCAATGCATTTTTTTTATCATTAGTATCTTTAATTGCACAAGTAAAAATTAATAAAAAGTTGATATTTTAAAAGTATACATTGAGACGAATCTAACAAGATCTCACATGGTTATGTTTTTCTCTATATAATAGCGAGAAAATAGAGTCAAAGTTAGTTAATAAATAGTGTCAATTACTCAACGTAACACTGATTTAGGAACAAAGGAATTAATAGATAGTGGATAAGTCTCTTTCATCCCTACGTGATGTCTCGGGTTTGAGACTTTATATCAACAATATTTGTATCTTTAAATTGTACGAGGTTAATTATATTTCTACTTAGGATTGTTATTTGGAGGATGACTAGCTAGTTGTTAGCCCGGACATTGCATGCTCCGAGTCATTGCATATAATTCAATTTTTTTATGAAATTAATTGAATTACGTGCCGCTATATCAGCGTATACATTCAAATAACACGTGACGGCCTCTAATGCTTCCTCACACGACTTAATATATACTTCATCTAAAAATATAGATGAACAATTATGTATTTTGTCTAATAAAAGAACAACGAAATTACTCATTTGGAGGTTAAATGTACCTGTATATCAGTGATCTAACTTTGTCTGGTCTGTTTCTTTTTAATCTATACATTGTTGCTTTTTCTATTCTTGGTAACATGTCCCATCTACTTTCTCCTCTTTTTCCACCCGTTCCATCCACTTTTTTAATATTTTTACACACTTTTTAGTTTATCTCTCATGACATTTTTGTAATTTTACTAGCAACTGGATACAATGCAATATAATATAACATTCGCTTAATATGATAAGATGTAGCCAAGATATGATATAGTAGTCAATCGATATGATAAAATGGTGTCAAGATATGATATACTGGTCATCTAATATATCAACTAACAAATCCCAAATTATATAAAAAATAATAATTTTTTTTTATAATATATAATTTTTTTATATCATTATATATCATAAAAATTACAGAAATGCCATGATATTGGACAATATGTCCAATATCTGATAGGGGAATATCAGTGCTCAGGTTGATAACGAGTTATGGCAACCAAACCCGCGTTCCATCTGTTCTTGAATAGCTTCTTTTAAAAGGACCTCGGCTTCCTCAGTAAATGTCTTGGTAGAAATGTTCCAATGCCTAATAAGATAATTGGACAATCTGTTTAGGATCCCAGTAATATGATTTCTTTTAAATAACATGTCACAAAAAATTAGTTTTTTGTTTGGTTAATGAACCGACATAGATTAATTCTAAATTGCATTAACATATTATGTGGTTGTTTATTTGCAGAAAACATTACATGAATTGATATTAAGTAGAGGTCAGCAATGGGAGAGTTTGATTATTGATTTTATTCGTACCCTTACCTTCGAAATCAATCTATGGTTCATTGACCATTCATGGAGTCATGACGGGGAAATCTACATTGGATAAGTCCCTATGTTGTCCCTACGATTTCCCAATATCCAATTAGGTTTATGAGTCTTCCTTTAAAGACTTGTTGGCGACTTCTCTCTATTTCAAAATATTTTTCAATCTAAACCTTTACAATGAGGTAGTCAATTACGCGCAGGTAATAAAAACACGCATAGAACAGTCCAACCGTTTACAGAAGAACTAGCAACTTTTCTCCTAATTTTGCAAAATTGTCGGAGGCTGCTATTGAAGTAATCTGCAAAAGAACAGTACACCAAAAGTGAAAATAAAAACGAGATCAAATACACTCCCAATCAAGGTTTTTCGTAAGACGACCCTTTGCTTTTGGACACCAGCACTTCCAAGTTCCAAGTTGCAGAACATTTAGGACAATGCTGTTCAGTGCACTTCAAGTGCAACTTTATACCAGAAGCCTTATGGAAAATCTCTTCTTTATTCCACTCCACATAATGTGATTTCCCAATAGAACGTGTCTTTCAACATTCATTAACCCGGAAAAAATGTCAGGTATCCAATACCTCTAATTTTTTGTGCCCATCCAATATTGTTGACAATGCATTGATTGATAAAGCACATGAGATGAGCTACAATTGTTTGAGTCGAGGACATCTATCACGGATTGCTATTGTTGCAGCATCATCCACAACGCCAAATAACCGAAGACTTTCAACCTTTCTAAAGCTATCTGGGAAAAAATAACAAATGTACAGGACATTGTACTTTCTTCAACTTCCTCCAATAACACATAGCTTTCATAAAGCATAAATATGTCTTACCCAATTCCTCAGGTATAAGTAACCAACCGCTGCAAGGAAGGTATAACCAACCGCTGCAAGGAGGCTATCCTGAGAAGTGCAAATGTATTGTTTATTGAGAGAGCATACCCTAGGAATGATGTCAGGCAAAAATGCATACTTACATCTTGATAAATGTGATGAATCCCCTTTTATTTGTAGTAGTATCATGCAATTTTTATATGATATCATTCAGTAAGCAAGCCATCTCCAAGAGTCCAACAATATCACAGTTTTATCCTCCCATATTACACCCTCCTATTTAGACCCAAAAAACCACTATATGCATCTAGAACATTGAAAAAAATGTACCCACAAACTGTAAAATATATTTATGGGTAATTTGTGATGCCTACTCATGTTAAAAACTAATATAGAAAAATCTAGGAAGATGATGAAAAATCTAGAATATAAAAATCTAATGTAACTAGAAAATTCTACCTAGGAACATCCTAGTAATCTAGAATATCCTAGGAATATGACTAATCTAGAATATCCTAGGAATGAATGTAAATGAAGACTCTAAAAGAAAAGTCTAGAGCTACCTAAAGTCGGTTAAAATGCCGACATAATGTAGTATATATATAAGAGACTTGTATCCTGCAAGAATGAATGAAGTGAAATACATTTCCTCCAAAAAGAGCTCTTGCCACATCACCCAATAACCATTTCCATCAAAAATACTTTGTCTCACAAATCACTAACTTTCGCTTAAACAAGTAAAACCATCATTGGTATCAAGAGCCACTATAATCGAAAGCCTTCAACAATTAAACACATTCATCCCTCAACTTCAAACGCCACATATTCAATTTTTTTTAAACAAAATCAAACCACATAAATTAAAATGACTTCTCCAAACACTTCAACCTCAAACACATTTAACTACCCCCAAGTAAATTGGGTACACACATTTAAAGGTGAACAATATCAACGATGGTCTATCCAAATGAAATCCATATTTATCTCACAAGATTTGTGGGAGTTAGTGCAAAATGGTTATGAACAACCAAACGATTTAATCCAAGAAGCTACTTGGGATGAAGCACGCCGAAAGCAATATAAACAAAATCGGATAAGGGATAATTATGCCCTATCCTTAATATATCGGGGAGTAGATGAAATAATTCTCCCTACTATTATGGCTGCTACAACGGCCAAGGAGGCTTGGAGTATCCTGGAGACAAAATATAGGGGCTCCGAAAAGGTAATACTCTTTAAACTCCAATTTGTTAATTTGATAATTTGAGTCTTTGATAATTTGATAATGACGGAAAATGAAACAATTCAAGAGTTTTTTAGTCGGGTAACCAACATTTTAAATCAAATTAGAACTAATGGAGATAAAATTGAAGATGCCCAAGTAATCCGAAAAATATTGAGAAGTCTCCCCAAAAATTATGATCATATAGTGGCTGCCATAGAGGAGTCCAATAAAGACTTATCTAAATTAAGTTTAACTGAATTGATGGGCTCCCTTCTAGCACATGAAGATAGAATGCGTAGATTTACAGATCAGCCACTAGAACAAGCATTTAAGGCTAAATTAAATTTCTCTAATAATGGAGAAAATAAAAATAAAAATGGCTACGGTAAACATTTCCAAAAAGGAGGAACATCATATAACCGTGGCCGGGGGAAAGGAAGTTATAAAAATCAAGGAATCCGAGAAAATAATCAATCTGGCTCCTATTGCAACTTATGTAAGAAAAATGGCCATAATACACAAGATTGCAGGTATAAGTGTAAGAGATGCAAAATACACACCCACTTTGAAAAGGATTATTGGTTCCGGCAAAAGGATGAAGCCAATTTTACGGAAAACAAGGAGCCCAGAGATCAATTATTTTATACCTGTTTAAATGCTCACCAAGTGTCAAATGATATATGGTATATTAATAGTGGTTGTTCTAACCATATGACTGTCAATAAAAATTCATTTGTCAGTCTGGATGAAAATATAAAGACTCAAATTACTCTTGGTGATGGAAGCAACCAAGGGGACAATAGCCGTTAGAACAAAAAACAGCTCGTCTAAATTTATTTCTGATGTTTTCTATGTCCCCGGGCTTGCACAGAATTTTGTTAAGTGTAGGCCAACTAATCCAAAGAGGCTATATGGTGAAATTTGATGCTAATAAATGCCTCATATTTGATAAGAAAAAAGGGCAATTAATTACCACTACTCAAATGGCTCCTAATAAAATATTCCCATTAAGAATGCAATTGGAGCATAATGTTGCCCTGAGTTTTATAGTGGATGAGTCTACATTGTGGCATTTAAGATTCGGGCATCTAAATTTTAACAGTTTAAAATTGTTAAAACAAAAAGAAATGGTGATTGGGCTTCCACCTATAACAAATGAAAGAAAAATATGTTAGGGTTGTATATATGGCAAAATGCATAGATTGCCATTCCCCACTTCATCTTGGAGGGCTAGAGCTCCATTAGAGCTCGTTCACGCAGATATATGGGGCCCTACCAGAAATCCGTCTCTTGGCGGAAAAATATATTTTCTATTATTTGTCGATGATTTCACTCGCATGATGTGGGTTTATATCTTGGAGCAAAAATCAGAAGCATTTTCCCACTTCATGCAATTTAAAGCCCTCACAGAAAAACAAAGTGGGCATTCTATAAAAATTCTAAGAACAGATCGTGGGGGAGAATTTACAAGTAAAGAATTTAACAGCTTCTGTAAGGAGCATGGGATCAAAAGAGAATTAACAGTAAGACGCACACCTCAACAAAATGGTGTTGCGGAAAGGAAAAATAGAACAATTGCTGAAATGGCCCGTAGTATGATGCAAGCAAAGAAATTGCCAAAATATTTTTGGGCCGAAGCTGTCCATACAATAGTATATATTCTTAATAGGTCTCCCACGAAAGCAGTAAAGGGTATGACACGCTACGAAGCTTGGCATAAAAGAAAGCCAAGAGTGGAGCACCTCAAAGTATTCGGGTGCATCGCATATGCCCACATCCCGAAAGAAAATCGGAGAAAGCTCGACGGAAAAGGAGAAAAATGTATCTTTATTGGATACAGTGACGAATCTAAAGGATATCGTCTCTATCAGCCCGAATCCAAGAAGTTAATCATATCAAGAGATGTCATCTTCGACGAAGGAGCACAATGGACGTGGAAGGAGAATGAATCTCAGCAACGTGAAGGAGATTTTCTTCCACCAAGCCCGAGTGAAGATGAAAGCTCAAATCATCCAGCAACGCAGTCATCATCCAGTCCATCATCACCGAGATCTCCAATAACGTCCTCGAGATCGGTGAGTCCAACATCAGGATCAAGCTCTCAAGGCTGAGCTCCAGTAGTGCGACGTTCACAAAGAGATCGACGACCACCAAGCTACTTGGAGGATTTCCAGTGCAATCAAGCTATCATGGCTCTCTTCACTAGCGAACCACAAAGCTTTCAGGAAGCAGCACAAGAAGACAAATGGATCGAGGCCATGAATGAAAAAATCAAGATGATAGAGAAAAACAACACATGGGAGCTTGTTGAGAAACCTGAAGACAAAGAAGTCATCGGTCTCAAATGGGTCTACAAGGTCAAGTATAACGAAGATGGCTCCATCCAGAAATACAAGGCTCGTCTTGTCGCAAAAGGTTACTCCCAACAACCAGGGATTGACTTTAACGAGACATATGCTCCCGTTGTCCGCATGGAGACTATCAGGTCAGTCCTTGCTCTTGTTGCTCAACTTAAATTACCAGTCTTTCAATTAGATGTCAAGTCAGCATTTCTAAATGGGGAGCTCGAAGAAGGAGTATATGTTGAGCAACCGCAAGGATATCTCATCGAGGGCAAAGAAGACAAAGTATACCGCCTTCGTAAATCCCTTTATGGGCTTAAGCAAGCTCCCAGGGCCTGGAATAGCAAAATAGATGGCTACCTACTTCAAAATGGGTTTACAAAAAGCCCAAGTGAGCCATCACTATATGTCAAGGCCCAAGGATCACAAGATTTTCTCATATTGTGCCTTTATGTAGATGATCTAATCTACACAAGCACTAATCCGAAAATGATTAAAGAATTTAAGAAGACAATGATGTCGGAATATGAAATGACCGACCTTGGAGCCATGAAGTACTTCCTTGGCATGCAAGTCAAGCAAAGCCCAGGAAGAATATTTTTTTCGGAAGAGAAATATGCAGACGACCTACTCAAGAAATTCAACATGAGTAAATGCAAGCCATTGTCTACACCAATGGCACTTAATGAAAGGCAATCAAAGAATGATGGCAAAGAGAAGGTCGATGCATCAATATATCGAAGTTTGGTCGGCTCTCTCATCTATCTTACACATACAAGGCCCGACATAGTACATGCTGTCAGCATCGTATCCAGGTTCATGAGTGAGCCAAGTAAAGCTCACCTGGCAGCACCAAAAAGGATTCTCAGGTACGTCAAAGGAACAAAAGGTTATGGAATTCTGTACGAAACAGAGGAGAATCACAAGCTTATAGGATACACAGAATTTTGTGCTTCTTCACAGCCTCATCCAACTTCACTTGGAGGTCTTCAGCAACCGTCTAAGCCTCATTACGCTCGATCAAAGCAGCGTCCAACGAGGCCTGGATCCTCTTGTTGCTATCCCTCAGAGTGCTGGCCTCATTAGCGCTTTGGGCGCCTCCTCGAATGTGGCCTTTGGCGAGTCAAGCTCTTTGTTCAGCTTCTGCACGTCGGAGTCATTAGAAGACACCTTAGCTTTCATATCATTCACCTCCTTCCTTATGGACACGATCTCGTCCTCAAGTTGGACCCGGAGACGTATCACGGAGGTCATCCGGATGGATGTCTGCAAGAACAAGGCGGGGTTTGAACTTTTAGAAAACAAGAGAAAGAGATTATGTCGGAACAACACTAACATCCAACCAGGACTCATATAGAGTGTTGACCTCCTCGGAGCCGAGGGCTAGGAGAGCTTCCTCATCCACGTCGGTGTAGATCTCCCGAACAGCGTGGCGCACCCGAGCTAGTTTCTGAGTGCGAGAGGTTTCGGTAAAGGGAACGCAGGCACCAATTTGCTCAGCCCTCGTCCTTTTAGCCTGAGGCTCCTCAACTTCAACAATTTCCAGGGGAGACTCATTCTCCCCCGATTTCCGCTTGGAGCCCGCGGACACGCCCGAGCACGCCTTGTCTGACGCCTTTGAATGGGTCAACTCAATACTTAGCCAAAAAATGGGTAAGCATCTTTATACCCAACTCGGGGTCCACATAGAAGGGCTCATTAGCCCCCGAGTTGGCGCATACCCTTCTCGGCCTTGCCAGGGGGCTCAATACTTAGCCAAAAAAATGGCTAAGCTTCTCTATACCCAACTCGGGGTTCCCATAGAAGGGCTCATTAGCCCCCGAGTTGGCGCATACCCTTCTCGGTCTTGCTAGGGGGCTCAATACTTAGCCAAAAAATGGCTAAGCATCTCTATACCCAACTCGGGGTCCCCATAGAAGGGCTCATTAGCCCCCGAGTTGGCGCAAAACCTTCTCGGCCTTGCCAGGGGGCTCAATACTTAGCCAAAAAATGGTTGAGCATCTCTATACCCAACTCGGGGTCCCCATAGAAGGGCTCATTAGCCCCCGAGTTGGCGCATACCCTTCTCGGCCTTGCCAGGGGGCTCAATACTTAGCCAAAAAAATGGCTAAGCATCTCTATACCTAACTCGGGGTCCCCATAGAAGGGCTCATTAGCCCTCGAGTTGGCGCATACCCTTCTCGACCTTGCCAGGGGGCTCAATACTTAGCTAAAAAATGGTTAAGCATCTCTATACCCAACTCGGGGTCCCCATAGAAGGGCTCATTAGCCCCCGAGTTGGCGCATACCCTTCTCGACCTTGCCAGGGGGCTCTATACTTAGCCAAAAAAATGGCTAAGCATCTCTATACCCAACTCGGGGCCCCTATAGAAGGGCTCATTAGCCCCCGAGTTGGCGCATACCCTTCTCGGCCTTGCCAGGGGGCTCAATACTTAGCCAAAGTATGGCTAAGCATCTCCATGCCCAACTCGGGGTCCCCATAGAAGGGCTCATTAGCCCCCGAGTTGGCGCATACTCTTCTCGGCCTTGCCAGGGGGCTCAATACTTAGTAAAAATATGGCTAAGCATCTCCATGCCCAACTCGGGGTCCCTATAGAAGGGCTCAGTAGCCCCCGAGTTATCGCATACTCTTCTCGGCCTTTGCCAGGGGGCTCAACACTTAGCCAAAATATGGCTAAGCATCTCCATACCCAACTCGGGATCCCCTTAGAGGGGCTCTTTAACCCCCGAGTTGGTACATTACTTTTCTCGTCCCCTCCAGAAAACTCGGGGTCTAGCCACATTTGGCTAAGTTCCCCAACGACCAACTCGGGATCGTAGATGTCTCGTTCAACCCTCTTGAGTTGGTACAACGCTCTTCGGACCTTCAAAGGCCGCTCGAACGCACGAACCACCCTCTCCCGATGACTCGACTCGGGGTTATGGGCATCTGGACTCATCAGCAAGTCGGGGTTCGAACTCAGGATAATTACGAGCGCGTTACCTCAACACTACCCTCAACCCTCGGGGTTAACCCAACCCAAGCCTCGAGGCTTGAGGGACCGATTCGGGAGATCTGAGATCCCCACTGGAGAATAGTCGGGGGTCATGCCCTTTGACCTGACCGCCAAGTTGGGAGAACCAAGTGCCGCCATCCCTTCTCGGGGTCGAATAAGGTTCAGCCCTAGGTTGAGGTGCACTCCGGGAAGCATACGCCCCAACCACAATCTAAGGGTCCTCAGGGGAGTCAAGGAGATCCCCTCTACATATCTCGGGATCAAGCTCAAGAAACCTATCCCTGTAACGCTCGGGAATTCCACTGGACAACCGCCTTTCCAAAAAGGGGTCGTTCCACAGCCCGTCATCCAGCGTGGGGCGAATTGTTTGGACCCATAAATTGGTCAAATAATATTTTACAAAACCCACCTAGAAAGTCAGCATGGCCTGCTCTCAAGAGGCCCATCAGCTTTTAGGTTGGAAAGAGCTTTACCATAAAAGGGAGACAACTTTCCTTAAAGATTGGATGTCCCCCAATAGGGTTTCTTATCTGGGAAATCCCCAATATTATAAAAGCAGCAAGCCCAATCAATGAGCGGGTATTCAATTCTCACCAACTCAAACCAGAGCATCTCTCTCTACATTTATTTACTTTCTCTCTCTACCTCAATCTCAACTAACTTGAGCGTCGGAGGGGCGTTCTCGGAAAAACCCCCGGGCCAGTTGGACTGTTTTGCAGGACCTATGATGACAAGACTCGGGATTTCATTCCAACTCGGGATTTTAGCTTCTCGAACCATACATCACTTCTTTGACTAGTTTCTAGGCAGAAACAGTCACAACTCACAACTTCTCAATCTTTTTATACTCCATTGTTCTCATTTATTTTTCCTATTTTTAATATTTTCATGAGACAGAAAAAGTCACACTAGAAAGAACAAAAAATAACATAGGGAGTATTATTATGAAAGACTAAATAACGAATGATTTGACTAGGGAAATTTACTCATATACTCTATCAATCAATATTAAAATCTATAAAACTCACAATAATAATACAAAGTACTTTAGATGGATAAAATATGTTATAGAATATACATGTTACCTATTAGACCAGGTTGCAAGAGTGTCATCACCATGGCTTTGCCAAACAAATAATCCACCAGCCCACACTTCGCTTTGGTTATATGGTGTGACCCATATTTGGTTATTGGTAAATGCTGCTCTCCTCTGAGGCGGATCCTCCAAATCCAACAAGCTTTCTGCATTAGCTCCGGGTACCAGTCTATAACCAACCGGATTTCCAACCCGTGTCTTCTTATTCGGGTTGATTACATGAAATTCTGATGGTTTATAAAGGCTAAGCTTGATTTGTGCATCTTTCTCAGTCTTAGCAACATGTCTCATATCTTTAAGGTAGCTCTTTCTTTGTGATTCCCCTGGTGAAGTTTCTTGTTTTCGGATATCCACCTTTACAAATGATTTATCCGGACTATCCACATCCATATCGAGATAAAATGCAACGTAGTGATCACGTATGACTCCAATGCTATTTTCAGATAGTAAAGTGCCATAAAGGTCCTCTTCTTCAGGCACTTCCTCCATGTTCTTGTATGTGGTGCTCTTTATAACTGCAATTCCACTTAATCCAACCTGTTTCAAATGATCAAGTGGTTTTCCAACGGGATTACATAAGTAGGCTATCAAGTGTATTACAAAATTCTTAATTGCAATACTTCCTCCCATTCATTATTATTGCAACATCACCCCTTGGCACATTATTTAAGAAAATCATTTGAAAAAAAGAGAGATAGAGATAGATAAAAAGTGGGACTCGTGTGATGTGAGAGTAGATAGAAGATATTACCAAATAGAGATATGTTGTAATTGATGTGAAACTTCTAAATAAAAGAAAGATTGCAATAAAAAAAGAACGGTGGAAGTATATGTTTTATATAATCCTAATGGGCCATCTAAAACACAGTTTAACAAATTGTGGTAAAAGCAATAAACTTATGTATACTTCTTTGAAAGTTTCTCATGCTATGTTTTATGGTAACAAGCTAGGGATGGCAAAGAGGTGGATTCAAATCGGATATTGCATAATCCGACTCCGACCCATTTCTGATTTGCATCCATTTCCGCTTTGACTCCGATCCGACTTATTACGCCTCCAGCATATAACTTTTGTTTTACATCAAAATTTCTGCTATCATTCAATACAACTGATGTGTCATATTTTTATATTGATTTTATGTGCATTTAGGTTGCATTCTAGGAGCATTTAGATGCATTGTAGTTCATAATTGCATACTATTACTTAATCTGCGAAATATTACTCCTCTTGTGCGTTTTTGGTATTATTTGATAAATTTCAGGTATTGAGAACATAATTGGAGTATTGTTGGACAAGTTTGAGTACATAGGAGCAATTGGAAGCAAGCTACATTGATAAGGATCATTATGAACATCTTTGAGTGCAATTTGGAGCTAAAATGAAGTTGGAATTTAATATAAGAATTGTTGAAATTGAGTCATGCCTACTCTTTTGTCCATAACTTTTGACTTGATTATGATAATTGATTAATTCCAGAGGCATTGGAAAGTAGGCTTGAAGAGCTTTCCAACTATAGGTTGCACGGCCCAAGGCGAGTTGTATTCTGAGAGATATGAGCTTCGCAAGTTGGCCCAGTCTGCCAGGAACTTCTTACGCGCACGCGGTTTTGACAATTTCGGCCATTTAATGATTTATTTGGCTTCCTTATCTTGTAATTTGGTTTCCTACTAGTATTAGGAGTTATAACTATATATTAAAGGTTTTCTAATTAGAGGAGGACATCTATTACTCACTTTTCAATATCACGTTATTTTGTTTCTCTAGTTTTCTCTCTTGTTTTGTGCCCTAGTTTATTTGCTACTTTGGAGATTCAAGATTCAAGCTTTCATATTCATCTTCAATATCAATCAAGTTTTATTCTCTCCTCTTCTCTTTATTATTATTTTAATTATGTTTTCCATTATGTTTATTGCTTTTATTGCCATGATTAGTGAGTAGTCTTTTTATCTAGGATTAAGTTGAGCCCTAGTATGGATTCATCATGTAAATTATTCTCCAATTCCCATGTTATTGAGTTATATGTTTAGGGTTTGATAAGATTGTTGTTATTGTCAATTGTGCATCTTGATTTCGCCCTAGTTTTATATTATCAACGAAAGTTGGAGTTGAGATTAGGAATATTTATTCGATGTTAAATTGTTATTTCATTAATTGAGTTCATCAACGAGAGTTGGGTCTTAATTTAGATAATCTTGTTATTGATTTGAATTCTCCCATGAAAATAGGTGAGAACTAGAATTGGGAATTATTTGACATTGGTTCTTAATGCTTCTAATTATGTGTGTAAGCCATGAAAATAGGAGACATGCATGTTAGTTAGGCCTTTTGCTATCACGAAAGTGAGCTCTAGGTATTGAGGAGTGACCGAGTATTTAGTTTCGGTTCGCAGCTGTGCTTTATTACTGAGTCATAAGGGAATGTCAATCTCGTAAGCTATAATTGAATAACTGGGATGTGGGTCGTGTTTTGATCAATTCATATTAGTGGTGATACTTAATGTTTTAATCATCATATTCTTATAGTTTGCCATAAATCGTCATTAGTTTAGTCCTTAGTTTATAGACTATTCTTCATATATTTGGATTGTGTAACTATTTCGTAATCGAAAATCAAGTAGTGTTTAATCTTGCACCTCCCTGAGTTCGACCTGTATGTGCTACAACACCGTACACTTGCGTTATTAAAATAAAACCCTAACAAGTTTTTGGCGTCGTTGTCGGGGAGGCTACGGATTAGAATTATTTCGATTATAGATTTAATAGATTACACTTGTTACCTTGTTTCTTGTTCGTTTCTTCACTAGTTGTTGTTTTCGAATGCGCAGGCGATCGCGATCTGTAGATCACGTGGTCTTTGATCCCGAGATAGAAGTCACTGCTTGGAGACTCAACACTGAGAGAAGAAGAAGGGAGCAGGAAAATATTCAGAGAGAACCAATGGCTCGTCCTCTTCGAGAATATAATATGCCGGATGTCACATCCACATCTAGCATTGCAAGGCCTGCTGTAGAGGCCAATAACTTTGAGATCAAAATCCAACTGATCCACTTCATTCAACAAGATCAGTTCAGTGGCAGCCCTATGGAGAACCCCAATGAACATATCAATTCTTTTCTTGAGAAATGCGATACTGTGAAGATTAATGGAGCTTCTGAGGAAGCTCTTCGCCTTCGCTTGCTCCCTTACTCCTTGCGGGACAGAGCAAAAGAATGGTTGAAGAGTCATGAAACGAACAAGTTTACAAGTTGGACTGCACTAGCCACTGCTTTCTGTCAGAAGTACTTTCCTCCTGGGAAGACGGCCAAGCTACGCAATGCCATCACATCCTTCACTCAGTTGGATGGTGAATCACTCTATGAAGCTTGGGAAAGGTACAAGGATTTACAAAGGCAGTGTCCTCATCATGAGATCCCAACATGGCTCCTTATCCAGACATTCTATAATGGGCTGGCTCATGAGGTTCGAATTTCTATGGATGCTGCAGCCGGAGGTGCTCTCATGGGTAAGACAGCTGTTGAAGCCAAGGCCTTGCTTGAGGAGATGGCTGCAAATAGCTACCATTGGTCTAGTGAACGATCAACATCTAAGAAGGGCGGGAAGCATGAGGTTGATGCAATAACTTCACTCTCTAGTAAGGTTGATGCTTTGTCTCAACAAATCAAGAGTATATCAGTTGGTGCTAATGCGGAGATGAATGCTTTCCAAGGGAATAATGCAAAGTCCATGTCTCTAGATATGAGCATTGTGGAACAAGAGCAAGCCAACGCTGTGTATGGTGATGTTAGACCTAGAAATGATCCTTACTCGAACACCTTCAATCCAGGTTGGAGGAATCATGAGAACTTCTCTTGGAGTAACAATCAACCTCAAGCACCACGAAATCCCAACCCCCCTGGATTCCAGCAGAGACAACAAGGTCAACCCTCTCAACAACCTCCTCAAAAGTCATATACCGATTCCTTGCTAGAAAGACTCTTAGTAATCTATGAGGAAACTAATAAGAAGTTTGATAGAATTGATGCTCACAGCAAGATAGTTGACACCCAGATTGCACAACTAGCCCAACAAATGTCTCTTTAGAAGGCACCTCCCCAATTTCCAAGGCAGCCAGAACCAAATCCTAAAAATCATCACAATGTAAGTGCAATCACCTTGAGGTGTGGAAAGACTTTAGAGGAACCAATGAAGCCTATTGTGAAATCATCGAAGGTCGATAAAGACGACATTGCTGAAGAGGTTGAGAAAGCTCCATCAAAGCCTGCTAGAGTTTATGTAGAGCCGGCTCCTTTCCCTCATCGATTGGCAAAGGCTAGAATAGAGAAGAAGTACGAGAAGTTTCTTGAGTTATTGAAAGATGTTCATCTTAAAATCCCGTTCCTTGAGGCCATTTGTGAAATCCCTGCCTATGCTAAGTCCTTGAAGCAACTTCTGTCTAAGAAGAAGAAGATTTGTGAAGCTACTACAGTAGAGCTCTCCGAGGAGTGTAGTGCCATCCTTCTTAATACGCTCCCTCCAAAGCTTAATGATCCTGGCAGCTTCACCATTCCATGTTCCATTGGGGATGTAACTATTCAGAGAGCACTTTGTGACCTCGGAGCCAGCGAAAGTCGCATGCCTAATGCTATCTTCAAAAAGCTCAATTTTGGTGATCTTCGCCGTACTCGTGTCTCCCTGCAACTAGCAGACATGTCAATAAGATATCCTTTGGGTGTTTTAGAGGATGTACCCCTCCAAGTTGGCAGGTTAACTATCCCATGTGATTTATTTGTTATGGAGATGCCAGAAGAAGCGCACACCCCAATCATACTAGGTAGACCATGTCTTGCTACTGCTGGAGCTTTGATTGATGTGAAGCACGGTAAGTTGTCCCTCAACGTGGGTGAAGACAAGGCGGAGTTTGAACTCCATAAAGCTATGCATGTTCCTTCTTTGGGTGATACTTGTTATCGCATCGACGCTGTTGACAGATGAGAAAATGCGTCACCTATGGAGGGTAGAGATGTTGACTCACCCCAATGGAGTTTCAAAGGTGATGCAGTATCCCTTCCACCAAATGCCACATGATTTTCAAGAAGTCGAGCTCATTGACTTTAAACGAGCGCTTTTCGGGAGGCAACCCGTGTGTAAACCTATTTTTCTTTGATTTTTTCCTTTTTGTGTGATTTTGTTTACATTGTTGTTTTTGGTGTGTTCATAGGTTTAAAAAAAAAACAGTTCGTAGAAAAGAAGCTGGACGAAGATCTTCAAAAAGACGAGTCGCGTTACAATGGCCCAGCTCGCGGACAAATGTCGAGAGCATACCGCGACTCGCGGCGGCCACCGCGCCTCGCGGCAGCCACCGCGACCCGCGGCATCCACCGCGACTTGCGTTTTAGAGGATGAAAGATTTACACAGAATCTGAACAATCATCAAGCCATTACAACTCCCCTGCATCCACATCCCACACAACACCGCCCATGAGCCCAGCACCAACCTCGCCGACCACATCCGCACCCCCAGCGCACTCCCACCACCGTCAAGTCGCCCCCATCTGCGCCGCATCTCCATGGTTTGATCTGATAGTGTGAAGGAAAAGAGCAAAAGAAATCAATTTCGTAAAAGAATCGCACGGCCACCGTTGATGATGATAAGTTGATGATGGATGATGGACCGTGGATGATGATGCGTTGATGATGCAGGTCGAACAATGGAGCAGCGAAGACGACGACCAGAAAGAGGAAATGGGTCTGCAGTGTTTTAGAAATTAGGGGGTTTTTGTTTTTCATTTTAGTTTTCTTTTTTCCTTTTATCTTTCCTTTCTTTTTTTTTCTTCTTTACTTTTCTCCCGTTGACTGTACATTCCTTTCCCTTTTTTTATTTTTTTTATTTATTATTAATCTGAATTTTTTTTTTGTTATTGATTTTTCTTTTGTTGATATTTTTTTTCCAATGAACTTTTAGTTATTCTTTTTATCATTGTTGTTATAGGATTCTCTCCAGTCGGCACCCATCCAAATTGGTCCAAGTTCGCTTTCGTGAAGCATTATGACATGATTTTTGAGCATATTTGACTCTTCTCCCCAATTATTTGGTAGTAAGCTTCTTTACTCTATATTGTTCATACTCTTGATTTGCTTGGATTTTTGTTTGTGATGCCATACTTGTTTTCTTGTGACTCTATTAATTAACTCCTTTCACTGATGGAATTTGTGTGCGGCGATAGTGGTGGATTGTGGTGTTTGCAAGAGTGCTCGATGATTTTGTGATTTGGTGATTCGATGATTGATGGATTTTATTAGTGTTCCTTCTCTAATCTTGCTTATTGCAGTGAGGTCACTGCAATTTTTAGCTTGGGGGAGGAATATTCTATCATTTACTGCTTTCTAGTGTAGTTTTTATTGTTTTCTTAGGTTGTTGCACGGTTTGTACTGCTCACTAGGAGTGGGAGTTTACGTGTAACCAAAAAAATTATACTGCTTTCTTAGTTGCATCAGCATATTATATTTCATCTCATTTTAGTTGCATCTATGGGACCATTGCTAGCACTATTTGAGAACCTTGTTGATATCCTTACTACGGTCTTAAGCGTAATTCATCTCATTCATGATTCTTCATAGCATGATTGTATTGCGATTGATCGCTTGTGGTAAGATTGGTTGATCTCTCTCTGGTTTGATTTAACCTTACTGTTTAGACATCTTAACCCACGTGAGCTTTTGTGCCTATAAACTGACGTATCTGTGTCAGTTATGTTCTTTCATGTGTGATTAGTTCCTCATTTGTTGCATGAATCTTGACTTTGACTTGGTACTCTTTGGCACTTGACTTTATAAGCATTTGGATATGATTGAGGCGTTCTTTGCATTGTTCTGAGCTTCCAGAAATATTTTCTTTTCATATATATTATCCTTTCTCTGGCCCCGCTGAGCCTTTCCTGACTTTGTTCTGAATTAATACCTACACTACAAGCCTCTAGCCTTTTATGATTTCTCTACCCAAGCCTTGCTAAGTGGAGTAGCGTTGAAGTTTATGTTTTGAGCTTGTGTTTGTGGTTTTGTGGTCATTATTGGAAGGAAATATGTTGAAAGAAAGTTACTTGAAATAGTGTGAAAGTGCAAAATGATAAGAATGGTAAAAAAGTTGTGAAAAATAATTCTGAAAAAAAAATGAAAAAAAAGATTGAATAAAAGGTGAATGAAATTGGTTGGAGTTGGTAAAGATGGGTACTCTCTTGATTTAATGGTAATGTGTTGTTGAACTTCTAGTAGAAGTTTTTGTGACGTTTGCATCTAATGGCCATAGATGTTAAGTGTTGTTTTATCCGCTAGTTGGCTTTTAGCACCACATTTCCAAATACATTTCCTACCCATAACCTCAGCCCCATTACAACCCTTGAAAGTCCTCATGATCTGTTTGCTTTATAATTTCGAGTGGATAGTGAGTCGATAGTCAAAGTTAAAGAGTAAATGTTTCATCTGAGTCGACATTTAGGTTGAGAGTCAATAATTTTACCATAAACACATGAGAGTATGAGTGCACATGACTAAAGTGAGGTCTCTCAGGTTTGGTTAAGTCTAGCTTGGGGGAGATGGTATGTGGTATGCTAGGAGAGTTGATTGCATTACATGACGTGCTATGCGGCTTTGCTTGAGAATGTTTCGATGCTTGGTTCGTGTAGTAATTGTATATCTCGTGTTCTCGATTGTGTGCTTGGCCCTATCGTAGTCCCATATTGTAGGTTGTCTTTCTTTTCCAATGTCTATGTCTAATTGCTTGAGGACAAGCAATGGTTTAGCTTAGGGGAGTTTGATGTGTCATATTTTTATATTGATTTTAGGTGCATTTAGGTTGCATTCTAGGAGCATTTAGATGCATTGTAGTTCATAATTGCATACTATTACTTAATCTGCGAAATATTACTCCGCTTGTGCGTTTTTGGTATTATTTGATAAATTTCAGGTATTGAGAACATAATTGGAGTATTGTTGGACAAGTTTGAGTACTTAGGAGCAATTGGAAGCAAGCTACATTGATAAGGATCATTATGAACATCTTTGAGTGCAATTTGGAGCTAAAATGAAGTTGGAATTTAATATAAGAATTGTGGAAATTGAGTCATGCCTACTCTTTTGTCCATAACTTTTGACTTGATTATGATAATTCATTAATTCCAGAGGCATTGGAAAGTAGGCTTGAAGATCTTTCCAACTATAGGTTGCACGGCCCAAGGCGAGTTGTATTCTAAGAGATATGGGTTTCGCAAGTTGGCCCAGTCTGCCAGGAACTTCTTACGCGCACGCGGTTTTGACAGTTTCGGCCATTTAATGATTTATTTGGCTTCCTTATCTTGTAATTTGGTTTCCTACTAGTATTAGGAGTTATAACTATATATTAGAGGTTTTCTAATTAGAGGAGGACATCTATTACTCACTTTTCAATATCACGTTATTTTGTTTCTCTAGTTTTCTCTCTAGTTTTGTGCCCTAGTTTGTTTCTATTTGCTACTTTGGAGATTCAAGATTCAAGCTTTCATATTCATCTTCAATATCAATCAAGTTTTATTCTCTCCTCTTCTCTTTATTATTATTTTAATTATATTTTCCATTATGTTTATTGCTTTCATTGCCATGATTAGTGAGTAGTCTTTTTATCTAGAATTAAGTTGAGCCCTAGTATGGATTGATCATGTAAATTATTCTCCAATTCCCATGTTATTGAGTTATATGTTTAGGGTTTGATAAGATTGTTGTTATTGTCAATTGTGCATCTTGATTTAGCCCTAGTTTTATATTATCAACGAAAGTTGGAGTTGAGATTAGGAATATTTATTCGATGTTAAATTGTTATTTCATTAATTGAGTTCATCAATGAGAGTTGGGTCTTAATTTAGATAATCTTGTTATTGATTTGAATTCTCCCATGAAAATAGGTGAGAACTAGAATTGGAAATTATTTGACATTGGTTCTTAATGCTTCTAATTATGTGTGTAAGCCATGAAAATAGGAGACATGCATGTTAGTTAGTTAGGCCTTTTGCTATCACGAAAGTGAGCTCTAGGTATTGAGGAGTGACCGAGTATTTAGTTTCGGTTCGCAGCTGTGCTTTATTACTGAGTCATAAGGGAATGTCAATCTCGCCTAAGCTATAATTGAATAACTGGGATGTGGGTCGTGTTTTGATCAATTCATATTAGTGGTGATACTTAATGTTTTAATCATCATATTCTTATAGTTTGCCATAAATCGTCATTAGTTTAGTCCTTAGTTTATAGACTATTCTTCATATATTTGGATTGTGTAACTATTTCGTAATCTAAAATCAAGTAGTGTTTAATCTTGCACCTCCCTGAGTTCGACCCGTATGTGCTACAACACCGTACACTTGCGGTATTAAAATAAAACCCTAACAACAACCTTACAAAGTGGTAATGTATGCTATGAAGATTAAAAATAGGAAAAAGAAAATGAGGGTCGATAAGCTATACCATGTAATTGGTATGAAATTCTCTTAGGTAGTGTTTGGATTGAATATATTCATTTCAAATGCTTTATTTCAAATCCTCACATTCAAATCTAAATCATCTGTTTGGGAAAAACAAGAATTTTAAATTCATCATTTCATCACAAATGAAAAAGAACCCCACCTTTTGTCATCTCTCTCCTCCTTCAAGCTCCTCTATTTCACTGAGTTCCTTCCTCCTTCCACTTTCCCCAAAAATTAGGTTTTTTTTCTCTCTCTAATCAATTGATTATCTATCCCAACAAAAGAAGAATCTTGTCACTTTCAATTTTTCTATCTTTGTAAACAAAAATAAGATTTATCATCTACTGATTTCCTTCTCCTTTTATTCTGTTTCATCGCCATCTTCAATTCATCAGTAATTTTTAGCTAAAAATCAAAGCTTACTAGAGCTTTAATGGTGATCTAGGACTAGGAGAGAGAAAGGGGAATTAAGATAGATAGAAGGAATGAGAGATTGACAGGATGAAGAGATGGTGTGGCTGGATTTCAAATATGTGGATTTGAGAAGGGATTTCAAATCCTAAAAAACGTGCTTATATTTTTAAAGGCATGAAATTGGAGCAAATACAAATCCAAATACTTAGATTATCCAAACACAATATTTGGACCAATTCCATCATTTGAAATGAAATGCTACTATCCAAACGGACCATTACGAAAATGCATATAGATTCCTAATATCGCCAGAGCTTACTACCGACTATCAATTTTTTTGGTGTATATGAGCGACTAAGCGCAGTGCCGTAGACCGGATTCGATCCCAGGTCTTGGGTACCATCCCCACAAGACATTACCAACTAGATGACATCCACACTAACGACTATCAAATGGGTTGTAATAAATTTAATTTTTGGATTCTTTTTCTACATGTTTTTTATAAACATGGCAATGGCGTGAAGAACTTAATTAACACGTTGACTTATGGGCCAACTTTAAAATTTAAATAGGCCTTTTGCCTTCAAATTGTTGACAGTTGGGAACTTGGATGAAGGGAGGGAGGGAGGGTTGATATTGAAGGAAAATCCCTAACTTTCAAGTCAAGAATCCTAATGGTATTATAGCTACCTTGTAACCATAGCTTGAATTCAGGCAGAAATCCTAGCACTATATGAAGCAACATTATTTGGTTATTTTCTTGAGCTTTCCTTCATTTTGTGATACACTTGTACGATTATCACTAAGTTATTCATGGAGTTAAAAAAATGAGAGTGATTTTGCAGCCTGGAACGTGGTAGGCATAATTTTTATCTTCTGTGTTTGCAACACGGGTTCGAATCTCATCCCGGGATTTTGGAGGAAAATATATTTTAGCTTGACCAAGACTACAAGCGAGGCTATTAAGGGGCCTAAGAGGGTCATGACCCCTGTTAGCCCAACCGTACCTATAATATATAAGAGGCTCAGATAAAAGAAAATTAGAAATTCTAGTACAAGGGCTCCTCACAGTGTAATAATAAAAATAGGGAAGTATACTCGGCCCTCCTCCTTAACCAAGTCTGACTTAACCCTTGACCAAGACACATATATGAACTGACTACCAACTAAAAAATATAGTTGGGTGAAAATTTATACTTCCCGCGTTTTCTAATACTTGCAGCATATTTCTTTTACCGATGTTTCATAATACATGAAATATATTTCTTTGCCGGTATTTCATAATACTTGCAACATTTCTCTTTTTCGCACAAATTTTATATTATTATTTAAGCACATGAGTCATGTTTCAACTTTTTTTGGTTAGGAAATATGTGCTTGAGCTATTGAGGGGAAGGATAATAAGGGTTTCACTTTTATCTTCTACATTAAAGATTCTAAAATCAAGCTTATCAAATTTAAGATTTTTCTTCACCATCCTTGTTGGTGGGATGACACCGAGTAATATGATAGAAGACTAATTGACTAATACAGACATTTTAAATTAAAACTTCTTAGTTTCAAGGAAAATATGAAAATATAATAACGATATATATGTGGTGTTATTTTAAGAGTAAGAAATTTTTAAGTTGAGGCATTTAGACAAAGTTGAAACACCAACCTCAATCCTAAGTAGTCCGTCGTTTTGAAATATTCAATCCATGATGTAATCATAGTTTCCTATTGATGTTATCATTCAAGCTACGAGAGTCACCTTCGGTCTCACTTCACGAAACTAAGAGCAAAAATATAATCAATAGAAAGAGAAAGTTAGTAATTAGCTAGGGAGTCAAGATAGTATGAAATTATGTGTAAACAGTAAATAAAAAAATGCTACATCTCTTTTTGTACATTAAAGAAACCTATACTTTACTCTGAGACAATAATATTATAAATGCTTATTTAATTTTTAATATTTCATTTGTAGCTTAAATCTTATATGCAATCTTAAAAGGCTATGTATATAATATTCTTTGAGATTAAATACTGAAAAAATTAATTTCAAATTTTGTATTTGTTACCTCTTCTCAGACAATAGATGTCTCGGTATGACGCCACGCGATATCATTTGCATATCTCTCAAATACACAAATTACATTCGATTGCATAAATGGTTTTCCATCACTTGTTACAAGCACTCCATCCATATAATATGCATTTCCGGGCAATCATTAAGCGGGTCAAGTGCCCTTGTATTTAAGCCGACCCCATAATCACCCTCATCCAAATAAGTCTTATAATACCATGCTTCAGTAGGATCCATATATGGTACAAATATTTCGGAAACCATCCCTTTATACATAACACTTCTAGATTTCCCACTATTCGGGTCTTCAAACATGGCTCTTGAGATGATCAAACCAGCTCTAGGGTCATGTTTGAGGTGAAATTCCCATTTTGCCCATTTGATTAAATGGTTATTTTCCACGGTGAAGCTCGGACCTTTAGGCTACTCCATGGATATTGGGTTAATGGGCTTGATTTTTTTTTGGGTTTTGTTTTGGACTGAGAAACGATAGTCTGTGTCTGTTCCTTTGGGGATGGGGATGTGCCTTCCATGATCGGAAATCTCCACCACTTGATTTGTGTCTAAATAAACAATCACCGTCAACCCTTCGATTGGTCTCATGTAGAAATTAACACTCTCTTCCATAGAGTAGCATTGTATTTTTATCATCCTCCTATTTTCCTCATTTTTCCCGTACCACCCTACACATAACAATACATGCATATAAATCAACTAAGTATTCCTCATTTAGTATAGAAATGATCAATATATATGTAGCTAGTGTCAATTTGGTATAAAATTATGTTATTCTCTCCAAGTTCCTTATTGATGTTTCTAGTTTGATTTGCACATTTGTCAATACACATCTTTGACTATTAGAATATATAATTACGTATTAGTAAAATATTATAAAATTTGATATTATGAAGTACTCACTTAGATGAATCAAACAAGAGCCCACATGATTATTTTTCTTATATATTGGAAAAAAGATTAGAAGATCAGATTTCATGTAGGAATAATATCAATAAGGAACAGAGGGAGCAGTAAAAAAGATAAATCACTTGTTAGTATTTGATTATCATTAGAGATCAACGATATCATCTTTATTTTAGACTAAAAAAGGCCATAAAATTATACTTCCTCTGTTCCTAAATACTTACATTTACTTTGTCACTTAAATCAATGCATTTTTTTTAGCATTAGTATCTTTAATTGCACAAGTAAAAATCAATAAAAAGTTGATATTTTAAAAGTATACATTGAGACGAATCTAACAAGATCTCACATGGTTATGTTTTTCTCTATATAATAGCGAGAAAATAGAGTCAAAGTTAGTTAATAAATAGTGTCAATTACTCAACATAACACTGATTTAGGAACAAAGGAATTATTAGATAGTGGATAAGTCTCTTTCATCCCTACGTGATGTCTCGGGTTTGAGACTTTATATCAACAATATTTGTATCTTTAAATTGTACGAGGTTAACAATATTTCTACTTAGGATTGTTATTTGGAGGATGACTAGCTAGTTGTTAGTCCGGACATTGCATGCTCCGAGCTAAGATATGATATAGTAGTCAATCGATATGATAAAATGGTGTCAAGATATGATATACTGGTCATCAAATATATCAACTAGATTTCAACTAACAAATCCCAAATAAGAATATATAAAAAATAATAATTTTTTTTATAATATATAATTTTTTTTATGTCATTATATATCATAAAAATTACAGAAATGCCATGATATTGGACAATATGTCCAATATCTGATAGGGGAATATCAGTGCTCAGGTTGATAACGAGTTATGGCAACCAACCCCGCGTTCCATCTGTTCTTGAATAGCTTCTTTTAAAAGGGCCTCGGCTTCCTCAGTAAATGTCTTGGTTGAAATGTTCTAATGCCTGATAAGATAATTGGACAATCTGTTTAGGATCCCAGTAATATGATTTCTTTAATAACATGTCACCAAAAATTAGTCTTTTGTTTGGTTAATGAACCGACATAGATTAATTCTAAATTGCATTAACATATTATGTGGTTGTTTATTTGCAGAAAACATTACATGAATTGATATTAAGTAGAGGTCAGCAATGGGAGAATTTGATTCTTGATTTTATTCGTACCCTTACCTTCGAAATCAATCTATGGTTCATTGACCATTCATGGAGTCATGACGGGGAAATCTACATTGGATAAGTCCCTATGTTGTCCCTACGATTTCCCAATATCCAATTAGGTTTATGAGTCTTCCTTTAAAGACTTGTTGGCGACTTCTCTCTATTTCAAAATATTTTTCAATCTAAACCTTTACAATGAGGTAGTCAAATACGCGTAGGTAATAAAAACACGCCTAGAACAGTCCAACCGTTTAC
This sequence comes from Beta corolliflora, assembly GCA_947648045.1. Classification (NCBI taxonomy): domain Eukaryota; kingdom Viridiplantae; phylum Streptophyta; class Magnoliopsida; order Caryophyllales; family Amaranthaceae; genus Beta; species Beta corolliflora. The sequence goes on along the minus strand of CANSZD010002921.1, from coordinate 3,951,184 downwards.
AGAAGAACTATCAACTTTTCTCCCAATTTTGCAAAATTGTCGGAGGCTGCTATTGAAGTAATCTGCAAAAGAACAGTACACCAAAAGAGAAAATAAAAACTAGATCAAATACACTCCCAATCAAGGTTTTTCGTAAGACGACCCTTTGCTTTTGGACACCAGCACTTCCAAGTTCCAAGTTGCAGAACATTTAGGACAATGCTGTTCAGTGCACTTGAAGTGCAACTTTATACCAGAAGCCTTATGGAAAATCTCTTCTTTATTCCACTCCACATAATGTGATTTCCCAATAGAACGTGTCTTTCAACAGTCACTAACCCGGAAAAAATGTCAGGTATCCAATACCTCTAATTTTTTGTGCCCATCCAATATTGTTGACAATGCATTCATTGATAAAGCACATGAGATGAGATACAGTTGTTTGAGTCGAGGACATCTATCACGGATTGCTATTGTTGCAGCATCATCCAGAACGCCAAATAACCGAAGACTTTCAACCTTTCTAAAGCTATCTGGAAAAAAATAACAAATGTACAGGACATTGTACTTTCTTCAACTTCCTCCAATAATACATAGCTTTCATAAAGCATAAATATGTCTTACCCAATTCCTCAGGTATAACCAACCACTGCAAGGAAGGTATAACCAACCGCTGTAAGGAAGCTATCCTGAGAAGTGCAGATGTATAGTTTATTGAGAGAGCATACCCTAGGAATGATGTCAGGCAAAAATGCATACTTACATCTTGATAAATGTGATGAATCCCCTTTTATCTGTAGTAGTATCATGCAATTTTTATATGATATCATTCAGTAAGCAAGCCATCTCCAAGAGTCCAACAATATCACAGTTTTATCCTCCCAAATTATACCCTCCTATTTAGAAATCGACTCCCCAAAAAACCACTATATGCATCTAGAACATTGAAAAAAATGTACCCATAAACTGTAAAATATATTTTAGGGTAATTTGTGATGCCTTCTCATTAATCCAATATGCCAATATATAGTTCCAAGCATCCCATGTAAATAAGGAAATCTATCTTAAACCACATAGGAAATAATATAAATTCTCCTCTAAACAATAGACTCCTAATACAAATAATATCAAGAAACTCCTTAATAGATATTAACTCCTAACACCCCCCTCAAGTTGGAGCATAGGATGGATCAAGAATGCCCAACTTGGAAAGAAGAAACTCAAATTTTTCTTTACGAAGAGCCTTGGTGAAGATGTTTTCTAACAGCGTCTTGTAGAAACATAAGAAGGGGTGATAAGTCCATCTGTGATGGCATCACGAACAAAGTGACAATCAACCTCAAACTGCTTCGTTCGTTCATGAAAAACTGGATTATTTACAATATGTAAGGTAAATTGTTAAATATGGGTCTGGGCCGCACCCATCACAAGGAGATAGTGTCCACGTCACAAGACAAATGAGGTTCCACCTTAAAACCATATGATAATAAGGGGAGTAGTAGCCCCTTTGCATTATAGAGTGAACCCATCTCTCTTCCTTTATTAATGTGGGACACTCTTATATATTGTGCGCTATACATCATAGCTTCAACACTCCCCTCACATGTGAGGTCCCTTTTTCAACTAGCCTAGAGTAAATTAACAATCCCAGATGTGGGCCTGGCTCTGAAACCATGTTAAATATGGGCCTGGGCCACACCTAAGGAGAGAGTGTCCACTTCACAAGACAAAGGAGGTTCTACCTTAAAACCGTATGACAATAAGGGGAGTAGCCCATTTGCGTTATAAAGTGAACCTATCTCGCTTCTTTTATCAATGTGGGACATTCACATGTGTTGTGTGCTATACGGCCGTGAACAAGTTTGGAGAAGCCGAGGATGATGCTGCCGAGGCCGAGGAAGAGGCAGCCGAAGGCGTGGCAGCCACAACCTTGGCTTTAACTGACTCGCGGCGAGTGGAAGAGCGGGGCCCCCGACCCAAATTTGGAGAATTAGAGGGCTAATTTCATGGATAGCCGGCTATCTCATAGCGTTGGTGGACTTATTCATGTCCATTCTGTTTTGCAGTGGGAACAAAATACCAAGGAGTAACACTTAGAGGCCTCATGGGCAGATTTGTTGCAATGGGAATAGACGGGGCGGTCAGCAGGCCCACGAGTGTAGCCCGGTTCAGCCCGGATAGAAAAACCGAGTACATCACTCGGCTGGGCAGGTTCATTTTTCGCCAAATGGACTCTCTCATCTTGTATGACAAGTTGATAGGCACGAGCTAACGAAGGAAGTGGATCGGTTGATAATATTTGCGTACGATGACGCGAGTAGTAGTCCGAATTTTAACCCATTAATAAATCATGATTTTTTTTTTCAGTTTCACAACGTTCCGCATGAACTTCTCCAGCAGTACAAGAAGAACAACAATCACATGAAATCAAGGGCACACGATGAAATAACTCTTCCCACAACCCATTAAGTTTGCCATAGTAAGCATAAACAGACATGGATTTAGTTTGTTCACAACGAGCAATGAAGTTGTTGAATTTTAGGGCCATTAACATTTGCAAAACGAGTTTTGAGATGATCCCATAGACGTTAGGCCTCTTGATATTTTGTTAACGCACCTTTAACCTCCGGATCAATAGTGTTCATAATCCACGAAACAAGCATTACATTAAATGTAATCCAATCAGATGATGTGTAAGGTGGCTCGGTAGGGTGATTGTACCGTCAAGGAAGGCAAACTTGAAGAAATACTATGTTTGATTTAAGCAAAGATGCAACTAGACCACACATGAGCCACCATCTTTGTAATTTGGCCACACATGAGCCACCATCTTTGTAATTTGGCCACACATGAGTCACCATCTTTGTAATTTGGCCACACAAGAGCCATTATCTTGTAAAACGGCCACACTTAGCTTGAGCCTTAGTTTATTTTGTTAGAAGCAACTCGGGGCAGCCAGTTGTTCCCCATTGAGTTGGCGTGACCTAAAGATTTATGAATGTAATGTTAGCATATTATGGAACAACTCGTTTATAATAGTTGCATCAAACAAAAAGAACCATGATTTTTTGCAAACAGAAAAGTAAAATTACTCAAGATATACACACTCGGGAGATGATCATAAGAAACTGGCATTGCAAAAGAGCTTAGTTCAAAAAGTACAACCTAAGGACACCCGAAAACATACTCTCGGGTATCGGAAAACAAAAAGGATCCCGAGAACAGGCTCTCAGGACCCTGATAAAACTAACAAAAGATAAAGATGACTAAGAAATGGGAACCTTCTCGGGAGAGCTGTCAATACTAGCCTCTTCATCCTCCTCGGACACTTCAACCGAACCATGGCCCTCAGCGTTAGCTCCATCAACAGGAGCCCCCTCAACAGGGACCAAAGGCTCAGGACGAGCAACCTCAGTCGCAATCAAAGGAGTGGACTCGGGAACCACGCCTTGTATACCAGAAGCACCCGGGGTTCGGGAAGCATCCTCCTTCCCCTTCTCCTGCTTCTCCAAGCAAGCCAATCCGGAGATCAAATTCAGCTTCAACAGCATCCCAGTCCAACGAAGCGTTAGACTCGGTCAGGATGGCTTTGAGATGTTGCTTCGTCTCTCGGGTCCCGAGGCGGTAGACAGCGGAAGCCATCTTACCCAGATAGTTAGCCCCTCGGGAGAGGTCTTCCACTGGGTCAACCACTCCTCTTGAGCCTTCTGGAGCTTGGCCTCAACCTTCTTCAGCTTGTGGCGAGAGGATTTGTGCTTCTTCACAGCCTCATCCAACTTCACTTGGAGGTCTTCAGCAACTTTCTGAGCCTTATTACGCTCGATCAAAGCAGTGTCCAACGAGGCCTGGATCCTCTTGTTGCAATCCCTCCGAGTGCTGGCCTCATTTAGCGCTTTGGACGCCTCCTCGAAAGTGGCCTTTTGCGAGTCAAGCTCTTTGTTCAGCTTCTGCACCTCGGAGTCATTAGAAGACACCTTAGCTTTCAGATCATTCACCTCCTTCCTTAAGGACATGATCTCGTTCTCAAGTTGGACCCGACGACGTATCACGGAGGTCACCCGGATGGATGTCTGCAAGAACAAGGCGGGGTTAGAACTTTTAGAAAACAAGAGAAGCAGATTATGTCGGGACACGACTTACATCCAACCAGGACTCATATAGAGTGTTGACCTCCTCGGAGCCAAGGGCTAGGAGAGCTTCATCATCCGCGTCGGTGTAGATCTCCCGAACAGCGTGGCGCCCTCGAGCTAGTTTCTGAGTGCGAGAGGTTTCGGTAAAGGGAACGCAGGCACCAATTTGCTCAGCCCTCGTCCTTTTAGCCTGAGGCTCCTCAACTTCAACAATGTCCAGGGGAGACTCATTCTCTCCCGATTTTCGCTTGGAGCCCGCTGACACGCCCGAGCACGCCTTGTCTGACGCCTTTGAATGGGTCAACTCAATACTTAGCCAAAAAATGGGTCCCCATAGAAGGGCTCATTAGCCCCCGAGTTGGCGCAGACCCTTCTCGGCCTTGCCAGGGGGCTCAATACTTAGCCAAAAAAATGGCTAAGCATCTCTATACCCAACTCGGGGTCACCATAGAAGGGCTCATTAGCCCCCGAGTTGGCGCATACCCTTCTCGGCCTTGCCAGGAGGTTAAATACTTAGCCAAAAAATGGCTAAGCATCTCTATACCCAACTTGGGGTCCCCATAGAAGGGCTCATTAGCCCCCGAGTTGGCGCAAAACCTTCTCGGCCTTGCCAGGGGGTTCAATACATATCCAAAAAATGGATGAGCATCTCTATACCCAACTCGGGGTCCCCATAGAAGGGCTCATTAGCCCCCGAGTTGGCGCATACCCTTCTCGGCCTTGCCAGGGGGATCAATATTTAGCCAAAAAAATGGCTAAGCATCTCTATACCCAACTCAGGGTCCCCATATAAGGGCTCATTAGCCCCCGAGTTGGCGCATACCCATCTCGGCCTTGGCAGGGGGCTCAATACTTAGCCAAAAAATGGCTAAGCGTCTCTATACCCAACTTGGGGTCCCTATAGAAGGGCTCATTAGCCCCCGAGTTGGCGCATACCCTTCTCGGCTTTGCCAGGCGGCTCAGCACTTAGCCAAAAAAATGGCTAAGCATCTCTATACCCAACTCGGGGTCCTTATAGAAGGGCTCATTAGTCCCCCGAGTTGGCGCAAAACCTTCTCGGCCTTGCCAGGGGGTTCACTACTTATCCAAAAAATGGTTGAGCATCTCTATACCCAACTCGGGGTCCCCATAGAAGGGCTCATTAGCCCCCGAGTTGGCGCAGACCCTTCTCGGCCTTGCCAGGGGGATCAATATTTAGCCAAAAAAATGGCTAAGCATCTCTATACCCAACTCAGGGTCCCCATATAAGGGCTCATTTGCCCCCGAGTTGGCGCATACCCATCTCGGCCTTGGCAGGGGGCTCAATACTTAGCCAAAAAATGGCTAAGCGTCTCTATACCCAACTCGGGGTCCCCATAGAAGGGCTCATTAGCCCCCGAGTTGGCGCAGACCCTTCTCGGCCTTGCCAGGGGGCTCAACACTTAGCGAAAAAAATGGCTAAGCATCTCTGTACCCAACTCGGGGTCCTTATAGAAGGGCTCATTAGCCCCCGAGTTGGCGCATACCCTTCTCGGTCTTGCCAGGGGGACTCAATACTTAGCCAAAATATGGCTAAGCATCTCCATGCCCAACTCGGGGTCCCCATGGAAAGGGTCATTAGCCCCCGAGTTGGCGCATACTCTTCTCGGCCTTGCCAGGGGGCTCAACACTTAGTAAAAATATGGCTAAGCATCTCCATGCCCAACTCGGGGTCCCCATAGAAGGGCTCATTAACCCCTGAGTTGTCGCATACTCTTCTCGGCCTTTGCCAGGGGGCTCAACACTTAGCCAAAATATGGCTAAGCATCTCCATACCTAACTCGGGATCCCCTTAGAAGGGCTTATTAACCCCCGACTTGGTACATCACTCTTCTCGTCCCCTCCAGAAAACTCGGGGTCTAGCCACATTTGGCTAATTCCCCAACGACCAACTCGGGATCGTAGATGTCTCGTTCAACCCTCCTGAGTTGGTACAACGCTCTTCGGACCTTCAAAGGCCGCTCGAACGCACGAACCACCCTTTCCCGATGACTCGACTCGGGGTTGTGGACATCTGGACTCATCAGCAAGTCGGGGTTCGAACTCAGGATAATTACGAGCGTGTTACCTCAACACGACCCTCAACCCTCGGGGTTAACCCATCCCAAGCCTCGAGGCTTGGGGACCAATTCGGGAGATCTGAGATCCCCACTTGAGAATAGTCGGGGGTCTAGCCCTTTGACCTGAGCGCCACGTCGGGAGAACCAAGTGCCGCCCTCCCTTCTCGGGGTCGGATAAGATTCAGCCCTAGGTTCAGGTGCACTCGGGGAAGCATACGCCCCAGCCACAATCTAAGGGTCCACAGAAAAAGTCACACTAGAATGAACAAAAGATAACAAAGGGAGTAATAATGAAAGACTAAATAACGCATGATTTGACTAGGGAAATTTACTCATATACTCTATCGATCAATATTAAAATCTATAAAACTCACAATAATAATACAAAGTACTTTAGATGGATAAAATATGTTATAGAATATAGATGTTACTTATTAGACCAGGTTGCAAGAGTGTCATCACCATGGCTTTGCCAAAAAAATAATCCACCAGCCCACACTTTGCTTTGGTTATATGGTGTGACCTATATTTGGTTATTGGTAAATGCTGCTCTCCCCTGAGGCGGATCCTCCAAATCCAACAAGCTTGCTGCATTAGCTCCGGGTACCAGTCTATAACCAACCGGATTTCCGACCCGCGTCTTCTTATTCGGGTTGATTACATGAAATTCTGATGGCTCATAAAGGCTAAGCTTGATTTGTGTATCTTTCTCAGTCTTAGCAACATGTCTCATAGCTTTAAGGTAGCTCTTTCATTGTGATTCCCCTGGTGAAGTTTCTTGTTTTCGGATATCCACCTTTACAAATGAGTTATCCGGACTATCCACATACATATCGAGATAAAATGCAACGTAGTGATCACGTATGACTCCAATGCTATTTTCAGATACTAAAGTGCCATAAAGGTCCTCTTCTTCAGGCACTTCCTCGATGTTCTTGTATGTGGTGCTCTTTATAACTGCAATTCCACTTAATCCATCCTGTTTCAAATGTTCAAGTGGTTTTCCAACGGGATTACATAAGTAGGCTATCAACTGTATTACAATATTCTTAATTGCAATACTTCCTCCCTTTCATTATTATTGCAACATCACCCCTTGGCACATTATTTAAGAAAATCATTTGAAAAGAAGAGAGATAGAGATAGAGATAGATAAAAAGTGGGACTCGTGTGATGTGACAGTAGATAGAAGATATTACCAAATAGAGATATGTTGTAATTGATGTGAAACTTCTAAATAAAAGAAAGATTGCAATAAAAAAAGAACGGTGGAAGTATATGTTTCATATAATCCTAATGGGCCATCTAAAACACAATTTAACAAATTGTGGTAAAATCAATAAACTTATGTATACTTCTTTGAAAGTATCTCATGCTAAGTTTTATGGTAACAAGCTAGGGATGGCAAAGAGGTGGATTCAAATCGGATATTGCATAATCCGACTCCGACCCAATTCTGATTTGCATCCATTTTCGCTTTGACTCCGATCCGACTTATTACGCCTCCAGCATATAACTTTTGTTTTACATCAAAATTTCTGCTATCATTCAATGCAACCTTACAAAGTGGTAATGTATGCTATGAAGATTAAAAATAGGAAAAAGAAAATGAGGGTCGATAAGCTATACCATTAGTAATTGGTATGAAATTCTCTTAGGTAGTGTTTGGATAGAATACATTCATTTCAAATGCTTTATTTCAAATCCTCACATTCAAATCTAAATCATCTGTTTGGGAAAAACAAGAATTTTAAATTCATCATTTCATCAAAAATGAAAAAGAACCCCACCTTTTGTCATCTCTCTCCTCCTTCAAGCTCCTCTATTTCACTGAGTTCCTTCCTCCTTCCACTTTCCCCAAAAATTAGGTTTTTTTTCTCTCTCTAATCAATTGATTATCTATCCCAACAAAAGAAGAATCTTGTCACTTTCAATTTTTCTATCTTTGTAAACAAAAATAAGATTTATCTTCTACTGATTTCCTTCTCCTTTTATTCTGTTTCATCGCCATCTTCAATTCATCAGTAATTTTTAGCTAAAAATCAAAGCTTACTAGAGCTTTAATGGTGATCAAGGACTAGGAGAGAGAAAGGGGAATTAAGATAGATAGAAGGAATGAGAGATTGACGGGATGAAGAGATGGTGTGGCCGGGATTTCAAATATGTGGATTTGAGATGGGTTTTCAAATCCTAAAAAACGTGCTTATATTTTTAAAGGCATGAAATTGGAGCAAATACAAATCCAAATACTTAGATTATCCAAACACAATATTTGGACCAATTCCATCATTTGAAATGAAATGCTACTATCCAAACGGACCATTACGAAAATGCATATAGATTCCTAATATCGCCAGAGCTTACTACCGACTATCAATTTTTTTGGTGTATATGAGCTACTAAGCGCAAGTGCCGTAGACCCGGATTCGATCCCGGGTCTTGGGTACCATCCCCACAAGACATTACCAACTAGATGACATCCACACTAACGACTATCAAATGGGTTGTAATAAATTTAATATTTGGATTCTTTTTCTACATGTTTTTTATAAACATGGCAATAGGGTGAAGAACTTATTTAACACGTTCACTTATGGGCCAACTTTAAAATTGAAATAGGCCTTTTGCCTTCAAATTGTTGACAGTTGGGAACTTGGATGAAGGGAGGGTTGATATTGAAGGTAAATCCCTAACTTTCAAGTCAAGAATCCTAATGGTATTATAGCTACCTTGTAACCATAGCTTGAATTCAGGCAGATATCCTAGCACTATATGAAGCAACATTATTTGGTTATTTTCTTGAGCTTTCCTTCATTTTGTGATACACTTGTACGATTATCACTAAGTTATTCATGGAGTAAAAAAAATGAGAGTGAATTTGCAGCCTGGAACGTGGTAGGCATAATTTTTATCTTCTGTGTTTGCAACACGGGTTCGAATCTCATCCTGGGATTTTGGAGGAAAATATATTTTAGCTTGACCAAGACTACAAGCGAGGTTATTAAGGGGCCTAAGAGGGTCATGACCCCTGTTAGCCCAACCGTACCTATAATATATAAGAGGCTCAGATAAAAGAAAATTAGAAATTCTAGTAAAGGGGCTCCTCACAGTGTAATAATAAAAATAGGGAACCCGTCAAAAAAAAAAAAAATTAAGGAAGAATACTCGGCCCTCCTCCTTAACTAAATCAGGCTTAACCCTTGACCAAGACACGTATATGAACTGACTACCAACTAAAAAATATAGTTGGGTGAAAATTTATACTTCCCGCGTTTTCTAATACTTGCAACATATTTCTTTTGCCGATGTTTCATAATACATGCAATATATTTCTTTGCCGATATTTCATAATATTTGCAACATTTCTCTTTTTGGCATAAATTTTATATTATTATTTAAGTACATGAGTCATGTTTCAACTTTGTTTGGTTAGGAAATATGTGCTTGAGCTATTGAGGGGAAGGATAATAAGGGTTTCACTTTTATCTTCTACATTAAAGATTCTAAAATCAAGCTTATCAAATTTAAGATTTTTCTTCACCATCCTTGTTGGTGGGATGACACCGAGTAATATGATAGAAGACTAATTGACTAATACATACATTTTAAATTAAAACTTCTTAGTTTCAAGGAAAATATGAAAATATAATAACGATATATATGTGGTGTTATTTTAAGAGTAAGAAATTTTTAATTTGAGGCATTTAGACAAAGTTGAAACACCAACCTCAATCCTAAGTAGTCCGTCGTTTTGAAAAATTCAATCCATGATGTAATCATAGTTACCTATTGATGTTATCATTCGAGCTACGAGAGTCACCTTCGGTCTCACTTCACGAAACTAAGAGCAAAAATATAATAAATAGAAAGAGAAAGTTAGTAATTAGCTAGGGAGTCAAGATAGTATGAAATTATGTGTAAACAGTAAATAAACAAATGCTACATCTCTTTTTGTACATTAAAGAAACCTATACTTTACTTTGAGACAATAAAACTATTAAAATTACAAGTGACATTTGTTGAAAACAAAATGAAACAATAATACAGAATAGAACACTCGACAACTTAATGTGCCCATCGCCTCATGAATTTCTACATAATTGAATATTGTAGTTATTTTTTGAATGAAGTATATCTTGTTCTTTTTTTGGTGCATAAACGAAAAATATATCTTTAATTGTTCTTAATCTACTATGTTTGAAAATGTGAGTAAACAATGACAACAACAATAATATAAGTAATTTGTTGTTATTTATTTTGAAGAATTATATATTGATGTAATTGAGACGTAAAGAGCTACATGATGTAAAGTTAATAAGCCAACCATACATTTCGTATATATGGTACTTAGTTTAGTAAATTATAACAGAATTACATTACGCATCGATCAATATTACAAATGCTTATTTAATTTTTAATTATTCATTTCTAGCTTAAATCTTATATGCAATCTTAAAAGGCTATGTATATCATATTCTTTGAGATTAAATACTGTAAAAAGTAATTTCTAATTTTTTATTTGTTACCTCTTCTCCGACAATAGAGGTCTCGGTATGACGCCACGCGATATCATTTGCATATCTCTCAAATACACAAATTACATTCGATTGAATAAATGGTTTTCCATCACTTGTTACAAGCACTCCATCCATATAATATGCATTTCTTGGGAAATCATTAATTGGGTAAAGTGCCCTTGTATTTAAACCGAGCCCATAATCACCCACATCCAAATAAGTCTTATAATACCATGCTTCAGTAGGATCCATATATGGTATAAATATTTCGGAAACCATCCCTTTATACATAACACTTCTAGATTTCCACTATTCGGGTCTTCAAACACATGGCTCTTGAGATGATCAAACCAGCTCTAGGGTCATGTTTGAGGTGAAATTCCCAGTTTGCCCATTTGATTAAATGGTTATTTTCTACGGTGAAGCTCGGACCTTTAGGCTGCTCCATGGATATTGGGTTAATGGACTTGATTTTTTTTTGGGTTTTGTTTTGGACTGAGAAACGATAGTCTGTGTCTGTTCCTTTGGGGATGGGGATGTGCCTTCCATGATCGGAAATCTCCACCACTTGATTTGTGTCTAAATCAACAATCATCGTCAACCCTTCGATTGGTCTCATGTAGAAATTAACACTCTCTTCCATAGAGTAGCATTGTATTTTTATCATCCTCCTATTTTCCTCATTTTTCCCGTACCACCCTACACATAACAATACATGCATATAAATCAACTAAGTATTCCTCATTTAGTATAGAAATGATCAATATATATGTAGCTAGTGTCAATTTAGTATAAAATTGTGTTACTCTCTCTAAGTTCCTTATTGATGTTTCTAGTTTGATTTGCACATATTTCAATACATATCTTTGACTATTAGAATATATAATTACGTATTAGTAAAATATTATAAAATTTGATATTATGAAGTACTCACTTAGATGAATCAAACAAGAGCCCACATGATTATTTTTCTTATATATTGGAAAAAATATTAGAAGATCTATTTAAATCTAAATAGTGTTAGGATTTCATGTAGCAAAAATATCAATAAGGAACAGAGGGAGCAGTAAAAAAGATAAATCACTTGTTAGTATGTGATTATCATTAGAGATCAACGATATCATCTTTATTTTAGACTAAAAAAGGCCATAAAATTATACTTCCTCTGTTCCTAAATACTTACATTTACTTTGTCACTTAAATCAATGCATTATTTTTATCATTAGTATCTTTAATTGCACAAGTAAAAATCAATAAAAAGTTGATATTTTAAAAGTATACATTAAGTTGAATCTAACAAGATCTCACCCGTTTGATCCACTTTTTTAATATTTTAACCCACTTTTTAGTTTATCTCTCATGACATTTTTGTAATTTTACTAGCAACTTGATACAATCCAATATAATATAACATTCGCTTAATATGATAATATGTAGCCAAGATATGATATAGTAGTCAATCGATATGATAAAATGGTGTCAAGATATGATATACTGGTCATCTAATATATCAACTAACAAATCCTAAATAAGAATATATAAAAAATAATAATTTTTTTTATAATATATAATTTTTTTTATATCATTATATATCATAAAAATTACATTAATGCCATGATATTGGACAATATGTCCAATATCTGATAGTGGCCTTTTGCCAGTCAAGCTCTTTGTTCAGCTTCTGCACCTCGGAGCCATTAGAAGACACCTTAGCTTTCAGATCATTCACCTCCTTCCTTAAGGACATGATCTCGTCCTCAAGTTGAACCCGACGACGTATCACGGAGGTCATCCGGATGGATGTCTGCAAGAACAAGACGGGGTTAGAACTTTTAGAAAACAAGAGAAGCAGATTATGTCGGGACACCACTTACATCCAACCAGGACTCATATAGAGTGTTGACCTCCTCGGAGCCGAGGGCTAGGAGAGCTTCATCATCCGCGTCGGTGTAGATCTCCCGAACAGCGTGGCGCCCTCGAGCTAGTTTCTGAGTGCGAGAGGTTTCGGTAAAGGGAACGCAGGCACCAATTTGCTCAGCCCTTGTCCTTTTAGCCTGAGGCTCCTCAACTTCAACAATGTCCAGGGGAGACTCATTCTCTCCCGATTTTCGCTTGGAGCCCGCTGACACGCCCGAGCACGCCTTGTCTGACGCCTTTGAATGGGTCAACTCAATACTTAGCCAAAAAATGGGTCCCCATAGAAGGGCTCATTAGCCCCCGAGTTGGCGCAGACCCTTCTCGGCCTTGCCAGGGGGCTCAATACTTAGCCAAAAAAATGGCTAAGCATCTCTATACCCAACTCGGGGTCACCATAGAAGGGCTCATTAGCCCCCGAGTTGGCGCATACCCTTCTCGGCCTTGCCAGGAGGCTCAATACTTAGCCAAAAAATGGCTAAGCATCTCTATACCCAACTTGGGGTCCCCATAGAAGGGCTCATTAGCCCCCGAGTTGGCGCAAAACCTTCTCGGCCTTGCCAGGGGGTTCAATACTTATCCAAAAAATGGATGAGCATCTCTATACCCAACTCGGGGTCCCCATAGAAGGGCTCATTAGCCCCCGAGTTGGCGCATACCCTTCTCGGCCTTGCCAGGGGGATCAATATTTAGCCAAAAAAATGGCTAAGCATCTCTATACCCAACTCAGGGTCCCCATATAAGGGCTCATTAGCCCCCGAGTTGGCGCATACCCATCTCGGCCTTGGCAGGGGGCTCAATACTTAGCCAAAAAATGGCTAAGCGTCTCTATACCCAACTCGGGGTCCCTATAGAAGGGCTCATTAGCCCCCGAGTTGGCGCATACCCTTCTCGGCTTTGCCAGGCGGCTCAACACTTAGCCAAAAAAATGGCTAAGCATCTCTATACCCAACTCGGGGTCCTTATAGAAGGGCTCATTAGCCCCCGAGTTGGCGCATACCCTTCTCGGCCTTGCCAGGGGGCTCAATACTTAGCCAAAATATGGCTAAGCATCTCCATGCCCAACTCGGGGTCACCATGGAAAGGCTCATTAGCCCCCGAGTTGGCGCATACTCTTCTCGGCCTTGCTAGGGGGCTCAACACTTAGTAAAAATATGGCTAAGCATCTCCATGCCCAACTCGGGGTCCCCATAGAAGGGCTCATTAACCCCTGAGTTGTCGCATACTCTTCTCGGCCTTTGCCAGGGGGCTCAACACTTAGCCAAAATATGGCTAAGAATCTCCATACCTAACTCGGGATCCCCTTAGAGGGGCTTATTAACCCCTGACTTGGTACATCACTCTTCTCGTCCCCTCCAGAAAACTCGGGGTCTAGCCACATTTGGCTAATTCCCCAACGACCAACTCGGGATCGTAGATGTCTCGTTCAACCCTCCTGAGTTGGTACAACGCTCTTCGGACCTTCAAAGGCCGCTCGAACGCACGAACCACCCTCTCCCGATGACTCGACTCGGGGTTGTGGACATCTGGACTCATCAGTAAGTCGGGGTTCGAACTCAGGACAATTACGAGCGTGTTACCTCAACACGACCCTCAACCCTCGGGGTTAACCCATCCCAAGCCTCGAGGCTTGGGGACCAATTCGGGAGATCTGAGATCCCCACTTGAGAATAGTCGGGGGTCTAGCCCTTTGACCTGAGCGCCACGTCGGGAGAACCAAGTGCCGCCCTCCCTTCTCGGGGTCGGATAAGATTCAGTCCTAGGTTCAGGTGCACTCGGGGAAGCATACGCCCCAGCCACAATCTAAGGGTCCACAGAAAAAGTCACACTAGAATGAACAAAAGATAACAAAGGGAGTAATAATGAAAGACTAAATAACGCATGATTTGACTAGGGAAATTTACTCATATACTCTATCGATCAATATTAAAATCTATAAAACTCACAATAATAATATAAAGTACTTTAGATGGATAAAATATGTTATAGAATATAGATGTTACCTATTAGACCAGGTTGCAAGAGTGTCATCACCATGGCTTTGCCAAAAAAATAATCCACCAGCCCACACTTTGCTTTGGTTATATGGTGTGACCTATATTTGGTTATTGGTAAATGCTGCTCTCCTCTGAGGCGGATCCTCCAAATCCAACAAGCTTGCTGCATTAGCTCCGGGTACCAGTCTATAACCAACCGGATTTCCGACCCGCGTCTTCTTATTCGGGTTGATTACATGAAATTATGATGGCTCATAAAGGCTAAGCTTGATTTGTGTATCTTTCTCAGTCTTAGCAACATGTCTCATAGCTTTAAGGTAGCTCTTTCATTGTGATTCCCCTGGTGAAGTTTCTTGTTTTCGGATATCCACCTTTACAAATGAGTTATCCGGACTATCCACATCCATATCGAGATAAAATGCAACGTAGTGATCACGTATGACTCCAATGCTATTTTCAGATAATAAAGTGCCATAAAGGTCCTCTTCTTCAGGCACTTCCTCGATGTTCTTGTATGTGGTGCTCTTTATAACTGCAATTCCACTTAATCCATCCTGTTTCAAATGTTCAAGTGGTTTTCCAACGGGATTACATAAGTAGGCTATCAACTGTATTACAATATTCTTAATTGCAATACTTCCTCCCTTTCATTATTATTGCAACATCACCCCGTGGCACATTATTTAAGAAAATCATTTGAAAAGAAGAGAGATAGAGATAGATAAAAAGTGGGACTCGTGTGATGTGACAGTAGATAGAAGATATTACCAAATAGAGATATGTTGTAATTGATGTGAAACTTCTAAATAAAAGAAAGATTGCAATAAAAAAAGAACGGTGGAAGTATATGTTTCATATAATCCTAATGGGCCATCTAAAACACAATTTAACAAATTGTGGTAAAATCAATAAACTTATGTATACTTCTTTGAAAGTATCTCATGCTAAGTTTTATGGTAACAAGCTAGGGATGGCAAAGAGGTGGATTCAAATCGGATATTGCATAATCCGACTCCGACCCAATTCTGATTTGCATCCATTTTCGCTTTGACTCCGATCCGACTTATTACGCCTCCAGCATATAACTTTTGTTTTACATCAAAATTTCTGCTATCATTCAATGCAACCTTACAAAGTGGTAATGTATGCTATGAAGATTAAAAATAGGAAAAAGAAAATAAGGGTCGATAAGCTATACCATTAGTAATTGGTATGAAATTCTCTTAGGTAGTGTTTGGATAGAATACATTCATTTCAAATGCTTTATTTCAAATCCTCACATTCAAATCTAAATCATCTGTTTGGGAAAAACAAGAATTTTAAATTCATCATTTCATCAAAAATGAAAAAGAACCCCACCTTTTGTCATCTCTCTCCTCCTTCAAGCTCCTCTATTTCACTGAGTTCCTTCCTCCTTCCACTTTCCCCAAAAATTAGGTTTTTTTTCTCTCTCTAATCAATTGATTATCTATCCCAACAAAAGAAGAATCTTGTCACTTTCAATTTTTCTATCTTTGTAAACAAAAATAAGATTTATCTTCTACTGATTTCCTTCTCCTTTTATTCTGTTTCATCGCCATCTTCAATTCATCAGTAATTTTTAGCTAAAAATCAAAGCTTACTAGAGCTTTAATGGTGATCAAGGACTAGGAGAGAGAAAGGGGAATTAAGATAGATAGAAGGAATGAGAGATTGACAGGATGAAGAGATGGTGTGGCTGGATTTCAAATATGTGGATTTGAGATGGGTTTTCAAATCCTAAAAAACGTGCTTATATTTTTAAAGGCATGAAATTGGAGCAAATACAAATCCAAATACTTAGATTATCCAAACACAATATTTGGACCAATTCCATCATTTGAAATGAAATGCTACTATCCAAACGGACCATTACGAAAATGCATATAGATTCCTAATATCGCCAGAGCTTACTACCGACTATCAATTTTTTTGGTGTATATGAGCTACTAAGCGCAGTGCCGTAGACCGGATTCGATCCCAGGTCTTGGGTACCATCCCCACAAGACATTACCAACTAGATGACATCCACACTAACGACTATCAAATGGGTTGTAATAAATTTAATATTTGGATTCTTTTTCTACATGTTTTTTATAAACATGGCAATAGGGTGAAGAACTTATTTAACACGTTCACTTATGGGCCAACTTTAAAATTTAAATAGGCCTTTTGCCTTCAAATTGTTGACAGTTGGGAACTTGGATGAAGGGAGGGTTGATATTGAAGGAAAATCCCTAACTTTCAAGTCAAGAATCCTAATGGTATTATAGCTACCTTGTAACCATAGCTTGAATTCAGGCAGATATCCTAGCACTATATGAAGTAACATTATTTGGTTATTTTCTTGAGCTTTCCTTCATTTTGTGATACACTTGTACGATTATCACTAAGTTATTCATGGAGTAAAAAAAAATGAGAGTGAATTTGCAGCCTGGAACGTGGTAGGCATAATTTTTATCTTCTGTGTTTGCAACACGGGTTCAAATCTCATCCTGGGATTTTGGAGGAAAATATATTTTAGCTTGACCAAGACTACAAGCGAGGTTATTAAGGGGCCTAAGAGGGTCATGACCCCTGTTATCCCAACCGTACCTATAATATATAAGAGGCTCAGATAAAAGAAAATTAGAAATTCTAGTAAAGGGGCTCCTCACAGTGTAATAATAAAAATAGGGAACCCGTCAAAAAAAAAAAAATTAAGGAAGTATACTCGGCCCTCCTCCTTAACTAAGTCAGGCTTAACCCTTGACCAAGACACGTATATGAACTGACTACCAACTAAAAAATATAGTTGGGTGAAAATTTATACTTCCCGCGTTTTCTAATACTTGCAACATATTTCTTTTGCCGATGTTTCATAATACATGCAATATATTTCTTTGCCGATATTTCATAATATTTGCAACATTTCTCTTTTTGGCATAAATTTTATATTATTATTTAAGCACATGAGTCATGTTTCAACTTTGTTTGGTTAGGAAATATGTGCTTGAGCTATTGAGGGGAAGGATAATAAGGGTTTCACTTTTATCTTCTACATTAAAGATTCTAAAATCAAGCTTATCAAATTTAAGATTTTTCTTCACCATCCTTGTTGGTGGGATGACACCGAGTAATATGATAGAAGACTAATTGACTAATACATACATTTTAAATTAAAACTTCTTAGTTTCAAGGAAAATATGAAAATATAATAACGATATATATGTGGTGTTATTTTAAGAGTAAGAAATTTTTAAGTTGAGGCATTTAGACAAAGTTGAAACACCAACCTCAATCCTAAGTAGTCCGTCGTTTTGAAATATTCAATCCATGATGTAATCATAGTTACCTATTGATGTTATCATTCGAGCTACGAGAGTCACCTTCGGTCTCACTTCACGAAACTAAGAGCAAAAATATAATAAATAGAAAGAGAAAGTTAGTAATTAGCTAGGGAGTCAAGATAGTATGAAATTATGTGTAAACAGTAAATAAACAAATGCTACATCTCTTTTTGTACATTAAAGAAACCTATACTTTACTTTGAGACAATAAAACTATTAAAATTACAAGTGACATTTGTTGAAAACAAAATGAAACAATAATACAGAATAGAACACTCGACAACTTAATGTGCCCATCGCCTCATGAATTTCTACATAATTGAATATTGTAGTTATTTTTTGAATGAAGTATATCTTGTTCTTTTTTTGGTGCATAAACGAAAAATATATCTTTAATTGTTCTTAATCTACTATGTTTGAAAATGTGAGTAAACAATGACAACAACAATAATATAAGTAATTTGTTGTTATTTATTTTGAAGAATTATATATTGATGTAATTGAGACGTAAAGAGCTACATGATGTAAAGTTAATAAGCCAACCATACATTTCGTATATATGGTACTTAGTTTAGTAAATTATAACAGAATTACATTACGCATCGATCAATATTACAAATGCTTATTTAATTTTTAATATTTCATTTCTAGCTTAAATCTTATATGCAATCTTAAAAGGCTATGTATATCATATTCTTTGAGATTAAATACTGTAAAAAGTAATTTCTAATTTTTTATTTGTTACCTCTTCTCCGACAATAGAGGTCTTGATATGACGCCACGCGATATCATTTGCATATCTCTCAAATACACAAATTACATTCGATTGAATAAATGGTTTTCCATCACTTGTTACAAGCACTCCATCCATATAATATGCATTTCTTGGGAAATCATTAATTGGGTCAAGTGCCCTTGTATTTAAGCCGAGCCCATAATCACCCGCATCCAAATAAGTCTTATAATACCATGCTTCAGTAGGATCCATATATGGTATAAATATTTCGGAAACCATCCCTTTATACATAACACTTCTAGATTTCCCACTATTCGGGTCTTCAAACACATGGCTCTTGAGATGATCAAACCAGCTCTAGGGTCATGTTTGAGGTGAAATTCCCAGTTTGCCCATTTGATTAAATGGTTATTTTCTATGGTGAAGCTCGGACCTTTAGGCTGCTCCATGGATATTGGGTTAATGGGCGTGATTATTTTTTGGGTTTTGTTTTGGACTGAGAAACGATAGTCTGTGTCTGTTCCTTTGGGGATGGGGATGTGCCTTCCATGATCGGAAATCTCCACCATTTGATTTGTGTCTAAATCAACAATCATCGTCAATCCTTCGATTGGTCTCATGTAGAAATTAACACTCTCTTCCATAGAGTAGCATTGTATTTTTATCATCCTCCTATTTTCCTCATTTTTCCCGTACCACCCTACACATAAAAATACATGCATATAAATCAACTAAGTATTCCTCATTTAGTATAGAAATGATCAATATATATGTAGCTAGTGTCAATTTAGTATAAAATTGTGTTACTCTCTCTAAGTTCCTTATTGATGTTTCTAGTTTGATTTGCACATATTTCAATACATATCTTTGACTATTAGAATATATAATTACGTATTAGTAAAATATTATAAAATTTGATATTATGAAGTACTCACTTAGATGAATCAAACAAGAGCCCACATGATTATTTTTCTTATATATTGGAAAAAAGATTAGAAGATCTATTTAAATCTAAATAGTGTTAGGATTTCATGTAGGAATAATATCAATAAGGAACAGAGGGAGCAGTAAAAAAGATAAATCACTTGTTAGTATGTGATTATCATTAGAGATCAACGATATCATCTTTATTTTAGACTAAAAAAGGCCATAAAATTATACTTCCTCTGTTCCTAAATACTTACATTTAC
The DNA here is from genome assembly GCA_947648045.1 of Beta corolliflora. Taxonomy (NCBI): domain Eukaryota; kingdom Viridiplantae; phylum Streptophyta; class Magnoliopsida; order Caryophyllales; family Amaranthaceae; genus Beta; species Beta corolliflora. The sequence goes on along the minus strand of CANSZD010002921.1, from coordinate 3,931,296 downwards.
TTTGTCACTTAAATCAATGCATTTTTTTTATCATTAGTATCTTTAATTGCACAAGTAAAAATTAATAAAAAGTTGATATTTTAAAAGTATACATTAAGTTGAATCTAACAAGATCTCACCCGTTTGATCCACTTTTTTAATATTTTAACCCACTTTTTAGTTTATCTCTCATGACATTTTTGTAATTTTACTAGCAACTTGATACAATCCAATATAATATAACATTCGCTTAATATGATAATATGTAGCCAAGATATGATATAGTAGTCAATCGATATGATAAAATGGTGTCAAGATATGATATACTGGTCATCTAATATATCAACTAACAAATCCCAAATAAGAATATATAAAAAATAATAATTTTTTTTTATAATATATAATTTTTTTTATATCATTATATATCATAAAAATTACATTAATGCCATGATATTGGACAATATGTCCAATATCTGATAGGGGAAAATCAGTGCTCAGGTTGATAATGAGTTATGGCAACCAACCCTGCGTTCCATCTGTTCTTGAATAGCTTCTTTAAAAAGGGCCTCGGCTTCCTCAGTAAATGTCTTGCTAGAAATGTTCTAATGCCTAATAAGATAATTGGACAATCTGTTTAGGATCCCAGTAATATGATTTCTTTAATAACATGTCACCAAAAATTAGTCTTTTGTTTAGTTAATGAACCGACATAGATTAATACTAAATTGCATTAACATATTATGTGGTTGTTTATTTGCAGAAAACATTACATGAATTGATATTAAGTAGAGGTCAGCAATGGGAGAATTTGATTCTTGATTTTATTCGTACCCTTACCTTCGAAATCAATCTATGGTTCATTGACCATTCATGGAGTCATGACGGGGAAATCTACATTGGATAAGTCCCTATGTTGTCCCTACGATTTCCCAATATCCAATTAGGTTTATGAGTCTTCCTTTAAAGACTTGTTGGCGACTTCTCTCTATTTCAAAATATTTTTCAATCTAAACCTTTACAATCAGGTAGTCAAATACGCGCAGGTAATAAAAACACGCCTAGAACAGTCCAACCGTTTACAGAAGAACTAGCAACTTTTCTCCTAATTTTGCAAAATTATCGGAGGCTGCTATTGAAGGAATCTGCAAAAGAACAGTACACCAACAGAGAAAATAAAAACTAGATCAAATAAACTCCCAATCAAGGTTTTTCGTAAGACGACCCTTTGCTTTTGGACACCAGCACTTCCAAGTTTCAAGTTGCAGAACATTTAGAACAATGCTCTTCAGTGCACCTCAAGTGCAACTTTATACCAGCAGCCTTATGGAAAATCTCTTCTTTATTCCACTCCACAGAATGTGATTTCCCAATATACGTGTCTATCAACAGTCACGAACCAGGAAAAAATGTCAGGTATCCAATACCTCTAATTTTTTGTGCCCATTCAATATTATTGACAATGCATTGATTGATAAAGCACATGAGATGAAATACAATTGTTTGAGTCAAGGACATCTATCACGGATTGCTATTGTTGCAGCATCATCCACAACGCCAAATAACCGAAGACTTTCAACATTTCTAAAGCGATCTGGGAAAAAATAACAAATGTACAGGACATTGTACTTTCTTCAACTTCCTCCAATAATACATAGCTTTCATAAAGCATAAATATGTCTTACCCAATTCCTCAGGTATAACCAACCGCTGCAAGGAAGGTATAACCAACCGCTGCAAGGAGGCTATCCTGAGAAGTGCAGATGTATAGTTTATTGAGAGAGCATACCCTAGGAATGATGTCAGGCAGAAATGCATACTTACAACTTGATAAATGTGATGAATCCCCTTTTATCTGTAGTAGTATCATGCAATTTTTATATGATATCATCCAGTAAGCAAGTCATCTCCAAGAGTCCAACAATATCACAGTTTTATCCTCCCATATTATACCCTCCTATTTAGCAATCGACTCCCCAAAAAACCACTATATGCATCTAGAACATTGAAAAAAATGTACCCACAAACTGTAAAATATATTTTAGGGTAATATGTGATGCCTTCTCATTAATCCAATATGCCAATATATAGTTCCAAGCATCCCATGTAAATAAGGAAATCTATCTTAAACCACATAGGAAATAATATAAATTCTCCTCTAAACAATAGACTCCTAATACAAATAATATCAAGAAACTCCTTAATAGATATTAACTCCTAACACCCCCCTCAAGTTGGAGCATGGGATGGATCAAGAATGCCCAACTTGGAAAGAAGAAACTCAAATTTTGCTTTACCAAGAGCCTTGGCGAAGTTGTTTTCTAACAGCGTCTTGTAGAAACATAAGAAGGGGCGATAAGTCCATCTGTGATGGCATCACGAACAAAGTGACTATCAACCTCAAACTGCTTCGTTCGTTCATGAAAAACTGGATTATTTGCAATATGTAAGGCAAATTGTTAAATATGGGTCTGGGCCGCACCCATCACAAGGAGAGAGTGTCCACGTCACAAGACAAATGAGGTTCCACCTAAAAACCATATGATAATAAGGGGAGTAGTAGCCCCTTTCCATTATAGAGTGAACCCATCTCTCTTCCTTTATTAATGTGGGACACTCTGATGTATTGTGCGCTATACATCATATCTTCAACACCCCCCTCACATGTGAGGTCCCTTTTTCAACTGGCCTAGAGTAAATTAACAATCCAACATGTGGGCCTGGCTCTGAAACCATGTTAAATATGGGCCTGGGCCACACCTAAGGAGAGAGTGTCCACTTCACAAGACAAAGGAGGTTCTACCTTAAAACCGTAGGGCCAATTTCATGGATAGCCGGCTATCTCATAGTGTTGGTGGACTTATTCATGTCCATTCTTTTTTGAAGTAGGAACAAACAACCAAGGAGTAACACTTAGAGGCCTCATGGGCGGATTTGTTGCAATGGGAATAGACTGGGCGGTCAGCAGGCCCGCGAGTGTAGCCCGGTTCAGCCCGGATTGAAAAACCGAGTGCATCACTCGGCAGGGCAGGTTCATTTTTCACAAAATGGACTCTCTCAACTTGTATGACAAGTTGATTGGCATGAGCTAACGAAGGAAGTGGATCTGTAGATAATATTTGCGTACGAAGACGCGAGTAGTCCGAATTTAAACCCATTAATAAATCATGATTTTTTTTTCAGTTTCACAACGTTTTGCATGAACTTCTCCAGCAGTTAAGAAGAACAACAATCACATGAAATCAAGGGCACACGATGAAATAACTCTTCCCACAACGCATTAAGTTTGCCATAGTAAGCATAAACAGACATGGATTTAGCTTGTTCACAACGAGCAATGTAGTTGTTGAGTTCTAGGGCCATTAACATTTGCAAAACGAGTTTTGAGATGATCCCATAGACGTTAGGCCTCTTGATATTTTGTTAACGCACCTTTAACCTTCGGATCAATAGTGTTCATAATCCACGAAACAAGCATTACATTAAATGTAATCCAATCAGATGATGTGTAAGGTGGCTCGGCAGGGTGATTGTACTGTCAAGGAAGGCAAACTTGAAGAAATACTATGTTTGATTTAAGCAAGGATGCAACTAGGCCACACATGAGCCACCATCTTTGTAATTTGGCCACACATGAGCCACCATTTTTGTAATTTGGCCACACATGAGCCACCATCTTTGTAATTTGGGCACACAAGAGCCATTATCTTGTAAAACGGCCACACTTAAGCCTTAGTTTATTTTGTTAGAAGCAACTCGGGGCAGCCAGTTGTACCACATAGAGTTGGCGTGACCTAAAGATTTATGAATGTAATGTTAGCATATTATGGAACAACTCGGTTATGATAGTTGCATCAAACAAAAAGAACCATGATTTTTTGCAAACAGAAAAGTAAAATTACTCAGGATATACACACTCGGGAGATGATCATAAGAAACTGGCATTGCATAAGAGCTTAGTTCAAAAAGTACAACCTAAGGACACCCGAAAACATACTCTCGGGTATCGGAAAACAAAAAGGATCACGAGAACAGGCTCTCAGGACCCTGATAAAACTAACAAAAGATAAAGATGACTAAGCAAGGGGAACCTTCTCGGGAGAGCTGTCAATACTAGCCTCTTCATCCTCCTCGGACACTTCAACCGAACCATGGCCCTCAGTGTTAGCTCCATCAACAGGAGCCCCCTCAACAGGCACTACAAGAAAAGGCCATATCAACGACGGCTTAAAGCCGTCGCTAATTCCCAAAAAACAGTCACTGATATATCAACGACGGTCAACGGTCGTTGATTGACAGTCGTTGCATAGATGGTCGCTGATTTAGGAATCAACGATCGTCTGGCCGTCGGTACCTTTATCAACGACTGTTTTCTTACTCATCAGCACCGTTTAGAATACCAACGTTGAGGGAATGCCACCGATTGTCTTAAGCTGTCGTTGATATCAGCGACGGCTTAAGACAGTCGGTGATATCAACGACGGCTTAAGACAGTCGGTGATATCAACGACGGCGTAAGACAGTCGGTGATGTCAAGCCTTACCATCAGCAAAAAGGAAGAAACTTGAGAATAGAAAGGAACAATTGAATACTCAGTCAACCAAAAAACATGATGTACAACAATACAAACCACCAGATGCAGAACAGTGAGATTTGGATTAACCTCCACAAATTTCATTGATGTTCCATAAAATTGTCAGGGAAATAAGAAAACAAGAAACTTATACACATTAAAAGGTAGGAAAAATCTAACCAAAGCCCTAATATATTACATATTAACCCAACTAAACATTAACCCCCAACCCACACAAATAAGAACAAACTGATGATTACTTCAAAACCCTAACCCTAACTAAACATGTAACATCTACAAGCAATTTGCTCAGTTCTTCATCGTTCCTCACTGCCAATTGAATGTGCCTCGGCACTATTCGAGTTTTCTTGTTGTCTCTTGCTGCATTTCCTGCCAATTCCAAAACCTACACACAGAAATTCATCTTCTCAATCAACAATTGGTCATTAATTAACAGTAAAATTTAACATAAATTCCTTGTTCAATCATGGAAACAATCTAAAACCTAGTTTTTCAAAATATTGTTTCCATAACTAGTTCAACTTCTGATAGCATTTACAAATTAAGCATTAAATCAAGAGATTCAACTGATTCCTACATTCGAAAACTCAAATTCACGAGTATAATGAAGAACAATAACGTAATTAAAAGTCGGATAAGTCGATTTTCGAAGATCCTAATGAAGATCCAAACTAGAGGAGAGTGTTTTACCTCTTCCTCCATTTTTACAGACGAGATGGACTCGTGAACGGCCCGGTCCATTCCCATGTCTAGGAGTGTCGGTCACCCGAACGCCCGAGAATTAAATTAGATCGGCATTACAATCAACTATTATTTCTACCGTGATGATGTATTATTACAATCAACACACGAAAACCACATAAGAAACTCATTACCAATCCGGGCGAAAATTGATATGACTTATGACTATCAAAGTACATCTAATACATTCATTAAGTCCCCGTATATCATCGGTAAATGTCACGTGCAACTACGGATGAAATCAAAAAAGCTTCATATTCTACATGATATCGGTGATTAAAAGAAGTGTTAATAGAAGGACCTCATCGGCACAAAGGCCATTAAGAATTAAATATTGACTATAAACATAAGATATGCCATCATAGTCGCAAAGACCTATAATAGCTGTTTTCTAATGGCTTTCAACCAAACAAAACAAGAAAACAAGGTAAAGTCACAAATCGGGAATGGAAAATTGTATAGCAAAAGATAACCTACTTGCTTAGAAGGCTCAAATGCATAAAATTTGCCTGCAACTCCTTCGCTTGATCAAACAAATAGATTAGCATAACTTCTAAAATTTAAAAATGTGAATGGACAAGTAAGATAAAAGAGGGAAAGCATCTAGATACAAATGGTACACGTACTTCTAGCCTCTTCTCCCAATCCGCACCATACATGTTACTTAAAATCGGGCCAACCTTAACAACGAATTGAGGAAGCTCTTTGAAAAAATCCACAAGGTCAGCAGTAAAAAAAAAGATTACATCCGAAACAGCAAAAAATGATCCACATATCAAAGTCGATAAACCAAAAAACAGCGGGCAACGAAGTACTTCAACTTCACGGCTTTTAGTATCCGGCACAAAGTAACTCCACTACGATTAGCGCCTCCACCGGCATCACCGAATAGAACTAACAATTGCTATACAAACAACCTCCTCAAGACAGAAAAATAAATATATTTGCAACAAAAAGGAAAGTTACATTGATATCCCCCTCTTTCAAAGTACTCCAATAAGAAATGCTCCAATCACACCTTCAATTTGTCACCAAACCATCTCGAAAATACAATGGCGCCCATCTTAGGATGATAAATGAGTAACTAGTCTATCAAATCAGTTATATAAAACCACCACAACTCAAAAACGGTTCGTTCCTCCATCTAGGGACCTAAGAGTAAGCAATAGAAAGGTAAAAAACACTGAAATCTACCCTAAGAGCACACGAAACAAGGGCAGCCGACATTCATTTTTTGCCCAGCAAAAATAAAAAATTCTCTCATTGGCAAAAAATTTAACAAAAAGGGCATAAAGGCACCAACAATCCACCCAAAAAATTCCTTATTTCATCACATTTAGAGTTTAGACCATGATTTTCATCCACATTCGTCATTTTTTTCATCATAAAACCACAAAATAATCAAGATTTCGAAACAAACAGAGAAAGACGATATTTAACAGCCAACAAAACAGACAACATTGCAGAAATTTCAATATAGATGATCTGCGCATAACTGAGACAAAAATGCGAAAATGTAACACTATAATAGTTCACAAATCAAACAAAAATTTTAAAAAAAAACTCTCACCAAAATCAACAGACTGATTAGCTTTCCCGTCTATAAAACACAAATTGTTCGACGAAATGAGAGGCTAAAATCCTAAATTTCCCCTCTAAAAAACCCAGAATTTCACAAAATTTGCAAATTGAATGAAATGAGAGAGTCCACTGTATTGGAGGAGAGAGAATTTTTGCGCAAACTTACTCAATCTTCGGTTAATTAACATTCCTTCATAAAAAATCAGCAACCAAATGTTCCCAAATTTCCCAATATTCTACTTCTTTAAACACAAACCCTAATTCTTAATTTCCACAGAACAAAAATCAAACAGAGAGATGGAGTTTAAAAATCGAAAATTGGAACCCTAGAATTCGATAAACAGAAAAAAGAAGAAGAAAAAAAAAAGATAAAAACTTGAAATCAAAATCTCTTACCTTCTTAGAGATGGAGTTGAAGAAACCTTTTTTTGGATTCTCTTTTTTTTCCTGTTTCACTTTCTTTGTCTTTATCCCTTTTTAAAACCGTCCTATGCTCCGGTGGATTGAGAGGGAGGAGGGAGGAGGGAGGAGGGAGGAGCAGATCTGAAGAGAGAGAGGAGGGAGTGACGAGAGAGAGGAAGCGAATTTTATTTTGTCTCTTTTAATCACATCAGCGACCGTTTAACACACATGCTTAAATTGAAAAAATCTAAAATAAAATTAACGACCGCTTTAAACGGTCGCTGACTAATAACGACGGTTTCTCCGTTGCTGTTACTTTATAAGCAGTCGGTGATCAACGACAGTTTTAAACAGTCGCTGAATGCAATAATAACGACCGTTTTTCTAGCCGTCGCAGTGAAGCAGTCGTTGTTTTGGCTTTTTCTTGTAGTGAGGGACCAAAGGCTCAGGACGAGCAGCCTCATTCGCAATCAAAGGAGTGGACTCGGGAAGCACGCCTTGTACACCAGAAGCACCCGGGGTTTGGGAAGCATCCTCCTTCCCGTTCTCCTGCTGCTCCAAGCAAGCCAATCCGGCGATCAAATTCAGCTTCAACAGCATCCCAGTCCAACGAAGCGTTAGACTCGGTCAGGATGGCTATGAGACGTTGCTTCGTCTCTCGGGTCCCGAAGCGGTAGAAAGCGGAAGCCATCTTACCCAGATAGTTAGCCCCTCGGGAGAGGTCTTCCACTGGGTCAGCCACTCCTCTTGAGTCTTCTGGAGCTTGGCCTTAATTTTCTTTAGCTTGTGGCGAGAGGATTTGTGCTTCTTCACAGCCTCATCCAACTTCACTTGGAGGTCTTCAGCAACCTTCTGAGCCTCATTACGCTCGATAAAAGCAGCGTCCAACGAGGCCTGGATCCTCTTGTTGCTATCCCTCAGAGTGCTGGCCTCATTTAGCGTTTTGGGTGCCTCCTCGAAAGTGGCCTTTTGCGAGTCAAGCTCTTTGTTCAGCTTCTGCACGTCGGAGTCATTAGAAGACACCTTAGCTTTCAGATCATTCACCTTCTTCCTTAAGGACACGATCTCGTCCTCAAGTTGGACCCGGCGACGTATAACGGAGGTCATCCGGATGGATGTCTGCAAGAACAAGGCGGGGTTAGAACTTTTAGAAAACAAGAGAAACAGATTATGTCGGGACAACACTTACATCCAACCAGGATTCATATAGAGTGTTGACCTCCTCGGAGCCGAGGGCTAGGAGAGCTTCATCATCCGCGTCGGTGTAGATCTCCCAAATAATGTGGCGCACCAGAGCTAGTTTCTGAGTGCGAGAGGTTTCGGTAAAGGGAACGCAGGCACCAATTTACTCAGCCCTCGTCCTTTTAGCCTGAGGCGCATCAACTTCAACAATTTCCAGGGGAGACTCATTCTCTCCCGATTTCCGCTTGGAGCCCGCTGACACGCCCGAGCACGCCTTGTCTGACGCCTTTGAATGGGTCAACTCAATACTTAGCCAAAAAATGGGTAAGCATCTCTATACCCAACTCGGGGTCCCCATAGAACGGCTCATTAGCCCCCGAGTTGGCACATACCCTTCTCGGCCTTGCCAGGGGGCTCAATACTTAGCCACAAAAATGGCTAAGCATCTCTATACCCAACTCGGGGTCCCCATAGAAGGGCTCATTAGCCCCCGCGTTGGCGCATACCCTTCTCGGCCTTGCCAGGGGGCTCAATACTTAGCCAAAATATGGCTAAGCATCTCCATGCCCAACTCGGGGTCCACATAGAAGGGCTCATTAGTCCCCCCAGTTGGCGCATACTCTTCTCGGCCTTGCCAGGGGGCTCAATACTTAGTAAAAATATGGCTAAGCATCTCCATGCCCAACTCGGGGTCCCCATAGAATGGCTCATTAGCCCCCGAGCTGTCGCATACTCTTCTCGGCCTTTGCCAGGGGGCTCAACACTTAGCCAAAATATGGCAAAGCATCTCCATACCCAACTCGGGATCCCCTTAGAGGGGCTCATTAACCCCCGAGTTGGTACATCACTCTTCTCGTCCCCTCCAGAAAACTCGGGGTCAAGCCACATTTGGCTAAGTTCCCCAACAACCAACTCGGGATCGTAGATGTCTCGTTCAACCCTCCCGAGTTGGTACAACGCTCTTCGGACCTTCAAAGGCCGCTCAAACGCACGAACCACCCTCTCCCGATGACTCGACTCAGTGTTGTGGACATCTAGACTCATCAGCAAGTCGGGGTTCGAACTCAGGACAATTACGAGCGTGTTACCTTAACATTACCCTCAACCCTCGGGGTTAACACATCCCAAGCCTCGAGGCTTGGGGACCGATTCGGGAGATCTGAGATCCCCACTTGAGAATAGTCGGGGGTCAAGCCCTTTGACCTTAGCGCCAAGTCGGGAGAACCAAGTGCCGCCCTCCCTTCTCGGGGTCGGATAAGGTTCAGTCCTAGGTTGAGGTGCACTCGGGGAAGCATACGCCCCAGCCACAATCTAAGGGTCCTCGGGGGAGTCAAGGAGACCCCCTCGACATCTCTCGGGATCAAGCTCACGAAACCTATCCCTGTAACGCTCGGGAATTCCACTGGACAACCGCCTTTGCAAAAAGGGGTCGTTCCACAGCCCGTCATCCAGCGTGGGGCTAATTGTTTGGACCCATAAATTGGTAAAATTATATTTTACAAAACCCACCTAGAAAGTCAGCATGGCCTGCTCTCAAGAGGCCCATCAGCTTTTAGGTTGGAAAGAACTTTACCATAAAAGGGAGACAACTTTCCTTAAAGATTGGATGTCCCCCAATAGGGTTTTTTGTCTGGGAAATCCCCAATATTATAAAAGAAGCAAGCCCAATCAATGAGCGGGTATTCAATTCTCACCAACTCAAACTAGAGCATCTCTCTCTACATTCATTTACTTTCTCTCTCTACCTCAATCTCAACTAACTTGAGCGTTGGAGGGGAGTTCCCAGAAAACCACTGGGCCAGTTTGACTGTTTTGCAGGACCTCCGATGACAAGACTCGGGATTTCATTCCAACTCGGGATTTTAGCCTCTCGAACCATACATCACTTCTTTGACTAGTTTCTAGGCAGAAACAGTCACAACTCACAACTTCTCAATCTTTTTATACTCCATTGTTCACTTTTATTTTTCCTATTTTTAATTTTTTCATGAGACAGAAAAAGTCACACTATAAAGAACAAAAGATAACATAGGGAGTAATAATGAAAGACTAAATAACGCATGATTTGACTAGGGAAATTTACTCATATACTCTATCAATCAATATTAAAATCTATAAAACTCACAATAATAATACAAAGTACTTTAGATGGATAAAATATGTTATAGATTATAGATGTTACCTATTAGACCAGGTTGCAAGAGTGTCATCACCATGGCTTTGCCAAACAAATAATCCACCAGCCCACACTTCGCTTTGGTTATATGGTGTGACCCATATATGGTTATTGGTAAATGCTGCTCTCCTCTGAGGCGGAACCTCCAAATCCAACAAGCTTGCTGCATTAGCTCCGGGTACCAGTCTATAACCAACCGGATTTCCGACCCGCGTCTTCTTATTCAGGTTGATTACATGAAATTCTGATGGCTCATAAAGGCTAAGCTTGATTTGTGCATCTTTCTCAGTCTTAGCAACATGTCTCATAGCTTTAAGGTAGCTCTTTCTTTGTGATTCCCCTGGTGAAGTTTCTTGTTTTCGGATATCCACCTTTACAAATGAGTTATCCGGACTATCCACATCCATATCGAGATAAAATGCAACGTAGTCATCACGTATGACTCCAATGCTATTTTCAGATAGTAAAGTGCCATAAAGGTCCTCTTCTTCAGGCACTTCCTCCATGTTCTTGTATGTGGTGCTCTTTATAACTGCAATTCCACTTAATCCAACCTGTTTCAAATGATCAAGTGGTTTTCCAACGGGATTACATAAGTAGGCTATCAAGTGTATTACAAAATTCTTAATTGCAATACTTCCTCCCTTTCATTATTATTGCAACATCACCCCTTAGCACATTATTTAAGAAAATCATTTGAAAAGAAGAGAGATAGAGATAGATAAAAAGTGGGACTCGTGTGATGTGAGAGTAGATAGAAGATATTACCAAATAGAGATATGTTGTAATTGATGTGAAACTTCAAAATAAAAGAAAGATTGCAATAAAAAAAGAACGGTGGAAGTATATGTTTTATATAATCCTAATGGGCCATCTAAAACACTGTTTAACAAATTGTGGTAAAAGCAATAAACTTATGTATACTTCTTTGAAAGTATATCATGCTAAGTTTTATGGTAACAAGCTATGGATGGCAAAGAGGTGGATTCAAATCGGATATTGCATAATTCGACTCCGACCCATTTCTGATTTGCATCCATTTCCGCTTTGACTCCGATCCGATTTATTACGCCTCCAGCATATAACTTTTGTTTTACATCAAAATTTCTGCTATCATTCAATACAACCTTACAAAGTGGTAATGTATGCTATGAAGATTAAAAATAGGAAAAAGAAAATGAGGGTCGATAAGCTATACCATTAGTAATTGGTATGAAATTCTCTTAGGTAGTGTTTAGATAGAATACATTCATTTCAAATGCTTTATTTCAAATCCTCACATTCAAATCTAAAACATCTGTTTGGGAAAAACAAGAATTTTAAATTCATCATTTCATCAAAAATGAAAAAGAAACCCACCTTTTGTCATCTCTCTCCTCCTTCAAGCTCCTCTATTTCAATGAGTTCCTTCCTCCTTCCACTTTCCCCAAAAATTAGGATTTTTTTTCTCTCTTTAATCAATTGATTATCTATCCCAACGAAAGAAGAATCTTGTCACTTTTAATTTTTCTATCTTTGTAAACAAAAATAAGATTTCTCATCTACTGATTTCCTTCTCCTTTTATTCTGTTTCATCGCCATCTTCAATTCATCAGTAATTTTTAGCTAAAAATCAAAGCTTACTAGAGCTTTAATGGTGATCTAGGACTAGGAGAGAGAAAGGGGAATTAAGATAGACAGAAGGAATGAGAGATTGACAGGATGAAGAGATGGTGTGGCTGGATTTCAAATATGTGGATTTGAGAAGGGATTTCAAATCCTAAAAAACGTGCTTATATTTTTAATGGCATGAAATTGGAGCAAATACAAATCCAAATACTTAGATTATCCAAACACAATATTTGGACCAATTCCATCATTTGAAATGAAATGCTACTATCCAAACGGACCATTACGAAAATGCATATAGATTCCTAATATCGCCAGAGCTTACTACCGACTATCAATTTATTTGGTGTACATGAGCGACTAAGCGCAGTGCCGTAGACCGGATTCGATCCCAGGTCTTGGGTACCATCCCCACAAGACATTACCAACTAGATGACATCCACACTAACGACTATCAAATGGGTTGTAATAAATTTAATTTTTGGATTCTTTTTCTACATGTTTTTTATAAACATGGCAATAGGGTGAAGAACTTATTTAACACGTTCACTTATGGGCCAACTTTAAAATTTAAATAGGCCTTTTGCCTTCAAATTGTTGACAGTTGGGAACTTGGATGAAGGGAGGGAGGGAGGGTTGATATTGAAGGAAAATCCCTAACTTTCAAGTCAAGAATCCTAATGGTATTATAGCTACCTTGTAACCATAGCTTGAATTCAGGCAAAAATCCTAGCACTATATGAAGCAACATTATTTGGTTATTTTCTTGAGCTTTCCTTCATTTTGTGATACACTTGTACGATTATCACTAAGTTATTCTTGGAGTAAAAAAATGAGAGTGATTTTGCAGCCTGTAACGTGGTAGGCATAATTTTTATCATCTGTATTTGCAACACGGGTTCGAATCTCATTTCGGGATATTGGAGGAAAAGATATTTTAGCTTGACCAAGACTACAAGCAAGGCTATTAAGGGGCCTAAGAGGGTCATGACCCCTGTTAGCCCAACCATACCTATAATATATAAGAGGCTCCGATAAAAGAAAATTAGAAATTCTAGTAAAGGGGTTCCTCACAGTGTAATAATAAATATAAGGAACCCGTCAAAAAAAAAAATAGGGAAGTATACTCGGCTCTCCTCCTTAACCAAGTCTAGCTTAACCCTTGACCAAGACACGTATATGAATTGACTACCAACTAAAATATGTAGTTGGGTGAAAATTTATACTTCCCACGTTTTCTAATACTTGCAACATATTTCTTTTGCCGATGTTTCATAATACATGCAATATATTTCTTTGCCGGTATTTCATAATACTTGCAACATTTCTCTTTTTGGCACAAATTTTATATTATTATTTAAGCACATGAGTCATGTTTCAACTTTTTTTGGTTAAGAAATATGTGCTTGAGCTATTGAGGGGCAGGATAATAAGGGTTTCACTTTTATCTTCTACATTAAAGATTCTAAAATCAAGCTTATCAAATTTAAGATTTTTCTTCACCATCCTTGTTGGTGGGATGACACCGAGTAATATGATAGAATACTAATTGACTAATACAGACATTTTAAATTAAAACTTCTTAGTTTCAAAGAAAATATGAATTTATAATAACGATATATATGTGGTCTTATTATAAGAGTAAGAAATTTTTAACTTGAGGCATTTAGACAAAGTTGAAACACCAACCTCAATCCTAAGTAGTCCGTCGTTTTGAAATATTCAATCCATGATGTAATCATAGTTACCTATTGATGTTATCATTCGAGCTACGAGAGTCACCTTCGGTCTCACTTCACGAAACTAAGAGCAAAAATATAATAAATAGAAAGAGAAAGTTAGTAATTAGCTAAGGAGTCAAGATAGTATGAAATTATGTGTAAAAAGTAAATAAACAAATGCACCATCTCTTTTTGTACATTAAAGAAACCTATACTTTACTCTGAGACAATGATACTATTAAAATTACAAGTGACATTTGTTGAAAACAAAATGAAACAATAATACAAAATAGAACACTCGACAACTTAATGTGCCCATCGCCTCATGAATTTCTACATAATTGAATATTGTAGTTATTTTTTGAATGAAGTATATCTTGATCTTTTTTTGGTGCATAAACGAAAAATATATCTTTAATTGTTCTTAATCTACTATGTTTGAAAATGTGAGTAAACAATGACAACAACAATAATATAAGTAATTTGTTGTTATTTATATTGAAGAATTATATATTGACGTAATTGAGACGTAAAGAGCTACATGATGTAAAGTTAATAAGCCAACCATACATTTCGTATATATGGTACTTAGTTTAGTAAATTATAATAAAATTACATTATGCATCGATCAATATTATAAATGCTTATTTAATTTTTAATATTTCATTTCTAGCTTAAATCTTATATGCAATTTTTTTATGAAATTAATTGAATTACGTGCAGCTATATCAGTGTATACATTCAAATAACACGTGACGACCTCCAATGCTTCCTCACACGACTTAATATATACTTCATCTAAAAATATAGATGAACAATTATGTATTTTGTCTAATAAAAGAACAACGAAATTACTCATTTGGAGGTTAAATGCACCTGTATATCAGTGATCTAACTTTGTTTGGTCTGTTTCGTTTTTAATCTATACATTGTTGCTTTTTCTATTCTTAGTAACATGTCCCATCTACTTTCTCCTCTTTTTCCACCCGTTCCATCCACTTTTTTAATATTTTAACCCACTTTTTAGTTTATCTCTCATGACATTTTTGTAATTTTACTAGCAACTTGATACAATCCAATATAATATAACATTCGCTTAATATGATAATATGTAGCCAAGATATGATATAGTAGTCAATCGATATGATAAAATGGTGTCAAGATATGATATACTGGTCATCTAATATATCAACTAGATTTCAACTAACAAATCCCAAATAAGAATATATAAAAAATAATAATTTTTTTTATAATATATAATTTTTTTTATATCATTATATATCATAAAAATTACATTAATGCCATGATATTGGACAATATGTCCAATATCTGATAGGGGAAAATCAGTGCTCAGGTTGATAACGAGTTATGGCAACCAACCCCGCGTTCCATCTGTTCTTGAATAGCTTCTTTTAAAAGGGCCTCGGCTTCCTCAGTAAATGTCTTGGTAGAAATGTTCTAATGCCTAATAAGATAATTGGACAATCTGTTTAGGATCCCAGTAATATGATTTCTTTAATAACATGTCACCAAAAATTAGTCTTTTGTTTGTTTAATGAATCGACATAGATTAATTCTAAATTGCATTAACATATTATGTGGTTGTTTATTTGCAGAAAACATTACATGAATTGATATTAAGTAGAGGTCAGCAATTGGAGAATTTGATTCTTGATTTTATTCGTACCCTTATGGACGGGCGCGGATGTGTCGTTGTGCACCGCACCCGGCCAAAGATAAAATTTCTCCTACTCTCTTTTACACTAAAGCAGTATAATGGAAGTAGGGGTCGTATCCACAGGGAAACAGGGACGAGTTTAGTACTTAGCGTGATTCGAAACCTAGATTAAGCTAAGGGCCGAGAAACCTAATTACAAAGGGGGGGTTTCGGGTTGATAATAAACAAACTAAAACTAACTAGCATATAAACAAAATGAGAAATCAATATGGAAAGATCTTGAATCCGATTAACATCCACTTCAATTAATTATCGAACATTGAACATCCACTCTAATTATTTCCATAATTATCTATTGTCGAGAATTAATCTCGTGTTCTCCTTATTCTTAGTTGAATAGCACGATCAGCGTGACTATAAAACCCTAACTAAAGGATAACCTAGTCCGATAGCGTCTAAGTTCAATCCAATAGCAGCAATAAACACAGAGAACCAACAGACCTGCTAACGTCATACACGCGATAAACATTCAATAGTTGATTCAATTTCCCTAAGAAATAACCAAGATGATCAGCATCTAAATTACTCCCTAGTTTGCTACCAATTGATAAAAGATTAAAACAATCCGATTCTATTCTTAAATCTAGCATTAGATTAATCACACAATCAAACTAGTAACGTTCCTAGCATAATTATGCAATAATCATAAATCACAAGCATAGAAATTGAA
Source organism: Beta corolliflora (assembly GCA_947648045.1). Taxonomy (NCBI): domain Eukaryota; kingdom Viridiplantae; phylum Streptophyta; class Magnoliopsida; order Caryophyllales; family Amaranthaceae; genus Beta; species Beta corolliflora. The sequence continues at coordinate 3,914,907 of CANSZD010002921.1, read as the reverse complement.
CCATAATCAAGGAAAAGAGAAAGAGAGGAAAGATCTCACAATAACGGTTGAAGCTTCATGTTAATTGATCCAAGAACAGTTCAAGCTACAATCCGATAGCAAAAACCAAATCCATAGTTGAAATCCCTAAAAACTAAACTAAGAAATGAAAAACAAAGACTAAGAAATGAAGAACAAAGAGAAATGAAGAAGGAAAGATGAAAAGAGAATCATGAAGAATGAAGGATGAGGAGAGCAGTATCCTCTCTCTCCCCTCAAGCTTGCCACTCCAAGGTCTACATTTCAGCTCTCGTCTTCGTCCTCCTCTTCGTCTCCCCCAAAAGTTAGGTTTTAGGAGGCTTTTAAACCCCGCACAAAATCGTGGCCCCAAGCCGACTTAAGCGTCGCGAGTCGCGCAACTGATCGCGAGTCGCGAAGGGGACTCTGCCATCCCGCACAAAACGGTTTAGCACGCAGGTCGCGAGCCGCGACAGGCATCGCGAGTCGCGAGGGGCAGGGGGTCGCGAGGTGCGACAGTCCTCGCGAGTCGCGAGCTCTTCTGCCTGGCGGGCGTGCGATCTTTGGCGCCGCTTTGACGAGCGAGGCCGGCCGGGCGAGCGTGCGAGCCGCCGTGCGATGGGCGGGCGTGCGAAGGCTGCTTGTGCTTGGTTGGTGATGACGCCGGCTCGCCGGGGTTGACGTGAGCTATGTAGGTGGTCGAAGTTACGCGCATGCTTGGTGCTTAGAGCTTCCGATGATTGCCCATTATGCTCCGATGCCAAATCTCCCAAGCTCTCCAAAGACAACTTCAATCAAACATCATTCAAATCCATTTCATCTTGAAAGCTCGGAATACATGACGTTAACACAAATTATCTCGCAAAGCTCCGAACTTCCACTAAGGGCTAAATAAAACACGAATGTTAACAATTACAATCAAACCCTTAGCAAAGTGCACCCAAAATAACGCAAAAACATCGTATAACTTGAGCGTATCAAATACCCCCACACTTGAACTTTACTCGACCTCGAGTAAACTCAAAAATGAGAAATACCAATTAAATCATCGCTCAAGCTATCGAAACCAACCTACACTCCCCATCAACTACATCATCATCATCACATCTTAACAAAATACGCTCAAAACCTAAACGTAAGGGATGATGATTCCCCCACACTTAGATTCAAGCTCACCTGAAATATACAAAGACGCGACAACAATAATAACCAGCAACGCCAACAAGTTTAACCAACAACACCAACAAGAATCAAAATGCCAGCTCACGACACACTAAAGTATCAGCTCTCCCAAACCTCAAAAGATAAACTAAAACTACTACTACAACAACTAATTTAAAATAGCAAGCCATGGAATGAAGACAAAAAGGGATAAATTCCATGCTTACTCCCAAAAACAAACAATCAACCAAAAGAATGTGAAAGCCAAAACAAAACTTCACAAAATCAAGGATGAAATAACCAAACCAACCCGAAAACGCTTTCCACCTTATGACACCATCTCCGGCAAATGAGTTTTCAAAGTACAAAATTCTCTCTTAATCTCTCATTTTGCCTAGGAGCCCTTTCGGGTTTTCATCCTAGCTTCACACATTTCTTTTTGGTTGCATCTCACCATCTTACCCGCTCAATATAAGCCACTTTTGTGCATAGGTTGCCCTTTCGGGTTTTCAACCTATCCGGGCCCCCATTTTTGCCTGAGTCGCCCGCCCTTGCGGGTTTTCAACTCATCGGGATTCATTTCATCATTTTTTTTTTTATTTTTTTTTTTTGTTTTTCTCAATTTTTTTTTTCATTTTTTCACATTGAAAGTAATAAATACAACATAGATACATGAGAATGAGAATACCCTCCCCCCTACTTAAACTACACATTGTCCTCAATGTGACGACAATGAGAAGAAAAAGGAAACTGAAAATGGGGGGGAATAGAAAATCGAGCAAATCGAAGATCGAATGCTTAAGACTCATGACCAAACAATCCGTCAAACTCAAATTTCTTAACAACACCAACTCAAATCTCATAAACCAACTCACAACCCTCTCCCTCCAATCACTCAAACAAATGACAAATTCAAAAAAAATACAAAAGTTTTGAATTTGTGAGATTTTCAACTAGCTCAAGAGATCGAAAAGATTCATTAACAATCTCAACCCTCTAGCGTTACCAACTCCTAGCTATTGAACTCCTCCCAACGGGTTTTCTTTTGTGGACTTGGGCTCAAAGTGGATTAAGATTTGTTGTGGTTCTTTTGAGTGGGTGGTGAGTGGGTGGAAGAAAATTTATTGTGGTGGTGGAAATTTGATAAGAAATAAAGGAAAAGAAAGAAAATAAAAAGGGTCTCGGGTTGCCTCCCGAGAAGCGCTGTTGTTTAAAGTCGTTAGCTCGACTTAGTACCTTAAGCTCAATCAGTGGGATTGTGCTCCATGTGTGACAATGGTGGTTCCATGTCAATCTCCACTTCAAATACCTGCAAAATTGATTGAGAAGGACTCTTGCAATGCATTGTTAGTGCCTAGCTTACTACATCATGGTTGAGCATATAACATCAGATTATATCCAAAACCTAGCATTAAGTCAACAACAAACATCAACTAGTAGTACTCCTAGCTAATCCAAGTCATGACCATTAATATCAATATTTAAAGCTAGACAATAACCAAGATATAGAGTATGAGTCAATCAACCATTCCCAAGAGAGTTTAAGCAACAAGTTCCATGCTTCTTGTCCAAAATACGAAAGTGAAATACATAGAGCTCAATGGAAGATGAAAACTAGAAACTCAAACAAAAAGGGAATTCTTCATATGAGTGGCCAACCAAAAACAAAGAGCACAAGCAATACCATCCAAAAATCACGCTAAATACAAACAAGTAACACCGTTTCCCCGGCAACGGCGCCAAAATTTGGTGCGGGCGCGGATGTGTCGTTGTGCACCGCACCCGGCCAAAGATAAAATTTCTCCTACTCTCTTTTACACTAAAGCAGTATAATGGAAGTAGGGGTCGTATCCACAGGGAAACAGGGACGAGTTTAGTACTTAGCGTGATTCGAAACCTAGATTAAGCTAAGGGCCGAGAAACCTAATTACAAAGGGGGGGTTTCGGGTTGATAATAAACAAACTAAAACTAACTAGCATATAAACAAAATGAGAAATCAATATGGAAAGATCTTGAATCCGATTAACATCCACTTCAATTCATTATCGAACATTGAACATCCACTCTAATTATTTCCATAATTATCTATTGTCGAGAATTAATCTCGTGTTCTCCTTATTCTTAGTTGAATAGCACGATCAGCGTGACTATAAAACCCTAACTAAAGGATAACCTAGTCCGATAGCGTCTAAGTTCAATCCAATAGCAGCAATAAACACAGAGAACCAACAGACCTGCTAACGTCATACACGCGATAAACATTCAACAGTTGATTCAATTTCCCTAAGAAATAACCAAGACGATCAGCATCTAAATTACTCCCTAGTTTGCTACCAATTGATAAAAGAATAAAACAATCCGATTCTATTCTTAAATCTAGCATTAGATTAATCACACAGTCAAACTAGTAACGTTCCTAGCATAATTATGCAATAATCATAAATCACAAGCATAGAAATTGAACCATAATCAAGGAAAAGAGAAAGAGAGGAAAGATCTCACAATAACGGTTGAAGCTTCATGTTAATTGATCCAAGAACAGTTCAAGCTACAATCCGATAGCAAAAACCAAATCCATAGTTGAAATCCCTAAAAACTAAACTAAGAAATGAAAAACAAAGACTAAGAAATGAAGAACAAAGAGAAATGAAGAAGGAAAGATGAAAAGAGAATCATGAAGAAGGAAGGATGAGGAGAGGAGTATCCTCTCTCTCCCCTCAAGCTTGCCACTCCAAGGTCTACATTTCAGCTCTCGTCTTCGTCCTCCTCTTCGTCTCCCCCAAAAGTTAGGTTTTAGGAGGCTTTTAAACCCCGCACAAAATCGTGGCCCCAAGCCGACTTAAGCGTCGCGAGTCGCGCAACTGATCGCGAGTCGCGAAGGGTACTCTGCCATCCCGCACAAAATGGCTTGGCACGCAGGTCGCGAGCCGCGACAGGCATCGCGAGTCGCGAGGGCGGGGTCGCGAGGTGCGACAGGTCCTCGCGAGTCGCGAGCTCGCTTCTTTGGGCGGGCGTGCGTCTTTGGCGCTGCTTTGACGAGCGAGGCTGCTGGGCAGGCGTGCGAGCTGTTGTGCGATGGCTGGCGTGCGAAGCTGCTGTGCTTGGTTGGTGATGACGCTGGCTCGCTGGGTTGACGTGAGCTATGTAGGTGGTCGAAGTTACGTGCATGCTTGGTGCTTAGAGCTTCCGATGATTGCCCATTATGCTCCGATGCCAAATCTCCCAAGCTCTCCAAAGACAACTTCAATCAAACATCATTCAAATCCATTTCATCTTGAAAGCTCGGAATACATGACGTTAACACAAATTATCTCGCAAAGCTCCGAACTTCCGCTAAGGGCTAAATAAAACACGAATGTTAACAATTACAATCAAACCCTTAGCAAAGTGCACCCAAAATAACGCAAAAACATCGTATAACTTGAGCGTATCACCTTACCTTCGAAATCAATCTATGGTTCATTGAGCATTCATGGAGTCATGACGGGGAAATCTACATTGGATAAGTCCATATGTTGTCCCTACGATTTCCCAATATCAAATTAGGTTTATGAGTCTTCCTTTAAAGACTTGTTGGCGACTTCTCTCTATTTCAATATTTTTCAATCTAAACCATTACAATGAGGTAGTCAAATACGCGCAGGTAATAAAAACACGCCTAGAACAGTCCAACCGTTTACAGAAGAACTAGCAACTTTTCTCCTAATTTTGCAAAATTGTCGGAGGCTGCTATTGAAGGAATCTGCAAAAGAACATTACACCAAAAGAGAAAATAAAAACTAGATCAAATACACTCCCAATCAAGGTTTTTCGTAAGACGACCCTTTGCTATTGGACACCAGCACTTCCAAGTTCCAAGTTGCAGAACATTTAGGACAATGCTGTTCAGTGCAACTCAAGTGCAACTTTATACCAGCAGCCTTATGGAAAATCTCTTCTTTATTCCACTCCACATAATGTGATTTCCCAATTGAACGTGTCTTTCAACAGTCACGAACCCGGAAAAAATGTTTGGTATCCAATACCTCTAATTTTTTGTGCCCGTCCAATATTGTTGACAATGCATTGATTGATAAAGCACATGAGATGAGATACAATTGTTTGAGTCGAGGACACCTATCACGGATTGCTATTGTTGCAGCATCATCCACAACGCCAAATAACCGAAGACTTTCAACCTTTCTATAGCTATCTGGGAAAAATAACAAATGTACAGGACATTGTACTTTCTTCAACTTCCTCCAATAATACATAGCTTTCATAAAGCATAAATATGTCTTACCCAATTCCTCAGGTATAACCAACCGCTGCAAGGAACGTATAACCAACCGCTACAAGGAGGCTATCCTGAGAAGTGCAGATGTATAGTTTATTGAGAGAGCATACCCTAGGAATGATGTCAGGCAAAAATGCATACTTACATCTTGATAAATGTGATGAATCCCCTTTTATCTGTAGTAGTATCATGCAATTTTTATATGATATCATTCAATAAGCAAGCCATCTCCAAGAGTCCAACAATATCACAGTTTTATCCTCCCATATTATACCCTCCTATTTAGCAATCGACTCCCCAAAAAACCACTATATGCATCTAGAACATTGAAAAAAATGTACCCACAAACTGTAAAATATTTTAGGGTAATTTGTGATGCCTTCTCATTAATCCAATATGCCAATATATAGTTCCAAGCATCCCATATAAATAAGGAAATCTATCTTAAACCACATAGGAAATAATATAAATTCTCCTCTAAACAATAGACTCCAAATACAAATAATATCAAGAAACTCCTTAATAGATATCAACTCCTAGCACCCCCCTCAAGTTGGAGCATGGGATGGATCAAGAATGCCCAACTTGGAAAGAAGAAACTCAAATTTTGCTTTACCAAGAGCCTTGGTGAAGTTGTTTTCTAACAGCGTCTTGTAGAAACATAAGAAGGGGCGATAAGTCCATCTATGATGGCATCACGAACAAAGTGACAATCAACCTCAAACTGTTTCGTTCGTTCATGAAAAACTGGATTATTTGCAATATGTAAGGCAAATTGTTAAATATGGGTCTGGGACGCACCCATCACAAGGAGAGAGTGTCTACGTCACAAGACAAATGAGGTTCCACCTTAAAACCATATGATAATAAGGGGAGTAGTAGCCCCTTTGCATTATAGAGTGAACCCATCTCTCTTCCTTTATTAATGTGGGACACTCTGATGTATTGTGCGCTATACATCATAGCTTCAACACCCTCCCTCACATGTGAGATTCCTTTTTCAACTGGCCTAGAGTAAATTAACAGTCCCAGATGTGGGCCTGGCTCTGAAACCATGTTAAATATGGGCCTGGGCCACATCTAAGGAGAGAGTGTCCACTTCACAAGACAAAGGAGGTTCTACCTTAAAACCGTATGGCAATAAGGTGAGTAGCCCATTTGCGTTATATAATGAACCTATCTCGCTTCTTTTATCAATGTGGCACATTCACATGTGTTGTGTGCTATACGGCCGTGAACAAGTTTGGAGAAGCCGAGGATGATGCTGCCGAGGCCGAGGAAGAAACAGCCGAAGGTGTGGCAGCCACAACCTTGGCTTTAACTGACTCGCGGCGAGTGGTAGAGCGAGGCTCCCGACCCAAATTTGGAGAATTAGAGGGCCAATTTCATGGATAGCCGGCTATCTCATAGCGTTGGTGGACTTATTCATGTCCATTCTTTTTTGCAGTGGGAACAAACAACAAAGGAGTAACACTTAGAGGCCTCATGGGCCGATTTGTTGCAATGGGAATAGACGGGGCGGTCAGCAGGCCCGCGAGTGTAGCCCGGTTCAGCCCTGATAGAAAAACCGAGTACATCACTCGGCTAGCAGGTTCATTTTTCGCCAAATGGACTCTCTCATCTTGTATGACAAGTTGATAGGCACGAGCTAACGAAGGAAGTGGATCTGTAGATAATATTTGCGTACGAAGACGCGAGCAGTAGTCCGAATTTAAACCCATTAATAAATCATGATTTTTTTTCTAGTTTCACAACGTTCCGCATGAACTTCTCCAGCAGTACAAGAAGAACAACAATCACATGAAATCAAGGGCACACGATGAAATAACTCTTCCCACAACGCATTAAGTTTGCCATGGTAAGCATAAACAGAATGGATTTAGTTTGTTCACAACGAGCAATTGAGTTGTTGAGTTATAGGGCCATTAACATTTGCAAAACGAGTTTTCAGATGATCCCATAGACGTTAGGCCTCTTGATATTTTGTTAACGCACCTTTAACCTCCGGATCAATAGTGTTCATAATCCACGAAACAAGCATTACATTAAATGTAATCCAATCAGATGATGTGTAAGGTGGCCCGGCAGGGTGATTGTATCGTCAAGGAAGGCAAACTTGAAGAAATACTATGTTTGATTTAAGCAAGGTTGCAACTAGGCAACACATGAGCCACCATCTTTGTAATTTGGCCACACATGAGCCACCATCTTTGTAATTTGGCCACACATGAGCCACCATCTTTGTAATTTGGCCACACAAGAGCCATTATCTTGTAAAACGACCACACTTGAGCCTTAGTTTATTTTGTTAGAAGCAACTCGGGGCAGCCAGTTGTACTCCATAGAGTTGGCGTGACCTAAAGATTTATGAATGTAATGTTAGCATATTATGGAACAAATTGGTTATGATAGTTGCATCAAACAAAAAGAACCATGATTTTTTGCAAACAGAAAAGTAAAATTACTCAGGATATACACACTCGGGAGATGATCATAAGAAACTGGCATTGCAAAAGAGCTTAGTTCAAAAAGTACAACCTAAGGACACCCGAAAACATACTCTCGGGTATCGAAAAACAAAAAGGATCCCGAGAACAGGCTCTCAGGACCCTGATAAAACTAACAAAAGATAAAGATGGCTAAGCAAGGGGAACCTTCTCGAGAGAGCGGTCAATACTAGCCTCTTCATCCTCCTCAGACACTTCAACCGAACCATGGCCCTCAGTGTTAGCTCCATCAACAGGAGCCCCCTCAACAGGGACCAAAGGCTCAGGATGAGCAACCTCAGTCGCAATCAAAGGAGTGGACTCGAAAACCACTCCTTGTACACTAGAAGCACCTGGGGTTCGGGAAGCATCCTCCTTCCCCTTCTGCTGCTGCTCCAAGCAAGCCAATCCGGCGATCAAATTCAGCTTCAACAGCATCCTAGTCCAACGAAGCGTTAGACTCGGTCAGGATGGCTTTGAGACGTTGCTTCGTCTCTCGGGTCCCGAGGCGGTAGAAAGCGGAAGTCATCTTACCCAGATAGTTAGCCCTTCGGGAGAGGTCTTCCACTAGGTCAGCCACTCCTCTTGAGCCTTCTGGAGCTTGGCCTCAACCTTCTTCAGCTTGTGGCGAGAGGATTTGTGCTTCTTCACAGCCTCATCCAACTTCATTTGGAGGTCTTCAGCAACCTTCTGAGCCTCATTACGCTCGATGAAAGCAGTGTCTAACGAGGCCTGGATCCTCTTGTTGCTATCCCTCAGAGTGCTGGCCTCATTTAGCGCTTTGGGCGCCTCCTCGAAAGTGGACTTTTGCGAGTCAAGCTCTTTGTTCAGCTTCTGCACCTTGGAGTCATTAGAAGACACCTTAGATTTCAGATCATTCACCTCCTTCCTTAAGGACACGATCTCGTCCTCAAGTTGGACCCGACGACGTATCACGGAGGTCATCCGGATGGATGTCTGCAAGAACAAGGCGGGGATAGAACTTTTAGAAAACAAGAGAAACAGATTATGTCGGGACAACACTTACATCCAACCAAGACTCATATAGAGTGTTGACCTCCTCGGAGCCGAGGGCTAGGAGAGCTTCATCATCCGCGTCGGTGTAGATCTCCCGAACAGCGTGGTGCACCCGAGCTAGTTTATGAGTGCGAGAGGTTTCGGTAAACGGAACGCAGGCACCAATTTGCTCAGCCCTCGTCCTTTTAGCTTGAGGCTCCTCAACTTCAACAATTTCCAGGGGAGACTCATTCTCTCCCGATTTTCGATTGGAGCTCGCTGACACGCCCGAGCACGCCTTGTCTGACGCCTTTGAATGGGTCAACTCAATACTTAGCTAAAAAATGGATAAGCATCTCTATACCCAACTCGGTGTCCCCATAGAAGGGCTCATTAGCCCCCGAGTTGGCGCATTCCCTTCTCGACCTTGCCAGGGGGCTCAATACTTTGCCAAAAAAATGGCTAAGCATCTCTATACCCAACTCGGGGTCCCCATAGAAGGGCTCATTAGCCCCCGAGTTGGCACATACCCTTCTCGGCCTTGCCAGGGGGCTCAATACTTAGCCAAAAAATGGCTAACCATCTCCATACCCAACTCGGGGTCCCCATAGAAGGGCTCATTAGCCCTCGAGTTGGCGCAAAACCTTCTCGGCCTTGCCAGGGGGCTCAATACTTAGCCAAAAAATGGTTGAGCATCTTTATACCCAACTCGGGGTCCCCATAGAAGGGCTCATTAGCCCCCGAATTGGCGCATACCCTTCTCGGCCTTGCCAGGGGGCTCATTACTTAGCCAAAAAAATGGCTAAGCATCTCTATACCCAACTCGGGGTCCCCATAGAAGGGCTCATTAGTCCCCCGAGTTGGCGCATACCCTTCTCGGCCTTGCCTGGGGGCTCAATACTTAGCCAAAAAATGGTTAAGCATCTCTATACCCAACTCAGGGTCCCCATTGAAGTGCTCATTAGCCCCCAAATTAGCGCATACCCTTCTCGGCCTTGACAGGGGGCTCATCACTTAGCTAAAAAAATGGCTAAGCATCTCTATACCCAACTCGGGGTCCCTATAGAAGGGCTCATTAGCCTCCGAGTTGGCGCATACCCTTCTCGGCCTTGCCAGGGGGCTCAATACATAGCCAAAATATGGCTAAGCATCTCCATGCTCAACTCGGGTTCCCCATAGAAGGGCTCATTAGCCCCCGAGTTGGCGCATGCTCTTCTCGGCCTTGCCAGGGGGCTCAATACTTAGTAAAAATATGGCTAAGCATCTCCATGCCCAACTCGGGGTCCCCATAGAAGGGCTCATTAGCCCCCGAGTTGTCGCATACTCTTCTCGGCCTTTGCCAGGGGGCTCAACACTTAGCCAAAATATGGCTAAGCATCTCCATATCCAACTCGGGATCCCCTTAGAGGGGCTCATTAACCCCCGAGTTGGTACATCACTCTTCTCGTTCCCTCCAGAAAACTCGGGGTCTAGCCACATTTGGCTAAGTTCCCCAACGACCAACTCGGGATCGTAGATGTCTCGTTCAACCCTCCCGAGTTGATACAACCCTCTTCGGACCTTCAAAGGCCGCTCGAACGCACGAACCACCCTCTCCTGATGACTCGACTCGGGGTTGTGGACATCTGGACTCATCAGCAAGTCAGGGTTCGAACTCGGGGGTTACCTCAACACAACCCTCAACCCTCGGGGTTAACCCATCTCAAGCCTCGAGGCTTGGGGACCGATTCGGGAGATCTGAGATCCCCTCTTGAGAATAGTAGGGGGTCAAGCCCTTTGACCTGAGCGCCAAGTCGGGAGAACCAAGTGCAGCCCTCCCTTCTCGGGGTCGGATAAGGTTCAGCCCTAGGTTGAGGTGCACTCGGGGAAGCATACACCCCAGCCACAATCTAAGGGTCGTCGGGGGAGTCAAGGAGACCCCCTCGACATCTCTCGGGATCAAGCTCAAGAAACCAATCCCTGTAACGCTCGGGAATTCCACTGGACAGCCGCCTTTGCAAAAAGGGGTCGTTCCACAACCCATCATCCAGTGTGGGGCTAATTGTTTGGACCCATAAATTGGTCAAATAATATTTTACAAAACCCACCTAGAAAGTCAGCATGGCCTGCTCTCAAGAGGCACATTAGCTTTTAGGTTGGAAAGAGCTTTACCATAAAAGGGAGACAACTTTCCTTAAAGATTGGATGTCCCCCAATAGGGTTTCTTGTCTGGGAAATCCCCAATATTATAAAAGCAGCAAGCCCAATCAATGAGCGGGTATTCAATTCTCACCAACTCAAACTAGAACATCTCTCTCTACATTTATTTACTTTCTCTCTCTACCTCAATCTCAACTAACTTGTGCGTCGGAGGGGCGTTCCCGGAAAAACCCCCGGGCCAGTTTGACTGTTTTGCAGGACCTCCGATGACAAGACTCGGGATTTCATTCCAACTCGGGATTTTAGCCTCTCGAACCATACATCACTTCTTTGACTAGTTTCTAGGCAGAAACAGTCACAACTCACAACTTCTCAATCTTTTTATACTCCATTGTTCTCTTTTATTTTTCCTATTTTTAATTGTTTTATGAGACAGAAAAAGTCACACTAGAAAGAACAAAAGATAACATAGGGAGTAATAATGAAAGACTAAATAACGCATGATTTGACTAGGGAAATTTACTCATATACTCTATCAATCAATATTAAAATCTATAAAACTCACATTAATAATACCAAGTACTTTAGATGGATAAAATATGTTATAGAATATAGATGTTACCTATTAGACCAGGTTGCAAGAGTGTCATCACCATGGCCTTGCCAAACAAATAATTCACCAGCCCACACTTCACTTAGGTTATATGGTGTGACCCATATTTGGTTATTGGTAAATGATGCTCTCCTCTGAGGCGGATCCTCCAAATCCAACAAACTTGCTGCATTAGGTCCGGGTACCAGTCTATAATCAATCGGATTTTCGACCCGCGTCTTCTTATTCGGGTTGATTACATGAAATTCTGATGGCTCATAAAGGCTAAGCTTGATTTGTGCATCTTTCTCAGTCTTAGCAACATGTCTCATAGCTTTAAGGTAGCTCTTTCTTTGTGATTCCCCTGGTGAAGTTTCTTGTTTTCGGATATCGACCTTTACAAATGAGTTATCCGGACTATCCACATCCATATCGAGATAAAATGCAACGTAGTGATCACGTATGACTCCAATGCTATTTTCAGATACTAAAGTGCCATAAAGGTCCTCTTCTTCATGCACTTCCTCCATGTTCTTGAATGTGGTGCTCTTTATAACTGCAATTCCACTTAATCCAACCTGTTTCAAATGATCAAGTGGTTTTCCAACGGGATTACATAAGTAGGCTATCAAGTGTATTACAAAATTCTTAATTGTAATACTTCCTTCCTTTCATTATTATTGCAACATCACCCCTTGGCACATTATTTAAGAAAATCATTTGAAAGGAAGAGAGATAGAGATAGATAAAAAGTGGGACTCGTGTGATGTGAGAGTAGATAGAAGATATTACCAAATAGAGATATGTTGTAATTGATGTGAAACTTCTAAATAAAAGAAAGATTGCAATAAAAAAAGAACGGTGGAAGTATATGTTTTATATAATCCTAATGGGCCATCTAAAACACAATTTAACAAATTGTGGTAAAAGCAATAAACTTATGTATACTTCTTTGAAAGTATCTCATGCTAAGTTTTATGGTAACAAGCTAGGGATGGCAAAGAGGTGGATTCAAATCGGATATTGCATAATCCGACTCCGACCCATTTCTGATTTGCATCCATTTCCGCTTTGACTCCGATCCGACTTATTACGCCTCCAGCATATAACTTTTGTTTTACATAAAAATTTCTACTATCATTCAATACAACCTTACAAAGTGGTAATGTATGCTATGAAGATTAAAAATAGGAAAAAGAAAATGAGGGTCGATAAGCTATACCATTAGTAATTGGTATGAAATTCTCTTAGGTAGTGTTTGGATAGAATACATTCATTTGAAATGCTTTATTTCAAATCCTCACATTCAAATCTAAATCATCTGTTTGGGAAAAACAAGAATTTTAAATTCATCATTTCATCAAAAATGAAAAAGAACCCCACCTTTTGTCATCTCTCTCCTCCTTCAAGCTCCTCTATTTCACTGAGTTCCTTCCTCCTTCCACTTTCAGCCAAAATCAGGTTTTTTTTTCTCTCTCTAATCAATTGATTATCTATCCCAACAAAAGAAGAATCTTGCCACTTTCAATTTTTCTATCTTTGTAAACAAATATAAGATTTCTCATCTACTGATTTCCTTCTCCTTTTATTCTGTTTCATCGCCATCTTCAATTCATCAGTAATTTTTAGCTAAAAATCAAAGCTTACTAGAGCTTTAATGGTGATTTAGGACTAGGAGAGAGAAAGGGGAATTAAGATAGATAGAAGGAATGAGAGATTGACATGATGAAGAGATGGTGTGGCTGGATTTCAAATATGTGGATTTGAGAAGGGATTTCAAATCCTAAAAAACGTGCTTATATTTTTAAAGGCATGAAATTGGAGCAAATACAAATCCAAATACTTAGATTATCCAAACACAATATTTGGACCAATTCCATCATTTGAAATGAAATGCTACTATCCAAACGGACCATTACGAAAATGCATATAGATTCCTAATATCGACAGAGCTTACTACCGACTATCAATTTTTTTGGTGCATATGAGCGACTAAGCGCAGTGCAGTAGATCGGATTCGATCCCAGGTCTTGGGTACCATCCCCACAAGACATTACCAACTAGATGACATCCACACTAACGACTATCAAATGGGTTGTAATAAATTTAATTTTTGGATTCTTTTTCTACATGTTTTTTATAAACATGGCAATAGGGTGAAGAACTTATTTAACACGTTCACTTATGGGCCAACTTTAAAATTTAAATAGGCCTTTTGCCTTCAAATTGTTGACAGTTGGGAACTTGGATGAAGGGAGGGAGGGAGGGTTGATATTGAAGGAAAATTCCTAACTTTCAAGTCAAGAATCCTAATGGTATTATACCTACCTTGTAACCATAGCTTGAATTCAGGCAGAAATCATAGCACTATATGAAGCAACATTATTTGGTTATTTTCTTGAGCTTTCCTTCATTTTGTGATACACTTGTACGATTATCACTAAGTTATTCATGGAGTAAAAAAATTGAGAGTGATTTTGCAGCCTGGAACGTGGTAGGCATAATTTTTATCTTCTGTGTTTGCAACACGGGTTCGAATCTCATCCCGGGATTTTGGAGGAAAAGATATTTTAGCTTGACCAAGACTACAAGCGAGGCTATTAAGGGGCCTAAGAGGGTCATGACCCCTGTTAGCCCAACCGTACCTATAATATATAAGAGGCTCAGATAAAAGAAAATTAGAAATTCTAGTAAAGGGGCTCCTCACAGTGTAATAATAAAAATAGGGAAGTATACTCGGCCCTCCTCCTTAACCAAGTCTGGCTTAACCCTTGACCAAGACACGTATATGAACTGACTACCAACTAAAAAATATAGTTGGGTAAAAATTTATACTTCCCGCATTTTCTAATACTTGCAACATATTTCTTTTGCCGATGTTTCATAATACATGCAATATATTTCTTTGCCGATATTTCATAATACTTGCAACATTTCTCTTTTTGGCACAAATTTTATATTATTATTTAAGCACATGAGTCATGTTTCAACTTTTTTTGGTTAGGAAATATGTGCTTGAGCTATTGAGGGGAAGGATAATAAGGGTTTCACTTTTATCTTCTACATTAAAGATTCTAAAATCAAGCTTATCAAATTTAAGATTTTTCTTCACAATCCTTGTTGGTGGGATAACACCGAGTAATATGATAGAAGACTAATTGACTAATACAGACATTTTAAATTAAAACTTCTTAGTTTCAAGGAAAATATGAAAACATAATAACGATATATATGTGGTGTTATTTTAAGAGTGAGAAATTTTTAATTTGAGGCATTTAGACAAAGTTGAAACACCAACCTCAATCCTAAGTAGTCCGTCATTTTGAAATATTCAATCCATGATATAATCATAGTTACCTATTGATGTTATCATTCGAGCTACGAGAGTCACCTTTGGTCTCACTTCACGAAACTAAGAGCAAGAATATAATAAATAGAAAGAGAAAGTTAGTAATTAGCTAGGGAGTCAAGATAGTATGAAATTATGTGTAAACAGTAAATAAACAAATGCTACATCTCTTTTTGTACATTAAAGAAACCTATACTTTACTCTGAGACAATGATACTATTAAAATTACAAGTGACATTTGTTGAAAACAAAATGAAACAATAATACAGAATAGAACACTCGACAACTTAATGTGCCCATCGCCTCATGAATTTCTACATAATTGAATATTGTAGTTATTTTTTGAATGAAGTATATCTTGATCTTTTTTTGGTGCATAAACGAAAAATATATCTTTAATTGTTCTTAATCTACTATGTTTGAAAATGTGAGTAAACAATGACAACAACAATAATATAAGTAATTTGTTGTTATTTATTTTGAAGAATTATATATTTACGTAATTGAGACGTAAAGAGCTACATGATGTAAAGTTAATAAGCCAACCATACATTTTGTATATATGGTACTTAGTTTAGTAAATTATAACAGAATTACATTACGCATCGATCAATATTATAAATGCTTATTTAATTTTTAATATTTCATTTCTAGCTTAAATCTTATATGCAATCTTAAAAGGCTATGTATATCATATTCTTTGAGATTAAATACTGTAAAAAGTAATTTCAAATTTTGTATTTGTTACCTCTTCTCCGACAATAGAGGTCTCGGTATGACGCCACGCGATATCATTTTCATATCTCTCAAATACACAAATTACATTCGATTGAATAAATGGTTTTCCATCACTTGTTACAAGCACTCCATCCATATAATATGCATTTCTTGGGCAATCATTAAGCGGGTCAAGTGCCCTTGTATTTAAGCCGAGCCCATAATCACCCGCATCAAAATAAGTCTAATAATACCATGCTTCAGTAGGATCCATATATGGTACAAATATTTCGGAAACCATCCGTTTATACATAACACTTCTAGATTTCCCACTATTCGGGTCTTCAAACATGGCTCTTGAGATGATCAAACCAGCTCTAGGGTCATGTTTGAGGTGAAATTCCCAGTTTGCCCATTTGATTAAATGGTTATTTTCCATGGTGAAGCTCGGACCTTTAGGCTGCTCCATGGATATTGGGTTAATGGGCTTGATTTTTTTTTTGGGTTTTGTTTTGGACTGAGAAACGATAGTCTGTGTCTGTTCCTTTGGGGATGGGGATGTGCCTTCCATGATCGGAAATCTCCACCACTTGATTTGTGTCTAAATCAACAATCACTGTCAACCCTTCGATTGGTCTCATGTAGAAATTAACACTCTCTTCCATAGAGTAGCATTGTATTTTTATCATCCTCCTATTTTCCTCATTTTTCCCGTACCACCCTACACATAACAATACATGCATATAAATCAACTAAGTATTCCTCATTTAGTATAGAAATGATCAATATATATATGTAGCTAGTGTCAATTTGGTATAAAATTGTGTTACTCTCTCCAAGTTCCTTATTGATGTTTCTAGTTTGATTTGCACATTTGTCAATACACATCTTTGACTATTAGAATATATAATTACGTGTTAGTAAAATATTATAAAATTTGATATTATGAAGTACTCACTTAGATGAATCAAACAAGAGCCCACATGATTATTTTTCTTATATATTGGAAAAAAGATTAGAAGATCTATTTAAATCTAAATAGTGTCAAGATTTCATGTAGGAATAATATCAATAAGGAACAGAGGGAGCAGTAAAAAAGATAAATCACTTGTTAGTATTTGATTATCATTAGAGATCAACGATATCATCTTTATTTTAGACTAAAAAAGGCCATAAAATTATACTTCCTCTGTTCCTAAATACTTACATTTACTTTGTCACTTAAATCAATGCCTTTTTTATCATTAGTATCTTTAATTGCACAAGTAAAAATTAATAAAAAGTTGATATTTTAAAAGTATACATTGAGACGAATCTAACAAGATCTCACATGGTTATGTTTTTCTCTATATAATAGCGAGAAAATAGAGTCAAAGTTAGTTAATAAATAGTGTCAATTACTCAACATAACACTAATTTATAAACAAAGGAATTATTAGATAGTGGATAAGTCTCTTTCATCCCTACGTGATGTCTCGGGTTTGAGACTTTATATCAACAATATTTGTATCTTTAAATTATATGAGGTTAACAATATTTCTACTTAGGATTGTTATTTGGAGGATGACTAGCTAGTTGTTAGTCCGTACATTGCATGCTCCGAGTCATTGCATATAATTCAATTTTTTTATGAAATTAATTGAATTACGTGCAGCTATATCAGCGTATACATTCAAATAACACGTGACGGCCTCCAATGCTTCCTCACACGACTTAATATATACTTCATCTAAAAATATAGATGAATAATTATGTATTTTGTCTAATAAGAGAACAACGAATTTTTTTTCATTTGGAGGTTAAATGCACCTGTATATCAGTGATCTAACTTTGTTTGGTCTGTTTCTTTTTAATCTATACATTGTTGCTTTTTCTATTCTTGGTAACATGTCCCATCTACTTTCTCCTCTTTTTCCACCCGTTCCATCTACTTTTTTAATATTTTAACCCACTTTTTAGTTTATCTCTCATGACATTTTTGTAATTTTACTAGCAACTTGATACAATCCAATATAATATAACATTCGCTTAATATGATAATATGTAGCCAAGATATGATATAGTAGTCAATCGATATGATAAAATGGTGTCAAGATATGATATAATGGTCATCTAATATATCAACTAGATTTCAACTATCAAATCCCAAATAAGAATATATAAAAAATAATAATTTTTTTTATAATATATAATTTTTTTTATATCATTATATATCATAAAAATTACAGAAATGCCATGATATTGGACAATATGTCCAATATCTGATAGGGGAATATCAGTGCTCAGGTTGATAACGAGTTATGGCAACCAACCCCCGTGTTCCATCTGTTCTTGAATAGCTTCTTTTAAAAGGGCCTCGGCTTCCTCAGTAAATGTCTTGGTAGAAATGTTCTAATGCCTAATAAGATAATTGGACAATCTGTTTAGGATCCCAGTAATATGATTTCTTTAATAACATGTCACCAAAAATTAGTCTTTTGTTTGTTTAATGAACCGACATAGATTAATTCTAAATTGCATTAACATATTATGTGCTTGTTTATTTGCAGAAAACATTACATGAATTGATATTAAGTAGAGGTCAGCAATGGGAGAATTTGATTCTTGATTTTATTCGTACCCTTACCTTCGAAATCAATTTATGGTTCATTGACCATTCATGGAGTCATGACGGGGAAATCTACATTGGATAAGTCCATATGTTGTCCCTACGATTTCCCAATATCCAATTAGGTTTATGAGTCTTCCTTTAAAGACTTGTTGGCGACTTCTCTCTATTTCAAAATATTTTTCAATCTAAACCTTTACAATGAGGTAGTCAAATACGCGCAGGTAATAAAAACACGCCTAGAACAGTCTAACCGTTTACAGAAGAACTAGCAACTTTTCTCCTAATTTTGCAAAATTGTCGGAGGCTGCTATTGAAGGAATCTGCAAAAGAACAGTACACCAAAAGAGAAAATAAAAACTAGATCAAATACACTCCCAATCAAGGTTTTTCGTAAGACGACCCTTTGCTATTGGACACCAGCACTTCCAAGTTCCAAGTTGCAGAACATTTAGGACAATGCTGTTAAGTGCACCTCAAGTGCAACTTTATACCAGCAGCCTTATGGAAAATCTCTTCTTTATTCCACTCCACATAATGTGATTTCCCAATTGAACGTGTCTTTCAACAGTCACGAACCCGGAAAAAATGTCTGGTATCCAATACCTCTAATTTTTTGTGCCCATCCAATATTGTTGACAATGCATTGATTGATAAAGCACATGAGATGAGATACAATTGTTTGAGTCGAGGACATCTATCACGGATTGCTATTGTTGCAGCATCATCCACAACGCCAAATAACCGAAGACTTTCAACCTTTCTAAAGCGATCTGGGAAAAAATAACAAATGTACAGGACATTGTACTTTCTTCAACTTCCTCCAATAATACATAGCTTTCTTAAAGCATAAATATGTCTTACCCAATTCCTCAGGTATAACCAACCGCTGCAAGGAAGGTATAACCAACCGCTGCAAGGAGGTTATCCTGAGAAGTGTAGATGTATAGTTTATTGAGAGAGCATACCCTAGGAATGATGTCAGGCAAAAATGCATACTTACATCTTGATAAATGTGATGAATCCCCTTTTATCTGTAGTAGTATCATGCAATTTTTATATGATATCATCCAGTAAGCAAGCCATCTCCAAGAGTCCAACAATATCACAGTTTTATCCTCCCATATTATACCCTCCTATTTAGCAATCGACTCCCCAAAAAACCACGATATGCATCTAGAACATTGAAAAAAATGTACCCACAAACTGTAAAATATATTTTAGGGTAATTTTTGATGCCTTCTTATTAATCCAATATGCCAATATATAGTTCCAAGCATCCCATGTAAATAAGGAAATCTATCTTAAACCACATAGGAAATAATATAAATTCTTCTCTAAACAATAGACTCCTAATACAAATAATATCAAGAAACTCCTTAATAGATATCAACTCCTAACACCCCCCCTCAAGTTGGAGCATGGGATGGATCAAGAATGCCCAATTTGGAAAATAGAAACTCAAATTTTGCTTTACCAAGAGCCTTGGTGAAGATGTTTTCTAACAGCGTCTTGTAGAAACGTAAGAAGGGGCGATAAGTCCATCTGTGATGGCATCACGAACAAAGTGACAATCAACCTCAAACTGTTTCGTTCGTTCATGGAAAACTGGATTATTTGCAATATGTAAGGCAAATTGTTAAATATGGGTCTGGGACGCACCCATCACAAGGAGAGAGTGTCCACGTCACAAGACAAATGAGGTTCCACCTTAAAACCATATGATAATAAGGGGAGTAGTAGCCCCTTTGCATTATAGAGTAAACCCATCTCTCTTCCTTTATTAATGTGGGACACTCTGATGTATTGTGCGCTATACATCATAGCTTCAACACCCCCCCTCACATGTGAGGTCTCTTTTTCAACTGGCCTAGAATAATTTAACAGTCCCATATGTGGGCTGGCTCTGAAACCATGTTAAATATGGGCCTGGGCCACACCTAAGGAGAGAGTGTCAACTTCACAAGACAAAGGAGGTTCTACCTTAAAACCGTATGGCAATAAGGTGAGTAGCCATTTGCGTTATAAAGTGAACCTATCTCGCTTCTTTTATCAATGTGTTTTATCAATGTGGGACATTCACATGTGTTGTGTGCTATACGGCCGTGAACAAGTTTGGAGAAGCGGAGGATGATGCTGCCGAGGCCGAGGAAGAGGCAGCCGAAGGCGTGGCAGCCACAACCTTGGCTTTAATTGACTCGCGGCGAGTGGTAGAGCGGGGCCCCCGACCCAAATTTGGGGAATTAGAGGGCCAATTTCATGGATAGCCGGCTATCTCATAGCGTTGGTGGACTTATTCATGTCCATTCTTTTTTGCAGTGGGAACAAACAACCAAGGAGTAACACTTAGAGGCCTCATCAGGGCCGTCTCATGAAATATGGAGGCCCTGTACTATTCACCAAAATGGGGCCCTTAAAAAAAATTATAAAGAAGAAATTATAATTTTTTTTATTACTATTTATCATAAATCGTTCCTTACATTTTGATAAATAAACCAAAACTATAAAAAAAATCTAGTAGGATATTTTATTTAAACAATTAGTTTGCAGAAGAATGTTACCACTTCACATGGCTCACTCAACCATTATTTTGGGTCTTGAACATGAATAATAAAGTGCTGTAACTTCCTACCAAGATTAATGTCGTTTCATTTTTTGGTTTAATGGAACATTTATAAAGCATGATAGGTAAGAGTTTACAGAACCTAAGTTGGATCTTTCCCGGATATTATTCACCTAAAGACCCAAATACAAGTCAAGTGACAGATATGCAAGCATCACTTGATTGAAGAAGTGCAGACGAAACCATACTGAATGATTTGAGATGAATCAGATCAAAATTAAACAATAATAAACAGTTTCGATCAAACTTATCCATAATAAACGATTCCGGATCATAATAGTGTATAAGTCAAAATTTCCATTTGTCTACATGTCCTATACTACAGCAAGCATTTGCGTGAACTACTTCTCTCGAACAATTGAAATCGAAATGCGAAAAGACGAAAACCAAAAAGGCGAATTCGGAATTGCAAACAAATCATGAAATTGAAAACCAAATAGGTACTATCATTGCATCAAATTGGCGGGATTGCGAGAAAATTAAAATTATAAGAAGTACATATTATAAACTTTAATTTTAAATTATAAAATTTCAGAATTGCTATAAATCTCTACTAGAAAAATCAAAAAAATGGCAAAAAAAAAATGAATTTACCTTAAAATGGAGACTTTGATAATAAATTAGCCTACAAATTCTTGATTGTTCACCTTCGGACTCCCACAATCAAATTCCCGACTTTGTTCTTCGACTTCTCGTATTGTTTTTCTGTAAACCAAAGTTTGAATTTTTCTTTTGGATGATAAAAGAAATTGAATTCTTGGATATGAGTTGAATGGATTTGAATATGAATCGCAAATAAATAGCAAAAAAAATTCTTCCCGTTAGAAATCTCCATTTTTTGTGGTGTTCTTGAATCTTGAGGATAATTGGAAATATGGAAGGAGTAATAAAATTCAGATTTTTTTGGCTAAAATTATGGGAAATGAGATAATTTCTTGAATAAAGAGAGTGAATATTAATTTTAATATGGGAAGTTGAATAATTTCATGATATTTTGGGGATTTTGATCTATGGAGAGGAGAGAGAAATGTGGAGAAGAAGAAGGAAAGTCATTGTGCTTCAATCTTGCGGGTAGACATCGACGCGGTTACAAGATTTCTTTTTTTTTTTTTTTCTTTTCTCCTTTCATTTGTCAACCAAAATTGGGCCCCCAAAATTTTGAGGCCCTGTTCCACAGAACCGGTTGTACCGGTATTGGGCCGGGCCTGGGCCTCATGGGCCGATTTGTTGCAATGGGAATAGACGGGGCGGTCAGCTGGCCCGCGAGTGTAGCTCGGTTCAGCCCGGATAGAAAAACCGAGTACATCACTCGGCTGGGCAGGTTCATTTTTCGCCAAATGGACTCTCTCATCTTCTATGACAAGTTGATAGGCACGAGCTAACGAAGGAAGTGGATCAGTAGATAATATTTGCGTACGAAGACGCGAGTAGTAGTCGAATTTAAACCCATTAATAAATCATGATTTTTTTTCAGTTTCACAACGTTCCGCATGAACTTCTCCAGCAGTACAAGAAGAACAACAATCACATGAAATCAAGGGCACACGATGAAATAACTCTTCCCACAACGCATTAAGTTTGCCATAGTAAGCATAAACAGACATGGATTTAGTTTGTTCTAGAGGTGATCATGGGCCGGGCTGAGCAAAAAAAAATTTGCCCATTGACCGGGCCGGGCCAAAAAATTGTGCCCAAAGCCCGTTATTTCGGGCCGGGCCTAGCGGGCTTTTTCGGGCCAAAACGGGCCGGGCCAAAAAATTAGACTATAACGTCTTTTTTGGCATGTCCAAAGCCCGCCCAAAAAAAAAAACCGAGACGGGACGGGCCCGGCCTGGCCCGCCCGCGGGCCAAAAAAAACTGCCCAAGCCCGCCCAAAAATCGGGCCGGGCTGGAGTTGATTAGCTCTAGTTTGTTCACAACGAGCAATTGAGTTGTTGAGTTCTAGGGCCATTAACATTTGCAAAACGAGTTTTGAGATGATCCCATAGACGTTAGGCCTCTTGATATTTTGTTAACGCGCCTTTAACCTCCGGATCAATAGTGTTCATAATCCACGAAACAAGCATTACATTAAATGTAATCCAATCAGATGATGTGTAAGGTGGCTCGGCAGGGTGATTGTACCGTCAAGGAAGGCAAACTTACTGCGTGCCTCAAGGGCGATTTGCACGTCAGTAGCCCACTCATCATAGTTATCGTGTTTAAGGCGAGTTAGAGTGATAAAATCTTCGGGCCGATCACCAGTGCCAAGGTAGAAGGGAGATGTGATGTCAAGGCCTGGATTCGGAGGAGGCTGCTGCGGTGGAGGTGGCGGTGGTTGTGGGTCATTGCCAGCCATCGTGTATGTGTAGGGTTTTGAAGAAGAAAAAATTAACCTTGCTCTAATACCATGTAAAATATGTTTTAGGGTAATTTGTGATGCCTTCTCATTAATCCAATCTGCCAATATATAGTTACAAGCATCCTATGTAAATAAGAAAATCTATCCTAAACCACATAGGAAACAGTATATTCTCCTCTAAACAATAGACTCCAAATACAAATAATATTAGGAAACTCCTTAATACATATTAACTCCTAACATAAACTCTATTATCCGTCACCTTTCAGGAAACCTCCTATGAAAGTTTTTACACATTTTCAAGATCTAATAAGTCAAACCTTTAAAAAGAATCAAACATAGGCATTCACATTGCTGACAAGTAATAGTAAAGACAAGAAAGGGACTAACTACAAATTTTGATTTCTTTTCAATAGGATGAACAACATAATGACAAAGTTGCCAAGAAAATCTCCACTCGTACCTTTTAGCAATATAGACATACTTATGTGGCTTAAGTAGAGCTTCAACAACACACAATGCAGACCAAGAGTCAGCTGGCTTACTATCTAGCATACGCTTTAGGAAACAAAGATATCTTTATGAAACTTAGGAGAGTCTCTTAGTGTAGACACAAAATCTTGTCTCCCCATGTGGCATGTAGTACCTATGAGGCTATGATGACTAATATCTCGCCGTAATTGGTCCGGATCGAAGAAAGAATAAAAAACAAGCCTAAAATAAAATATTTTAAGCCCAATCCATATTCTAACCCGTTTTAATAACCCATTTCCTGAAACCATTTTTTATCTATAGTTTTACTAAGTCCATCTTCAAAAAGCTTTTAAAAATAGTTTATGAAACCATGTTTTCTAAAACTCATTTTCTAGCCCAATTTAATTAATAGACTTTATTAATAAAAAAATATCTTTTATAAAAAAATCATTTTTCTCCAAAGTATTTCCAAAATATATATCTTTATTTAAAATATTTTCTAAAATCTTTTCAATAAATAATTCTTTTAAAAACCTAGTTGTTTTCGGAGACTAATACCTACACCTATATAATACTCACACCCCACATATTATCTTACGCCAAGATCATCTAACAATCTCCCTCATCTCCTAACACTACCACTGCCTAAATAATCCTAGTACCCGACGCATCATATCTACCCAGCCATGCCACCGATGGATGATCATCACAATTCATGATATTCATCCTCATACGCCTACAACACCTTCCATCCTCTAATCACATGAATAGCACCTATACCCATTTATAATTCCTAATCTCCCTAGGTAAATCCCACGCTACCTCATCATATTCAGCTAGCATTCAATTTTAGTTCTACAAACACGTACTGCAACCTTACGGTTTCTAGAACAAAAACAAACTTTATAAGCAAACACAATATTTTTCAAGGCTCGTTCTATATTTAATCTAAGATCCGTACAAATCAACGACCCAGACGGAGGTATAATTTCTGAGGGTTAACTAAATTAAAAATCTTTCTATTCTATTCTTTATTATTATTGTTTTGAAGTTACTAACATTCCATTCATGATGTAGATTGGTAACATTTTCCTGCCACTGTAAATATCTATGTATATTATGCTAACTCTGTACTCATATTATTTTTATTTTTATTCTTCATGAACATTATTTTTTATGTCTGGTTGCAATATTTTCCGTCTTGCATATTATTGTTAATCAAGACCTAAATAAATGTTCTAACACTTAAATCAGATAATATGGACAGCCTGCTAGGAACCCAATAATATGATTGCTAAGTAACATGTCACCTAAAAAAGTTAGTCTTTTGTGTGTTTAATGAACCAACGTACACTAATTATTATATTGGATTAACATATTATGTGGTTGTTTAATTGCATAAAACATGACATGAATCGATATTAAGTAGAGGCCATCAATGCGCGAATTTGATTCTTGATCTTATTCGTACCCTCATCCCTGAACTCAATTTTAGGTTCAATGACCATCCATAGAGTCATGACAGAAAATCTACATTGGATAAGTCCTTAAGTTGCCCCTACGATTTCCAATTAGGTTTATGAGTCTTCCTTTAAAGACTTGCTGGCGACTTCAAAACGTTTTTCAATAAAACCTTTAAAATAAGGTAGTTGTAGACACATAATCGTGTCTCCCCATTTAAGGATCCGATGATGAAACATACTGTGGTCTTAATTGGTCCGACCCAAGGGCAGAGCAGTCTGAAAGGCCATTCAAAACCATTTGGAAAAGTGTTAAAGTCCTATTTTAAAGCCCAATTAATTATTCATGCTAATTAATTGTATTTTAAGCTCAATTCTTTGAAAAGCCCAATTAATTGTTTAACAATAATTAATTGATTTATTTTAATAAATAAATATTTTCAAAAGATATTTTTTATAAGTTAAAATTAGATTTTATCCCGTAAAATCAGATATCCGTAATTAAAGGATTAAAAAAATCTTTTAAAACGCGTTTTAAATGAAGCTGGCAAAGGCACATCTGTGCGTCAGGCGCAACTCTGTCCACCTGTGTAAGGGGCACTAATCTGCAGTTGACACGTGGCTTTCTGACTCATTCAGAGTCCTGCGTCAAGCGCAGGTCTCTGCGTGAGACGCGACTTTTCTTTCTTATCTTTTTTCAATGCGCGTACCACGTGTACGCTTTCTATTGGACATGTCGTGTCATACGCTTGACACGTCAGCTGCGCCAGACGCAGTGTCGTTTTCCCTATAAATAGGCCTGATTTTCGTACAGATTTCAGGACGAATTTTTTACATTAACACACTTCGAACTGGACGAATATATTACGAACCTCTCTACGAATTACAAAAACTCCCTACAAAACCCATACTTTGAAACACAAATACATTCAATCTACATACTTTCATACATTCAGATTTTCAGGCTTCACGATTGCTCGTCCCGAAGGTTGTCAATCTCGCAGACTTAAGCCACGGTATAAACCTGAGGGTCCTTGAATAAATTCTCTATTTTTATGTTGAAGTTACTAACAATTTATTTCATGATGTAGATCTTTAAGTAATAATCGTTCTACTGTATATTCTAACCCCTTTTCTATGCTTGCCTGATCATTCTATTTATATTATATGATTGTCCTGCTTAATACTTTTATCACCCATCAATGACCTAAAGAACTGTTCTAACATTAATCAGATTAATTTGGACAACCTGCTAGGTTCCCTGTTATATTGATTGCCTAATAACTTGTAACTAAAAATAGTCTTTTTATGTGTTTCCTGAATCAATTTAGACTAAATATTTTTAGGGTGTTTAAAACGTTATTTGATTATTCTTTGGCATAAAATTTGCAATGAATCGATATTTAGTAGAGGCCAACTCTGGGCGATTGTGGTTCATTATGACTGTATTCGTACCCTCACCCCCGAACTCAATCTTCGGTTCATTTTGACCATCTATGGAGTCAGGATGGGGAAATCTACATTGGATAATTTGTCCCTATGGTTTTCCCATATCCAATTAGGTTTATGATTCTTCCCAAAAAGAATTGTTGGCGACTTCTTTCAAAACAATTTTCAATAAAATCTTTACAATGGGGTAGTCAAATCAAATACGCGCTCACCCCGAGTAGGCGAAATAAAAACACGCCTACAATTTGATGATTTCACTGGGGAGGATTTTAAAAAAATTAATTTTTTTTAAATGAGTGGGTGAAACTTGAAAAATACGATTCATTCTTATTTTATGACTTTGAATTATATACAGTTTTGCATATGCATGGCTATTGTTCAGCCACCATACGGACAATCTACCTTGCCTCATTAGCACATGTTCTATGTGTGAGGTCACCCTCGGGGGGTTTGCGCTTTGTCCTTCCAAAAAGCTTCCTGAGCGATAGTATTGGATCTTAGTCATAAGCAAATCTACCCAACCATGGCATTGTTCTCTTGTTCCTGACTTGAGACTGGAGTGCGTCTTACACGTGGCCACCTATTTAAGCAGGGGTACGAAGCGTGGGATCAATCTCTTAGTCATGGACCCTTTCAGCCTTAACCTAAACCTGACCAATAGTTTCAAACATAGAATTGGACTTTAAGATTGGAACTTTCGGATCCATGTTATATGACATTTGCCTGTGATTGCAATTTCTGCCTACTATTATTGTGGCCAAAAATCATTGTTATTCGTTGCATCTACAATCGCGTCTAACAAACAATAAAAAATTCTTCAATCGGCCAATACGTCGCCTAAATCCCCGAAAAACGTGTCGGGAGTAGTGCGCCAAGCGCATTAAGTTGCGCCTGGCGCACCACTCCCACACCAGACGCGCGGCTGTGCGGCACGCAGTCTGTGCATCGCGCGCTTTTCGTCGATTTAGTCGTCGTAATGGTCGATCCTACGTTCAGTCCTATGTTTGTCTGTCTGCATTCGTGTAGTACATTGTCTAATCAAAGGTCTCACCTAATTATAAAAAAATCAATCCTTTCATGCAAGGTCGAGTCTGTCCTAAAAAGTGCATCTATGAAAAATTGGTCATTGTAGAGTTAGAATTGTCATGCATGTCTACCTCTTCCCATTTCATCCCTGCTATCCCTGTCAATCTTACCTTACCATATTCAACAATTTCAAAAATTACATTTTTTTTCGAAATCAATCCTACACCTTCCTCTATTCTACCTATTTAGAAAATATTTACTAATCATTATCATCATACCACGACATTTCAATAAAAAAAATATTTTTCAAAATTAATCCATCATATTTTGCCAACAAAAGATAAAAACAAGGGGTTCCTTTCAAAAACGAATTTAGAAAATTCTAAGCCCAGTCTAAACACCTTCAATCCAATCCAATCCAATTAACCAAATCCAATTCACTTGCATTCATTCTAGGCCCGTACGCATTAGAGTCCATTTTGCATTCATATTTGGCCCATCAAAATTTGAGTCCATGCATGTATATTAGGCCCGCTAGCATTAGAGTCCATCTTAGGCCCATATAAGTCTAGTTCAAGTCAAAGGTAGGCCCATGTGCATCTCTATGTGAACCCTAGTCTATGTCAAGCCCAGTCCAAGTCTAATCCCAATTTATTCCATTCTAAGTCCAATCCTAGTCCATCTCCAATGTCAAGCCCATGTGTATTTCCCAGTCCAAGTCAAACCTATGTGTCAATTCATATCCTAGGTCTAGTTTGCATCTCCATGTAAGCCCTAGTCAGTCTTCGGACTATAAAAATTCAGTCTTAGGACTATAAAAGTTCATCCCTTAAAGTCTAGCCTGCTTGCTCACCCGTAAGTTCAAGGTCTAGCATTCCTTAAGTCTATAGGCAAATTTTGTGTCTAGCCTGCTTGCTCACCCGTAAGTTCAAGGCCTAGCATTCCTTAAGTCCATAAGCAAATTTTGTGTCTAGCCTGCTTGCTCACCCGTAAGTTCAAGGTTTAGTATTCCATAAGTCCACATAGACAATTTTTGGAGTCTAGCCTGCTTAGTTTAATGCAAGTTTCGAAGTCTAGTTGTCTAGCTTGCTTGCTCACCCGTAAGTTCAAAGTCTAGTTGCCTAGCCTGCTTGCCTTAAGTTAAGAGTTGGTCTCTTTTATTGTCCAGCCTTCCTTAATGTCTAGCCTACTTGCTCACCCGTAAGTTCAAAGTCTAGCATTCCATAAGTCCATAGGCAATTTTCGAGTCTAGCCTGCTCAGTCTAATGTAAGTTTCGAAGTCTAGTCGTCTAGCCTGCTTGCTCACTCGTAAGTTCAAAGTCTAGTTGCCTAGCCTGCTTGCCTTAAATTAAGAGTTTAGTCTCCCTTATTGTCCAGTCTTCCTTAAAGTCTAGCCTACTTGCTCACCCATAAGTTCAAAGTCTAGTCTCTCCTATCATCACCAAACCCCAATCCAGTCTGCTTGCATAGTCCAGTCCAGTCCATGTCTGCATTTGCATATAGTTAGGCCCATGCCTCCATCATGGTCAAGTCCATACTAGTCCAAAAGCCGTAACCATTTCCATTTCCATTTCAAAATCATTTTCCATTATCATTTCCCATTTTCATTCCTTATTCCCATTTCCATTTCTCATCTCCTATTCCTATTTCACATCTCCATTTCTCATTTTAAAAACATTATTTCTTAAAATTCACGAGGTCCATTCGATTTCTGTTCAGGATAGGTCGTGAGATTATAACTTGGGAATGTCCGACAGAGAGGCAACAAGAACGACCCACTCCCAGACTCGTCAAGCGTATCCTAACCTTTTCAGACGAATCCTCCGACTCTTCTGAATCATCATCTGAAATGGGAGATGCTAATGAACAGCTTAGTGCCATCATGGCTCAACTTCAACTGATGAACTCTCGTCTTGAGGAACCAGACAAAGAGATTAAGGCACTGAGGGAGAAGCTAACTGAAGAAGACGAGCAAGGCGACACTCCACGACCAATCAAGACCAACACGGATTTGAGGTTTGAAAAACTCGAGCAATTGATCCAGTCAATTCCTGCACTCGAGAGTCAGGCTCATGGCCATAACATCATTGATCCTGAACTGAGGGACAAGCTCCCTAAAAAGGTAACATTGGGTGACCTCCCAAAATTCAAGGGGGTCGAAGACCCAGATGATCACTTGAGAGCATTTTCCATCTCTATGGCTCTCAAAGGCATGAGCAAGGATCTGTTTGCTTATGTCTTTCCTTTAACCTTGGATGCACATCCATCCAAGTGGTTTAGATCACTGAATAAGGCCAAGCTGAATGACTGGTACTAAATCAGAGAAGAGTTCCACAAACAATATGTATACAACACTCAGCTTCCCATTGGCCTTCGTGAGTTGGAGTTAACTAAACAAAACTCCAGCGAAGACTTCGTCACCTTCCTTAACAGATGGAGGGATAAAGCTGCACAAATGATTAACATGCCATCTCAAGAGGATCAAGTCCGCCTGGTGATCCGTAACCTGCAGTCTAAGTATGGGGATAATATTAAATTCCAGCCCATAGAGTCTTTCACGAAACTCTATAAGGTAGGCCTGCTGATTGAGGAGGAGGTACAAGCCAACAAGAACAAGGGTTCAAATAACAACAACTCTTTCAAGAAGAGTAACAATAACTCTTCTAGCTCCAAAAGCAATAAGGTTAATGCCCTAGCGACTGAAAAGAGAGGTTATCAAAATCCTCAAAGAACATTCACACCTTTATGCATGTCCCTAGAAGAAGCCTTCACTAGGCTTCATGCAAAAGGAGCACTTTAGCCTCTCGGCCCTACTCCAGACCCTACTCCCGAGAATAGATCCAAGAGGTGGGATCCTAATGCCTACTGCAAGTACCACCAAGGGAATGGACACCCGACATCTGCATGTTGGACCTTAAAGAATCATCTGCAGTATATGGTTGAAGACGGTAGATTGCCAATTCCGCCTGCAGCAAAAGTCAGCAATAGCGGCAACCCCTTGGGCAGTGCCTAAATCACGTCGGGGCATGGTCATTTAACGCTAGTTTTCTAGGTTGAGTCGGAGAGTCCCTCCCCTAGCTCCTTCATTTCCTTTCCCGTCGAGTCTATGTCATTTAGGACTGTGTTTCTAATAAGCCTTGTTCTATTTATTTCTAATTAATAAAATAATTGCATTTTCATTATCATTTTCACCGGCCTTCCATCATTTTTATTTATGCTTCTAACTCAATGATGAAACTTAAATCACCTAATGAACGTGACTAATGATAATAAAAAGAGATATGAAATAAAAAAATAGAGAAAAATAAAAATGAAAAAGGACATACTTTGGGTCAGCAGTTATTCCCCTCTTCCCTCCATCATTCTTAAACCATCATCTCCATGATCATAAACCAAACAATCCCTTCAACATCAAAGCTCCACAAATAGCCTTTAAGCCTTCCAATACCTTAAACCAAACTTGTCTGCAAGCATTACTAAATTAAAAATAAAAAATCAATGCCAGGCAAAAACAAAAAAGTAAGAAAATCAAAGTGCGAAAAAAAAAGCAAAAGCAAAAGAAAACGCACAGGACAAAAAGAAAAAAAAATGCAAAAAAAAACAAAAGCAAAAGGCAAAAAGAAAAGTCAAGCTAGGGGGCTTGCACACAAGTTCTACCCCTCATTCCAAAATCCCTTCGATCAACCAAAACTTTAATCCATATAATCCAAATCCATAATCCCTGCCTTACCTCAGCCAATTGAATCTTCATCAAAACCTCAAGCCTTAAACCTTTCAACCTTTCATCAATCGTAACTCCTTTTTCAAGGTATGTCCAAGCCCGCTAGGTTGAAAACCCGAAAGGGCGGCCTATGCAAAAATTAGGGCACATAAAAAAAAAAAAAAAAGAAATCAGATCCAGAACTATGAATGGTCTGATTCCGCAAGGATAAGTAGGAATCCTCATCTCGAGGTCCGACCGCTTCAATAAAATAAAAATTAGTCATGGTCCAATGATTTGCTTTTCTAGAGTTTAGGAGCATATTCTTTCTTGATCCTGACATAGACTCGAGTCTGAACCTAGCCTCGTCAAAGCCTTTTCCCACCTACATTTATATGAGTCATAAATTTTAACCTTTTTAATTTTTTAATCCAAGCTCTCCTTATCCCTGAAGGACTCTCCGACTATTCCATGGTTTCTTATATTTGACTTTGCCTATATCAATTTCCCAAAGAAGAATCCCCAGCGATAACTTTCAACGTTCAAGACAGATCAACTACATTACAATATCAGATCAATTACATTTCAATCAAGGCTCAAGATGCCTAATTCAGGACAAGCTCACCCAAAGTGGGGGCTTCCTATATGTGTTGGTGCCTCCAAATCAAATCAAACTCCCGAAGAGTTGTAATCTGCGGACCTCGTTTAAGGACCCTAATTATTTGCTAAAAACAGTTTTCGAAAATCATTCTATTCATTTCTGATCATTCTATATCATTCTACATATCCAAATCTTCTAACTTTGCAAAACCCTGACCTTACATTGCATTTCATACATTCTAGTCTTGCATAACCCTGACCTTGCATGACGTGTCATCCCTTAGCTTTGCATAACCTTAATCCTTGCATAGCGTCTCATGCATCCTTAGAGAGTCTAAGTTGCGTTATTGCATCATTATGTGCTTAATCTGAGTTATTTGCACCTATCTGCTAACATCTTCTTCTGCAGGTAATCAGATTGCTTGTAGTTATTGTCCTGCATACTAACTTTGTTTTGCAGAGACCGGCGTATATAGATCAGTTCTAAACTGCAGAGCGTTTAGAATCGTTCTCCGTCCCGACACCGTATACTTTGACTTTCGATTTCCTGAACCTCAGTCAAAGTGGGGGCTTATGTAGACACATAATCGTGTCTCCCCATTTAAGGATCCGATGATGAAACATACTGTGGTCTTAATTGGTCTGACCCAAGGGTAGAGCAGTCTGAAAGGCCATTCAAAACCATTTCGAAAAGTATTAAAGTCCTATTTTAAAGCTCAATTAATTATTCATGCTAATTAATTGTATTTTGAGCCCAATTAATTATTTAACAATAATTAATTGATTTATTTTAATAAATAAATATTTTCAAAAGATATTTTTTATAAGTTAAAACCAGATTTTATCCCGTAAAAGCAGATATCCGTAATTAAAGGATAAAAGAAATATTTTAAAACGCGTTTTAAATAAATTAAGCTGGCAAAGGCACGGCAGGAGCCAGGCTGGTGCGCCTAGCGCACCAACCTGCGCCTGGCGCACATCTGTGCGTCAAGCGTAGCTCTGTCCACCTGTGTAAGGTGCACTAATCTGCTGTTGACACGTGGATTTCTGACTCATTCAGAGTCATGCGTCAAACGCAGGTCTCTGCATGAGACGCGACTTTTCTTTCTTATCTTTTTTCAAAACGTGTACCACGTGTACACTTTCTATTGGGCATGCCGCGTCATACGCTTGACACGTCAGCTGCGCCAGGCGCAGCTGGCGCGTGAGGCGCAGTGTCGTTTTCCCTATAAATAGGCCTGATTTCCGTACAGATTTCAGGACGGATTTTTCACATTAACACACTTCGAAGTCGACGAATATATTACGAACCTCTCTACGAATTACAAAAACTCCCTACAAAACTCATACTTTGAAACACAAATACATTCAATCTACATACTTTCAGACATTCAGATTTTCAGGCTTCACGATTGCTTGTCCCGAAGGTTTTCAATCTCGCAGACCCAAGCCACGGTATAATCCTGAAGGTCCTTGAATAAATTCTCTATTTTTATATTGAAGTTACTAACAATTTATTTCATGATGTAGATCTTAATGTAATAATCGTTCTACTGTACATTCAAACCCCTTTTCTATGCTTTATTTCATATTATATTTATTCATGCCTTTGTATATTATATGCTTGCCTGATCATTCTATTTATATTATATGATTGTCGTGCTTAATGCTTTTATCACCCACATGTTATTTTTGCTAATCAAAGACCTAAAGAACTGTTCTAACATTAATCAGATTAATTTGGACAACCTGCTAGTTTCCCTGTAATATTGATTGCCTAATAACTTGTCACTAAAAATAGTCTTTTTATGTGTTTCCTGAACCAATTTAGACTATATATTTTTAGGGTGTTTAAAACGTTATTTGATTATTCTTTGGCATAAAATTTGCAATGAATCGATATTTAGTAGAGGCCAACTCTGGGCGAATGTGGTTCATTATGACTATATTCGTACCCTCACCCCCGAACTCAATCGTTGGTTCATTTTGACCATCTATGGAGTCAGGACGGAGGAATCTACATTGGATAATTTGTCCCTATGGTTTTCCCATATCTAATTAGGTTTATGATTCTTCATAAAAAGAATTGTTGGCGACTTCTTTCAAAATAATTTTCAATAAAATCTTTACAATGGGGTAGTCAAATCAAATTTGCGCTCATTCTGCGTAGGCGAAATAAAAACACGCCTACAGTAGTCAAGTACACTCTCATCCCACGTTGGCAATAAAAACACACCTACACTTAGAGTTATTTTATGAAATTCAGGGGAGTCCATGACTTTGAGGTTGATCACGTCCGAAGGTGACAGCGAGTCTACTACTGCTGACAACCACGGCTTGTTCGCGAAACATGCAACATAAAGCCTATGATGCCAAGGTACTCTCTTCATTATATCCACCAATGCATCATAGTTCAAGTTGTCCCAACTTCGTATTGTAGTATGGCAAATTTCAACCCTAGATGTTGCTCTAGAAATTCCTACTAACTTGAATCGCATCTTTATCCCGACAACATCAGACAAACACAGGGACAAAAAGAGAAAGTTCAAAAAATGATATTAAGGTTGTTTCAAGTAGTCAATGGATGAAACTCTCGAATATGCCTATACAATTGTACTATACACTTCCCAATTATATCAAAATCAACCACAAAATGGCAATTTCTCAATGAAAAGTATGGAGTAGATTTTATATGAAAATGAATTCTATTTCCAATCATGATTTGTACTTTCTGCAACACAACATAAATTTGAGGTGATTGCACAGCAGTACAACAATCAGATGTTGGAAGAATTTCAAATCAAATTTTTGTTTTTCAAAGCAACAAACTTGTAAAAGACACCCTTGATAACTGAAGAAGCAATGTTGCCCTATTCAGTTTTCTGAGTTTACCCTACCAGTCAATCTTGTTGCTCAATAACAACCACATTCAATTCATATAATAAAGTTTATTTGGTCGTGTAATGATTTTTAAAGTTGCCCCCAAAGAGCTACTAAACAACTATTCCATTATCAAATAACTACTCCTTTTGCTACTGCTCAACCCTTGCTTGTTCCTAATATGAAAACACTTTTAATCTAACCCTAAATAAAATGCTAATTGCTAAATATGTAAATTATACTTCAAATGAATTTCATTTGGAAAAATAAAATTACATATGAACATTTAAATAATAATAATCTAAGTCATCTAACTAATACTTAAGCAAAGGAATTAAGGAAACAATCAAACATGAAATTTGAAAAACAAAATTAAGAAAAGAAAATAGTGAAAACACTCTATGTAATCGTTACTCGGTCCGGTGGAGTTGCGGCTGGCATGAGTGGCGTCTGGTCTGCTGGCCGGACTGTCGGAGGCTCGGAGAGTTTGAGGACTGAGTTGCAGAGTTGGTTTGGTTTGGGAATTTGGGAATTCTCAATTCTTAGAGAGAGAATGAGCATGACTTTGAAAGTAATAGTGATGCTTGTGGATCATCTTAAAATTAATAGTGATGCTTCCTTCTATTTCTCTTTCCCGCGCTGGTGGCTTGTGTAGAGACTCTAATGGTTAAAGTAATACTTGAAGCTCTTAGTTGTGTTGGAGTTAGTAAGTGAAATGTTAGTTTTTCTCACTCCAAAAGTTGCTTCACAAGAACAAAAAGCTTTTGTCCCACATTGGTAGTTAAGAGGAATTCTACCTTCTTTATATAGAGCTTCATTCTTTATACATTTGTTGAGGGTTGAGTGGGAAGGAACTAGTAACCAAACACGCGCGCCGGTCGGGCGGGGCTCGGACGAGGGGGTGTGGCACGGCGCATTTGCGGTTGTGGGATATTTTATTTCGATTCCTTATTTTTTGCCAAAAATCAGCATTCATATCTTCGCTTATTCCGTAATTTCTCCCTTAATATCCGCCTAATTGAATGCCTTACCGGTTTTGGTATTTTGCCTTCCTCTATATATTTGAGTCTGTTCAGTATTCTTGGAGATGCAGAAAAATTTGCCTCCTCTCGAATTAGAGTGTTCTTCTTCTCTCTTCTGGGCATTGTTCGAAGTGTTTTCAAACTATAACTCTGTACTTCACCGGAGGAGAAGTAGTCGTGTATCCCCGTAGGTTGGTTGCCAAAAGTCCGTGTATATGTAATGGGGCAAATTTAACTTTAGGACAGTGTGAATTCACGCCACGACTTTCAGATAAGTTCATTAGAATTGTTCTACCAGTTTTAGTTCCTACATTCTAAAGTGGAATTTTCGTTTTTATTTCGGACATCTGTGGAACTATTATGGCTGGTGAAAATGTTATCCCTATTGTTGTGCCTATCACTGCCAATCCCTTTATCCCTGATATGTCAAAGTTAGATCCATTTGATGGCAAACAACATAAGATGTGGTCTGATAAGATGAAATGTTTGTTGGGATAAATTGGTGTTGATTATTGTCTATTTTCTAATGTTCACCCGAGAATTCTGTTAGGGATTTGGTTAAGGATAATAAGACTTGTCGTGGGATGTTATTGCATTATATGACTGTTGCACTTTATATGATCTATTGTAAGTCGAAAGATGCTAAGGATATTTGGGATGCTTTACAGACCAAGTATGGTACTGATGATTTTGGGACTAAGAAATATGCTTGTAGTCGTTAGTTGATATTTTCTATGACTGATGATAAACCTGTGCTTGACCAAGTTCATGAGTATGAACATTTATGTTCTGATATTGTTGGTAAGGGTATCAAAAATTGTGAAACTTTTCAAGCCAACTGTCTTATTGAGAAGTTACCCATCCTCGGAAGCCTATCCCCATTCCATTAAACACAAACAGAAAGAGAAATTTATTGATCATTCTTCCTCTGCTGCTAATCTAGTTGAATCTAAGAATACAGGTAAAGGACCAAAAGGTAAGGGTCCAAATCAGTTTCATGGTACCAGGCAGAATAATAACTTCAATGGAAGACAGTTCAAGGGAAATTGCTTCATATGTGGTAAGTTTGGTCATGCTGCAAAAGATTGTCGCCAAAAAATCACTCCTGGCAACTAGTCTGCAAAAAAAGCAAAGGAAAAAAAACCTCAAGCCAACCTTGCGGGAGATGTGATTATTGTTGTGGTGTCCGAGGTGAATCTAGTGAGTAATGTGACCGAGTGGATACTGGATACTGGAGCAACTCGCCAAATCTGTTCAAGCAAGGAAATATTCCAGGAATACAGTAAAGTTTTCAGAAGGAGAATGTGTCTTCATGGGTAACTCAAGCACTGTGAGTGTACTTGGCAAAAGAAAGGTTTTTCTAAAATTAACTTCTGGAAAAACCATTACTTTGCAGAAGTTTTACATGTGCCCGATATCCGCAGAAACCTCATTTCTGGTTCTGTTTTAAAAAGCTAGTATCAAGATGACTTTTGAATCTGATAAACTTGTATTAACCAGAAATGGTGATTTTGTGGGTAAGGGATTTTGTAATGTGGGGTTATTTGTTCTTGATGTTGTAACTGATAATAAAACTTCTACTGCTTCCATTTATATTGCTGAGTCTGTTTCCTTATGGCATTCTAGACTAAGTCATGTGAATGTTGTATCTATTAAGAGACTTAAACAACTTAGTCTTATTCCTGACTTTAGCAATACCTGCTTTGATAAATGTGAAGTATGTGTAGAAGCTAAGTACCCCAACAAAGCATTCAGCAAAAGTATTGCTCGTTCTTCTAGCTTACTTGAGCTGATTCATAGTGACTTAGGTGACTTTAAGAATTCTATGAGTAGTGGTGACAAGCATTACTATATTACTTTCGTGGATGATTTTTCTCGATTTATTAAGGTTTATATATTGAGTTCAAAAGATGAGGCAGAAGAAAATTTTCTTATTTATAAAGCCGAAGTTGAGAACCAATTATACCTTAAGATTAAGAGGGTGAGATATGATTGTGGTGGAGAATATGAAGGAGTTTCCCTTAAGATTGTTTGTGAGTCTAATGGGATTATTCATGAGGTTACAACTCCTTATACCCCAGAACATAATAGAAAACTGCGCGGGAAAATTGAACTCTCAAGGATATGATGAATGCAATGCTTATTAGTTTGGGTATGCCTACTAACATGTGGGGGGTGAGGCCATTCTTTCTGCTTGCTATGTGCTTAACCGTGTTCCCCATAAGAAGTTAGACAAAACCCCTTATGAATTATGGAAAGATTTCAAGCCTAATTTGAGTTACCTCAAAGTGTGGGGGTGTTTGAGAAAAACAGGACTTTTTGACTTTTAGAGGAGTAAGATTGGACCTAAGACTGTCGATGGTATCTTTGTTGGCTATGCTTCTAACAGTGCTGCATGTAGACTTGTTCTTAAGGATGCATCTGGTTTTGGTCCTATTAGAGAGTCCAGGGATGTTCATTATGGTTTACCTGCTGCATCTTCTTATTCTATACATCATGACATTGCATCATCTAGTGAGACTCTAGAACCCAGGAGGAGTAAGAGAGCTACAATCGAGTCTAGTTTTGAACCTGATTTTATTACTACCCTCCTAGTTTGTTGAGAAAGAGTGCTTAGATGAGCATGAAGTGAATGTTTTTGTGTTAGAACAAAATCTGAGGACCTATGGTGAGGCCATGATATCTATTAACTCTAGTTTTTGGTTCCCAATTCATATATTTTTTGGGTGCTAATTCTTGATAAGAGGTTATTAGTGTGTCGTTAAGGCACCAAAAATCACTTTACAAACAATATTTATAACACCTAACAAGCAATTACTAAGAATGTAGTAAAGGCAAGTCAAGGGTCGATACACAAGGAAATTAGGATTAATCAAAGTCTAACTTGCTTAAATTGCTTAATTGCAGGGTATTTGGGGGTTTGAGAATGGTTTTGTGTCAACTATTAACTAACTAAGATCAAATAAACTAGCAAATAAAATAGGAGATTTAAATATCAATGAGAAAACACTAGGGTACAGGCTACTAGTATGAATCAAAGCGGAACAACGATCATTAATGCAATTGTGATTCAAAGGCGACAATTATACAAGGTTTAGTTTTCCTCTACAATACTCAAGTCCTCTTTCGAATGGTCCTCAAGAATAATCGCTTAATCAATCAACTAAATCCTCTCTTGACTGGTCTTTAGTTAATCGATTAAGAGATGCAATAAGTACATAAAACCCCTAATGAAAGGATCCCCTTAATTTCTAACCAATATATGGGCCTAGATATTAAGTTGATTCATGGGGATTATAAAAGAGCTTAAATTGCGATTAAGAATAATTGTAATCAAAATACCAAAGCATAAATGTGTTCAATATCTATTCTAAGGCCTCAAAACACCAAGATCAATGCATAATCATCATTAAATCATCACAATTACGTTAACAATCAAGTGAAACCTTAATTCATACTGTCACCCAAACCCTATATAGGAGACTACTCACTAAACATTGAATCTACGCACAAAAATCTAAAATTTATAACTAATCTAGGGGTAAACATGATTAATGGATAATTAATAGAATAGAAATAAGCAATTATGAAACTATAATATAAGAGATCTATAACTATGGAAGAAGAGAGAATAACAATGAGAATCATAAATAAAAACTGAAAACTTGCAATTAAATTAATCAAAGGTACCTTGAATATGTAGAAATCAACAAACTTTAATCTATAAATCTGAAATCTAAAATCTAAAACTAAGCAATGTGTTTCTCTCTCTAGCAAGAACCCTAAAATGCTCTCTAATAATCTGTAGGAATAAAGCATTGTTTAAAAATAAAACATCACTAATGTTTTTATTAGGCAGGAGCCTTACAAAAATTATCCGGGAACTAAGTGGTGCGGGTGCACGGCGCAAACAGGTGCGGGCACACCAAACCTACTGTTATTTTTTCCTATGCATCTTCCATCGAAAAGTGTGGGCACACTAAGCATAGGGGCGGGCGCACATAAGAAACAGGCCGGTGCGGGTGCACCTTTGGTTCTGCGCTAGTCGGACAGTTCAACTTAAAACGAGCATAACTCCTTTGTTTTAGATCTAAATCAAGCTTATGACCGGTTGTTCGAAAGCTATCGAAACGAGCTTTCACCTCCAACTAGAATTACCTTCATCCGATTTGTGGGTTGGAAGTAATGTGCATTTGAAGTTCCCCAAACGAGATTTTATTGTGTCATGTGTTCCTTTGTGCATGGTGTAATCCCTCATGATTGCTTTAAAGGGATTTAGCAGGCTACTCATTTCAACAAGATGCATCTTTCTTTTAGGGAGCTCATTTCCTAAGTTACTCCACAGTTAAGCGTGCTTGACTGGGAGTAGTCCAGGGATGGGTGACCTCCTGGGAAGTTTCTCGGGTGCGCATGAGTGAGGACAAAAATGCGCCGGAAGAACTTGTGTTGGAGACTGAGGACAGTTGTTGGCCCTGGATGCATATGGTGACGATAGACTCGACTTCGTATGGGTCGGGTGTTACAAATGGTATCAAAGCAACCCTGCGACCGCGTGCTGATCTTGTGGATAATTAATCCAATGTAGTCGCCTAGTGGGGGGATTCTGGGGTTATATCACCAGCTGCGGTCGAATATGTGATTAGTTTCCAGACTGGGGCAACCCACAGGTCGTTCTAGCCGAATATGCGGAGTCCTCAGGCGCAACGAGGGCGTTGCTGTTCTCAAATGGGGGTAGTGTATGTAATACCCCTCATGATTGCTCGAAAGGGATTTAGCAGGATACTCAT
Source organism: Beta corolliflora (assembly GCA_947648045.1). NCBI lineage: Eukaryota > Viridiplantae > Streptophyta > Magnoliopsida > Caryophyllales > Amaranthaceae > Beta > Beta corolliflora. The sequence continues at coordinate 3,874,223 of CANSZD010002921.1, read as the reverse complement.
GCCAACAAGATGCATCTTTCTTTTAAGGAGCTCATTTCCTAAGTTACTCCACATTTAAGTGTGCTTGTATGGGTGACCTCTTGGGAAGTTTCTCAGGGTGTGCATGAATGAGAACAAAAATGCACCGGAAGAACTTGTGTTGGTTACCGAGGACAGTTGTTGGCCCTGGATGCGCATTGGTGACGATAGACTCGACTTCGTATGGGTCGGGTGTTACAGTGGGACATGAGGCATGGTGTGAACGCATCATTTCTCAACTTAGGATCTATTTTCATTGCTTTCTTTGCTGACTCTTAAACTTGTAGTCATCTTAGATGATTCCACCTACATTAAGAACATGGAAAAACATGGTGAAAGCAATTGTGCTGGAAAATCGTTCAAATATGACATAAAATATAGTAAAATGTCACTATGATCAAGAATAATCAAGTGAATGAAATAGAAGAGAAAAAGGGGGAAGAAAGAGGGAATAAAGGGGAGAAAGAAGATCAAAATCAGCTAAAAGGAGTCCATAAAGTGCGTTAGAAACGAACTTATCAAACCCCCCCCACTTAGCATTTTACTTGTTCTTAAGTAAACCAAAAATAAGAAAGCGGAAAGAAAGGAGAAAAAGATGCAAAAGAAAAGAAATGCAACACACTGAGCCTAAATGCTCTAAAGCTACAAGCATGACATGCAAACTAAATGAATTCATAATAAGATTTAGGAGACCAACCAAAAACAAGTGGGAAGATGATTAGGAAGCACAAGAGTGACTCAAGTTATCTACTCCACCAATCAACCGAGTCTTCTTGAAAACTAGGCTTTCTAGGAGTGATTTATCACACCTCTCCACTTCCAAGTCCCGAGTTTGAATCCCCCCTAGGAATGCTCAACTGTATTAGCTTGCCTCTACCACATTGTGATGAACCACGTCATGACTTGCACAAAATCTTACCCGCCACTACTAAATTGACCAAGACTAATCTAGAAGTCTAAAGGGACTTTATCAAGGTTGTAACGGGGCTTAGTTAGGGATGAGGATATCAATTTGGGAATGTGGTGCAAAAAGGCTAAAGAGGAGTACAAACTAGGGGAAAAGACCCCCCCAAGCTAGACTTAACACCAATTCAATTTGAAACCTCATACATAACCACTTTTTCTTTTTTCTCACTTTGATTTTCAATTTTTGAACATATATTTCATTTTGCTCATCAATTTGCTCTTGATTTTATTTCAACAAGAATCCAAATGAATCAATAAGAGCTTTTTTCTTTTCTTTCGCAATTTTTTTTTCATCTTTTGCAATTATACAAACACACTAATTCACTTTCAACCAAAGACTTAGTATCAAAACAACCCAACTCAAAACAAACTAGACATGTACTCTACTTTGATGAAAGTTTGGTCATGACTTATTATGAAGGTTACGCAAAAAATTGAATAGAAAGGCCCAGATGGGTTGAGAAATGGATAATTATGCAGGTATAAAAAGCTTTTTGGCTTTTGAGCTCCTAAATTTAGCAAAAAGAAACTCCCTAAATCATTATTTTATTTAGTTCAGTCATATGCAATCTTGGGGAGCTAAAATGCAAGTCACAAGTTAATCAATGGTGAGGGTTGTAATTGAGTCTTACGAGGTTCGTGGCCCTCCTTCGAGGTTCATCGCACAAGGGACAAGGCAATACAATCAACTAACTCACCTAATATCAAAAAGACTGTACCAAAAGTTACCATTCTCAAAGATCAGCTAAAGTCACAACAAGGCTTCCAAAACCATCAAGTCAAATGCAAGGAAGGTCTTCCAATCAAGTTATGAACACTCTTAGCAACATATCATGCGTGCAAACGAACTACTCTAATGCTAGAAAAAAAAAGTAAGAAAAGAAAAGGAAAACTTTTTTGTTAGTTTTTTTTATGCAAATCTAACATGCAAATGCAATTATATGAACCTAATTACAAAGAGGAGGAAGATAATGTTGAGATGGAGGGAACACATGCTAACTCCCACAAGCTTAATACAAACGTCATTCTCGGGGTGTACAAGCAAAGAGAAAGTAAGGGAGGAGTTAATGACAAAATCAAGCAAAACTCCTAACAAAAATAAGATAAGGAGAAGGGTCTAAGAATACCTCCCGAAAAGTGCACTTTTAGGATCATTAGCTAGACCTTACCATTAAATAATTTGACAAAGATCTCAATAGTTTTTCATAAGTATTAACACACATTTAACAATGGATCAAATAGGTAAGACATAAACAAAGAGCATGCACAAATTTCAATGCGTCTATATGCTTACCAAGAGATGAGTGCCGAAAATAATGAATTTTTTTAGAGAATCCTGGAAAGTATGAAGAACAAACATCAAAATTAAATTAAAAAGAAGAAAACAGTTAGTTCTCCTTTGGATGGTCCTTGCAAAATTTAAGCTTGATACTGTCATCGATGACTTCCATTTGAGTCTTGTGAAGGTTTAAAGAGGCCAAAGGCTCTTCCAATGGTGAAACTTTGAGGAGAGGGAATAAGATGGGGAAGGAAGGAACTAAGTCGAGTTTCCTTAGAAAGAGAATATGAAGGGGACAAGTAGAAACAAAAGTCTCATCAACTACTTCTTCAACATTATTACTCTATAGTGTAAGCTTTCTCAACAAAGGATTCCTCTACAATGGGGTTCTCATCCAAATCCCAATCATCATCTTCATTGCTTATAGTCATGGCAGAGTGATTTTGATTATTGATAATTCGACCCAATGTTTCGGTTGATCCTTTGCTAGATTCTATAATGTTGTCCATCATAGAATCACACCTCTTCAACAAGGACATATTTTCTTCCATTAAGAAACTCGTTTCTTTGAGGGAATTAAGAATTTTAGAATAGACATGAAGTTCTCAGCTAGAGACATCTTCTAAATTTGAGAAAGTAGTAATTCTATGGTCCCACTCATAAGTATCTCTGGATAGCCACCCAAAGAAACTCCATGCTTCATCAAAGTATTAAAATCGAAATTCACCATGAAATATATACTCCACCATTTCTCTTGTATGAATATTCAAACCCTCATACTTCACCTCACATATCTCCCAAAGCTCAAATCTATGCTTAGTTAGAAGAGTGTTCTCAAATCTCTGATAATAATTCCAAAATGGTTCATCCTCATATTGAGGAAAAAAGAAGCTTGCCATTTTTTTAAAAAAATTCTCTTCAAAAAAGATAAAAAAACAAAAAAAATTATATACAAATTTCTAGACTCATATATACAGCACTTACCACATTAAAATAAGATAAAAAAATAAACCAATAAATTAAAGAAAAGGAAAAATAAATCAATTAAGCAATTTCAAACTTAAGAAAACTTCAATTAATAGCACAATTTTCCCGACAACGGTGCTATTTTGATAAGAGGTTTTTAGTGTGTCGTTAAGGAACCAAAAATCACTTTTCAAATAATATTTATAACACCTAACAAGTAATTACTAAGAATGTAGTAAAGGCAAGTCAAGGGTCGATCCACAGGGAAAATGAGATTAATCAAAGTCTAACTAGCTTAAATTGCTTAATTGAAGGGTATTTGGGGGTTTGAGAATGGTTTTGTGATAACTAGTAACTAACTAAGATCAAATAAACTAGCAAATAAAATATGAGATTAAAATATCAATGAGAAAACACTAGGGTCCAGGCTACTAGTATGAATCAAAGCGGAACAACGTCATTAACGCAATTGTAATTCAAAAGTGACACTTATACAAGGTTTAGTTTTCCTCTAAAATACTCAAGTCCTCTTTTGAATGGTCCTCAAGAATAATCGCTTAATCAATCAACTAAAACCTTTCTCGAATGGTCTTTAGTTAATCGATTAAGAGATCCAATAAGTACATAAAACCCCTAATGAAAGGATTCCCTTAATTTCTACCCAATATCTTGGCCTAGAAATTAAGTTGATTCACGGGGAAAGAAAATGAGTACAACATTCGTTTAAGAATAATTGTAATCAAAATACCAAAGTATAAATATGATCAATATCTATCCTAAGGCCTCAAAACACAAAGATCAATTCATAATCATCATTAAATCATCACAATTACGTTAACAATCAAGTGAAACCCTAATTCATACTTTCACCCAAATCCTAGATAGGAGACTACTCACTAATCATGGAATTTAAGCACAAAAATATGAAATTTATAACTAATCTAGGGGGTAAACATGATTAATGGATGATTAATAGAATAGAAATAAGCAATTATGAAACTATAATATAAGAGATCTATAACTATGGAAGAAGAGAGAATAACAATGAGTATAATAATAAAAACTGAAAACTTCTAATTAAATTAATCAAATGTACCTTGAATATGTAGAAATCAACAAACTTTAATCTATAAATCCGAAATCCAAAACTAAGCAATGTGTTTCTCTCTCTAGGAGGAACCCTAAAAAGCTGTCTAATAATCTTTAGGAATAAAGCATAGTTCAAAAATAAAACAACCCTAATGTTTTTTTAGGCATGAGCCTTACAAAAATTATCTGGGAACTAAGTGGTGCAGGCGCACCGCACAAACGGGTGCGGGCGCACAAACCTATTGTTTTTTTTTCTTGTGCAGCTTCCGTCGAAAGATGCGGGCGCACCTCAGTATGTGGTGCGGGCGCACCAGTGATAGGGGAATGAAATAGAAGGAGAAAGGAAGAAGAAAGAGGGAAGAAAGGGGAGAAAGAAGATCAAGATGAGCTAAAAGGAGTCCACAAAGTGCGTTAGAAATGCACTTATAATTCTCAATTCATATTTTTAATTATCTAGTTTTTAATTGTATAAAATGAACTTTGTATGGATAATATCGTTTGATTGTTTTCCTACATGAAAATGAATCAAAAAATGCTTTACCAATTTTGATCAACACAAATGTTTCCACTTCTTCCCCTAGACCTCTTCTATGATTCATCAATCTTCCCTTTTTCAATCTCCAACCCATAAAAAATACCGAAACCAATTAATAAATAATGGCAGCAATTCAGCAACACCTCCATTTTAGATAATGGCTTCAATTGTCATTAATGGTTACTACTACATAGAGAGTGCCCAAGATCTAATACATATATGCTTGTTAAGTAAGCTCAAGAAGATATACATATTGCCTAAGACCTAATACCTATGTGCTTGTTAAGTAAGCTCAAGAAGATAGACATATTGCCTAAGATCTAATACCTATATAGCATGGCATATTAAGTTTTAATAAACATATTAATAATATTGATAAATTCTAATAAACATATCAAAAGATCTTCCTATGTAGTTCTAATAAACATATTAAGTTTAGGGCAAATTGTTTTGGTATTATTACACATCTGCAGGTCAGCAAAAACATAAAAACAGCAAACAAAATAAAAACAGACTTGGCATCAAGCAAAGAACGCTAGCAACCTTCTTCCCCATCTGAAAGCTGATCTGCCGCACTTCATCTTGGCTAAAACTGATCTGCAAACATTGATCTGAATACACTGACCTTTCCCTCATTATCTGCACACACTGGGCAAAATCAATCCTCAAACCAATGATTAAGCAACGACTAGTAGAAAAAACGCTATATGTCACAACATAACCGCTGCGGTCCTTAAGAGAACCGAATCGGTAAATCCTCGAAATTATGGGTGGAAAACCGCTCCGGTTTTCAGTTAACCGATCCGGTTCCCTTAACCGCAGCGGTTAATCAGTCTCAAAATCCAACCCGCGCGTTTTAATTGAAGCCCAAATTCACGCAGCCCACGAGCGCTATATACTAACCCTAACTCGCTCTCCTCAACACCATTTCAATTTTCAACCCTAACCTGTCATTTCTCCTCAGCGCCATCTCCCCATCCCATCTCTCTCCATCTCGCCATCTCCTCTCGCTCTCCTCGTCGCCATCTCCTCTCTCTCTCCTCGTCGCCATCTCACCCATTCTCACCCATTCTCACCACCAACAAAGGCAACCACCAGATCCGGTGCACCAGATTCGTCGCTCACCAACCACCAGATTCGTCTCATCGCATCCCTCCCGATTTCGTCGCTCACCAACCACCAGCCACTAGATTTCGTCGCTCACTACCACTCTCCGTGTGGGTCTTCGCCAAAAATCAGTGGAGCAAAAGTTAGGGTTTCGCCGTCGCCTCTCTTATCTTCTCGCCGTTTGTTCTCATTTTGTTAGGGTTTGTTCCATTTTGTTATTTTCGTTTTTCAGTTTAATTTTAAATTTTATGTAATTACAGATTTATTTATTTTCGTTATTTAGTTTAAACTTTAATTTCATGTAAATCCATATCCTGTGTTCTCTCTCATTTTATGTAATTTCATGTTTTTTGTTAATTTTTGTTGTCTAAATTTCGGTTTTTTGCATCTGATTTAAATTTGGTCGTTTTTTGTAATTTTTTGTGATTCTAGATTTAAATTTGGTCGTTGTTTTAGTTTTATTTTCGTTTTTAGCTCTGCAATTAATTTTCATTATTTTTCGATATTATTGGATGTAACTTTTATCTGATTTTTCATATTCATGTTATATTGGTTTGATTTTAGCCTCAATTATTGTATCTGATGTAACTTTTAATTTTCTATTCATATTGGTTTGATTTTGATTTTGATGTAACTTTGATCTGATGTAACTTTTTTAGCCTCAAGTGTTTTGGGTTGGATTTTTTTATTTTGTTATATTCTGCCACATAATACAAGCTTATGAAATAAGCACGAGCAAAATGCGGAAAAAATTGACTTGCAGGGACTTGGGAGGCCAACTGGCTGAAAGTGGGAACGTGGTCTGCAGGCTTGCAGACCTGCGGTTTTTTTTTAGTTTTGTAGGGAGACGAATTGGTCCGATTTTTTGTGAAAACCGGATCAGTTACCAAAAAAACTGGACTAGTTACTAAGGGCCCGTTCGTTATCGTATTTTGTTTACAGTTTTATGTTTTTTTGAAAACCAAAAACAAAAATATGGAAACCTGAAAAAGTAGTTTCCAGTTTTCTGTTGTCAGTTTTCAAAAATAGCATGTTTACTATTAATATGACTAATTTTAACCTTATTATACAACTCATATCATATAGCTCTAAAATCATAAAAACCAAAAACTGAAAACTGACAGTGATACCGAACGGGCCCTAAGGTAACTGATTTAGTTTTTCTTGAAAACCAGATCAGTAAATGATTAACTAATTCGGTTTGGGACCGGATCAGTTAATATTTACTAACTGCTGCTAGCCCACCCCATCCGGACCAAAACCGGAGCGGTAAGCCCGATTTTGACCGGATCGGATGGGCTTTTTTCCACTAGTGAACTGGTTTATAGTTCATAGAATAAACTGAATATGCCTGATTAAGGGTCCAACAATAGTTCATTTACGGAATCAGCCAACTCTTCTAAAGCCTCAACCACAATAGCAGATGTTGAATTAGCATGCTTCTTGAGCTGATATACATGGTTTATATAGTAAATATACATAGTTTATATAGTTCATAAATTGTTCCAACCATTATTTTGAGTAGTTTCACACAGAGATATACACAAGAAAGTGACAAACTCACAACTCATTAAGCGGAAGGTTAGCAAGATCTTGAATAATATAAACCAAGGCATTGTTAACCATTCGTGATGCTTCTAGGGAGTAGGGACCTCAAAATTGCTTCCCTGCGCTTTTCATTAGTGGATCTGAAAGTAGTAGGGGTACTTGTGGATCTGGGAGTAGGAATTGGGGTACTTGTGGATCTGGGAGTAGGAATTGGGGTACTTGTGGATCTGAGAGTAGGAGTTGGGGTATTCGTGGCAGGGTGAGAATGACTATTTTAGTTGTTCTCTATGTAAACGCTTTCTTACAAAGCAAAAAAAGAGTAATATGAAGCTCTATGAGATGCGTACTCTATTTTAAGAAATTATTTTAGTTGTTCTCTATGTAAAGGCTCTCGAAAATACTCAATAAAATCCGGGAGAACATCAAGGGTGAAGGAGAATCATACTTCAGTATTTATAGACCTAAGTCTAATCTTTGAGCGTTCCCTAACTCAAGATATTAAAGATATGATAATCCTAAATTATGGAAAGTATATCTTGAACAATATATTTCTCGGAGGAAAGATATTATCCAATATATACACACGCTTTAAGGCAAGTAAATACTGAATAATGATTCTAAAGGCTGACAATAATTTCTTATGGAAAGTATTTGAGAAAATATTTTCTAAACCAACCAGCTCAATCACCCGGTAAAGTGACCGGTACCCAGACCTGTTACCCTACTTAGTAGTGTTCTGAATATGTAACCAACTGGTTCCATATTCAAAACCCTACTCTTTCACACTTAAGAACAACACAAACAATTCCACTAGAAATATCATACGCATATATTAGATGAAGACCTAAGATGAATCAATTAAAGTATCCTAAACTATCTTCATGCACTTTAATCCTTGAAGCTTCCCTTGAATCAACAATGAAGAACTTTGTCTTTTCCTCGAACAAATTCGAGAAGGCTTATGAGCTTCAAGTCTTGGAATAACCTGTTTGCTACACAAGAACACATCATAACATATCAAATATTCTTTTGACTGTTTCATTTATAGTGAGGAACAGTTGGATACTCATCTGTTTCCTAACAGCCTAGACCACCTATAATAACAACTGTTCCCTGTAGTTTTTTTTCATAATTCAAAACCTAGGGAACTCAACAATTTCCCCCTTTTTGATGATGACAAACTCTTTGAAGTTTCCTACAACCAAAAAGTTAGTAAACACATATAACTTCAACTAAAGCTCAAATAACTCATTAAGGGAGCTTACTTGACACAAGACTCACATGGAGAAACATTTAACTATTTTAACTGTTTCCAAAGACTCTTTTTTTTTTTAATTAACTCCTGACTCAATCTAGACTAGACTTAGGCGCTTCAACTTCAAACTCATTTTCCCCTTTTGGCATCATTAAAAAGTACTCAGAGACAGATCTATTGCACATAAGATTATCCAAATATAAACGCAAAGTTAAACGAGAACCCAAATTACATAAGAGAATGTTTTGTAATAAATGGGGAAAACAGTAATGCAAAAGCAGTTTATCAGAATGGGGTGGGGGAAAGAGCTGGAAATACCAATCACTCTTCGTCATCCTCTCCTCCTTCTTCTCCATCAAAGGCATCATCATGGTTAGAGGAGGAATGTGATGATCCAGCACCTTCCTCATCTTCCTCATCATCATCTCTTGATCCTCAGACATAGGATCAGCAGGAAGACGGGGATCAGCTGGGAGACGAGGATTAGCAGAACCAGTAGCACTCTTAGCAGCAGGAAGTTGAGCATTTACTTGTGGAAGAGAGAGAACCAACAACTCAGTCTCGCCAGCTTCTTCTCAAGCTCAGTGACCTTGGGCGTGTAGGATTTGGACATACCCTCAATCAGCTTATATATTTTATCCAAAGTCTTCTCTTGGTTGTCCAACCTATCAATCACAGCAACATCTGTGCTGGTTCCCCTATCTTTCTCTTCTTCTTCTCCGGCTTCTTCTTCTCAGCTGGTACTCCTAACCATTGAACCTCAGCATATATGAGGAAATATTCAACCCAATCTGCCCCAAGATTTTCTTTGTAAACACTTGAATGGGAACTATTTCCTCATCGAGAGGAATCTTTTGCTTCTTGAACAAGAGGGTGTTGATTGAACCATAGGCCAGGGCATGGTGAGAGGAGGAACAACAGTTCATGATATGATCAATGATTATGGCATGAAGATTGATCTTAATCTTTTTTATCATTAAGTGAATCAAGACCATCTCCATTATACGAACTGTTTTCCCTGCCCCGAGCCCTAGGAATTAACACTTTGTTGCAAATGGAGTGGAGGACCAGCATAATGGGTTCACGCAGATTAGCAGATTAGTAACTAGCCTTCTTGGAATAGGGAACATCAAATAAAAACTTATAAATCTCCTCATCTGTTACCCCAACAATAGTAGGCCAACCATCCGCAGCATACTTATCAAACCCATCTCTAGGAACACTAAGCAATAGAAGCCACAGAAGAAACAGAGAGATCTCACTTCAAAAATAGTAGATCCCAAAGACATCAGGTAATTGCTTCAAATTCACATAAAATTCTCTAACAGCATCCACAAAATCATTTTTAATATCCTTAAACAAAGGCATCCAGCCTTGAAATTCCAACAAGTCACGAACCTCAGATAAAGCAGGAATATCAAAATAACCATCTTCTACAGAACATCCAAACAACACACTTCTCTCAACAATAGGAGTGAAACCAGTAGAAACAGGATTTTCAACAGATTTACCTTTTACAGCGCGAGGGGGTTTAGCTTTTACCCCTTTTCTCTTGGTTCCTGATAGGCTGTCGTACACCTGTCAAAAATAATTCCTGCAAAACCTTCTAACAATGTAGTAGGGTAAGTAGGGTCGAATCCACAGAGAGATGGTTGTTTTAATCTAGCTTCTAATGCATGGAGAAACTAAACAAGATCAGGAATAATGAATTAAAGTTCTAAACTAATCAAACTACGAAAATCAAGCTAAAAAGGATCTAGGGCAATGGTTCACCATGTTCATAACTATAATCTATCAAAATATCATCAATGATTCAATTAATCAGATATCTAGAGCACATGTTAATCCTACGGTCGGGCCTTAACGCTCTCAAATTAACATATGCTAGTACGGTCGCTCAACATAATCAGATTTGCTAATTGTAGGTAAGCCTCTAAAGAGTACTATCTCTCGATCTATGACTCGATATTAGCAATATTTAATCAGACAATTGATCAGATTGCAAGATTAACAATAAAAACACTAATCAATTAGAGATATCAATAACTAATCAAACCATTAATAAATATCAATCAAGAATCATAGCATATAAACATGGATTCCCAAACCCTAGAATATAAACTACTCAATCATGAAATAAATAAAGAAATTTAAATCTACAAAGAAAAGCATGATCAAAGAAATCAATGAAAGAAAAGAGATGAAAATTATAAACTCATGAATTAATGAAGAAAAGAGAAACTAGGGTTTAAACTAAAAATTAGAGAGAAAGAGAAGAAGACTAAACCTAAAAACTAAAACTAAGAAAATAAAATAACGTCCAAGGAAGGAGGAGGAGAGAGATATCTCTAATCTAAAAAATATTCAATAACCTAATAAGACTAGGAAAATAAGTTACAAACATAAGGAAGGTCGAAATATCATTAAATGGGCGGAATTAGTGATCCGCGCGTACAAAAACAAATTCCAGCAAAAACAGTCCCAACTTCGGAAGGGCATAACTCCTTGACTAGAAGTCTCCTCGGGGTGTGCAACCTATCATTGGAAAGCTCTTCAAGTCTAGTTTCCAAATATGCTAGAATTACTCGATTATAAGAAGCACATCAAAAGTTATGCTCAGAATAGTAGACATGACTCCTTTTTCACATTTCTTCTAATGATTTTCCACTTCGTTTTCGCTCAAACTCGTACTATGACACATCCATACGATCCTTATGCATTGTAGTTTCTTTAAGTGCTCCTAATCCTCAAATTTAGCTAATCATACTCCAAATACGTCCTCAATGCCTGAAATTCATCAAAAACAAGAAAATATACCGAATAGGAGTAGAATAACATAACTTAAGAATATAATGCAATAATGAATCTAAATATGAATCTAAATGCTCTAAAATGCAACCTAAATGCACCTAAAAACTATATATAAAAATGACTTATCAGTTCCCTTAGTAGAACCAGCAGATTGATCCTCAGAAACTTCTTATGTTTCCTTCTTCATAGGAGATCTGGTCACTCTAATTCCTCTACGCCTAGTAGAGGCAGATGTAGACCCTTCCTTGTGGCCAGTGACCACCAGATCTTCTTCCTCCTTTTGTTCCTTCTCAACAAGAACCTCGGCTGACAACTCATCCAAAACCCTTGCAACAGTACCATTAATAGAATCCTTCTGATGTTCCCCCTCAAGAGCAGCTTCACCCTTCTCAGTGGAAATTAGGTTATGGGAAACAGTAAAGGTGGTTGGTTTTCGATTGGGGAAGCGGTTAAAGGTTTGGCGGATGAAGGAGTGGGAATGGGTTCATGAGTGGGAGGATGGGTAGGAGATGAAGTTACAGATGGAGGTGGTTGTGATGTTGGTGGCTAATTTTGTGGTGCTGGAGGCTGATTTTGTGGAGTAGTGGTGGTTAGAGTTTGAGTGATGGATGGAGGATTATCGGAAATTATTGTGGAGGATGGAGGATTTTCGAGTTGAGTGACAGAGGGTATTTTCTTTGGGGATGGAGGCATTTCGGTGGAGCTCTTTGATTTTTCCGCCCTTCTTTCTTGAACCAACAAAAGATTTCTTCCCCATTGTAGAGAAAACAGAGAGCTTAGGAGAATTCGCTTTTAGAGAGAGAGAGATTGCTCCAGTGTGACTTGAAGTGATTGCATAGAAGATGGGGACAAATATAATATATATGCATGAGAGAATAAGTAGAGGAAGAGAATCAGTTGAGATTTCAAAACCAATTCAAATTTTCGGAAGTAATCATAACTTCTCATAAATACCTCAACTACCGAAAAATAAGGCATGTACAAGATATGTACAATTGACGCGCCTCTTTTAGGAAAGATAACTGCATCAAAATATCTCAACTTGTAGAATTTAAAATGTTCGCTTAATTTTCGGAAAGAATCAACTTCCCAAAAATATATGTGTGCATTATTGCTGTTCTTCTCAACTGTTTCGTACAAGAAACACACTTGCACCAGTTCTGGCAACTTAACATGATTTCACCTTTAATTAAGCAACGATTCTTTCTAATCTTGAAAGATATAGAAAGCATCTACATGATAACCTGAAGAATTAAGCAAAGATATATGTATGCAATTTCACATCAAAGAGTACTCATCTAACCATCGGGGGAAACAGCTGAAGCCAAATAACCTAAACCTAATAACTCCTAAGAACAACTCTTATTAAAACTTAATTAATTAAACCTAATAAGAATCTTAACTTACAAAAAGACTCTACACAAGGGTTTTGTGAAAATATCAGCAATTTGCTCTTCACTTTTACAAAGGAATAATTCAACCAAGCCTTTCTCAACATTATCTCTAAGAAAATGATGTCTGATCTCAATGTGCTTGGTTTTAGAGTGTTGAACATGATTTTTTGAATTACTAATAGCTATCGTGTTGTCACACATGATCGGAACACTTTCATAGACAACACCAAAATCTTTCAGCTAGTTCCTTATCCACAACAGCTGGGAACAACAAGCTGCAACAACGATATATTCCAATTTAATTAGCTGTGGATAATGTCGTTGAATTTTGCTTTTTAGGGCCCCATGAGATCAGACATGAGCCTAAGAAGTTAGTCATACCTGATGTGCTTTTCCTATCAACAAGGAAACCAGCATTATCTGCATCTGTATACCCTACCAGTTCAATAGAAGTGCCTTTGGGGTACCACAAGCACAAGTAATCTATACCCACCAAATACCTAAGTATTCTTCTAACAACCTTTAAATAAGACTCCTTGGATTTCTTTGAAATCTTCCACACAATCCTACAGAGACAAAATATCAGGTCTACTAGCTGTTAGGTACAATAGGGAACCAATCAAACCTGTATACAGTGTATCTTCCACAACCTTTCCCTTTGAATCAGCATCAAGTTTTGTGGAAGTGGGAACATGAGTGTCATAAGCTTTACTGTTCTCCAGACCATACTTCTTAAGAAGCTCTCTAAGGTACTTTTACTCGTAGATCATAATTCCGTCAGCTGTTTGCTTAATCTGTAAGCTTACGAAGAAGCCAAGTTCTCCCATCATGCTCATTTCAAACTCACTCTGCATAAGATTAGCAAACTCATCACATAGCAATTGATTAGTAGCTCCAAAAATGATATCATCAACATAAATTTGAACTACTAGCAAATGTTTCCCCCTGGTTTTGATAAACAAATTTTTGTCAACTGTTCCCCGCTTGTATTCATTTTTCATTAAATTTTTTTACAATCTCTCATACCAAGCTTTTGGTGCTTGTTTGAGACCGTACAAAGCTTTATCAAGTTTGAGTACATAGTGGGGAAACAGTTGATTAGCAAAACCAGGTGGTTGTTCTACATATACCTCCTCCTTCAAATAGCCATTCAAGAATGTTGTCTTCACGTCCATATGAAACAATTTCATATTCATGTGAGCAGCAAATGCAATGAGAATTCTAATAGCCTCTAACCTAGCAACAGGTGCAAGGGTCTCATCATAATCGATGCCTTCTTGTTGATTGTAGGCTTGCACCATAAGTCTTGCTTTGTTTTGAACTATTGTGCCAAGATCATCCAACTTGTTTCTAAACACCCATCTAGTGCCAATGACTGACCTATCTCTTGGTTTTGGCTCAAGGTGCCATACATGGTTCCTTTCAAACTAATTCAACTCATCTTGCATGGCCAGCACCCAGTCTGGATCATTCAATGCCATCTTTTAATCAGCTGGTTCTATGCTAGACAAGAAAGAGAAAAAGGCACAAAAGTTTTCATAAACAGCTCTTCTTGTTTGAACTCCCTTATTAATATCACTAATGATTTGATTAGAGGGATGAGAATATTGATATTTAAAACTCTTTGAAACTGGACCATCTTGTCCTCTTAAATGAGTCTGACTGGAACCATCTTGCATTCCAACATCATCTATGTTAGATCTCTCAGATGTGTTGGGATGTAAGGTGGTTCCCTACTCATTCCTTACTTGTCCCTCATTAGGATTACCACAATCTTGTGTGGTGGTTCCCCCTGAGGTGTTTACCTATCGATCTCCATGGGAACCATCAGTATCTGGTTCCCCCTTAGACAAATCCTCATTATTCTCTTCTCTTTCTAGATCAGGTCCTCCACCATCAGCATTTGGTGCATCAGTAGGTAGACCTGTCTCCTCTTCTGGCTCCTGAGCGGAACCAGCTAGTTGTTGCCCTGTAAATTCAAGCATTCCAATAATATCTTCTGGTTCGACCTGTGCAATCTCAGAAGACATATTAAACTCATAAAAAATCACATGAACACTTTCCTCAACACACAAGGTCCTCTTATTGAACACCTTGTAAGCTTTACTATGATTAGAATAACCAAGAAAGATTGCCTCATCACTCCTAGGGTCGAACTTATCAAGCTGATTCTTCCCATTATTATGCAAAAAGCACTTGCATCCAAAGATACAAAACTGTGCAATATTGGGCTTTCTACCCTTTACGAGTTCTAAGGGGTCTTATTCATTTTAGGTCTAATGAGAGCACGATTCAAGATATAGCATGCAGTGTTCACATCTTCTCCCTAAAAACTCTTAGGGAGACCACTTTCAATAAGCATCGTCCTCGCCATCTCCTCTAGAGTTCTATTCTTTCTTTCCACAACACCATTTTGTTGAGGTGTTCTAGGGGCAGAGAAGTTGTGACTCACTCCATGCTCTCTACAAAAATCAATGAAACTTAAATTATCAAACTCAGAACCATGGTAAGATCTTACCGCAACCAGCTGATGATTTAGCTGGTTTTGTACCTGTTTCACTAAGGCAACAAACTTATTAAATTTTTTATCTTTTGAGTGCAAAAAGATAACCCATGTAAACCCTGAAAAATCATCAACCATAACACAAACAAACCTATGACCATTTTGACTTTGTACACGCATGGGACCACATAAATCAATATGTACATGTTCGAAAGGTCTGCTGGTACTCATGACACTTTTTGGTTTGAAAGAGGATTTTACATGTTTTCCCTTGGCACGAGACCTAATCTTATTCAAAAGTGTCAAGCTAGCATGTCCTAACCTCTTATGCCAAACCCATTGATTTGACTCGAAAACATATTTCAAATAGATGGACTTGTTCTCCGGAATTTCATCCAGTAAGTGATGTAGATATCATCTTTCCTGGTTCCCTCACAGACAAGTTCACCTGTTTATGAGTTAACTATGTGACAAAGGTCAGCTTGAAACTCAACTCGATTACCTTTGTCACATAATTGAGAAATGCTCAAAAGATTATGTTGCAAGCGATCAACATAATACACGTCATCAATAGCTTGTGAAAGTGACTTACCAACTTTACCTATGCCAACAATAGATCCTTTACTATTGTCTCCAAAGGTAACACTTCCACCATCATAGGCTGTGAGTGAGATAAATTGCTTTTTATCCCCGGACATGTGTCTTGAGCAATCACTGTCCAAATACCAAAAGGTACTATCTCTCACTTTAGCCTGCAAGAAACATTCAAACATTAGACTTAGGAACCAAAACTTCTCTGGGGAGCCAGTTTAAATGAAATTTGTCATTGACCAAAGAACTCTTATGAAAATTAAAATCGACTCCCATATCCCACTAAACTCATTGCAATCCTTTAGCACTTGTCAGTGAATTCTCATCGTGATCACTCGTCAACTCATCAATCGGCATCATTTACCGTTTTACTTCGTATTCTTCAGCCCATCAATGGCAGTAACTACCTTCTTTACCATTTCTCCTTCCTCCTCCTCCATTATCTTCATCCTTGCAGTTTTTTAGAGATCTTTTTCGAATTTTTTAAACATTTTTTGGTGACTGAATTTTTTTAAGCAGAGGGGAGTGAGAAAGAATCAGATGAGCATTTTTCTTAATTTGTTGTAAAATTGAGCAAACATTGAATCAGCATCATTCAAAATGGTTGTTGATGAAAAATTAGTATAGGTATTCTTTTTCCTTTTGTTTTATAATTTTGTAATGCTAAAAGTTCTACATCCAAATGAGACTCTACTTTAATGGGACAACAATAAGAAGATATTTATGTTTCTTAAAAGTCCTTCTATAAATTTGGGGTCAAACAAACCTGTTTCTTAAAAACACTTCTCTAGAAACAGTTTCTGCAAAACTACTTCTAGTAATCAGAAGTTGTTTTTCAGAAACTTGGCCAAACAAAGCCTAAGTCAGAACTCAAAATTGAGTAAATCACTTAGCTGTTTCAAAGCAAGATGGTTAAACAAATATAATTAACTAAGAAATAAGTATTGAAATTATAATTAAGTAATAAAATATATCGTGCCACAAATGAAGAACAAATTTAAGACATGATTAAGAAAAAACACAATAAGAACCAAAGAAAAAGAATAAGATGACATATCTTACAGAAGTAGGACATGTCAGAAACTTCCTATAGTGGTTCATCCCCTGCTTTTTGTTGTTTTAATAATAAGATCGCATTTTCCACATGGACTTGGATATTTCTGAGAGTCGGGGTCCATGATAAAGGAAACCTATGAATAAGAACAAAAAATCTACTTTTTTAAAATACCTACAACCAATCCGTCATGAACCTCTTCACAGCCTTCATTTTCATAATTAGTCTAGTCGGAAAATTTTACAGATGATAAAAGACAAATATTAGTATAACACTAGTGGCAAAAACCTTATATGACACAGACAAACTGATCCGGTTCTCCCAAAACCAGATCAGTAAGTTTGATTTTTTTTGGCGCAATTTTTTGGGCCATTTTGCTGATCCGGTTTGGAGGAGAACCGGATCAGTTTTGTAAACTCATCCGGTTCTCCTCCAAATCGGTTCAGCAAAATGGCCCAAAAAACTTTAAAGCCCAACGTTCCGTATAAAAGAGACGCAGCCCAAAGGCCCCAAACACTTCTTCTCCTCTTCTCTCATTAAACACTTCACAAACTCCTCTTCCTAACCCTACGCGTCTCCTCTTCTCAAACCCTACAACTTCCTCCTCTCTCCTCCCTCCTCCCTCCTCCCTAACACAGTACATCCACCCCTCACTTCTCAAACCCTAACTGCACCAGTCACCCCGCACTTCTCTTCTCTCTCCTCACTCAACCCTAACCTCATCTTCATCATCGCCGGTTGTCAAAGACGAAGAGAGCGAAGAAGATTGCGAATAGGGATGGACATGGGTCGGATCTGGGGCGGGTCCAACCAGACCCAGACCCAGACCCGCAATTTATTATTTGGACCCGGACCCGATGGATCTGGCGGGTCTTGGGTCCAAATTAAAATGGGTCTCAATCATATCTTGACTTTCTCTTTATTTTTTTACCTTGCGATATTTTACTCACATTTTCCTTAGTCATTAAAATGATATAGGACCAAAATAGTAGTTTAACTCTTCTACAAAATGTCCCAAATTAAACAACCAGAACATATTCAAATCAAAGATAAGTAACACTCAACCAGATTGAAATCAAAGATAAGTAACAAAAATACAAAATCATAGTTCGACAATTACCACATATTCAAATCAAACACAACTTACACAAGCATACAACTACGCATAATTAAACTTACTGAAAAAAGTATCATTGCTTTGTTTGTGAGAAAGAGCAAGAACAAAGAACAACTTCATCTTTGCAAAGCAGAGTGCTGCTCGCACCAATCGAGAGCACTAAAAAAATCAAATCCTGCAATGTCGTCTTCCATACACTTCTAGAACACACGTATATAGTTAATATGTCATAATTGAGTATCTGTTTTTTATTATTTAGTTTACATATTTTATATTATTTTATATATATTTTATTGGTAAAAAAATACACGGGTCTGTGGGTCGATCTGGGCCGGGTCTAAAATTATCAGACCCGGACCCAGACCAGTTTATAGATACTTAGACCCAGATTCGACCCGGACCCAATGGGTCTCAAAATTTTTGACCCAGACCCTTAAAAACGGCCCGGATCCAACCGGGTCTGGATCGGGTCCTGGACCCATGCCCATCCCTAATTGCGAAAATAGCTAAGAGACAAAAACCGGATTTGTAAGCCCGATTTTGACCGGATCTGATGGGCTTTTTTCCACCAGTGTAAATAGGAGACAACATAAGAAATGATACTCCTTTGGTTATGTTAATATCCCTATGTATGGGCATGATGAAAGGGTATACATGATTTCGCAAATCTCACAAACTACCATAAGCAATCTATCAATTAATTTTATCAAATTTACACTACAATTAGTGACTAAATCGTACATCTTAAATCTACAAGCTTTTGATAACGAAGTACACAACATAACTAGAATCACGAAACATCAATTTAATTCAAATGATAGTATAATATGTATGTGGCACATCAAATCCTTCCAAAAATCAGTAAATACTAAATAATAAATTAATATCAATGAATTTCGGACCATTTGAGTTGTAGGGTTTTAGGGTTTAAAGTAAATTAGCACATACCATATGAAATTTGACAGCAATCATCAGAAAAATCTAAGTAGACATCAGAAAAATCTCAGTAATTTTAGTAAGTTTGCAAGAATTTATTTGTGACTTAAGTGGGAAACAATAATACGAAAAACTTAAGGATAATTTGATTAGGGGGAAATGAAAAAATTTACCATATTGACTTCTTTAGTTGTATATGCGTGTTGAGCTACGAATTGTAGAAGAAAGTTTTAAGAATATGCATATGTGAAACACTAGTAGATTAATTGGAGAATTGGAGAAGAAAGTTTTGCTCTTGAGTGACAATGAGAACTGTGAATTGGAGAGGAAAGTAGAGTGTGAAACACTAGTAGATTAATTGTTAATTGTGGCGATCAGTAAGTGGCCTACTGCTGCGGTTTTAGTCGCGCCGCAATAAAGGGCGCATCAATAGGTAATTACCTATTGCTATGGTTTTTAACCGCAGCAATCGAGCAACCTATTGCTGCGGTTCCTACCCAAAACGGCAGCAATAGGTTCAGGTAAAAAAACAATTTTTTTTTTTGAAATTCTGGCAATTTTAAATCAACTCCAATAACAAGAATATTGTCGCATTATAATTTTTCAAATGAAGATACCAAAATATACCTACAATCGAAATTATATTTATAATACAAAAACGAAGAACAAATGAAGATACGAAGAAACTAAAATGAACAAACTAATAACCAAAATCCAAAAAACTCAGAAACTAAATTAAAATACAAAAACGATGCAAAAAAAAAAAATTCAAATGGAGGAAAAAAAATCCTATGTCTGAAAAAGAAACCCTAAACTAAGATATAAGCCAAAAAGTAAACGAAAAATGCAGATCGAAAATGAAAAAATAAATAATATTCTGATTTCATCTCAGATCTCATAAATAAAACTATAGCAAGGATAAATCGCAAAAAATAGAAAAAAATTCCAGATCAGAAAAAAATCGATCCAAACTTGAACAACGAAACTGTTCGGCGACGTGAGAGAGCGAAGAACATCGGCAGCCGTCTTCAACACTCGAGCTTAGGCAGAACATCGGTGGTGACTGGGAGTTTTGTCGCAACGCTTAGCCAGAACCTCGGCGGAGGGAGAATGAGGCGACGACGAAGGGGATTTTCTCGCGACAGTGAAGAGGACGAGAGGTACGAGGCTGAGTAAGAAGAAAGGTTCGAGGTCTATTGCTCTTCCGAATCTTGACTTCTTGAGTGAAAGAGGATGAACGAACGAAGTTCAGCAAAATTGAATGAACGAAGATGATGAGAGATGAAGATGATGTGCGAAGATGATGAGAGATGAAGATGAAGATGATGTGTGAAGAAGATATCAGAGAGTGAGAGGCGTGAGAGATGAGAGTGAGAGGGATGTAAATGAATAAGGAGAAACGGCGCCTAGTAATGACTTGTAACCCTAACCGCTCTAATAATGACTCAGGACCTATTGTTGCGGTTTTTAGAAACAACCGCAACAATAGATTAATAAAAAATTATATTTTAATCTATTGCTGCGGTTTTAGAAAAAAACGCAGCAATAGGTTATTTCAAACATTTATTTTTTTATCAGGCGGTATATTGCTGCGTATAGCTAAAACCGCAGCAATTCAACCGCAGCAATTTACAATTATTCTACTAGGGAAATTGTTTAATTGTTGATATTATCAAAGAAAACGGCCATATCCAGCCCCAAAAACATTTAAAGTTTTAATACTCGTTAGTTTCTTCAGTTTGTTTAAAGATTAAACATTTAAAGTTTCTTCAGTTCTATTAAAAAAAAAAGTTTCTTCAGTTGTTTGTAAAGGAAAACAAAAACGTTTTCATTGCTCGACAAAAACACTTATTTATATCAATGCTCTTCATCTTCACCTACCATTTTCATTGCTCCAAAATTTCTTTTTCTGACCCATTATTTCTCTCTCTGTATGACAATTGTTGAGAATTAATGGAAAATTTCAAATTTTCTGCATATTTCAGCATCGGTGTAAGTGTTTACTATAATTTTTTTTTATCAATTTTTTCATATTGCATGATTAATTTGCTATTATTGATTCAAATTCAAGGGGAAGGCATTAGGTTGTAATAATCCAAATTATATCTTATATCATTACAACCTAATGCTATGTCATTATGTAATGTTTTATATCATTACAACCTAATGCTATGTTATTAAGTAGCTTTATTCGTGTCATTTTAAGTGAGTATTATGTCATTAAAATTTAAAACACTGCTATGTAGATCGAATTTTTTTCTAGTCATTATTGTTGAGTTTTTATGTCATTATAACTCAGTTTAATGTCATTATTAAGCAAAGAATGTGTGTAATCTCATAGTCACGCAATGCATATGATCTAATACCTATACTGAAGGGCATATTTAGTTCTAACAAACATATTAATTATATTGATAAGTTCTAATAAACATATCAAAAGATCTTCCTATGTAGTTCTAATAAACATATTAAGTTTAGGGCAGATTGTTTTGGTATTATTACACAACTGCAGGTCAGCAAAAACACAAAAACAGCAAACAAAACAACAACCTAGGCGATCATACTTGGCATTAAGCAAATAACGCTAGCAACCTTCTTCCCCATCTGAAAGCTGATCTGCTGTACTTCATCTTGGCTAGAAATGATTTGCAAACATTGATTTGAACACCCTGACCTTTCCTTCCTGATCTGCACACACTGGGTAAAATCAATCCTCAAACCAATGATTAAGCAACTGGTTTATAGTTCATGGAATAAACTGAATATAACTGATTAACGGAATCAGCCAACTCTTCTAAAGCTTCAACAACAATAGCAGATGTTGAATTAGCATGCTTCTTGATCTTATATACATAATTTATATAATAAATATACATAGTTTACATATTTTTTAAATTGTTCCAACCATTATTTTAAGTAATTTCACAAAGATATATACACAAGAAAGTGACAAACTCATCACTCATTCAGCGGAAGGTTAAGATCTTGAATAATGTCAACCCATGCATTGTTTACCATTCGTGATGCTCTAGGGACCTCAAAATTTCTTCCCTAAGCTTTTCATCAGTGGATCAGGGAGTAGTAGGGGTACTTGTGGATCTGGGAGTACGAGTAGGGGCATTTGTGGATATGAGAGTAGGAGTAGGCGTACTTGTGGAAGGCCGCGGGGTGTTGTAGGGGTATTCGTGGCGGGGTGTGGCTGACTTGATGTGGAACGCAGAACCACTTGTGAAAAAAATCCACAGGAAGCATTGGTACCCTACCAAAACACTTGAATAGACACACTTGATTGACATTTTATAGTGTGAAACATACTTGAATATATATTATACACACCTTCAATTGGCCACACCAATATTTCACTTTTTTCCTAAAGGTATTGTTGCGGTATCCTTTACGACACTCACACAACCTGAGTTCATCTAGAAAAGAAAAGAAACCACAATCTCCATGCTCCCGTTATAAAATAAGTGCATACAATAAAAGTTGAGGAGTCAGTTCGGATAAGAGAATTCAAGTAATACGATAAGTCCAGGGTAATAAGCACATATAAAATATAAGAATTATGTAATATCATGTAAGATAAGTAATCATAAATAGTAGCGAAGAGAACACAACCTAAGATAAGCAAGTGGGATATATATGCTAATCCCAAATGTATCAATAACTACCAAAATGACAATAGCAAATATACTAAGTATGCGTTTAGTACTATTTCTCAAGGTGAAAAGCTAAAGTTGGGCCAAACATGGGTATTTTGAAAAGTGACTTCGGTTTTTCTAGAAGCCCAAATATGTTCTGAAGGCCACCAGAAGCAGGAGCTACAATTCCAAGCTTTTGAGTTCTGTTTCTCAGGGAGCCAGTTTAAATGAATGTTTTTGTTGACCAAAGAACCCTTATGAAAAACAAAATGGATTTCCTTATCCCACTAAACTCATTTCAATCCTTTAGCACTTGTCAGTGAAGTCTCGTCGTCGTCAGTCGTCAACTCATAAATCGGCATCATTAACAATTTTACTTCGTCTTCTTCTGCCCATCAATGTAATTTTTTAGAGATCTTTTCCATTTCTCCTTCCTCCTCCTCCATCATCTTCATCCTTGCATTTTTTTAGAGATCTTTTTTGAATTTTTTAAACTTTCTTTGGGGACTGAATTGTGAAACAGAGGGAAGTGAGAAAGAATTAGATGAGCAATTTTCTTAATTGGTGGTAACATTGAACAATCATTGAATCAGCATCATTCAAAATGGTTGTTGATGAAAAATTAGTTTAGGTTATTTTCCTTTTTTTTATAATTGTATGATTCTCAAAGTTCTAGATCTAAATGAAACTTTGTTTCAATGGGCCAACAATAAAAAGATATTTATGTTTCTTAATTGCCCTTCTATAAATTTGTGGCCAAACAAACCTGTTTCTTAAAAACAATTCTCTAGAAACATTAATCCAAAAGTATCCATAACGAGATAACACAATCTCAAAATCCCATAGATAAAGCAAGATAACAAATAAGAAAAATCCTCCTAATTAAGCTCATCAACCTCTCTCTCATATCCCATGGTATAAAACTATACCGCAACATATTAACCTGCAAAATATATCAACAATTAAGTAATGAAATATATAATGACACAAATGAACAAATTTAAGAAATGATCAAGAAAAAACACAAAAAGAAACAAAGAAAAAGAATCCGATGTGTGGTATCCGATTTTTGACTGTCTTAATTAACGATCTGAATCCCACAAAAGTCTCTCATTGGACTATGAGTTTTAGAAAACTTTGAACTCGCCACCCTATTAATATCTGAATAGGGACAAATTTATTTAATAAATCATTTTAAAATCAATTTCAAGAAATGTCATTTAAAACGATGATGACTTCATATGGATAAGGCTTTTTTGAAAATTGGTCTTTCATACCATGAGATAGGGTTTGGGGTTTAGGTTAAGAGGTGCGAACGTCTGGAACTCGTCTCCTCTTCCGTTCTAAAGAACGGGCTCTTACTAAATGCGTTATTTTCCATTTTAAAGTAATCATGGCTATTAATTAAAAAGAAAGAAAATCACATAATTTGCACATATACACATCAATCATTTTTAAGAGGGCCAATATATCATTTATACATGGTAGGTTTGAGCACTGAAGTTGCACTACGTACCAATCATTGCGGGATTGGAATCCACTCATGGATCAAAACCATTATAGTTCGATCTTATGTCTCACCATAAATGGCCAATTCCATTGGGGAAGAAAAGGAAATATATTATGAATAACTCACCTTTAGAATTAAATAAATCTACTGAAAAATGAGGTAATCACTCCAATTAGTGATTGAAATGAGATTAAGATAATCACCTTAATTAGTGATTAAATATGAAGGATTAAGATCACCACCTTAATTAGTGATTAATGAGGAAGAAAATAAGTAATCACCCTAATTAGTGATTAAATGAGAAAAATAGTCGCCCTAATTAACGATTATTAAGGTTTAAGATAATCACTCTAATTAGTGATTAAATGAGAAAAATAATCGCCCTAATTAACGATTATTAAGGTTTAAGATAATCACTCTAATTAGTGATTAAATGAAGAATTTGAGTTAATCGCCCTAATTAGCGATTAATCAAGGATTGAAATAACCACCCTAATTAATGATCACGTTTATAATTTTCAAGAGGTCCGAGGAAAGAGGTTTGCTTCCTAATTGAAGCCTTTTTGGATGGATGAGGAATAATCTTAAGTGGAGATCATTAAGTCATTTTGAGAAAAATGGTCACTTTGAGATCAAATTTGGAGATTGTGTTTGACTAATTGGAGTTTGGCCATTTAAAGTGAGACATGTGAAACGGCCTAAAATCAATTAGGAGATCATAATTACCTTTCTAATTATGTCAAATTATATAATTGATTCATTTGAAGATTATGGAGAACAATTTTGAAAACGTAAGATGGATCATCATACAATTTAACTTAGTTAGATTTGCAATTTCTCCTGTTAATTGAGATTGGGTCATTTAATTCATATACTATGATATATTGGGCCCAACATTCAATATTTGTAACATTGGTTGCTCTTTTAATTAAAAATAATTGTGGAATTATTTATGAAAATTATGCATAAACATCTCCATATTTTTCATTAATGAGTGATGTAATAACTATTTACAAAAACTATTATTACAAAAATATGGACAAATTCTATGAATTATACAAGTCTTCAATCTTGATCTTCATCCTCTTGAATGGGCTTTGAAATTCATGTTTATTTGTAAACTTGTGAAAATTAGAGATTAATTAACCTATTTGATTTTGATTTTTTATGACAATTTTTATTGATTTTTAATTTGCATAATAAAAATGAATCATGTTAAGAGAAACTTAAAATTTCATGATTTTTGATTAAAATTTTCGTATAAAAAGAAAACATTATTTATGAAACTTGAGTTAATCACTTTATTTCATTTTCCAGATTGCACTTTTGTTCTTATACTGACTTATAAAATTCATAACTTTCTGCACAAAATGTTAAATTGAGCATGTGATACACCTATGGATAGATCAGTGAGGTTTTTATGTTGTGTCAAAATTTAACAAGCGTTTAGTAAGAACTAGAATTATGGTGAATTTTATGCTAAAACTGGTCAAAACAGGACATTTATCCAATGTGTTCTTTGAAATCCAACTTAATGAACTTAGTTTGAAGTGAATTTTGGTATGAACATTCTAGACACTTTCAAGAACTAGAATGAAAATTTTCACTTGAATTGGACATTTTTATGCACAACTCTACTTGAATGTTTTTTATGAAAACATATTTTTGGTTATAAATAACAACTTGATTAACAAAAATCACCCAAGCACATATTTCCTGAGAGTCTCCCCATTAGAGTTGACTATTCTAGGTGGGGTGATTTAAGGCTGGGAACCTATTAGGACTTCCACATACCCAAATCACTCCAAAAATTAAAAAATGATAAGAGAAAACAAAGAGAAATTTAGTAGGTGATTAAGAAGATGATTAAGAAAAATAACAAGAACTTGAACTTTACCTTGCTAGCTCAATGATGCACTTCCTTTTGCAAAGTTTTCTACTTTTTTTTTTGTGATTTCTTAATTTCTAAGTGAGTTTCTAAATCCACTTAATTACTAACTTAAACCCCTTTTTTGTGTTTTTCTTTTGATGAACTTCTTTACTTACTAATTACAACTTTGCTTTCTTTTTTTGAATGGTATTTTTCATAGAGGGAGGAATTAAGGAGAAGGAGAGTAGTATTGAGATTTCTAGTTGTGAGAAGTAGTGGAGTTAAGTTGTTGTTGTGTGAAGTTATTGTGTGTTGAAGTAAGAAAATGGGGGGTATTTATAGGGAAATGAGGTGATGGATTAGGGTTTGAAGAAGGTAGAAAATTAAAATTTTCACCCAAAATTTTGATTTTTATCATCCCAAATTATCTTAATGACATCACACCAATGATATCACCTTAATGACATCACTAAATCCTCTCAAATCTTCCTACATCATCAAATTTATGGGAAATGCCAATATTCTTATTCTCTTAAGATTTGATTTTGATCTTTACACTAATGAGGTAAAATCCAAATTTCAGCACATCCTAATACGTAGAAATGCATCGATTAACGTGAAAGAAGTGCTGACTGGACCACTGCGCACAGTGCGAAAGCCTGCGACAGACACAGCACCGTGCGCTAGGCGCACCGGCTGCGTCGCGCGCGCAGAAGCCGTTGCGCTGGGCGCACAGTTCGAATCTTCAGAAAAAAAATCAGATTTTTGGCTCTTACACTTTGGATTTGATTCTTATATATTCTTATTCTTTTTCATGATTCTTATTCCTTAACTAATGGATAAAAAGATGTGATTGGTGGTTAAAGAATATATTCTTATTCTTTATCCAATGAACAATGACTTGACCATCAAGAAAACTGATTACTACCGGTTTTGGGAGACGATTAAAATTCCGGCGCCTAATTGCGACTCATTTTTCTGTTTTTCGAAAAAACTAACTTGAAACTATTGATGAAAACTCGTCAGATTAGTAAAGACGAGCATGATTTTACAACAAATCATTTTATTAAAACGGTGGTTGTAGTTATTGATTACAACTTTCGGAAAATTATATTTCTAAGCCGACATTGCATGACTAACACGCAAAAATAGAAAACCATACGACGGAATGAAACTCGCGCACCGGGACGAAACGTGCTCCACAATACTTGACGGTTTTCGTTATTTTTATTTTTTTCAAATTCTTTATTTTAATATTTTAACCGAAAAGGGGTTCAAAATTTAGTGTCTACAGAATGCCCCACATTGGTCGAATTTTGGATGAAATGATGACCAATGTTTGAAAAGACACAAAATTTTGACAGAAAATTTCTTTTGTGATAACATATTCCCCGTAGAGAATAATTATCACCAGTGCTCTTTTGAAAACATGATTTGCGACTTCTGATGACGCTTTAAGTAGAAAATCCCATTTAATTTTCTAAAACTGAAAATGCGACTTTATCGTCGTCTTAGATAGAAAATCCCAATTAATTTTCTAAAATTGAAAATGCGACTTTATCGTCGTCTTAGATAGAAAATCCCAATTAATTTTCTAAAATTGAAAACGCGACTTTATCGTCGTCTTAGATAGAAAATCCCAATTAATTTTCTGAAATTAAAAACGCGACTTAATCGTCGTCTTAGTTAGAAAATCCCAATTAATTTTCTGAAATTAACAACGCGACTTTATTGTCGTCTTAGATAGAAAATCTCAATTAATTTTCTAAAATTTGAAAATGCGACTTTATCGTTGTCTTTTTTAAGTTTAGTCTTATGAATTTGTCTTTTGTTAATGAGAGAGACTCCGATAATTAAGAGTCTGACTCTAGTTTTTATCACAGTTTTTATTGTATCGATGACAAACAAGTTGTCAAGTCACCATCATTCACTTTTTATGACTCCATGTGTTATCGTGTCACCTTAAATTAGGACATTGTCAGGTCATGTCACCTTAAAGTGATGCATTGTCAGGTCATGTCACCTTAAAGTTTATAGATACTTAGACCCAGATTCGACCCGGACCCAATGGGTCTCAAAATTTTTGACCCAGACCCTTAAAAACGGCCCGGATCCAACCGGGTCTGGATCGGGTCCTGGACCCATGCCCATCCCTAATTGCGAAAATAGCTAAGAGACAAAAAACGGATTTGTAAGCCCGATTTTGACCGGATCTGGTGGGCTTTTTTCCACCAGTGTAAATAGGAGACAACATAAGAAATGATACTCCTTTGGTTATGTTAATATCCCTATGTATGGGCATGATGAAAGGGTATACATGATTTCGCAAATCTCACAAACTACCATAAGCAATCTATCAATTAATTTTATCAAATTTACACTACAATTAGTGACTAAATCGTACATCTTAAATCTACAAGCTTTTGATAACGAAGTACACAACATAACTAGAATCACGAAACATCAATTTAATTCAAATGATAGTATAATATGTATGTGGCACATCAAATCCTTCCAAAAATCAGTAAATACTAAATAATAAATTAATATCAATGAATTTCGGACCATTTGAGTTGTAGGGTTTTAGGGTTTAAAGTAAATTAGCACATGCCATATGAAATTTGACAGCAATCATCAGAAAAATCTAAGCAGACATCAGAAAAATCTCAGTAATTTTAGTAAGTTTGCAAGAATTTATTTGTGACTTAAGTGGGAAACAATAATACGAAAAACTTAAGGACAATTTGATTAGGGGGAAATGAAAAAATTTACCATATTGACTTCTTTAGTTGTATATGCGTGTTGAGCTACGAATTGCAGAAGAAAGTTTTAAGAATATGCATATGTGAAACACTAGTAGATTAATTGGAGAATTGGAGAAGAAAGTTTTGCTCTTGAGTGACAATGAGAACTGTGAATTGGAGAGGAAAGTAGAGTGTGAAACACTAGTAGATTAATTGTTAATTGCGGCGATCATTAAGTGGCCTACTGCTGCGGTTTTAGTCGCGTCGCAATTAAGGGCGCATCAATAGGTAATTACCTATTGCTATGGTTTTTAACCGCAGCAATCGAGCAACCTATTACTGCGGTTCCTACCCAAAACGGCAGCAATAGGTTCAAGTAAAAAAACAAATTTTTTTTTTGAAATTCTGGCAATTTTAAATCAACTCCAATAACAAGAATATTGTCGCATTATAATTTTTCAAATGAAGATACCAAAATATATCTACAATCGAAATTATATCTATAATACAAAAACGAAGAACAAATGAAGATACGAAGAAACTAAAATGAACAAACTAATAACCAAAATCCAAAAAACTCAGAAACTAAATTAAAATACAAAAACGATGCAAAAAAAAAAAAAAAATTCAAATGTTGGAAAAAAAATCCTATGTCTAAAAAAGAAACCCTAAACTAAGATATAAGCCAAAAAGTAAACGAAAAATGCAGATCGAAAATGAAAAAATAAATAATATTCTGATTTCATCTCAGATCTCATAAATAAAACTATAGCTAGGATAAATTGCAAAAAATAGAAAAAAATTCCAGATCAGAAAAAAATCGATCCAAACTTGAACAACGAAACTGTTCGGCGACGTGAGAGAGCGAAGAACATCGGCAGCCGTCTTCAACACTCGAGCTTAGGCAGAACATCGGTGGTGACTGGGAGTTTTGTCGCAACGCTTAGCCAGAACCTCGGCGGAGGGAGAATGAGGCGACGACGAAGGGGATTTTCTCGCGACAGTGAAGAGGACGAGAGGTACGAGGCTGAGTAAGAAGAAAGGTTCGAGGTCTATTGCTCTTCCGAATCTTGACTTCTTGAGTGAAAGAGGATGAACGAACGAAGTTCAGCAAAATTGAATGAACGAAGATGATGAGAGATGAAGATGATGTGCGAAGATGATGAGAGATGAAGATGAAGATGATGTGTGAAGAGATATCAGAGAGTGAGAGGCGTGAGAGATGAGAGTGAGAGGGAAGTAAATGAATAAGGAGAAACGGCGCCTAGTAATGACTTGTAACCCTAACCGCTCTAATAATGACTCAGGACCTATTGTTGCGGTTTTTAGAAACAACCGCAACAATAGATTAATAAAAAATTATATTTTAATCTATTGCTGCGGTTTTTAGAAAAAAACGCAGCAATAGGTTATTTCAAACATTTATTTTTTTATCAGGCGGTATATTGCTGCGTATAGCTAAAACCGCAGCAATTCAACCGCAGCAATTTACAATTATTCTACTAGGGAAATTGTTTAATTGTTGATATTATCAAAGAAAACGGCCATATCCAGCCCCAAAAACATTTAAAGTTTTAATACTCGTTAGTTTCTTCAGTTTGTTTAAAGATTAAACATTTAAAGTTTCTTCAGTTCTATTAAAAAAAAAGTTTCTTCAGTTGTTTGTAAAGGAAAACAAAAACGTTTTCATTGCTCGACAAAAACACTTATTTATATCAATGCTCTTCATCTTCACCTACCATTTTCATTGCTCCAAAATTTCTTTTTCTGACCCATTATTTCTCTCTCTGTATGACAATTGTTGAGAATTAATGGAAAATTTCAAATTTTCTGCATATTTCAGCATCGGTGTAAGTGTTTACTATAATTTTTTTTTATCAATTTTTTCATATTGCATGATTAATTTGCTATTATTGATTCAAATTCAAGGGGAAGGCATTAGGTTGTAATAATCCAAATTATATCTTATATCATTACAACCTAATGCTATGTCATTATGTAATGTTTTATATCATTACAACCTAATGCTATGTCATTAAGTAGCTTTATTCGTGTCATTTTAAGTGAGTATTATGTCATTAAAATTTAAAACACTGCTATGTATATCGAATTTTTTTCTAGTCATTATTGTTGAGTTTTTATGTCATTATAACTCAGTTTAATGTCATTATTAAGCAAAGAATGTGTGTAATCTCATAGTCACGCAATGCATATGATCTAATACCTATACTGAAGGGCATATTTAGTTCTAACAAACATATTAATTATATTGATAAGTTCTAATAAACATATCAAAAGATCTTCCTATGTAGTTCTAATAAACATATTAAGTTTAGGGCAGATTGTTTTGGTATTATTACACAACTGCAGGTCAGCAAAAACACAAAAACAGCAAACAAAACAACAACCTAGGCGATCATACTTGGCATCAATTAAATAACGCTAGCAACCTTCTTCCCCATCTGAAAGCTGATCTGCTGTACTTCATCTTGGCTAGAAATGATTTGCAAACATTGATTTGAACACCCTGACCTTTCCTTCCTGATCTGCACACACTGGGTAAAATCAATCCTCAAACCAATGATTAAGCAACTGGTTTATAGTTCATGGAATAAACTGAATATAACTGATTAACGGAATCAGCCAACTCTTCTAAAGCTTCAACAACAATAGCAGATGTTGAATTAGCATGCTTCTTGATCTTATATACATAATTTATATAATAAATATACATAGTTTACATATTTTTTAAATTGTTCCAACCATTATTTTAAGTAATTTCACAAAGATATATACACAAGAAAGTGACAAACTCATCACTCATTCAGCGGAAGGTTAAGATCTTGAATAATGTCAACCCATGCATTGTTTACCATTCGTGATGCTCTAGGGACCTCAAAATTTCTTCCCTAAGCTTTTCATCAGTGGATCAGGGAGTAGTAGGGGTACTTGTGGATCTGGGGGTACGAGTAGGGGCATTTGTGGATATGAGAGTAGGAGTAGGCGTACTTGTGGAAGGCTGGCAGGGTGTTGTAGGGGTATTCGTGGCAGGGTGTGGCTGACTTGATGTGGAACGCAGCACCACTTGTGAAAAAAATCCACAGGAAGCATTGGTACCCTACCAAAACACTTGAATAGACACACTTGATTGACATTTTATAGTGTGAAACATACTTGAATATATATTATACACACCTTCAATTGGCCACACCAATATTTCACTTTTTTCCTAAAGGTATTGTTGCGGTATCCTTTACGACACTCACACAACCTGAGTTCATCTAGAAAAGAAAAGAAACCACAATCTCCATGCTCCCGTTATAAAATAAGTGCATACAATAAAAGTTGAGGAGTCAGTTCGGATAAGAGAATTCAAGTAATACGATAAGTCCAGGGTAATAAGCACATATAAAATATAAGAATTATGTAATATCATGTAAGATAAGTAATCATAAATAGTAGCGAAGAGAACACAACCTAAGATAGGCAAGTGGGATATATATGCTAATCCCAAATGTATCAATAACTACCAAAATGACAATAGCAAATATACTAAGTATGCGTTTAGTACTATTTCTCAAGGTGAAAAGCTAAAGTTGGGCCAAACATGGGTATTTTGAAAAGTGACTTTGGTTTTTCTAGAAGCCCAAATATGTTCTTAAGGCCACCAGAAGCAGGAGCTACAATTCCAAGCTTTTGAGTTCTGTTTCTCAGGGAGCCAGTTGAAATGAATGTTTTTGTTGACCAAAGAACCCTTATGAAAAACAAAATGGATTTCCTTATCCCACTAAACTCATTTCAATCCTTTAGCACTTGTCAGTGAAGTCTCGTCGTCGTCAGTCGTCAACTCATAAATCGGCATCATTAACAATTTTATTTCGTCTTCTTCTGCCCATCAATGTAATTTTTTAGAGATCTTTTCCATTTCTCCTTCCTCCTCCTCCATCATCTTCATCCTTGCATTTTTTTAGAGATCTTTTTTGAATTTTTTAAACTTTCTTTGGGGACTGAATTGTGAAACAGAGGGAAGTGAGAAAGAATTAGATGAGCAATTTTCTTAATTGGTGGTAACATTGAACAATCATTGAATCAGCATCATTCAAAATGGTTGTTGATGAAAAATTAGTTTAGGTTATTTTCCTTTTTTTTATAATTGTATGATTCTCAAAGTTCTAGATCTAAATGAAACTTTGTTTCAATGGGCCAACAATAAAAAGATATTTATGTTTCTTAATTGCCCTTCTATAAATTTGTGGCCAAACAAACCTGTTTCTTAAAAACAATTCTCTAGAAACATTAATCCAAAAGTATCCATAACGAGATAACACAATCTCAAAATCCCATAGATAAAGCAAGATAACAAATAAGAAAAATCCTCCTAATTAAGCTCATCAACCTCTCTCTCATATCCCATGGCATAAAACCATACCGCAACATATTAACCTGCAAAATATATCAACAATTAAGTAATGAAATATATAATGACACAAATGAACAAATTTAAGAAATGATCAAGAAAAAACACAAAAAGAAACAAAGAAAAAGAATCCGATGTGTGGTATCCGATTTTTGACTGTCTTAATTAACGATCTGAATCCCACAAAAGTCTCTCATTGGACTATGAGTTTTAGAAAACTTTGAACTCGCCACCCTATTAATATCTGAATAGGGACAAATTTATTTAATAAATCATTTTAAAATCAATTTCAAGAAATGTCATTTAAAACGATGATGACTTCATATGGATAAGGCTTTTTTGAAAATTGGTCTTTCATACCATGAGATAGGGTTCGGGGTTTAGGTTAAGAGGTGCGAACGTCTGGAACTCGTCTCCTCTTCCGTTCTTTGGGCTCTTACTAAATGCGTTATTTTCCATTTTAAAGTAATCATGGCTATTAATTAAAAAGAAAGAAAATCACATAATTTGCACATATACACATCAATCATTTTTAAGAGGGCCAATATATCATTTATACATGGTAGGTTTGAGCACTGAAGTTGCACTACGTACCAATCATTGCAGGATTGGAATCCACTCATGGATCAAAACCATTATAGTTCGATCTTATGTCTCACCATAAATGGCCAATTCCATTGGGGAAGAAAAGGAAATATATTATGAATAACTCACCTTTAGAATTAAATTAATCTACTGAAAAATGAGGTAATCACTCCAATTAGTGATTGAAATGAGATTAAGATAATCACCTTAATTAGTGATTAAATATGAAGGATTAAGATCACCACCTTAATTAGTGATTAATGAGGAAGAAAATAAGTAATCACCCTAATTAGTGATTAAATGAGAAAAATAGTCGCCCTAATTAACGATTATTAAGGTTTAAGATAATCACTCTAATTAGTGATTAAATGAGAAAAATAATCGCCCTAATTAACGATTATTAAGGTTTAAGATAATCACTCTAATTAGTGATTAAATGAAGAATTTGAGTTAATCGCCCTAATTAGCGATTAATCAAGGATTGAAATAACCACCCTAATTAATGATCACGTTTATAATTTTCAAGAGGTCCGAGGAAAGAGGTTTGCTTCCTAATTGAAGCCTTTTTGGATGGATGAGGAATAATCTTAAGTGGAGATCATTAAGTCATTTTGAGAAAAATGGTCACTTTGAGATCAAATTTGGAGATTGTGTTTGACTAATTGGAGTTTGGCCATTTAAAGTGAGACATGTGAAACGGCCTAAAATCAATTAGGAGATCATAATTACCTTTCTAATTATGTCAAATTATATAATTGATTCATTTGAAGATTATGGAGAACAATTTTGAAAACGTAAGATGGATCATCATACAATTTAACTTAGTCAGATTTGCAATTTCTCCTGTTAATTGAGATTGGGTCATTTAATTCATATACTATGATATATTGGGCCCAACTTTCAATATTTGTAACATTGGTTGCTCTTTTAATTAAAAATAATTGTGGAATTATTTATGAAAATTATGCATAAACATCTCCATATTTTTCATTAATGAGTGATGTAATAACTATTTACAAAAACTATTATTACAAAAATATGGACAAATTCTATGAATTATACAAGTCTTCAATCTTGATCTTCATCCTCTTGAATGGGCTTTGAAATTCATGTTTATTTGTAAACTTGTGAAAATTAGAGATTAATTAACCTATTTGATTTTGATTTTTTATGACAATTTTTATTGATTTTAATTTGCATAATAAAAATGAATCACGTTAAGAGAAACTTAAAATTTCATGATTTTTGATTAAAATTTTCGTATAAAAAGAAAACATTATTTATGAAACTTGAGTTAATCACTTTATTTCATTTTCCAGCTGATTGCACTTTTGTTCTTATACTGACTTATAAAATTCATAACTTTCTGTACAAAATGTTAAATTGAGCATGTGATACACCTATGGATAGATCAGTGAGGTTTTTATGTTGTGTCAAAATCTAACAAGCGTTTAGTAACAACTAGAATTATGGTGAATTTTATGCTAAAACTGGTCAAAACAGGACATTTATCCAATGTGTTCTTTGAAATCCAACTTAATGAACTTAGTTTGAAGTGAATTTTGGTATGAACATTCTAGACACTTTCAAGAACTAGAATGAAAATTTTCACTTAAATTGGACATTTTTATGCACAACTCTACTTGAATGTTTTTTATGAAAACATATTTTTGGTTATAAATAACAACTTGATTAACAAAAATCACCCAAGCACATATTTCCTGAGAGTCTCCCCATTAGAGTTGACTATTCTAGGTGGGGTGATTTAAGGTTGGGAACCTATTAGGACTTCCACATACCCAAATCACTCCAAAAATTAAAAAATGATAAGAGAAAACAAAGAGAAAGTTAGTAGGTGATTAAGAAGATGATTAAGAAAAATAACAAGAACTTGAACTTTACCTTGCTAGCTCAATGATGCACTTCCTTTTGCAAAGTTTTCTACTTTTTTTTTTGTGATTTTCTTAATTTCTAAGTGAGTTTCTAAATCCACTTAATTACTAACTTAAACCCCTTTTTTGTGTTTTTCTTTTGATGAACTTCTTTACTTACTAATTACAACTTTGCTTTCTTTTTTTGAATGATATTTTTCATAGAGGCAGGAATTAAGGAGAAGAAGAGTAGTATTGAGATTTCTAGTTGTGAGAAGTAGTGGAGTTAAGTTGTTGTTGTGTGAAGTTATTGTGTGTTGAAGTAAGAAAATGGGGGGTATTTATAGGGAAATGAGGTGATGGATTAGGGTTTGAAGAAGGTAGAAAATTAAAATTTTCACCCAAAATTTTGATTTTTATCATCCCAAATTATCTTAATGACATCACACCAATGATATCACCTTAATGACATCACTAAATCCTCTCAAATCTTCCTACATCATCAAATTTATGGGAAATGCCAATATTCTTATTCTCTTAAGATTTAATTTTGATCTTTACACTAATGAGGTAAAATCCAAATTTCAGCACATCCTAATACGTAGAAATGCATCGATTAACGTGAAAGAAGTGCTGACTGGACCACTGCGCACAGTGCGAAAGCCTGCGACAGACACAGCACCGTGCGCTAGGCGCACTGGCCTGCGTCTGGCGCAGGAAGCTGTTGTGCGCTGGGCGCACAGTTCGAATCTTCAGAAAAAAAATCAGATTTTTGGCTCTTACACTTTGGATTTGATTCTTATATATTCTTATTCTTTTTCATGATTCTTATTCCTTAACTAATGGATAAAAAGATGTGATTGGTGGTTAAAGAATATATTCTTATTCTTTATCCAATGAACAATGACTTGACCATCAAGAAAACTGATTACTACCGGTTTTGGGAGACGATTAAAATTCCGGCGCCTAATTGCGACTCATTTTTCTGTTTTTCGAAAAATCTAACTTGAAACTATTGATGAAAACTCGTCAGATTAGTAAAGACGAGCATGATTTTACAACAAATCATTTTATTAAAACGGTGGTTGTAGTTATTGATTACAACTTTCGGAAAATTATATTTCTAAGCCGACATTGCATGACTAACACGCAAAAATAGAAAACCATACAACGGAATGAAACTCGCGCTCCGGGACGAAACGTGTTCCACAATACTTGACGGTTTTCGTTATTTTTATTTTTTTCAAATTCTTTATCTTAATATTTTAACCGAAAAGGGGTTCAAAATTTAGTGTCTACAGAATGCCCCACATTGGTCGAATTTTGGATGAAATGATTACCAATGTTTGAAAAGACACAAAATTTTGACAGAAAATTTCTTTTGTGATAACATATTCCCCGTAGAGAATAATTATCACCAGTGCTCTTTTGAAAACATGATTTGCGACTTCTGATGACGCTTTAAGTAGAAAATCCCAATTAATTTTCTAAAACTGAAAATGCGACTTTATCGTCGTCTTAGATAGAAAATCCCAATTAATTTTCTAAAACTGAAAATGCGACTTTATCGTCGTCTTAGATAGAAAATCCCAATTAATTTTCTAAAATTGAAAATGCGACTTTATCGTCGTCTTAGATAGAAAATCCCAATTAATTTTCTAAAATTGAAAACGTGACTTTATCGTCGTCTTAGATAGAAAATCCCAATTAATTTTCTGAAATTAAAAACGCGACTTAATCGTCGTCTTAGTTAGAAAATCCCAATTAATTTTCTGAAATTAACAACGCGACTTTATTGTCGTCTTAGATAGAAAATCTCAATTAATTTTCTAAAATTTGAAAATGCGACTTTATCGTTGTCTTTTTTAAGTTTAGTCTTATGAATTTGTCTTTTGTTAATGAGAGAGACTCCGATAATTAACAGTCTGACTCTAGTTTTTATCACAGTTTTTATTGTATCGATGACAAACAAGTTGTCAAGTCACCATCATTCACTTTTTATGACTCCATGTGTTATCGTGTCACCTTAAATTAGGACATTGTCAGGTCATGTCACCTTAAAGTGATGCATTGTCAGGTCATGTCACCTTAAAGTGATGCATTGTTAAGTCATGTCACCTTAAAGGATTGACCAAAGGTTATTATCCTCTAGATAAACTATGGTGGACCAATCATCATATGGCAAAATTTTATCTGTTTTTCAAAAATCTTTCAGGAAATTTTTCATGCATAATGCTTATTTGCTTTATCGGAAAATGATGATCACTATATAAAATAGATTGATCAAGGTCATTATTTTGGATGACTATTAGGAAAATGGATTGTATCAATGTTCTTGATTCATCATTGACACTGTTTATCGATGTTCGGCTTCAGCAAAAATTGCCACACCACAAATGCTTGGTCATTAGCCATGGTTAGGGATGCTCCTTATTACCCCATGGACAATACTCAAACTTATTATCCATGGCATGAATCATGGATGATCATCTTTCTTCCATCTATAAAAGGGCATGGTTCTTCATTTCCAAATGCACCATCTTCATTACTCCAAAATCTTCTCTAGCTTTTCTTCTTTCACAAAAAAATGGCTCCTAGTTATGAAGAAACTAATGACATGGGGAGTGGTAACAAAAAACAACTCTCAGGGATTACAAAGAATTTGGAGCAACCAAGGCAGTCTTCTTCTTCTTCCCGTTTTACTAAGGCTCTTATGCCTTTGCTTTCTCTTTCTATTTGCTATGAAATGATTCATGCTGCTTCCCAATTTTGGGATGTAACTCGTCAAGTCTTCCGCTTTGGAGACCGAGAGATTGTGCCTCTTGTTGAAGAGGTCGAAGGATTGCTAGGCTTATCCTCCAATGGTCCAGTTATTACTCCTAGATCTCCTACAAGAATCTTGGGAGATTTATCAACAATTTTATACCTTCCTGAAAACCTTCATGGCAACTACCTACAGCATGGGGAGGTACTTCATCTTAATCTATTATCGGCCTTTCAATTTGGTGCTTGGCAAATTTCTAACAGTGCCAGTTATAGGATTGCTAGAGAAAATGCTTGCACTCTTATGATTTTGGGAAGTACCTTCATTAAATGGTCTTTAAACACATGCCGTGTCCGGTGTATTTCACTTATTCCTCAAATTGTTAGTAGGGGTCGTCTTGGGCCACTTATTTTGGGGGAAATGTTCATTGGCTTAGACGAACTCATAAGAGACCCTCAAAGCTTTGTGAAGGGATGTCCATTAGCCCTTCATTTATGGTTATTGGAAAAAATTTCTCTTATGAAACCTCATGGGAGCCTTGCTTACAAAACTAATCATATCCGAGAAAGAGGTTTTCATCCTTTCTTCTATCAACTAAGTAAAAATAGTGGGTGGGAGGATTATTTCCTACAACAAGACATAAAGTGGGTTACAAGCCACCTTGGCATTAGTGCAATTGTATATTGCAATTCAGGTCGCAGAGGTGTACGATTACCAGGGCTTTGCCAAGTCACTTTCTATCTTCCATGGAGGTGTCTAAGGCAAATTGGTTGGAGGCAGCAACACATTCTTGCCCTCCAGACTCTTTCAACATGTACCACTTATGAGGCTGACATGAGTGGTATTCAGAGAATGCCTACTATATAGCAGGGGGCTAGAAGTATATCAGCACTACCGGAATCTCCCTTTTCAATGATTGATGATTATTATCTCCAATGGCTTTTGGCTGATATTGGTCAAGACAATGGTTCAGACGGGCCTACCATGAAGAGGAGAAAGGTTTGAGAGAAATATCATGTTTATTTTCTATGTTGTTTATTTTTTTAGTTTGGTAGGAAATAGAGGCATTTTGTCTCTTTATGTATGAAATGAAGTACTCCAGTTTGGATGAATAAAAAATATGTTTGTGAGAATTATCTGCTTGTGAGAAATTCAATGTGAACACAATTCTAAACACATGCACACTTTAACATTAAATATGACATGCAAATCATAATTAATCAATCATATGACACATAAAAGCATAACACATAAAACCTTAACAATCAAAAACATCCTTGCATGTTTCATCATTTTTCTTTTTCTCTTTTTTCCTTTTTTTTTGTTTTCCTCTTTTTTTGTTTTTTTTTTGTGTTTCTTTTGCATAGATTATATGAATATCTAGGAACACATGGCATGTTTATTAAGAATAACTAGATAGGATACAAAATCCACAAATTGCTTGGTTACTTGACCATGACAATTACAATTACTTTGATGCCTAAGCGTAATATTTCTTCAACTAATCAAGATTAGTGAAATGGATGAATTCATTTCCATCAAAATCCATTAGCTTTACTGCTCGAGTCGTGGTGATATGCTTGACTAGGAATGGCCCAGACCAGGTAGGCTTGAATTTTCCCCGAGGATCATGCAACGGAGCTCTATTTTCCTTTAAAACTAGATCGCCTTCTTGAATGTCTCTATCTCGAACCTTTTTGTTAAATGCACGAGCAATTCTCCGCTGATAGAGTTGAATGTTATGCAAAGCTTGTAGTCGGCGATCATCTGCAAATGCAAGCTCATCATAACGAGTTTTGTACCATTGGTCCTATGAGATTTCACTTTTTACTATGACCCTGAGAGATTGTATCTCCACCTCAACTAGTAGGACTGGCTCCATCCCGTAAATCAAAGAATACAGGGTTGTTCCTGTTTGAGTTCTGATTTATATTCTATATCCACAAAGGGCATATGGTAGTTTGCCATGCCATTGCCAAGTATTCTCAGTCATCTTAGCAACAATAGTCTTGATTGTCTTATTGGCTGCTTCCACCGCTCCATTTGTTTAGGACGATAAGGTGAGGACTGATGATGCTTGATTGCATATTTTGCGAGAGTTGTCTTCAGATGACCCTCAAATTGTGATCCATTATCAGAGATGATTTCAAAAAGTATGTCATACCGACATATAATGTTTTTTTTATCACAAATTTCGAGACTTGCTTTGCCCCTAGCTTTCAAAATGATGCAGCTTCAACCCCTTTGAAAAGTAATCAATTGCTACAA
This sequence comes from Beta corolliflora, assembly GCA_947648045.1. NCBI lineage: Eukaryota > Viridiplantae > Streptophyta > Magnoliopsida > Caryophyllales > Amaranthaceae > Beta > Beta corolliflora. The sequence continues at coordinate 3,833,384 of CANSZD010002921.1, read as the reverse complement.
GAATATACTGATGCCCATTTGAACTCTTTGGATGAATTTGTCTAATTATGTCTATGCCCCAACTTAAAAATGGCCAAGGAGAAGTCCTATTATGTAGTGACACAGGTGGCATATGATTGAGGTTAGCAAATATCTGACATTGCTTGCAAGCACGGACAAAGCTAATGCAATCACCTTCTAGAGTACTCCAATAGAAACCTGCTCGCAAAAATTTTACGAGCCAGCATTCTTCCATTCATATGGGGTCCACATTCTCCTCCATGAACTTCTTCCATGATGGCTTGCTTTTCACTATCATTCACGCAAAGTTGTAGAGTAGCATCAAACCCTTTGTGATATAGTCTGCCTTTTAGTATGAGAAAATGAGCAGCTAGCCTTCTGATAGCGATGCGGTCCATCTTGCCACTTCCCTCTGGATATTGCATAGTTTCCAGAAAATTCTTGATATCCTTATACAAGACATCATCATCATCTTGTTGAGCCATCGTGGAGATAATTTGTGCTACCGTCACTGTAGACCCCTTCCTTTCTTCAATTAAAACTGATTGGATTTTTGTACCATTTTCCCATGTTAAATTAACAGCGAGATTAGCTAAAGCATCAGTGAAACTATTTTGTTCCTAAGGAAGATGTTTGAAGCTGATATCATCAAAATAAGGGATCAATTTTTGAAGGTACTCTGTGTAGAGCTGAAGTCTTTCATCTCTAAGTTTCCAAATTCCTAGTGTCTGAGATATGATGAGATTAGAATCTCCATACACAGTGAGATGTCATGCCCCTGCTACCAAAGCGGCTTTTACTCCATATATATACAGGCTTCATACTCAGCTGTATTATTTGTTGTTGGGAAATCCAGCTTGACGGAAAATGGAATATGGACTCCATCAGGATCTACTAACAAAACCCTTGCTCCATTACCCACTAGGGGAAAAAAAAGGAAGGGCTGCGGTGCAAGGGCTGCGTTTTTTTAAAAACGCAGCCCTTAATAGTGAAGGGCTGCGGTTATCCCAAAATCCGCAGCCCTTCATTTACGAAGGGCTGCGGTTTTTGGGCTAACCGCAACCCTTTACCCACCCGCGAAAATATTATTTTAATGGGATTTTAAATATTTTGGAAGGAATTAAGTAGGCGGGCTTTTAAAATATTCAGCGCTCCTTATTAAACCCTCATTCTCTCTCCTCTCTCTCCTCCTCTCTCACAAATCTCACAAATCTCACAAATCTCCCTCGTCGATCTGTCTCTCACGCACAAATCTTCAAACCACCACCACCACAAATCTTCACACCACCACCACAAATCCTCCTTCGTCTCTCGACTCTGGGCTCTCCTCGCGTCTCCTCTTACCGTCGCTCACACCACCACACCCCCTCTTCTCACGCGTACCACTCGCGTCTCCTCTGCCATCGCTCACACCACCTCGTCGGCATTCGCACAAATCGCTCCTCGCGTCTCCTCTTGCCGTCGCTCACACCACCACACCCCCTCTTCTCGCACGCACCACTCGCGTCTCCTCTGCCGTCGCTCACACCACCTCGCCGGCATTCGCACAAATCGCTCCTCGTCTCACACCACCTCGCCGGCATTCGCACAAACCACTCGCGTCTCCTCTGCCGTCGCTCACACCAGATCTAGGGTTGGTTCGTTTTTTATTTTAGTTTGTCATTTTTAATTTTTTTTTGTATTTGTTGGTTTTTGATGGTATTTTTCGTATTTTTTTTTGTTAATTTTAGGTTTTTTAGTTTTATGGAATTAATTTGAGATGGTTCGAGATTAATTTGAGATCTAGGGTTCGAGATTTACTCGGTTTTTTATCAATTTATTTTTTTGCATTTTAGGTTTTTTTATTTTATTTTGTGGAATTAATTTTATTTTATGTTGTTGATTCGTTTCAGAGAGATTTATGTTCAAATTTTGTCTTGATATTGTTATGAGAATCAGTATTTAGGTTTAATCTGGATGATCTTTGTGAATTTGGTTGCTGGAGTTTTGCTTTGCTGTTGCGAGGCATTTGCATCAAGTTGTCTTGAATTCTTATGCAAGAAGAAGTTAGTTGTGTTTTCTGATTAATTTGCGTTTTTTGGACTATGATGTTCTCGCTTTTTCAATCTTACCAGTTTATGTCCTAAATTTCTTGATATTTAGGAGTAAAACAATGCAAAAAAATTTTTTTTTTGTTTTTTTTGGGTCAAAAGGGTTGCGGTTATGGTCAAAACCGCAGCCCTTTGTACAAAGAAGGGCTGCGGTTTAGGCCCAAAATCGCAACCCTTCCAATATGGAAGGGCTACGGTTTAAAACTGCAGCCCTTCACTTTTAGTGAAGGGCTTCTACGGAAAGGGCTGCTGGCCAAAACGCAGCCCTTAGGGCTGTTTTGACCGCAACCCTTCCGTTTTTTTCCACTAGTGACCTCTCCTATTAGAAGCTTCATCAAAATACATGCACCATTGTGGATTGTCAATGAATAATAAATACTCATCAGGGAATGCATCATTATATTCATTTCCTGACACTGGTCCTTCTTCTAGGGCTTTAGATATAGCTCTTCCTTTAACATATTTCTGGCTGACACATTGAATATCAAACTCAGAAAGCATAGCATGCCACCTCGCCAATCTTTCACTAAGATTTGGTTTTTCTAACAGATACTTGATTGGATCAAGTCTTGAGATCAGATAGGTAGTATGAGCTTGAAGGTGATGCCTCAACTTCTTCGTGGCATAGACCAAATAAATACATGTTTTTTCCAGTGGGGTATATCTTGTCTCATACTCCAGGAATTTCTTGCTAAGATAGTATATGGCAACTTCCTTCTTTGTTCCCTCTTGATATTGGGCTAAGAGAGCTCCCATAGCCGTTTCAGTGATAGTGAGGTACAGAATAAGGGGTTCTCCTGGTCTAGGCGGCATTAGAACAGGTGGATTTGAAAGGTACTCTTTCATGAAATCGAAAGCTTCTTGACATTCCCCATTCCACTCATGGGATGCCCCTTTTCTGAGCAGCTTAAATATAGGTTCACATCTCATAGTGAGTTGTGAGATGAACCTGCTGATATATTGAATTCTGCCGAGAAATCCTCTTATTTCTTTTTCTGTTTTTGGAGGAGGTAACTCTTGAATGGCCTTCGCCTTTTCAGAGAACACTTTAATGCCGTCTTGACTGACAATGAATCCAAGCAATTTCCCTGAAGTGACACCAAACACACACTTTTGAGGATTTAGCCTTAGATTGTACTTCCTGATTCTTTCAAAGAAGGACCTTAGTGCAGGAATATGCCCCTCACGATCTTCACTTTTCACAATCATGTCATCTACATAGATCTCCACAATGTCGTGGATGAGGTCATGAAGGATAGTGGTTGCAGCCCTTTGATATATGGCTCCGGCATTCTAGAGACCAAAAGTGCCCCACAGAGTGATGAAAGACATCTTTGTCATGTCTTCTTGAGCCATTACTATTTGATTATACCCTGAGAATCCATCCATGAAGGAAAACATTGCATGACCGGCCGTACTATCCACGAGGACATCGATATGGGGTAGAGGAAAGCAATCTTTTGGTGATGCAACATTCATATCACGAAATTCAATGCACACCCAAACTCTCCCATCCTTTTTAGGTACGACCACTATATTGGCTAGCCAACTGGGATGCTTCACTGCCTGGATGAATTTGGCATCAAGTTGTTTCTGGATTTCTTCTTTTACTTTCAGACTAATCTCTGGTTTCATTCGGCGGAGCTTTTGCTGCTTAGGCTTACTTTCAGGATGTAACGGAATGCGATGTTCCACAATTTCTCTATTAACACCAGGCATATCAGCATAAGACCATGCAAACACGTCTACATATTCTTTTAATAATGCAATAAACACAAACTATTTAGTTGGGGAGAGGGATGAACCTATTTTGACTTCTTTTACAGCATTTTCTGTACCAATATTAATTACAATGGACTCTTCCATGGGTTTTATATATGTTTCAGTTGTATCAAGTGATTCATCATTATTAAATTTACTGTCAGAAATAACATCTTGCATGCAAATGTACTTAGATAAAGGTTAACATTCAATTTCCTCAGTATCAGAATTTTCTGACTGGGTATGCAAAGTATATTGGCTGGAAACTGAGCTATCAGTATGATATCCATCTGAAAAGGGTGAAAAATATCATGAGATGGATGTGGAGGATGGTTTCCTAAAAAAATTTTAAATTCTATAGGCCCCTCTTTTGCATGACACTCAATACTCCACTTATGTTCAATGCTTCCGCCAGAAGGTGTCATCAAAGAAACTGGGTCAAAATCCCCTTCCTCAGAAGACTCAAAAGTGAAATGTTTCTTAAGGACTCCATGTTCCAGATTATCTACCCAGTCATTTTCCTTTTTCATTTTTTGTTTTTGGACAAACCAACTTTTGATTAAGTCCAGATTTTTAGCTTCATTGAAGAATATCTCCAATCCCAGTAAAATCTTCTGTTCTTTCCTACTAAGCCAAGGTTCTGAAAACTCATAGTACAGCTCAGTATCTCCTTGCAGGATGAACTGACCATTAAGGGTAACATAAGGTTTTTTAATGTTGTAAGAAGTGCTGCCCGGATCATATCCTAATCCATGTTGATTTTGGTTGTCTACTATGGGGATTGGTTGCTTTATTCCCCTACCATCATGCCCTAATCCGGTTCCTTGAGTATAACCCATCTTCATCATGATTTGAAGTCCTTTGGACAGAGGTCGCATGGCAAACCCTACAGGCTCTTTGACCGCATTTGTGGATATGGCTGAGGTGTTTGTTTTCTGATGGTAATTGGTCATCCTTAGAGAAAGGACAAATTTCTTCTTTTTGGACCTAAATGTAGAGAAAAATAATTAAAAGAAAATAGAAGAAAGCTACATATTGCAGAATGCATCACTGGATAAGGAAAATTTTCTAAAATGATTTTGCAATATTTTGACTGGAATGATCCACCTTTACAATTTTCTTGTTTTTTTTTTATTTTGACTCTCTTGAATGATTTCACTGTCACTAGGGTTGAAAACAAATGTTTTTTTTTCATTCTTCCATTCCCTGTTTTAATATTGAACAAAGACATAAAATATAGAGATTAGGGCATGTATTCCCATTGATGTGTCAATTCAGCATTCTGAAATTGCTCCTGTGATGACTGACATCTTGAATCTGATCACATTGCCTGCAATACAATGGTTAATTTGAGTCGAACCCAAAGGCTGCCTACATATCCCCATTGCTCCAAGTGCATTTTTTGGGGAATCAGACTCAGCATAGTTCGTTACTTTAGAAAGAACTAAAGTTTTTTATTTAATAAAGCAGTTGCACTCATATTGAGCTACCTACGTACCCTAGGTGTTACATAGGTGGAGTGATCTCATAGTGCAAGTGTACGTGATAATGGGGATTCAAGTTGCACGTAGTTCTCTAATACTAACAAGCTGAAAGATTTTTTTTTCTCTTTTTTTTCGATGGGCTAACCCCCTACAGGACTTTTACCGAAGATTTTTCCCCTTATGTGAGACAATCAAGTAGCTTTGCGGTAGACAAGAGCTATGTTGGTGATTTGCTGGATGCGATAGCTGAGAGCATGACATTGGTTTGTGTCGTGACCATACAACGGATGATAATGGCAGTACTTGTGGAGATTTGATCCTACAGGACTTGCCCCTAGGCGTCTAGGAAGTAGATGAATCTGACCTTGTTCAACCAGTTTGCGAAAGATATCGACTTGGGATTGCGGTCGAGGATGTGACGACACCTTCCTTGCAGGTACTTCTTTCATGCAATTTCAGAGTATCGTTGTCGAAGCCATGCTGCTCCATGTGGCTGAGGCATGTGTACTTGATGGTAACCATGTGACTAGGGATGGCAATGGATCGGAGATGGGTCGGGTGGAGCTCCATCCGCGCCATCACGCGACCCAAAACTCCATCCACACCATCCATCACCCGCCAAAAATTTCACCCATATCCGCTCCACCCATCATCCGCGGGTGGGGCGGGTGGGAAACGGGTTATACTAGGAACAAAAACTATTTTTTAGACTTAACAATTTTAAAGAAATTCATATATGAAAAAGTAATCATAGTCTCATACTCTCATAGATTAACAACAAAGCGACAAAATATCAATCTTATTACACATCGAAAAGTAATTATAAGTATTTCTTATATATCCCTTAAAAAAATTAAATATCTTTTTTAATTACCTTAAATGACACGTGGCAGTAAATTTATTATATTATATTATATTATATTATATTATATTATACTATATTATACTATATTATACTATATTATACTATATTATACTATATTATATTATATTATATTATATTATATTATATTATATTATATTATATTATATTATATTATATTATATTATATTATATTATATTATATTATATTATATTATATTATATTATATTATATTATATTATATTATATTATATTATATATGGGTCGATGGATGGATGGAGCGGGTGATGGGGCAGGTGATGGATCCAAAAAATATCATCCATATACGGCCCGACCCACCACCCGATCCATCCATCACCCGCCAGTCACCCGCTTCACCGCGGGTGATCACCCATTTATTCGGGGCGAGTGGGTGGATAATCCACTCACCCATGGATAATTGCCATCTCTACATGTGACGATAATAGAAGTCGTTCATGTTTCGCAGTAATATAAGCATGAATTCCCGATCAGTAATAGGGACACGAAGCTGGGCGCGGATGTAAGCGCATCTCGAACAAAAGTGCGAGAAAGTTTCTAAGGCGCTTTGACTCAAGGTGACTAGCTTCAGCTTCTTGACATCAGTCTGTTTATGCTCGAGAGTCCAATTAACAAAAGCTTGGCTAGCGTTTTCCCAACTAGCTCTATCCACATAATCCAAAGAATAGTACCAGTCCAGAGCTGGTCCTTCTAAACTCTTGTCCATGGGTGTAAGGCATTCAGAAACCCAACTCAGTGGACAAATTTCCTGAACTGTGGCAATTCACGATAGTGATCTTCCCATCAAATTCCCATCAAATTTCCTGAATTGTGGCAATTCACGATAGTGATCTTCATGTTGATATCCTGGAAAGAGAATCAGCGACTCAGTGTGAACCTCTCGAATAGGGCCTACTACATTAAAGTCCAGGTCAAAATCGTTAGTCCTAGATCTCTTCTTTGACTCATTATCATCATTTCCTTCCATTTCTGGAGGATTGCCAATCCAGGATTCTTCTAGTGCTTCAGATGGCGTATTATGTGTGCCGATGCTTGGAGCTCCTACCTCTTCTTCATCATCTTTACTTGGTTCATATTCTGGCTCTATTTCTTTAGCACTTACATCTGGTGTGGTCGCTGGGATCTCATTCATCCACAAATTTTCAGGCCCTGCTAGAATATAGTGGATAGTGTAACCATCCAACCTAGTGCCCTCTACTTCGTTTAGAAACAATACCGATTTACCGGTGTTGGAGATGGTCAAAATTTCTGGATCACCAGAAAAAGTCACAACACCCTGATCAGTAAGAAGTTTTACCTTCTGATGTAGAGTAGAGGCTATTGCTCTATTTTCATGCAGCCACGGACTTTCTAATAAGAGGTTGAAACATGCTTGAATGCCAATGACCATGAATTCCACCTTCTTTGCCACAGGACCACATTCAACGAGGAGGCTGATTAAACCTAGTACTTCTCTCTTGGCATTATCATATGCTCTGACCCCCTGGTTGGATGATACCAGATCTTCTTTTGAATACCCGAGTCTTGTTAGCACATGCAGAGGACAAACATTGATTGCAGAGCCGTTGTCGATCAATACCCTAGGTATATCCCATCCATTACAACGTCCAGTGATGTGTAATGAATTGTTGTGGTTGATATTATCAGGGAGATCATTGTCTGTGAACATGAGAGTTCGATCTACACCATGAATGAGGCCCACCATCTGGTCAGGTGTTATGGAAGAACTTACAGATGCTTCATTGAGATGCTTTAGAACGGCTGCCCTATGAGACTGGGAATGCATTAACAACTTCCAAATGGAAACATTAGCATTTACTTCTTTCATGCACTTGATAGCATCATCTTCTTTATTACTATCCTATGTCATTGGCTCCTTGCCCTTTTCTTTCCTTCTCAATACCTCCAAAGAATTTTCATCCTCCAATTGGGATGGTTTAAAATGGCGACCTTCTCTAGTCAAATGAGATATATCCATGTACTCCTCATCACTAAGATCATCAAGGCAGATGGGGCGCCGGTATGTATTTGGAGTAGTAAAGTGACCTCCAGTGCTTTTCTCCACAATTGTCAAGACCGAAGAGGCATCTTCATCAGCATCAGAGTCCAAAATGAAGAAAGCACCATCATAATCCAAGGTTCCACACATGTCAGAGAATGGATCCTTGTTTAGAGTGAAACTGGGGTCTTTACAAGGCATCATTTTGACATTTTCTTGAGTGGAATAGTCATAAACCAGGCACTTGTAACCTACGGCTATTGGCATTTCATACATTTGGGGAATTGTCTTGTGGATTAACTAGATTGGATCGCTTCTGTCTAACACAGAAGAGATTAAATTAATCGCAAATTAGGGTTTATGATTAGGAAGTGGTTTTTTGTGATGTTGGGCTGAGAGTCGTTTGGTTTAGTGGAAGTGGATCCTAAAGAGAGTTTTCCATAATCCACAAGGTTTTGAATTTGATGCTTTAGAGCCGTGCAATTTTCAGTATTATGCCCCGGGCTTTGATGATATTCACAGTTTTGGTTTGGGTCATAACCAGAGTAAGAATTTTTAGGAGGTCGACGTGGATTCAAGGGTTAAATGAGATTGGCCTTTTTTTAGCTTGGAGAGAGCTTGGGAATAAGTCATGTTCAAAGGAGTAAAGTTCCTTTGTGGTCGCAACTGGAATGCAGACGATGCGCCAATGGCATGGATCGCATTAGTTGTTTTAGGAACTGCTGAATCATTGTTTGGGTTTCTTTTGTTATTTCCACACTTTGCATTATAAGTAGTGCCGCCAGTAGGTTCATATTTCTTGATGTCTCCCCTTTTCACAGCGTCCTCAACTAGAGTTCCCGTAGCAATCAAAGCTTTGAAAGTCGGGAAATATTGGTACGCCATATGCTTCTGGTAGACAGGAAGAAGATTCTTCACAACCATTTGCAGTTGTTCTTCTTCATTAGGCCTACTCATCATTTTTGAGGCTTTGTTTCTCCACTTAGTGATGAATGAAGAAAATGTCTCATTAAGGTTTTGAGAAGTGGTCCCCAGATCCCTTCTAGTTTCATCAATTTCTTCATTATACATGTACTGGTTTGAGAACTCTCTGACTATATCAGCCCAAGTGGATTTCTTTGTGTTCTCAAGATTGAGGAACCAATGTGCTGTGGCACCATCTAAATACTGTTGAAAGAGTTGGGCCATCAAAGACTCTTCCACTCCCCAGGGACTCATTGCCCCCACATACATCTTCAGGAAATTGGTGGGGCTACCAGTCCCATCAAACTTCGTCAGATTAGGCATCTTGAAACCATGAGGTAATCGTGCCTTTGGGAAAAGTGTTAACTCATGAATGTCCATCCATGGTTCAACCTTCGTCATGCCTTTAAAGACTTCCTTGAGCTTAACTACTTATTCCTCGAGCTTAGTGGGAATTTCTCTCTCATTGTTCATAGGCTTAAGGTGAAAAGGTGAAGCTACTTCCGACTCCGCAGGAGAAGGAGGAGGAGGAGGCATCTGGGCGCTTTGGCGCATTATGCCCAACACAGTTTTTTCAATATTATCCTGTCGGTCAAGTATGGCCTAGACTAGTCCTCGGAGCTCGATCATTAGATTAGGTGGAGGGGTAGAGTTCTGTGGGTGCTCATTGTTCGGAATTTCAGACATATTGTTGAGACGTGTAGCAGAGAATACAGCTGGTGTAGACAAGGATGACAGTATCACTGACAGAGAACGTTCACTATGGTCAGAACTTCGGCGAATCAGGCCTAGATCCCGAGCGGGCCCACGCAGAGTTCCTGTGAAATGAGATGAAAAATTAGCACACAAATTTGTCCAGACTTTGTTTCTTCTCTTTTTTTTGTTTTTTAGGGAATGAAAGAAATGATATCTTTGAGAATTTTTTTTTAACCCCAATTTCAGTTATCATTTATTAAAAGGTGTGAAACCTTGACTCTATCATTTGTTTTGGATTTTTCATTAAATTTCTTTGACTTGTTATTTCTTCTTTTTAGACTTGGACCTTTTTATTTTGTATTTTAGACTTTCATTTTTTAGACTCGTATTATTTGGGATAATACACAAACATTTTTTCAAAATTAATTTGGTGATATCCTTCAATTTCCTGCTACTACAGAAATAAGATAAAAGAGGTACAACGAGGCATGTGTCCTCATTTTGGCATATTATAGTGCCCCAGATATCGTTCTTCTTTGTGGTGATCCGCATGTGTTGATTGCTTTTAAGCGCTGAAACCATAAAAGAAACTATCAAATGCAAAAGGGGTCGAACCCAAAGGTTGCCTACGTATCTCCATAGGTAGATTTGGATTTGGGGAAGAAATTTTTCTTGTGATTTTTTTTGAATGGATAATCAGACCCAACGTAGTTCTGATATATTGAAAAATGAATTTTACATAATTTTTTTTGCAGCTGCACTCCGAAAATGAGTTGCCTACGTACCCCTTTTAGTACATTACATAGTAGAGAAAGCTAAGATAGATGCATTACTACATTGGAATTTTTATTTTATTTTTGGGGATCAAGCCGTACCTAGCTCTACCTACAAAGTGCAATATATAAAAGCAATAAATGATTTTGGTACTTCTCAAACTTTTTCAGAATTCAGTCTGCTGGGCGCCAAGCCATATGTTCTCCTATCTGAAGACATCTGTTCCACCTTTCTTTTTTCTTCTTGATATATAAAGGGTTGTTTTCTCGACTGAGAAGCCATGATGCCCATGCCTTGCACACAAGCATGCAAGAGGCTCTTGTATCATACTCAATTTCATCGAGGAAGATGTAAGGTTCCATGATAGATTGAATAGCAGCAACCTCGTGTGCTGGATTCTCCTCTCATTCACACTGAACGGCCCATGACTCTTTGTAAAGCAAATGGAATTTATTCTCAATCCTCTTAACCTACCCCATGTCTGCTTTCCAGTCCGTTTGATCACGATCTTGCTCAGGAATTGGCCACCAGTTTGTAAGGTGGCATATTTGATGCAATCCTTGCGTGATCATCGCTGTTCTTTTTGTGATTTAAGTGACAGACATGAGATACGCGATATTTTTGCATTGCCACTCTCATGGCTATATCTCCTGGGATTGTGATTACCCCGTTCGGATTTACCATCTTTACTTTTTGGTGCAATGTTGAGATGATAGCCTGGTTCTCGTGGAGCCACGGTCGTCCCAACAACATCGTGAAAGGAGCTTCGCAATCGATGATCATGAAATCGACCTTTCGTATGACTGCTCCAATGCACAGGATCATAGTTGTTGCCCCTATGATTTCCCGTGTTGAACCATCATATGCAACCATAGTCCCTATGGAGGCTTCTCCTTGGGGAGGGGGACACCCGAGCCATTTAAGGGTACTGAGAAGACAGATATTGGCGGAAGCTCCATTGTCAACCATTACACCTTTGATATATCTGGCACTGTGATCGATAGCGATATATAAGGCACTGTTATGAGTTGGGTTATCGGGAAGATCTTTATCAGAGAAGGTTATGATAGTAGTGGTTTCAGCCTGATCTGTATTGAGAGATCTTATTGGCATATTCTGGGCGCAAAAGATGTCGGCATAAGCGATGAGCTGATCAATTGTCATTGGAACAGTGTAAATAGCTTCTGAATTGGATCCTTGGGGTACTGAAGGAATATTTCTCCCTAACATGCAGGGGTTGAGAGAACTTTCTCGAGGATCTGCTTCATCTTCCACAGTTGGCGGTTCAGGGGTAACACTTCTTGGTTGTGTCGGATCCCCATGGATGGTTATTATTCCCGAGGTTGTTGGGCATTGGAGCTTTTAGTGTGCAGGAGAAGCAATAGCTTTGTTTGCATGGAGCCACGGTTGTCCCAACAACAAAGAAAATAAAGTCAAAGCTTCGACGACCACGAAATCTGCGTCACAAACCCAGTCTTTATATCTCAACTGAAGATTGATCATCCCAAGGGTCCTTCCTAAAGAGTTATCAAATGCCCCTAATACTGTATCAGTAGGGCTCAATAATGTATTGTTATACCCCAACTCATAAAGCGTTCCTTTGGGCAGATGTTGAATGCCGATCCGTCATCTACTAACACATTTGTCAATTCACGCCCATTGCTCTTTAAAGTGATGTATAAAGCCTGATGAGGATCAATTTCCTTAGGAAGATCGGCCTTAGTGAAAGATATGATTGGAGGCATCCACGATGGAGGAATAGGGATTTTTCCATCTTCTATTAACTGGTGAATGGCATGTCGAAGGTCAACACACCAGTCTGTTTCATGTCCATATTGATGGCAAAAGTTGCAATATAAACCCATATCAACCCCTAGAGGTGGCAAAGTGTAACAGTGATGCTTCGGTTCTAGAAGACCCTGTCTTTTCAGACGACTGTACATGGTTCCCATAGGTTGCTCCATGTCTGCATAAATTTGGTTGATAGACCTCCAACGGCCTTTGCCTTTTGCTGAAGCTTCAGCTTGAATTTGTTTTCCCGAATTAGACATTGTGAAGTGATGCAGGCTTTAGTTCCCCTTTTCTTTTGAAAGATGTGAAGTACATGGAATGTACACACTAACAAAGTTAGTCACATAATAATCAATTTTTCTATATATATTTTAGCAGGAAATGGAAGAAATTTCCTTTTAATTTTTTTTTTAAAATAATTATCCCTTTTGATTTGACACAAATTTTTTTCTTTTTCCTTAATCAATTTTTTTAGACTAAACTTCTCGTGTTTTAGACTATACAGTTTTAATTACATTCTAATTCCTAAACATGAAACGTTTTGAACTCGTGATTATGACTCTTTTTATTTTTCATTTTTTCAATTTTTTTTGTTTTATTTTGGGATTATATCTTCAAAACAGGATTTTTTTTTCTTTTAGAAATCAAATTTTTTTTTTTGGAAAAACCAATTTAAATGAAAAGAATTATGAAGTAAATGTGAGTTTTTTTTTTTTGAAAATGGGTGAGCACACACATTTTTTTTACACGACACTTATGATAAATAAACAAGAATACTCTTAATATTTCAATAATCATTTCGTCAGCAATTCAGCTACAGTTAATGATTACTGAAGAATTGACCGACTGAAAACGGACTTTTTTGAAAAATTTTCAAATTTTCAATAACTGAAATAAATAAAAGAAATTTGTGCATTGATCCTTGTGTCCTAAAAGTCAACTAAAAGGTGATTCATTTAGGGAGAGATTATGTTAAAGTGGCCTCGAGTCACTTCCATTGTGTCCATCGAGGGTGGACGCTCCTGACAGAGTCGGTCGCAATAGCTCGCAGATGCAGGTTTTACGCCCTTAATTCATTAATTTGTCATTCTAAAATTCTGACCCTTACCAATAGACAGAGGTATCAGACCTAATAAGAAAATGGTTAAAAAGAGTGCACGTGTATGGATCGATAAACTACCAAGCACACGAAATTTGCACATAAGCATGCTATATACAAAAATTAATTTGTGAATAGTCATGATTAACTTTTTTATTATATATAGATATGAAAAATAATGCATTGTTCAGGTTTAAACCTCATATACTTCAAGTGAAAGTATAATCCCCAGTGGAGTCGCCAACCTGTGGTATCCGATTTTTTACTGTCTTAATTAACGGTCTGAATCCCACAAAAGTCTCTCATTGGACTATGAGTTATAGAAAACTTTGAAGTCACCACCCTATTAATATCTGAATTATCGGGACATATTAATTTAATAAATCATTTTAAAATCAATTTCATGAAATATCATTTAAAACGATGATGAGTTCATATGGATAAGGCTTTTTTGAAAATTGGTCTTTCATACCATGAGATAGGGTTCGGGGTTTAGGTTAAGAGGTGCGAACGTTTGGAACTCGTCTCCTCTTCCGTTCTAATGAACAGGCTCTTACTAAATGCGTTATTTTCCATTTTAAAGAAACCATGGCTATTAAAAAGAAAGAAAATCACATAATTTGCACATATACACATCAATCATTTTTAAGTGGGCCAATATATCATTTGTACAAGGTAGGTTTGAGCACTGAATGAAGTTGCACTACGTACCAATCATTGCGGGATTGGAATCCACTCATGGATCAAAACCATCGTAGTTCGATCTTATGTCTCACCCTAAATGGCCAATTCCATTGGGGAAGAAAAGGAAATAGATTATGAATAACTCACCTTTAGAATTAAACAAATCTATTGGAAAATGAGGTAATCACTCCAATTAGGGATTGAAATGAGATTAAGATAATCACCTTAATTATTGATTAAATATGAAGGATTAAGATAACCACCTTAATTAGTGATTAATAAGGAAGGAAAGAAGTAATCACCCTAATTAGTGATTATTCAAGGTTTAAGCTAATCACCCTAATGAGTGATTAAATGAGAAAAATAATAGCCCTAATTAACGATTATTAAGGTTTAAGATAATCACTGTAATTAGTGATTAAATGAGAAAAATAATCGCCTTAATTAACGATTATTAAGATTTAAGATAATCACTCTAATTAGTGATTAAATTAAGAATTTGAGTTAATTGCCCTAATTAGCGATTAATCAAGATATGAAATAACCACCCTAATTAGTGATCACGTTTATAATTTTTTAGAGGTCTGAGAAAATAGGTTTGCTTCCTAATTGAAGGGTTTTTGGATGGATGAGGAATAAACTTAATTTAGTGGAGATTATTAAGTCATTTTGAGATCAAATTTGGAGATTGTGTTTGGCTAATTGGAATTTGGCCATAAGTGAGACACGTGAAACGGCCTAAAATCAATTAGGATATCATAATTACCTTTCTAATTATGTCAAATTATATAATTGATCCATTTGAAGATTATGGAGAACAATTTTGAAAATGTAAGATGGATCATCATACAATTTAACTTAGTTAGATTTGCAATTTTTCCTCTTAATTGAGATTGGGTCATTTAATTTATATACTATGATATATTGGGCCCAACATGCAATATTTGTAACATTGGTTGCTCATTTTATTGAAAAAAATTGTGGAATTATTTATGAAAATTATGCATAAACATCTCCATATTTTTCATTAATGAGTGATGTAATAACTATTTACAAAAACTATTATTACAACAATATGTACAAATTTTATGATCTATACAAGTCTTCAATCTTGATCTTCACCATGATGCTCCTTGATCTTCATCCTCTTGAATGGGCTTTGGAATTCATGTTTATTTGTAAACTTGTGAAAATTAGAGATTAATTAACCTCTTTGATTTTGATTTTTTATGACAATTTTTATTGTTTTTAATTTTCATAATGAAAATGAATTATTTTAAGATAAACTTAAAATTTCATGATTTTTAATTAACATTTTCATATAAAAAGAAAATATTTTTTATGAAACTTGAGTTAATCACTTTATTTCATTTTCCAGATAGCACTTTTGTTCTTGTAATGAATTATAAAATTCATTACTTTCTGTACAAAGAGTTAAATTGAGCATGTGATACACCTATCGATAGGTCAGTGCGTTTATTTATGTTGTGTCAGACTTTTACAAGCTTTTCGTAACAACTTGAATTATGGTGAATTTTATGCTAAAACTGGTCAAAACAAGACCTTTATCCAATGTGTTTTTTGAAAGCCAACTTAATGAATTTAGTTTGAAGTGAATTTTGGTATGAAAATTCTACACACTTTAAATAACTAGACTAGATATTCTTACTTGAATTGGACATTTTTAAGACCCTTTTTTGTTTATTTTCTTAACTGAAGAAGAAATCAGTATTCTGGAATTTAGTGATTTGCATGAATGGTTTTGTAAAAATGAGATAAAATGGTATAAAATTCATATGAACATGGTTTTTATGTTTTTGGAAAGCTACTGATGTCTACTTTAAATTTTAGTTTTGTCTAAATGAGTTCATTTTAAATTTTATTGACAGAACTAGCTTATGTGGTACTAGACAAAATAAGTTTTGCACAACAATGTTGTATGATTTTTAATTAACTGTACAAAATTCATTTTTTAGAAATTCCAAAGCCCAGTTACTGTAAACATCTTGACATTCATAGGAAATATATTACATCCTATAAACTAATTACATAAGGCAGAAAATCAAAATGAAGTACGAAATTAAAACTGATCATAATTACAGATCATATTTTCTTTTTATGGAGATGTTTATGCACAACTCTACTTGAATTTTTTTTATGAAAACATGTTTTTGGTTATAAATAACAACTTGATTAACAAAAATCACACAAGCATATATTTCATAAGAGTCTCCCCATGAGCTTATAAGAGACAACCAAAACAAACAATTAACGAGTCATGCCTCAGGAAATCAAAATAAGACAAAGGAAATATGAATTTACAACTTATAGAAATGAACATAACAATAGTCATGCATTACCACTGTAATATTCTACAATGCAATATGTACAAGACAAAGGACCAAGAATGCTATAATACCCCAACCAGCGAACAAAAGAGGAAGGTCGACAGCCAAACAATGGCTGATCATGGGGGTACGACACGGCTCCCGCTCCGTTACTGCCGAAAAACAGCAATCACGCGAGTTAACTTATTTCCTCCAACTAACCCCATTTAATCAATAATCTTCAACACCATACTTACCCAACATGTTCATGCGTTACTTACAAGATATACCTCATACTAAAACTTGTAATTATAATAACCACTCAAGTTTCCATAATACAAAGATGACAGAGTCTATCATACAAACTATGAAGTCGGATGAAAATGAATGCCACTTTACACAACAATAACTTATAATTATGGCTATAATAAACATATTTATCAACTACAAACTCACGACAATCATATAATTCATGAAAGCTCTTTAAAAATAAACATATAACATGAAATTTATTCCCACCCAAATTCCTAAAATCATACTAACCCAAACATAATCATTATAACAAATATAATTCCTACACGAATTCTAATCGCTCTAGGAAACCCGTTAGTTACCCGAGCCAACTGGAGGAGTGAAGCTATTCGATCTAGATATCTTCTTGTTGCGTCGTTACGTCCTCCAAATGCTCCTCTTCTAGCCACCAGAATATGTTTAGAAACCCAAAAATAACGGTAGGGAAAGAAAGTGGTAGTTTTAGTGTGGAAAGGTAGAGAAAAATGGTGATTCTTTGTATGGAGATCAAGAAGGGAATTTTCTATCTTTTCTCTCGAAGCACTCACGACAGCAGTAGGAGATGAAATGATGCAAACTTTCCTCCTTCCAAAACGTCTCAAGGATGAACTAAAATAGGCTTAAAGATGGAGGTTACATTGGCTCATAATGGGGAATTTTGAATAAGCTCTTTAGAAGGCAATTAAAAGGGAGTTATGAGGGGATAATTTTGAAGGTTAAAAACTCCATGCATCTGAAAAAAACAAACCTCTAAAACTATACATAACCGGGCAGCAGAGGGGTCCAAAAAAAATCGGGCCAAGTAGTGTTGCAAAAACAGTCCAAAACGAGCTATTTAAACATAAAAATAAAACCACACCCTAAACACGAATTATAAATGCTAGAAAATATATAATTCCTAATTTAATATATTATATTATAAAGTTGACAAAATATATAATTATACAATATAAAAAAAATTTAAGAATAAAATATTCTAATTTGAACAAAAAAATAATAGTTAAGGGAAAATAAAGCTAAAAATTAGGAGCGAAATTTCGTGGTGTTACAATCACTCCCCCTTAAGGAAGATTTTTCCTCGAAACTTGAAATAACAAAATTTTCGAAAGAAAGAACAAACGAGATTTATGAGAAAAGTACCAGAATTCACATCCGCCCTCGCACGAGTCATCATGTAGATTCGATTCTTTGCAGGAGTAGAGGATCCAGATGGCTTAGCAACCTTAGTGATGGCTGTCATGACATTAGGATTCTTGGGACACTGGGAAACCTTGTGCCCCACCTCTTTGCACTAATAACATGCGAATGTAGAACCATCGCAATTCTTACCAGGATGAAGTGTCTTCTCACACTTTCGACACTTAGACGGATCATAAGTCTGCTTAAACCTAGAACTCTGTTGATCTTTGCTGTCGTTATCAGGATCATACCTTGGCTTCTTGGCCTCACTTGGCACATAAGTCATTGCAGGCTTCGTGACAGTCACATGCCTTGCAACCTCTTCTTCCTTGATAGAAGCATGAATACTCAGAGCGATCTCATACGCTCCGTGAAATATAGTAGCTCCAGAACTCAACACATGGGTCCTAACTTTTGGATCCATCTTTTTGATGTACCTCTTTACCCTCGTAGCCTCGGTGGGTAAAACAGTAGAAGCAAATCGGGACAACTCAGTAAACTTGTCTGTGTACTCCTGAATCGTCATCGATCCTTGAGATAGAGTTAGAAACTCTTCCTGTTTCTGCCACCGGAGCTCGTCAGGAAAGAACCTCTCCTTCAATTTAGAAGCAAACTGGGTACATCCAAAACCAGGCGTAGCAACACAATTCTCATGAACAGTGCTCCACCAGTTATTAGCCTCCATTTTCAAGTAGTAGGTACCAATGGGCACCATCTCCCCAGCAGGACAACTTGTAGAAGCAAATAACTTCTCCATCTCCCTGAGCCAACTCTCCAAAATGACGGGATCAGTAACACTTGCATAAATCGGCGGCCGATGACGGTCAAATCGATCAAAAATAGATAGGCCCTTCTTATGGGAAACACTATTGCTAGCTAACGATATGATGGCATTCTCTAATGCCTAACGCCTACGTTGTGCAGCTTCCTTACGAGCACTCAAACTACGACAGGGAGGCATCCTGCAAGGAAGTAAGTTTGGTAGTTCCTATAATCACATAAGAAAACACGTAGCATGCTAGATAATAACAAAATATTTCCCAAACCATTCTTCCTACCCAAGTAACTCTCACTAAGTACTTTTCTTGAAGCCTAAGATACTAATGCTCCTGGATACAACAACTACACACTTCTCATGAAATATGTAGCAACTCAATGAGAGTTTTTGGATCATTTGTTTATATACCAACTGTAACACTCCGTCCTTTGATAAGACAAAATAGAGAAAATGTAGACATTTTATTTAAGAAATGGCGATAGCGGAAATATCGCCGGAGAGAAATGTCACTATAATCAAAGGTTAAATTAAATTATTAAAAATAAAACCCAATTAAAATAATCCAAAATATCCATAAAGAGGCAAAACAACCTCATAAACCCAATATAGTAAATTTAAAAAAAATAAAATGTCTCAAAGATCCTAAATATCCTTTCTCTCATTTCCCGTAACACGAAATAATCACCTGCAAAATATATCAACAAACATCCACAATCATGGGGAGTAACTAACAGCTCTCCCAGCTCAATTAGGATCCATATAAGAGTTATAAAAGTCTTAATAATCAAGTCACACAAAAACATCTCAATAGTAAACTTCTGATAATCAAATAAAACACTTAAACAACGATAGTACAACATGGTTAATATAAATAGGTAAAAAAAATAACAGAATAAACAAAATGGATAAATAACTATACATATAAACTCAAGTATCAACAACATAAACCATCAAAGTTTAAAGTAATAAAATAATATAATTAATTTGAGAGAGAGAGAGTTCAACGCTAGTGGACAACCCACTTCCTATGGTAATGTCAGATCGCAACCTCCAGACAGCCTATGGGTTACGTTCCACACTGCTTGTGTCTAAGAATGGCCATACTCCTGATGCGGTGTAGGATTACGTCCCCACCGACCTCTCGGACGACAATAAAACTAAGGTATACCTAGGATTACGTCCTATATGGTTTGCATGTTCTTCACCTCGGGATTACGTCCCTCCGGATAATCTTGCTCAAACAATAATAATAATAATAAAATAATACTCAATTATGAAATCACCTAGATGCCACCAAATCAGCAGAAATCTAGGATTACAACCCAAGAATTTCAATTCACAATAACACTCTTCCCAAAATAATAATTTTTAATAATAATAATAATAATAATAATAATAATAATAATAATAATAACAATAATAATAATAATTCATAAAAATATAACAATTCATATTTATAACCACTCACAAGGACATAATGATAACAACAAATCATTCGACATGCTACTCATACCGTAAACATATTAATAAAGCTAAACCATAACTTAGTGATATAAATAAACATATAAACCCATCACAAGACACAAAGTAATGAGTTAAAATGACAAGACTCCCCAGGTTAGAACATGAGCTTATTAGAGACAACCAAAACAAACAATTAACGAATCATGCCTCATGAAACCAAAATAAGATAAAGAAAATATGAATTTACAACTTATAGAAATGAACATAACAATAGTCATACATTACCACTGTAATATTCTACGATGCAGTATGTACAAGACAAAGGACCAAGAATGCTATAACACACCAACCAGCGAACAAAAGAGGAAGGTCGACAACCAAACAATGGCTGATCGTGGGGGTGTGACACGGGTCCTGCTCCGCTACTGCCGGAAAACAGCAATCACGCGAGTTAACTCATTTCCTCCAACTAACCCCATTTAATTAATAATCTTCAACACCATACTTACCCAACATGTTCATGCATTACTTACAAGATATATCTCATACTAAAACTTGTAATTATAATAACCACTCAAGTTTCCATAATACAAAGATGACAAAGTCTATCATACAAACTATGAAGTCGGATGAAAATGAATGCTACTTTACACAATAATAACTTATAATCATGGCTATAATAAACATATTTATCAACTACAAACTCACGACAATCATATAATTCATGAAAGCTCTTTAAAAACAAACATATAACATGAAACTTATTCCCACCCAAATTCCTAAAATCATACTAACCCAAAATATAATTCCTACACGAATTCTATTTGCTCTAGGAAAACCGTTAGTTACCTGGGCCAACTAGAGGAGTGAAGCTATTCGATCAAGATATCTTCTCGTTGCGTCATTACGTCCTCCAAATGCTCCTCTCCTAGCCACCAGAATATGTTTACAAACCCAAAAATAACGGTAGGGAAAGAAAGTGGTAGTTTTAGTGTGAAAAGGTAGAGAAAAATGGTGATTCTTTATATGGAGATTAAGAAGGGAATTTTCTATCTTTTCTCTCGAAGCACTCACGGCAGCAGTAGGAGATGAAATGACGCAAACTTTCCTCCTTCCAAAACGTCTCAAGGATGAACTAAAATAGGCTTAAAGATGGAGGTTACATTGGCTCATAATGGGGAATTTTGAATAAGCTATGTAGAAGGCAATTAAAAGGGAGTTATGAGGGGATAATTTTGAAGGTTACAAACTCCATGAATCTAAAAAAAACAAACCTCTAAGACTATACATAACCGGGCAGTAGAGGTCTCCAAAAAAACCGGGCCAAGTAGTGTTGCAAAAACAGTCCGAAACGCGCTATTTAAACATAAAAATAAAACACGCACCCTAAACATGAATTATAAATGCTAGAAAATATATAATTCCTAATCAAATATATTATATTATAAAGTTGACAAAATATATATTTATACGATATAAAAAAAATTAAGAATAAAATATTCTAATTTTAACGGAAAAATAATAGTTATGGGAAAATAAAGCTAACAATTAGGAGCGAAATTTCGTGGTGTTACACACTGACCCTTCCCTCCTGATGTGCACACACTAGGCAAAATTAATCCTCAAACCAATGATTAATCAACTGGTTTATAGTTCATAGAATAAACTGAATATACCTGATTAAGGGTCCAACAATAGTTCATTTATGGAATCAGCCAACTCTTCTAAAGCCTTAACAACAATAGCAGATGTTGAATTAGCATGATTCTTGAGCTTATATACATAGTTTATATAGTTCATAAATTGTTCCTAAACATAGTAAATATACATAGTTTATATAGTAAATATACATAGTTTATAGAGTTCATAAATTGTACCAACCATTATTTTGAGTAGTTTCACACATAGATATACATAAGAAAGTGACAAACTCACCACTCATTCAGCGGAAGGTTAGCAAGATCTTGAATAATGTCAACCAAGGCATTGTTTACCATTCGTGATGCTTCTAGAGACTTCAAAATTGCTTCCCTACACTTTTCTTCAGTGAATCTGGGAATAGCAGGGGTACTTGTGGATCTGGGAGTAGGAGTAGGGGTACTTGTGGATCTGGGAGTAGGAGTATGAGTACTTGTGGAAGGCTGGCAAGGTGTTGTAGGGGTATGACTACAGGTGGAAGGCAGCACCACTTGTGCAAAAAATCCACAAGAAGCATTAGTACCCTACCAAACACTTAATTGACAATATACAATATGAAACATACTTGAATACATATTATACACACCATAAATAGGCAACACCAATATTTCACTTTTTTCCTCAAGGTATTGCGGCAGTATACCTTACGACACTCACACAACTTGAGTTCGTCTAGAAAATAAAAGAAAGCACAATCTCCATGTTCCTGTTATAATATAAGTGCAAACAATTAAAGTTTAGGAGTCAGTTCGGATAAGAGAAATTCAAGTAATATGATTAGTCCAGGGTAATAAGCACATATAAATTATAAAAATTATGTAATATCACGTAATATAAGTACTCGTAAATGTTAGGTGAAGAGAACATGTTAACTCGGAAGGAACACTACAAGAGGGGGGTGAATTGTAGTGTGGAACTTATTACCCAAATAATGCGGAATTTAAAACAAAAGCAATAAGGAACTTAAATTGCAAGAGAGATTTTTACGTGGAAAATTCTTGTCTCAATACAAGAAGAAAAACCACGACCTCCTCAGGATTTAAACTCTTCACTATAATAGGGAACCTCCTTTGTTACAACCTATTACATGCCCAAGTTCCACTCGGAACTCTAACTCTCTCACAAGTTCCACTAGGAACTCTAACTCTCTCACAATCTCCACTCTATACTCTAGACTTAACTCTAACTCTTTCAAGAGTTCCCACAACTCCTTACAAAAGGTTTACTCAAACCCTTCACCCTAAGTCTACGCATACACAACAAGAACTTACTCAAGTTCCTAACTCGAACTTGATACAAGAATTCACTCAAACTCTTAACCAAGTCCCCATTACAAGAGTTCACTCAAACCCTTTAACCCCAAACTCAAATACAAACATTTGATAATTTAGTTTACGATTTTTTCATCTGATACCCCCGAGTTTTCAAAAAATTCACCTGGTACCCTCCATGTTTTCAAAATTCACCAGGTACCCCTCAGTTTCAAACTAATACACTCAGATACCCTTAATGACTAACGGCGTTAACCGCCATTAGTCTTAACCCCAATTAACCCCTAAATAAACCCTAATTAACCTAATTAAACATTAATTAGCCTAATTAAACCCTAAAACCTAACTAATCCTAACTTAACTTCTAAACCTAACCCTAACCTCCCTCCCCCCACCCTCCCACCTCCCCGCAACCCCCCACCCCAGCCAGCCCCTCCCCCCCCCCCACCCCCCGCAGCCCCCGTCGCGAGCTCGGCCCCCACGGCTGTCGCGAGCCCAACCACCACCGCCCGTCGTGAGCCCGGCCCCCACCCCCGTCGCGAGCCCAACCCCCCAACCCCGTCGCGAGACTAGAACCCACCCCTCCTCCTACCCCCCGTCGCTAGCCCGGAACCCCACCCCTCCCCTCACCCCTCGTCGTGAGCCTAGATCCCCACCCTTCCCCCCACCCCTCGTCGCGATCCCGAGAATCCCACCCTTCCCCCCCCCCCGTCGCATTGACCTTGTTCGGGTTACTCGGCTTGTTCACGGCTTGTTCGGGTTACTTTCGGGGTGGTGCGTGTGGCGAGGGCACAAGAGTGGGGGGGAGGGGGTTGTTCCGAAATTGAGGGGGCGATGGTGGGGAAGGGGTGGGGAACTGGGTTTGGGGCTGCGGGGGGTGGGGAGGGGGGTGCTGGGGGTGGAGGAGGGGGGCTGGGGTGGAGGAGGTTGCGGGGGGTGGTGGGAGGGTGGAGGAGGTTGCGGGGGTGGTGGGAGGGTGGAGGAGGTTGCAGGGGTGGTGGGAGGGTGGTGGGAGGGTGGCTAGGGTTAGGTTTAGGGTTTAGGGTTAGGATTAGGGTAAGGGTTAGGATTAGTGTTAGAATTATGGGTTAATTAGGGTTAGAATTATGAAAATTAGGGTTAATGACTAACGGCGGTTAACGCCGTTAGTCATTAAGGGTAATTGAGGGTACCACGTGAATTAGTTTTAAACTTAGGGGTACCTGGTGAATTTTGAAAACATGGAGGGTACCACGTGAATTTTTTGAAAACTCGGGGGTATCAGGTAAAAAAACCGTTTAGTTTAACTCTAGTATATAGAAACTGAAGAACTGTAAAGGAACATGGCACTTGTAGGAACTTGGAGCTCATAGGAACTGACTCAAAACAAGGAATAGAAAAATATAATTCTTTTGTAACATTATTCCTTAAGCCAAACTTTATGGAATGACACAAGTCAAACCCTATGGAATGACACCAGTCAGACCATTTGAAACTTAATTGAACTTGTATATTTATAGCAGTCATTTAGAATGAACGTGGGATTAATCATGAGTTAGTGGTTTAAAGCATTAACCCATGTTGTTCCTTAGCTTGAGGAATGATGAGAGACATTTATGTCACTCATAGGGTAGTAATTGGGCTTAATTAGAATCGTTTTAGTTTAATTTTCATAATTATTTTTCTCATTTTATTTCATTTTTAGTTATTATTATTTTCTTTATTTATTTTCATTTTATTATTTTATATGTATAGTTTCTCCCCTTGTGTTTGGTTTTCTATGTAGGTAAGCATTTTGGAGCTACATGTTCGAGTTTCAAAGTTAGAGGGGTGGCTTGATTTAGTGCTATAATATAGAGCTTATCCTACACCACACTTCCCACCTATCCTACACTACACCAAGCCACAAACACCATCTTCCTTCACCAACCAAACACCACCTTACTCCACGCATAAATCTCGCCCAAGCAAGCAAAAGCCCGCCCGAGCAAGCATCAGCCCGCCCGAGCTATGAAGCCCGTCCGAGCATATGCCAAGCCCGCCCGGGCTGCTTGATGCTGGAAGTTCCTGCCAATATCGTCAAAAACGTCCCACGCCCGGTAGCTGTACCCGAGCCCGTTTAGCCTGTCCCGTCCGGGCCTAACCCAGCCCGCCCGGGCTGCTGGAGAGCTGAAGTTCTGCCTTGACGAAGAAGAAAAACGTGCTATAAACTCATTAAACAAATCAAGGGTTATGATTCATTGCAGAAAATCCATGGCCAAGCTTGAATTGCAAAAGAAATTGGACGGAAAAAGAAATATCAATGGTGAAGATTGATTTCCGCCGAAGATGGATGATGATGATGGCGCCGATGATGGACGGTGATGATGATGATGGCGTTGGTTTTGAGTGGTCATGATGCAGCGAAGAAGACGAAAGGAAAGAAAGAAATGAAGAGGGATCTGATGAGTTTCTTTTGTTTTTCATTTTTTTATTTCTTTTCCTTCTTTTCTTTCTCACCTTTTTAACTCCTTTTTACTGCTTTCCTTTTTACATTTGTTACCCCTTTTTCATTTTGTAATTTCTTTTTCTCATTTTTTCCTATTAGCTTCTTTACATTTTATTTTCTTTCCCTTTTTGTATTTTTCTCTTTTAATATGAGGAGTAGTATAAATACCCTTAACCCATATTTTTGGGGGAGGAAGTTTTTAGCAAGTTTTATTTCATCCATCACTCTTAGTTTTAGAATATTTTTATGGTTTTAAGGAGGATTAGCCTCCATAGCTTAGTTTAGAGAAAAGTGAGAAAACTCAAAGAGAGATTGAAGTTTGGAGATTCAAGGGTGACAACTTGGATTTAAAGATTCAACAATTTATCAATGAGCGTTTCTTACTCTCTCTCCTCTTTTATTGCTTTATTTTAATGTTTAATAGTTAATCTAGATTAAAGTTTCCATCTTTTACTAGTTTCTTCTTGTTTGCTCTCTAGATTTTGTTTTGTTTTTGCTTTAAAGTCTTTGTTTTTAGTTTTTTGCTACTTTTAGATTGGTGATTTATTACTAGTTTTTCCATGCTTAGGATGTTTAGTAGTATAATGTGTAGTGAGTAGTTCATTAACTAGGATTGGGAGTAGCCCAATCATTGTTTGCATCCTATTTTCATGTGTAGAGTTTATTGGGTTGATTATGATTGGTATTAACTTGGGTTTGATTTCAATTCCTAACTTGGCCTAGTTAGGTGATAACACCTCGAAATATAGGTTTTGTTGCCATAATTAGGACTCCAAACTTCCTAAGAACGATTTTAGAGGTGTTTAGGTTTGTTTATTCCCTTTGCATATCCCCAATGCTTGTCAACCTCCTTATCTCTACTTGGTTGTTGGATGTGAACTATGATTGTGATGATTTCCCATTCCTAATGCTTTCCCTAATTTGATTCCAATAGTTTTAATCATTTAATTCAACCAAAACTTGATGATTTCTTCGGCCTAGCTTATTGTTAAATTAACACATATTGGTGCTCCTTAGTCCTTGTGGAAGAATGACCTTTACTTGTCACTTGACTAGTTTAGGTGGATAGTTAGGTTTTTTTATTTGACATTAGGGGAGTTAGTAACGACCTATTTTTCCCATTGTTCAAATTGGCACCGTTGCCGGGGACTTCGGCTAACATTGATTTGTGTTTATTAGATGAGTCTAGGCTATTTGTGAATACTCTTTGTTTTTCTTTGATTTACTTTTCTTTGGTTTATTCTTACTAAAAAAATGGCAAATATCTCTTTTCCTCAATATGACAATGAGTCTTTTTGGGTTTACTTTGATAGACTTGAGAACTTTATAAAGTACTATGGTTATGGTCTTTGGGAGGCTTGTGAGATTACTTATTGGGGTTTAAATGAGCATACTAGAGGAGTGGTTGAAAATATGTTTAATGGTGAATTTCGAGCTATATCTTTAGATGAAGCTTGGGATTTTTATATGTGGTTAGCTAGGGATACTTATGATTTTGATTGTGCAAATTCTCATAATTCATCTAATGTTTGCATGAATTCCTTTGATGAGTCAAATGTTCCCACTAGTGACCCTATTATACATGATTTTAATCCCCCTCCCTCTTATGCTTATAACAATGATGTGCACTCTAATGTTGATGATATTCATGCTACTTCTCAATATTCATCGAATTTGTGCATAGATTTTAATCAAGTGCCTCATATTCCCGATACTGACTCTCATATGCTTGATTGTAATCGCCCTCCCCAAAATGGTCTCCAAATTATACTCCAAGCACCTCGTCAATTAGGACCGTCCACCAACACCACTAGTCTAGAGAGTATGATGCAAACCTTCATGACTAATCAAGCTAAAGAGACTAGTGAGTTGAGAGAGAGCTTAAAACAAATGCAAGTTCATAATAAAATGCTAGATACTCAAGTTTCTCAATTGTTGGAGTCTAGGTTGGAGCCTACTTTTGCAAATCAAGAGCAAAATGGATCTTATGATGACCATGATGAGATTATTGATGATCATGATCATTCGAGGGATGTTGAAGTTGAAAATCAATTGGGAAAGAGTATCCTAGATCTTGATGATGGTTTTTGGAGTAGTGATGATGAGGAGTATGCTCTTGAGGAGAAAAAGCCCATTTTTGAGGATATTGTTGAAATTGAGGATGTTTATGAGTCTATACATTCTCTTTTTGAGTCTAATGTGTCTTCCTCTAATGAATTGGACCTTACTCTCTCTCATTGTGCTTTAGAGTACCCATCCTCTCCTACCCCTTCTTGCTTAAGTGAAGATCTTGGTCAATTTAAGAGTGAGATACATCATTTAGTGGTTGGTGATGTTTTTGAGGCTTTAGAGGATGAAAAAGATGTTGGTAAGGAGTCATTGGTTGAAAAAGTGTGCGATTTGAAAACTTGTGATATAGGAGAAGCCATTTGTGAAACCTTAGTTTCTATTCCTTCACATTATATCCTATTTTCAAGAAAGCTTAACCTACTTCCTTCATTTTCCATCCTTTTCCCTTATTCACCCAAATTACCTCCATTGTATGAGTCTCCTTCCTCCTTTGCCCTTCAAGTGCCTCATTTGATAAATTTTGAGGAAAAGATTGAGATTGCTAAGCAAAAAGAGTTTATCGAGGAGAGTTTGCCGATTTTTCCTTCGTTTTTGTATTCTTTTGATTCTTCTCCTTCCTACTTTCTTGATTCTCCTTTTGTTCCTTCTTTTAGGCACTCCCCTCCTCGATTTTTGCATAGAATTGCACCATACCTTGTGCATGTTCACTCTTTACTTGTTGCATATGGTATCTTCTTTGAAATGTGTGCCAATGCATTTGACAAACTCTTGCGATCTTTGTCAGGATATTTACTAGAAAGGTCATGCTTAGGACCTTAAATAAGCCTTTCTCGGGAAGTAATCCGTGATTTATTGCTTTCATTTTTCTTTCTTTTAATTTACTTAATCTTCTTTTCTATCCTTGATTTTGATTTAGGTACAAAATTGGAATAAAACTCATTCTCAATAGCACGTGGAAAGCAAATCATGGTTTTGAGGAAGTTAATTAGAAATGGGGAAATTGGGTCAAATACGGGTATTTACACCCGCCTATTATCCGGTAGCATCCTTCCTTTTCTCTTTCTCTAATGCTTTATTATTGTGGAACATGTGCTTGTTGGTTTGGATGTTCTTTCCCCCCTCCCTCCCTTTGATCGTATTATTCAAGCATTGAGGACAATGCTTTATTTTAGCTTGGGGGAGTAGCTATTCGCTAGCTTGGGGGAGGTGTATATACTTTATTTATTTACTTTTCTCTTTTTTACAAAATTCAAAATCTAAAAATATTTTTCTTTCATTTTTTTTTTCATTCAAGTTTTGAGTTTCTCTTTATAAAGAAAAATTGAAAAAACATGAAAAAAAAAGATGTTTCGCAAAATCCAAAAAAAATTGAGGAATAAAGAAAAGTACAAAGCATTTTGCTTCCAAGGGAAGATTCTTGATGACAAATTTATGTGGATTCCTTTGATTTGGTCATTTGGGTAGATGAGTATAGGTGTTTCCATTGGATGTTTACTTGTATGTGTAATTTGGGGCGATTAGGGATCAATTAATCTTTGGTGCTTGATTTTCTACTCGAAAAAGGTAATCTATGATTCTAAATGTTGTCAAACTTTGTGTTGAAAAGAGTCGAACTAATTCTCTTTTGGAAGTTGTAGTGACCCTACTTGGATCTTGAAATATTATTTGGTGCACAAGCTTTTACCCCCAAATAAGCTATGCTAAGAGTTAAATCGATTGTTAAAAAAAAAATGTTTTAAGTCTTGAGTCCAATAAGTGGAGCCAATGAGCCCACAAGGCATAAAAGCCTATTAAAGTCAATTAAATGAAAAGAAAATCGAAAAAGAGTCAATAAGTGGTAACTACCACATGATTTGAGAAAGTGGGTTAGTCAAAATGGTTGAGTGGGAGCTTGAAAATTTAATAAGTAGAGTTTCCCTAGTAATGATGAATGTCATTATGGCTTAAACATTGAGACTCTAGGCCCATTGCTCAATCGTTCTAATCCTACGATCATGGTTTTCTCTTAGCAAAAGTCAAGTTTGGGGGAGTTCATGTGCACTAGTTAGGATTGATCTTGGGACCTTCTTCATCCATTTGAGAACGATTTGTAACTCTTGAATGCCTTAGTAGACTCTAATTGATGTTTTAAAGCTTTTGATAGTGTCAATTTTGCACCTTAGATTAGCCTATCCCCTATATTCCTAAGTCATGGATACATATTGATGATGGTTATGCTTTGAAAGTTTGCTTAGATCGTCCATTGCTTTGTGAACCATGTTTAAAGAGATGATTTTGGCTTACTATATGTTTGTGCTTGATTAGAGTTGTGGGTTAAGCCTCTTGGGAAACCCTCGCGAGATCTCACTCGCCCTCTAGAGCGATTTAGGGGTTTAAAGAGCTTGTTGCATATGCTAAATGCAACCGTGATTCCTACGAAAGTGTGTTAGATTTCTTGCTTTCTTAGTTTTGCTTTTAATAAATCTTTTTGCTCAATTCGTCTATCCTATTTCCGTTTTGTGTCCAATTGTTTTGCTCGAGGACGAGCAAAAGCTCGAGTTTGGGGGCATTTGATGAGAGACATTTATGTCACTCATAGGGTAGTAATTGGGCTTAATTAGAATCGTTTTAGTTTAATTTTCATAATTAATTATCTAATTTTATTTCAGTTCTAGTTATTATTATTTTCTTTATTTATTTTCATTTTATTATTTTATATGTATAGTTTCTCCCCTTGTGTTTGGTTTTCTATGTAGGTAAGCATTTTGGAGCTACATGTTCGAGTTTCAAAGTTAGAGGGGTGGCTTGATTTAGTGCTATAATATAGAGCTTATCCTACACCACACTTCCCACCTATCCTACACTACACCAAGCCACAAACACCATCTTCCTTCACCAACCAAACACCACCTTACTCCACGCATAAATCTCGCCCAAGCAAGCAAAAGCCCGCCCGAGCAAGCATCAGCCCGTCCGAGCTATGAAGCCCGCCCGAGCATATACCAAGCCCGCCCGGGCTGCTTGATGCTGGAAGTTCCTGCCAATATCGTCAAAAACGTCCCACGCCCGGTAGCTGTACCCGAGCCCGTTTAGCCTGTCCCGTCCGGGCCTAATCCAGCCCGCCCGGGCTGCTGGAGAGCTGAAGTTCTGCCTTGACGAAGAAGAAAAACGTGCTATAAACTCATTAGACAAATCAAGGGTTATGATTCATTGCAGAAAATCCATGGCCAAGCTTGAATTGCAAAAGAAATTGGACGGAAAAAGAAATATCAATGGTGAAGATTGATTTCCGCCGAAGATGGATGATGATGATGGCGCCGATGATGGACGGTGATGATGATGATGGCGTTGGTTTTGAGTGGTCATGATGCAGCGAAGAAGACGAAAGGAAAGAAGGAAATGAAGAGGGATCTGATGAGTTTCTTTTGTTTTTCATTTTTTTATTTCTTTTCCTTCTTTTCTTTCTCACCTTTTTAACTCCTTTTTACTGCTTTCCTTTTTACATTTGTTACCCCTTTTTCATTTTGTAATTTCTTTTTCTCATTTTTTCCTATTAGCTTCTTTACATTTTATTTTCTTTCCCTTTTTGTATTTTTCTCTTTTAATATGAGGAGTAGTATAAATACCCTTAACCCATATTTTTGGGGGAGGAAGTTTTTAGCAAGTTTTATTTCATCCATCACTCTTAGTTTTAGAATATTTTTAGGGTTTTAAGGAGGATTAGCCTCCATAGCTTAGTTTAGAGAAAAGTGAGAAAACTCAAAGAGAGATTGAAGTTTGGAGATTCAAGGGTGACAACTTGGATTTAAAGATTCAACAATTTATCAATGAGCGTTTCTTACTCTCTCTCCTCTTTTATTGCTTTATTTTAATGTTTAATAGTTAATCTAGATTAAAGTTTCCATCTTTTACTAGTTTCTTCTTGTTTGCTCTCTAGATTTTGTTTTGTTTTTGCTTTAAAGTCTTTGTTTTTAGTTTTTTGCTACTTTTAGATTGGTGATTTATTACTAGTTTTTCCATGCTTAGGATGTTTAGTAGTATAATGTGTAGTGAGTAGTTCATTAACTAGGATTGGGAGTAGCCCAATCATTGTTTGCATCCTATTTTCATGTGTAGAGTTTATTGGGTTGATTATGATTGGTATTAACTTGGGTTTGATTTCAATTCCTAACTTGGCCTAGTTAGGTGATAACACCTCGAAATATAGGTTTTGTTGCCATAATTAGGACTCTAAACTCCCTAAGAACGATTTTAGAGGTGTTTAGGTTTGTTTATTCCCTTTGCATATCCCCAATGCTTGTCAACCTCCTTATCTCTACTTGGTTGTTGGATGTGAACTATGATTGTGATGATTTCCCATTCCTAATGCTTTCCCTAATTTGATTCCAATAGTTTTAATCATTTAATTCAACCAAAACTTGATGATTTCTTCGGCCTAGCTTATTGTTAAATTAACACATATTGGTGCTCCTTAGTCCTTGTGGAAGAATGACCCTTGCTTGTCACTTGACTAGTTTAGGTGGATAGTTAGGTTTTTTTATTTGACATTAGGGGAGTTTGTAACGACCTATTTTTCCCACTTCTTCCACAATTTCCCCTTTTAGATAATATGCAACAGACTTATTGACTCTTAAATACTTTTGACACTAAGTTCCACGAGTTCCTTTTGACCTTACGAGTTCCTTTTGACCTTGTTCCATTACCTTTCACGTTTCCACATACTTACATGAATCCTAGAAAATAAACTCATTTTTTCTGCCTTCATGCTCCATGCTGCTCCAACTCAAGAACCACATGTTGATAGCTCCACCTCTGGAACTTCGATATGCTAGTTCCATTAAGGAACTTCGCACTCATAGTTCCTGCTCAGGAACTTCTTGTTTCAACTCTGAAACGTCATCTTGCGGCTCCCACTCAGAAACTGCTCCGGAAATTCATATTCAATCTTCCTCTTAGGATGTACCAAGGAACCGCTCTGTTTGTGTTCCTTATAGGAACTCTGTTAGGAACTTCACTTGTTGGAAGCATTTAATGATGTGATATATTCAATCTTCCATGACTTGATTTATGTTAATGTAATATGTACATCTCAAACACACATGTTAGTTAGATAATCATCATTTGTTTGCAATCATCAAAACACTACATGACTCAATAATTTCCCCCTTTTTGATGATGACAAACAAATGATGTTTATCACAAATTAAGCAATAAACGATGTACATTAATCCCCCTTAATGAACAAGTCATGCATGTATATGAAGGAAATATCAACATAGATAAACACATCATACAAAGAACTTTCATCATATAAGGATTTAGACTTAACTATACTTGACCATAAGCATCATACATATTTTTCCCCATTTTGTTATTATCGAAAAGGATCATCTTACACACAAAGTTTTTAGGTAAATCATAGACACATATTGTTATATGCTACACTTACCACCATAATGGTGAAACACTTGTTAGTCCCAAAAGCCTCAATAATCTCAATTTTTCAAACTTAGGATGCATGTGCTACACGAATTTCCAACTCACGATCCAAAAACCCAACTTCAAAAACCATCGAAGGAACTTGACAAAATAAGAAAATAATAGTCAAGCAAAAATCAGATTTGAAAGTCAAGAATGGATTAAGAGATAGGACATTGTAATATCCGGCTCAAAGAAAAATGAAAGAAGTTTGTGGAACAATTTGAGTAGAGGGAATTTGAGATATATAGTGTGCTCAATAGTTTAGACTTTTAATAAGAGGTTCTGAACAATAATTAGAGTTGATCACTTCACATCACACGTTGAAATCTCTGCCAAACCTCACACACATTCACCTTTATATATATATATATATATATATATATATATATATATATATATATATATATATATATATATATATATATATATATATATATATATATATATATATATATATATATATATACATATATATACATATACATATATGTATATATATATATATATATATCAAGTTCAATTTTACTCAACCAACCAACCGTGAGGAACTCATTGCACGAAGAAACTTTAAAGAATTCATCTTTGTAATCAAGTTCTTCATCTTTCGCTTATGTTCCTCTTGTCATATCATGAAATCCATGAGTAAGCATTTTCACAACCATATCAAATATTGACTTCTAGGAAATAATAATGATTTGATCACCCTTATTTTTTTTCGTTGTTTTTTTTAAACAAGAGTGTCATTACAAGTTGTTGCACTTTTCCTAGAATGTCACATTTACATCGATTTCTTTCTTATTCCCCCTGAGGTCCTTACCATTCATTCATCATTAGGAACTTATATGATTAGTTCCATCTAATAATATATCCTTTTCAGTATCAATTGATAAATCACAAAATACTTTCTTCTCACTTCTTCCACAATTTCCCCTTTTAGATAATATGCATCAGACTTATTGACTCTTAAATAGTTTTGACCCTAAGTTCCACGAGTTCCTTTTGACCTTACGAGTTCCTTTTGACCTTGTTCCATTACCTTTCACGTTTCTACATAATTACATGAATCCTAGAAAATAAACTCATATTTTTAGCCTTCATGCTCCATGCTGCTCCAACTCAAGAACCACATGTTGATAGCTCCACCTCTGGAACTTCGATGTGCTAGTTCATTTAAGAAACTTCGCACTCATAGTTCCTGCTCAGGAACTTCTTGTTTCAACTCTGAAACGTCATCTTGCTGCGCCCACTCAGGAACTGCTCCGGAACTTCATATTCAATGTTCCTCTTAGGATGTACCTAGGAACCGCTCTGTTTGTGTTCCTTATAGGAACTCAGTTAGGAACTTCACTTGTTGGAAGTCTTTCATGATGTGATATATTCATCCTTCCATGACTTGATTTATGTTAATGTAATTTGTACATCTCAAACACGCATGTTAGTTAGGTAATCATCATTCGTTTGCAATCATCAAAACACTACATGACTCAACAATTTTCCCCTTTTTGATGATGACAAACAAATGATGTTTATCACAAATTAAGGTATAAACGATGTACATTAATCGCCCTTAATGAACAAGTCATGCATGTATATGAAGGAAATATCAACATAGATAAACACATCATAAAAAGAACTTTCATCATATAAGGATTTAGACTTAACTATACTTCACCATAAGCATCATACATATTCTTCCCCTTTTTGTTATTATCGAAAATGATCATCTTACACACAAAGTTTTTAGGTAGATCATAGACACATATTGTTATATGCTACACTTACCACCATAATGTTGAAACACTTGTTAGTCCCAAAAGCCTCACGAATCTCAATTTTTCAAACTTAGGATGCATGTGCTACACAAATTTCCAACTCACAATCTAAAGACCCAACTTCAAAAACCATCGAAGGAACTTGACATATAAGAAAATAAAATTCAAGCAAAAATCAGATTTGAAAATCAAGAATGGATTAAGAGATAGGACATTGTAATATCCGGCTCAAAGAAATATGAAATAAGTTTGTGGAACAATTTGAGTAGAGGAAATTTGAGATATATAGTGTGCTCTATAGTTTAGACATTTAATAAGAGGTTCTCAACAATAATTAGAGTTGATCACTTCACATCATACGTTGAAATCTCTGCCAAACCTCATACACATTCACCTTGATATATATATATATATATGTATGTATATATATATATGTATATATATATATGTATGTATATATATATATATATATATATATATGTATGTATATATATATATATATATATATGTATATATATATATATATATATATATGTATGTATATATATATATATATATATATGTATGTATATATATATATATATATATATATATATATGTATATATATATATATATGTATGTATATATATATATATATATATATATATATATATATATATATATATATATATATATATATATGTATATATATATATATATATATATATATATATATATATATATATATATGTATATATATATATATATATATATATATATATATATATATATATATATATATATATGTATGTATATATATATATATATATATGTATATATATATATATATATATATATATAGGTATATATATATATATATATATATATATATATATATATATATATATATATATATATATATATATATATATATATATATAGTATATATATATATATATAGGTATATATATATATATAGGTATATATATATATATCTATATATACCTATATATATATATATATATATATATATATATATATACCTATATATATACCTATATATATATATATATATATACCTATATATATTTATATATATACCTATATATATATATATATATACCTATATATATATATATATACCTATATACCTATATATATATATACCTATATATATATATATATATATATATACCTATATATATATATATATATATATATATATATATATATATATATATATATGCGGCTATCGCACGATAACTAATTTATAAACTAGGGGTTGGTTTATAATTTATAAAATGATATAAGGCCTACACGGATGACGATTATGATTATATGGAAACTAATAGAAATTATAAACCTACTTTCAAAAAGAAAAAATATGTGTATAATCATAGAAATAATGACTATATATGGAAATATCGAAGAAAAATAGAAAATGATTACATACCGAGAGATAGCCAAACAGGAGAAATTTTAAATCTAGATTGCGCTACAAATGCTGAATTAGAAATACAAAATTGGATAGCTAGAATAAATGCAAAATTAATAGAAGCTAAAATACCAGTTAGTGCGGCGGCTAATTATATTGAAGCCACAATAACAGGAAAGTTATTTAACTAATATAGGAATAAAAGAATTAACAGAATTGCGAAGTACTAAGACAGAAGGAACTGAGATGACAGATTCAACACAAATGTTGAAAAAATACGAAAAAATAATTCGAAGAGAATTTGGCAATCCAAATGCAGATTTAAAATATAAAGAAGCTAAGAAAGAATATTGTAAGTCCCAACTATATAATATGCAAATATGTTCCATGTGTCCAGAAGATTTAAACAAATATAATTGTGCATTCCAAATGAATTATTATGAATTAGGAACCGAAACACCTGAACAACTAGCTGTATTTCGAAAATTATATTTTGAAAAATTATCAATACCTACAAACACTATGGTACAAGAAGCATATTATACAGAACCTAAAACAGGAACTTTAGGTAAACAAATATCATTTTTACAAACATGGTATAAAAATTATTGTATTGAAATCAATAACCAAAAGGCATTTAGAAAACAAGCTAAAATAAGTGACTGTTGTGAAAAATATGAAATACCTAAATTTAGTTGTCACAAATTAAACAAAAGATATAAAACTAAAAGACCCAAATCAATGCGAAGACAATATAAAAGATTCAAACCATATGGAAAATATAAAAATAAGAAGCGATCAAATAAAAATTACTTTATAAAAAGAAAAATCTATAAATATGCAAAAAATCCAAAAAGATGTAGATGTTATAATTGTGGACAGATAGGTCACATAGCAAAAGAATGTAAGACTAAAACAACTAAAAATACTAATAAAAACATAAAAAATGTTAATTTTATTGAACTACATATAGCAGAATACGAAATAGGTAAAAATAATATACCACCAGACGAGGAAATATATGTCTTAGAATACGAAACAGATAATAATGAAATAAGAAGTAGTGAAGAAGAAGATAATACAGAAACTGATAGTAATGGATAAAGAATTACAAGAAGTTGATTACGATGAAGATATTATTGTACAACATAAAAATCAAAGAGCTATTTTTGATCTACAAAAGTATAATGCGTTGAAGCATGAAGGATTTACATTATCTCCCAATAAAATAATTGAAAAGAAAAAATTTGAATTGACAAATTTAACTAAGTATTTTAAAAGGAAAAGGGAAGAATATTTAGTTATAGCTGATAGAGAACATGTTATAGATATAACACAAGTATAAGGTAATACTAAAGTCCCATTAATAACACAAGAAGTGTTAAATGAAGAAATAACCAAAATTAACAACGTATTAAAAAATAAGCCAATCACATTTAGATTTGTAGAATTAGCAGCCATAGAAATAATAATAAAAGCCTGTGTTAAAGAAGGAATAGATACTCCCTTAGAATTAGAATTAGCTGATGATAGGATCAAAGAACCAATAGAACAAGCTATCATAGCACAACTTAAAGGAAATCTTATTTATCAAAAAGTTAGATTCATAATTAAGCCCAATTATTCTATAAGTTTAACTGACCAAAATATAGAAAAGGCATTAGTTTTATATTGGAAACTAGATGGAATAAACATGACAAATGGATCAAAAGTTATGACAGTGCAATGTAAGAATGCTTATATATTAACCGATCAACATCAGATTTATACTAAAAACAAATTAAGACCAATAACTATAGATACCCCTTTTACAGATCTTATTTTAACCTATAGAAAAGGGATTAAAATTATACTCTAAACCAAACTATGAAGACTTAGAAATAGTAAAGAAACGATTAAGCGTTTCTAGATCTAAACGAGATTTAACTGACAACCTACCTATTCGAATACAATCACACGAATATTACATAAACATACAAATAGAAACTAAAAGTTTAATTGCAAAACTAGATGTTAATAAGGAAAGTAATTATATTCCGTTAAAAAACTTAACAAACAAAATAATAAATGAAAACTTTAATAGATTAATAATCCTTACAACAAAAATTGCCTTTCAAGAAATAAACATTGAATATGTTATAACCCTAAACAATGAAATAATATTAGGAAAGGAATTTTTAGAAAAGGTTAAACCTTGGAAAATAGACCAAGACTATTTTGAATTTACTTATAATCAAACCCAATCAAAAACTAGAATAATCAATGAGTAATGCAATACCAAGTTTGATAGAATTAATAAAATTACAAAAACAGATAGAGATAGCAAAAGAAGAAAAGGCATATATAAGTCAAAGACTGCAATACATAATATTTACAGAATGCCATAGAGATAGTATATGAACTTTATCTAAAGAAGAACAAAAGAGATAGGCGGCTAGCGCACGATAAATATGTGAATAGTGAATAGTGAACAGCACTTTTTACTGTAGCACTTTCACTGTAGCAATAGTATTTGTAATAGTATGTAATTTTGTACGAACACTTAATCAAGTTCGTCTATAAATAAGAAATGTCTGATGCTGCTAAGGGGCATCATCAAGCTTTTCACCACTCCTCCTCTTTCTCTTACTAAAGCTTTCTTCTCTCTTTAAATTAAAACACGCTTCACCCCAAGTTGGTATCAGAGCTTACTATTCACAAGACCGGAGCTATTCACCTAGAGCTTATTCCTCAAGATAATTTACAGATAATTATGGAAGCAGATAAGGTAACCCCTTTTCTTATGAACTAAATTTAAATTCAATCCCCTAGTTTATAATAATACTGAGATATGTTAAGATAATTCTATAATTTCATATAGGATGTATGCTATCTTAATTATCCTTTCCCCGATTAAGTAAAATCATGTTTCGAAACCAAGAGACAATTGGTAGCAGGAGCCCGTTTAGCCGTTGAGAATGAGAAGGCGTTGAGGGCGTGATGCATAAAACCTATGTGGTGAGGTTGAAAAACATGAATTTATTTAATTCTGCTTAAGTGCTTAAGGGTTGTCAAAGCGGATTAGCAGTACTTATATGAAAGTTGATAGAATTGTTATTAACCGATTAAGGATTATTATGAGCAAAGGGATTGAGTCTTAAAGAAAGTTCATTAAGAAATAGATTATTTACCTATTCACTTAGCTTAAATATCTGCTTACTTGCTTATTATATTATGAATACTCAAATAAAGAATGTTAAAACAACGGTTGAATTGATAAATTATGCTTTACTATTTAAAATTAATAGAGTAAAAGATCAAATAGACATGTACAATATTAATCTATATAAAGCTTATGCACTAAAAGATACTGAAACACGGTGTACTTTACTTAAATTAATACAGACCGAACAAAATAAGGTAGAAAAACTTTCGAAAATACAACTAGAACTAAAAAATTTACTAGAACTATTAGAACAAATAGAACTTAGACAATTTTTAATAGAACAAATATTAATAGAACTTAAACAATTAATAAATTCGTTATGACTATTAAGACACAAATAAAAAACGTTAAGGATTATATAAAAACAAGAGATAACATATTAAATGTCCAGAATAGAATCATACAAGATAAAATAGATGAATTTGAAAATTATTTATATGAAGCCTATAGAAGAAAAGATAATGAAATAAAAGATGCTTTGCAAAAGTATTTAACTAAGTTACAAAATAAGAAAAATAGAAACTTAATAGCTAAACAAGAACTTAGTGATTTACAAAATTCGTTATACGTATGAGTACTAAATCCCAAGTAAAAAATTCTATGAGAAAAGCTAATTTCCAATATTTTATATCAACTATGCAATCTGATATAAAAAATTTAGAATTAAGAAATCAAAAACAAATAGCCATCATTAATAAAATACAAATATTAGAACGAGCAACATTAAATGATAATCATAATTATGAAGAAATAGACAAAGAATTAAGACCTTTTGATAATCAAATAGAACTACTGAATATACAAATTAAAGAACAGGAAGATATATCTAAGAAAATACATGAAGATTATACTAATACATTAGATAGAAAATCAAACATGTATGTATGAGTGAACTAGAAAAAGAAGAAAATTTTGGAATTAATCTAAAAATAATTACTACAAATATTTTATTAATTATGCAATTACTAAACGAAAGTAAGAATGATCTAGATAAATCAGAATCAAGTAATACTAAAATACCAATAGAACCAGAAGAACAAGGTTATGAAATCTTAGAAAAGAAGATAACTAAAGAATATTCTCAGTTATTTCCAGATTTACTTTTAAGAAAAAGAATAGAAATTGAATATGAAAGAATAATTGAACAATTAGAATAATGAATAAAAACGAAAAAATCATTGAAGAAGAAATTATTAGATACCCTGATGGTCCATTTAAAATACACAAGACTAATCAAAATAGACAATTTGCAGAAATAAGTGAAGGAAGATTTTATTTAATAAAAGATAGAAAGCAAATGATACTAGAAAACGAATTTGATAGGGAAAGAAGACTAGCACTAGAAAATAATTTAGTACAAATAACAAATGTAGAAAGTAGCTATCAAGACAATAAAACAATTAATGACATCTATAAAAAACTAGAAAAGTTAGAAAGAAAATATGATGAAAGAATGAGAAAAATAGAAGAATCTATCAAAATAATACATATTAATACCAAACAAATATTAGATAAAGTCTACATAGTAGAAAATAATATTAATGAAGAGATACAAAATCTTACAATAGAATATAATAATAGGTTTGATAAAATAGAAGAACAGCTTATATGCAATATCAAAGAAAACACTGAAATATCAGAAATCCACGAATCAGATAACGAAATAATAAATAATACTACCATAGAAGCTTTAAGTACTGAAATAGAACGACTAGATGTAAATAATATAGAGGTAAATACTCTAGAAGAAAATAGTGAAGAATTTTATTCTGAACAATCCAGTCAAGAATTTAGATATTTAAATCATTTAGAATCAGACTTTAATTCAGAAAAAGATGAAGAAATTAACGTACTTACTAAGGCCTACACGGATGACGATTATGATTATATGGAAACTAATAGAAATTATAAACCTACTTTTAAAAAGAAAAAATATGGGTATAATCATAGAAATAATGACTATATATGGAAATATCGAAGAAAAATAGAAAATGATTACATACCGAGAGATAGCCAAACAGGAGAAATTTTAAATCTAGATTGCGCTACAAATGCTGAATTAGAAATACAAAATTGGATAGCTAGAATAAATGCAAAATTAATAGAAGCTAAAATACCAGTTAGTGCGGCGGCTAATTATATTGAAGCCACAATAACAGGAATAGCAAAAAGTTATTTAACTAATATAGGAATAAAAGAATTAACAGAATTGCGAAGTACTAAAACAGAAGGAACTGAGATGACAGATTCAACACAAATGTTGAAAAAATACGAAAAAATAATTCG
Organism: Beta corolliflora; assembly: GCA_947648045.1. Taxonomy (NCBI): domain Eukaryota; kingdom Viridiplantae; phylum Streptophyta; class Magnoliopsida; order Caryophyllales; family Amaranthaceae; genus Beta; species Beta corolliflora. Next base: position 3,791,458 of record CANSZD010002921.1, on the reverse strand, counting down.
AAGAGAATTTGGCAATCCAAATGCAGATTTAAAATATGCAGAAGCTAAGAGAGAATACTGTAATTCCCAACTATATAATATGCAAATATGTTCCATGTGTCCAGAAGATTTAAACAAATATAATTGTGCATTCCAAATGAATTATTATGAATTAGGAACCGAAACACCTGAACAACTAGCTGTATTTCCAAAATTATATTTTGAAAAATTACCAATACCTATAAACACTATGGTACAAGAAGCATATTAAACAGAACCTAAAATGGGAACTTTAGGTGAACAAATATCATTTTTACAAACATGGTATAAAAATTATTGTATTGAAATCAATAACCAAAAGGCATTTAGAAAACAAGCTAAAATAAGTGACTGTTGTGAAAAATATGAAATACCTAAATTTGGTTGTCACAAATTAAACAAAAGATATAAAACTAAAAGACCCAAATCAATGCGAAGACAATATAAAAGATTCAAACCATATGGAAAATATAAAAATAAGAAGCGATCAAATAAAAATTACTTTATAAAAAGAAAAATCTATAAATATGCAAAAAATCCAAAAAGATGTAGATGTTATAATTGTGGACGGATAGGTCACATAGCAAAAGAATATAAGACTAAAAAAACTAAAAATACTAATAAAAACATAAAAAATGTTAATTTTATTGAACTACATATAGCAGAATACGAAATAGGTAAAAATAATATACCACCAGACGAGGAAATATATGTCTTAGAATACGAAACAGATAATAATGAAATAAGAAGTAGTGAAGAAGAAGATAATACAGAAACTGATAGTAATGGATAAAGAATTACAAGAAGTTGATTACGATGAAGATAATACTGTACAACATAAAAATCAAAGAGCTATTTTTGATCTACAAAAGTATAATGCGTTGAAGCATGAAGGATTTACATTATCTCCCAATAAAATAATTGAAAAGAAAAAATTTGAATTGACAAATTTAACTAAGTATTTTAAAAGGAAAAAGGAAGAATATTTAGTTATAGCTGATAGAGAACATGTTATAGATATAACACAAGTACAAGGTAATACTAAAGTCCCATTAATAACACAAGAAGTGTTAAATGAAGAAATAACCAAAATTAACAACGTATTAAAAAATAAACCAATCACATTTAGATTTGTAGAATTAGCAGCCATAGAAATAATAATAAAAGCCTGTTTTAAAGAAGGAATAGATACTCCCTTAGAATTAGAATTAGCTGATGATAGGATCAAAGAACCAATAGAACAAGCTATCATAGCACAACTTAAAGGAAATCTTATTTATCAAAAAGTTAGATTCATAATTAAGCCCAATTATTCTATAAGTTTAACTGACCAAAATATAGAAAAGGCATTAGTCTTATATTGGAAACTAGATAGAATAAACATGACAAATGGATCAAAAGTTATGACAGTACAATGTAAGAATGCTTATATATTAACCGATCAAGATCAGATTTATACTAAAAACAAATTAAGACCAATTACTATAGATACCCCTTTTACAGATCTTATTTTACCTATAGAAAAGGGATTAAAATTATAATCTAAACCAAACTTTGAAGACTTAGAAATAGTAAAGAAACGATTAAGCGTTTCGAGATCTAAACGAGATTTAACTGACAACCTACCTATTCGAATACAATCACACGAATATTACATAAACATACAAATAGAAACTAAAAGTTTAATTGCAAAACTGGATGTTAATAAGAAAAGTAATTATATTCCCTTAAAAAACTTAACAAACAAAATAATAAATGAAAACTTTAATAGATTAATAATCCTTACAACAAAAATTGCCTTTCAAGAAATAAACATTGAATATGTTATAACCCTAAACAATGAAATAATATTAGGAAAGGAATTTTTAGAAAAGGTTAAACCTTGAAAAATAGACCAAGACTATTTTGAATTTACTTATAATCAAACCCAATCTAAAACTAGAATAATCAATGAGTAATGCTATACCAAGTTTGATAGAATTAATAAAATTACAAAAATAGATAGAGATAGCAAAAGAAGAAAAGGCATATATAAGTCAAAGACGGCAATACATAATATTTGCAGAATGCCATAGAGATAGTATACGAACTTTATTATCTGAAGAAGAACAAAAGAAAACAAGAGACATAGAGGTATTAGAACAAAATTTACGTAAGATGAAAAATAAATTAGTTATCCTTAATAAAAATGAGTAATTTAATTTATATTTTAGTAAAAATAATCTTTTATGGATATAAAAGTAGATATTATACACCAATGGTAGACACAGGAGCTCAAACAACAATTATGAAAGAAAATTGTTTACCATAATGGAAAAGATTAAATACTCCCTTTAAAATAAACGGATTTAATAATAATAGTAGTAAAATTACTCTTTATCAAACAAATATAAAAATACAAATTTGGGATAAAATATTAGTCATACCTAAGGTATATTGCTTTGAATTGATAGGAAAAGATATTATATTAGGAACTAATTTCTTAAACCAATATAAACCCTTTAGTATAGATAAAGAATTTCTTACTTTGTTTACCCCTTGCCAACATAAGCTAAAAGCCAAGGTAGTTACTAATAAAGAAAGATTACCAATAGAATGGGAAAATTGTAAAATAGGAGAAGAAGCAAAACTAGTCCAAAAAATGAAAACCAAAAAGGGAATCAACAATTTAGATATAATAGAAATAGGAATATTACATATAGATAAACTTACTCCTTTAAAAACTAAGCTAGAAGAATTATGCAGTGAAAATCCTTTAGAAAATTGGCATAAGCATAAAACTGAAATACTAATAACATTAAAAGACCAAAATAGTATCATATCACAAAAACCTTTTAATAATACTCAAAGAGATGAAAAAGAATTTAAAATGCATATAACAGAACTAGTAGCTGGAAAACTAATTAGACCAAGTAATTCAAAACATAGTAGTAGTGCGTTTATAGTTAATAATCATTCTGAGCAAAAGAGAGGAAAAACAAGAATGGTTATCGACTATAGAATCTTAAATGAAAAAACAATAACATACAATTACCCCATACCAAATAAGATACTTAAAATGAGACAAATACAAGGATATAATAATTTTTCAAAATTTGATTGTAAAAGTGGTTTTCACCAATTAAAGCTAACTGAAGAGTCTAAACAATTAACAGCATTCAAAGTCCCTAATGGATTTTATGAATGGAATATTTTACCTTTTGGATATAAAAATGCCCCAGGTAGATTCCAAGCATTTATGGATAAATATTTAAACCAATTATCAAATTGTGTAGTTTATATAGATGATATACTAGTATATTCAAAAACCCAGGAAGAACACTATAAGTTATTTGAGAAATCATCAAAACTAGTGGTATAGTTTTAAGTAAAAAGAAAATGGAATTGTTTAAAACACAAATTGAATTCTTAGGATTCGAAATAGATAAAGCTGGAATAAAAATGCAAGACCGTATAGCCCAAAAAATCATAGAGTTCCAAAAAGAAATTAATACTAAAAAAGAATTACAAAAATTCTTAGGAATAGTAAATCAGGTTAGAGAATTTATACCTAAAGTATCACAATATACGGAACCATTAACTAAAAAACTAAAGAAAGACTACGATTTTAGATAGGAAGATACTGACACGAAGATTTTAGAGAAAATTAAAGAATTAGTCAGAAAGTTACCAAAACTTAGTTTTCCTGATGAAGACAAAGAATTTATATGGATAGTAGAAACAGATGCTAGCGAAACCAATAATGGTTATGGAGCAGTATTAAAATACAGATATAAAAATGATAAAAAGGAATATGTTTGTAGATATCACTCAGGAACCTTTAAGGCAAATGAAATTAATTGGGATATAAATAAAAAAGAATTAAAAGCAGTAAAATATGAAATCAAAAAGTTTGAATGTTATATTGTTTATAGTAAATTCATAATTAGAACAGATAATAAAACTGTTAGGAGTTGGTTAACCCAAAAATTACAAGATTCCATTACAAGGAAGGAAATAAATAGAATAATAGCTGACATCAATCAATATGAATTTTCTGTTGAACTATTAAAAACTGACGAAAATTGCCTTGCAGATTATCTCTCAAGAAATAGCTCAACAACTGATTCTAGAAAATCAGGAGCACAAGATACAACTCAAAAAGTTAATGGAAGAACTCGCTTCTATGAAAAGTGAAGCCACTTCCAGCAATCCTAATATGGAGCAAGCAGATAATGGCACTAGCCAAAAATATAAAAGCCGAATAATTACAAAAAAAGTTAATTCTCCTTTCAAGAAGAACATGTCCTTGCAAACTTATTACCCTAATCAAGCCAATAATCCCACACCAGTTATCAATGAAATTAATTTTCCCAGCCTAATACCAGACACCACCTCTTTCAAAGAAAAACTAACCTTAGGAACCAAACAAACTATGACCCCGCCAGTTCGTCAATATATAGATTATTTCTTATTTATTGCCAATAAATTAAATACCGTTCCAGAAGTAACAACTAAAGACCGTCACGGAGAGATAGAAGGAGGTTATGTTACTAACCCCTTAAAAAGGGTAAACGAGTTAATAGCGTTGTCTGGTTGCAATGCAAATTTAATCAAAGCAACATATGATTATGGCCTTCTTAATTCAGTATATACAATGAATGGAGAAGAGCTATCATCTATTCCTCAGTTATATAAAGCAGCTAAAAGTTACTTGCATATTACAAAATCTCCTATGATTTTTGTAAGATGCTATACTGCCTGGCTGCCCCAGGCGAAGTTACTTTCTCTGAAATAAAACAATGTATTAGGGTTGTTAAAATGGGATGTACAGCAAGTTTCATCCTCCCAGAAGAAATAAAGGTTCAGTCAGAGTTAAATCGAAATGAGATACCATATCTCCTCAGAGAGAAAAGAGCAATCAAGATAAAGGTAATTTATGAAGCCTTGATTAACATGGTCAAGACTTATGTCTGGATAAATCATCGAGAGTTAAATACGTTAATTATATCTCAAAGCAAAGCATACGGCCATGACACGGTCGAAACTATCAAATCATGGGTATGGAGCCTGCTCCATCCAGATCAAGAACCAGTTACAAGGTATATACCTAGAAATTTTCTTACTCCAGATACCTTGAAGAGATATTGCAGTTGGATGCAGCAAAATAATAACCACTCATGTCAAATGTGTGGAGTTAAACAAATGACTGTACCAATAATTGAAGATATGGATAGCTGTGGAGACAGAGCTTAATCATCTAGCACAACAGCATCTACCACAGAGATAGAGCACAATTTACAAGTATCGAACACATGTTAAAGGAGATAAGCATAGAGGAAAGAAATACTATCATGTAATAAATAAATGTTGTAACAGTTATAATAAGACAAGAGATAGGCGGCTAACGCATGATAAATATGTGAATAGTGAATAGTGAACAGTACTTTTTACTGTAGCACTTTCACTGTAGCAATAGTATTTGTAATAGTATGTAATTTTGTACGAACACTTAAATAAGTTCGTCTATAAATAATAAAAATGCGTGATGCTGCTAAGGGGCATCATCAAGCTTTTCACCACTCCTCCTCTTTCTCTCACTAAAGCTTTCTTCTCTCTTTAAATTAAAACACGCTTCACCCCAAGTTGGTATCAGAGCTTACTATTCACCAGACCGGAGCTATTCACCTAGAGCTTATTTCTCAAGATAACTATTCAGTTAGCTTTAATTGGTGAAAACCACTTTTACAATCAAATTTTGAAAAATAATTATATCCTTATATTTGTCTCATTTTTAGTATTTTATTTGGTATGGGGTAATTGTATGTTATTGTTTTTTCATTTAAGATTCTATTGTCGATAACCATTCTTGTTTTTCCTCTCTTTTGCTCAGAATGATTATTAACTATAAACGCACTACTACTATGTTTTGAATTAATCTCTGTGGTAGATGCTGTTGTGCTAGATGATTAAGCTCTGTCTCCACAGCTATCCATATCTTCAATTATTGGTACAGTCATTTGTTTAACTCCACACATTTGACATGAGTGGTTATTATTTTGCTGCATCCAACTGCAATATCTCTTCAAGGTATCTGGAGTAAGAAAATTTCTAGGTATATACCTTGTAACTGGTTCTTGATCTGGATGGAGCAGGCTCCATACCCATGATTTGATAGTTTCGACCGTGTCATGGTCGTATGCTTTGCTTTGAGATATAATTAACGTATTTAACTCTCGATGATTTATCCAGACATAAGTCTTGACCATGTTAATCAAGGCTTCATAAATTACCTTTATCTTGATTGCTCTTTTCTCTCTGAGGAGATATGGTATCTCATTTCGATTTAACTCTGACTGAACCTTTATTTCTTCTGGGAGGATGAAACTTGCTGTACATCCCATTTTAACAACCCTAATACATTGTTTTATTTCAGAGAAAGTAACTTCGCCTGGGGCAGTATAGCATCTTACAAAAATCATAGGAGATTTTGTAATATGCAAGTAACTTTTAGCTGCTTTATATAACTGAGGAATAGATGATAGCCCTTCTTCATTCATTGTATATACTGAATTAAGAGGGCCATAATCATATGCTGCTTTGATTAAATTTGCATTGCAACCAGGCAACGCTATTAACTCGTTTACCCTTTTTAAGAGGTTAGTAACATAACCTCCTTCTATCTCTCCGTGACGGTCTTTAGTTGTTACTTCTGGAACGGTATTTAATTTATTGGCAATAAATAAGAAATAATCTATACATTGACGAACTGGCGGGGTCATAGTTTGTTTGGTTCCTAAGGTTAGTTTTTCTTTGAAAGAGGTGGTTTCTGGTATTAGGCTGGGAAAATTAATTTCATTGAAAACTGGTGTGGGATTTTTGGCTTGATTAGGGTAATAAGTTTGCAAGGACATGTTCTTCTTGAAAGGAGAATTAACTTTTTTTGTAATTATTCGGCTTTTATATTTTTGGCTAGTGCCATTATCTGCTTGCTCCATATTAGGATTGCTGGAAGTGGCTTCCCTTTTCATAGAAGCGAGTTCTTCCATTAACTTTTTGAGTTGTATCATGAGCTCCTGATTTTCTAGAATCAGTTGTTGAGCTATTTCTTGAGAGATAATCTGCAAGGCAATTTTCGTCAGTTTTTAATAGTTCAACAGAAAATTCATATTGATTGATGTCAGCTATTATTCTATTTATTTCCTTCCTTGTAATGGAATCTTGTAATTTTTGGGTTAACCAACTCCTAACAGTTCTATTATCTGTTCTAATTATGAATTTACTATAAACAATATAACATTCAAACTTTTTGATTCCATATTTTACTGCTTTTAATTCTTTTTTATTTATATCCCAATTAATTTCATTTGCCTTAAAGCTTCCTGAGTGATATCTACAAACATATTCCTTTTTATCATTTTTATATCTGTATTTTAATACTGCTCCATAACCATTATTGGTTTCGCTAGCATCTGTTTCTACTATCCATATAAATTCTTTGTCTTCATCAGGAAAACTTAGTTTTGGTAACTTTCTGACTAATTCTTTAATTTTCTCTAAAATCTTCGTGTCAGTATCTTCCCATCTAAAATCGTAGTCTTTCTTTAGTTTTTTAGTTAATGGTTCCGTATATTGTGATAATTTAGGTATAAATTCTCTAACCTGATTTACTATTCCTAAGAATTTTTGTAATTCTTTTTTAGTATTAATTTCTTTTTGGAACTTTATGATTTTTTGGGCTATATGGTCTTGCATTTTTATTCCAGCTTTATCTATTTCGAATCCTAAGAATTCAATTTGTGTTTTAAACAATTCCATTTTCTTTTTACTTAAAACTATACCACTAGTTTTGATGATTTCTGTAAACTGTTCAAATAACTTATAGTGTTCTTCCTGGGTTTTTGAATATATTAGTATATCATCTATATAAACTACACAATTTGATAATTGGTTTAAATATTTATCCATAAATGCTTGGAATCTACCTGGGGCATTTTTATATCCAAAAGGTAAAACATTCCATTCGTAAAATCCATTAGGGACTTTGAATGCTGTTAATTGTTTAGACTCTTCAGTTAGCTTTAATTGGTGAAAACCACTTTTACAATCAAATTTTGAAAAATAATTATATCCTTGTATTTGTCTCATTTATTTTAAGTATTTTATTTGGTATGGGGTAATTGTATGTTATTGTTTTTTCATTTAAGATTCTATAGTCGATAACCATTCTTGTTTTTCCTCTCTTTTGCTCAGAATGATTATTAACTATAAACGCACTACTACTATGTTTTGAATTACTTGGTCTAATTAGTTTTCCAGCTACTAGTTCTGTTATATGCATTTTAAATTCTTTTTCATCTCTTTGAGTATTATTAAAAGGTTTTTGTGATATGATACTATTTTGGTCTTTTAATGTTATTTGTATTTCAGTTTTATGCTTATGCCAATTTTCTAAAGGATTTTCACTACATAATTCTTCTAGCTTAGTTTTTAAAGGAGTAAGTTTATCTATATGTAATATTCCTATTTTGTATTATATCTAAATTGTTGATTCTCTTTTTGGATTTCATTTTTTGGACTAGTTTTGCTTCTTCTCCTATTTTACAATTTTCCCATTCTATTGGTAATCTTTCTTTATTAGTAAGTACCTTGGCTTTTAGCTTATGTTGGCAAGGGGTAAACAAAGTAAGAAATTCTTTATCTATACTAAAGGGTTTATATTGGCTTAAGAAATTAGTTCCTAATATAATATCTTTCCTATCAATTCAAAGCAATATACCTTAGGTATGACTAATATTTTATTCCAAATTTGTATTTTTATATTTGTTTGATAAAGAGTAATTTTACAACTACTATTATTAAATCCGTTTATTTTAAAGGGAGTATTTAATCTTTTTCATTCTGGTAAACAATTTTTTTTCATAATTGTTGTTTGAGCTCCTATGTCTACCATTGGTGTATAATATCTACTTTTATATCCATCAAAGATTATTTTTACTAAAATATAAATCAAATTACTCATTTTTATTAAGGATAACTAATTTATTTTTCATCTTACGTAACTTTTGTTCTAATACCTCTATGTCTCTTGTTTTCTTTTGTTCTTCTTTAGATAAAGTTCGTATACTATCTCTATGGCATTCTGCAAATATTATGTATTGCAGTCTCTGACTTATATATGCCTTTTCTTCTTTTGCTATCTCTATCTGTTTTTGTAATTTTATTAATTCTATCAAACTTGGTATAGCATTACTCATTGATTATTCTAGTTATAAGTAAATTCAAAATAGTCTTGGTCTATTTTCCAAGGTTTAACCTTTTCTAAAAATTCCTTTCCTAATATTATTTCATTATTTAGGGTTATAACATATTCAATGTTTATTTCTTGAAAGGGAATTTTTGTTGTAAGGATTATTAATCTATTAAAGTTTTCATTTATTATTTTGTTTGTTAAGTTTTTTAAGGGAATATAATTACTTTCCTTATGAACATCTAGTTTTGCAATTAAACTTTTAGTTTCTATTTGTATGTTTATGTAATATTCGTGTGATTGTATTCGAATAGGTAGGTTGTCAGTTAAATCTCGTTTAGATCTAGAAACGCTTAATCGTTTCTTTACTATTTCTAAGTCTTCAAAGTTTGGTTTAGAGTATAATTTTAATGCCTTTTCTATAGGTAAAATAAGATCTGTAAAAGGGGTATCTATAGTAATTGGTCTGAATTTGTTTTTAGTATAAATCTGATGTTGATCGGTTAATATATAAGCATTCTTACATTGTACTGTCATAACTTTTGATCCATTTGTCATGTTTATTCCATCTAGTTTCCAATATAAAACTAATGCCTTTTCTATATTTTGGTCAGTTAAACTTATAGAATAATTGGGCTTAATTATGAATCTAACTTTTTGATAAATAAGATTTCCTTTAAGTTGTGCTATGATAGCTTGTTCTATTGGTTCTTTGATCCTATCATCAGCTAATTCTAATTCTAAGGGAGTATCTATTCCTTCTTTAAAACAGGCTTTTATTATTATTTCTATGGCTGCTAATTCTACAAATCTAAATGTGATTGGTTTATTTTTTAATACGTTGTTAATTTTGGTTATTTCTTCATTTAACACTTCTTGTGTTATTAATGGGAGTTTAGTATTACCTTGTACTTGTGTTATATCTATAACATGTTCTCTATCAGCTATAACTAAATATTCTTCCTTTTTCCTTTTAAAATACTTAGTTAAATTTGTCAATTCAAATTTTTTCTTTTCAATTATTTTATTGGGAGATAATGTAAATCCTTCCTGCTTCAACGCATTATCCTTTTGTAGATCAAAAATAGCTCTTTGATTTTTATGTTGTACAGTAATATCTTCATCGTAATCAACTTCTTGTAATTCTTTATCCATTACTATCAGTTTCTGTATTATCTTCTTCTTCACTACTTCTTATTTCATTATTATCTGTTTCGTATTCTAAGACATATATTTCCTCGTCTGGTGGTATATTATTTTTACCTATTTCGTATTCTGCTATATGTAGTTCAATAAAATTAACATTTTTTATGTTTTTATTAGTATTTTTAGTTGTTTTAGTCTTACATTCTTTTGCTATGTGACCTATCTATCCACAATTATAACATCTACATCTTTTTGGATTTTTTACATATTTATAGATTTTTCTTTTTATAAAGAAATTTTTATTTGATCGCTTCTTATTTTTATATTTTCCATATGGTTTGAATCTTTTATATTGTCTTCGCATTGATTTGGGTCTTTTAGTTTTATATCTTTTGTTTAATTTGTGACAACCAAATTTAGGTATTTCATATTTTTCACAACAGTCACTTATTTTGGCTTGTTTTCTAAATGCCTTTTGGTTATTGATTTCAGTACAATAATTTTTATACCATGTTTGTAACAAAATGATATTTGTTCACCTAAAGTTCCTGTTTTAGGTTCTGTATAATATGCTTCTTGTACCATAGTGTTTATAGGTATTGGTAATTTTTCAAAATATAATTTTCGAAATACAGCTAGTTGTTCAGGTGTTTCGGTTCCTAATTCATAATAATTCATTTGGAATGCACAATTATATTTGTTTAAATCTTCCGGACACATGGAACATATTTGCATATTATATAGTTGGGACTTACAAAGATTCTTTCTTAGCTTCGCATATTTTAAATCTGCATTTGGATTGCCAAATTCTCTTCGAATTATTTTTTCGTATTTTTTCAACATTTGTGTTGAATCTGTCATCTCAGTTCCTTCTGTCTTAGTACTTCGCAATTCTGTTAATTCTGTTATTCCTATATTAGTTAAATAACTTTTTGCTATTCCTGTTATTGTGGCTTCAATATAATTAGCCGCCGGACTAACTGGTATTTTAGCTTCTATTAATTTTGCATTTATTCTAGCTATCCAATTTTGTATTTCAAATTCAGCATTTGTAGCGCAATCTAGATTTAAAATTTCTCCTGTTTGGTTATCTCTCGGTATGTAATCATTTTCTATTTTTCTTCGATATTTCCATATATAGTCATTATTTCTATGATTATACCCATATTTTTTCTTTTTAAAAGTAGGTTTATAATTTCTATTTGTTTCCATATAATCATAATCGTCATCCGTGTAGGCCTTAGTAAGTACGTTAATTTCTTCATCTTTTTCTGAATTAAAGTCTGATTCTAAATGATTTGAATATCTAAATTCTTGACTGGATTGTTCATAATATAATTCTTCACTATTTTCTTCTAGAGTATTTACCTCTATATTATTTACCTCTAGTCGTTCTATTTCAGTAGTTAAAGCTTCTATGGTAGTATTATTTATTATTTCGTTATCTGATTCGTGGATTTCTGATATTTCAGTGTTTTCTTTGATATTGCATATAAGCTGTTCTTCTATTTTATCAAACCTATTATTATATTCTATTGTAAGATTTTGTATCTCTTCATTAAAATTATTTTCTACTCTGTAGACTTTATCTAATATTTGTTTGGTATTAATATGTATTATTTTGATAGATTCTTCTATTTTTCTCATTCTTTCATCATATTTTCTTTCTAACTTTTCAAGTTTTTTATAGATGTCATTAATTGTTTTATTGTCTTGATAGCTACTTTCTACATCTGTTATTTGTACTAAATTATTTTCTAGTGCTAGTCTTCTTTCCCAATCAAATTCGTTTTCTAGTATCATTTTGCTTTCTATCTTTTATTAAATAAAATCTTCCTTCACTTATTTCTGCAAATTGTCTATTTTGATTAGTCTTGTGTATTTTAAATGGACCATCAGGGTATCTAATAATTTCTTCTTCAATGATTTTTTCGTTTTTATTCATTATTCTAATTGTTCAATTATTCTTTCATATTCAATTTCTATTCTTTTTCTTAAAAGTAAATCTGGAAATAACTGAGAATATTCTTTAGTTATCTTCTTTTCTAAGATTTCATAACCTTGTTCTTCTAGTTCTATTGGTATTTTAGTATTACTTGATTCTGATTTATCTAGATCGTTCTTACTTTCTTTTAGTAATTGTATAATTAATAAAATATTTGTATTAATTATTTTTAGATTAGTTCCAAAATTTTCTTCTTTTTCTAGTTTACTCATACATACATGTTTGATTTTCTATCTAATGTATTAATATAATCTTCATTTATTTTCTTAGATATATCTTCCTGTTCTTTAATTTGTATATTCAGTAGTTCTATTTGATTATCAAAAGGTCTTAATTTTTTGTCTATTTCTTCATAATTATGATTATCATTTAATGTTGCTCGTTCTAATATTTGTATTTTATTAATGATGGCTATTTGTTTTTGATTTCTTAATTCTAAATTTTTTATATCGATTTGCATGGTTGATATAAAATATTGGAAATTAGCTTTTCTCATAGAATTTTTTACTTGGGATTTAGTACTCATACGTATAACGAATTTTGTAAATCACTAAGTTCTTGTTTAGCTATTAAGTTTCTATTTTTCTTATTTTGTAACTTAGTTAAATACTTTTGCAAAGCATCTTTTATTTCATTATCTTTTCTTCTATAGGCTTTATATAAATAATTTTCAAATTCATCTATTTCATCTTGTATGATTCTATTCTGGACATTTAATATGTTATCTCTTGTTTTTATATAATCCTTAACGTTTTTTTATTTGTGTCTTAATAGTCATAACAAATTTATTAATTCTATCAAACTTGTTTAATTGCAAAACTAGATGTTATAAATAGCCATCATTAATACATCCAGTTTTGAATTAAGAAATCAAAAACAAATAGCCATCATTAATAGATACTCCCTTAGAATTAGAATTAGCTGATGATAGGATCAAAGAACCAATAGAACAAGCTATTATAGCACAACTTAAAGGAAATATTATTTATCAAAAAGTTAGATTCATAATTAAGCCCAATTATTCTATAAGTTTAACTGACCAAAATATAGAAAAGGCATTAGTTTTATATTGGAAACTAGATGGAATAAACATGACAAATGGATCAAAAGTTATGACAGTACAATGTAAGAATGCTTATATATTAACCGATCAACATCAGATTTATACTAAAAACAAATAAAGACCAATTACTATAGATACCCCTTTTACAGATCTTATTTTACCTATAGAAAAGGGATTAAAATTATACTCTAAACCAAACTTTGAAGACTTAGAAACAGTAAAGAAACGATTAAGCGTTTCTAGATCTAAACGAGATTTAACTAACAACCTACCTATTCGAATACAATCACATGAATATTACATAAACATACAAATAGAAACTAAAAGTTTAATTGCAAAACTAGATGTTAATAAGGAAAGTAATTATATTCCCTTAAAAAACTTAACAAACAAAATAATAAATGAAAACTTTAATAGATTAATAATCCTTACAACAAAAATTGCCTTTCAAGAAATAAACATTGAATATGTTATAACCCTAAACAATGAAATAATATTAGGAAAGGAATTTTTAGAAAAGGTTAAACCTTGGAAAATAGACCAAGACTATTTTGAATTTACTTATAATCAAACCCAATCTAAAACTAGAATAATCAATGAGTAATGCTATACCAAGTTTGATAGAATTAATAAAATTACAAAAACAGATAGAGATAGCAAAAGAAGAAAAGGCATATATAAGTCAAAGACTGCAATACATAATATTTGCAGAATGCCATAGAGATAGTATACGAACTTTATCTAAAGAAGAACAAAAGAAAACAAGACACATAGAGGTATTAGAACAAAAGTTATGTAAGATGAAAAATAAATTAGTTATCCTTAATAAAAATGAGTAATTTAATTTATATGTTAGTAAAAATAATCTTTGATGGATATAAAAGTAGATATTATACACCAATGGTAGACACAGGAGCTCAAACAACAATTATGAAAGAAAATTATTTACCAGAATGGAAAAGATTAAATACTCCCTTTAAAATAAACGGATTTAATAATAATAGTAGTAAAATTACTCTTTATCAAATAAATATAAAAATACAAATTTGGGATAAAATATTAGTCATACCTAAGGTATATTGCTTTGAATTGATAGGAAAAGATATTATATTAGGAACTAATTTCTTAAACCAATATAAACCCTTTAGTATAGATAAAGAATTTCTTACTTTATTTACCCCTTGCCAACATAAGCTAAAAGCCAAGGTAGTTACTAATAAAGAAAGATTACTAATAGAATGGGAAAATTGTAAAATAGGAGAAGAAGCAAAACTAGTCCAAAAAATGAAAACCAAAAAGGGAATCAACAATTTAGATATAATAGAAATAGGAATATTACATATAGATAAACTTACTCCTTTAAAAACTAAGCTAGAAGAATTATGCAGTGAAAATCCTTTAGAAAATTGGCATAAGCATAAAACTGAAACACAAATAACATTAAAAGACCAAAATAGTATCATATCACAAAAATCTTTTAATAATACTCAAAGAGATGAAAAAGAATTTAAAATGCATATAACAGAACTAGTAGCTGGAAAACTAATTAGACCAATTAATTCAAAACATAGTAGTAGTGTGTTTATAGTTAATAATCATTCTGAGCAAAAGAGAGGAAAAACAAGAATGGTTATCGACTATAGAATCTTAAATGAAAAAACAATAACATACAATTACCCCATACCAAATAAAATACTTAAAATGAGACAAATACAAGGATATAATTATTTTTCAAAATTTGATTGTAAAAGTGGTTTTCACCAATTAAAGCTAACTGAAGAGTCTAAACAATTAACAGCATTCAAAGTCCCTAATGGATTTTACGAATGGAATGTTTTACCTTTTGGATATAAAAATGCCCCAGGTAGATTCCAAGCATTTATGGATAAATATTTAAACCAATTATCAAATTGTGTAGTTTATATAGATGATATACTAATATATTCAAAAACCCAGGAAGAACACTATAAGTTATAAGAACAGCTTACAGAAATCATCAAAACTAGTGGTATAGTTTTAAGTAAAAAGAAAATGGAATTGTTTAAAACACAAATTGAATTCTTAGGATTCGAAATAGATAAAGCTGGAATAAAAATGCAAGACCATATAGCCTAAAAAATCATAGAGTTCCAAAAAGAAATTAATACTAAAAAAGAATTACAAAAATTCTTAGGAATAGTAAATCAGGTTAGAGAATATATACCTAAATTATCACAATATACGGAACCAATAACTAAAAAACTAAAGAAAGACTACGATTTTAGATGGGAAGATACTGACAGGAAGATTTTAGAGAAAATTAAAGAATTAGTCAGAAAGTTACCAAAACTAAGTTTTCCTGATGAAGACAAAGAATTTATATGGATAGTAGAAACAGATGCTAGCGAAACCAATAATAGTTATGGAGCAGTATTAAAATACAGATCTAAAAATGATAAAAAGGAATATGTTTGTAGATATCACTCAGGAACCTTTAAGGCAAATGAAATTAATTGGGATATAAATAAAAAAGAATTAAAAGCAGTAAAATATGGAATCAAAAAGTTTGAATGTTATAATGTTTATAATAAATTCATAATTAGAACAGATAATAGAACTGTTAGGAGTTGGTTAACCCAAAAATTACAAGATTCCATTACAGGGAAGGAAATAAATAGAATAATAGCTGACATCAATCAATATGAATTTTCTGTTGAACTATTAAAAACTGATGAAAATTGCCTTGCAGATTATCTCTCAAGAAATAGCTCAACAACTGATTCTAGAAAAAAATCAGGAGCTCAAGATACAACTCAAAAAGTTAATGGAAGAACTCACTTCTATGAAAAGGGAAGTCACTTCCAGCAATCCTAATATGGAGCAAGCAGATAATGGCACTAGCCAAAAATATAAAAGCCGAATAATTACCAAAAAAGCTAATTCTCCTTTCAAGAAGAACATGTCCTTGCAAATTGATTAACATGGTCAAGACTTATGTCTGGATAAATCATCGAGAGTTAAATACGTTAATTATATCTCAAAGCAAAGCATACGGCCATGACATGGTCGAAACTATCAAATCATGGGTATGGAGCCTGCTCCATCCAGATCAAGAACCAGTTACAAGGTATATACCTAGAAATTTTATTTCCTCGTCTGGTGGTATATTATTTTTACCTATTTCGTATTCTTCTATATGTAGTTCAATAAAATTAACATTTTTTATGTTTTTATTAGTATTTTTAGTTGTTTTAGTCTTACATTCTTTTGCTATGTGACCTATCTGTCCACAATTATAACATCTATATCTTTTTGGATTTTTGCATATTTATAGATTTTTCTTTTTATAAAGTAATTTTTATTTGATCGCTTCTTATTTTTATATTTTCCATATGGTTTGAATCTTTTATATTGTCTTCGCATTGATTTGGGTCTTTTAGTTTTATATCTTTTGTTTAATTTGTGACAACCAAATTTAGGTATTTCATATTTTTCACAACAGTCACTTATTTTAGCTTGTTTTCTAAATGCCTTTTGGTTATTGATTTCAATACAATAATTTTTATACCATGTTTGTAAAAATGATATTTGTTCACCTAAAGTTCCTGTTTTAGGTTCTGTATAATATGCTTCTTGTACCATAGTGTTTATAGGTATTGGTAATTTTTCAAAATATAATTTTCGAAATACAGCTAGTTGTTCAGGTGTTTCGGTTCCTAATTCATAATAATTCATTTGGAATGCACAATTATATTTGTTTAAATCTTCTGGACACATGGAACATATTTGCATATTATATAGTTGGGACTTACAGTATTCTTTCTTAGCTTCTGCATATTTTAAATCTGCATTTGGATTGCCAAATTCTCTTCGAATTATTTTTTCGTATTTTTTCAACATTTGTGTTGAATCTGTCATCTCAGTTCCTTCTGTCTTAGTACTTCGCAATTCTGTTAATTCTGTTATTCCTATATTAGTTAAATAACTTTTTGCTATGCCTGTTATTGTGGCTACAATATAATTAGCCGCCGCACTAACTGGTATTTTAGCTTCTATTAATTTTGCATTTATTCTAGCTATCCAATTTTGTATTTCTAATTAATTCAGCATTTGTAGCGCAATCTAGATTTAAAATTTCTCCTGTTTGGTTATCTCTCGGTATGTAATTATTTTCTATTTGTCTTCGATATTTCCATATATAGTCATTATTTCTATGATTATACCCATATTTTTTCTTTTTAAAAGTAGGTTTATAATTTCTATTAGTTTCTATATAATCATAATCGTCATCCGTGTAGGTCTTAGTAAGTACGTTAATTTCTTCATCTTTTTCTGAATTAAAGTCTGATTCTAAATGATTTGAATATCTAAATTCTTGACTGGATTGTTCAGAATAAAATTCTTCACTATTTTCTTCTAGAGTATTTACCTCTATATTATTTACCTCTAGTCGTTCTATTTCAGTAGTTAAAGCTTCTATGGTAGTATTATTTATTATTTCGTTATCTGATTCGTGGATTTCTGATATTTCAGTGTTTTCTTTGATATTGCATATAAGCTGTTCTTCTATTTTATCAAACCTATTATTATATTCTATTGTAAGATTTTGTATCTCTTCATTAAAATTATTTTCTACTCTGTAGACTTTATCTAATATTTGTTTGGTACTAATATGTATTATTTTGATAGATTCTTCTATTTTTCTCATTCTTTCATCATATTTTCTTTCTAACTTTTCTAGTTTTTTATAGATGTCATTAATTGTTTTATTGTCTTGATAGCTACTTTCTACATTTGTTATTTGTACTAAATTATTTTCTAGTGCTAGTCTTCTTTCCCTATCAAATTCGTTTTCTAGTATCATTTGCTTTCTATCTTTTATTAAATAAAATCTTCCTTCACTTATTTCTGCAAATTGTCTATTTTGATTAGTCTTGTGTATTTTAAATGGACCATCAGGGTATCTAATAATTTCTTCTTCAATGATTTTTTCTTTTTTATTCATTATTCTAATTGTTCAATTATTCTTTCATATTCAATTTCTATTCTTTTTCTTAAAAGTAAATCTGGAAATAAATGAGAATATTCTTTAGTTATCTTCTTTTCTAAGATTTCATAACCTTGTTCTTCTAGTTCTATTGGTATTTTAGTATTACTTGATTCTGATTTATCTAGATCATTCTTACTTTCTTTTAGTAATTGTATAATTAATAAAATATTTATATTAAGTATTTTTAGATTAGTTCCAAAATTTTCTTCTTTTTCTAGTTCACTTATACATACATGTTTGATTTTCTATCTAATGTATTAAAAAAATCTTCATGTATTTTCTTAGATATATCTTCCTGTTCTTAAATTTGTATATTCTGTAGTTCTATTTGATTATCAAAAGGTCTTAATTCTTTGTCTATTTCTTCATAATTATGATTATCATTTAATGTTGCTCGTTCTAATATTTGTATTTTATTAATAATGGCTATTTGTTTTTGATTTCTTAATTCTAAATTTTTTATATTAGATTGCATGGTTGATATAAAATATTGGAAATTAGCTTTTCTCATAGAATTTTTTACTTGGGATTTAGTACTCATACGTATAACGAATTTTGTAAATCACTAAGTTCTTGTTTAGCTATTAAGTTTCTATTTTTCTTATTTTGTAACTTAGTTAAATACTTTTGCAAAGCATCTTTTATTTCATTATCTTTTCTTCTATAGGCTTTATATAAATAATTTTCAAATTCATCTATTTTATCTTGTATGATTCTATTCTGGACATTTAATATGTTATCTCTCGTTTTTATATAATCCTTAACGTTTTTTATTTGTGTCTTAATAGTCATAACGAATTTATTAATTGTTTAAGTTCTATTAATATTTGTTCTATTAAAATTTGTCTAAGTTCTATTTGTTCTAATAGTTCTAGTAAATTTTTTAGTTCTATTTGTATTTTCGAAAGTTTTTCTACCTTATTTTGTTCTGTCTGTATTAATTTAAGTAAAGTACACCATATTTCAGTATCTTTTAGTGCATAAGCTTTATATAGATTAATATTGTACATGTCTATTTGATCTTTTACTCTATTAATTTTAAATAGGAAAGCATAATTTTCTAAGGTAACCCCTTTTCTTATGAACTAAATTTAAATTCAATCCCCTAGTTTATAATAATACTGAGACCTGTTAAGATAATTCTATACTTTCATATAGGATGTATGCTATCTTAATTATGCTTTCCCCGATTAGGTAAAATCATATTTCGAAACCAAGAGACAATTGGTAGCAGGAGCCCGTTTAGCCGTTGAGAATGAGAAGGCGTTGAGGGCGTGAGGCATAAAACCTATGTGGTGAGGTTGAAAAACATGAATTTATTTAATTCTGCTTAAGTGCTTAAGGGTTGTCAAAGCGGATTAGCAGTACTTATATGAAAGTTGATAGAATTGTTATTAACCGATTAAGGATTATTATGAGCAAAGGGATTGAGTCTTAAAGAAAGTTCATTAAGATATAGATTCTTTACCTATTCACTTAGCTTAAATATCTGCTTACTTGCTTATTATATTATGAATACTCAAATAAAGAATGTTAAAACAACGGTTGAATTGATAAATTATGATTTACTATTTAAAATTAATAGAGTAAAAGATTAAATAGACATGTACAATATTAATCTATATAAAGCTTATGCACTAAAAGATACTGAAACACAGTGTACTTTACTTAAATTAATACAGACAGAACAAAATAAGGTAGAAAAACTTTCGAAAATACAAATAGAACTAAAAAATTTACTAGAACTATTTGAACAAATAGAACTTAGACAATTTTTAATAGAACAAATATTAATAGAACTTAAACAATTAATAAATTCGTTATGACTATTAAGACACAAATAAAAAACGTTAAGGATTATATAAAAACGAGAGATAACATATTAAATGTCCAGAATAGAATCATACAAGATAAAATAGATGAATTTGAAAATTATTTATATAAAGCCTATAGAAGAAAAGATAATGAAATAAAAGATGCTTTGCAAAAGTATTTAACTAAGTTACAAAATAAGAAAAATAGAAACTTAATAGCTAAACAAGAACTTAGTGATTTACAAAATTCGTTATACGTATGAGTACTAAATCCCAAGTAAAAAATTTTATTAGAATAGCTAATTTCAAATATTTTATATCAACCATGCAATCTGATATAAAAAATTTAGAATTAAGAAATCAAAAACAAATAGCCATCATTAATAAAATACAAATATTAGAACGAGCAACATTAAATGATAATCATAATTATGAAGAAATAGACAAAGAATTAAGACCTTTTGATAATCAAATAGAACTACTGAATATACAAATTAAAGAACAGGAAGATATATCTAAGAAAATACATGAAGATTATATTAATACATTAGATAGAAAGTCAAACATGTATGTATGAGTGAACTAAAAAAGAATAAAATTTTGGAACTAATCTAAAAATAATTAATACAAATATTTTATTAATTATACAATTACTAAAAGAAAGTAAGAATGATCTAGATAAATCAGAATCAAGTAATACTAAAATACCTATAGAACTAGAAGAACAAGGTTATGAAATCTTAGAAAAGAAGATAACTAAAGAATATTCTCAGTTATTTCCAGATTTACTTTTAAGAAAAAGAATAGAAATTGAATATGAAAGAATAATTGAACAATTAGAATAATGAATAAAAACGAAAAAATCATTAAAGAAGAAATTATTAGATACCCTGATGGTCCATTTAAAATACACAAGACTAATCAAAATAGACAATTTGCAGAAATAAGTGAAGGAAGATTTTATTTAATAAAAGATAGAAAGCAAATGATACTAGAAAATGAATTTGATAGGGAAAGAAGACTAGCACTAGAAAATAATTTAGTACAAATAACAAATTTAGAAAGTAGCTATCAAGACAATAAAACAATTAATGACATCTATAAAAAACTAGAAAAGTTAGAAAGAAAATATGATGAAAGAATGAGAAAAATAGAAGAATCTATCAAAATAATACATATTAATACCAAACAAATATTAGATAAAGTCTACAGAGTAGAAAATAATTTTAATGAAGAGATACAAAATCTTACAATAGAATATAATAATAGGTTTGATAAAATAGAAGAACAGCTTATATGCAATATCAAAGAAAATACTGAAATATCAGAAATCCACGAATCAGATAACGAAATAATAAATAATACTACCATAGAAGCTTTAACTACTGAAATAGAACGACTAGAGGTAAATAATATAGAGGTAAATACTCTAGAATAAAATAGTGAAGAATTTTATTCTGAACAATCCAGTCAAGAATTTAGATATTCAAATCATTTAGAATCAGACTTTAATTCAGATAAAGATGAAGAAATTAACGTACTTACTAAGGCCTACACGGATGCCGATTATGATTATATGGAAACTAATAGAAATTATAAACCTACTTTAAAAAAGAAAAAATATGGGTATAATCATAGAAATAATGACTATATATGGAAATATCGAAGAAAAATAGAAAATGATTACATACCGAGAGATAACCAAACAGGAGAAATTTTAAATCTAGATTGCGCTACAAATGCTGAATTAGAAATACAAAATTGGATAGCTAGAATAAATGCAAAATTAATAGAAGCTAAAATACCAGTTAGTGCGGCGGCTAATTATATTGAAGCCACAATAACAGGAATAGCAAAAAGTTATTTAACTAATATAGGAATAACAGAATTAACAGAATTGCGAAGTACTAAGACAGAAGGAACCGACATGACAGATTCAACACAAATGTTGAAAAAATACGAAAAAATAATTCGAAGAGAATTTGGCAATCCAAATGCGATTTAAAATATGCGAAGCTAAGAAAGAATATCGTAAGTCCCAACTATATAATATGCAAATATGTTCCATGTGTCCAGAAGATTTAAACAAATATAATTGTGCATTCCAAATGAATTATTATGAATTAGGAACCGAAACACCTGAACAACTAGCTGTATTTCGAAAATTATATTTTGAAAAATTACCAATACCTATAAACATTATGGTACAAGAAGCATATTATACAGAACCTAAAACAGGAACTTTAGGTGAACAAATATCATTTTTACAAACATGGTCTAAAAATTATTGTATTGAAATCAATAACCAAAAGGCATTTAGAAAACAAGCTAAAATAAGTGACTGTTGTGAAAAATATGAAATACCTAAATTTGGTTGTCACAAATTAAACAAAAGATATAAAACTAAAAGACCCAAATCAATGCGAAGACAATATAAAAGATTCAAACCATATGGAAAATATAAAAATAAGAAGCGATCAAATAAAAATTACTTTATAAAAAGAAAAATCTATAAATATGCAAAAAATCCAAAAAGATGTAGATGTTATAATTGTGGACAGATAGGTCACATAGCAAAAGAATGTAAGACTAAAACAACTAAAAATACTAATAAAAACATAAAAAATGTTAATTTTATTGAACTACATATAGCAGAATACGAAATAGGTAAAAATAATATACCACCAGACGAAGAAATATATGTCTTAGAATACGAAACTGATAATAATGAAATAAGAAGTAGTGAAGAAGAAGATAATACAGAAACTGATAGTAATGGATAAAGAATTACAAGAAGTTGATTACGATGAAGATATTACTGTACAACATAAAAATCAAAGAGCTATTTTTGATCTACAAAAGTATAATGCGTTGAAGCATGAAGGATTTACATTATCTCCCAATAAAATAATTGAAAAGAAAAAATTTGAATTGACAAATTTAACTAAGTATTTTAAAAAGAAAAAGGAAGAATATTTAGTTATAGCTGATAGAGAACATGTTATAGATATAACACAAGTACAAGGTAATACTAAAGTCCCATTAATAACACAAGAAGTGTTAAATGAAGAAATAACCAAAATTCACAACGTATTAAAAAATAAACCAATCACATTTAGATTAGAAGAATTAGCAGCCATAGAAATAATAATAAAAGCCTGTTTGAAAGAAGGAATAGATACACCCTTAGAATTAGAATTAGCTGATGATAGGATCAAAGAACCAATAGAACAAGCTATCATAGCACAACTTAAAGGAAATCTTATTTATCAAAAAGTTAGATTCATAATTAAGCCCAATTATTCTATAAGTTTAACTGACCAAAATATAGAAAAGGCATTAGTCTTATATTGGAAACTAGATGGAATAAACATGACAAATGGATCAAAAGTTATGACAGTACAATGTAAGAATGCTTATATATTAACCGATCAACATCAGATTTATACTAAAAACAAATTAAGACCAATTACTATAGATACCCCTTTTACAGATCTTATTTTACCTATAGAAAAGGGATTAAAATTATACTCTAAACCAAACTATGAAGACTTAGAAATAGTAAAGAAACGATTAAGCGTTTCTAGATCTAAACGAGATTTAACTGACAACCTACCTATTCGAATACAATCACACGAATATTACATAAACATACAAATAGAAACTAAAAGTTTAATTGCAAAAATAGATGTTAATAAGGAAAGTAATTATATTCCCTTAAAAAACTTAACAAACAAAATAATAAATGAAAACTTTAATAGATTAATAATCCTTACAACAAAAATTGCCTTTCAAGAAATAAACATTGAATATGTTATAACCCTAAACAATGAAATTATATTAGGAAAGGAATTTTTAGAAAAGGTTAAACCTTGGAAAATAGACCAAGACTATTTTGAATTTACTTATAATCAAACCCAATCTAAAACTAGAATAATCAATGAGTAATGCTATACCAAGTTTGATAGAATTAATAAAATTACAAAAACAGATAGAGATAGCAAAAGAAGAAAAGGCATATATAAGTCAAAGACTGCAATACATAATATTTGCAGAATGCCATAGAGATAGTATACGAACTTTATCTAAAGAAGAACAAAAGAAAACAAGAGACATAGAGGTATTAGAACAAAAGTTACGGAAGATAAAAAATAAATTAGTTATCCTTAATAAAAATGAGTAATTTAATTTATATTTTAGTAAAAATAATCTTTGATGGATATAAAAGTAGATATTATACACCAATTGTAGACACAGGAGCTCAAACAACAATTATGAAAGAAAATTGTTTACCATAATGGAAAAGATTAAATACTCCCTTTAAAATAAACGGATTTAATAATAATAGTAGTAAAATTACTCTTTATCAAACAAATATAAAAATACAAATTTGGGATAAAATATTAGTCATACCTAAGGTATATTGCTTTGAATTGATAGGAAAAGATATTATATTAGGAACTAATTTCTTAAACCAATATAAACCCTTTAGTATAGATAAAGAATTTCTTACTTTGTTTACCCCTTGCCAACATAAGCTAAAAGCCAAGGTAGTTACTAATAAAGAAAGATTACAAATATAATGGGAAAATTGTAAAATAGGAGAAGAAGCAAAACTAGTCCAAAAAATGAAAACAAAAAAGAGAATCAACAATTTAGATATAATAGAAATAGGAATATTACATATAGATAAACTTACTCCTTTAAAAACTAAGCTAGAAGAATTATGTAGTGAAAATCCTTTAGAAAATTGGCATAAGCATAAAACTGAAATACAAATAACATTAAAAGACCAAAATAGTATCATATCACAAAAACCTTTTAATAATACTCAAAGAGATGAAAAAGAATTTAAAATGCATATAACAGAACTAGTAGCTGGAAAACTAATTAGACCAAGTAATTCAAAACATAGTAGTAGTGCGTTTATAGTTAATAATCATTCTGAGCAAAAGAGAGGAAAAACAAGAATGGTTATCGACTATAGAATCTTAAATGAAAAAACAATAACATACAATTACACCATACCAAATTAAATACTTAAAATGAGACAAATACAAGGATATAATTATTTTTCAAAATTTGATTGTAAAAGTGGTTTTCACCAATTAAAGCTAATTGAAGAGTCTAAACAATTAACAGCATTCAGAGTCCCTAATGGATTTTACGAATGGAATGTTTTACCTTTTGGATATAAAAATGCCCCAGGTAGATTCCAAGCATTTATGGATAAATATTTAAACCAATTATCAAATTGTGTAGTTTATATAGATGATATACTAATATATTCAAAAACCCAGGAAGAACACTATAAGTTATTTGAACAGTTTACAGAAATCATCAAAACTAGTGGTATAGTTTTAAGTAAAAAGAAAATGGAATTGTTTAAAACACAAATTGAATTCTTAGGATTCGAAATAGATAAAGCTGGAATAAAAATGCAAGACCATATAGCCCAAAAAATCATAGATTTCCAAAACGAAATTAATACTAAAAAAGAATTACAAAAATTCTTAGGAATAGTAAATCAGGTTAGAGAATTTATACCTAAATTATCACAATATGCAGAACCATTAACTAAAAACTAAAGAAAGACTACGATTTTAGATGGGAAGATACTGACACGAAGATTTTAGAGAAAATTAAAGAATTAGTCAGAAAGTTAGCAAAACTAAGTTTTCCTGATGAAGACAAAGAATTTATATGGATAGTAGAAACAGATGCTAGCGAAACCAATAATGGTTATGGAGCAGTATTAAAATACAGATATAAAAATGATAAAAAGGAATATGTTTGTAGATATCACTCAGGAACCTTTAAGGCAAATGAAATTAATTGGGATATAAATAAAAAAGAATTAAAAGCAGTAAAATATGGAATTAAAAAGTTTGAATGTTATATTTTTTATAGTAAATTCATAATTAGAACAGATAATAGAACTGTTAGGAGTTGGTTAACCCAAAAATTACAAGATTCCATTACAAGGAAGGAAATAAATAGAATAATAGCTGACATCAATCAATATGAATTTTCTATTGAACTATTAAAAACTGATGAAAATTGCCTTGCAGATTATCTCTCAAGAAATAGCTCAACAACTGATTCTAGAAAATCAGGAGCTCAAGATACAAATCAAAAAGTTAATGGAAGAACTCGCTTCTATGAAAAGGGAAGTCACTTCCAGCAATCCTAATATGGAGCAAGCAGATAATGGCACTAGCCAAAAATATAAAAGCCGAATAATTACAAAAAAAGTTAATTCTCCTTTCAAGAAGAACATGTCCTTGCAATCTTATTACCCTAATCAAACCAATAATCCCACACCAGTTATCAATGAAATTAATTTTCCCAGCCTAATACCAGACACCACCTCTTTCAAAGAAAAACTAACCTTAGGAGCCAAACAAACTATGACCCCGCCAGTTCGTCAATATATAGATTATTTCTTATTTATTGCCAATAAATTAAATACCGTTCCAGAAGTAACAACTAAAGACAGTCACGGAGAGATAGAAGGAGGTTATGTTACTAACCCCTTAAAAAGGGTAAACGAGTTAATAGCGTTGCCTGGTTGCAATGCAAATTTAATCAAAGCAAAGATATGATTATGGCCTTCTTAATTCAGTATATACAATGAATGGAGAAGAGCTATCATCTATTCCTCAGTTATATAAAGCAGCTAAAAGTTAGTTGCATATTACAAAATCTCCTATGATTTTTGTAAGATGCTATACTGCCCCAGGCGAAGTTACTTTCTCTGAAATAAAACAATGTATTAGGGTTGTTAAAATAGGATGTACAACAAGTTTCATCCTCCCATAAGAACTAAAGGTTCAGCCAGAGTTAAATCGAAATGAGATACCAGATCTCCTCAGAGAGAAAAGAGCAGTCAAGATAAAGGCAATTTATGAAGCCTTGATTAACATGGTCAAGACTTATGTCTGCATAAATCATCGAGAGTTAAATACGTTAATTATATCTCAAAGCAAAGCATACGGCCATGACACGGTCGAAACTATCAAATCATGGGTATGGAGCCCGCTCCATCCGGATCAAGAACCGATTACAAGGTATATACCTAGAAATTTTCTTACTCCGGATACCTTGAAGAGATATTGCGGTTGGATGCAAGCAAAATAATAACCACTCATGTCAAATGTGTGGAGTTAAACAAATGACTTGTACCAATAATTGAAGATATGGATAGGCTTGTGGAGACAGAGTCAATCATCTAGCACAACAACATCTACCACGAGATAGAGCACAATTTACAAGTATCGAACACTGTTAAAGGAGATAAGCATAGAGGAAAGAAATACTATCATGTAATAAATAAATGTTGTAACAGTTATAATAAGACAAGAGATAGGCGGCTAGCGCACGATAAATATGTGAATAGTGAATAGTGAACAGTACATGTTACTGTAGCACTTTCACTGTAGAAATAGTGTTTGTAATAGTATGTAATTTTGTACGAACACTTAAACAAGTTCGTCTATAAATAAGAAATGCCCGATGCTTTGCTAAGGGGCATCATCAAGCTTTTCACCACTCCTCCTCTTTCTCTCACTAAATCTTTCTTCTCTCTTTAAATTAAAACACGCTTCACCCCAAGTTGCCATTATCAAGCTTTTCACCACTCCTCCTCTTTCTCTCACTAAAGCTTTCTTCTCTCTTTAAATTAAAACAGCTTCACCCCAAGTTGGTATCAGAGCTTACTATTCACAAGACCACAGCTATTCACCTAGAGCTTATTCCTCAAGATAATTTACAGACAATTATGGAAGCAGATAAGGTAACCCCTTTTCTTATGAACTAAATTTAAATTCAATCCCCTAGTTTATAATAATACTGAGATCTGTTAAGATAATTCACATATTTATCGTGCGCTAGCCGCCTAAAACAATGTATTAGGGTTGTTAAAATGGGATGTACAGCAAGTTTCATCCTCCCAGAAGAAATAAAGGTTCAGCCAGAGTTAAATCGAAATGAGATACCAGATCTCCTTAGAGAGAAAAGAGCAGTCAAGATAAAGGCAATTTATGAAGCCTTGATTAACATGGTCAAGACTTATGTCTGGATAAATCATCGAGAGTTAAATACGTTAATTATATCTCAAAGCAAAGCATACGGCCATGACACGGTCGAAACTATCAAATCATGGGTATGGAGCCTGCTCCATCTAGATCAAGAACCAATTACAAGGTATATACCTAGAAATTTTCTTACTCCAGATACGTTGAAGAGATATTGCAGTTGGATGCAGCAAAATAATAACCACTCATGTCAAATGTGTGGAGTTAAACAAATGACTGTACCAATAATTGAAGATATGGATAGCTGTGGAGACAGAGCTGAATCATCTAGCACAACAACATCTACCACAGAGATAGAGCACAATTTACAAGTATCGAACACCTGTTAAAGGAGATAAGCATAGAGGAAAGAAATACTATCATGTAATAAATAAATGTTGTAACAATTATAATAAGACAAGAGATAGGCGGCTAGCGCACGATAAATATGTGAATAGTGAATAGTGAATAGTACTTTTTACTGTAGCACTTTCACTGTAGCAATAGTATTTGTAATAGTATGGAATTTTGTACGAACACTTAAACAAGTTCGTCTATAAATAAGAAATGCTTGATGCTGCTAAGGGGCATCATCAAGCTTTTCACCACTCCTCCTCTTTCTCTCACTAAAGCTTTCTTCTCTCTTTAAATTAAAACACGCTTCACCCCAAGTTGCCATCATCAAGCTTTTCACCACTCCTCCTTTTTCTCTCACTAAAGCTTTCTTCTCTCTTTAAATTAAAACACGCTTTACCCCAAGTTGGTATCAGAGCTTACTGTTCACAAGACCGGAGCTATTCACCTAGAGCTTATTCCTCAAGATAAGTTACAGACAATTATGGAAGCAGATAAGGTAACCCCTTTTCTTATGAACTAAATTTAAATTCAATCCCCTAGTTTATAATAATACTGAGATCTGTTAAGATAATTCACATATTTATCGTGCGCTAGCCGCCTAAAACAATGTATTAGGGTTGTTAAAATGGGATGTATAGCAAGTTTCATCCTCCCAGAAGAAATAAAGGTTCAGCCAGAGTTAAATCGAAATGAGATACCAGATCTCCTCAGAGAGAAAAGAGCAGTCAAGATAAAGGCAATTTATGAAGCCTTGATTAACATGGTCAAGACTTATGTCTGGATAAATCATCGAGAGTTAAATACGTTAATTATATCTCAAAGCAAAGCATACGGCCATGACACGGTCGAAACTATCAAATCATGGGTATGGAGCCTGCTCCATCCAGATCAAGAACCAGTTACAAGGTATATTCCTAGAAATTTTCTTACTCCAGATACCTTGAAGAGATATTGCAGTTGGATGCAGAAAAATAATAACCATGTCAAATGTGTGTAGTTAAACAAATGACTGTACCAATAATTGAAGATATGGATAGTTGTGGAGACAGAGTCAATCATCTAGCACAACAAAGATCTACCACGAGAGATAGAGCACAATTTACAAGTATCGAACACCTGTTAAAGGAGATAAGCATAGAGGAAAGAAATACTATCATGTAATAAATAAATGTTGTAACAGTTATAATAAGACAAGAGATAGGCGGTTAGCGCACGATAAATATGTGAATAGTGAATAGTGAACAGTACTTTTTACTATAGCACTTTCACTGTAGCAATAGTATTTGTAATAGTATGTAATTTTGTACGAACACTTAAACAAGTTCGTCTATAAATAAGAAATGCCTGATGCTGCTAAGGGGCATCATCAAGCTTTTCACCACTCCTCCTCTTTCTCTCACTAAAGCTTTCTTCTCTCTTTAAATTAAAACACGCTTCACCCTAAGTTGGTATCAGAGCTTACTATTCACCAGACCGGAGCTATTCACCTAGAGCTTATTCCTCAAGATAATTTACAGACAATTATGGAAGCAGATAAGGTAACCCCTTTTCTTATGAACTAAATTTAAATTCAATCCCATAGTTTATAATAATACTGAGATCTGTTAAGATAATTCTATAATTTCATATAGGATGTATGCTATCTTAATTATGCTTTCCCCAATTAAGTAAAATCATGTTTCGAAACCAAGAGACAATTGGTAGCAGGAGCCCGTTTAGCCGTTGAGAATGAGAAGGCGTTGAGGGCGTGATGCATAAAACCTATGTGGTGAGGTTGAAAAACATGAATTTATTTAATTCTGCTTAAGTGCTTAAGGGTTGTCAAAGCGGATTAGCATTACTTATATGAAAGTTGATAGAATTGTTATTAACCGATTAAGGATTATTATGAGCACAGGCATTGAGTCTTAAAGAAAGTTCATTAAGAAATATATTCTTTACCTATTCACTTAGCTTAAATAGCTGCTTACTTGCTAATTATATTATGAATACTCAAATAAAGAATGTTAAAACAACGGTTGAATTGATAAATTATGCTTTACTATTTAAAATTAATAGAGTAAAAGATCAAATAGACATGTATAATATTAATCTATATAAAGCTTATGCACTAAAAGTTACTGAAACACGGTGTACTTTACTTAAATTAATACAGATAGAATGAAATAAGGTAGAAAAACTTTCGAAAATACAAATAGAACTAAAAAATTTACTAGAACTATTAGAACAAATAGAACTTAGACAATTTTTAATAGAACAAATATAAAAAGAACTTAAACAATTAATAAATTCATTATGACTATTAAGACACAAATAAAAAACGTTAAGGATTATATAAAAACGAGAGATAACATATTAAATGTCCAGAATAGAATCATACAAGATAAAATAGATGAATTTGAAAATTATTTATATAAAGCCTATAGATGAAAAGATAATGAAATAAAAGATGCTTTGCAAAAGTATTTAACTAAGTTACAAAATAAGAAAAATAGAAACTTAATAGCTAAACAAGAACTTAGTGATTTACAAAATTCGTTATACGTATGAGTACTAAATCCCAAGTAAAAAATTCTATGAGAAAAGCTAATTTCCAATATTTTATATCAACCATGCAATCTGATATAAAAAATTTAGAATTAAGAAATCAAAAACAAATAGCCATCATTAATAAAATACAAATATTAGAACGAGCAATATTAAATGATAATCATAATTATGAAGAAATAGACAAAGAATTAAGACCTTTTTATAATCAAATAGAACTACTGAATATACAAATTAAAGAACAGGAAGATATATCTAAGAAAATACATGAAGATTATATTAATACATTAAAAATTCCTTTCCTAATATTATTTCATTGTTTAGGGTTATAACATATTCAATGTTTATTTCTTGAAAGGCAATTTTTATTGTAAGGATTATTAATCTATTAAAGTTTTCATTTATTATTTTATTTGTTAAGTTTTTTAAGGGAATATAATTACTTTCCTTATTAACATCTAGTTTTGCAATTAAACTTTTAGTTTCTATTTGTATGTTTATGTAATATTCGTGTGATTGTATTCGAATAGGTAGGTTGTCAGTTAAATCAAAAACAAATAAAAAACCAGTTTTGCAATTACTCATTGATTATTCTAGTTTTTAAACAGAATAATCATAATTTCTATTAGTATAATAAGGTAGTTTTTCTACCTTATTTTGTTCTGTCTGTATTAATTTAAGTAAAGTACACCGTGTTTCAGTATCTTTTAGTGCATAAGCTTTATATAGATTAATATTGTACATGTCTATTTGATCTTTTACTCTATTAATTTTAAATAGTAAAACATAATTTATCAATTCAACCGTTGTTTTAACATTCTTTATTTGAGTATTCATAATATAATAAGCAAGTAAGCAGATATTTAAGCTAAGTGAATAGGTAAAGAATCTATTTCTTAATGAACTTTCTTTAAGACTCAATCCCTTTGCTCATAATAATCCTTAATCGGTTAATAACAATTCTATCAACTTTCATATAAGTACTGCTAATCCGCTTTGACAACCCTTAAGCACTTAAGCAGAATTAAATAAATTCATGTTTTTCAACCTCACCACATAGGTTTTATGCATCACGCCCTCAACGCCTTCTCATTCTCAACGGCTAAACGGGCTCCTACTTTTATGGATTATTATGCGCTATTAAAAACTAATGAAAATTGTCTTGCAGATTATCTCTCAAGAAATAGCTCAACAACTGATTCTAGAAAATCAGGAGCTCAAGATACAACTCAAAAAGTTAATGGAAGAACTCGCTTCTTTGAAAAGGGAAGCCGCTTCCAGCAATCCTAATATGGAGCAAGCAGATAATGGCACTAGCCAAAAATATAAAAGCCGAATAATTACAAAAATAGTTAATTCTCCTTTCAAGAAGAACATGTCCTTGCAAACTTATTACCCTAATCAAGCCAATAATCCCACACCAGTTATCAATGAAATTAATTTTCCCAGCCTAATACCAGACACCACCTCTTTCAAAGAAAAACTAACCTTTGGAACCAAACAAACTATGACCCCGCCAGTTCGTCAATATATAGATTATAACTACAATTTAGATATAATAGAAATAGGAATATTTCAAATAGATAAACTTACTCCTTTAAAAACTAAGCTAGAAGAATTATGTAGTGAAAATCCTTTAGAAAATTGGCATAAGCATAAAACTGAAATACAAATAACATTAAAAGACCAAAATAGTATTATATTGCAGTTGGATGCAGCAAAATAATAACCACTCATGTCAAATGTGTGGAGTTAAACAAATGACTGTACCAATAATTGAAGATATGGATAGCTGTGGAGACAGAGCTAAATCATCTAGCACAACAGCATCTACCACAGAGATAGAGCACAATTTACAAGTATCGAACACCTGTTAAAGGAGATAAGCATAGAGGAAAGAAATACTATCATGTAATAAATAAATGTTGTAACAGTTATAATAAGACAAGAGATAGGCGGCTAGCGCACGATAAATATGTGAATAGTGAATAGTGAACAATACTTTTTACTGTAGCACTTTCACTGTAGCAATAGTATTTGTAATAGTATGTAATTTTGTACGAACACTTAAACAAGTTCGTCTATAAATAAGAAATGCCTGATGCTGCTAAGGGGCATCATCAAGCTTTTCACCACTCCTCCTCTTTCTCTCACTAAATCTTTCTTCTCTCTTTAAATTAAAACACGCTTCACCCCAAGTTGCCATCATCAAGCTTTTCACCACTCCTCCTTTTTCTCTCACTAAAGCTTTCTTCTCTCTTTAAATTAAAACACGCTTTACCCCAAGTTGGTATCAGAGCTTACTATTCACAAGACCGGAGCTATTCACCTAGAGCTTATTCCTCAAGATAAGTTACAGACAATTATGGAAGCAGATAAGGTAACCCCTTTTCTTATGAACTAAATTTAAATTCAATCCCCTAGTTATACTTTTGCAAAGCATCTTTTATTTCATTATCTGTTCTTCTATAGGCTTTATATAAATAATTTTCAAATTCATCTATTTTATCTTGTATGATTCTATTCTGGACATTTAATATGTTATCTCTCGTTTTTATATAATCCTTAACGTTTTTTATTTGTGTCTTAATAGTCATAACGAATTTATTAATTGTTTAAGTTCTATTAATATTTGTTCTATTAAAAATTGTCTAAGTTCTATTTGTTCTAATAGTTCTAGTAAATTTTTTAGTTCTATTTGTATTTTCGAAAGTTTTTCTACCTTATTTTGTTATGTCTGTATTAATTTAAGTAAAGTACACCATGTTTCAGTATCTTTTAGTGCATAAGCTTTATATAGATTAATATTGTACATGTCTATTTGATCTTTTACTCTATTAATTTTAAATAGTAAAGCATAATTTATCAATTCAACCGTTGTTTTAACATTCTTTATT
Organism: Beta corolliflora; assembly: GCA_947648045.1. Taxonomy (NCBI): domain Eukaryota; kingdom Viridiplantae; phylum Streptophyta; class Magnoliopsida; order Caryophyllales; family Amaranthaceae; genus Beta; species Beta corolliflora. The sequence continues at coordinate 3,757,278 of CANSZD010002921.1, read as the reverse complement.
TGAGTATTCATAATATAATAAGCAAGTAAGCAGATATTTAAGCTAAGTGAATAGGTAAAGAATCTATTTCTTAATGAACTTTCTTTAAGACTCAATCCCTTTGCTCATAATAATCCTTAATCAGTTAATAACAATTGTATCAACTTTCATATAAGTACTGCTAATCCACTTTGACAACCCTTAAGCACTTAAGCAGAATTAAATAAATTCATGTTTTTCAACCTCACCACATAGGTTTTATGCATCACGCCCTCAACACCTTCTCATTCCAAACGGCTAAACGGGCTCCTGCTACCAATTGTCTCTTGGTTTCGAAACATGATTTTACTTAATCGGGGAAAACATAATTAAAATAGCATACATCCTATATGAAATTATAGAATTATCTTAACAGATCTCAATATTATTATAAACTAGGGGATTGAATTTAAATTTAGTTCATAAGAAAAGGGGTTACCTTATCTGCTTCCATAATTGTCTGTAAATTATCTTGAGGAATAAGCTCTAGGTGAATAGCTCCGGTCTGGTGAATAGTAAGCTCTGATACCAACTTGGGGTGAAGCGTGTTTTAATTTAAAGAGAGAAGAAAGCTTTAGTGAGAGAAAGAGGAGGAGTGGTGAAAAGCTTGATGATGCCCCTTAGCAACATCAGGCATTTCTTATTTATAGACGAACTTGTTTAAGTGTTCGTACAAAATTACATACTATTACAAATACTATTGCTACAATGAAAGTGCAACAGTAAAAAGTACTATTCACTATTCACTATTCACATATTTATCGTGCGCTAGCCGCCTATCTCTTGTCTTATTATAACTGTTACAACATTTATTTATTACATGATAGTATTTCTTTCCTCTATGCTTATCTCCTTTAACAGGTGTTCGATACTTGTAAATTGTGCTCTATCTCTGTGGTAGATGTTGTTGTGCTAGATGATTCAGCTCTGTCTCCACAGCTATCCATATCTTCAATTATTGGTACAGTCATTTGTTTAACTCCACACATTTGACATGAGTGGTTATTATTTTGCTGCATCCAACTGCAATATCTCTTCAAGGTATCTGGAGTAAGAAAATTTCTAGGTATATACCTTGTAACTGGTTCTTGATCTGGATGGAGCAGGCTCCATACCCATGATTTGATAGTTTCGACCGTGTCATGGCCGTATGCTTTGCTTTGAGATATAATTAACGTATTTAACTCTCGATGATTTATCCAGACATAAGTCTTGACCATGTTAATCAAGGCTTCATAAATTGCCTTTATCTTGATTGCTCTTTTCTCTCTGAGGAGATATGGTATCTTATTTCGATTTAACTCTGGCTGAACCTTTATTTCTTCTGGGAGGATGAAACTTGCTGTACATCTCATTTTAACAACCCTAATACATTGTTTTATTTCAGAGAAAGTAACTTCACCTGGGGCAGTATAGCATCTTACAAAAATCATAGGAGATTTTGTAATATGCAAGTAACTTTTAGCTGCTTTATATAACTGAGGAATAGATGATAGCTCTTCTCCATTCATTGTATATACTGAATTAAGAAGGCCATAATCATATCTTTGCTTTGATTAAATTTGCATTGCAACCAGGCAACGCTATTAACTCGTTTACCCTTTTTAAGGGGTTAGTAACATAACCTCCTTCTATCTCTCCGTGACGGTCTTTAGTTGTTACTTCTGGAACGGTATTTAATTTATTGGCAATAAATAAGAAATAATCTATATATTGACGAACTGGCTGGGTCATAGTTTGTTTGGTTCCTAAGGTTAGTTTTTCTTTGAAAGAGGTGGTGTCTGGTATTAGGCTGGGAAAATTAATTTCATTGATAACTGGTGTGGGATTATTGGCTTGATTAGGGTAATAAGTTTGCAAGGACATGTTCTTCTTGAAAGGAGAATTAACTTTTTTTTTGTAATTATTCGGCTTTTATATTTTTGGCTAGTGCCATTATCTGCTTGCTCCATATTAGGATTGCTGGAAGTGGCTTCCCTTTTCATAGAAGCGAGTTCTTCCATTAACTTTTTGAGTTGTATCTTGAGCTCCTGATTTTCTAGAATCAGTTGTTGAGCTATTTCTTGAGAGATAATCTGCAAGGCAATTTTCATCAGTTTTTAATAGTTCAACAGAAAATTCATATTGATTGATGTCAGCTATTATTCTATTTATTTCCTTCCTTGTAATGGAATCTTGTAATTTTTGGGTTAACCAACTCCTAACAGTTCTATTATCTGTGCTAATTATGAATTTACTATAAACAATATAACATTCAAACTTTTTGATTCCATATTTTACTGCTTTTAATTCTTTTTTATTTATATCCCAATTAATTTCATTTGCCTTAAAGGTTCCTGAGTGATATCTACAAACATATTCCTTTTTATCATTTTTATATCTGTATTTTAATACTGCTCCATAACCATTATTGGTTTCGCTAGCATCTGTTTCTACTATCCATATAAATTCTTTGTCTTCATCAGGAAAACTTAGTTTTGGTAACTTTCTGACTAATTCTTTAATTTTCTCTAAAATCTTCGTGTCAGTATCTTCCCATCTAAAATCGTAGTCTTTCTTTAGTTTTTTAGTTAATGGTTCCGTATATTGTGATAATTTAGGTATAAATTCTCTAACCTGATTTACTATTCCTAAGAATTTTTGTAATTCTTTTTTAGTATTAATTTCTTTTTGGAACTTTATGATTTTTTGGGCTATATGGTCTTGCATTTTTATTCCAGCTTTTTCTATTTCGAATCCTAAGAATTCAATTTGTGTTTTAAACAATTCCATTTTCTTTTTACTTAAAACTATACCACTAGTTTTGATGATTTTTGTAAACTGTTCTAATAACTTATAGTGTTCTTCCTGGGTTTTTGAATATATTAGTATATCATCTATATAAACTACATAATTTGATAATTGGTTTAAATATTTATCCATAAATGCTTGGAATCTACCTGGGGCATTTTTATATCCAAAAGGTAAAACATTCCATTCGTAAAATACATTAGGGACTTTGAATGCTGTTAATTGTTTAGACTCTTCAGTTAGCTTTAATTGGTGAAAACCACTTTTACAATCACATTTTGAAAAATAATTATATCCTTGTATTTGTCTCATTTTAAGTATTTTATTTGGTATGGGGTAATTGTATGTTATTGTTTTTTCATTTAAGATTATATAGTCGATAACCATTCTTGTTTTTCCTCTCTTTTGCTCAGAATGATTATTAACTATAAACGCACTACTACTATGTTTTGAATTACTTGGTCTAATTAGTTTTCCAGCTACTAGTTCTGTTATATGCATTTTAAATTCTTTTTCATCTCTTTGAGTATTATTAAAAGGTTTTTGTGATATGATACTATTTTGGTCTTTTAATGTTATTTGTATTTCAGTTTTATGCTTATGCCAATTTTCTAAAGGATTTTCACTGCATAATTCTTCTAGCTTAGTTTTTAAAGGAGTAAGTTTATCTATATGTAATATTTTGTATTCCAGTTTTATGCTTATGCCAATTTTCTAAAGGATTTTCACTGCATAATTCTTCTAGCTTAGTTTTTAAAGGAGTAAGTTTATCTATATGTAATATTTCTATATATATATATATATATATATATATATATATATATATATATATATATATATATATATACATACATACGTATGTATATATATATATATATACATACGTATATATATATATATATATATGTATGTATATATATATCAAGTTCACTTTTACTCAACCAACCAACCGTGAGTAACTAATTGCACGAAGAAACTTTAACGAATTCATCTTTGTAATCAAGTTCTTCATCTTTCGCTTATGTTCCTCTTCTCAAATCATCAAATCCATGAGTAAGCATTTTCACAACCATATCAAATATTGACTTCAAGGAAATAATAAAGATTTGATCACCCTTATTTTTTTTTCTTTGTTTTATTTTAAACAAGAGTGTCATTACAAGTTGTTGCACTTTTCCTAGAATGTCACATTTACATCGATTTCTTCCTTATTCCCCCTGAGGTCCTTACCATTCCTTCATCATTAGGAACTTATATGATTAGTTCCATCTAATAATATATCCTTTTCAGTATCAATTGATAAATCACAAAATACTTTTTCTCACTTCTTCCACAATTTCCCCTTTTAGATAATATGCATCAGACTTGTTGACTCTTAAATACTTTTGACACTAAGTTCCACGAGTTCCTTTTGACCTTACGAGTTCCTTTTGACCTTGTTCCATTACCTTTCACGTTTCCACATACTTACATGAATCTTTGAAAATAAACTCATATTATCTGCCTTCATGCTCCATGCTGCTCCAACCCAAGAACCACATGTTGATAGCTCCACCTCTGGAACTTCGATGTGCTAGTTCCTTTAAGGAACTTCGCTCTCATACTTCCTGCTCAGGAACTTCTTGTTTCAACTCTGAAACGTCATCTTGCTGCTCCCACTCAAGAACTGCTCCGGAACTTCATATTCAATGTTCCTCTTAGGATGTACCTAGGAACCGCTCTGTTTGTGTTCCTCTTAGGATGTACCTAGGAACCGCTCTGTTTGTGTTCCTTATAGGAACTCTGTTAGGAACTTCACTTGTTGGAAGTCTTCATGATGTGATATATTCAACCTTCCATGACTTGATTTATGTTAATGTAATATGTACATCTCAAACACACATGTTAGTTAGATAATCATCATTTGTTTGCAATCATCAAAACACTACATGACTCAACAATTTCCCCCTTTTTGATGATGACAAACAAATGATGTTAATCACAAATTAAGCAATAAACGATATACATTAATCCCCCTTAATGAACAATTCATGCATGTATATGAAGGAAATATCAACATAGATAAACACATCATACAAAGAACTTTCATCATATAAGGATTTAGACTTAACTATACTTGACCATAAGCATCATACATATTCTTCCCCTTTTTGTTATTATCGAAAAGGATCATCTTACACACAAAGTTTTTAGGTAAATCATAGACACATATTGTTATATGCTACACTTACCACCATAATGTTGAAACACTTGTTAGTCCCAAAAGCCTCAAGAATCTCAATTTTTCAAACTTAGGATGCATGTGCTACACAAATTTCTAACTCACAATCTAAAGACCCAACTTCAAAAACCATCGAAGGAACTTGACAAATAAGAAAATAAAATTCAAGCAAAAATCAGATTTGAAAGTCAAGAATGGATTAAGAGATAGGACATTGTAATATCTGGCTCAAAGAAATATGAAAGAAGTTTGTGGAATAATTTGAGTAGAGGGAATTTGAGATATATAGTGTGCTCTATAGTTTAGACTTTTAATAAGAGGTTCTCAACAATAATTAGAGTTGATCACTTCACATCACACGTTGAAATCTCTGCCAAACCTCATACACATTCACCTTGATATATATATGTATATATATGTATATATATGTATATATATGTATCAAGTTCACTTTTACTCAACCAACCAACCGTGAGGAACTCATTGCATGAAGAAACTTTAACGAATTCATCTTTGTAATCAAGTTCTTCATCTTTCGCTTATGTTCGTCTTCTCAAATCATAAAATCCATGAGTAAGCATTTTCACAACCATATCAAATATTGACTTCTGGGAAATAATAATAAAGATTTGATCACCCTTTTTTTTCGTTGTTTTTTTTAAACAAGAGTGTCATTACAAGTTGTTGCACTTTTCCTAGAATGTCACATTTACATCGATTTCTTCCTTATTCCCCCTGAGGTCCTTACCATTCATTCATCATTAGGAACTTATATGATTAATTCCATCTAATAATATATCCTTTTCAGTATCAATTGATGAATCACAAAATACTTTCTTCTCACTACTTCCACAATTTCCCCTTTTAGATAATATGCATCAGACTTATTGACTCTTAAATACTTTTGACACTAAGTTCCACGAGTTCCTTTTGACCTTGTTCCATTACCTTTCACGTTTCCACAAACTTACATGAATCCTAGAAAATAAACTCATATTTTCTGCCTTCATGCTCCATGCTGCTCAAACTCAAGAACCACATGTTGATAGCTCCACCTCTGGAACTTCGATGTGCTAGTTCCTTTAAGAAACTTTGCACTCATAGTCCCTGCTCAGGAACTTCTGGTTTCAACTCTAAACCGTCATCTTGCTTCTCCCACTCAAAAAATGCTCCGGAACATCATATTCAATGTTCCTCGTAGGATGTACCTAGGAACCGCTCTGTTTGTGTTCCTTATTGGAACTCTGTTAGGAACTTCACTTGTTGGAAGTCTTTCATGATGTGATATATTCAACCTTCCATGACTTGATTTATGTTAATGTAATATGTACATCTCAAACACACATGTTAGTTAGATAATCATCATTTGTTTGCAATCATCAAAACACTACATAACTCAACAATTCCCCCTTTTTGAAGATGACAAACAAATGATGTTTATCACAAATTAAGCAATAAACGATGTACATTAATCCCCCTTAATGAACAAGTCATGCATGTATATGAAGGAAATATCAACATAGATAAACACATCATACAAAGAACTTTCATCATATAAGGATTTATACTTAACTATACTTGACCATAAGCATTATACATATTCTTCCCCTTTTTGTTATTATCGAAAAGGATCATCTTACACACAAAGTTTTTAGGTAAATCATAGACACATATTGTTATCTGCTACACTTACCACCATAATGGTGAAACACTTGTTAGTCCCCAAAGCCTCAAGAATCACAATTTTTCAAACTTAGGATGCATGTGCTACACAAATTTCCAACTCGCAATCTAAAGACCCAACTTCAAAAACCATCGAAAGAACTTGACATATAAGAAAATAAAAGTCAAGCAAAAATCAGATTTGAAAGTCAAGAATGGTTTAACAGATAGGACATTGTAATATCCGGTTCAAAGAAATATGAAAGAAGTTTGTGGAACAAATTGAGTAGAGGGAATTTGAGATATATAGTGTGCTCTATAGTTTAGACTTTTAATAAGAGGTTCTCAACAATAATTAGAGTTGATCATTTCACATCACACGTTGAAATCTCTGCCAAACCTCATACACATTCACCTTGATATATATATATATATATGTATATATATATATATATATATATATATATATATATGTATATATATATATATATGTATATATATATATATATATATATATATATCAAGTTCACTTTTACTCAACCAACCAACTGTGAGGAACTCATTGCACGAAGAAACTTTAACGAATTCATCTTTGTAATCAAGTTCTTCATTTTTCGCTTATGTTCCTCTTCTCAAATCATCAAATCCATGAGTTAGCATTTTCACAACCATATCAAATATTAACTTGTAGGAAATATTAGATTTGATCACCCGTATTTTTTTTTTGTTGTTTTTTTTTTAAACAAGAGTGTCATTACAAGTTGTTGCACTTTTTCTATAATGTCACATTTATATCGATTTCTTCCTTATTCCCCCTGAGTTCATTACCATTCCTTCATCATTAGGAACTTATATGATTAGTTCCATCTAATAATATATCCTTTTCAGTATCAATTGATAAATCACAAAATACTTTCTTCTCACTTCTTCCATAATTTCCCCTTTTAGATAATATGCATCAGACTTATTGACTCTTAAATACTTTTGACACTAAGTTACGAGTTCCTTTTGACCTTGTTCCATTACCTTTCACGTTTCCACATACTTACATGAATCCTAGAAAATAAACTCATATTTTCTGCCTTCATGCTCCATGCTGCTCCAACACAAGAACCACGTGTTGATAGCTCCACCTCTGGAACTTCGATGTGCTAGTTCCTTTAAGGAACTTCGTACTCATTGTTCCTGCTAAGGAACTTCTTGTTTCAACTCTTAAACGTCATCTTGCTGCTCCCACTCAGGAACTGCTCCGGAACTTCATATTCAATGTTCCTCTTAGGATGTACCTAGAAACTGCTCTGTTTGTGTTCCTTATAGGAACTCTGTTAGGAACTTCACTTGTTGGAAGTCTTTCATGATGTGATATATTCAACCTTCCATGACTTGATTTATGTTAATGTAATATGTACATCTCAAACACACATGTTAGTTAGATAATCATCATTTATTTGCAATCATCAAAACACTACATGACTCAACAGAACACAACCTAAGATCAGCAAGTGGGATACGCTAATCCCAAATGTATCAATAACTACCAAAATGACAACAACAGATATACTAAGTATGTGTTTAGCCTAGCTTCTAAAACTGATTCTCAATGTGAAAACCTAAAGCTGGGCCAAACAAGGGTATTTAGAAAAGTGACTTATGTTTCTCTAGAAGCCTAAATATGTTCCCAAGGCCACCAGAAACAGAAGCTACAATTCCAAGCTTTTGAGTTATGTTTCTTGGGGAGCCAGTTTAAATGAAATTTTTCGTTGACCAAAGAACCCTTATGAAAATTAAAATGGACTCCCTTATCCCACTAAACTCATTGCAATCCTTTAGCACTTGTCGGTGAATTCTCGTTGTCGTCACTCGTCAACTCATCAATCAGCATCATTAACCATTTTACTTCGTCCTCTTCTTCCCATCAATGGCATTAACTACCTTCTTTACCATTTCTCCTGCCTCCTCCCCTATCATCTTCGTCCTTGAATTTTTTTTAGAGATCTTTTTGGAATTTTTTAAGCCTTCTGTGGTGACTGAATTTTGAAGTAGAGGGAAGTGAGAAAGAATCAGATGAGCAATTTTCTTAGTTTGTTGTAACATTAAGAAACCATTGAATTAGCATCATTCAAAATGGTCGTTGATGAAATATTAGTCTAGGTTATTCTATTTCCTTTTATTTTATAATTTTGTAATGCTAAAAGTTCTAGATCTAAATGAAACTTTATTTCAATGGGCCAACAATAAAAAGATATTTATGTTTCTTTACATCCCTTCTATAAATTTGGGGCCAAACAAACCTGTTTCTCAAAAATAATTCTCAAGAAACAGTTTCTGCAAAAATACTTCTCGGAATCAGAACTTGTTTTTCAAAAATTTGGCCAAACAAAGCCTAAGTCATAACTCAGAAGTGAGTGAATCACGCACTCAGCTATTTCAAAGCAAGATGGTGAAACAAATATAACTAACTAAGCAATAAGCATTGAAATTATAATTAAGTAATGAAATATATATTGCCACAAATGAAGAACAAAATTAAGACATGACCAAGAAAAAACACAAAAACAAACAAGGAAAAATAATTAGTTGACAATTCTTACACAAGCAGGACATGTTAGAAACTTCCTATTATGGTTCACCCACTGCGTTTTTGTTGTTTGGATAATAAGATCGCCTTTTCCACATGGACATGGATATTTCTGAGAGTTTGAGTCCAAGATAAAGGAAAACTATGTAATAAGAACAAAAAATCTAATTAATTAAAATACCTACAACTAATCCATCATGAACCTCTTCACAGCCTTCATTTTCATAATAAGTTTAGTCGAAAATTTTTGCAGATTATTAAAGACAACCAGAAGTATAAATAGGAGACAACATAACAAATGATGCTCCTTTGGTTATGTTAATATCCCTATGTATGGGAATGATGAAAGGGTATACATGATTTGGAAAATCTCACAAACTACCATAAGCAATCTGCCAATTAATTTTATCAAATGTGCACTACAATTAGTGACTAAATCGTACAACTCAAATCTACAAGCTTTTGATAACGAAGTACATAACACAACCAGCATCATGAAACATACAACCTAAAATAGGATTAAATGAAGAATTTAATTCAAATGTAAGTATAATATGTATGTGGCACATCAAATCCTTCCAAAAATCAGTAAATTCTAAATAATAAATTCATATCAATGAATTTTGGACCATTTGAATTTTAGGGTTTTAGGGGTTAAAGTTTATTACCACATACCAGATGAAATTTGACAGCAAACATCAGAAAAAATCTCAGCAAACATTAGAAAAATCTCAATAATTTGTGTAAGTTTGCAAGAATTTATTTGTGACTTAAGTGGGAAACAATAATACGAAAAAACATAAGGATAATTTTGATTAAGTGGAAATGAAAAAACATACCACATTGACTTCTCTAGTTATATATGCGTGTTGAACTACAAATGGTAGAAAAAAGTTTTGAGAATATGCTGCATGACGATTAGAATTGGAGAAAAGTTTTGCTCTTGAGTGACAGTGAGAACTGAGAATTGGAAAGGAAAGTGGAGTGTGAAATTGTTTAATTGTTGATATTATCAAAGAAAACGGCCATATCCAGCCCTAAAAACATTTAAAGTTCAAAGTTTAAATAACTATTCTTTAGTTTCTTCAGTTCGTTTAAAGTTTAAACATTTAAAGTTTCTTCAGTTCATTTAAAAAAAATTCTTTAGTTGTTTGTAAAGAAAAACAAAAACGTTTTCATTGTTCAAACAAAGATACTTGTTTATATCGATTATGTTCATCTTCACCTACCGTTTTCATTTCTCCACAATTTCTTTTTCTCACACATTATTTCTTTCTCTACATGACCCATTGTTTATAAAGGAAAACAAAAAACATTTTTATTACTCAAACAAAAACACTTATTTATATCGATGCTCTTCATCTTCACCTACCGTTTTCATTTCTCCAAAATTCCTTTTTCTCACCCATTATTTCTTTCTCTACATGACAATTGTTGAGAATTAGTGGAAAATTTCAATTTTTCTGCATATTTCAGCATCTGTGTAAGTGTTTACTATAATTTTTTTAACATTTTCTTCATATTACATGATCAATTTGCTATTATTGATTCAAATTCAAGGGGAAAGCATAGGTGGTGATGATCCAAATTATGTTTTATATCATTACAACCTGATGTTATGTCATTATGTAATGTTTTATATCATTACAACCTAATGCTATGTCATTATGTAATGATTTATATCATTACAACCTAATGCTATGTCATTTTGTAGCTTATTAGTGTCAATTTAAGTGAGTATTAAGTCATTAAAATTTAAAACACCGCTATATAGAATTTTTTTTAAGTCATTATTGTTGAATTTTTATGTCATTATAACTCACTTTTATGTCATTATTAAGCAAAGAATGAATATAATCTCATCGTCACGCAATGCATATAATCTAATACCTAAATTGCAGGGCATGTTAAGTTCTAATAAACATATTAAAAATATTGATAAGTTCCAATAAACATATCAAAAGATCTTCCTATTTAGTTCAAATAAACATATTAATTTTAGGGCAGATTATTTTGGTATTATTACACAACTGCAGGTCAGTAAAAACACAAAAACAACAAACAAGACAACAGTCTAGGATAACATACTGGGCATCAAGCAAAGAACGCTAGCTAACAACCATCTTCCCCATCTCAAAGCTGATTTGATGCACTTCATCTTGGCTAATACTGATCTGCAAACACTAATTTAAACACACTGACCCTTCCATTCTGATCTGCTCACACTGGGAAAAATTAATCCTCAAACCAATGATTAATCAAAGGGTTTATAGTTCATAGAATTAACTGAATATACATGATAAAGGATCCAACAATACTTCATTTATGGAATCATCCAACTCTTCTAAAGCTTCAACAACAATAGCAGAAGTTGAATTAGCATGAGTCTTGAGCTTATATACATAATTTATATAATAAATATACATAGTTTATATGGTTCAGAAATTGTTCCAACCATTATTTTGAGTAATTTCACAAAAAGATATACACAAGAAAGTGACAAACTCACCACTCATTCAGCGGAAGATTAAGATCTTGAATAATGTCAACTAAGGTATTGTTTACCATTCGTGATGCTTCTAGAGACCTCAAAATTGCTTCCCTACACTTTTCTTCAGTGGATCTGGGAGTAGTAGGGATACTTGTGGATCAGGCAGTAGGAGCAGGGGTATTTGTGGATCTGAGAGTAGGAGTTGGGGTACTTGTAGAAGGCTGGCAGGATGTTGTATGGGTATTCATGGCAGGGTGAAGCTGACTTGATGTTGAAGGCAACACCACTTGTGTAAAATATCCACAGGAAGCATTGGTACTGTAATAGCCCATATTTTAAGCATGTTTAATTAAAGGTTGATTATTCTATAAACATAATTATGTTGTTAAGTTTTCAAAATTAATCTGAATATTCCCCAAGTATATTGAAGTAAGTCCTTTACAAGATATTGCGAAAATTTTATCTTGAGTTTTAATGAACAAAGTTTTATTGGAGTTGAGTGTTGTGGGTCAAAAGGAAAGAAAAAAGGAAGGAAGCTAAACCAAATGACATTTTCCCTCTTCATTCTCTCTCTTCGTGGCATAAGGAAGATATGCCAAAGAAACATCATTCTTTTCCTCCTCCTTCGTGTCTGCTCAAGAAAAAGCCAGCCATTGTCAATTTTATGAGCTGTGAAAATTTGGGCATAAGTCTTCCAACCAAAACTCCATGCTTTGATTTGAGATTCATTACTTGGAAGTCTTACAATAAACCCAGAATTATCTTTCCTTTCTCTCATCTTCCTCTCACTCGGATTATTTTGTTCGGCCACCAAGGGAGGCTGTGCTCGGTGCTGCTATTGCCGCCGTGTGCTAGCGGCGCTTTGCTGTGCTGCTATTACTGCTATGCTTTTCTCTCTCCTCGGTTTTGTAGCCCGCTAACCAGTGCGCCGCCGCGAGCGAACGACCATCACCTCCTCGCCGGTAATGTTGGTTGCCGGCGTTGTTGTGACTGTTGGTCCTCCGTGGTTGCTGTTTTCTTTGCTATGCTATTTCTTCATAACTTGAAGAGAAACCCAAATTTGGCCTTGGGGTTTAATCTATCAAAGGTATAATATTTACATCCTCTTAATCTGCTTTCAAATGATTGAATCAATGAGTTATGTTTTGTAACAAATTGGAATTCTAAATTCTGTTTTGCAATATTGGTATTGTACCGTTGTTATGGTAGGGTGATTGTTGCTATGAACAATATTGATATCAAAGATGAAACTGGAGTAAGGAATACGAGATGAGTGCAATTAGTTTTATGAACCTCTATGGTTAGATAATGGAGACTATATTATAAGCTTAATTTAATGGTTTTTGTGTGTGGGACTTCTTGAGGAATGAATCAATATTGAGTATTAGAGATATTAAGATGGTAATTGGGAAATAGTTTGTGAAATAAATCAATCATTTATGAGTTGAACAGTTTAGCTATGAGAGTCCACTTGAACTGATGAAATAGTCTCTATGTAATAGTATCATTTAGAATAGTTTATGTAATTAAAGTGGGTAAGAAAGTTACTGAACTATTATTATGGTTGTGGAGGAAGTTATGGAGAATAGAAATGGTTAGCTGAGGAGCTCAAGCTATCGTGAGTCTCGGAGTTGTGACATGTCAATGCTAAGGGATTTGAGGTAACGTTTATGTTCAGCAAAAATGTATTACTATGCCCGTGCTAGGAATTGTGTTTCTATTTCTATAAATAAGTTTATACCTTTTATTACGCTATGGATACATCAACTTTTGTTAACTGTGTATAAGTTATGTAAATGACCGATTTTAGGCCAGTAAGGTCTTAAAAAGTTATTGTGACTAAACATATACGCAAGTATTTATTCTTTTAGTTTGAAGATGATTTTCATCTTGACCAGATTGGTCATACGAGTTAAATGGTGAATTGTATACAAAGTGTATTTTGCAGAAATATTTTATGAAAAAGACTTTTATTATCTGTGTTTTGTGACTTATGCTATTCCGGAAACCGACAAGAGATTTATGTTATGTATGGTGACTCATGAGCTTTTGAGTAAATTATGGATGAGTTAAAAGACGATCTTTTGACTATAAAAGTACTATCTTGAGTATATTTTACAAGGGGAAGAAGCTGTCTCTAGACAGTGAAGAACAACCACAAGCTAAGTACGATAAGTTAAGTTACAATAAGTTAAGTTACGAACAAGTTAAGAGTTAAGGGGACATGTCCTAGAAGTCTTGCAAGCAATACGAAAAGGTGGGCGATGGCCCATAAGTTAAGTAAGGTGGCAACCACCCTGTAAGTTAAGCTAAGGAGATAAGGTTAGAGACGGTATAGTGTCAGGTCGACCATGCCTCTCTATTCGGGTTCACTTCCCCTGAAAATAAGTAAATAATGTTTTAAAGTTCTTACCTTATGTTTCAAGGAGATTTATGAAGTTAAGTTTATGTATTCTATGCGATTGATATGACACTAGTGAGCATATATGTTTTTCACTCGGAAATAATCCTTGTTTTACGGTTTTATATCTGTGGACGTTTTTAAGAAGATTTCGTAAGAAATCTGAATCCTCATACCCTAAGTTGCACTTAAGTATTTATTTCCTGTTACTTCTATTGAGTCATGTTGGCCTTGTTTTTTAAAGAAGCAGCCTCATTATAAGTACCTTTCCAAGTTTAAGTAGATTTATGAAAATATTTGTGAACTAAAACCATTTTGACAGGCTGAAGTAAAGTTACTGAGCTTTCTGCTCATTTTAGTTTTGTGTTTGTTTGTATTTTCTTCTATAATTTACAGGTTTGTGTTGGAGACTCAGAGTGGATCTCAAGGAAGAGTTTTGTTATGGAATTATAGTTCGATTAGTGATTCAGAATTTGTATTTGGAGTATGAAGTTGTTAGTACTCAACTGCTTATTTGATAATTAAGTATTTTATTAATTGGGATTGAATAAAGTATTCTGTAATTTAATATTTGATTTTGAGATTATTGTGTTGTGGGCCCTGACCCACAGGTCCAGGATCGATTTGTTGATTATGTTTCCCCTGCAAGAGAATGTAATTTGAGGTTTATTTAATGATAATTGAGATTTGTGATTGGTAAGTGTGATTAGCTAACAGCTCGGAGGTGCGGGCTGTTACAAATGGTATCGGAGCATGGTTGTTTTAGATGGCATATGAGCTTGAGATAGATTTATGTGAAACATACATGAATGGGTTGATAAGCTTGGAGATCCGATTTTTGATTTGCGAAATTATGAAGTTATAGAGATTATTGACCTATTCGGAGATAAATGTTAAGAATTTGAGTTTCAAAAGTTTTGATAGTTATATGAGTACGTGTTAAGTATATAGGGTGAGATGATAACATATTGTTTAGAGTATGTAGGCTGGGTTGGAGTATCGAGGATTATGGATTTAGAGTTATTGTTTAAGGAAAATTGATATGTGAATATGTTTTGGGAACTCAAAATGTCTAGATTTGACTCATAAAAGTTAATTGTTTGAATTGAACAATATGACACGACTAGTTCGGTAATGTAAAGGCTTATTTGGGACGTTGATCTTCGAGTATGTAAAAAAAAAAAAAAAACAGAAACACAAAGAACGATGAAGTTAAATAAGAGATATGAAACCTCGGAGTTATAATGGCATTAGAAGCATGCAAATGGACTCGGGGTTGACTGTCTTGTTTGAGTTACATAACATATATGGAATTTAGCTTCTAAATTTATGGTATTATATGAATGAGCAAACATTTTATGTGCAGGAATTGTATTAAACATGTGTAATGTAGAGTGCCAAGCACTTATTCATGTGTGAATTCGTTATGAGTTATGAAGTATTGTATATAGAACTTTTTGAGATATGTGAAATATATTGGAAATCTAAGGCAGGGGTATTAGCACTATGATTTATAAAATAGTTGTTTTGGGAATCTATTGACAACGATTTGGGATTTCTTGATTATTATATTGTATTTGAACTTGGAGGGTAGAATTTATATTTTAAGATAAGGTTAGAGTTATATAACGGAATATTAGTTATTTGAATCTTTCTTGCAACCTTGCGACCTCGTGCTGAGTTAGCCACCTAGCGAGCGAAAGAGATTCTTGGGATTTATTGGATTCGATTTCAAGTTATCAAAGGTTAATAAGTAAGATATAAGCGTAAAAGACTGAGTTGCGACTTGAGATAAGAATTTAAATGATAAGAGTACCTCTGAGGATTAGAATTCTGCTTTGAGTATTATGTGAAGTATCTTATCGAGAATTTTGTTATTCTTGAAAAAGAGATTGTTCGAATGTAGATCATGGGTTGGATAATTAGATATGAAAAATTATCTATAGGAATACGGGAAAGTGGATGTTCCTTGGAGGTCTTAAGGTATGATTTAATTGAGAATGGAGTCGTTTTGATTAGGGCTTATGACGATGTCAAATGCATAACTTGTTGTTTTTTATTCTGGAAGCAATCATCTCTTTTAGGATACAAGTTAAGTTGCGAGCTTGTATGGTTACATATAAAAAAGTGTTGTGTGAACATATTCGATTGAAATGATTTTGAGTTCTCTGTTTTCAAATTTCCAGGACAAAATTTATTTTAAGGGTGGTAGAGTGTAATAGCCCATATTTTAAGCATGTTTAATTAAAGGTTGATTATTCTATAAACATAATTATGCTGTTAAGTTTTCAAAATTAATCTGAATATTCTCCAAGTATATTGAAGTAAGTCCTCTACAAGATATTGTGGAAATTTTATCTTGAGTTTTAATGAACAAAATTTTATTAGATTTGAGTGTTTTGGGTTAAAAGGAAAGAAAAAAAAGCAAGGAAGCTAAACCAAATGACATTTTCCCTCTTCATTCTCTCTCTTCGTGGCATAAGGAAGATATGCCAAAGAAACATCACTCTTTTCCTCCTCATTCGTGTCTGCTCAAGAAAAAGCCAGCCATTATCAATTTTATGATCTGTCAAAATTTGGGCATAAGTCTTCTAACCAAAACTCCATGCTTTGATTTGAGATTCATTACTTGGAAGTCTTACAATAAACCCAGAATTACCTCTCCTCTCTCTCGTCTTCCTCTCACTCTAGTTGTTTTGTTCAACCACCAAGGCGGGGCTGTGCCCGCCGCTGCTATTGCCACCATGTGCTAGCGGTGCTTTGTTGTGCTGCTATTACTGCTCTGCTTTTCTCTCTCTCCTCGGTTCTGTAGCTCGCTAGCCAGCGTGCCGCCGCGAGCGAATGGCCATCACCTCCTCGCCGGTCCTGGTGGTTGACGGCGTTGTTGTGACTGCTGGTGCTCTGTGGTTGCTATTTTCATTGCTATGCTATTTCTTCATAGCTTGAAGAGAAACCTAAATTTTGGTCTTGGGGTTTAATCTATCAAAGGTATAATATTTACATTTTAAATGATAGAATTGATGAGTTATGTTTTGTAACAAATTGGAATTCTAAATTCTGAGAGTCCACTTGAACTGATGAAATAGTCTCTATGTAACAGTATTATTTGGAATAGTTTATGTAATTAAAGTGGGTAAGAAATTTACTGAACTATTATTATGGTTGTGGAGGAAGTTATGGAGAATAGAAATGGTTAGCAGAGGAGCTCAAGAAATCGTGAGTCTCGGAGTTGTGACATGTCAATACTAAGGGATTTGTGGTAACGTTTATGTTCAGCAAAAATCTATTACTATGCTCGTGCTAGGAAATGTGTTTCTATTTCTATAAATAAGTTTATACCATTGATTACGCTATGGATACATCAACTTTTGATAACTGTGTATAAGTTATGTAAATGACCAATTTTAGGCCAGTAAGGTCTTAAAAAGTTATTGTGACTAAACATAAAAGTTATGTAGATTGGTCAAACGAATTAAATTGTGAATTGTATACAAAGTATATTTTGCATAAATAATTTATGAAAAAGACTTTTATTATCTGTGTTTTGTGACTTATGCTATTCCGGAAACCGATAAGAGATTTATGTTATGTATGGTGACTCGTGAGCTTTTGAGTAAATTATGGATGAGTTAAAAGACGATCTTTTTTCTATAAAAGTACTATTTTGAGTATGTTTTACAAGGGGAAGAAGCTGTCTCTAGACAGTGAAGAACAACCACAAGCTAAGTACGATAAGTTAAGTTACGAACAAGTAAAGAGTTAAGGGGACATGTCCTAGAAGTCTTGCAAGCAGTACGAAAAGGTGGGCGACGGCCCATAAGTTAAGTAAGGTGGCAACCACCCTGTAAGTTAAGCTAAGGTGATAAGATTAGAGACGGTATAGTGTCAGGTCGACCATGCCTCTCTATTCGGGTTCACTTCCCCTGAAGATAAGTAAATAATGTTTCAAAGTTCTTACCTTATGTTTCAAGGAGATTTATGAAGTTAAGTTTATGTATTCTATGCGATTGATAAGATACTACTGAGCAGATATGTTTTTCACTCGGAAATAATCCTTGTTTTATGGTTTTATATCTGTGGACGTTTTTAAGAAGATTTCGTAAGAAATCTGAAGCCTCATACGCTAAGTTGCACTTAATTAAGTATTTATTTCCTGTTACTTCTATTGAGTCATGCTGACCTTATTATTTGAAAGAAGCAGCCTCATTATAAGTACCTTTCCAAGTTTAAGTAGATTTATGGAAATATTTGTGAACTAAAACCGTTTTGACGGGCTGAAGTAAAGTTACTGAGCTTTCCGCTCATTTTAATTTTGTGTTTGTTTGTATTTTCTTCTATAGTTTCCAAGTTTGTGTAGGAGGCTCAGAGTGGATCTCAAGGAAGAGTTTGGTTATGGAATTATAGTTTGATTAGTGATTCATAATTTGTATTTAGAGTATGAAGTTGTTAGTACTCAACTACTGATTTGATATTTAAGTATTTTATTAATTGGGATTGAATAAAGTATTCTGTAATTTGATATTTGATTTTGAGGTTATTGTGTTATGGGCCCTGACCCACAGGTCCAGGATCGATTTGTTGATTATGTTTCCGCTGCAAGAGAATGTAATTTGAGGTTTATTTAATGATAATTGAGATTTGTGAATGGTAAGTGTGATTAGCTAGCAGCTCGAAGGAGTGGGCTGTTACAGGTACCGTACCAAAACACTTGAATAGACACAATTGATTGACAATTTATAGTTTGAAACATACTTGAATACATATTTTACACACCTTAAATTGGCAACACTAATATTTCACTTTTTTTCCTGAAGATATTGTTGCGGTGTCCCTTACGACACTCACACAACCTGAGTTCATCTAGAAAAGAAAAGAAACCACAATCTCCATGTTCCTGTTATAAAATAAGTTCAGACAATTAAAGTTTAGGAGTCAGTTCGGATAAGAGAAATTCAATTAATACGATAAGTCCGGGGTAATATGCACATATAAATTATAAGAATTATGTAATATCATGTAAGATAATTACTCTTAAATGTTAGGTGAAGAGAACACCACCTAAGATAGGCAAGTGAGATATATATGCTTATCCCAAATGTATCTATAACTACCAAAATGACAACAACAAATATAGTAACTATGCGTTTAGCCTAGCTTCTAAAACTATTTCTCAAGGTGAAAAGCTGATAAGAGGTTTTTAGTGTGTCGTTAAGGCACCAAAAATCGCTTTTCAAACAATATTTATAACTCCTAACAAGCAATTACTAAGAACGTAGTAAAGGCAAGTCAAGGGTCGATCCACAGGGAAATTGGGATTAATCAAAGTCTATTAAGTCTATATTACCTAATTGAAGTGTTTTTGGGGGCTTTGAATGAATTTTGTAACAACTAAAACTAACTATTATCAAAGAACTAGCAAATAATATGAGATGAAAATATGAATAAGGAAGATACTAGAGTTAAGGTTACTAATATGGATAAAAGTGGACAACGATTATTAATGCAATTGTGATTCAAAGGCAACGATTATGCAAGGTTTAGTTTTCCTCTAAAATACTCGAGTCCTCTCTCGAATGGTCCTCGAGAATGATCGCTTAATCAATCAACTAAATCCTCTCTCGAATGGTCTTTAGTCAATTGATTAAGAGATCCAATGAATTTGGAAAACCCCTAATATAGGATCCCCTTAATTTCTACCCAATATCTTGGCCTAGAAATTAAGTTGATTCATGGGGATGATAAAATAGTTCATAATTCAATTAAGAACTTTTGAATCCAAAATACCAAAGCACAAATGTGATCAATATCTATCCTAAGGCCTCAAAACACCAAGATCAATGCATAAACGTCTTTAAATCATCACAATCACATTAACAATACATGTAAACCCTAATCCATACTTTCACCCTAACCCTAGATAGGAGACTACTCACTAATCATGGATTCTAAGCAATAAAACATGAAATCTATAACTAATCTAGGGCTAAACATGATTAAGAGATAATTAATCTAATAAAAATAATAATTATGAAACTATAATAAAGTAGATCTAATAAAAGGGAAGAACAAATAATAGCAACGAAAAGAGATAATAAAAACTGAAACTTTGAAACTAATTGAATTAAATATACCTTCAATGTTGTAGAAATCACAAACTATGATCTAGAATCTCCAATCTTAACAAAAACTAAGTGTTTATCTCTCTAATGTAAGCCCTAATATTCTTTTCTAAACTCTAGAATAAAGCATGAGTCAAAAACTAATCAACTCCAATGTTATTAAGGCAAGCCTCGTTTTTTTTCCTTCGCGGATTTGAATGGTGCGGGCGCACCAAAATCAGGTGCGGGCGCACCATTCCTTCTGCTCCAAAACTGACATCAAGCGTTGAACGGTGCGGGCGCACCATATTTGGTGCGGGCGCACCATATTTGGTGCGGGCGCACCATATTTGGTGCGGGCGCACCATAGTTTGGTGCGGGCGCACCATTCTTTCTGATCTGGTCGGACAGTTCAACTTAATGAGCATAACTCTTTCGTTTTAGACCCAAATCAATCTTATGACCAGTCGTTGGAAAGCTATCGAAACAAGCTTTCACCTCCAACTAGAATTACCTTCATCCAATTTATGGTTTGAAAGTTATGTTCATTTGAAGTTCCCCATATAAGATTTTATGGCACTATGTGTTCCTTTGTGCGAGCTTTCGGACATGGGGCATGGTGCAAGCACACCATTTCTCAACGTGTGCTCTATTTTCATTACTTCCTTTTGCCAACTCTACAACTCGTAGCCATCTTAGTAGTTCCACCTATATTAAGAACATGGCAAAATAGGGTGAAAGCAAATGTACTAGAAATTCGATCAAAAATGACTGAAAATCTAGCAAAATGTCACTATGATCAAGAATGATCAAGTGAATGAAATAGAAGGGGAAAGGGAGAAGAAAGAGGGAAGAAAGGGGAGAAAGAGGATCAAAATGAGCAAAAGGAGTCCATAAAGTGTGTTTGAAATGCACTTATCAAACTCCCCCAAGCTTAGCATTTTTCTTGTCCTCAAGTAAACCAAGAATGAGAAAGAAGAAAGAAAAGAGGAGAAAAAATGAAAAAGAAAAACCATGCAACACACTAGCCTAAATGTTCTATATGCAAAGCTACAAACATGACATGCAAGCTAAATGAGTTCATAACAAGATTTAGGAGACCAACCAAACACAAGAGGGAAGATGATTAGGAAGCACAAGAGTGACTCAATGGATTCAATCCACCGATCAACTGAGTCTCCTTGAAAAATAGGCTTCCTAAGAGTGATTTCTCACTCCTCTCCACTTCCAAGTCCCGAGTTTGACTCCCCCCTAGGGATGCTCAACCATAGTAGCTCGCCTCTACCACATTTTGATGACCCTCATCATGACTTGCACAAAATCTCACCCACCACTACTAATTGACCAAGTCCAATCTAGAAGTCAAAAGGGACTTTATTAAGGTTGTAACGGGGCTAGGTTAAAGGTGTGGATAATAATTTAGGAAGGTGGTGCAAAAAGGGTAAAGTGGAGTACACACTAGGGGTTAAAAACTCCCCCAAGCTAGTCCAAACACCAACTCAAATCGAAATCTCACACATCTTTGATTCTCACTTTGATTTTTACTTTTTGAACACATTTTTTTTTCAACAATTTTCTCTTTCTTTCTTTTCAATAGAAATCCAAATGAAGCACTAAGAGCATTCTTTCTTTCATTTTTTTCTTTCCTTTCTCACAATTTTCCTCAACTTTTGCAATTATACACGCACATTAATTTACTTTCAACCAAAGACTTAGTATCAAAACAACTCAACTCAACACAAACTAGACATGTACTCCACTTTGGGGAATGTTTGGCCATGACTTATTATGAGGGTTAAGCAAAAATAGGATAGAAAGGCTCAAATGGGTTGAGAAGCGGATAATTATGCCGGTATAAAAGCTTTTTGGCCTTTGAACTCCTAATTCTAGCAAAATGAAACGCCCTAAATCATCCTTCTATAGGCTCGGTCTTATGCAATATTGGGGAGCTAAAATGCAAGTCACAAGTTAGGCGATCAATGGTGAGGGTTGTAAATGAGTCTTACGAGGTTCGTGGCCCTCCTTCGGGGTTCATCGCATAAGGGATAAGGCAATCCAAGCAACCAACTCGCCTAATTTCAAAAAGACTCTACCAAAAGTTACCGATCTCAAAGATCACCTAAAGTCACAGCAAGGCTTCCAAAACCATCAAGTCAAATGCAAAGAAGGTCTTCCAATCAAGTTATGAACACTCTTAGCAACATATCTTGCTTGCAACCAAATTAATATAAATGCAAAAAAATATATATATATATGAAAAGAAAAAGAAAATCTTTTTGTTATTATTTTTCTTATGCAAATCTAACATGCAAATACACTAATATGAACCAAATTACAAAGAGGGGGAAGAAAATTTTCAAATAGAGAGAACACATGCTATTTCCCCCAAGCTTAATACAAACTCCGTCCTCGGAGTTGACAAGCAAAGAAAAAGTAGGGAAGGAGGTAAGGGCACAAAATCAAGCAAAAAGCCTAACCAAGTAAGATAAGGAGAAGGGTCTCAGAATACCTGCCAAAAAGTGCTCTTTTAGGATCATTAGCTAGACCTTACCACTAAGTAATTTGACAAAGATCTCAATAGTTTGTCATAAGCATTAGCACACATTTCACAATGGAGTAAATAGGTATGACATAAACAAAGAGCATGCACAAATTTCAATGTGTCTATATGCTCACCAAGTGATGAGTGCCGAAAATAATGAAATTTCCGAGAGAATCCTGGAAAGTATGAAGAACAAACATCAAAATTCAAATAAAAAGAAGAAAACAATGAGTTCTCCTTTTGATAGTCCTTGCAAATTTTAAGCTCGATCATGTCCTCGATGACTTCCATTCGAGTATTGTGAAGGTTTAAAGAGGCCAAATGCTCTTCCAATGGTGAAACTTTGAGGGGAGGGAATAAGATAGGGAAGGAAGGAACTAAGTCGAGTTTCCTTGAATAGGGAATATGAAGAGGATAAGTAGAAACAAAAGTCTCATCAACTACTTCTTCAACATCATTAGACTCTATAGTGTAAGCTTTCTCAACAAATGATTCCTCTACTATGGGGTTGTCATCCATATCCCAATCATCATCTTCATTGGTTATAGTCATGCAAGAGTGATTTTGATTATCGATAATTCGAGCCAATGTTTCGATTGATCTTTTGCTAGATTCGACAATGTTGTCCATCATAGAATCACACCTCTTTAACAAGGACATATTTTCTTTGAGTGAATTAAAAATTTCAGAATAGACATGTAGTTCACAGCTAGAGACATCTTCTAAATTTGAGAAAGTAGTATTTCCATGGTCCCACTCATAAGTGTCTCTAGATAGCCACCCAAAGAAACTCCATGCTTCATCAAAGTGTTGGGATCGAAATTCACCATTAAACATAGACTCCACCATTTCTCTTGTATGCATATTCAAACCCTCATACATCACCTCACACATCTCCCAAATCTCAAGTCTATACATAGTTAGAAGAGTGTTCTCAAATCTCTAATAATAATTCCAAAATGGTTCATCCTCATATTGAGGAAAAAAGAAGTTTGCCATTTTTTTGGAATTCTCTTAAAAGAAGGAAAAAAAATAAAAAAAAAGTATATACAAATTCCTAAACTCATATAAACAACACTTACCACATAAAATAAAAACAAGATAAACAAAATAAACCAATAAAAAAAACAAAAAAAAAATCAATTAAGCAATTTCAAACTAAAAAAAAAACTTCAATCAGTAGCACTATTTCCCCGGCAACGACGCCATTTTCATAAGAGATTTTTAGTGTGTCGTTAAGGCACCAAAAATCGCTTTTCAAACAATATTTATAACTCCTAACAAGCAATTACTAAGAACGTAGTAAAGGCAAGTCAAGGGTCGATCCACAGGGAAATTGGGATTAATCAAAGTCTATTAAGTCTAAATTACCTAATTGAAGGGTTTTTGGGGGCTTTGAATGAATTTTGTAACAACTAAAACTAACTATTATCAAAGAACTAGCAAATAATATGAGATGAAAATATGAATAAGGAAGATACTAGAGTTAAGGTTACTAATATGGATCAAAGTGGACAACGATTATTAATGCAATTGTGATTCAAAGGCAACGATTACGCAAGGTTTAGTTTTCCTCTAAAATACTCGAGTCCTCTCTCGAATGGTCCTCGAGAATGATCGCTTAATCAATCAACTAAATCCTCTCTCGAATGGTCTTTAGTCAATTGATTAAGAGATCCAATGAATTTGGAAAACCCCTAATATAGGATCCCCTTAATTTCTACCCAATATCTTGGCCTAGAAATTAAGTTGATTCATGGGGATGATAAAATAGTTCATAATTCAATTAAGAACTTTTGAATCCAAAATACCAAAGCACAAATGTGATCAATATCTATCCTAAGGCCTCAAAACACCAAGATCAATGCATAAACGTCTTTAAATCATCACAATCATATTAACAATACATGTAAACCCTAATCCATACTTTCACCCTAACCCTAGATAGGAGACTACTCACTAATCATGGATTCTAAGCAATAAAACATGAAATCTATAACTAATCTAGGGCTAAACATGATTAAGAGATAATTAATCTAATAAAAATAACAATTATGAAACTATAATAAAGTAGATCTAATAAAAGGGAAGAACAAATAATAGCAACGAAAATAGATAATAAAAACTGAAACTTTGAAACTAATTGAATTAAATATACCTTCAATGTTGTAGAAATCACAAACTATGATCTAGAATCTCCAATCTTAACAAAAACTAAGTGTTTATCTCTCTAATGTAAGCCCTAATATTCTTTTCTAAACTCTAGAATAAAGCATGAGTCAAAAACTAATCAACTCCAATGTTATTAAGGCAAGCCTCGTTTTTTTTCCTTCGCGGATTTGAATGGTGCGGGCGCACCAAAATCAGGTGCGGGTGCACCATTCCTTCTGCTCCAAAACTGACTTTAAGCGTTGAACGGTGCGGACGCACCATATTTGGTGCGGGCGCACCATTCTTTCTGATCTGGTCGGACAGTTCAACTTAAAATGAGCATAACTCTTTCGTTTTAGACCCAAATCAATCTTATGACCAGTCGTTGGAAAGCTATCGAAACAAGATTTCACCTCCAACTGGAATTACCTTCATCCAATTTATGGTTTGAAAGTTATGTTCATTTGAAGTTCCCCATATAAGATTTTATGGCACTATGTGTTCCTTTGTGCGAGCGGACATGGGGCATGGTGCAAGCACACCATTTCTCAACGTGTGCTCTATTTTCATTGCTTCCTTTTGCCAACTCTACAACTCGTAGCCATCTTAGTAGTTCCACCTATATTAAGAACATGGTAAAACAGGGTGAAAGCAAATGTACTAGAAATTCGATCAAAAATGACTGAAAATCTAGCAAAATGTCACTATGATCAAGAATGATCAAGTGAATGAAATAGAAGGGGAAAGGGAGAAGAAAGAGGGGAGAAAGAGGAGAAAGAGGATCAAAATGAGCTAAAAGGAGTCCATAAAGTGTGTTTGAAACGCACTTATCAAAAGCTAAAGCTGGGCCAAACAAGGGTATTTAGAAAAGTTAATTATGTTTCTCTAGAAGGCCGAATCTGTTCCCACGGCCACTAGAAAAAAAGCTACAATTCCAAGCTTCTAAGTTCTGTTTCTCGGGGAACCGGTTTAGAAGATTGTTTTCGTTGACCAAAAGAACCCTTATGAAAAACATAATGGACTCCCTTATCCCACTAAACTCATTGCAATCCTTTTGCACTTGTCGGTGAAGTCTCGTCGTCGTCACTTGTCAACTCATAAATCGACATCGTTAACCATTTTACTTCGTCTTCTTCTACCTATCAATGGCAGTAACTACCTTCTTTACCATTTCTCCTGCCTCCTCCTCCATCATCTTCATCCTTGCATTTTTTTAGAGATCTTTTTCGAATTTTTCAAAGTCTCTAGGGACTGAATTGTGAAGCACAGGGAAGTGAGAAAGAATCAGATGAGAAATTTTCATAATTTGTTGTAACATTGAGCAACCATTGAATCAGCATCATTTAAAATGGTTATTGATGAAAAATTAGTCTAGTTTATTGTTTTTCTTTTTATTTTATAATTTTGTAATGCTAAAAGCTCTAGATCTAAATGAAAATTTGCTTCAATAGGCTAACAATAAAAAGATATATATGTTTCTTAAAAGCCTTTTTATAAACTTGGGGCCAAACAAACCTGTTTTTTAAAAACACTTCTCTAGAAACAGTTTCTGGAAAACTACTTCTAGGAATCAAATGTTGTTTTTCATAAACTTGGCCAAACAAAGCCTAAGTCAGATTTCAGAAGTGAGTGAATCAATCAGCTATTTCAAAGCAAGATGATGAATCAAATATAACTAAGTAAGCAAAAAGCATTGAAATTAAAATTAAGTAATGAAATATATAGTGCCACAATGGAAGAACAAATTTAAGACATGATCATGAAAAAACACAAAAAGAAACAAAGAAAAAGAATCAGATGACATATCTTACACAAGCATGAC
This sequence comes from Beta corolliflora, assembly GCA_947648045.1. NCBI lineage: Eukaryota > Viridiplantae > Streptophyta > Magnoliopsida > Caryophyllales > Amaranthaceae > Beta > Beta corolliflora. Next base: position 3,730,504 of record CANSZD010002921.1, on the reverse strand, counting down.
ATTGCACTGCTTTTTATTGTTTTGATAATAAGATCGCCTTTTCCACATGGACATGGACATGGATATTATCATCTGCAAAATTTTCAAACGAGACTTAGTCTAGGTTATTCTTTTTCCTTATATTTTGTAGTTTTGTAATCCTAAAAGTTCTTGATCTAAATGAAACTCTATTTCCATGGGCCAACAATAAAAAGATATTTATGTTTCTTAAAAGCCCTTCAATAAATTTAGGGCCTAACAAACCTATTTTTAAAAAGCACTTCACTAAAAACAGTTTCTGCAAAACTACTTCTCGGAATCAGATGTTGTTTTTCATAAACTTGGCCAAACAAAGCCTAAGTTAGAACTCAGAAGTGAGTGAATCAATAAGTTGTTTCAAAGCAAGGTGGTAAAACAAATATAACTAAGCAAGCAATAAGCATTGAAATTATAATTAAGTAATGAAATATATAGTGCCACAAATGAAGAACAAATTTAAGATATGATCAAGAAAAAACACAAAACGAAACAAAGAAAAAAGAATCAGATGACATATCTTACACAAACATGACATGTTAGAAACTTCCTATTATTGTTCACCCCCTGCTTTTTGTTGTTTTGATAATAAGATCGCCTTTTTTCACATGGACATGGATATTTCAGAGAGTCTGAGTCCATTATAAAGGAAACCTATGTAATAAGAACAAAAAATCTAATTAATTAAAACACCTACAACCAATCCATCATGAACCTCTTCACAACCTTCATTTTCATAATTAGTTTAGTTTGAAATTTTGCAGATGATAAAAGACAAACAGAAGTACAAATAGGAGACCACATTACAGATGATGCTCCTTTGGTTATGTTAATATCCCTATGTATGGGCATGATGAAAGGTTATACATGATTTTGCAAATCTTACAAACTACCATAAGCAATCTATTAATTAATTTTATCAAATTTGCACTACAATTAGTGAGTAAATCGTACATCTCAAATCTACAAGCTTTTGATAACGAAGTACACAGCATAACTAGCATCACGAAACATACAACCTAAAATAGGATTAAATGAAGACAAACAAAGAATTTAATTCAAATGTGAGTATAATATGTATGTGGTACATCAAATCCTTCCAAAAATCAGTAAATACTAAATAACAAATTCATATCAATAAATTTCAGACCATTTGAGTTTTAGGGTTTTAAAGTTTATAATTAGCACATACCAGATGAAATTTGACAGCAAACATCAGAAAAATCTCAGTAATTTGTGTAAGTTTGCAAGAATTGTGTAATTCGGTATTATATTCTCTAATTAAATTTCTTTATTTATTTATTTTGGTTAATTTAAATTTCTTATCCCCGTTACCTACGTCGTTTCCTCCTTCCGTTTTTGTTCTAGATCTACTAATATAAAAAGTATATACAATTTTAAAACAGAGGAAAACTGAGGGAGTATGTTACTTTTATAATTACTCATAATTGTTGTTTTAACATTTGCACTAATTGAAAGGGAGGAAAATTAGAAATTTAAACACTTTACAATATGCTCCCTTAATTTCATAGAGTTCCTCGTTTTTCAGTTATATGAGGTCTCCAAGATTTATTTAATAAAAATATCTTAAATTATATTAGTACAAATTAAATATAATTGACATTTCAAAATTTTATATTGAAAAGCAATGAACAACATGATCCTCCGTAATATTTTATATAACATATAACCGTTATTTACGTTCAAAGTTTAAAAAGTTTAACCACATGAATAATATGTATTTTACCAATAATGACATTTTTATGATCTAATTTGATGCATCATATTCAAGTAATGTAATCAAACGGGTCAATAATAATTCGTTCCAACAAAAATGTTATAGACTTATATCGTTATAACTTGTAGTCTTGTATCATTATACTATGTTATAAACTTACTAGAGTTCTATTCAATTGAACTTCACTAATCTTATCTTATTAAACTTATCTTGTATTATCTGAACTTATTAGCTCGTATCTTATCTTATAATATTGACTCTTATTGCACTTAATAAACCTTATTAGAAGTTATGATACGTAACATTTGAATTTATTAACCTTATTTTATCTTATTGACTCTTATTGAACTTAATAAACCTTATTAGAAGTTATGATATGTAACATTTGAATTTATTAACCTTATTTTATCTTATTGACTCTTATCGAACTTAATAAACCTTATTAGAAGTTATGATATGTAACATTTGGACTTACTAACATTATTTAATCTTATTGACTCTTATCAAAACTTAATAAACCTTATTAGAAGTTATGATATGTAACAGTTGAACTTATTAACCTTATTTGATCTTATTGACTCTTATCAAAACTTAATAGACCTTATGGAAGTTATGATATACATTTGAACTTAATACCCTTATTTGATCTTATTGACTCTTCTCAAGACCTTATGGAAGTTATGATATACATTTGAACCTAACCTTTATTTGATATTATTGACTCTTATCAAAACTTAATAGTCATTATTAGAAGTTATGATATGTAACATTTGAACTTATTAACCCTTATTTAATCTTATTGACTCGTATCAAAACTAAATAGATCAAAATGATAAGTTATGATATATAACATTTGAACTTATTAACCCTTATTTAATCTTATTGACTCTTATCAGAACTTAATAGACCTTATTATAAGTTATGATATGTAAAATTTGAACTTATTAATCGTAATTTAATCTTATTGACTCTTATTAGAACTAAATAGACCTTATTATAAGTTATGATATATAATATTTGAACTTATTAACCCTTATTTAATTGGTATCTTATCTTTCTGCTCATCACATAGATAGTCTTAAAACAAGGAACAATTGATATCTTAATAATCTTAAATGATAAACATTTTATACTTTATATTACAATTTCTAGTCGTACAATAATGAGCCAATGTAACATATATTGCGTATATACTCATGGTAAGTAACTAAGATTGTATTTGTAGGATAGAGTTTAGGTGGATGTTTCAATAAAAAAAGTCAGACTTATCTTTTCCCTTAAAAAACAGCTGCTCCCATACTTTCCCCCTATCTTTTCATTTTCCCTCCAAACTTTACTCTTCTCCAATACGCCATCCTTTGGATGTCAATCAAATACTATAATTTTCATCAACACTTTACAAAATACAGTACTAGAATTTTACATGGTTCTCCATAGCTAAACTAAGAAGGAAGTGTTCTCAACTTCTACAATTATCAGGTAATGAACTACAACATTATACCCTGTTTTACTTTCCTTCATTTTTATTCCCCTGTAAATTAGTGATTAAGTAACTGACATCTATTATCTCAAATATCAAATTCAATGGAACGAAATCCAGTCACTCGTCCAACAAAGAACAATGGTTTTGATGATGCACCTTTGTGGAATCATGTGAATGTTGAGTCGTATGGAAAAGGAGGAGGGAATAAGGTTTGGTGTTGCAAATATTGTCATAAGAAGGTCACTGGATCTTATTCAAAGGTCAAAGGACATCTATTGAAAATTCCATGCCTAGGGGTTGAAGCTTGTAAGGTAATTCCTGATGATGTATATCGTGAAATAAAAAAAGAATATGATGAAGCAGAAAGGGAAAAGGCCATATTTCAGCAAAATGAGAAACAAGGCAAATCATATGTCACACTTCCAAAATGCTCTGACTTGGTACAACATAAAAAAAAGGTAGCATTGAATACTCCTTCAATGTGCTAGAGAGAGAAGATGCAGACAAGGAATGTGATATGATGTTTTATACTGATGCTCTGTCTTTTAATTTGCCAAGAAATCCTTATTTTAGGAGTTACTCTCGAAGACTAGCCAATGGAAATTACATGGCTATACACCTCCAACTTATGATCGACTTAGAACAACCTTGTTGACACAAGCAAGAGCCAATGCGGAACAACTTGCACAGCCCCTAAAGGATAGTTGGAAAAAGAAGGGGGCTTCAATATGCTCTGATGGTTATTCCGACTGTCAATCTCGACCTTTGATCAACATAATGGTAGCCTCTTCTTTGGGACCGATGTTCATAAATATTGTAGATGCAAGTGAAGTTCTTACGAAAGATGCAGACTATATCGCAAGCATATTTTTTAAAGCTATTGAAGACATTGGAGATGAGAAGGTTGTGCAAGTTGTTACGGATAATGGAGCAAACTTCAAAGCTGCTGGTGCATTGATCGAAGATAAGTATCCACCCATATTTTGGACTCCTTGTATTGTGCATTGCTTGAATTTAGCACTTAAAGCTATTTGTAAACCTAGTGAAAAAGCTGCTCATTATTTAGAATGTAAATGTGTTCAAGAACTAGTAAGTCAAGTAAATGACATCAGCAATTTCATCACAAATCATGGCTTGTCTAAAGCAATTTTTAATAGATATTCAACTGTGAAACTGTTAAAAGTTGTTGAAACTAGGTTTGCTTCCCATATTGTGATGGCTGCAAGACTTAGGAGGCTAAAAGAACCACTTGAAAAGATGGTAATGGATGTAGATTGGAAAATTTTCAGAGTTAATGGAAAAACTCCGATAGAAATCAAAGCAAGAGACACTAAAGATTTAATAGTAAGTGATGGTTGGTGGGAGAAAGTCGACTATTTCTTGAGTTTTACAGAGCCTATGGTTAAGTTTCTAAGGGTTGGTGATATGGACTCACGTGTCCTTCCTTTCATGTATGATATGTGGGATTCAACCATAGAAGAGGTCAAACGAATTATATTTAAGCAGGAAGATCAGAATTTGCAAGAAGGAAACTCTAACTTTTTTTAATGCAATCCATGATGTATTGGAAGCACGGTGGAACAAGAGCAACACTCCCCTACATTGCATGGCTCACTGCCTAGTTCCTAATTACTACACTGAAAGTTGGCTGCTTGGAGCAAAGAATGGTGTTCGTCGAGTGGCTCCAATGAAGATGAGGAAGTCGGTTTAAATAGGGACAAATGCTTACAAAGAATCTTTGCTAAACCTGAAGATCTCAATAAAGTTTACAAGGAGTATGGGGCCTTTGCTTGTGGTTTGGATTATTTTGGAAAGTCGCACGTCATGGCAGCAAGAGCACTCGAAGAGCCTCTGTCTTGGTGGGCTAACTATGGTGCTTCGACACCATTGTTGCAAGGCTTAGCTTTTAGACTTCTTTCTCAACCTGCCTCCTCATCCTGATGTGAGAGAAATTGGAGCACTTATGCAAGCATTCAAATAGTTAAGCTAAAGTGATTAACAGCCGGTAGAACTGAGGACTTGGTTTATATGCACAACAATCTCCGACTGTTTTCCAGAAAGAAAGATGACTATCTTGAGGGGCCAACTAAATACTGGGACATAGGTTAGTTTCGAATTTCTTAATCCTAAAAAATTTATCTCCTACTAGCTAGTGTTATACACTTATACTGTGCACTTAACTAACTTGTGTAACTTTGTCTTAACAGGCTGAGATGCTTTTGATGGTGATAGTTTGCTGGAGCATGCCGAGTTGTCTCTCAACGAACCCGAGATAGAGGCCATGATGACCTTTGAGCTAGAGAGCTAGATGTTATGTGAAAGACAAAGCTTGTCCTGGTGACATTTAACTTAACACTTTTTTTTGTGTACGTAAATGGTTAGCAACTTACACTCTGGCAGATTATTTTGGTTGATTTAATTGTTTAGAACTTTAGATATGACATGATGTAATTAGTGACTAAATCCTTGTAATATTTTGGAATTTGTATATTAATGAAAATCTGATTTTTGTGAATTATAAGTAATATTAATTATTAAATTTTATATTTTAAAATATTAATTTTGCATACCCGTACCCGTGTCCAAATTTCGGACAGAGTCCCCCGTGTCCTGATTTTTTGGAAGCGCCGTACCGGACACTCGGATCCGTACCCATTTCCGACACTCCTAGCCGAGTTCATGTAACATAGGTTATGAGGCTCCTTTTCTTGAGTCGTCTCAGCGTCCTTTACCTTTGGGTCAGAAGCACTCAAGGGATTAGCTAATGGATGTTCAAATGTGTCATCAAGAACCTGTTTCTCTTCCTCTAGCTGAGAAACACTCAGTGGAATAGGTGAAAATATGTTGAAAGAAGGAATATCATGGTCTACCAGATTTCTCTTCCTTTTATATGTATGAATTTCTTTATGCACATTGAAGACACCAATGTTGCTCATCATTTTAGCAGAAATAGGAGCATCATTCGGCTCTTTGAAATTGGAATACGATGAGGGATAACTTCAGCAGCAGGAGGAGGACGGATAACTTCAGCAGTAGAAGGAGGAACATCGTCACCAAGAATATCAGCATCAGTAGAATATATTGGAGAACATTATCTAATACTTTTGTAACAAACTATTCCGATGTAGATTGCTTCTCTAAGTATGCAGGTTCCATTGTAGCATAAGTCTTTGCAAATCAATTATACTCTTCACGTCAGACTCGATAGAATCAATAAATTTCCAAAATACGTTCTCATACAGATCTTTCTCACCTAGAGAGAGATTCTTGAGAACTTCTGGCTTGCTATTTCAACTCCTCAAATTGGTGTGACTGAAGAACAATATTGACATCTCATGTCAATACTAGCATCTTGGCATGATCTGATTTATAAGTAAGCATCTCTTATAAAATATGAGCAACACCAAATTCTTCTAGAGCCCAAACCTATATCCTGAATTAGAAAAAGAAAAGGTAAGAGTGGATAATAAATAATGACATAAAATGGAGTAATAATGACATAAAATGCAGTAACAATGACATAGTATGCATTATTAGAAAAACACACTTATACTGACATACAATGTACAAATAATGACATATAATGATGGGTTTTTCTATGATATATCCCTGTGTTTTTTAAAATTCTATAATTATCCCTCATGTTTTTTAATTCTACACTGTACGCCTGTGTTTTTTAAGTTTTCTACAAAATACCCCTCCGTTAAATATACTTAACGTTTACTGTTAATTAGTTATTATCTCTGTCAATGTTTCCTAATTACAGGGTTTGGAGGGAAAATTTACCTCCATAAACAAATCATCCCTCGATTTTTCTCCCTCTTAAATCCGATTCTCTCTCCCTCCCTCTCACTTTCTCTCTCTCTATCTCTCTCCCTCCCTTTCACTTTCTCTCTCAAATTGGCTTTGCTGTTCTTTTCCTCCATTAACGAAGATGTCAAGCTCTAGCTCTTATCAATCAAAATCTCCTTGTGAACAGGAATTCATCTGCCCTAGGTGTAACTGTATCCCCCCCCCAAAAAAATGAAAAGCTCCATAATTCTGGCTCTCAAAGAAATCCGAGGAAAGCGTACTTCAAATGTGATTATTGTCAATTCTTCATGTGGCTGAACAACCACCATGTTCAGAGGAGAGGAGAGCCATTGCAGTTTAGTCTTCAAGCAAATGTAGAAGATGAACATGATGCAACATTAATGAGCATCAAAGAAGAGGTCGTAGGGGTTAAAGACAAGGTGAATGAATTGGCTGGATTTTTAAAGGAGATGGCAAAAATCGGTATCTTTTTGTATGTTTTGATGCTAATTTTTGTTAAACTAGGATGAGAATGTTGCAAGTGGGTGTAAGTAAAAGTTCTCTCTTTTTATTTTGTAATGACCTAAGTTTGTATCCTATTTTATTATGAATGAGAACAACAATTTCAGTGTTTAATTGTCAAATATTTCATATAATAGCATTTGAGAATTTGCAACAAAGTTGAGTATTTGACATTCCCAAAAAAAACTAAGTCTTACACAAATAACTTGTCTAATTAAACTTGTTTTCCATAAACTACTATTGCCAACAAAGTAAAGCACTATTTATTGTTAACACAGTTGGCAACCAGCAAAAGTGCAAGATTTCCTAGATGTTTGTGAACATGTTCCCAAAATAAAGCAAATGTGCAAAAAAGCCAGTAAATTATGAGAAAAATAGGGGCCATTGTTCTAGCAAAAGAAACTACTTTTGGAGCATTTGCAATCTGTCTAAGATCTTCTGCCTCTTTGGACTAAGTGCTTGTCCAATACTTGAAGATGGCTGGCTCATAGCAGCTTGCCTTAGGTGTTTTTCCATTGTGGACACATGCTGCTGTGAGGATGTTTGTTGTGGTTGCCTTGGTGCCTGCTGCTGTGAAGATGGGACCCTAGGCCTTGAAGTGCTTGCCTGCTGCTGTGAAGATGGGAGCCTAGGATGTGCTTGCCTTGAAGTGCTTGCCCTTGGATTAGGCTGCTGTGAAGTGCTTGCCCTTGGATTAGGCTGCTGTGAAGTGCTTGCCCTAGGAGTGGGAGCTGTTTAGGATTGATTGATCATCAAGTCAATCAAATTACTCTCAATCTGAGGTTGTGTCTGCTGTGAAGTGCTAACTTGTCTTCTCGAATTCCTTGTCTGATTGGAAGATTGAACCTCCAAACCTTGTTGCTCCCTTAGCTCTCTTGCTGTTGCACCTCCTTTACAAGTTTTTGAGTTGTGGCCAAATGCCTTACACTTCTTACATTGCACAGTTGTGCTTCTATTTCCCTTCATTTCCTCTCCCTGCTCCCTTTTTCTATTCCTAGATGGTCTGCCTATTCCTCTTTTCATGGTTGGAGGGATGAGTTTTGGACAACCTAGGTCAGGTCATTGTTTTGAATCAGGAATAGGTGAGATGTTAAGGTTATATGCTTCCCTGTACCTAGCCACACTAAACCAGTCACTCACAAAATGCAAAGGGTCTTTCCCAGCATCCAAGATTGCCTTTATTCCATGTTTACATGGAATTCCACTAATTTGCCATCTCCCACAAGCACAGGTTCTATGATTCAAGGAAACAGGTAATACAGCCCTACCATCATAAATTTCATACTCACCCCTCCCAGATGGGTAAGCTTGACAAGTCCTAGAGTCTTTGGTTAAAAATCTTACCCTCTCCCTGATATTTGGACAGACCCCATCATCAACCCATTGCTCTGCTAGTTGTTGTCTAGTGACATGCCTAACCATGGCTATTCTTCTAACACACCTAAAACACAGCAGCAATGATCAACATGAGTGCATAAGCAAATGCAAAAAAAAACCTAAAACAGCAAAAAGGAAAGATTTCAATACCTTCCAACAAGGTCAAAATAGGGCAGCACATATCTAAGCCAATAGTGCAGTTAAAGCTCTCAACAAAGTTGTTGGTGTTTTGATCATTACTAAGTGATGGATCAAACTTCCACTTTGTCCAAGTTTCAAGGGGACCTACATCCTTGAACCATTTCACAGCACCCAAACCAGCAAATTGTTGCACCTTTTGCAAAGCCTTCCTAAAACTGTACAGTGAGTATGAGTTTGTGACTCCCCGGCCAAGACAGCTTGTGCATCAAAATACCAGGGTATTCACTCTTGAAGTTCTTGCATAAGTGCCTTGCACAGTATCTTCTTGGTACTTTTGGCCAAACCTGATCCAGACTAGGATCAATACCCTATTCACATGTGACAAACAAACAAGTGAAGGTATTAGTAAGTGTTATTTTCATATACACTAGGATTGTACAAAACAAGCAAGTGAAGGTATTACCTTTTGTCTATCACTCATTATTGTCCAATCATTCCTGCCATTTGCATTCAACAAGTTCTTCAAGTGTGTGAAGAACCAACTCCAACTTGTTTTGCTTTCACAATCAACCACAACAACAGCAACTGGGAAGATCTCATTGCTGCCATCCAATGAGACAGCTGACAGAAGAATCCCCCCATAATTACCTTTAAGGTGAGTGCCATCAACTCCCACCAATCCCCTACAACCATCTATTAATCCTTGGAACTCAGACTTAAAGCTGATGAAGATGGATGTAAACTGTAGAGCTCTCTCAGGTTTTTGCAATGTTCTCCAAGTGCAAAAAGCTACTGAGCCAGGGTTATTCTTAAGGAGCAGCTCACAGTAGGTTAGTAAGTGAGTGTAAGATTCCTCATGGCCCCCCTGAATCATCCTCATTGCCATCTCTTTCATCTTATACACAGTAGATGTGGCCATTGTCAACCCATACCTATCCCACAATAGGCCTTTAATTGTTTTGCCTTTCATCTCTGTGTTTGATCTGAAATCCTCAAGCAACTTCTTAGCAGCCCACTCACAAGTAACCATGGGATTCTGAACCAAGTTCAGGTCACATTTATGGCCAAGTTTGAGTGTTTTTATGGCCCAAGTATGACCATCTGGTAGTCTAGAGCCATGAATTTTCCATTCACACCTCTCATTTGCACACTCAGCAGTATGACCATCTGGTAGTCTAGCCCCCTCTGACCTCCTCACAACCAAGGCAAAACATTCTTGGATACAGTAATCTCTAAGAGTGTCCGTGAAATGTTCTTTGTCCACAAACATCATCCATGGCTTCAAATCAATCCTACCCATGTCAACATCATCATACACTTGACCATTCCTAAACATCCTGCTAAAATAACCACTCTCATCACGCCCATCTGACTCTTTAAAAGCCTGCCACCCACCATCAGCATAAGCATGGTTAAGTAACTCATGCACATCATCCTCATCAGTGAGTATATCATCCTCATAACTTTCTTCACTATCCTGGGCAGGTTCCTAATCATCTTCACATTCATCATCATCACTCTCTTCTACACCTTCCATCACAATAGCCCTTGCTCTAGTTCTTCTAGATCTGCTAGCAGTAGGAGTACTAGAAACAGTTGACCTGGTTTGAGTTTAGGCAACCCACAGTCCCTTACCCTTGGCTGTCGATTTGGCCATTTTTTCAATAGGGAAAGGCTGGTTTGGTTTTGATTTTGCTAGAAGACTCACTTAGTTCCACATTGGGCTGAGGATTTGGTCCAGTTGAGTTAGGTTGGTCAGCAGCATTAGATTCTAAGTTGTTATCAAGGGGCTGGGAAGTGGGCTCATCAATGGGCTGGGAGGTGGGCTCATTAAGAGCCTGAGAAGTTGTGGGTTCATGGAGGGGCTGGGAATTGATGGGCTCATGAAATGGATTGTGATCAGGAATGTTTATAGTCCAGTCAAGTTGGTCAAGACCAATAAAGTGGAACTCGGCTTGTTGTGATGGTTGGGATGTAAGCAATTGTGGGAACCTTGGACTTCTCCTCACTGGAGGGCTGCTAAGAGGGGAAAGTGATTGAAAACAATATGTTTGGGTTGGTGGGGTTGGTTCATTTAACACAATTATAGGTGGGTTTGGAGGGGGTGGATCATTACTCAAAGGTAAGTCAATATGTGGAGAAATAGTGTTGAGGACCTGTTTTTTTTTTGCTCCTATTTTGTAGTTTGGGCTTAATAATCTTTGGGCCTGGTTGGCTTGGTGGGGTAGGTTCAATAGGGTCATCTAACACAGTCATGGGCTGGTTGGCTTGGTGGGGTAAGTTATTGCTCTCATGTTTTTTAGTGCTCCTAGTTTGTACTTTGGGCCTACTGTCCATTGGGCCTTTAGTCACACCTAACTGATGGGCCTTAGTTTGGTCAGCATTCCAAACCCTTTGTGCTAAGGTCCAAATAAAAGTTGCTTCTTTTGCAGCACTAACCCCAACATTGATCACCTTTGTACCAACAACCTCAAACATCTTCATCATACTCCCATCATCTACCAGTTCAGTCCTTCCATCTTTATTAACATATGAAAGCACAGGAAATTCAGGGAGCTCATAGCCCTTTTCAGCAAATAAGTCACACATATCATTTAGTATATCAATCATCAAGCACAAATCAACATCTTTAACATTTAAATTTACAGAGTTTCCTAAGTAATGAATTTTGACAATTCTCTCAGGCATTGTCTGCAATAACGAACATAAAGACACAACAACAAACATGCAATCAAATTTCAAGCCCTAAACTTCACCAAAACATTATAATCAAACCCTAAACTTCACTAAAACACCGCAAATACATAAATATACCAATTTAACAACTAATAATCAACATAATTACCTGAATTTTGATTATTCCTTGCTAATTACTCTTCGTTGTGCACTTTTGTCTCAAAATTTGTCTTCCTTCGCCACCTTCGTCTTCAATACAACTCAGAGTGATGAAATTTTTCACCAAGTTCCAAATTTTTAGGGTTTTCGCAACGTTTTTGTGGGGATTTCAACTAAAAGGGGTGTGAAATTGCGCTGAGTGATGAGGATTTAGGGAAGAACAACATAAGAATGAAATAGAGAAGTTTAGAGGTCTTAACTACTAAACGGAGTTTTGTGTGGGAATTCAAAAATCAATAACGTCCGTTTTCATTAATACACACTAGGGGTATTTTGTCGAAAACTTAAAAAACACAGGGGTACAGTGTAGAATTAAAAAAACATGAGGGGTACATTATAGAATTTTAAAAAACACAGGGGTATATCATAGAAAAATTCTATAATGATTTAGTAATGACAATCATGGAATGATAATGACATAGAATGAAGTTCTAATGACACATATTTAACAAAAAATGATATACAATGCAACAATAATGACATTAAAAACACCAATAATGACATAAGATGGACTAATAATCACTGTAAACTCAAAACAATAAAAGACCATTAATAATGACATAAAATGCAGTTCTAATGACACATATTTCACAAAGAATGACATATAATGCAATAATAATGACATAAGAATACCAATAATGACACAGGATGGACTAATAATGCCAGTAAGCTCAAAATAATATAACACCATTAATAATAACATAAAATGCAGGTTTAATGACATAGAATGATAATATAATGACACATATTGAAATAATAATGACATGCAGTAAATGATACAAAAGCAGACTAATAATGACATACACACTAATAAAAATGACATGGAATATATTCAGTAATGATATGAACATGAAACAGAAATAAACTGATATGAAAGTTGCAATAAGTACATTCAATGACAATATAATGATACTAAAGCAAATTAATAATGACATAGAATGAACCAAAAAATTATACCAAAATCATAATAAAATAATGATACGAAACTTATATCTTTGGCCAAAGATTCCAAATTTTCTTTGGAGGAAAGGTTGGAGGAACCTTAAATTGCATAACCTCTTTCTGATGTTATGTATCAGATAATGCAAACATTGTTGCTGATACTTCCTTGTTCTCAGGAGGATCGCAAATTGGTAAAATGGAAGGATCTTGAGGTAGTACTTTTGTTTTGCTCTTAACATCCTTCTCTACTTTACCCAGCTTCTCCAACTTCTCCACAGCTGCTACTACTCTTCTACCATCAATGTTAATAGCAGTAGCAGTTTCTAACACAAGCAAGCTCATCGTTTACCCTTTTTCTAAGGGTAACATCAGTCCAGTGCCTGATATAGGCCACAAACTCAGTAAGAGTATTTCCAAATTTGACATAATGGATGGACCCAATTAGAAAAGCTGGAAAATAACCACCAAAATTTGTAGAGCTGATCAAAAAAGCCCAGCCCGCGGGGTCCGGCCCGAATTTTGGGGGGGTTTGGGCAGAATTTTTTGGCCCGTGGTCGGGCCCGGCCTGGCCCGACCCGATTTTTTTTTTTTTGGGACGGGCTTTGGGCAAGCCAAAAATGACTTTTTAGTCTATTTTTTGGCCCGGCCTGATTTTGGCCCTAAAATCCCGCCCTTTTTGGCCCGAAATAGCGGGCTTTGGGCACAAAATTTCCACCCAAATTTTGGCCCGGCCCGACCAATGGGCAATTTTTTTAAGGCTTGGCCCTGCCCGGCCCGGCCTATGATCACCTCTAAATTTTTGTAATCTTACTCCCCTTTTCTCCTTTTCCTTCTCCATTTCCTTTTCCTTTTCCATTTTTTCTTTCTTTTTATTTTTCTCTTTCAAACTCAAAATATCCTCATCCAATTTCATAGCTACATAACCACACCAATATGAGGCTATCCCATAAACATCATCAATAACCTATATAATATTTAAATTCAAAGACTTGTTAGGAAGAGGGGCTAAGAATACACTACGTACAAACAAAAGAAGTTGTTGTTTAAACTCATCAATTGATGCATCATAATTTGATAGCATGTTAATAAATTTTTCAGCACTAACATACTTTGCTCCTTTTTTAGGAAGACCAAAGTAATTTCCCCACTTATTGATTATTGTAGCCCGAACATCTCTGTTTAACTTTGACCTAGAGGTGATCAAGGGTCGGGCTTTGGCCAAAAAAAGTGGTCCGTTTTGGGCCAAAGCCTCGGGCCAGGCCGGGCTAAGCCTCGTGCCAACATTCCCGCACCAAAACCTACTAATTCGGGCCGAGCCATGCGGGCTTTTCCGGCTAAAATCGGCTTTTCCATATTTATGTCACCCGTGGCCCGGATTTTTTGCCCAAAAAATTGGGTCGGGCCCGACCGCGGACCGAAAATTCGTGCCCAAAACCCACCCATTTTCGGGCTGGGTCGGGTCGAGCCTGCGGGCCGGGCCCATATTGATCACCTCTACTTTGACCCATCAAGCTCTACTATTTGATTCCCAGGAATCCCAAGAACAGAAGAAAATAATCATCAGACACATGTATGGTACTTTGGTCAGGGAGCCTAAGTATCCTAGCCCATAGATATAATGCTTAATAAGAAAATAGTACAAACCCTTATCCACCTTAGTTAAATCTGAAAAGTAGAGAAGCGATCCAAAGTCAATGTCTCGAATCACTTAATTTTTCTGTTCTCCTAGATCTTTGACAAAAGTATGCAATAGATGTGGAGAGGAGGCAAAGTTTAAGGGCCCATAATCACTATAAGAAAGAAAAGAAGAAATACAAATTAAAACATAAGCAAAATGACATGCATTGAATTACTAATGACACAGACTAGACTGATAATGACATTGAAATACACTCATAATGATATAATACAGAAAGCAAATAAAACATACTCAAATGACATACATTATAAAAATAATGACATAAAGAATGCTTGAAAATGAATTAGACTGCAGGTAAAATGACATAAAACGTACTAATAATAATATGCACTAGTAATGACATATAATATATTCCTAATGACATATATAGAAACAGTAATGCATAAAGAATGCATAAAGATAACATAGAATGCAGTTAAAATGACATAGAATGTACTAATAATAATAACATGCACTAGTAACGACATACAATGCATTCCTAATGACATATATTAATACATAAATGACATAGAGTAAAGTAATAATGACATACACTAAATAAATAATTAAAATGCACTATTAATGAAAAAATACTCAAATGACATAAATTAAAACATAAATGACTTATAATGACATACATTACACTTATAATGATATCCACTAACTCAAGAATTGTATGCATACTGAAATAAAACATTGTTGGTAATTTAACTTATAATGAAACAAATTGGACTTATAATTACACAAATTAGGCTTTGTTCTTTTGGACTGAATTAATAAAAATTCAATTTGGTTCAGTTCACTTCAGTTCAGACAGAATTCAGTTGAGTTCAGTTCATTTTATTTCAGTTCAGTTAGTTTCCTCTCACAGTTTTCATTCATTTCAGTTCAGTTTAGTTCAGTTCAGACAAATTCAGTTCAGTTCAGTTCAGTTTAATTCAGTCCAAAAGAACAGAGCCTTAGACTCATAATGACATGAATTGGACTTTATATTATACAAAAGCTAAAGAAATGACAGTCAATGCAATTATAATGACACAGTAATAATGACACACAATGCATTATTAATAATATAACATGCACTAATAATGACATAGAATTCATTAATAATGACACTTTACTGATACATGATATAAAACCTCTGATGATAACATACATTGAATAAATAATGACATAGAATGCACTGACATCGACATGTATTTAGCTTAAAATGACATAGAATGTAATAATAACATGCACTAGTAAATAGTAATGACACAAATTAGACTCATAATGAAATGTATTAGACTTATAATGACATACAAAAGCTAAAGAAATGATAGTGAATGCAATTATAATGACACGATAACAATTAATGGTATACAATGCATTATTAATGATATAACATGCACTAATAATGACATAGAATTCATAATAATGACACTTTAGTCATAAAGGATATAAAACCTCTCATCATGACATACGTTGAATAAATAATGACATAGAATACACTGATATCGACATGTATTTAACTTAAAATGACATACAAAGTAATAATAACATGCATTAGTGTAGACACATAATCGTGTCTCCCCATTTAAGGATCCAATGATGAAACATACCGCGGCATTAGTTGGCGCAACTCAACGAAAGAGCAATCTGAAGAACTAATCCAAAATGTGTTTTGAAATGATATTCTAAAGCCCAATTAATTGTTCATGATGATTAATTGTATTTCAAGCCCATAAAATATTTTAAGTCCATTTTAAATGTCCAATTAAATATTTATTATTTTAATAGATATTTTTCATAAATATTTTTATTATCTTTGATAAATAAATCAGATTTTTAATCCGTAAAATTTCAACTCCGGAATTTTAGGGATAACAAAGGTATCTTCGAAAGACGTGCAATGGAATATGCTCGAATATTCCAGAATATGCGCCGGACGCGGGGGCTGCGCTCAGCGCGCCACGTGCGTCCAGCACATTGGCCATATCGCGTCAGGCGTGCCATTGAGCGCCTGACACGTAGATTTTGTGACTCACACAAAGTCCTGCGTCTGACACAAGTTCTGTGTGAGACGCAACTTTCTTTTCTATCTTTTTAAAATGCGTTTACACGTGCCTAAACCTGATTGGACTGGCTGCGTCAGGCACACCAATGTGCGCCTGACGCGTGGCACTGCGCCTGGCGCAGGGCGTGCGTGAGGCGCACGTGCCTTGTCTTCTATAAATACCCGTGATTTCATGAATTACAGATGGCTTTTCATATTATTATTTCACGAATACAAAAACCGACGAATACCTCTACCATACACTTGGAATACTTCAAACACTCAAATACTTTCAAAACTTTCAATCAATTCTTAATCACTGCGTTCTTGGTTTCACAATTCCTCCGCCTAAAGATCGTTGCGCTCCTCAATCTAAGCCGCATAGGTATAATCCTGAGGATCCTTGAATAAATGCTATTTTTATATTGAAGTTACTAACCATTTATTTCATGATGTAGATTTTTAATATAAAATCGCTCTACTGTACATTCTAAACCTCCTTCTTTCTTTTTATTTTTTTTGTATATTATATGCCTGCCTGATTGTTCTATTCATATTATATGATTGTTTCTGCTTTATTGCTTTTATCACCAACATGTTATTTTTGCTAAACAAGACCTAAAGAATTGCTCTAATATTAATTCAGATAATTTGGACAACCTGCTAGGTTCCCTGTAAATTGATTGCCTAATAACATGTCACTAAAATTAGTCTTTTTATGTGTTTCCTGAACCCACTTAGACTAAATATTTTTAGGGTGTTTAAAACATTATTTGATTATTCTTTGGCATAAAATTTGTTATGAATCGATATTTAGTAGAGGCCAACTTTGGGCGAATGTGGTTCATTATGACTATATTCGTACCCTCACCCCCGAACTCAATCTTTGGTTCATTTTGACCATCTATGGAGTCAAGACGGGGAAATCTACATTGGATAATTTGTCCCTATGTTTTTCCCATATCCAATTAGGTTTATGATTCTTCCTATAAAGAATTGTGGGCGACTTCTTTCAAAACATTTTCAATAAAACCTTAACAGTGGGGTAGTCAAATCTAATACGCGCTCATCCCGCGTAGGCGAAATAAAAACATGCCTACAATTTGGCGACTTCATTGGGGAGGATTTTAAAAAAAATTAATGTTTTTTAAATGAGTGGGTAAAACTTGAAAAATACGATTCATTCTCCTTTTATGCCTTTGAATGATATACAGTTTTGCATATGCATGGCTATTGTTCAGCCACCATAAGGACAATCTACCTTGCCTCATTAGCACATGTTCTATGTGTGAGGTCACCCCCGGGGGGTTTGCGCTTTGTCCTCCCAAAAAGCTTCCTGAGCGATAGTGTTGGATCTTAGTCATAAGCAAACCTACCCAACCATGGCATTGTTCTCTTGTTCCTAACTTGAGACTGGAGTGCGTCTTACACGTGGCCACCTCTTTAAGTAGGGGTACGAAGCGTGGGATCAATCTCTTAGTCATGGACCCTTTTCAGCCTTAACCTAAACCTGACCAATAGTTGAATGTAGAACTGGACTTTAGGTTGAGAACTTTTGCATCCATGTTACCTGACATTTATGTGTGATTGTAATTTTTGCCTGCTAATATGCTTTACGCCCGAAATTATTGCAAATCGCGTCTAAAATAAATCGTCGTTTTCGCCCGAACCTTCGTCAATTTACCAATACGCGTGCCGCAGAGCATTACGCCAAACGCATTAAGTTGCGCCTGGCGCAATGCACCTGCGCCAGACGCATAGGCTGTGCGCCGCGCGCACCAGTTGCGTGGCACGCAGCCTATTCGTCCCATGCTTATTGGTCTTTTGACCTTTGTTCGAGTCTAAAATAACAAGTTTACATCAGTATAATATTCAAAAAAAGGATCAGTCTTTTCATGCAAGGTCGAGTCTGTCCTAAAAAGTGCATATAGAAAAAATGGTCATTATAGAGTTAGAGTTGTCATGCATGTCTACCTCTTTCCATTTCCTCCCTGCTGTCCAATCCTACCTTTCCATATGCACCAATTTCAAAAGCATATATCTTTTCAAAATCAATCCTGCATCCTATTCTATTCTACCTTTTTCGAAAACATTTACTAATCATCATCATACCACGACATTTCAAAAAAAAATTCTTCAAAATTAATCCATCTTTTCCTAACAAAAGATAAAACAAGGGGTTCCTTTCAAAAACGAATTTCAAAAATTCTAAGCCCATTCTAAACACCTTCATTCAATCCAATCCAAATCCAATCCATCTTGCATTCATTCTAGGCCCATATGCATTCGAGTCCATTTTGCATTCATATAGGGTCCAGTAGTTCGAGTCCATGCATTCATATTAGGCCCGCTAGCATTAGAGTCCATCTTAGGCCCATATAAGTCTAGCTCATGTCAAAACCTAGGCCCATTTGCATCTTTATGTGAACCCTAGTCTATGTCGATCCCAGTCCAAGTCTAATCCAACTCTATTCCAATCCAATGTCAAGCCCATGTGCATTTTCAAGTCTAACTTCAAACCAATATAGGACTAAGTCCAGAATTAGGGCCACATAAGGCCCAACTCATTTCCAAAGTCAATCCAGTCCAATTCCAAGTCCATATAGGACGAAGTCCAAACCATTAAGTCTAGCGAAGCTACCATCCCTGTAAGACCATAACGGCACCCCTTTGACGTAGCTAAGCTAGTCATCCCTGTAAGACCATAACGGCACCCCTTTGACTTAGCTAAGCTAGTCATCCCTGTAAGACCATAACGGCACCCCTTTGACTTAGCTAAGCTAGTCATCCCTGTAAGACCATAACGGCACCCCTTTGACTTAGCTAAGCTAGTCATCTCTGTAAGACCATAACAGCACCCCTTTGACTTAGCTAAGCTAGTCATCCCTGTAAGACCATACTGGCACCCCTTTGACTTAGCTAAGCTAGTCATCCCTGTAAGACCATAACGGCACCCCTTTGACTTAGCTAAGCTAGTCATCCATGTAAGACCATAGCGGCACCCCTTTGACTTAGCTAAGCTAGTCATCCCTTTAAGACCCTAACGGCACCCATTGACCTGGTGAAGCTAGTAACCTCTAAGACCATAAAGGTACCCTCCGAGTTTAGCGAAGCTACTCCTATTTTACATCTATAGCAACCCCAAATCATCAAGTCTGGCGAAGCCAATTCCTTCCTAAGCCTAGCGAAGCTAGCATAAGCAACCCTTTTGAGTCCAGTCCAGTACAGTCCAGTCAATGTCTGCATGTGCATATAGTTAGGCCTGTGTCTCCATCATGGTTAAGCCGATACCCACTTATAATCATACTCATTTCTAATCATTCCTATTTCTTTCCATTCCGTTTCCATTCTTCCATTTCCTATTTCTCATTTCCATTTCTCATTTCGAAATCATCATTTCTAAAAATTTACGAGGTCCATTCGATTTATGTTCAGGACAGGTCGTGAGATTATAACTTGGGAACGCCCGACAGAGAGGATACAAGGTCAACCTACTCCTAGACTCGTTAAACGCATCCTCACATTTTCGGACGAATCCTCCGATTCTTCCGAATCATCATCTGAAATGGGGGACATTAATGAACAGCTCAGTGCCATTATGGCTCAACTCACTCTGATGAACTCTCGTCATGAGGAACAAGACAAAGAGATCAAGGCGTTGCGGGAGAAGCTAACTGAAGAAGACGAGCAAGGCGACACTCTACCACCAATCAAGACCAACACAGATTTGAGGTTTGAAAAACTCGAGCAATTGATCCAGTCAATTCCTGCACTCGAGAGTCAGGCTCATGGCCATGACATCATTGATCCTGAACTGAGGGACAAACTCCCTAAAAAGGTAACATTGGATGACCTCCCAAAATTCAGGGGGGTCGAAGACCCGAATGATCACTTGAGAGCATTTTCCATCTCTATGGCTCTCAAAGGCATGAGCAAGGACCTGTTTACTTATGTCTTTCCTTAACCTTGGATGTACATCCATCCAAGTGGTTCAGGTCACTAAACAAAGCCAAGCTGAATGACTAGGACTACATCAGAGAAGAGTTCCACAAACAATACATCTACAATATTCAGCTTCCCATTGGCCTTCGTGAGTTGGAATTAACTAAGCAGAATTCCAACGAAGACTTTGTCACCTTCCTTAACAGATGGAGAGAAAAGACTGCGCAAATGACTAACAGGCCATCCCAAGAGGATCAAGTCCGATTGGTGATCCGTAACCTGCAGCCCAAGTATGGGGATCATATCAAGTTCCAACCTATAGAGTCTTTCACGAAGCTCTATAAGGTAGGCCTTCTGATTGAAGAAGAGATACAGGCTAACAAGAACAAGGATTCTAACAACAATAACTCTTTCAACCAGAGTAATAACAACCCTTCTACCTCTAAAAGCAACGACATCAATGCTCTAACTACTGACAAGAGAGGTTATCAAGGCCCTCAAAGGACATTCACTCCTTTAGGCATGTCTCTAGAAGAAGCCTTCACTAGGCTTCATGCAAAGGGAGCACTTCAGGCTCTTGGCCCTACTCCGGACCCTCCTCTTGAGAAGAGATCCAGTAGATGGAATCCTAATTCCTACTGCAAGTACCATCAAGGGAATGGGCATCTGACATCACAATGCTGGACTTTGAAGCATCATCTGCAGGATATGGTTGAAGACGGTAGATTACCAATTCCGCCTGCGGCAACAGTCAACAATAGCGGCAACCCCTTGGGAAATGCCTAAATAAGACAGAGGGCTTAGTCATTTAGCGTTGGTTTTCTAGGTTGAGTCGGAGAGTCCCTCCCCTAGCTCCTTTATTTCATTTCCCGTCGAGTTTATGTCAGCTAGGTTTTGTTTACTTCTAATAAGCCTTGTTCTATTCAGTTCTGATTAATAAAATAATTGCATTTTCATTTTCATTTTCATTGGCCTCCCATCATTTTATTTATGCTTCTAATTCAATGATGAAACTTAAATCACCTAATGAACTTGACTACAATAATAAAAAGAGATCTGCAATATAAAAAAAAGTAGACATCCTTTGGATCAGGAGTTATTCCCTTCTCCCTTCCATCACCTTTCATAAACCATCCTCATCCATGCAACCAAAAATAAAAAATATCCCTTAAACCATCATCCTTCATGATCCTTATAACCTTTCAAAATCAAAGCTCCACATATATCCTTCAAACCTTCCAATACTTATAACCATAAACTTGTGTGCAAGCCTTACTACATCAAAATATATCAATGCCAGGCAAAAACAAAGAGTGAAAAATATTCAAAGTGCGAAAAAAATGAAAAAAAAGCAAAAGAAAACGCACAGGATAAAAAAAATGCAAAAAGAAAAAGCCAAAGGCGAAAAGAAAAAAAAAAGGAAAAAAAGTCAAGCTAGGGGGCTTGCACACAAGTTCTACCCCTCATTCAAATCCTTCAATCTATGAAACCCTTAAAGCTTATGTAATTCAAATCCATGATCTTTACATTAGCCAAACCAATTAAACCTTCATCAAACTTCAAGCCTTAAACCTTTCAACCATTCACCAACCCTAACTCCTTCTTCAAGGTATGACCAAGCTCGCTAGGTTGAAAACCCAAAAGGGCGGCCTAGGCAAAAGTTAGGGCACAAAAAAAAATCAGAGCCAGAACTACGAATGGTCTGATTCCGCAATGATACGTAGGAATCCTCATCTCAAGGTCCGACCACTAAAATAAAAATAAATTAGTCAAGGTCTAATGATTTGATTTTCTAGAGTTCAGGAGCATACTCTTTCTAGATCCCGACATAGACTCGAGTCTGAACCTAGCCTCGTTAAAGCCTTTTCCCACCTACATTTATTTGAGTCATAAATTTAAACTTTTTATTTTTCAATCCAAACTCTCGTTTTCCTCGAAGGACTCTCCTACAATTCCATGGTCTCTGGCGATAATTGACTTTGCCCATATAAATTTCCCAAAGAAGAATCCCCAGTGCAATCCCAGTGAAAACTTTCAATGTTCAGGACATAGTAACTACATTTCAATATCAGATCAACTACATTGCAATATCAGATCAAGTACATTTCAATCAAGGCTCATAATGCCTAATTCAAGGCAAGCTCACCCAAAGTGGGGGCTTCCTATGTGTGGTGGTTCCTCTGATTCAAATCAAACTCCCGAAAAGTTTTAATCCGCGGACCCCGTTTACAAACCCCGATTATTTACTAAAAATGATTTTCGAAAATCATTCAATCTATTTCTAATCATCCTGCTCATTCTATCATTCTACACATCTTCTGGCCGTGCAAAATCCTGACCTTGCATTGCAGCTTTGCAAAACCCTGACCTTGCATTGTATTTCATACATTCTAGTCTTGCATAACCCTGACCTTGCATGACGTGTCATCCCTTAGCTTTGCATAACCTTAATCCTTGCATTGCGTCTTGTGCATCCTTAGAGAGTCTAAGTTTGCATCATTGCATCATTATGTGCTTATCTGAGTTGTTTGCACCTATCTGCTAACATCTTCTTCTACAGGTAATCAGATTGCTTGTAGTTATTGTCCTGCATACTAACCTTGTTTTGCAGAGACCGACGTATATAGATCAGTTCTAAACTGCAGAGCGTTTAGAATCGTTCTCCGTCCCGACACCGTATACTTTGACTATCGGTTTCCTGAACCTCAGTCAAAGTGGGGGCTTCTGTAGACACATAATTGTGTCTCCCCATTTAAGGATCCAATGATGAAACATACCACGGCATTAGTTAGCGCGACTCAACGAAAGAGCAATCTGAAGAATTAATCCAAAATGTGTTTTTAAATGATAGTCTAAAGCCCAATTAATTGTTCATGAAGATTAATTACATTTCAAGCCCATAAAATATTTTAAGTCCATTTTAAGAGCCCAATCAAATATTTATTATTTTAATAGATATTTTTCATAAATATTTTTATTATCTTTGATAAATAAATCAGATTTTTAATCCGTAAAATTTAATCTCCGGAATTTTAGGGATAAAAAGGTATATTCGAAAGACGTGTAATGGAATATGATCGAATATTCCAGAATATGCGCCGGACGCGGGGGCTGCGCTCAGCGCGCCACGTGCGTCCAGCACATTGGCCATATCGCGTCAGGCGTGCCAATGAGCGCCTGACACGTAGATTTTGTGACTCACACAGAGTCCTACGTTTGACGCAAGTTCTGTGTGAGACGCAACTTTCTTTTCTATCTTTTTAAAACGCGTTTACACGTGCCTAAACCTGATTGGGCTGGCTGCGTCAGGCACACCAATGTGCGCCTGACGCGTGGCATTGCGCCTGCCACGTAGGCCTGTGCCTGGCGCAGGGCGTGCGTGAGGCGCACGTGCCTTGTCTTCTATAAATACCCGTGATTTCATGAATTACGGGCGCCTTTTTATATTATTATTTCACGAATACAAAAACCGACGAATACCTCTACCATACACTTCGAATACTTCAAACACTCAAATACTTTCAATACTTTCAATCAATTCTTAATCACTGCGTTCTTGGTTTCACGATTGCTCCACCTAAAGATCGTTGCGCTCCTCAATCTAAGCCGCATATGTATAATGCTGAGGATCCTTGAATAAATGCTATTTTTATATTGAAGTTACTAACCATTTATTTCATGATGTAGATCTTTAATATAAAATCGCTCTACTGTACACTCTAAACCTCCTTCTTTCTTTTTATTTTTTTTGTATATTATATTCCTGCCTGATTGTTCTATTCATATTATATGATTGTTCCTGCTTTATTGCTTTTATCACCCACATGTTATTTTTGCTAAACAAGACCTAAAGAATTGTTCTAATATTAATTCAGATAATTTGGACAACCTGCTAGGTTCCCTGTAAATTGATTGCCTAATAACATGTCACTAAAATTAGTCTTTTATGGGTTTCCTGAACCCACTTAGACTAAATATTTTTAGGGTGTTTAAAACATTATTTGATTATTCTTTGGCATAAAATTTGTTATGAATCGATATTTAGTAGAGGCCAACTTTGGGCGAATGTGGTTCATTATGACTATATTCGTACCCTCACCCCCGAACTCAATCTTTGGTTCATTTTGACCATCTATGGACTCAAGACGGGGAAAACTACATTGGATAATTTGTCCCTATGTTTTTCCCATATCCAATTAGGTTTATGATTCTTCCTAAAAAGAATTGTTGGCGACTTCTTTCAAAATATTTTCAATAAAACCTTAACAGTGGGATAGTCAAATCTAATACGCGCTCATCCCGCGTAGGCGAAATAAAAACACGCCTATAATTAGTAATGACATACAATGCATTTCTAATGATATTAATTGGACTTATAATAACATACAAAAGCTAAAAAAATGACACTGAATGCAATTATAATGACACAGTAATATGACATATATTGCATTACTAATGATATAACATGCACTATTAATGACATAGAATTCATTAATAATGACACTTGAGTCATAAAGGATATAAAACCTCTAATAATGACATACATTAAATAAATAATGACATAGAATACATTGATACTGACATGTATTTAACTTAAAATGACATAGAATGCAGTTATATTGACATATAATGCACCAATATTAAAATACATAAATAATGACATAGTTACCAATAATAATGACATAAAGTGCATTCTTACTGACATAAAGTGCACAAACAATGACATATACGATACGAAAAATGACATCATATTCAAATGAACTAATAATGACATAAAGTCAAGTTATAATGACATAGAGAACACTTTCGATGACATATATTCAAGTGACATAAATTCCAAACATAAACCTAAAATAAAACTCAAAACACCATCAAACTTATTGAATTCAAATACATTTAGCGACAAATATCTAGAGGCGACAAAAGCGTTCTTTGATGGAACCCTATGTGGACGTTTAGCGGCTACATGTTTAGGTGGAGTCGAAGAAACGAATGGTTCATAATTTCATGCAACACTTGAAAATGAAACAGATGGTTTATCAACCTTTGTCGACTTCTTAACATTGTCATGGCTTTTTTTTGAATGTTTTTCTACATTTTCATGTCGAAACTTTGAACGCTTTTCAATTGTGGCAGCTTTAGTGTATAGTTTACGCTTTTCAATTGGTTCTTCATATCACCCAAAACGAAATTAGAAACACTTTCAGACAGTGTAGTTCGATTTTTGGAACTAAAAGGACAGGAAAAAGGAGAATTGAGAAGAAGATTGTGAAGAAGATTGTGGAGGTTGAGGGCAGAGATGAATGTGGAACGTCGAGAAATTTGAAAATGAAAAGAATAAAACGTGGGGGGGGGGAGGGAAGTGGCGCACGTGTGAGTGGTACCATTGTGTAACAATACACTAGTGGAAAAAAATGGAAGGGCTGCGGTCAAAACAGCCCTAAGGGCTGCGTTTTTGGCCAGCAGCCCTTTCCGTAGCAGCCCTTCACTCAAAGTGAAGGGCTGCGTTTTTAAACCGCAGCCCTTCACAGCGAAGGGCTGCGGTTGAGGCCCAAAAACGCAGCCCTTCTATATTGGAAGGGCTGCGGTTTTGGGCCTTAAACGCAGCCCTTCTTTGTACAAAGGGCTGCGGCTTTGACCACAACCGCAGCCCTTTTGACCCCAAAAAAAAAAAAAAATTTTTTGCCATTTTTTTTCTCCTAAATATATCAAGAAATTTGCAACAGAGAATATCAACAAGAACCGTCGAAATTTATAGATCTGAAAATGAAAAAAACGAAAATGAAAAAAAAGAACGAAAATGAAAAAAAGGAACAAAAATGAAAAAACTAAGGACGAAAATGAAAAAAAAAACGGAACGAAAATGACAAAAAAGATCAATACAAATCTGAAATTACAACAATTATAAATCTGAAATTACATGAACATTAATCAATACAAAGAACAACAAATTATAGATCTGGAAAACGAAAAATCATCACTTGTTGTTGTCCTTGCTTAAGCGGAGTTCGACGACGACGACGAACGACGAACCCTCGTTGAGAGGAGGACGAAGGACGAACCCTCGTTGAGAGGAGGACGAACCCTCGTTGAGAGGAGGACGAACGAGAGACGAACGAACGAGAGGAGATTACTGTTGTGGAACGAACGAACGAACGCTGCGTGGTGTTGCTGCCGCCGGAGGGTGAAATAGAAGGAGGGAAAGGAGATTACTGTTGTGTGGTGTTGCTGCCGCCGGAGGGTGAAATAGAAGGAGGGAAAGGATATTACTGTTGTGGAAGGAGGGAGAAAGGAGGAGAGTGAGAAAGGAGGGAGAGGCGACGTGAGAGAGGAGAGAGAATGAGGGAGTGAGAACCCTAGCCCACTTAACATTTTAAGATAGCCCGCGAATTCATTCCTTTCAATTTTTTTAAAAAAAAAGCCCATAAAGGGCTGCGGTTTTAAAAAAAACGCAGCCCTTTATTACTTATAGGGCTGCGGTTTTTTAAAAAACCGCAGCCCTTCACTAAAAGGGCTGCGTTTTTTTAAAAAACCGCAGCCCTTCGCAAATGAAGGGCTGCGTTTTTTGAAAAACGCAGCCCTTGCAACGCAGCCCTTCCGTTTTTTTCCACTAGTGATAGGTTATTGTGTAACTGTTACACCCAAGACTTATTGTTTACTTTTAACTTGTGCGTTGTGTCATATAACAACAAAGAAGTTACGACTAGATGTTACATTATGAATTATTCATACAACCTTTTAAAAATGAAATATGAATTAGCACAAGAGTAGGACTACAATAAATATGAACCATAATATGAAAAAGATATATTACTTCCATTATACTATTGGAGCCGAATAACAAAATATTATTGCAATAGTAGGATCATAATCTAAATATCTATTTATAAGAGGAGATCTTAAATATTATTATGAGAGTGACATGTTTTATACTCATTTAAAATAAAGTAAAATAGATTCACAATGGTAAAGATAAAAGAAAATTACAATTTGGATTTACTGAATTACCTAAGATTTGATAATTCTAACTAAAGTAATTTTGTTATTTTCAATGTCAACTATTAATACTTTATGTCGGACGTCCTAAATATATCACAAAAAGGAAGTACATAAAAAAAATAGAGAAAACACGTAAATAATCTTATAATATATTATCACACCGAATAACATACACATATAATTCAACCACATAAAAATAACCGTGTATTGCACTTTAGGCGTTAGCAACCGTGTAAGTCAATATGTTTGAAGGAAGTATGAGGATCAAGGTTGGCCTAGCGGTTGTAAGACCCTCCTTTCACCCTTGTGACAGGGGTTCTCACCCCTTACAAGAAGGATCCCCAATTTCCCCTCTCCTTGCAAAGGATTTCTCCTTACCTTCAAAAAAAAATGTTCGAAGGAAGTATTAACTACTATGGGCTTGTTCTATTCAGCATCTGTGGTATCCGATTTTTGACTGTCTTAATTAACGGTCTGAATCCCACGAAAGTCTCTCATTGGACTTTGAGTTTTAGAAAACTTGGAAGTCGCCACCCTATTAATATCTGAATAGGGACAGATTTATTTAATAAATCGTTTTAAAATCAATTTCAAGAAAAATCATTTAAAATGATGATGACTTCATATGGATAAGGCTTTTTTGAAAATTGGTCTTTCATACCATGAGATAGGGTTCGGGGTTTAGGTTAAGAGGTGCGAACGTCTGTAACTCGTCTCCTCTTCCGTTCTAAAGAACGGGTTCTTACTAAATGCGTTTTTTCCATTTTTAAGTAATCATGGCTATTAAAAGAAAGAAAATCACATAAGTTGCACATATACACATTAACCATTTTTATTTAGGACCAATATATCATTTGTACATGGTAGGTTTGAGCACTGAAGTTGCACTACGTACCAATCATTGCGGGATTGGAATCCACTCATGGATCAAAACCGTCGTAGTTCGAGCATATGTCTCACCCTAAATGGCCAATTCCACTGGGGAAAGAAGAGGAGAGAATAGATTATGAATAACTCACTTTTAGAATTAAACAAATCTATTTGAAATGAGGTAATCACTCCAATTAGTGATTGAAATGGGATTGAGATAATCACTTTACTTAGTGATAAAATATGAAGGATTAAGATAATCACCTTAATTAGTGATTAAAAATGGAGGTTAAGATAATCACCCTAATTAGTGATTAAACTTAAAAGGAAAGATAATCACCTTGATTAGTGATTAAAAATGAAGGTTAAGAAATAATCACCCTAATTGATGATTATTCAAGGTTTAAGACAATCACTCTAATTAGTGATAAAATGAGAAAAATAATCGTCCTAATTAACGATTATTAAGGTTTTAGATAATCACTCTGATTAGTGATTAAAAATGAGAAGAATAATCTTCATAATTAACGATTATTAGGGTTTGAGATAATCACTCTAATTAGTGATTAAATGAGAAGAATAATCGTCCTAATTAACGATTATTAGGATTTGAGATAATCACTCTAATTAGTGATTAAATAATAATTGGAGATAATCACCCTAATTAGTGATTAGAAGAAGTTTGAGTTAACCGCTCTAATTAGCGATTAATCGAGGATTGGAATAACCACCTTAATAGTGATCACGTTTATGATTTTCGAGAGGTCTTAGAAGGTTTGCTTCCTAATTGAAGGCTTTTGAGAAATAATCTTTATTGAAGATCATAAAGTCATTTGGAGAGAAATGATCAATTTGAGATCGAATTTGGAGATTTGTATTTGGCTAATTGGAATTTGGCCATTACATGCGAGACACGTGAAACGGCCTAAAATCAATTTGGAGATCATAATTACCAATCTAATTATGTCAAATTATATGATTAATCCATTTGAATATGGAGAACACTTTTTTAAAATGTAAGATGGATCATCATACAATTTAACTTAGTTAGATTTGCAATTTTTCCTCTTAATTGAGATTGGGTTATTTGATTCATATACTATGACATATTGGGCCCAACATGCAACATTTGTAACATTGGTTGCTCATTTTATTAAAAAGAATTGTGAAATTATTTATGAAAATTATGCATAAGCATCTCCATGTTTTTTTTTATTAATTGAGTGATGCAATAATTATTTACAAAGAAAATATTATTACAACAATATGTACAAATCTATGATCTATACAAATTTTCAATCTTGATCTTCACCATGATGCTCCTTGATCTTCGCCTCCTTGAATGGGCTTTGGAATTCATGTTTATTTGTGAATTTATGAAAGTTAAAGATTAATTAACTTCTTTGATTTTGATTTTTTTTATGACAATTTTTATTGATTTTTATTTACATGATGAAATGAGTCATTTTAAGAGAAACTTAAAAATTTCATGATTTTATTTTATTCACATTTTCGTATGAAGAAAACATTTTTTTTTTTGAAAGTTGAGTTAATTACTTTATTTCATTTTCCAGATTGCACTTTTGTTCTTGCACTGATTTACAAAAATCATAACTTTCTGTATAAAGTGTTAAATTGAAAATTTGATACATATATGGATAGATCAGTGAGTTTTTTATTTTGTGTCAAAATTCCACAAGTTTTTAGTGACCACTTGAATTATGGTGAATTTTATACTCAAACTGGTAAAAACAGGACCTTTATTCAAATTGTTCTTTGAGATCTAACTTATTGAACTCATTTTGAAGTGAATTTTAATATGAACATTTTAGACACCTTGCAGAACTAGACTGAAAATTTTCACTTGAATTAGACACATTTAAGACCTTTTTTTTATTTATTTCCTTAACCTAAAGGAAAATCAATTTTCTGGAATTTAGTGATTTACATGAATGATTTTGTAAAAATGATATAAAATTATATAAAATTCATATGAACATGATTTTTATATATTTGAAGATACTGATGTTTTCTTCAAACTTAATGTTTTTAGTTTTATCTAAAGGATTTTATTTTTAACTTTATTGACAGAACAATCATAGGTGGTACTGAACAAAATCAGTTTTGCACAACAAAGTTGTATGATTTTTAATTATTTACACAAAATTCGTTTTTTAGAAATTCCAAAGCCCAGTTTCTGGAAACTTCTTGAACTTCATAGTAAAAATATTAAATCCTACAAACTACTCTGATAAGATAGACGAAAAAATGGAATGAAATGCGAAATTAAAACTGATAATAATTACAGCATCACATTTTCTTTTTTTATGGAGATGTTTATGCACAACTATCTTGAATTTTTTTATGAAATCATTTTTTGTGATGAATAACAACTTGATTAAGGAAAATCACATAATCACATTGTTTCCTAAGAGTCACCCCATTAGAGGTGACTATTCTAGGTGGGGTGATTTAAGGTTGGGAACCTATTAGGACTTCCACATACCCAAATCACTCCAAAGATTAAAAAATGATAAGAAGAAAACAAGGAAGAAGTTAGTAGATGATTAAGAAGATAATTAAAATAACAAGAACTTCAACTTTATATTGCTAGCTCAATGATGCACTTCCTTTTTGCAAATTTTTCTACCTTTTTTGTGATTTTTCTTAATTTCTAAGTGAGTTTCTAAATCTTCTTAATTGTTAACTTAAACTCTTTTTGTGTTTTTTCTTCTTTTGATGAACTTCTTTTACTTACTTATTAAGACTTTTGCTTAGATGAAAAGATTAAAGAGGAGAAGAGTATTAGAGAGAGAAGTTGAGAGTGAAGTTGAATTGTGTTTTTTTCAACTTGCTTTTGAAGTGAATTTTGGAGGGTATTTATAGAGAAATGAGGGAGGTGAACTAGGGTTTCAAAGAGGTAGAAAATTAGATTTTTCATCCAAAAAAATCTGATTTACTTCATCCCTAATTACCCTAATGACCTCACCCTAATGACATCATCAAATCTCTTTGGAAACATAAATATTCTTATTCTTTTTTAGATTTGCTCATTAATGAGGTAAGATCAGATTTACAGAAAATATTCTTCCTAAAACATCATAATATGCAAAAAAAAATGCATTAAAAATCGTGCAAACGAAACTGACCAAAATGATGCGCCTAGCATAGGAAGCTGCGCTAGGCACAACACCTTGCGCCTGGCGCAGGGCTAGCTTGTGCGCTAGGCGCACAATCATGCGTCTGGCGCATGATTGTGTGCTTGGCGCACACCTGACCTTTCCGGAAAAAATCCGGATTTCCCCCTCTTACACATGGGATTTGATTCTTATTCTCACATCTTTTCATGATTCTTATTCTCTAACTAATGGATAAAGGATGTGTTTAGTGGATAAAGAATATATTCTTATTCTTTATCCAATGAACAATGACTTGACCATCAAGGAAACTGATTAATGCCGATTTTGGGATACGACGAAAATCCCGACGCCTAATCGCGACTTGTTTTTTTCATTTTTCCGAAAGACTAACTTAAGATAATTAATGAAAACTCGTCAAATTAATGAAGACGAGCATGATTATACTACGAATCATTTTATTAAAACGGTGGTGGTAGTATTTACTAAAACTCACGAAAATTATACTTCTAAGCCGAAAATGTATGATTAATACGCAAAAATGAAAAATCGTGCGACGGAATGAAACTCGCGCTCCGAGGTGTGCGCTCCACGCTGCATGATAATTTTATTATTTTTATTTTTTTTAAAACCTTTATTTATCCGAAAAAGGGGTTCAAATTTTGGTGTCTACAGCATCAAACAACTGAACTGAATTGAACGGAACTTAATTAAATTATAACTAATAGTAATGATAATAATTTAGCTATCATTAATTAATAAATATAAATTAAAAAATAAATAATAGTAATAACAATATTAATATAATATAATATAATATAATATAATATAATATAATATAATATAATATAATATAATATAATATAATATAATATAATATAATATAATATAATATAATATAATATAATATAATATAATATAATATAATATAATATAATAAACATTGATTTATGATAATAATAGTTTTTAATAATATAATAGTTTTTAAGGAATGTATGAGCAATTCAATTACCGACATTCTTTTTGTCGAAAAGTAATTAAAAGGGTTTTTGCAGTTCTCAAAAATAGGTGGAAGGTTCTAAAATTGATGCCGCAAATGGACAAGGGTAATCAGTTGAAAATTATCGTCGCTTGTTTTACTCTACACAATTTTATTCATTTACATGATCTAGGGATTCCTTTCACGCGCCAAATTGAAGTCATGGAACAAAGAACTGATCATAATATGTACGATGATAACAGAAAAATAGCTATGGATAGTGTACGACAGAAAATAACTGAAGAAATATGGGAGTCAATGCAGAATAATCCCGAGGTGATGGAACAAATTTATGGACAAGAAGAAGACGAAGAATTAACCGATTATGAAAACTAGTTAATGTTCGATAGTACTATTATTTTGCCTAGTAGTTCGATAGTACTATTATTTTGCCTAGTAGTTCGACAGAAAACTTGTTGGGCCTCTAGGTGAGTGGCCCTGTGTGAGGGCAGCCCAGAGGAAATTCATCTTACCACGGGTTCCCGAAAGGGGGCCCAAAAAAAAGTATTATTGTTGTTATTATTAATAGTATTATTGTTGTCATGTATTAAAAAGTATGTACTTTGAACAATGACAAATATTATTGAAATATGTACTTCTTTGGCTTGAATTATCATTTTCAATATACTCCCTCCGATCTTTATTAGTTTACCCGTTTATTTTGCACAAAGTTTAAGGAGAACAATGTTGTGGGACATAGAAAGAAAGAGAAACTATTATTTTATATTAAAGTTAAATGTATGTGTGATGGAAAGTTAGTGGTCCCATTCCAAAAATAGAAACAAAAGAAATAGGTAAACTAATAAGGGACATCCCAAAAAGAAATACGGGTAAACTAATAAAGAGCGGAGGGAGTAATTAGCAAAATCATATAGAAAAAAAGAATTAGCAAAATAATAATTAGCAATATTAAAATAATAATAATAATATTAATATTAATAGTAATAATAATAGTAAAAGCAATAGTAATCGGAGTAATAATAATAATAATAATAATAATAATAATTATAATAGTAATTGTAATATTAATAATAATAATAATAATAATAATAATAATAATAATAATAATAATAATAATAATAGTAAAAATATTAATGATAAAATAATCGTAATTGTAATAATAATAATTATTATTATCATTGTTTTATTATCAGAGATATAAATTACGAACTGATTGGAACTAAACTGAACTGAACTGAAAATAACCTGTGGAGAACAGATCTATGAGTGACTCTATGAGAGGAATTTGATTGATTGATTGATGGAAGTAAACCTTTCCCTCTAAAACCCTACACGAGTACACGGTACACTCGGTGCTTCTCTCTTGCAAAACCCCAACTCCTGCATTCTTCAACTAGCAAAAATAAAAGAAAAATGCGATCTTTCGTTCATCATGTTGGTAACCATCTTCCTTCTACAGCACCCAGTGGTTCTGCGCCACTACAGGTTCCCTTCTCCTTCTCCTTCTCCTTCTCCTTCTCTCTCTCTTTGAAAATATATATGCATAAATTAATTTGATTGTATGTTGTTTGTTTGTAAATTGCAGGCTGTTGGAAATACAAGCAATATGATACCTAATCTTATGCAAATTCAATCACAGATGGGATATGTTAATCCCCAATTATCAATTCCTTTTGATAATAATAATACTCATTTTAACACAAATTTGGGTAATGGTTTTGTGAATTTTCCCAATGTTAATGGTTTGCAAAATGGTCATCTGGGTAATTCTATTTTGGGCTCAGCTCAGCAGATGCAATCTAATCAAGGGTTTTCTCCAAATAGTTTTGGGCAGAATTTGAATGTTTTGGGTTTTCCAGTTAATGGGCAGTTGAGCAATCTAGGTCAAGGAAATCAAAATCAATTGTTTGGGAATAATGGACAGTTTGGGTGGCAGAATCAAGTACAAAGTATGAACCAACTTGGGAATATGCCATTATTGAATCCTGCTCAACTTAATGCCTTGACTCAGTTATTGGGTTGTGCTAACCAAGTTGCTCAGGCTATGAATCCGCAAAGTGCTGCGTTACTCGGGAACCCACAGCTTGGTTTTGGCCAACCTAATGGTGGTCTACAGCAGAGTAATTTCAGTCAACAGCTGCCGCTTGTTTCACAGCAGTTGCAGAGTGTTTCTGTTCCACCTTCCAATCCTGCTGCTTTGTCTCATCCGCATGGTCAGTCCTCAAATTTGCAGGTGCGCGGGTTGTGAACGTGAATATATGAAATTCTTTATATATGCAGTGCTTATGTTTCTTTTGTCTATATTGCTGTACTGATTATGATATATCTAAGTAAGTTGTGATTAGCATCACGGGAAAGATGCCTAAAGATTGTATTTGCCCATGAAAGAAATTGTTGCTATTTTCTTCTTGTTATTTAGTGAAATAATAATTTAAAAGTGACTTAGACTCGCAATGAAATTTGCACATCCAATTGAGAGAGGTCGTCCAATTTTAATTCTTAGAGGGCTTATAATTTCAGAAAGATGTTCCTGCAAATAAAGCTCTGTGTCGTGTCCTATATGGGGAAAGGAGGCTGGCTATATTGTGATGACTAATCAGGTCATAAGTTGCTCGAGTTGGGCTTATGCACCTTGTTTAGACGCATGTGTGTCCTGTAAAGAGCATTTGGCACTATGGTACTAATGTAAACGGACAACTGTCACAACTCACAACAGAGATGTTCTACCTAACAAGGTCAATACTTGATAGTTGAGAATTGAGATCCCCGTTGAATGAAATGGAAGATATACAAAAGTTAATGTATGTCTTGCTATTTAACCAAAAGAATAATAGTATGTCTTGCTCACTAATATATTGGAAATGTTCTGCTTCTACTATACGGCACAATCACTTATTCTGCTATACATGATATGCCTTCTTTCTCCTGACAATTGGGCAAGCTTCTCTTGCAAATAATTTATTCTTTTACAAGACTGTCTCCATCCCAGTAATATATTCATTGAATTTTTACATTTGAATTCAAATTTTGTTACATTTAGATGTGTAGTATACTAGTGAACAAATTTTGAAGCTAATTAATCTAGCAAATTTCTTACCTTTTCCTTTTTCAATTGAAGCTCCATAATGGGCCTTGAGCTCGGTTGATCTTGTATATAGTACATACTCTTTGCTTTAGTCTTTTAGTCTTTGCTAATGATTATTTTCCAAGATGAGCTACCAAATTATTGGTGTTTGGTTGGCAGGTTAAAGGATCATGGATGTGTGCGATAGTTATAACTGGTAAAGGCTTAGTCTCTTTTTTTGGTTGTTTGTGAAGGTAAAAGCAAAGTAACATTTTGGTGAGTAGCGAATTGATCCATATATCTCCATTTGATAGAAATCTCTGAAAAGGATTTTAACATTGTCAAAGATTTCTTAGCTAAGAGTTGTCTTGATCGATGATGCTCACTTTAATAAGTCTGTATGTGGAACTTTCAACCCTCAGCATTACTAGGATTTTGATGATAGGAAGGTAATCAAGGGAGTCCTGTAAGCTACAGTGAAAAAGCAAGCAACATAGCATCTTTGGTCAGTTGGTGTGAGCTATTTGATTGAGATACCACCACTTAGATCTGTATACTTGGAGTGAATGGCAGTGATAGATAAGTGGCAAGGTGCTATATGGAAATAAGTCTTGTAATTTGAGCAAGGAATTACAAACATATTCATGGAATCATGGTGACTAATATTCAAATGAAAATACTGTTTGCTTTCGGGTCACTGAATTTGAGGTAAGATTTTTCTCTCACGTGCTGTGTTAGGAAAAGAAATTATTAACTGTAGATTGATGTAGTCTTCTATGGGCTTTCTAATAGTTTGTAGGAACCCGGAGAGGGAGGATGGATTATTCTGACTGCACTTGGCCTTAGCTTTCTTATGAAGCAATTATGCAAATTGCAATATATTATTTCCATATCCTTCTTCCTTTGGGGATCTGACCACGGTAGTGATAAACTCCTTCTCGAGAACCGTAGAGAGAAAGGATAGTGTGGTACCTGAAGTTGTCCAAGGTATTGTACAGGGGAGAGTGATCTTAAGGATTTTAATACTTCATGAAAACGGGAAGATTTGTTCTTTTTAATAAGAGAAATTAATTTTTTTCATACATCTACAGAGTCACTATAGTTAGTTTGTGGTGCTACTATTTGAATTAAATATTAATAAGAGAATTGACTTTTATTATTGTGATCCCTCCTGTAGTTAACTCCCAATTTCTTGCAGAGACATTCAAGAGCGTATGTGGAGTGATCTAGGACTGTGTACTTGGCTTTGAAATGGTGAAAAGAACAATGGTTGGAATTTTTTTCATAACCTTGTATCTTGTAGCGAAGGCTTTATTACAGGAAAGAGATGCTGGGTTGGTTGATACTGGACCTGTCTTAACCAAAAATATTCACCATCGAGGATGACGTTGATTTTCACCAAATTTTGATTCTAGAGATTCAAAGTTTTCCTTCAAGTTCATCCTCCTCTTTCTTGTAGATTTGCTGTACTGGTAATAGGGGGGGGAGCAAATATATAAGTTATTACTTATGAAAATGTGATGATTCTATCCACAACCGTGATACTAACCTAGAGGATAGGTTATAGAGAGTACTATTCTGAATGAAGGCAATATTAAAAAAAAAAATTCTAATGCTTTGGTGCGGCTTCTTTTCTTTCTTCCACAAATTAAAGTTTGCACTCCAACTTGTGTGATGGAATGAAAATTTTTATTTTGTGGTAGCTAGGATGAAGTCCATTAATATGAAAAGATTGGCCTCTATTACAAAACAGTAGGTGAACCATCGTTTCTTTTCATTAGTCATCTTCATCCGACATGGGATTTCTTGAAAAACCTTTAAGAGGGTTGATGGCGAAGGCGATATTTAAAAATAATTAAAAAAAATCAAATTCTAATGCTTTGGCAAGGCTTCTTTTCTATCTTCCACAAATTAAAGTTTCCACTCCAACATGTGTGATGGAATGAAAAACTC
Organism: Beta corolliflora; assembly: GCA_947648045.1. Taxonomy (NCBI): domain Eukaryota; kingdom Viridiplantae; phylum Streptophyta; class Magnoliopsida; order Caryophyllales; family Amaranthaceae; genus Beta; species Beta corolliflora. The sequence continues at coordinate 3,692,921 of CANSZD010002921.1, read as the reverse complement.
TATATTGTGGTAGCTAGGATGAAGTCCTTTAATATGAAAAGATTGGCCTCTATTACAAAACAGTAGGTAAACCATTGTTTCTTTTCTTTTCATTAGTCATCTTGATCCAACATAGGGTTTCTTAAAAAACCTTTAAGAGGGTTGATGGCAAAGATAAGTGAAGAGGGAGAATCTAAGGAGGGTTTTCTCTATCTCTCACTACACCCTAGCACTTGTATTTTTTGCATTTCATTCCTTTGTCTTGTGCCAAGGGTGAATCAAGTCAAATACTTTTTTACAGAAGAGCTTTATCTACAAGCTAGAATGGTGTAGCACTTCACGGGCTTTTATAAAATATTTTTGTGGAGGCCGAGGTTGTGCTAGCAAGCTATATAAATGTTACCTGTAATCAAGCAGAAAGCCGCCAATACTAATATGCTTGGCTACTAGTTTTAAGGGTCTTTTTTTTGGTGCATTGTGGTTTTCCAAGTCAGAGTAGTACTTTGCTTTGATATTCATGAGCGTGTAAGACCCTTGATAGGAGAGTGTTGACATAGCCACTTATGTTAGGGGATAGCCTTTTAAACTTTCCTAGGATCCATACCCTGATGCGATATTGAGTTCACTAAGTTGTATATATATATTCAATTTTCTTTTCTCTTTTATGTGTTTGATCCGTTTGACTTTCATGGTCTTTATGACATATCATAGGAAAGTAAATTTTTCCTTAGAAGAAATACACATAATTGAATCTAACAACTAGCCACATGATAATCCTCTGCATTAGATTTCTATATATTTCCTTCATTAAATTTTTATGCTAATATATATGTATAGATATTTAAAGGTCGCCGCTTGTTAGATTTATTTTGCTGTGTATTTTTGTAATATCAACATTTTATAATTTTTCTTAGTATTGGAAGTAGTCTATATTTGAGACAGAAAAAACAAGAAGTGGACTAACTATTTACAAATGGAGGGTATTTGTATATTGATCATATGATGTCGATTTTGGACCAACCTTGACTAGACGAATATCTTCAATAATGATGCAGGGTAATCATGGACAAAAACAAGGGTTGCATATTTCGAACTCAAGTCACCATGGAAATAAGAATTTTATGCACCCAAAAAGAGAAGCATCTAACTGGAGGTATATTACATGTTTGTTTTTACTATGATATATTTTCTTGCAACAGAATTGAACTAATCTTTGGCTTTAACTATAAAATTTTCTGCAGGTCTCAAAAGTCTCAAGATCATCAGATACATAATCCGAAAGGAAAAATTAATATTTCTAATGTAAAGGAGGGGAAAGGTTTGTAAACATTTTCTTGTCAACAGAGATGTAGCTTTTGCATATCAGCACTTTCTGATAGAATTTAGCTGTTATAAATTATAATCCTGTTTTTCCTTCTTCTTTTTTAAAATTAGAGTTTTTTTGTCAGAAACAACCTTTTATAGTCACTTTTTTGCGAGAAACAACCTTCTAAATTTTTTTTTGCAACTTACAACCTAAAAGTAATTTTTTTTTTTACGAGATGAAACCTAATCAAATTTTCCGGTGTTGACCGTGTTCTTTCCGGCGTTGACTGTTACTTTTTTTTAAGTACAATTCTTTTATTTCATTTTCCCTCCCTTTTTAACGTCAATTACACATAAACCCACATACTCTCTCTCTCTCTCTCTCTCTCCCTCATATATCTCTTTCACTCACTCTCTTCCATAAACACTTCTATGCTACTCTCTCCAATGATGAGCTTCATCTCCCATGACATTACCTTGGTTCAAATCTATCTTTAATAAAATTTGTTTTTTCTATCTGGGGGGTGGGGGGAGGTAATTTGTCACAGGAGAACATACAACTTGCCCAATTTCATGGCCCACTGGCTGGGGATGAGCCACCAGGACCTCCATTTACTCCATCCTTTTCTTCTTGACGGGATTGCCTTACCAAACTAGACCAATGTGGGCATGATCCACGAAATTCTTCCTATTAGATAGGATCACAAAGTAAAAATCTGACATAGAAATGAAGTAGCAGAGGTGAAAAGAGTTGAGTAGCAGAGGAGTGTTGATGGAAGAGAGAGAGTGAAAGAGATAAGAGAGGGGGAGAGTGAAAATGTGGGTTTTTGTTTAATTGAGGTTAAAAAGGGAGGGAAAATGAAATAAAATAATTGTAGTTAAAAAAAGTAACAGTAAATGCCGGAAAGAGCACAGTCAACACCGGAAAATTGGCTTAGGTTTCATCTCGCAAATAAAATTTAAAAGGTTGTTTCTCGCAAAAAAGTGACTATAAAAGGTTGTTTCTGACAAAAAACTTAAAATTATAATCTTTATTACCTATTTAGATCTATCTTGTGCTGTTTCCAATGTTCAATGCTGTTACGGAAAGTAAAACCATGTTTAACTTGCAAACAGACCTTAGATTAGCTTGGCTGGATTGATTGCCTTACTAAATATTCACCCTCTATACTTCGCATTAAAACTCAAATTTTCTTGACATGACCTGTCAAACAGAGTCTGGCTTCAACATCTGGAAGTGTTAGGTGTTACTGCCTGCAGCCTTCTCCTGTGAAGCTGCCTGGCTACATTCAGTTGTTGGAGTTGTCTCTTGACCACACTAACACATCTCTTGCTATGCACATTCTATACTGATTATGTTGCAAAAAGATTTCCTCAGACCATATTATTAGGCTGGAAAATTTTATGTGAAATGTTTTAGCGTTTTTTATAAAGGGGGGGGGGTATTCTGAGCTACTTCAGGTGTTGCTATTTTCTCTAAGACTGAAAATTATCTTCTGCATATCTCATGTAACTCAATTTTGGTATTAAAACATTTATTTTCCAAGTTCTCCATTTCCTTTATGTGATAAAGTGTAGCAGAAGTGAAATCAATAAAAAAAATAAGATTCTCAGGGAGTGGAATACCACATATAAGAATCATTTAGTAAGGCTATTTGCTGTGAACTGATCAGTAATAGCGTAATATTTAGCATCATCTCTCTGTGAACTGATAAGCTGTTAGCATGTGTCATCTTCAAAAGAATTTCCAGGTGTACGAAACAGAATGTTTAGTTGATGTCTGGTCCTTGTTCATGTGCTTTAGGTTTAGTCTGCTAATACTTCCTCCTCTCCCGTTTAATTGCAACACTTCCAGTTTTGGCGCTATTCACAATCACTCATATAACTAACTTTTGTGTTTCATATGTATGGAAAAATATAGTCATGTGGGATCTTGTTTGATTCGTCTCAATGTGTAGTTTATTAATATCTAATTTTTATAATTTTTACCAAACCATAACTAATGATATTAGTAGTGTAAATTGTGCATCGATAAGCACGAAACTAGAAGTGTTCAATTAAATGGGAGTGGAGGAAATTATTCTTTGTTATCGATCAGACGATCATACATGAAAGGAGTCATGACTCATGTGTCTGAGATTATCATTTTACTGACTTAACTTGTTACCTGAAAGCCTCATCCATCTGGCATACACTTTATCCCCACAGCTTATCACCAAAACATCAAAATATAACAATATGTAATTGTTATACAGCAAGTCAGTAAGAACAGCTTGCGAAGTTCCTGTAAAGTAGCATCCATGAAAGATGCATTGTGCAGCTTAAAGGCTTTATTGCTGTATAATTAGAGAGGGTGTTCTTGAAAGACACGAAGTAGAAAAGCTAAGACAATATCTATTTATACTATATACTAAAGCTGAACCCTCTAACTTAAGTGTCCCCTCTATATTCCCTTTAAAAATATTAAGATTTGTTAAACAATTGCCTTGGAACTCTAAATAGAAGTAAGTTGGGAGAGGTATGATCTAAGCACAAGTGAGAAGTAATAAAAATGCAGGTGTACATGGAAACAAAAATGACTGCCACAGTAAAAAAAACGTAGATTGTTGTCACCAGAAGAAATTAAACAGAAGAAAAAGAGAAGACAAGGCCAGCAAAGCTCAAATCAAGATCACCCCTGAGACGGGACACGAGGCAAGAATCTAAAAAGTTTAAGAAGTTTACTAGGATGCTCCCCAAGTAGTTTCAGACTGAGAAACCTATGTTGCCATAAAATTATGTCATCTGGTTGTATCCTGATCTCAGTGAGATACACCAAGGAATATCATGTATGACCGCTCACCTTTTATTAATGCTTCTATGCCTCTCATCCACTCACTGTATTGTCATAATATATTTTCCAAAATGTATCGGAACATTTTTACCTGCTTGTGCTTCTCTTCATGCACTCTTTAATCAACTATACCTAAGTTTCTTCATCTTGTTTGGTCATACTTCTGTGACAGCATCTGAATCTCTGTCAGCTGAGACTTTTCAAGTTGTACTGACTAGAAATACTAGGTATTCAGTGTCATTGGCTGAACAGTGCTGGTATGGATATTAAGATCTTGATACTGATGTCTGCTTGTGCATATCCTCGCCAAAATGCTAAATTAATGAGTCAATCCTTGCTTTTCTTGTTATTAGTCCTCTACTGTGCATTCTTATGACTGTCTCTGCATGCTTTTTACTGCATGCCTTGGTATTGTATTAGTGCCAATGTTGGAACTTTCTTGGTGTAATATCTGTGGTGCCATTAAATTATTGTATGAAAGGATTTTCTGTTTTCCTTCTGTAAGCAGGCATTAACAATGCTGGTCCTAATGATTCTGCAAACCAATCCAAGAGTGGAAAGCGAAGGTACATTGTTATACATCTTTATTGTCCTGTTGATTAAGAAATTAGTTTACTTCTTTCTGCTATAGTCACAACTTGCAATGATTATAATTTGCGGAAATGGATCAAATTTTGCTTTATATCTACGAACCACTCTTTTTGACAATGTCTTATATGCGGTATCCTCCTTTTATTTTAACTATAGGTCACTCGCTATGTTATACACTGAGAAAGAAATTCACCAGTGGCGTGAGGAACGCAAGAAGAATTTTCCTTCAAAAGGCAATATGGAAAAGGTATAGTATTTGATTTTAAGTGCTTATGATTTATTAGTTTTACTGTGTTTCCCAATGGTCCGGTCCTGTTACTTGCAGAAGCTGGCACAGAAGCAAGCAAATGCTGATGCTGCAGATGAAGATGCCAAGTTACGACACCAGGTACGATATTCCTTTCAGATAACTTTAAATGAGTTACTTCTGTGGTTTGCTTCTGTCGTTTTTTTTTGTGGATAATTGTTGAGGGAATGGCGTGGTGCAAATATTTGATTCAATACCCCAAGATTTGTTTTGATACATTAATATTTAGCTTCCTATTTTTCATTTGCATGACACATAAGGTACAGATAGTCATGGAGAATGCATTCTATGTTATTTGAACAGATACTGTAGTTCTATTTTTAACTGTGATGTGAAGTTTGGATAGTTTGCTGTCAAAAATATCTGAAATCTGTTTTGACGTAGTTTGATTTATCAAAAATTTTTGATGGGCAATGCAGCAACTAAAGGAGGTATTAGCAAAGCAAGTTGAGTTGGGTTTTGAAGTTCCCGAAATTCCATCGCACTATCTATTGGATGAAAAGCATCAGGTGGGTCATGGAAGGGACAAATCTAGAATGCCACTGAATAAGGGACGCTTCCAGAATAATGGGCGATTCCAGAACAGGTTCAATAGAGGGGGAAGATCTGACAGAAGGGATCGCTTTGCTGCAAAGAGCGGCACAGAACATGATGGTTCCTTCAGGAAGCATGAACGATTTGGAAAAAGACAAAGATTGGATGGTGATAATTCATCAAAGACTCCTATGAGTACCAAAGAGCCAACGCTTCTGCAAAAGCTTTTGAGCACTGATATAAAGAGAGATAACAGCCGTCTGTTGCAGGCTTTCCGTTTCATGGTCATCAATTCTTTCTTTGAGGATTGGCCGCAGAAACCTCTTAATTTTCCCAAGGTTATTGTCAAGGAAACTGGAGTTGAAAACGATGCAATTGAAGAAAAACCAGACTCAATCAAGGGAGAACTCAGCAACAATGAGGATGATGATACTTCTGATAAGAGTGATGGTGAAAATGATGGCCCTCAAGAAGAGGGAGAAATCACAGACTAGGAGGAAGATATTTCTTCTCTTGTTAATTGTATAATATGTATACATTTTCGTAATACTGTTAGCTTTATGTGGTCTTTTTGGTCGATCTTTGATTATTTACAGAATGTATAATCTAATAGTTAAACTTACAACTGAAAGCTACATTTAAAGAAGAATTAATGAGTCGAACATTTTAGATAAAGAATTTCGGACTTGATGCCTTGCAAATCTCATAATCTAGCAAATACTACTATATAATGGCATTCACATCACAGATACATACATATATCACCCTTTCACTCTTAAACAGGATATGTTGTACATTGGTAATTGCAACGAAACTTCTCTGCAGTTTACATGATATCTACTAAACAAGAGAATTTCAAACACATGTTCTTTTGGTTGTGGCTACATTGATAAACTGTAGATTAGAACTCAAATTGCATTTCTGGTTTGTATCCAAGTTCATTGAGGTAAGCTGCCATAGCCTTGTTCATTCCTGGTGGTCCACACCTCAATATCTGATATCAATTATCATTCACATCATAAATGAACTCTGGTTAGCACAAACCACTAGAAAGTCCAAAAGTAATGCAAGCTGCATTACATAGAAAACAGGCATTTGCAGGAATAACTGAAAGTCATTTACCATTGCATCTGTTGCAGGTCTAGGGCAATGCTCTTGAATCGTTTCCTTGGATATGTTCCCGATACCAGCATCCCAGTTCACAGGCGGCTGTCAAATCAAACAAATTGCAGACAGATCACATAGTTTGCACTTGTGTGCTGTTTGTAAGATAATCATTAAGGTAAATGCAAACATACCTGAGACACGACATAATAGACCTTGAAATGTTTCGGGTATTTTCTGGCAAAGCGATCAAGATCATCCTGTGAAATGCAGCACACAAGGTAACTTTATTTTAGTGTGACATTCGCAGTGTGAAGAAAGAATCAAAACCAACACAACAATCAACTACTTTACCTTGAGAAGTATGTCATCAACTGTATGATTAGCGTAAATAAGATGGATTTTTGTCTGGTCTTTCGGATTTTCCAGTATGGCTCTAGTAATCTAGGAATATAGCAAGTCCAATGATGTAATAAAAATTCAGAACATGATGCAAAGAAATCACAAGTTCATAACGTACTGACCTGAAACATAGGAGTGATGCCAGTACCTCCTGCAAGCATGCCAAGTGCTCTAGCTTGGCCAGGTTGGTACCTAAATCGTCCCTTAAGACTCAAACATTCAACTTAGTATGCTAAGCCGGGATGGTTTATCAAATAAAGATATATAAGGGTGCATAAAACTTGGGAGATTCGTAGTTTTACCATAGGTCCCATCACAGACAGGAAATCACCCTCGTGCATTTGACTGAAATGGTGGGACATTTTTCCTTGAGGATAAATCTGAAATTTATCATTGGATGCACATGAAACAAGGCCATAATTTCTATGGAATGATCAAGGGTTATTCATAGACTGGAAGAATAAGAATTTTACTATTGAAACGACAGTAATAATAAGTAAAGTAACGATCAATCAATCTCCAAATGTCTTTTGGGTGTGTGTAGTGAAATTTGTAAGTGAAAGTTAAAAATCAAAACTAGTTTTGAACGAATGATTTTTACGGAGATGCTTCTAACAATGGATCATTTCTTCACTCACAGATATTTGTAGCACTTGCATTATAGACTACAATGCCAGGTGCATATCAGTTATAAACATCATGCATTCCTAACTGACTTTCTTGTAAAAGCATACCTTCACAAGAAGCTCAAAGTAGCCTTTATTCGAGTCCAAAGTTATTGGAGTATAGGGTCTGACAACTTCTTGACCTTGATTATCCTTTCCCCTGCATAGTGAAGAAGCATTAGATACTAACAATATGCAAGTGTTTCTCATCACTCAGCATTGCTATACAAGTAGTTAAGATAGGGGTAAAGAAGATGCTTTTTTATGGTACAATTCATATTGTATAGTGAAATATAATAGGAAAAAAAATGAAGCAAAACTAACCTGCATCTGATGTGTTGGCCAACAGGAAGACCCAATATAGACTCATGTGTAGGAAGTGCAAACCGAAATCTGTCAGTGTTATGGCTCACTTTTGTTATCTTAACAAGCTTGAATTCATTGAATTTCTTTGGGTCTAAGCATCCTACAGAAAGAGTGGACGACTTGATATTACAATAATAATATGTCGCTACTTAATTTCAGTAGCGGATTAGGATAAAAATTACCCAACTATTACTATAAAGGGGTAAATCTATAAACTCACATCATATCCTTACTTTAAAGGAGTTGCAACAACGTGACAACTAAACCCTGGTAGAGGGAATATCAATATAAATACCTTTTGGTTTCGATATGCCGAAGAATAAGCTGGTAACAACAATAGCAATGACAGCAAAGGCAATTCCAATGCCAAAAGAGTAACCTGTCAAGCTTTGCAATGAATCTATATCAAACAAGTGGGAAAAGATTTCCCAGTAGTATGTAGAGTCAACAAGTAATTGTTGGAATTCTGTCAGCATTTTGTAAAGGATGTTAGAAAGAAAGGATGTTTTATGCCACTGATAAAGTAGACAGAAATTTAGTGATGTAGTATGTTATAACTTATAGTACTGAGATTCAGATATTATGCCTAGCTTGTTTCTATTACCTTCTTTGCATCTTCTTTTTCCTGTAGCAGCATCACGGAAAGGATCAAAGCTTTTAAATAATTTCACTCTATAATTCTTGTGCAATACTTTTTTTCCTCCGCAATTTAGACTATACACTCGTGTGTACGTTACTTATGATGCTCTGTCTCTCATTATACATTTTTGAAGAAATGCTGATACACGTGTTCAATCTTCTTTTTATTTTTATTTTTCACTTTGAAGGGGATGTTCAGTCTTATTTGAATGTCATATGTATCTCATAAGTCATGATGTACATTCACCCCTAAAAACAGAATCATAATATATATCTTTAGTCTTGTGATTACGGTCTTGTTGTCTTGATTATCACTCATTAACATGTATTATCTTTGTTCTTTTTTGTTCTTTTCATTATTTTCAGAGCGTTTTTTTTGTTCTTTCCACTATCATTGCCCTCACAAGTCACAACTACTACTTCATGTGACTTCAATGTCCCATCATCACCTTTATACCTTGATTTCTTCCCAAAATCAATTGGGAAAAAAACTAGGAAAATTAAAAATGGATCAGATACCCCCCATTTTAGCTTGTCCACTTTTAATACCCCCAGGCCCCAACGATGTAATAAGAGTCATGTCACACATAGATCTGGTAACATATAGACAATATGGTGGATTGTAGTTTTTTTTTATATATATCTTTCTATCTATAGACCTTTGTTAAGATGATGTCATCTTTCATCGAACAGGATAACGTAACTCCACAAGGCTAATCTCAACTTTGATTAACCTTCCCTTCATAATCTTAATCCTAACCATTGTTTTTCCTTTTATAAAAATAATCCAAACGATAGTGGATGTCTGTCGAATATAATCCCAAATTACCACAGATTTGTTTATTATAATAAGATTAATATTGTTGATTTATCATCTATATTATCTTTCCTTTCTCTCCTTACCTCTACCAAGCTAATTAACTAGATCTTTCACACCTCGTTATTCGACCTACTAAACTAGTTATTTTAGGTCACAAGATTATATTAAGACACCCTGATAGTCATGATTATTCTAGAATCAGCTAAGTTGGATTATTATGCAATGACTAGGCATAATTCAGATCACTCTGATAAGTTTTGTCTAACTTCTTTTGAGATTAGAAAAAAATTTGCTGCAAAAAAAAGAGCCAATACAACAGAACAGGAAAGAGGAAATGCTGCATTTCCAGCAATTGAAGGAGGGGAGTAACACTGTAAGTGCCTTTCTCTTGAAAGCCAATCAAATCCTTTATATGATCAAACTTGGTAAAATATACATGATACACATGATGTACGCAACTGAGGATCAAACTTAACCACTAGACCAGCGCAAGCTTGGTATAATATACATTATATACATAATACATGATATACGCGGCCGGAAATCAAACCTTACCACTACACCGGAGCAAGCTTGGTAAAATATACATGATATACGCAAGCAAGTGAAACAACTACTGCAAATTGATACATAAAAACACTCTCTATACAATTCCTACAAAAAAATTGCTGCTTAAAGTAGAAGGAGATCTCTGAAGTTTTCGAGGAGACTTTACCCATTAAAACAGCGTGGCCTTCACCCATGAATCAGCGCCTACTCAAGCAAAAAGAGATTCCAACCTTAAACTTTGGAGACAAATGATTCTTTACGAACCAAAACTTGACAGGCAGCTGAGTGTTTTTCAGGACGCTTAATATCATGATTTAGAGGAATCCTTCACATCTGTAACATAAAGATATCAGTTACATTACGATAAAAGATTATAAAAACAAAACAAATAGAGATTTAGACCGACAATGTCAACATAAGAAGAAACGGCTAAAATATATGACATATCTACAAAGACAATACATAGTTCCAGTTTTTGTGTTCTAAAGCTCCAATGCAATGTTCACCTAAACGATATTACTGCGTAATGCTACCCAGAAAAAGTAACGACCACAAACAGTGCGTTAAGATCTAAAACTGGCTTAGTTGGTAAAGTATTGGCTGGGAGGGGTTGACTCTCATCTACATCACTTTTATTCGTGGCTCTCTATACATCAGGAAAAAATAAAATAAAACTTACTATATCATATGAACAAAAACTGCACACCATATGATTGACAGTGAAACTCTTTACAGTAAGTACTGAATACAGACTACAGAGAACCCAGAAACTACGCTTTGATATTCTCTTTTATATTTACACAATGCTTGTTGATGTGAATCTTAATGACGTTTTTAGTATTTAGGTTGTTGATCTAGAAGGCCTACGTATACTCGCCTACTGTTCCACCAACAAATCTTTAATACTCCAAAAAACCTTGTGAGGCCAATTTTAATCACCTTAACTTTTTAAAACTGCAAATTTTTTGGTTCACCACGACTACATGATCCTGTATACTCCCATCATGCTGTATTCTGGTTAGCTTTGACTAACATATTGTCCACTGGTAGAATCCCCGTGAAATATCCTTCAAAATCAACAGATTAACTAGCACACAACAATCGATACCATGAACTTCTGGTCCATATAAATGTGAGTACAGAGAACCCAGAAACTATGCTTTAGAAAAAGATAAATATTTTAATTATAATAAATGTTCTTATATTTGCACAATGCATAATGATATGAATCTTAATAAGATTTTCGGAATTTCCATTATCAATCAAGAATACTTCATATCTAAAGGCTGCATTTCCATGAAGTACAAACTTTTATCATAAACAAAAGCAACCTCTTCTGATGCTCTACTTGTCAAAACAAACAAAATAAGAACCTCTTCTGATGCAGATGACTATTAGCTTGCGGCGCAGAATTTCCAGAATATGATTCAGAAATTTATATTAATTTTAAACTTTCTCATGAAAAGAATCACACAGGGAAGTCCTCTAGCTATATTGAACCAAATCCATACTTACAAAGATGTTGAAAAGCTTCAGGTTTTGTATAGTTGCAAATATATGTTCCACTGGCTCAACAGAGTACTCAGCCTGGGTGTTATGTATAGCCCTAATCCAGAAATTGAAAAGAAGTTAGTTATGGTATTCTAATATCGGTACTCAGAATAAACTGCTGAAATCAATTAAGGAAAATAAACGAGAATTTAAATCAAGTCTGCAGCCAGGCTATCCTTCAAACTCACCAATTCTTGCAGGTTCTTACATCTTCTTATCACTTTCAAATTTGATGGTAGCGTAGTTTGTAGTTACCAAAGACCCTAAGTTTCAGGAGACAAAATGTCTCAAAACTTGATCAGAGTGTTTGTAGACAATCTATGAGCTAAATATGGACAGTATAACTGAAAGGTCATAGCCGCAGCACAGCTGCAACCACCAATCCTATATAGCCTCTTACAAATGACACAAACTCCTTCAGCACAGAATATTGGGATAACAGAGAGGTCATTACATTTACAACAACTTCTGCGAAGCATGACTAGCATAAAAAGTTTCCTTGTAATCCTCATCATTGCAAGAGCAAACACCATTCCTGAAGTGGTGAAACTGTTTAGTGTCCCTAACACAGATATCTCTTCGAACAATTTCTGAAATAAATTTTACGACATTATGACAGGTTTTACACATATAAAGATTTTTAGTAACCCAAATAGGCGTCCCTGGGGCTGAATTTATAAGCCCGAACGTAACGGCCAGTCTTTCGCTGTGACCGCAGAAGACCTCTGCTTTTGAAGCATTTTCAGAAAGAGTCTCAGCATCATTGATTCCAGCTGCAATCATTTTTTCATAGAAGGCTTTCAGAACGGCATTTACTTCTTCTATCTCAGGATGGGACTCATCATCACTGAGAAATGCGTGTACTTTCCCCTTGACTTCTATCCAGCTACAGCCAGGATCAACAATCAGACCTCTCTCCTTCATTGTCTTTCTTACTCTAGCAAGTTCATCCCATTTGCCACAGCCAACATAAAGATCACACAAAAGAGCATAATACCCTATACTCTGTTTATCAACTTCAAAGACCTTTTGAGCAGCAAGTTCCCCAAGCTCAACATTCAGATGAATCCTACAAGCATTCAGTAAGGCTCCCCAAATAGCTGGATCTGGCTTGAGAGGCATATTCTTAATGAATGCATAAGCATCTTCTAAATTACCAGCACGTCCAAATAAATCTACTATGCAAGCATAATGCTTCAGATTTCGAGAAACATGATACTTTGTTTCCATGTTTTCAAAAATCTCCAACCCTTCAGCCACCATACCAGATCTACTACAAGCACAAAGTAACGATATAAATGTAATTTCATCTGGGTTTACATCTGAAGCTAGCATTTCGTGAAAGAACTCCACAGCAAGTATTCCCAGCTTCCGTTCTGCAAAACCAGTGAGCATAATATTCCACGCAGAAACGTCACTGCACCCTCCATTGAACTGATTCCATGCAAGTCCCATCCTACCACACCTGACATACATATCTAAAATTGCATTTGGTACATATCCATCAAAAGCTAACATAGTCCTTAAGGCATATGCATGGATCTCTTTTCCACACATCAAAGCTCCTATCCTAGCACATGCAGAAAGGGCCGAAACCAAAGTGATAGAGTTAGGATTTAAAGAGAGTTTCATCTGCCGAAAAAAAAATATAGCCTCGAAGCTCCTGTTGTTTTGGTGAAGCCCAAAGATTATCGAAGTCCAAGATATTATATTTTTTTCTTTCATTTGGTAGAACACTTCTAAAGCCTTATCTATACATCTACACTTGGAGTACAAATCAATTAGAGTATTGGAAACTATCACATAAGAAATGTATCCTGTTCTAATAGCTAAATCATGAAGTTTCACACCCATATCCAGAACACTCAACGAAGCACACGCTGATATAGCACTAGCTATGGTGATCTCATCTGGCACAATCCCTTCGTTCTCCATTAATTTAAAAGTCTGCACAGCCTTTTCAAGAAAACCACCATCTTCATACCCAGATATCATTGAGGTCCATGTCACCACATCTTTGTAAGGCATAATAGCAAAAGTTCTTTCGGCTTCAACCCAATTCCCAGTATCCAAATACATTTGAATTAATGAATTACAAACTGACACTTCAACAATAAGACCACTGGTTATGGTATACCCATGAACTCCCCTCCCTAACCTCTCATCATCCACACCCTCACACGCCGAAACTACACTTGTCATGGTCATCAAATCAGGATTAAGACCAACTTCACGCATCCTTCGAAACAACCTCAGCCCCTCGAAACAATCCCCATTCTCTAAATACCCCGAAATCATTGCATTCCATGATATCCTATCTCGTTTAGGCATTCTATCAAACACCAACCGTGCACTCAAAATATCACCACATTTCACATACATTGTAATTAAAGCATTCAGAACATCAATATTCGACTCGAACCCATATCTAATCACATGAACATGAACCTCCCTACCCCTCCCTTTGTCCGGGATGCCACCGCAAGTTCTCAATATACAGGGGAAAGTATATTCATCAGGTCTAAAATCTACCCACAACATCTTATGATATAAAATCAACGCCTCATCGAAAAACCCGGATTTGGCATACCCACCAACCAACACATTCCATGAAAACAAATCCCTATCCTCCATTTTTCCAAACACATACCAAGCATGATCCAAATTACCAAACCTTACAAACATACTCAACAATGCATTTCCGAGTCGTATATCGAAACTTGTCATCTTCTTGGAATCGCAAATATGTGAATAAACCTCTAAACCTTCATTTACTGCTCTCCTCCATTCGCAAAGCTTGAGGAGAGCAATAAAGGCGTCATCTTCAACAGGTAAATTGAGGTCTTTCACTGAATTTAGAAGCTTTAGTGCTTCAGTTAAGCTTCCATTGAAGCATAGTTGGGTTATACGTGAGCTAAAGTTTGTTGTGTTACTGGAATTGGGATTGAGGAGAGAGAATTGAGGGAGCTTTTTAAGAGAAAAATGGTGGGTTTTAGAGTGAAGAGAGAGAAAAAGGGTTTTGGGTTTGTGGGTGTTGTTCTTGAGAGGGTTTAAGGAGTCTGGTGTAGGAGGAAGTGGAAGGGTTTTAGAGGAGACCGCCATTGTTTTGGAAATTCAGAGCATATAGTCTGATTTTTGGATGATGTTGTAATGGTAAAACCTGCTTTTCTTATTGTTTAACTAGCCTTTTGTGCACGCGATGCGTGCGATGATATTTTTAGGCCTAATACTAAGTAGTAAACAAACTGAAAATGCAAGTTAGTATTTAAGTTCACCTCCATTTTGTGAATAAGATTCTTCCATGTTCTTTTTATGTTTTTATTCATTTTTGTGATTTTGAATAGTTTTTTGTTTCTCAAGTCTTATATGTGCGTATTCTTTTATAATCGGTATGATGTTCTTACTAAATATCGTCATGTTCTTTTTTTTTGGTTTTATTCATTTTTGTAATTTATAATAGTTTTTGATTTCTCGAAAAAATACAAAATGTTGTAAAGTTTTAAGTTGTGAGAAAAATTATAAAAGATTATTTCCCACAAAAAAAATAGTACATAAAAATTTTGTTTTCACATATTATCCTTTTTCTTAAGGGAGTAATATGTTCCTTTACTAATTAATTACGTAGTGTTCTTTTCATATAAATATTATATTATAATTTAACTTGCAATATACTTTTTTTACATAATTAGTGAAAAGTGGTTTGTTAGTGGAAAATTGTGATAGTAATTCTTTGATTTAGATAAGAGTAGTTTCTTTTTTTATCCACATGATGCGTTAGTAGTTAAGGTGATAGATTGAAATTCCTTCCAAATGAATCATGATGGGTTGGTTTGGGTTATTTTTATTTTGAGCAATAAAACTTGTGCACAGCCTGTCTGCTTTAATTTAGGAGGATTTTTTTTTAAAAAAATCTTGCTTGTTAACCTGAACAGTTGGTCCATATACTTATTTGCCACTTAAATCGGTGAAGAGTGAAGACCCATCGGACCAACAAAAAACATTTCTCCAACTATTCATTCTCTCTCTCCTCTCGTGTATAATTTCGATCTTTTCTAACATTCATTCTCTCTCTCCTCTCACTACAAATCTACAACCTATATTTTGAAGGAACCTAATTCATATTTGAAGGAACCCAGTTCATCCAAGTATGCAATATACAATAACAAAATCAGACGTTTCAAGTCTTAAGCAGTAAATCTAATTTGCGAACAACATCAAAGAAATACATGCAACAATAGATTTTCAAGTCAACGTCAAAGAACAACATCAAAAAATCAAGCATTTCAATTCAAGTCTTAAGTAGCAGTAGATCTAATTGGGTCGATTTTGTAACAAAGAAAGGTAATTTCTTAAATCATGGATTTCAGTAATTTCTCTATGATCCCAAAATTGTAACCGAAAAGTATAATACAATTTCAGTTTTTTTTCCTTGTCTAACTTCTAAATTCTGATTTCACAAATTGATATTTAAAAATTTTCATCATTTTAATTTTTCTCCTTTTCTAAATGTTCACACTTTGAGTTTCAATTATATTTGAAATGAAATTTTAAAATTTTTCATACACAATCTGATTTTGCATGAAATGGTCATTTTAATTTTTCTCCTTTTCTAAATTTTAACACTTTGAGTTTCAATTATATTTGAAATGAAATTTTAAGTTTTTCATACACAATCTGATTTCGCATGAAATGGTCATTTTTAATTTTTCTCCTTTTCTAAATTTTAACACTTTGAGTTTCAATTATATTTGAAATGAAAAAAAAGGTTTGATATTGTTTTGTTTTTCAAAATTTATTTATGAACATGGATATTTTGCAAAAGTTTTGGGCAAAAATTTTATATTGGAATTTTTTTAAAAAAGAACTAAATTTGCAACTTTTTCATCAGTGTCATAAATGAATCAAATTTCGTACACATCTTGTTTTCTGATTTTATATGAAAATGAATCAAATTTAAGTCTAATTATATAAAAGCCCTTTTCAACTAATTGCTATTATCTCCATTTTTTCAACTACATAACAGTCGACTAATGTGATATAACTTTAAAGATTAAAAGAATTATGTACCTGTTTGAAAGTTCACTAATCGCCGACCGACGAATGTGTGATATCACTGTCAAAATCTTATGTTTTTCTCAGATTTGTGTTTATAGGTAATTTTTGTGAGTATGTAATTGTGAATGGTTATTGAGAACAATGATTTATAAGTGAATTTTGTGAATGTTTTTGTATGTATTGACGTCCTAGTATATTAGTTTTAGTTTGTAAGTTAATTTTTAGTTTTTGTAAAGTTTCCTGATCATTTGAGTGATTTGTAAAGTTTCCTCATATAAGTGATTTCTGAGTGATTGTTGAAAATTAATTTCCGGTGGCTTTGTTTGACCCCCATTTTGGTATTGAGATTCCTTTTGTAATTTAGAAAGGAAAGGGGGGCAAAATTGTCAGTTCAAAAGAGGACACCATTGCTTCCCCCTTCCCTTATGTAATAGAGATATCTAACAGTATTTAACGAATTAACGGTAGAGGTTTACTTCTTTATTGCCCTTTTCCTTGATTTTCTTTGCAAAAGTCTACATGCTATCTTGGATTTTTTTTTTTGGTGAAAAATAGTAATCATAGCATGTCATCTTAATTGTTCATACATTCCGCAACATAGATGTTCATACAATAACTAGGGGGGAAAGGGAAAATCCTAGTTATATTGGCACTATCTGTGCTACGTACTACGACAATTCTTTGCTACCATATCCGCAATCTTGTTATGGGTCCTGTTACAGTGCTTAATCTTCATATTCGGGAGCTCCTTCCATAGCTTTCTGCACTCGCATAAGATACTTATATATTTATCAGCAAAACCAACATGATCACAAAGGAGGTTAATCACACACAAGCAATCCGAAAAAAGAGTAGCACTATGGATGTTATGGTCTTTTGCAATTTGAAGCCCCACTTTTATAGCTTGCAATTCGGGCATAAAGGAATCGCACGCAAAGGTGCGGTGGCTAAACCCCACAACCCATTTCCCTCTTTGGTCGCGCACTACACCCCCTATACCTACATAATCTTCTATCCCCGAAAAGGACGCATCAACATGGATAGATATATTCGTGGTATCAAACCTCTGGTGAACATGGATGTCAGGAGCCATCACCGGAGTGGTGGCATTAGGCAAGCCGATGGCTTGGGTTCGGAAGGCAGCCAGGTAGGTAGCTCTATCAATAATAGTCTGTACAGGAGCAGGGGAGGAGCCCATTAGGCTACAGGTGTTACGATCTTTCCATATTTCATGACATAAATATGGAAATAGGTTAGACCAAAGCAGGTCCTTGAACACAAAATCACTAGCGAGGTTAAGCCTCAACCATTCCCTAATTGGGGTACCTACCGAGAAGATGGAGGGGTGACAAGAGTCCCAAATGTCCCGAGAGCATGCACAGTCACGCAGGACATGAGAAGAGTCCTCCGCATAGGACGAGCACCTAGGACAAGATGAGTTCGGGACAATGTTCCGTAAATAAAGAAGGCATTTGTGAGGGATGCGGTCTTTCCAAAGGAGCCAAAAGAAGAATTTTAACTTAGGTTCCATAGAATGGTTCCATATCCAATCCACTTTCACCCGTGGGAGGGTGATTTGGGATTCATAGGCCTGAGCAAGGGAAAACCCCTGAGGGGTGACAATGTTGGGGATAAGAAGGTCATCCCGGCTTCCACCGGAAGGGGGTTGTAAGCTAAATATTCTATCAAGAACGGAACTAGGGAGCTCCATGGAAAGATTGTTAATGACCCAACTGCCATTATGCGAAATGTGGCGAACCCTCCATTCCCCATCTTCTTCAGTGAGGGGGCCATGGACTAGCGATCTAAGAGAACCTATGCCTAACCAGTCATCATACCACACTCTGATGTGATGCCCATTTCCAAGACTCCATGAGCTATTCTCCTGCAATAAATTCCAACCTTTTCTAATGTTTCTCCAAGTATTCGATCCATTTGAGAATTTTGTGACCTTGTTTTCATGGATGTATTTGGATTGAATACACTCTTGAGCTAGGTTAGAGGGGGCTTGAGACACTTTCCATCCTAATTTAGCCATGTAGGCTTTATTGATACTGGCTTGGTCACGAATACCCAACCCTCCCCGATTCAGCGGCTTAAAGGTTTGATCCTTCCCAACTAAATGGATTCTCTTTCGATCCTGAGTGTCACCCCAAATGAAGTTGTTACAGATTTTATCTAAGTCCTTTAGAGTGGCCGATGGGAGGAGAGTGGCTTGCATATAGCAAGCAAGAATAGTAGAAAGCGTGGACTTGATCAAACACAACCTCCCCACTTTGGACAAATAGTTCGTTTTCCACTTGGCAAGCTTATATCTAATTAACCTTATCTACCAAAAATTGCACTTGCATTCTAGTGGGTCTCTTATGGGTTAAAGGCAGGCCTAGATAGATCCCTAAGTTGTCATTTTCCCTCACATTAATCGTCTCTTGAAAAAGATCCTTACTCTCAATTGACGTATTGGGGGAGAAAATTAACTTGCTCTTAAGCTCGTTGATTTTTTGCCCTGACACATGACAAAAAATTTTAAGAGTATCCCGGACAGAGAAGGCTGTCTCTTCATCAACACGCTCAAATAATAATAAGTCATCAGCAAAAAGAAGGTGAGATATAGGGACTTTTTTCCTACCTACCCAAAACGGAACCCAGTCCTTTCGCTCACAGGCCTCATGAATGGAATCTGAAAGAGTTTGAAGACATATATTGAACAAATACGGGGACATAGGATCACCCTGCCTGAGTCCTCGGGAATGGTTAAACGCTTCCGTTTTCCTACCATTTTTTAGCACAGACGAGGAAGCTTGAGACACACAGTTCATAATGAGTTTGACCGAGTGGGTGTCTAACTTACAGGAAATAAGACTGAATCTAACAAAGTCCCATTCGACCCTATCATAGGCTTTCTCAAGATCAATTTTTAAGGCAAACCAGCCCCACCTCCCTTTTTTCTTTTGTAACGAGTGAAGGACTTCAGAAGCAACAATAAGGTTAATATCCGCTCCCCTCCCCTTAATAAAGCTATTCTGATTAGGGGAAATCCATGAGGGGATGAGAGGTTTTAGCCTATTATTTAAGACCTTGGTGACCAATTTATATATGGAATTGCATAAACTAATAGGTCTGAATTGCTTAATGGTCTCAGGAGACTGCTGCTTGGGAATTAGACAAATAAGGGCCTGACAAAGACTTTCCGGAATTTCTCCTCGTCTAAACCAACCCTGGATGGTATCACACATATCATTACCCACTATACTCCAAGATTTCTGAAAAAAGATAGGATGAAAACCATCAGGGCCAGGAGCTTTTAAAGGTTTCATGTTAAACAAGGCCTTCCTAATCTCATTTTTCGAGGGAGGGAATCTGATATTCACTCCCTCATCCACACCCTCGTTCGTGTGATTCAGATACAAGCAAGCTGAATGGTCAGTGGAGTATAGATGGCGATAGAAGGCCTGAATATGGTCCCTAATTTGGCTCATCTCCTGAATGTCCACCCCAACATCATCTCTATGGCAAAGGATACGGTTAGAGTATCTCCTAATGGTGACACTCCTATGAAAAAATCGCGTGTTACGCTCACCCTCAACAACTCTATCTGCCCTACTCTTGGTTCTCCAAAGCATTTCTTCCTGATCAAGAATGTTCAATAAGTCCTCCTGGAGGTTTATTTCGAGGTTTTGATGGAACTCAGAACTAGGGTTGATCTGGAGGTAAGCTTGGGTACCTTTCAGCCGAGCAAGGATGTTCTTTTTCCTAAGGTAGACATTCCCAAAAATATTCTTATTCCACTCAATCAAAGCTTCTTTAGTGCACTCAATTTTCTCCTTAAGTAAACCCTCCCTTTTCGGCCAAGCCTGGTCCACAACTTCAAGGAATCTCTGATCTAGGGTCCACATAGGTTCAAAACGGAAAGGCTTGACACCAATGTTAGGTTCTTTATTATCTAAGCATAGAAAAATGGTGCAATGGTCCGATGTTACCCTAGGAAGATGCAGGATTTTGAAGTCAGGATAATTACCCAGGCATTCAACATTTGCCCACCCTCTATCTAATCTTTCATAAATGGGATTCTTTTTCCTTTTATTAGTCCAAGTGAATTTAGGCCCACTAAAACCAAGGTCAATCAACTTGCAATCATCCATAGTGCTAGCATATAAATTCGAACGCATAAGTGAAATTTTTTTACCCCCTAACTTTTCACTTTGGTTAAGAATTTCGTTAAAATCGCCTACTACTAGCCATGGTTCATTAACACATTCCGACATACTTTTAAGGTCATCCCATAATAACTTACAAATCTGAAATTTAGGACTAGCATAAATTGCGGAAAGAATAAAGGAAGATTTAGGGTAACGTACCTCGACCACGCCATGCACACCTTGGGCTCCCTCTCCCAAAGCTTGGAAATCTATGATTTGAGAATTCCACAAGAGGAGGATACCCCCAGTAAAACCCACAGGCTCCACAAGGTACCAAGAGTCCCAACCCAAAGCTCCGCAGTTCGAGTCCGGTTTAACCATGTCTCGACCAAAATTACCAAGGAAGGCAAATGTTACTGCACGAGCAACTTGAAATTCGTGAGAAACGACGGGCGTCCCAAACCCCTCACGTTCCAAAACAGAAAATTCATCCCCTTAAACAAGTTTGGTGTCCCCATGATCCTCCTTAGCACCTCCTCGTTTTCTGGTGCCCACAGATCGACTTCGTTGCCTGTTTTGGGGCACGTCCATAGGCGCCGGTGTGGCCATAAAATCAACTCTGCCTCGCGAGTGTTTTTTCTCCCTCTTGCCTCTTCCCAAGATATCGTGACCCCCATCTGTTTCAGTGGCTGTTGGAGTTTTGTTATGAGAACTCCGTCGGTATTGCTCATCATTTGTAACCTGAGGTTCATCGACTTCACCATCACTATTGACCTTGTCATGGGTAGCAGCGGCGCGGGGTCCAACCAAGGACCCAAATTCAACAGTAGGTTGCGCTCCTCCATTTCGTTTTCCACCTCTCTCTTCAAGAACCACTCTAGAAACAACTTCATAGTCAGTGGGAGATGGGCAGCCATCTGAAATTGTGGTACATGGGGTGCAAACACGTCCGAGTTCGTATACATCAGTAGATGCTTGAACTTCTCCGGTTCTAACTGTGGGTTCAAGATCAGTGCCTTGAGTTCCTGCAACGTGATGTCCGTACAGTACTCCGTTGGTGACTGGAGATTGTCGGGGAGAAGATATACTGCAGCAACCGGGTTCACCTCCGGAAGAATCGGTCTCACCGGCCGAGCAAACCGAAGTGAGCTGCATTCCTTCACAATTTGGGTTCGAGGGGAGGGAGGTGGTGATGGGGGGGAGAGTTGAGGGGGGGATGATGAGGGAAAGATGTTGAATACATGAGGATGCATTTTCAGGCTTTTGGATTTTTTCCGCCAGATGGGAAGTGGGAGAGCTGGGTTTAGAAAATGATTTTAGCATGGGAATTGAAGCTGGGTTAATATGGATTTGAGAGGAGGGGAGGCCGGCGTGATTTGACGGGAGAACAGAAGGAGTAGGGAGAGGGGGTGCAACTTTTAGAAGGGTAGAGGGGCACGTTTCGTATTTTTAGGGGGTGATGAATTTGTTGGGCTTCGAAGGATTTTGGTTCAGTTTCCTCAAGATTTTGTAATATAAAAAAGGAATTTTGGGTTTCCAACATTCTGGTGTCAGGGAAAGAAGTTTCCCCCACTAGTGAGATGTCAACGTCACTCCTCTTTTTTGCCACCTCATTTTGGGGTTGACTTTTCCCATCTTTTTTTGGAGTCCAATGGAGTCCAGCAACATCATCTTTTCCGCCGAGCCTAGTACCTCCTTCCCTGGCTTGGGGACCCTGGTTTTTGGTCCCACCCTTGCCGGAATCCAGCCATAGTCTCCCGGAGTGCAGACGGCTTTGTTTTGCATATCACCGTTCCCGTTTTTCTCATTCTGCTTTGTGGTGTTAGGGCAATTTTTGTTCGCAAGACCCGCCTTACAACAGTTACTACACCACCATGGTCCTTCCACATAGAGGAGGTTCTGTGAAATGCCGCCTATTCTAGCTCTGACCGGTTGTATTTCCCTGTCATGCATAAGAACACACAGAGCTGCGTACTTCCTTCTTTCTCCATCAATGGAGTGAGAGTCTATTTTTAGGGTCTGTCCTAATGAGTTCCCAATTTTTTCCAGAATATTTTTTGAGTAAAACTCCATAGGTAATTCAGGCAAGTGAATCCAAATTGGATATTTGTTAATAAGAGCATTAGACGGTTGGAAGCCCGGGTTCCATTGCTGGACTGTGACCAAGCAATTAAGGATGAACCAAGGCCTCTCCGTTAGAATCAACACCTGTTGTGCTGAAGAGCCACATTTAACAGTGAAGAAGTCCTTGCCTAAGGAAATTATCTCCATAGGTCCTGACCATCTCCACACTTTTTTCAGCTCCTTTTGGAGAAAATCCTGGGAGAAGGATCTCCCAAGAACTTTACAAATAATCGCATGTTCCCATGGTTTAGAAATACTCGCATACTCTTCCAAGAAAATGGGAATGAAAACTTCATTATCATGGATGCGGGGGGGGGGAAGTGGCAAAAGGTAGACTAGGCATATTTAAAGGGATGGTTTGGGGGGAGTAAATGCCCAACATTAATGGGGGGGGGGAATTAACTAAGACCTTTATAAATGACTCTCCAGTACTGGCAATAACTTCACAGCAATTTTCAGCATTCTTTACCTCTTTATCAGACGGGAGAGGAGACAGGATATTACCCGGATTTGAACTGGACGCTTGGGTCTTGACTTGGGCCTCTGGCTTCTCTGGGACCTCTGGGGTACTGGAAGTGCGCAGGCATGGCGGCTGGATTAATGTCGTGAGGACGGTGGTGGTTGGGGGGGGGTGGGGATATTTGAGGGGTTTTCTCTCTCTCTCTCTAAAGTTTTCTCTCTCTTCCATTTTCTTTTTTTTACAGCAACTTACTGGTGTACCCTGCTATCTTGGATATTTACTACTCCCTATTTCAATTAGTGGAGATGATCCTTGTTCTATTTTTAGACTTGGTAAAAATGAGTCGATCCGAATGATTTAATCTGAGATTCGATTTAAACTTGAACTTGAAAATGGTATCTGAAATTGACCCGTGTTTTAAAATGATATGACCCATTTCCAATCAAGTAGACCCGAACTTGAACCCGTCCAAATCAAATTAAACTATACCGCCAAGTATGATTCCCAAATGTAAAATGAACCAATTTTTTTTTTAAAGTTATATTAGCAAAAAGCACAGAGCTCAGTGGTAAGTCCTGGCATGTTTAAAACACAAGAAATGCAAGAGATCTGTGGTTTGAATTGTGTTCTCATACATTTGGTTCGAGAGGTAGTAATTTACATACTATATTTTTTTTATATATAAAAAGGTTCTGATTCATAAAGTGACGCATTTAGAAGGTAGTACTTGATAAACTTTTCTAAGGATAGAAAAAGGCAATAAGAACTTATTGCGGATTGTAATAGTTTTTTTTTTAGGATGTAAGAATTCAATTTCCGATTAAGCTATCCTCGATTTACTAATAAAAAAAGGAGGATGAGGTATCCAATACCTAGGATCAACTTTCAACACCGATGAGGATCAAGGCACTATATCTCCAAGAACTACTAGAAGTGGAAAGATGTTTCTATCCAAGTCATCTACTATTATAATTGATCATGTGCCTTCTTATGCTCCGGTAGAAATCTTCTTGAATTGTAATACCCCTCATGATTGCTTTAAAGGGATTTAGCAGGCTACTCATTCCAACAAGATGCATCTTTCTTTTAGAGAGCTCATTTCCTTAGCTACTCCATAGTTAAGCGTGCTTGGCTGGGAGTAGTCCAGGGATGGGTGACCTCCTAGGAAGTTTCTTAGCGTGCGCATGAGTGAGGGCAAAATGCGCCGAAAGAACTTAGTGTTGGTTATAGAGGACAGTTGTTGGCCCTGGATGCGCATTGGTGACGATATACTCGACTCTGGATGGGTCGGGTGTTACAAATGGTATCAGAGCAACCCTGCGACCGCATGTTGTGGCGACCCTAAGGCTGTTAGGCAGAATATTAGGAGTCCTCAGGCGCCTAGTGGGGGAGGATTCTGGGGCTGCATTGTCATAGGGAGCGACCTAGAGGTCGTTGTGGCCGAATATGTGGAGTCCTCAGGCGCAACGAGGGCGTTACTGTTCTCAAGTGGGGGTGTAGGTAATACCCCTCATGATTGCCTTAAAGGGATTTAGCAGGCTACTCATTCCAACAAGATGCATCTTTCTTTCAGATAGCTCATTTCCTTAGTTACTCCATAGTTAAGTGTGATTGACTGGGAGTAGTCCAGGGATGGGTAACCTCCTGGGAAGTTTCTTAGGATGCGCATGAGTGGGGACAAAATGCGCCGAAAGAACTTGTGTTGGTTATAGAGGACAGTTGTTGGCCCTGGATGCGCATTGGTGATGATATACTCGACTCCGGATGGGTCAGGTGTTACATGAATGCTTTGGGATTTGGCTTAGAATCCCTTGGAAGGAATGCTTATGGCTTGTTTGTTACTTGGATTTCGATCTGAAACACAATATTCTATATATCTATATTTATGCTTTTCTAAATTAGTTTAACTTAGTCGTGTATTAAGGTTATGTGTATTGTCATGGTTTTGACTATGTTCTTAAGATGATGGATTTTACATGATACACTTATAATATAATGTTAGTCTCATTTAGTTTCTTTTAGTTTTCTAGTTTTAGTATTTTTCCTAAGTATATCAAGAAATTAGTTTGTAATTCCTATAGATGGGACACGCTAAATACTAGTTATACATGTTGGTTTTAAAAATCTGATTTGAGATCTATTAGCTTGATCTATGAGTGTTACGTGACTAGCTTGACTAGGGTATTAATCTACAACTACTACCATGAGATCAATCCCACCTTGTTCAATACACTATATGTGCATTAATCTAGAATATTGTTACTTATCCTCTTTTCTCTAAAAGTAACTAAATAGCTTGATCAATATTAGACCATTAGTCAATTTAAACACCACATTAAACTTCAAACCTCCCTTTTTTTTATCTTTAATCAATAAAGATGATCATATAACCAATTTAATTCCATTAATTCATTTAATCTTTATTTGTTGAATAAAAATAGTGTTAATTAGACCATTAATTAATGAATGGGATATTATCTCAGATAACCCTGACATATAGCCATTTTTCCCAAATAACCCCCATATTGTCACTCTTATCGTGGATAACCTTAAATTTGTAATTTGTCATTAAACCTCATGGAATTACAAGACCACAATCATAAATGAGTAATAAAAACAATAAAACATGGAATCATTAATCAATTAATTCCACAAGTCCTTTAATTCCAATAATAAATATGTATCGAATCCCTACGATTAATAAATATTAAATTTCATCTTACTTGCTTGCATCAATAATCCAAACAAGCATAATAAAAATATAAATATCCAACATGTTCCACACACAATCGCAGAAAAATGTCAATTTCGTCGCAAACAATCATGCCTAAGAACTACATATAATTTTCTAAGTCTGATACTAAGTTAATAATCATCCTAACACATGATATTATGTCCAGATTTCCTAGACATGTATATACCTTATTGATGTTTGATTTATTACTTGGCTTTTGATTAGCTTTTAGTGGGGTTTTATAGTAGTTTTAAAATTAGTTTAGCCAAATTTGCTAGCTTTTTCCTTTAAGTTGTGCAATATTCCTCCAAAAGTACGTTTTCTTTGGGTGCTTGGTTAGATTTCAGGACTTAGGAGCATGATCGGAGGACATTTGCACAAACCCGTGGCCAAGAAGTCGAAGAAAGGGGCATCAAGAAGCTCAAAATAAGAAAAGAAGAGGAAATCAAGCTAACCCGAGGGCTCGGGCGGATTGACCCACCGGGGTCACTTTGATGAGCCAAGTTCCAATATTCCTGATAAGTTGACCCGCCCGGGTCGTTTAGGTGACCCGCCCGGATCGGGTCACTGGATTTTTCCGAAAACGGATTTCTTTTAATCCTCTTATGTACGGGGGTTTTATTGTAATTATAGTTAGCAAGTTTCTCTCATTTTTACGTTAATCTAATTTACATTCTAATTAAGTGAGATTTTCATTTCTTCTAAGCATTCAAACTTCAGAACGGAGAGAGAAAGTTGATGCTTGAAACTTTTGAACTCCATTTTCAGATTTATGCAAGATTAACTCGTTTATTTCATTTCCTATTTCTTTAATCTTGTTTAGATTATTTTGCTTGATTAAAATTTGTTTTTATTAGTTATTATTTTCCCTTTTTCTCTTTCCTCCATGGTTATGGTGATGAAGTTATTTTATGCTTTGATTTGTTTTGTTGTCATGATTTGTGAATAGTTCTCTACTAGGGGAAGGGAAGTAGCCTATTTATTCCTTAAATCCTAAATTTAAGTTAGGGTTAACATTTGGGGTTTAACTTGTTGATTAAGTTTGTTTGCTTTGGTTTGTTGGGTGATTAATCACCACTTAACTTGCATATTTGGAATCGCTAGTGAAGGATCGAGAGATGAAGTTAGGGATAGACTAAGATTTCCATGAAAATAGGCATTTTCTAGTTTCGGGAAGTTTGATTTATCATGTTGTTCTTGATTTGGCTAGATTAGTGGCTCATGTCATGAGAATAGATCATGAGTGACTAGTTAAAATCCTCTAATTAGCTCAAGAGAGTAATTATAGTTCCTAAGTGCATAATTTCCCCTTGTGATCCCCCACATATTTCCCTTGGCTTGGAAGATGTTGGATTCTTGGAATATTTGTTGGTGATGAACCCCCTTAATCCCCTAGTTTCTTTATCCATGATTTATCTCCTAATTGTCTTGCTAATTTATTTTGTAATCTCCTAGTTATCTTAGACTTTAGATCTAGTTATCAGTCTTTTAAAAACCCAAAAATAGATTTAGCTCATCGTAATTGGTGAATTAATCCTTGCTTAACCCTTACTTCCTTGTGGATTCGACCCTTTACTTACCCTATATTGGGTAGTGTAAGTTATATTTTACGTGTTTACAACGAGGGCATCACTTATGTAAACCATCCTTGGTGCCACTTTCGATCTCTAAAAGTCACTTATGGAGTACTCTTCTCTTATAAGTGATATAACACGATAAATATGCATTCAATAATAAATTTTCAGCAATTTTTAGATACTTGAATACCCCTTAGTTCATGTAAGTTTAATTTTGAATATGAAAACACTTACTTTTCAATCCATAATATACTAACACTTGTCACATTTAAAACCCTTCAAAAGCCACGATTTCATACCTGAAACCTCACTTCAAACTTCAACTTAAATATGAAAATTCATAATGATTATTATAAATACCAAATATGAAATGATATTAACAATAATTTAATCATTGGATTGATCACAAATAAAACAATTAGAATAAATTAATAAAACAAAAAAGGAACAAAATAAAACGAAAAAACGAAGAAGGAAAGGAATATATCACCGGCGACATATATCGGTGGAGACGACAGGCACGCGTCGGCAGCAGTTGAAGTAAGGTGGCACTCATGGATCAAGTAAGAAGGGAGAGAAGAGTACTAGCGGTAAGGAAGAGGAGATATATATAGAGAGGGGAAATAAAATAATTTAGGGCTTAAGTGAATTAATGAAAAGTACGGAAAATTTAATGACTAACATAACACCACGACCCTGGCAGAGTGGAGTCTATTGTCATCGATACGCATCTAGGGCCAACAACTCCTCACAAACTAACATAACTTATTCCAACTTAATTATTTTGTCCTCACTCATGCGCATCTTGAGAACTTTTCCAAGAGGTCACCCATCCCAAAACTACTCGTAGCCAAGCACGCTTAACTCTGGAGTAACTTAGGAAATGAGTTCCTTATAAGAAAGATGGATCTTGTTAGTATAGCAGCCTGCTAAATCCCTTTTTGGAAGCAATCATGAGAGATATTACAACTAAAACCCTATTTATATATTTTGGTTTCAAACTAAAAGGTTACAAGAGTTGATTGTCAGCAACTATAAGAACTCTAGGAAGACTTTGAATGCAAAACGAATACTAAAATAAAAATAAGTAAAGTTACATGCATGCATAATTGCGTCAACTCTTCATACTCCCTTTACTTTAATTTAGTTGCACCATACCGTCTTTTCGCACTATTTAATTCATTTTGTTCTTAATTTTTTTAAACCAAATAAATATCATTATGTAATATGATATTGGAGTTGTCTTATTATAAATTTTCAAATTTTTATAATTTTGACTAATAGATTAATAAAGATAATTATGATCAAAATCAGATAAATAAAAAATGGGTTTTTGGATCACGAAAAATATAATATGTTTCCATTCTGCTTAACCACATATCCGACGTAACTGGATCAACTACTAGATTATTCGCATGTAGTTTAAGTTACAAAACTATAACTAGTTGTTGGGCTGGGTGATGCTCCGAGTCATTGCATATAATAAGTTTTTTATTTTTTTGGAATGAGTGAGTGATAAGAAGGGTGTTTTGGACTCTAGATTTTTGTTGAATTCTTCAATGACATTATGATATAGATGAATCAAAATTATAATTCTGGAAGCCCTATAGGAAGAAATGAAAGATCATTTTGGTATATATATCTATTTTTCATATAGTAAATTAATGAGAATTACATGAGGTTTGTTGTGCTACAGTCATATGTATTGAACTATGCCTTGAATTAAATATCTGGCGGTAGGATTAACCAAGCATGGGGGTCTTGCTAGTGAAACGCCCTGGTGGGGGTTAGGGGGCAACGCCCTCGAACTTTTCGGTATATGTTGTTTAATATATCGAGTATGTTTTATTTTCGGGTTTAGGCCCATCTGTTTAGGTTAATTAGTAGGGTACTATATAAACCCTATTATTAACCTCTGCCTCCGTTTTTTATAATTTTTACTCTCTTCTAAACCTAATAACATCTTTTCTCCTATGCCTGTAGACGTAGCTAACACATTGTTAGTGAACCACGTTAATTCCTTGTGTCAATTGTTCATTGATTTTTGCTTCGTTAATTGCATCTGTCACAACAATATGAATTATGCATTTAATTGCTGCTTGAAATCTGAATGGAATGGTAATTCAGTCTTGTTCCTAGCACTTCTTGCATGGTTAATAAGGTGACTCCATTTGAGGTTGTATATCCCTTTATACACCTAAAGAGTTATGAGCCGAGAAAAAGTTGCTAGTTGATCTTACAATGATCTTCATATGTCAATTGGATAGTTATTTTAACAACTCTTAGCATATGCAAATATGCAACATTGTGAGTGTGCTGTAATGGTTTGGTTAATGTAGACACAAAATTGAGTCTTCCCATTAGTACTCAATGACGAAACATACCGTCTTCCTAATTGGTCCAGTCTAAAGGAAGAGCAATCAAATAAGTTAAGCCCACAAGCGTTTCGAAAATATAAAGACTATTTATAAAATTCAAGCCCAATTTTTAAGGCCCAATCAATTATTCCTGATAATTAATTGTATTTTTAATATTTTAATATGAATTATTCTTGATAATTGATAGGCTGTCGTATACCTGTCAACAATAATTCCTGCAAAACCTTCTAACAATGTAGTAGGGTAAGTAGGGTCGAACCCACAGAGCGATGGTCGTTTTAATCTAGCTTCTAAAGTATGGGAAAACTAAACAAGATAAGAAATATGATAATTAATTCTAAACTAATAAAATACGAAAGTCAAACTAAAAAGATCCAGGGTAATGGTTCACCATGTTCACTAGTACAGAATTAACGATGTGCGTCGACTTATTTGCGTCCGATGCTTGAAGAAATGACGCAAATGATCAAGAGCAGAGTATTTGCGTCGCACATCCTGGTCAATCCGACGCAAATTCTCTAAGCAAATGATTGGGAAGTACATTTGCGTCGCATATCCATATAAAGCCGACGCACATGTATAACGCATATTGTTTTTTGGATCCGATGATGTGCGTCGGTTCCTAGCGCACATCCGACGCAGATTCTTGGATGCAATGATGTGCGTCGGATATCACTACCAATCCGACGTAGATGCGGACAAGATTTGGATTTGGGCATAAAGGTCATATGCGTCGGACCCCTAGCACATCCGACGAAGATGCTTAGACAACGATAATGTGCGTCGGACCCCGTTAGCATGCAACGCAGATCAATGCCCAGTTACTTTTTTTCGAGCATTTGAAGCCCTAGCCAAAATTACTCCCAAATTAAAATTACTCACTCACACTTCTCACTCTCTCTCTTGCGAAAGGCAAATCCAGTGCACTCGCCGTTCCCTCACTCTCGCCGGCGACCGTCCCTTCTCCGGTGTATCCCTTCTCGCCGGCGAACCCTCATTCGCTCCTCACCCTCATTCTCTCTCTTGGTTTTAATTCTCTACTCACACTCATTCTCTCTCTTGGTTTTCACGGCCGAATCGAAGCATCCACCGGCGATATTTACCGACGTCTCCTCAGTCACGCCGGCGAACGACCTCTCCTTAGTCACGCCGGCGTCTCCTCTTCTTTCTCTCTCACTCGCCGGTGCACTCTTGTTTCTCTCTCACTCTCACTCGCCGGTGCAACTGCACCACGACTGCCGCTCGCCGGTGCAAATACACCACGACTGCCGCTCGCCGTTCTTGGCGGTTGCCGCTTCGCGCCTGCCGGTTGTGCTGTCGGAATTTCACTGCTTTTCGGCATCAAATTGAACCGGGCTTCGCTGCTCCTTGAGAGCAGAGGTACGTATACATTTTTTTTTCAAATTTATGATTTAATCCTACTTATAATGTTCTTTTAGTTTTTATATTCATAGTTAATCCTACATATAATGTTCAAATTTATATTCATACTTAATCGTGAATTGATAATTGAAATTTAGAATTTTATGGTTTATGTCCATCAAATGTTTGAATTATATGACCAAACTACATTGCGGGGTGGGAAATCTAAGGAATGGCTTGGTTTTGTGATTGTGAAGTTTCGGATTTCCATTGGAAATGATTCTAAATTATGAATTTATTGATTGTGTTGACATATTGACCTACCTTAATGGGGCGGGGAGGGAAATCTAAGGAATGGATTGGTTTGTGCTGTTTAATTGTAATGTGCATAATTAGCCAAGATACCCATTCGAGGCTTACTCATTAGGAGTAAGTCTTGAATAGTCCCCGGTTTGGGACTGTCTTTGAGTTTCTTATATCACTTAGGATGTGAATGAATGTTTGGTTTTCGATTCTAAGAAAGATTTAGCTCATTTCCCTAAGCGTTTGCTGGGTACATATGTTGATAGTTTACCTACTATCTTCATCGTGTACTTGGAGAACTGTAGGGAAGTGCTGCCGGATTTTTCTTAGAATTAAACCAAATGTTCATTCACTAGTGAGATGAGAAACTCAAGGATGGGTTAGGTTGGAGTGATAAGGACCCAAATGTTCATGACTGCATTTGATAAGACACTTTGAATGATGTGATCGATTGTGTTATTTGTTTGGTGTCTCTAGTGTATGAATATGAATCGAAACTGGATGTATGGTAATCGGATTTCGGCGACATTTCTGCAAGGGGTTGATGAATTTATCAGGGTTGCGTTAGAAAATCAATCGCAGAATGGGTCAAAGTTAGTCTTGTGTCCTTGTTGTGATTGCAATAACTCTAGGGGGTATTGTGATGTGGATCAAATTAAGGATCATTTGATTCGTCGTGGGTTTAAGAGTAACTATACTAGGTGGACATGGCATGGAGAGTTTTATGATCAGGGTATGAGCTCCACTAGCTTGTGTGATGATTTGCATGTTGATCAAATTGATGATGAGGTTGAGGTTGATATCAAAAAAGGAGAGGATAATAATGAGAATGATAGGGTAGATGATGAGAATGATAGGGTAGATGAGATGTTGCACAATTTGGAGGATGAAGGAACCGATCGTCCGGATATGTATGATAGTATTTTAAGTGCAGCGGACAAACCTATGTATCCGGGGTGTAAGAATTTCACTAAACTTTCTAGCATTCTCACATTATTCAATATGAAATCGAAGCATAGTTGGACAGATAAAAGTCTAAGTGAGTTGTTCACTTTTTTACAAGAATTGCTACCTGAAGGGAATGAAATTCCCAACTCTACCTATGAGGCAAAGAAATTGTTGTGTCCATTAGGTATGGAATATGAGAAGATACATGCATGTCAAAATGATTGTGTGCTGTATCGAAATGAGTACAAGGATTTGGGTGAGTGTCCAACGTGTGGAGAGTCTCGGTACAAGATAAAGGAGGATGATGAAGGGGTGAGAAAGAAAGAAACTCTGGCGAAGGTTCTTTGGTATCTTCCAATCATTCCGAGATTTAGGCGTTTATTTTCGGATGAATATAATGCTAAATTATTAAGGTGGCATGCGGACGAGAGGAAGAAAGATGGGATGCTTAGACATCCGGCCGATTCTCCGCAATGGAGAAATATCGATTGAAAGTTTCCCGGTTTTGGTAAAGAACCTCGAAATCTTAGGCTTGGACTTTGTACAGATGGGATGAACCGATTTGGCACAGTAGGTACCCAACATAGTACTTGACCGGTTCTACTGACCATTTATAATCTGCCCCCCTGGTTATGTATGAAGCGTAAATTTATTATGCTATCGCTTCTTATCTCGGGTCCTAAGCAACCCGGAAACGACATAGATGTGTATCTTGACCCACTCCATCAAGATCTGAAATTATTGTGGGATGAAAGGTGTTTCGATGTTCGATGCGTATGCCAAAACTGACTTCACATTACGTGCCATGATATTTTGCACGATTAATGATTTCCCGGCTTATGGGAATTTGTCAGGGTATACAGTTAAAGGAGCAAAGGCATGCCCTATTTGTGATGAGGATATGATTGATGAGCGGTTACATCATTGTGGGAAGAATGTATACCTGCATTATCGTACATGGCTTCCTTTAGATCATCCATTTCGTAAGAAGAAAAAGTTGTTCAACGGAAAAGTGGAGATGAGAGAAGCCCCTGTACCCTTATGTGGAAAAGAGGTTTCTAAGCGGGTAAAGGATATTGAAACAGTGTTTGGCAAGCCCTTTAAAAGTATCTCAAAGAACTTATACAAGAAAAGGTCTAAGTTCCGGGACCTCCCATATTGGGAATGTTTAGAAGTCAGACATTGTCTTGATCTAATGCACATTGAGAAAAATGTTTGTGCCATTGTCGGAACATTGTTGAATATGCCCGGGAAGACAAAGGATGGAGTTAAAGCTAGGAAAGACATGGCTGAAATGGGCAGACCAGAACTAGTACCTCAGGAGTGGGGACAACGCTATTATCTTCCACCAGCTTGCTACACTTTGTCTAAGAAGGGGAAAACGAGTTTTTGTGAGTCTCTGCATAGGTTAAAGGTCCCTGCTGGATACTCGTCAAATTTTCGAAACCTTGTCTCATTGAAGGACTTGAAACTCGTTGGTTTTAAATCTCATGATTGTCATATCTTGATACAGCATTTATTACCTGTTGCAATACGAGGAATTTTGCCTTCCCAAGTAAGATACACGATTACAAAGTTGTGTTTCTTCTTCAGAACTATCTCTAGCAAGGTGATTGATCCTAACACTCTAGATAACTTGCAAGCCGATGTAATAGAGACGATGTGTCGATTTGAAATGTACTTCCCACCATCGTTCTTTGACATCATGCCTCATTTGATAATTGATCTTGTCTGAGAAATTAAACTTTGTGGGCCCGTTTGTATGAGGTATATGTGGCCTTTCGAAAGGCATATGGGTACTCTGAACGAAAAAGTGATGAATCCAGCCAGACCAGAAGCAAGTATTGTCCAAAGAATAGTTGCGGAGGAAGTATCTTAATATGTAAGTCAGTATTTAGCACGTGCCCAAGCAATTGGATTGCCAATATCTAGACATGAAGGAATGATTGATGGTTGTGGTATCATTAGGAGAAAAAGATTGTGTCTTGATGGAGAGTTGAAAAGAAAAGCAGAATATTTAGTGTTAGAAAATCTGAAACAAGTTCATCCTTACTAAGATGAGCACATGACTGCGCTTAGTGTTCAGTATCCATTGAAGAACAAACATGAGTTGATGATTGAGCATAATCGGTCGTTCGTTGATTGGTTTAAAGAACGAGTTATGAACCAACTATCTGACTCAAAAAATGATGTATCAGATACGTTGAGATGGTTGGCATATGGGTCAAAGATGCAAGTTCTTTCCTATGAAGGGTATGACATCAATGGTTATTCATTTTACACTAAGCGGCAAGATGACAGATCCACGATGCAAAACAGTGGTGTTACGTTGGGGGCTTTGTCATCAGAGTATAAAAGTAGAAGGGATAGAACGATTGTTGAGACAATGAAGTCTTACTACGGGTTCATTGAAGAGATGTTAGAACTTGACTATGTTGACTTCAAGATTCGGCTTTTTCGGTGCAAGTGGGTTGATATTCGTCGTGGTGTAAAGAAGGATGAACATGACTTTTTTACATTAGTCAATTTCAGCCGGTTAGGGCATCATGAAGATACTTTGATATTGGCATCACAAGCAAAATAAGTTTTCTACATGGTTGACCCTGTCGATTCGAAATGGTCTGTTGTCATTGAAGGAAAAAAGAGAATACTTGGAATTGATGATGTACACGACGAAGAAGAATACGATAAGCAATTCAATGAAGTCATTGCTTCGTCAGTAGTCATTCCAAGTACATTAGGGGAAGATTTGGACACAAATTACATTCGTGGAGACCATAATGAGGGATTTTACGTTGTCAAAGAAAAAACTGATTAATAGGTAACTTATGTAATATTATTGCAACTATTACTGTTTATAATCTTCAATTATATACTTTATGCTTTGTTAAAATAATTTTGTAGTACTTCATTAATGAATCTAACATGTCTTTGGTCGGTATTTGTATTTGGTTTCATGTGTAGTGATGGAAGATGACATAATGCATGATGCATCCGATGATGATCGGTAGCCACGTTCTGAGACCGAGATTACTGATGGAGCTAGTAGGAAGAAAAGAGTGAGCAAGCCTAGAGGTCCTACAAAAGGAATACGTTCCAAACCCGGGGTCCAAAGAGTACTTTAGTGGGATCATTTGATACGTCCAATTGGGGAGCATGTTGGTGCGTACAAGACACATTGCGGCGAAATAAGTAGAAGCAAAGTGTCTATCTTGCACGATAGTTGGGATGATGTTCCACTAGGCCTAAAAAATAGTTTATGGGAAGATGTTAAAGTAAGTAACCTATGTATTTTTAAAAGCCATTCTTTCAATTTAATTAAGATCATGTTTTTTTTTTCTAAGTAAGAAGTATTATAGATCACCAAAAAAATAATATACAACCAAGATCATGTTTATTTTACTAATCGTGTATTATTGGTTAATTTTGTATATTGAAGAGAGAGTTTGGAATACAAGAGGATGAGAGGAAGAAACGAGATGTGTTGACTACTTGTGATAAGCGGTGGAGAGATTTCAAGTCAAAATTGGTGAGTCGATGGATCACAAAAACGAGGAAGGGGCCTAACAATGATATGCAACCGTACGTGCTCTATCCTTTCATCACGGAAGAGATTTGGGACCAATTGGTGACAAAGTGTAGCTCTAAGGAGTTTATGGTATATAATATGTACGTTACAATCACATAATATGTTATAATCAATTTTTTTTGTTGTGAATATTGACTAGTTACTTGTTTTCATATTAGGCTAAAAGTGAAAAAGCAAGAAAGTCTCAGGCTGCCAACATTCATCTTCATTTTTTGGGTCAAAAGTCATATGCGGAGATGATCGATTTCCGTTTGGAAAGACAAAGGGTATATCCCTAAATCCTTTACAGCATCATCTGTTGACTCATCC
The DNA here is from genome assembly GCA_947648045.1 of Beta corolliflora. Lineage (NCBI taxonomy): Eukaryota > Viridiplantae > Streptophyta > Magnoliopsida > Caryophyllales > Amaranthaceae > Beta > Beta corolliflora. Next base: position 3,656,298 of record CANSZD010002921.1, on the reverse strand, counting down.
ACATCATCAGCTATTTCCTCCTTGCCGGATCGAACTTTGCCATGGCTTCTCACGAGATCGAAAAAAGATAAGGAAGGAAATCTTTTCTTACCTAATGAAGAAACACAAAAGATAAAAGAGTCCATTGTAAGCATTCTTTAAATTTTATGATATTTTCTTGTCTAATTACTCTTATTCTACTAATCATATGAATTTTTTTAATTGGACGCAGGATGATTGGAAAAGGAAAGAAAAGGAATGAGAGTTTGTTCCAGGTCGGATGGATGATGCTCTATCAAGTGCTCTACAGAGGAAAGACCGTCCTGGGCATGTGTTAACAGCTGGCCGTAGCATTGGGATTACATTTGTTTGGGGAGATCCTGATCGGAGTAGTACTGCTCGAAAGGGTAGGGGCATGGATGATGAGGAGATGCAGGAGTTCGAGGCTAGAGTGAGCCAAAGAGTTAGAGAACAGACGATGGAAGAGATGAACTCGAAGATAGATGCAATAGTTCAAGAAAGGTTGATGGCTTTTGCGGCGCAATTAGGTCTTCAAGTACCAAATCAAACAAGGGAAGATGCGCTGGTTCGAAGTCCTCACACTCCAGTTGATCCTAGTAGCTGTCACTCGAGGGCCAATGATCCATTTGTGAATTTGCAGGTATATATATATTTATTTTATATCTTCTAAGATTGTGATATTATGCTTCTAAAACACTTAATTAATGACATTGTGTTCTCATTGGATGTTAAGAGTCCAGTTCCATGTCGTTTGGCATTAGCGGATAGCTCGGAACCGATCATTGTAGCTGAGGGTACAGTTCATCCACAAAAGGAGTCATCATCATATCGTACGGCCGTGAAAGTGAGTGTTGATGATTTTTTTCCGGACTACGCAAATGCTCCAGTTCCACTACCTACTCCATACATAATGAAACTCAGTCAAGCTGAGGGTTCATTCATAGAATGACCGAAAGAGTTGGTATTTTTAGTCTCAGATAATCAGGTAACTTATGTTTAATATTTTGATTTATATACTAAGAAATCTAGATGTATATACTAAGAAATCTTGATTTACTAAGTAATCTTTATTTTGTATACTAAGTAATCATGATTTATATATGAAATAAACTGTATACATATATAATATGAATTAAAAAGAAGTCGAATTGAATTAGGAACATATACCAAATGACGGTGCGATGAAAAAGAAGAAGAAAAAAAAGTTGGTAGTGATCCTTGCACCGATGAGTCTGCACATAGGCACGTAGATCCTTTTATTGACTTGTCACTGGAGGATATGTATGCTATTGTCAAGGATATGCACCGATTATTTTGCAACCGACCCTCAGATGAGCCTTTTAGTATGCAAGTACCAAAGGGTGCCGTCTTCAACTATGATAGTGATCAGATGATCATTCTCTCGTGACAAGATGTTTTTCAACTTCTCACGGGATCATGGCTTAATGTATCCATTTTGCAAATATTTATGATGTGAGAATTCTCAAACTCTAAACTAATTAACATTGATATTTATTTTTATTGTTTCTCCTAACTATAAGTATTTGGAGTGTAGGTATTTGGAAGAGGAGTCTGAAGCAGATGGTACTATTGGTTTCATGTGTCCAAGTATGATTTCGGCGACCATGATACGCAATCAACCAGATGCCGTGATCAACTACATGGGAAGTTCAATGAAAGCGAGTAAAGATATGCGTTTCATCCTATGTCCGTATATTGAAAAGTATGTTAGTTAAACTAATTTTTACTTTAATTTGTTTTATAATAATGAACTTGTGGTTATATGAGCATCACATTTTGCTTCATGCCTTAGGGAACATTGGATTCTCCTTGTCATTTGTCTATCTAAGAAAGCGGTATATATGTTTGATTCGCTCCAGAGGGAAAGAAAATTAGCTATCAAGATGCCGCTGAATACGTAAGTTCATAGTTGTTATACATGTGAATTATTTTACATGCATTTTATGATATTTTAAACAATTATAAATGTTTATAGTAATTAATTGTTACAAAATTTCTATACTTAGTGCATATACAAGTTTCTCGCGCCTTGAAGGATCCAATAAAGGAACTAAATTGTCTTGGATAACTGTGCCGGTAAAACTCTTATGGTTTTGTATTTGATACACATTTTATAATTCTATTTAGGATTTTATTTCCGATTCTAATATATATCTTAAATTTGGTGTAGTGTGCTCAACAATCGGGAGGAGCGGAATGCGGCTATTTCGTGATGAAATACATGCTTGAAATCGTCCGCATGCACTATGATTCAAATAATTTAAAGGAGGTATATGTATGTCGTAAATTCGTTATTTATACTTATAGAATTTTCAAGTATATTAACTAATTTAATATATTTATAGGATTTTCCACCAAGTCCTGAGCCATACTCCATAACTGAGATCGACGAACTTAGAGAACTTTTTGCAAAATACTTTGTAGCGGTCGTCAAAGCAGCACACTAACTAGTTAGTATATGTATTTGTAGCTTGAACAATATTTTGTTGATTCAACCTTGTTGGTTGTTTGATTGCAATATTGGTTGCTTGATTGAGATGTACTGGAACAGGTTTTGGTTATATATGCAAAATTTTCCCAACGATTTCTTGGGTTGTCCAAATTACAAAGGAGACTCTGCCGAACTTTCTGCTCATAAGTTATTAATATAATGTTCGTTTAGTTTTGAAGTTTAAGGTTTAGTATATGAAAAAAAAACAACAAAAAATATGAAGCAAAAAAAAAAAAAACCAGAAACACACATTTGTGTCGCACATGGCAAAACATGCGACACAGATGACTGTCATTTGCGTCGCATGCCTTGCCACGTGCGACACAAATGAGTGAGGATGGCTGCTGCATGCTTGGCTAGGCAACAGTCATCTGCGTCGCATGCATGCAATGTGCGACGCAGATGATTGTTGTTGGCATTGACTTGGCGTCATCATCTACGTCGCATGCTGAGTGATGTGCGACGCAGATGTGTAACATTTGCGTCGCGCGTTGCTTAGCATGCGACGCAGATGATTGACGCATATGGCTGTTGTATGCATGGATGAGGCATCATGTGCGTCGCATGTTTAGCTGCGTCCGACGCAAATAGCTCATCAACTGCGTCGATTGGATGTCTGACGCAGATCTTCTTTCCTTAATTTGCGTCGAGACCTGTGCCGTCGGACCGATGGCCGACGCAAATGTAGGTCACAGGTCCGACGTAAATCGTTAATTCTGTAGTAGTGGTTCATATATATAATCTATCAAAATATCATCAACAATTCAATTAATCAGATATCTAGAGCACAGGTTAATCCTACGGTCGGGTCTTAACGCTCTCAAATCAACATATGTAGTACGGTCGCTAACATAATCATATTTGCTAATTGTAGGTAAGCCTCTAATGAGAATTCTCTCTCGATCTATGACTCGTTATTAGCAATATTTAATCATACAATTGATCAGATTGCAAGATTAACATTAAAAACACTAATCAATTAGAAATATCAATAACTAATAAAACCATCAATATATATCAATCAAGATTCATATCATATAAACATGGATTCCCAAACCCTAGAAAATAAAACTACTCAATCATGAAATAAAGAATAAAATTTACATCTACAAAGGAAAGCATAGTTAAAGAAATCAATGAAAGAAATAAATAGAAATCATGAATAAATGAAGAACATGAAAAACAAGGGTTTAGTACTAAGCTAGAGAGAAAAAGAAGAAGAGAAAACTAAACTACGAACTAAGACTAAAATAACGTAATGAGAGACAGAAGAGAGAGAAGTTAGGTTTTTCCTAATCTAAATAATATTCAATAACCTAATATGACTAGGAAAGTCATTTACAAGATAAGGAAAGTCTGGAATAAATCATTAAATGGGCGGATTAGTGATCCGCGTGGCAGATTCCAGCAATAACAGTCCGAACTTCCGAAAGGCATAACTCCTTGACTAGAAGTCTCCTCGGGGCGTGCTACCTATCTTGAAAATCTCTTTAAGTCTAGTTTCCAAATATGCTGGAATTATTCAATTCTCATAGGCAGATCAATAGTTATGGTCAGAAGAGTAGACATGACTCATTTTCCATATTTATTCTAATGATTTTCCACTTTATTTTCGCTCAAACTCGTACTAAAAGATATCCAAATGCTCCATGTGCAATGTATCCTCCTTCCAAATGCTCCTAATCCTCAAGCTTAGCTAATCATACTCCAAATACGTATTCATTACCTGAATTTCATTAAAAACAAAAACATACCGAATAGGAATATAATAACATAACTTAAGAATATGAAGCAATAATGAACCTAATAATGAATCTAAATGCAACCTAAATGCACCTAAAAACTATATATAAATCTAACTTATCAAACTCCCCCAAGCAAAACCATTGCTTGTCCCCAAGCAATAAGACATAGACATGAGAAAAGTAAGACAACCAACAAAATAAGACTACAACAGGGCTAAACACTTAACTGAAAACACAAGAGATATAATCACTACACAAACCATGCATCGAAACAATCTCGAACCAAGCCGCATAGCATGTCATGTATCGCAATCGACTCTCCAATAATACCACAAACCATCTCCCCTAAGCTGGATTTAACAAAATCTGACATACCTCACTATAGTCATGTGCACTCATACTCTCATGTGTTTAAAAGGATAAATGACCACACTCAACCTAAACCAAGTCGACTCAGATGAAGCATATACTCTTTAACTTTGACTTTTTGACTCATTATTAACTCAACAATACAATACACATTGATCAAGAGGACTTTTAAGGATTGTAATGAGGCTGAGGATAAGGGTATGGAAAATAATTTGGGAATGGTGGTGCAAAAACCAAGAAGAGGGAGCATCATATAACTGAAAGTTGACCAAGAAAGGTCACACCAACTCCGCACAACCACCAACAATCTCCAAATATATAATCAACACTTTTTCTCAAACAATTCAAAAATAACTCTTTTTCTTTCACTTTATTTACAACACTTTTTCACTTCTTTTTCGTTTCGTTTTTCACTTTTTTTTATTTCTTTTTTCACATTTTCAATTCAATTTCCAAGCTCATTAAACATACTTTTCCATCCTTCTAAACCACAAATACAGCACTTCAATTTAATACAAACCAAACCAAACTTAATACTCGCTCCCCCAAGCTAGGCCTGGGACAAGAATCAAATAAGGCAAAGGGCTTGTAATGTAGGTATTTCGAAAAAGTCAGTAAAGGCTCAGCGGGGTTAGAGAAAGGATAATATGAAAACAAGAATAACTCTGGAGCTAAGATCATGAAATAAAACGCCTCAATCATATCAAAATGCATGCACTATTGAATATCAAGGAGTACCAACTCAAAATCAATATCAATGCGACATCTGAGGAACTAATCACATATGAAAGAACAGAACTGACACAGATACGTCAGTTTATAGGCACATAAGCTCAGTTAGGTTAGGGTGTCTGCATAGTAAAGTTAAATCGAGCTAGAGAGAGATCAATCAATCTTACCACAAATAATCAATTGCGAAACAATCGTGCTATGAAGAATCCTGAACAAGATGAATGATGCTTAATAAATGTAGTAAAATATCAACAAGGTTCTCAAAGAGTGCTAGCAGTAGTCCCATAGATGCAACTAAAATGAGATGAAATATGCTAATCCAATTAAGAAAGCAGTTAATTTTCTTGGTTACACGTAGGCTCCCACTCCTAGTAAGCGGTACAAACCGTGCAACATCCTATGAAAGCAATAAAATCTACACTAGAAAGCAATAAATGATAGAATATTTCTCCCCTAAGCTAGAATTTGCAGCGTCCTCACTGCAAAAACGAGATCAGAGAAGGAAAAAGATCAAACCTCGTCGATCATCCAACATCAAATTCTCCCACTAAAAGCCACATGTCACCACTTAAACACCACACAACTCCCAACAACTGACCCCTCAAATCAAAGTAATCACAAGAAATAAGCAAGTATAGCAACACAACAAAAATCCAAGCAAAAAAAAAATTCAAAGTCATATCAAGAATATGAGCAATATAATATATAAAAGCTTACAACCCAATGGAAGAGTGGAATAAGCTTTACAATCACATAGCATTGCTTCTTGAGGACCAACTTGAACCATTTTGTTGCCAACTTGCACAAATCCTATAACAACAATCAAGAAGAAGAAAAAAAGGGGAAAAGTTAATGATGAGTTTAATGGGTGGTAAAAAGCAAAAATAAAGATAAAAAAAAGAAAAAGGAAAAAGAAAAAAAAAAGAAAAAGAAAAAAAGAAAAGAAAAAGAGAAAAAAAACATGGGAGAAAAGAAGAACATGGGAGAAGAACTGATGGGAAGGAGTGCCAAGGGTGGGCTGGTTGGTGATGCACTGGGGTGGTGAAATCACCAGCGAGAATCATCAGGTGATGAGGCGGCTTTCAGGCGGGGCGGTGGAGTATTGTGAGAGGAGCGGAAGCACTGGTGTGGTGCGTGGAAGAGAAGGGAAAGAGGACGAGTGAATGGTGGGTGAGGGTGGTGTGTGCCGGTGCAGTGCTGGTGGGTGTGCTGAGGTGGTGATGGTGGTGGGCACCGAAGTTGGTTGACCGGTGCGCGGAGGGAAGGGCTGGAACGTTGGGACGTGATTAGGGAGGGGGTGAAGTGCAGCTGTGGTCTGCGTTGTCTCTCATAGCTCGCCTGGTCACGCGGAAAACAGCCCGGTCAGGCCACAAATTCCGCCCGATCAGGCGACCTCTCCCGGTTGACCGGGCAAGAAACACTTAGCCAATTTTTTTGAAAAATTCTCCAAATTTCCAGAATCTGCTTGCGCCACCGGTAGGGCAATGTTGCCCGGTCGACCGGGCAACCAACACTTCGACAAACTTCTTTTTTTTTTCTTTTTTAATCTCATTCCACCTACAACAAACACAAAAAGAACGCACCAAAGTGAGTAAAATCACTCAAAATGGATGAAACAAAGATAAAAATCAAAATAAAAAGTAAAAAAAAAGAAAAGAGAAAATAAGTAAAACTCGGGTTGCCTCCCGAGAATCGCAATTTAAGGTCTTGTATGACCGTTTAAGATTAGTAGACCACTCATAATAGTTCAATGCTCTAAGAAGCTTATCATATGTTCCTGCAAACATCATAGAGCATATTATATAAGAATGGAAAGGAACAATGAAAAAAAGTAGTCCTAAAAAATTACTAAAACTACAAAAAGAAGAATCAAAGAAAAAAATTATATGTACAAGAAGAAGAAAAAGAAAAATCGTTAGTCTTTTTACATGACTCAAAAGAAGGAAAGAAACTAAATGTACATTATTTTCATGATCATGAGAGTCATTCAAAGGGGGAGAAAAAAGGAACGATGGAGGATATAATATAGAGGAAAAAGAAATAAGGTCGAGTTTTTTAGAGAAGGGAACATGAGACTCAAAAAGAACAGATGACTCATGAAACATCTCAATCTCAACTTGAATTTCCTCTTAGAGGAAATTTCAACCATGGTTTCTTCCTCCTGCAAAACATCCATCACATTGGTCTTTCTCTCAATCTTTTCATCATCCCAATAGCTCTCATTTATTATCCAACCCTCATCATCATAAATAAACGGTTTGGGGCTAGAATTTTGAGCAGATTGACATTCTTATTGGGAAGAGGGGTCAAAACCTTTTTCTAATGTCACATCAAACGAAGAAAAATCATGAGAAGTAGCTAGACTGGAAATTTGAACAAGAAGGGAGTGGTGTCATGTAAGTTTGGGGTGAAAGAGCATATGAAGACATCTCCCATTCGTAAGTATCCCTAGCCAACCACACAATTAAATCCCAACAATAATTAGGTGCTTGGAATAGAAATCCTCCATTAGGCATAGATTCTACCACCATCATAGTTTCTTCATTTAACCCCTCATAAATCACTAGGCACATATCCCACAGTTCAATTCCATGATTTGGACTGTACGGGAGTATAAAACCCCCTTATTACTTGACAGCTGTCAAGATCATGCTGGCAAGAAGCTTATCGGCACCACCTTCACCTGCGGGGCAGGTCCATACAAACATAGCTGGTATGGTCGACAAGTCTGTACTTGGCGGCCTCACAAGCCCCTTCAGCCGGTACTTGCCGGCCTGACAATCCGTCTAAGGAGTGACGCATACGTGGACGGGGCTGATTGCCACATACACGTGTGTTCATGAGATTCTTCGTACGTAAACCGACCTACTGTTCAAGTACTAGAAATAGCCCATCTGCATTGTTCCCAAGGTACATTCAATTCTGACCCTACCTACTTTATCTGCACATTACCTTGACGAACCCTATCTTACTTAGGCATCGGAGTGGGTTTCCTCGGCAACCCCCCGAGGTCAGTCAGCCTTGTTCCTTGTGCAGGTACACTGACAACCCAAACAGCTCAACACCGACATACTCGACGTCGCCAAGTCTTGTCCAGCCTCCATAGGCCGTCAAACCCTTGATGTCCGCTGTTTCACACCCGAAATAATTGGCGCTAGAAGGAGAGGATGGACCCCTAACCTACCGGCAACATCGTTCCTGACGGCAATCTCGTCTCAACCAAGTATGGCGGTGCTATTAATGATACTGATCCTGTTTATGTGGAAGATGAAGATCCCGGGTCACCTGAGCCTGATCCCATAACTCCAACGGGCCCAAACCCAAGAACACCATCCTCCGACGTTGCACAGTTCACTCCAAAACAGATCCAGGCCGCCAGAGCAGTGCTTGATGGTGTGGCCTCCGGCAACCAGATCAACAGCTCCTCGATAAAGCGTCCAGGCAGAGTCATTTGTCGCGATCGGGACTACAATCCCTTGAGGAGGACGAAACCTTTCTCCCAAGATGGACGCCGCTTAGAGAGGGAGTTGGCGGAAGAAGGATATGACAAAGAAACTCTCCAGACAGAGGAGGATCGAGATACCGATAAGTACACTGAGCCCACATATGATGACAGGGAGAGCACCATGAGGGAGTCACGAGGACACACTAGTCAGTAAGGTAGGACATTCAGTACCTACTCAGGGCGGCAACGTGCACCCATCACACCGCGAGGCCCACCCTTCATCAGAGAAATATTGGAAGAACCCATGTAGCGAATCAAGATGCCGTCATGTAAGTATGACGGCACGACAGACCTAGTGGATCACTTGTTGGCATACGAGGGGCATATGCACTTGTACACCCAATCAGATGCCATCTGGTGCAAGGTTTTCCCAGCTACCTTGTCGGGCATAGCACAGACCTGGTTCCGAAGTTTGCCACCGGCATCTATCACAGATTTTTACCTGTTTTCGGCTGAGTTCCAGACACAATTTGTCAGTAATAGAAGGCGGGAAGGACCACTGGAGAGCTCATGGCTTTGAAACAAGGCGAGAGTAAAAGCCTTAGAGATTTTTTGGGAAAATTCAATAGAGGGGTGTAGGCGTGGATTTTTCTTCCTTTAATGCTTACACGCAGTGTGATCGCGTTTATTTGACTACCCCATTGTTAAGGTTTTATTAAAAATATGTTTTTTAAGTCGCCAACAAATTTTTAAAGGAAAACTTATAAACCTAATTGGATATTGAACTGTAGGGACATCTGAGGGACTTATCCAATGTAGATTTCCCCGTTTTGACTCCATAGATGGTCAAAATGAACCATCGATCGAGTTCGGGGGTGAGGGTACAAATATGGTCATAATGAACCACGTTTGCCCATTGCTGGCCTTCACTAAATATCGATTCATAACAGATTTTATGCAAAAGAATAGTCATATAATATTTTTATACACCCTAAAAATATTTAGTCTAGGTTGGTTCAAGAAACACATAAAAGACTAATTTTTTAGTGACAAGTTATTATGCAATCATATTACAAGGTTCCTAACAGGTTGTCCAATTTATCTGAATTACTTAGAACAATTCTTTAGGTCTTGATTAACAATAAATACAAGGTGATAAATATTGCAATCAGGCATGAAAAATAATATGTTCATAAAAAATAAAAAAAAATGAAAATAAAATACTACACGGAGTTAGTATAATATATACAATACTTACAGTCGCAGGAATATATTAATGACCTACATCATGAATAGAATGTTAGTAACTTCAAGAAAATAATAAAAAAAAAGAAATAAAATAAAGTTAGTTAATTTAGTTGACCCTCAGAAATTATACCACCGCCCGGGCTCGTTAATTTGTACGGATCTTGGAAAATTGAATAGCTGTACGAGTCTTAAAACAGATTTGTATTTTGTAAAACGTCGCGTTATATATATTAGGCGCAGGGCGTGTAGTTTTTGTGAGTATAGGTGAGATAGAATTATTAGGATGATGATGCGTGGATTGATAATATGATGATGATGGTTACTGATGATGATCAGGTGGGGTGATGGCGTTGACTTGAGATTGAGTGATGGTGTAGGATGATGCTAGGTGATGTGTCGCTGGAGGATAGGGGAATTTGATGAATTGGTGTGGCGTTGTCTTGGGGAATTTTAGGCTTTGGAGTGATAAGGTGTGTGAGATGTTAGACGCAGGGGGTTAGTGAAGAGATGATGATTTTGGTGCGATGAATTTTGTGAGGTGTGCGCTAGGTGTCGAGTGAGTTGTGAGATGTATTGTTTGATTTGGCCATGTGAGATGAGGGAGAGCCGTGAAATCTCTCTTGTTATATGGTGAGGAGATGAGTTATATAGTATAGGTAAGTTTAGTTCGTTGAGATGCAATAAGTTTTCGAAAGTTAGTAGGTCTCTAAAAGATTTTTATTATAAAAGATTTTAGAAGATAGTTAGATAAAAGATATTTGATAACAATTTGGGAAAATATTATTTTTGTAAAAGATATTTTTATTAATAAAACTTATCAATAAAATTAATTAATTATATTTGGCTTAGGAAATGGGTTTTATAAAATTGGGCTATTTTTAAAAGGTTTACGAAGATGGGCTTTAAAAAGTTATTTTAAAACGTTTTAGGAAATGGGCTTTCATAAAATTATTTATAAAAAGGGTTTTCGGAAATGGATTAATAAAAAAGAGGTATAAAATGGTTTTGGGCTTAAAACATTTTATTTTAGACTCGTTCTTTATTCTTTCCTCGATCCGGACCAATCGGAGCAGGGTATTAGTCATCATAGGGTACTAAATGGGGAGACACGATTATGTGTCTACAGAAGCCCCCACTTTGACTGAGGTTTGTAAAACCAAAAGTTAAAGTATACGTGTCGAGACGGAGAATGATTCTAGATGATCTGCAATCCAAAATCAATCTTTTACGCCAGTACCTGCAAAACAAGCGAAAGCTTTAGGAACAGACATGGGTGAAACATATTTGCAAAATAATTGTAAATTTGCAAAAATGAAATGATATAGATGAAAAAGAATCATGAGCTATCTTAGTCCGGCTCATGTCGGCGTAGAGCTACTTTAGCCCTGCTCGAGGGTTGTGTTATGATGTGTACAACTATTATGGTCCGGCTCATGTCGGGGCAGAGCTATTATGGTCCGGCTCATGTCGGGGAAGAGCTATTATGGTCCCGCTCCAGGGTATTGATGATGTGTAGAGCTATTATGGTCCGGCTCACGTCGGGGCAGAGATATTATGGTCCCGCTCCAGGGTATTGACGATGTGTAGAGCTATTATGGTCTGGCTCACATCGGGGCAGAGCTATTATGGTCCCGCTCCAGGGTATTGATGATGTGTAGAGCTATTATGGTCCGGCTCATGTTGGGGTAGAGCTATTATGGTCCCGCTCCAGGGTATTGATGATGTGCAGAGCTATTATGGTCCGGCTCACGTTGGGGTAGATCTATTATGGTCCCGCTCCAGGGTATTGATGATGTGTAGAGCTATTATGGTCCTGCTCACGTCGGGGTAGAGCTATTATGGTCCCGCTCCAAGGCATTGATGATGTGTTGAGCTATTATGGTCCGACTCACGTCGGGGAAGAGCTATTATTGTCCCCCTCCAGGGTATAGATGATGTGTAGAGCTATTATGGTCCGACTCACGTCGGGGAAGAGCTATTATGGTCCCCCTCCAGGGTATAGATGATGTGTAGAACTATTATGGTCCGGCTCACGTCGGGGTAGAGCAATTATGGTCCCGCTCCAGGGTATTAATGATGTGTAGAGCTATTATGGTCCGGCTCACGTCGGGGCAGAGCTATTATGGTCCGGCTCACGTCGGGGTAGAGCTATTATGGTCCCGCTCCAAGGTATTGATGATGTGTAGAGCTATTATGGTCCGGCTCACATTGGGGTAAGCTATTATGGTCCCGCTCCAGGGTATTGATGATGTGTAGATCTACTATGGTCCGGCTCACGTCGGGGCAGAGCTATTATGGTCCCACTCCAGGGTATTGATGATGTGTAGAGCTATTATGGTCCGATTCACGTCGGAGTAGAGCTATTATGATCCCGCTCCAGGGTATTGATGATGTGTAGATCTATTATGGTCCGGCTCACGTCGGGGTAGAGCTTTTATGCTCCCGCTCCAGGGTATTGATGATGTGTAGAGCTATTGTGGCCCGGCTCACGTCGGGGTAGAGCTATTATGGTCCCGCTCCAGGGTATTGGTGATGTGTAGAGCTATTATGGTTCGGCTCACGTCGGGGCAGAGCTATTATGGTCCCGCTCCAGGGTATTGATGATGTGTAGAGCTATGATGGTTCGGCTAACGTCGGGTTAGAGCTATTATGGTCCCGCTCCAGGGTATTGATGATGTGTAGAGCTATTATGGTCTGGCTCATGTCGGGGTAGAGCTATTATGGTCCCGCTCCAGGGTATTGATGATGTGTAGAGCTATTATGGTCTGGCTCACGTCGGGGTAGAGCTATTATCACTAGTGGAAAAAATCTTATATGTCTCAACAAAACTGATCCGGTTCTCTCAAAACCGGATCTGTAAATTCACCAACTTTTGAGCGCTAAATTTTGGGTCAATTAACTGATCCGGTTGGGAGGAAAACCAGATCAGTTTGCATTAACTGATCCGGTTCGTACCAACCGCATCAGTTAATTGACCCAAAATGAACAACCCAAAATGACAGGCCCATCCAAATCTCTCGCTCTCACGCTAACAGTACCCCTTATCCTCTCTTATTTCACCCTACCACACCCCTCTCCACTCTCTCTCCCTCCATTTCCCACAAAACAAACGTCAACCTTCCCAAACCCTAATTTTCACATCACCCCCAAATTCCTCAGCAATCATGCCGTTATTTCTCTCCGACAACAAATTCGAGCGCATAAAACTCTCCGGCGACGCTTCATATCAAATTCGTAAGTTAAATCATTCATTTCTTTTTGTAATTCTGATTGTATTGTAGTATGTTTATGTTTGAAAGTTTGTGAGATTTTGTTTGTATTTGTTCCTGAATCTAGTTGTTTTCTTTTGCGAGGTTGTTAAGCGTCTTCCCCAAATCTCCATTATTGTAACTCCCGAGCTTTTTCTCTCCTCCGAAAATGTTCGCTTGTCGGGCGGCCCAACGAATGTTGGAGATCCGTCATGTTTTGCGTCAATCTCCTCAGGTAAATTGAAAATTATGTCTTTCTTTTTCTAATTTGTTCTTCGATTTTTTTTTTTGCATTTTTCAATCCAATCAAACGACATGGAAACTTCTGAGATGCTTTCTCTCTCCTTATTTGCAGTCTTCTCGATCGTTTTCTACTGCTCTTAACTACGTAAGTTGTTGATTCATCATTTTCTTCGTATTCATCTCATTTCTTCAATTTTAGCTGATTTTTTTTCTTTATTGTGGAAAATTAGATGTTAATTTGAATGTTAAACTTACTTTGTTTTATCTGTTTATGTGACAGCACCTTGATTCACCTGATAACAATCCTAACATTAATTGGAAGTTCAGTGAAGCAAATTAGCAAAAGGTGATTAATATGATCTTATTTTTTCTTTAAATAAACACGAATTTCACCATTTGCAGCTGATTATATGAGCATTTCCTGTTGCAATTATGGTCACATTTAGTCTAATATATTTTGATGCATAGTCCAGCATTTTGGTATAACAAGTAGGAGTATATCATATTGTGTTACAGAGGTCTCTTGGGACATCATACCTTACAAGTGTATGTATTGAAACATCATATGTCTTTGAGACTGCAGAAGGGTGGAGATAATATTAAGTGGCTTCAGTCTCTGGAAGTTGAACTTGCCTTGTAGTGACTGGCAGTCAGGTTGAGGATGTGCGTTGTTGGTTGAAAACTATTTCCAAACTCCCTCCTCGGCCTGGGCTTGACCTTGGCCGTCGAGAATTTATGGAAGGGCTCCCTGTCGAGGGTAAAGCTCTACAATTCTTAGTCTAAATTTTAATATTCACCATACAAATTATTATAAAAATAATTATTCCAGTTAAATGTTCCGATTATTACCAAATGCAAATTTTTTAATTCAGAATTTGTGGAAGGTTGATTTAATTTATAAATAAACTCAATTTGGTAGTTACATAATGTTAGCGTCACAATACAGAATTGAAAACATAGGAGGTATATTAGTTAAAAAGTTGGTTTTCAATTATACAAAGTTCAGATCAAAAGTCTCTACAATCAAAGGTAACCTGCGGTTTTTTATTTTTATTTTTAATATAAAGTATATTTTAATGATGCACATTTCCAATATATTATTGGGTTGTTTAACTTTTGAATCTTTGATTATGATGGTAGTTGCAAAAACTTGGATTCTTTTTTTCTTTGAAAGTGAATGTAATCTGGTTGTACTTGTGTTGGGTTAGGATTTTATTAATGCGTACAACCTGTTTGATGAAATGCCCTGGTGAAGGTGGACAATAGTAAATTCTGGCTTAATTGAATCATTACACTTGCAGTAGTCTAATTCTTTTGAAAATCATCATGGAATTGAGGCAATATTGTCTAGATGGTAATCCGGATGCTATCGAGTTCTGTCCCCATGAAGGGTTTCTGAACATCCTAGCTGTTTCTACATACACTTCACAAGAGGGTGATCAGCCAAGTCGATTGGGGAGCATTTCTTTCTTTGATGTCAATGGTAGTAGCAGCTGCAGTCTTAAACGAATTGGTAGTATTGAAACTGCTGGCATCTTTGATATGGTGAAAAGTTGAGGATGTGCGTTGTTGCATTAATAAGAGACCAGAGACATCCAGGGTGTATGGCTTTCAATAAATTTAAAGGTGGATCACTTGGTCATAGGATAACATTTTATTGCCATTAGGGTCTTTTCACGCTATAAGTTGACTTTTTCACATCGATAGGATGACTTTTACTCAATTATGGTGTGACTTTAAGTATAAAATTCTCTTGTTTTGTGCTATAATTTCCAAAGTTATTGTGTAGAAGATTGCTTAATAGTTGCTGCTATCCTGCCTATGAATCCACTTCCCTTTTTCACTTTTGCTGACTCTTTTTTTTGGGTTAATGAGCATTGAATGTACCCTACATTTTTGTTTACTTATCTTTTTTGGTTGCAAGCCTGGGTCAACTGTCTGGGAGCCAAACATAGCTATCACTAAGTTCTGAGTTAATCTTGCAAGGACCTGTTTCATTCTTTTTACATGATAATTAGTTGTTGTGTAGTGGGTAATATAGTGAAAGCACTGAGCCTTGCATCTGAATGAAAGGATTTACATTAAGCAGTTAAGTCAGAATGAACTTCTGATGTTTGTTGATGTAACATATGGTACAACTGTTTAAATTTTTGCATTTAAACCATAAAAATGCTACCTTGTTTACGAATTAAATCACTAGAAGCCATTAGACTTTCAATTAATATCATGTGGCTCTTTATTTTTTTTAATGCTGTAAATGATCCTAAGCTGGATTTTAAACTGCCGACTTAAAAGCAGTTGTCTTCTTGTTTCTTTGAGCCTCTTCTATTAGTATTACAATAGTGTTTATGATGATATGATTCTAATACTTTGTTGAATTCTCATTTTCAAGGTATTGCCCTAGATGCAAGCAACATCGCCCAACGAGTAAGAAATTGGATCTTTGGAGACTACCAGAAGTTTTTGTTGTTCACCTGAAGAGATTCTCCTACAGTCGTTTTTTGAAAAATAAGCTTGAGACATATGTTGATTTTCCCATTGACAAGCTTGATTTGACAGGTTTCCTGGAACATGAGAGTGACCCTGGTTTGAATTGTTATAGGTTGTATGCCATTAGTAACCACTATGGCAGCATGGGAGGGGGTCACGATACAGCTCTGGTTTATGTAAGTGCTTCCTTTTCAAATAGATTGCATTCATATTTCCACTCAAGTTCTCAATCTGAGTGCATGTTTTCCACTTTGTGTACAGTATTGTGTGTTTGTGCAGTTGCTACTTCATATTCTTTTATTCGGAATATATTGTGAAGAATGGATATATATACATGTTACTGAATGTTGGACTACATAATTCACTGTTATGAAGAGGATTTTGTATGATTTTAGTATGATGTTAACTGAGAAGTTTGCTTGGACCTTTCTTTCTTTGTTTGCTTGGACTTTGGCTTTGAGTGAACTAATTTTTTAGTCAATATGGGAATGATGGTTGTCCTCGCTCCTTTTAGAAAAGAGTTATTAGTAATGAACATAATCAGAGATAACAGTGGAATCCGTAAAGTAGAGAACTTGAAATAAAGTAAATGATTAGGAACTAACATAGAAGCTACTTTGGTGGTGCTGAGAGCTCGACTATTTGAGGATCTGTGGTTGAAAATTATGAATCCTGTCTGTCGAAAGATTTGAGATGATGCGTTTGGGACATGGATATAATACAATGAGACAGAGCTGTCGAAGTGTATTATTGAATATAGCTTTAGCTACGCAAACTAAACCAAGTATAAAGATAAGATCTTGACGTGGAAGAGAGTTATGAAGTATGCTTTATTTTATTGAAAGGTTATGTTGTATTTATGCAAATCAGAAATGCTTATTGCACTCTTCCTTTGTTTCAAAATAATGTGCCACCTCTTCTTCGAAGTTTCATAAGGCTTATTCCTTAAACTAACTAAAAAATCTTGAATCAACTCACAAATTTGCACTTTCCAACTATAAAACAATTGTTCAAGTAATTTTTACTAATGTTGTAGTCAATTTCCAACTTAAGTTCCAGGTTTAAACTTTAATTTAAGCTAAAAATATACTTATTTACTTTAACTAGCTTTATGATGTCCGTTGCTGTTGTTTATGTAATGATCACTGAGTTCTCTTTCATACATGCTACCTGGAGGCTCTAGAAATGTGCTTATTAGACAAATTTACGCCTTTTCAAGTATCAGGGATGAACCCGTTCATTTGCATATGCTTCTTTTTATTATTGCTGTCAGTCTCTTCCTTTCTGAGTTTTTGCTATATTGAGCTGGAATCCTTTGTGCAAGACGCTTATGCCTCATATGTAAAAGACTATTTTTTTGGAAGCTTTGGTTTCAGTGTTGAAACATATGACCAAGAGTACCAAAAGAACACAACTTCTGGTAGTCTGATAGATTGTAGTGGTTCCAAGATTGTGGTGGTTCCAAGTTTGCAGTGAAGTTGCATATTTCCAGGTAGCACCAGCAAATGATAGCATTCGTTCATCTAAAGTCAACACAATGATAGCCATGTAATATATGCAGACTTAGCTAGATTATAGTTAATATTTTTATATATCTAATTATTTATGTTTATGCTTCAATTAAGCATAATATGCTTAATAAAATGAGTATTGATGTATATTATTGATTTTGTAGCGACTAATAATGAAAAAATGCAAAAAAAAAAAAAAAAATTTTTGTTTTCGGGGGTTAACTGATCCGGTTTTGAAGGAATACCGGATCAGTTAATATGAATAACTGATCCCGTTTTCCTTCAAAACCGGATCAGTAAATGATTAACTGATTCGGTTTAGGACCGGATCAGTTAATCTTTACAAACCGCTGCTAGCCCACCCAATCCGGACCAAAACCGGAGCAGTAAGCCCGATTTTGACCGGATCGGATGGGCTTTTTTCTACTAGTGTATGGTCCCGCTCTAGGGTATTGATGATGTGTCGAGCTATTATCGTCCGGCTCACGTCGGGGTAGAGCTATTATGGTCCTGCTCCAGGGTATTAATGAGGTGTAGAGCTATTATGGTCCGGCTCATGTCAGGGTAGAGCTATTATAGTCCCGCTCCAGGGTATTGACGATGTGTAGAGCTATTATGGTCCAACTCACGTCGGGGTAGAGCTACTATGGTCCCGCTCCAGGGTATAGATGATGGTCCGCAGACCCAGCGCTAGATTTGCCCGCTGTTTTGATTTATTTTGGTCCACACACCTAACGCTGGATTTAGCCGCTGTTTTGAAGTTTGTATAGAGTATTGCGTGATGGAAGAATGGCAAAATTGTATTTTTGTTGCGGATTTGAAAATCCGTTAGCTTGTCGCGCGCGATGTCGTAACGAAGATTTGAATTCATTTGGAATTAAGCGTGTGGGTTCCACTTGGCTTAGAAGCCCCCAAGCGTGTTGTACAGGACTGTGCGCCAGACGCACATGCCTGCGCTTGGCGTTGGAAGCTGCGCTGGACGCAGTGCGATGTCGTAATGAACATTTGAGTTCATAAGGAGTTGAGCATGTGGGCCCCACTTGGCTAAGAAGCCCCAAAGCGCGTTGTACAGGGTTGTGCGCCAGACGCACAGGCCTGCGCTTGGCCTGATATGCTGCGCTGGATGCAGTTTGCTGCATGTGGCATAGCGTTGTCGGTGCGCTGGACGCACCATGTATATAGCGCTTGTCTTATGTTGTTAATTTGTAGTGGTACGCAAACCTTGGCGAAATATAACTCGTCTAGAGTTGTTCAATGTTAGGTACCTGTAAATACAAAGAATACACAGATATACAGAAAAACAATTAGGGGACATGCATGTGTTCCGTGGACTTGACCTATAAAGAGTGACCTATAATACTCTAGACTTAAAGGTGTTATCGTGTGTGCATACATATGTGTGTGTGTGTGACTCGATGATTGATGCTAGGATCCTGTGACTAAGGACGATGGATGCAATGCTTGACACATTGTTTGGACGATGCAGGTATGTAATGCAAATGCAGAGTTGTAGATGATATGACACTAATGCAGAGATATGATGCTAATGCTGATGGTATGATGCTTTGATCGTTTCATTAGAAGCTCAAATTTTCGTTTAGAAAATTGTTTTTGAAAGAAGAGAAATGGGAAGCCCTCAAGGATGATCCACGTAGGTTATGTTTGATTCAAAGTGCATTGTAGTTGTTACGGGCCTAAGTGAGCCCATAAAACAGTTAGGATCTCATATGGGTCTAGAGCCCACAATCTTTTGTATTGACTCGTAATGAAGTCCTGGTCAAGGTACACATGGAGCCTATGAAAGAGGAGAAATGGGAAGCCCCCAAGGATGATTCATTCAGTTAATGGATGATGTTGGATTTGAAATTCGTTGTAGTCCTCGTAATGCTTGAGTTGTATATGCTTCGAATTTAGTATGCCAAGGGCCTAAGCGAGCCCATCAATAGATGCGATGTTGTATCCGTGTGGATTTAAAACCCAAGATGTCATATGTGGACTCGTAATGAAGTCCTTATGATCTTCTGTGTGGACCAGTGATGAAGCCCCCAACAAGATGGAGTTGATGAAGTATCCACCTTGATTGCTCGATATCTCGTCACGCTCATTGGAAGTTTCGACCAAAGATTCCATATAGGGTTCCTAAGGTGAAAGAGACAAGAAAGGCCAAAGAAAGAAACACTCGAAAGATGAGGCGCGGTCATAGCGCTGAGTGTTGAAAGGTTATGCTAAGGCTGGCTTACAAGCGATAATGTGGCTTAGAAAACGGAAGGATTAGAAATAGAAGAGGACGGAGCCATAATGAATTGACCCACGGAATTAGGTAGGCTAGTGATGCAGGTTCAAATCCCAGTCCAGTTCTAAGGGTAAGAAATGAGCATTGAAAATTCATGATTTTTGGGTGATCGCGCTTTTCTCATGGGCCTAGGAGAGCCTTAAAATATGTTTTGAATTAAAATAGTCGGGCCTCCAATGAGGTTGCCTACGTATCCATGATGGAATCAGGCCAGTCGTAGCACTTAACATTTTAATTGGTGGCTGAGCATTTTGCTTTGGAGCCATTTGCAATGAATTAGGCATTGCATTAAGCATTGAATTGGAAGAGGTCTTTGGCAAGGGTGGAATAATGTAGGTTTGGTTTGGTTTAAAGCGGTCGGACCTCAGGGTGAGGTTTCCTACGTATCTTTAGCAGAATCAGACCATTCGTAGTTCAGGCTAATGAATGAGAAGGTGCCCCGACTTTTGCCTAAGTTGCCCATACGGGTTTTCGACCTAGCGGGCTTTGGTTTGTCTTTTATGGCTTATTGGGATAGGATATGCATGATTATGAGAAGGTGCCCCGACTTCTGTTTTTTTTTTCACTTTTTGTGTACTTTTTTTTATTTTTTAATTTTTTTCGCTTTGATTTTTTTTTTGTTTTTGTTGGTGCTCTTTTTTTTTTGCTTGCCCTTTACATTGAATTGTCGTCAAATGTACTTCTTATGAGGTAGGTTAAAGGAGAGGGGTGTTATGCATGATAAGGATTGGAGAAATAGTTGTGGGGGAAGGGAGGAATGCCTCTTTTATATACGCTAGTTGTTCATTTCCTTTATTAGAATAGACATTAGAATTAGAAATTCATTTCTTTCAAGGCGACAATCGTGATTTCCATTGATGCTCATTAGTGCAAGGTTAGAAAAGAAAAAACTCATTTATTAATTGAAAATTATGAGTACATGCAATAAGAGGGAAAATCCTATATTAGACTGGGCAAAAATGAGAGAGATGAAACAGAAAACGAAATCCTAGGTATAGACTCCTACGTCACGTGACGAGACAGCTTTGTTGCTTCGGTTGTCATGAGGTCTCTTTCTAAATGAAAAGAGATCATGCATATATTTTTTTCGTGTTGATTGGACCTGAGTGAGTCTAAATGCTTTAATGAGCGATTGGGCTTATATGTCTATTTCTATGACACCATTGTCTTCGGCAATTTTCAGCAAATCATTCTCAATCTGGATACCCACATCATATACTCTTGCGAAGCTATCAAGACCCAAGTATTTGAGGTGATTTTTGTATTTAGGACGGAGGTTAGAAACGAATATTCGTACCAAGTCCTTTTCTGCAGGCCTTGATACCATATGGGTTAATTTCTCTCTCCACCTATTCAGATAAGTGGTAAAACCTTCATCTTCACCTTGTTTAAGAACCTCGAGTTCTCTAAGGGAGGTTTGCAGTTGTGCGTTCGACTTATATTGTTTCATGAAAGCAATAGTGATGCCTTCCCAAGTTTCAGTTTGCTTGGGGTATAGGGAATAGAGCCAATTTTGGCAGATTGGGTCCAACGACATCGGGAATACCATTGGGTAAAGTTCAGGGTCAACCGATTTGATGATCATGGTTGCACGGAAGTTCCTTAAATGATACTTTGGATTATCAGTTGGTTTTTATTTAGGGATGTCAGTTGTAGAGAACTCTTCAGGAAGTTTCCCTTTCAGTTTGGTGTTATCAATGGGCTCAAAATAGGAATTTTCATTGGTTACCCTATGAACAACACTCTCCATTGTCTTGTTGAATCCAGGAGACTCACCACACTCGATCTTCTCAAGCCTTATAGCTATTTCTTCCATCATGCTAGACAGCTTGGCTAAAACTCTAGCCATTTCAGCAAGTTGTTGCTCGTTATTCGATGGACTGCCCATTTCAATGTCGCTCGATTTCTACATAGATCATCAAAGGAGATTTAGAGATAGAATGATGATGGAGAGAGAGAAATGGAATGAAAGAATGTATGTTTGTTTAAAAAACGTTGAGCTTCTAGGAACAAATCTGAATATCTTAAATGCATGATGATTTTTTTTTTTTTTTTGGATGCATTTGGACCTAATGCATGTATGCATGATTCAATCTATGCGTTCGAACCTGTAAAGGCTGCCTACATATCCCGAAAGAGGGAATCAGATCGCTTGTAGTTCAGGACTACTAAATGCGGAATGCATGAAATGAAATGGAAAGTATGAATGCAATGAGACTCCTAAATGCCTATGAACTCTAATCATGCATGAAGTGTATGAATGATGGACTATGCAGTGCAAAAGAATTCTAGTATGAATGGAGTCCTAATAGATATGAAATTCTAATGACTTCAGAATCCTAGATTTGATAGACTTCTAATGACATTAGAACTTTAGATTTGACAAACTTTCGAGGATGCTCGACTCCAAATATGCACGAGACTCTAGTAGACCTAGACTCCTAAAATGGACGGAGTTCTGATGGATTTAGACTTATAATATGGATGGGACTCAAGCGAAATTAGACTCCTAACATGTATAGAGTTAGACGGGGTGAAGAACTCTAAATGGAGTGAAACTGGATGAACCTAGACATATGCGCTGGATGGACTTCTAATAGAGTTAGAATTCCTAAATGGATGAGACTTTTATATCAAGATGGACACTGAAAGGAATCCTAGATGATGTGCACAAATGATGGATAATATGCATAGAAAGATAGGATAGAGAAAAAAAAGATGAATTTTCGAAAAAGGATATGTGATAGAAAAAAAAAGATGGAGATTTTTTTTTTTGAAAAACAAGGTGGAGATAGAATTTTTGAAGTAGATAGGAGATCGAAGACGGGATGAAATTTTGAAAAAGATAGGAGAATGATTTTTGAAAAAAAAGATGAGGATGAAAAAAAAAGGATGGGAGATATAGTTTGGTAAAAGATGGGGATATAATTTCTGAAATAGATATGGTGTAAAAAGAAAAAAAAGATGGAGATTGTTTAAAGATTAAAAAGGAATGGTGGGTGGATAAAAGAAAAAAAAACCCAGATAATATACATCCAAAATTTTGGTCGAAAATGGTGTTAGGCACGTTAATGCAAACAATTAAGACAAGTAGGAAAGCCGCGCTAAATGCATATCAAATGCGCAGCGCGCATAGCCAAAGGCTGCACGTAAGAAGGCCAAACAATAGATGCGCTGAACGCAGGTTGATAGCGAGGGAAGCGAAGGAACAGCACTGCACGCAGATGACGTGTTGCGCGGGACGCAGGTTTCAGCGCGGAGCGCTTTAAAGACGCATTAGACGCTTAATGCGTGCGCGAAGCGCAACTTAGGCGGAGACTCAAATTTTTACTTTGCACTCGTCGCGTAAATTCGTACGATTGTTTTGACTCGAAACATCGCACAACACGAAATAATTGCACGCACACACAAATATGCACAAATAGGATGATAAAATGCAAAGTTCTCAACCTAAAGTCCAGTTCTACGTTCAACTATGGTCAGGTTTAGGTTAAGGCTGAAAAGGGTCTATGACTAAGAGATTGATCCTACGCTTCGTACCCCTGCTTAAAGAGGTGGCCATGTGTAAGACGCACTCCAGTTCTCAAGTCAGGAACAAGAGAACAATGCCATGGTTGGGTAGGTTTGCTTATGACTAAGATCCAACACTATCGCTCAGGAAGCTTTTTGGAAGGACAAAGCGCAAATCCCCCGGGGGTGACCTCACACATAGACTATGTGCTAATGAGGCAAGGTAGATTGTCCTTATGGTGGCTGAACAATAGCCATGCATATGCATAATAGTATATTATTCAAAGGCATAAAAGAAGAATAAATCGTATTTTTCAAGTTTCACCCACTCATTCAAAAAAAATTAATTTTTTAAAATTCTCCCCAGTGAAGTCGCCAAATTGTAGGCGTGGATTTTTCTTCCTTTAATACCTACACGCGGTGTGAGCGCGTTTATTTGACTACCTCATTGTTAAGGTTTTATTAAAAATATATTTTTGAAGTCGCCAACAAATTTTTAAAGGAAAACTTATAAACCTAATTGGATATTGAACTGTAGCGACATCTTAGGGACTTATCCAATGTAGATTTCCCCGTCTTGACTCCATAGATGGTCAAAATGAACCATAGATCGAGTTCGGGGGTGAGGGTACAAATATGGTCATAATGAACCACGTTTGCCCTTTGCTGGCCTTTACTAAATATCGATTCATAACAGATTTTATGCCAAAGAATAATCATATAATATTTTTATACACCCTAAAAATATTTAGTCTAGGTTGGTTCAAGAAACACATAAAAGACTAATTTTTTAGTAACAAGTTATTATGCAATCATATTACAAGGTTCCTAGCAGGTTGTCCAATTTATCTGAATTAGTTAGAACAATTCTTTAGGTCTTGATTAAGAATAAATACAAGGTGATAAATATTGCAATCAGGCATGAAAAATAATATGTTCATAAAAAATAAATAAAAATGAAAATAAAATACTACAGGGAGTTAGTATAATATATACAATACTTACAGTCGTAGAAATATATAATAATGTTAGGAAAAATAATATGTTCATGAATAGAATGTTAGTAACTTCAAGAAAATAATAATAAAAAAAGAAATAAAATAAAGATAGTTAATTTAGTTGACCCTCAGAAATTATACCACCGTCTGAGGTCGTTGATTTGTACGGATCTTGGGAAATTGAATAGTTGTACGAGTCTTAAAACAGATTTGTATTTTGTAAAACGTCGCTTATATGTATTAGGCACAGGGCGTGTACTTTTTGTGAGTATAGGTGAGATAGAATTATTAGGATGATGATGCGTGGATTGATAATAGGTGATGTCGCTTATATGGTTACTGATGATGATCAGGTGGGGTGATGGCGTTGACTTGAGAATGAGTGTTGGTGTAGGATGATGCTAGGTGATGTGTCGCTGGAGGACAGGGGAATTTGATGAATTGGTGTGGCGTTATCTTGGGGAATTTTAGGCTTTGGAGTGATAAGGTGTGCGAGATGTTAGACGCAGGGGGTTAGTGAAGAGATGATGATTTTGGTGCGATGAATTTTGTGAGGTGTGCGCTAGGTGTCGAGTGAGTTATGAGATGTATTGTTTGATTTGGCCGTGTGAGATGAGGGAGAGCCGTGAAATCTCTCTTGTTATATGGTGAGGAGATGAGTTATATAGTGTAGGTAGGTTTAGGTAGTTGAGATGCAATAAGTTTTCGAAAGTTAGTAGGTCTCTAAAAGATTTTTATTATAAAAGATTTTAGAAGATAGTTAGATAAAAGATATTTGAAAATAATTTGGAAAAAGATTATTTTTGTACAAGATATTTTTATTAATAAAACTTATCAATAAAATTAATTAATTATATTTGGCTTAGGAAATGGATTTTATAAAACTGGGCTATTTTTAAAAGGTTTACGAAGATGGGCTTTAAAAAGTTGGCAGTGGGGGGGTTGGGGGTGGGGGGATGAGGAGGGGAGAGAGAGAGATGAGCAGAGGGGGGTAGGGGGTTTTGGTTTACCAGTTCATCCGGTCATAACAGGTAAATGGTGTATTTTTGGCGGACCACCCCCAAAGTTGGGGGTATTTAAAAATAATCCATAGTTGGGGGTATTAAAAGCGGACAGCCCAAAGTTGGGGGTATTCTGATCCATTTTTCCATAAAATTAATTAATTCTATTAGGCTTAGGAAATGGGTTTTATAAAATTGGGCTATTTTTAAAAGGTTTATGAAGATGGGCTTTAAAAAGTTATTTTAAAACGTTTTAGGAAATGGGCTTTTATAAAATTATTTATAAAAAGGGTTTTCGAAAATGGATTAATAAAAAAGAGGTATAAAATGGTTTTGGGCTTAAATCATTTTATTTTAGACTCGTTGTTTATTCTTTCCTCGATCCGGACCAATTGGAGCAGGGTATTAGTCATCATAGGGTACTAAATGGGGAGACACGATTATGTGTCTACAAGGGGATGTATCAATACCAAACCTGCAAGAGGAAGTTGTCGTGCTAGCCTTGATGTCAGGCCTAAAGGATGGCGACTTCAGAAGCTACTTGGGGAGGAAAAGTTTGAAAACCTTTGCGGCAGTGTTGGGAAAGGCAAACGAGTTCATCAAGAGTGAAGAGTTTGACCGAGCCTCGAACACAAGGGGAGGTGATTCTGAAAGCACCAAAGAAGAAAAACGAGGAGGTCAGAGCAAAAAAGATGGCAAGAAGGAGGTTGCCCGTACCAGTATCGCTAAGAGTAAAGAAAGAAAAGAGAAGTTTGAAAGCTACACTCCCCTAACCAAACCTAGAGCTCAAATCTTTGCCATGCACAAAGATGACGACAAGTGGCAGCGTGCATGTAAAATGTTCCATAAAGGACGGGACAGGAACAAATGGTGTGATTTCCAGAAAGATCACGGCCACATTACTGAAGATTGTAAGGATTTGAAGAACAAACTGGAAGACTTAATCCGAAGAGGATACTTCACCCAGTACAAGTCAAGGCGAGAATCTGACCGGCATGATTCAGGACGGCATGACCAGGACCAGAATCATGTCGAGGAGCCTCAGAGGAACACCCCAGTAAGAGACAGGTTGACGGTCATACATGTCATAGCTGGCGGTCCTATACATGGCAGGACAACTAGTGGGGCTAAAGCGAGTTTGAAGGAGTTCCGTCATCAAGTCAATCTGCATGAGACTCATCGATGGTCAGAGCCGCCAACTATGCCAACGGTGACATTCACAAAGAAAGATTCAGAAGGCATCATCTTCCCACATGACGACCTTCTCGTCATTACTTTGAATGTCGCAAATTATGCCATTCACAGGGTACTGGTAGATGGCGGAAGTTCTGCCAACATCTTGTTCATGACTGCTTTCAACAAGATGAACATTGGCCTTGAACACTTGAAGGGAGTAAGTTACCCTGTAACGGGTTTCACTGGGGCTTCCGTCATACAAAGAGGAGCAATAAAGCTGCCGGTCAAGATTGGTCATGATGAGAAAGCAAGAGACTTGATGGTGGAGTTCCTAGTAGTTGACGTTCCAGCAGCCTTCAATGCCATCATTGGACGTCCGCTAATTCATGACGCACAGGCAGTGGTGTTAACATACCACCTGACCATTGTAACACCCCGACAATTCTCTCTTTTCTAAAATATCTTTCTAATATAAAACTTAGAGAATCATCAAAGCATTATCGCCCGTGTGAAAACATATCGGCTTATTTAGTATTTTGCAGCGGAAAACATAATAAATAAACTTTCTAAATAAAACTTAGTCAACTACAAAGTCAACTCCAAAAGTCAAACCAACAAAAGTCAAAGTCAAACTTAAAAGTCATTGTCAACTATGAAAAGTATAAACTCAAAGTATGATAAATAATCAACACATCTCTCCAATCCCGAAACCAATGATGCATCATCTTCAAACCTGTCAAATGGACAATGCACTATTGATCCCTAGAGATTGCTCACCAAAAGGATCATCACAAGATCAATAAGGCATAGGCATGATCAACATGCACACATAAAAGCACGTAATCAGCAAAGCTGAGTACTACATACTAAATAAATTAACAATCCTAACATGATACTAATGAGTAGTAAGGAGGAATAAATAATAATATAATAACTTGCAGATAAGTTTTACTGAACTAAACTCCACAATAACATTTTTATTACTTAGATGGAATAGTCAATGGAACGAGTTGTCTAACTAAAACCAGCCTTCCCTTTGGAAGACGAAATACGGGCGCGACTCCGTATTCCCATGACCTACGATATCGAGGAACTTTTAAAATAAAAATAGGACATGGTGATTAATCCGGTCCCAGGAAAAGCCATGGGCTACCACCATGTACTCCAACTCATACTTGTCCAACACTTCAGACGTGCACAAGTCTAAAGCTAATTCTATCCATGTTTCACTTTACATGATCAATAATTTATTCACTTGTTATGACTCACAAGCAATACAAATAATATAATCATCAAACATTCATAAACTTTCATTTTTATCTTTGGATTAGATAAGTGATCAAACAACTTAACAACCCAAGATTAATTCCAACTTAAATCCATTCTTCCTTTATTTGTTGAACCTAGTCAACAACCAACCAACCTTTCATAGGTATAGAATATCAACTTGCCAGATAAGGCCCTCGGTCCTTATAAAGCAGTTAAAGAATAAAAAGGGAACAACATGATCAATCATGATCCAAACCAATATATATATATATATATTAATTCCCCCATGTGAATTAATAAAATAAAGTTCCCAAATCCTCATGCTTGCATCAATCTTCCATACAAACATATTATAAACATCATAATCAACATGTTCATACAACGACAGAAAACATGCAATCTAACTTTAATAGAAATCACATATGAACTAACAATAGTTCCAATACATGATACTACAAATAATTCTCATCCTTAAAATCATGATACTAATCCAATCAACACATAGGTATGTACGTACCTTGTGTAGACAAATTGAGAGGCCACTTTCACAATCTTAAAAGTCGCCTACAGATAATTCTCCACCTAAAACAACCAATAAAAATCCATAATCAATTCCTAATAAATTTGCAGCAATAATAAAATATTTCAAACCCTTCCTAAAAGTGTTTAAAACCTTTCCCATCATTAAAACTTAATTATTAAAACTTCCTAGTATAGTACTACTACACTAGTTGTTAAAACTCTTAAAAACCCATGTTTAAAATAATAAAACTCCATCAACAATACCCTTTTTAAATTTCCAGCAACATATTATATGTTAAAACTCCCTTAAAACATATTTAAACATATTTAAAATCATAAAAATAATCAATTTCATAACTTATAATAGTCTATTATGATTTTTCAACCTTTAAAACCCTAAAAATCCATGCTTTGATAATTAAAAATCCAATTCAAACCTAATATGCAAATCTGAATTTTTATTTCTTCAATACAAAAATTACATAAACTTAGATTCATAAATAAACCATCAAACTATAACTTTTCAAACATAACCATATTAAAACAAATCTTAAAAACATAAACTTTACATAAAATAAAACTTGAGGAGAAAGAAATTAACCAAAGCAAGAAGAGGAGGAAAGAAGAAATCGGCGGCCAAGGACGGCGGCACTAGTCGGCTAATGCTGGCGGCGCACTGACGTCGACAGCGGTGGTCGGCAGTGGGGCGCCGAACCGGAGGAGGAGGGAAGCCGAAGGAAGAGAGAGAAAGAAAGAAGGAGGGCCGAAAGTTTGGGAGAAGGAGGAGAGAGAAAATAATTGTGTGGGAAAAATTGGGGTTTATGGGGTTTATATAGTTTGCCCTTGTTGGGCTTAGGAAAAGGTAATTGGGCTCAAACTAGAAATCCTTTTCCAAATCTAAAAGTATTTGGGTTCCTCAAACCCAATTAGGAATCCTTTTCCAAATTCAAAAAGTGTTTTAAGCTTTTCAAATATTTTTCAAAGCATAACTTAATAAAATGTTTGACTTCTTTAAATCATTAAAATAATTCCTTTGACTTTCAAATAGTCAACCTTTGAAGAAATGAATCATTTAAATACTAAAATATATTTAAATATAAATAACTAATACTTTAAAATATATTTATGAAATCCATAATTTTACGGGGGTTTACACTCTACCCCTTTCCTCACGAAACTTGACACGAGAACTCACACATTTTCAAAACTTTTTAACTCAACTCTTATTTGAGAAATACTTGTGCCACTCATGTGCACACTTTTACCAACTTTAAAATCACTTGTGTTAGTCATGAACACATTTTCTATGCGGAGAATCTATTTATTTTGCCCCAACATGTGCAAATCGCCAAACTAAGCATTAAAATGCATAAAAATATCATAAAAATAGGTTAAAAGCGTGAAATTCTATCGCATTCTACCCCCCTTAAAGAAAACGAGTTACGCCCTCGTAACTCACCTCAGGGAATAAGTCTGGATACTTCTTCTTCATTTCAGCTTCGGCTTCCCACGTTGCCTCTTCAGACTCATGGTTAGACCAAAGCACTTTCATGATATTGACATCCTTAGTGCGTGTACTACGCACCTTCTTATCAAGAATTTTCACAGGCCTTTCCTCATATGTGAGGCTACTATTGATTTGGATTCTCTCAGGCTCCAAAATATGACGCTCATCAGGGATATAACGCTTGAGTTGGGAAATATGAAACACGTCATGCATTTTCTCGAACTCCATTGGCAACGCCAACCTATAAGCTACCTTCCCAATTCTTTGCAAAATCTCATATAGGCCTACATATTTGGCACTTAATTTGCCCTTTTTCCCAAATCTCATCACTCCCTTAGTTGGTGATACTTTCAGGAATACTTTATCACCTACTGCGAACTCATCTTCTCTTCGCTTCAAATCAGCATAACTCTCTTGCCTATCTTGAGCAGCTTGAATTCTAGTCTGAATTAACTTTACATTTTTTACGGTCTCCTCAATGAATTATGTCCCCAATACTATATTCTCTCAAAAATTATTCCAGCAAATGGGACTTCTACACTTCCTTCCATACAATGCCTCAAAAGGTGCCATCTTAATACTCGCATGATAACTATTATTGTATAAAAACTCAATCAAATCTAATTGGTATTCCCAACTACCCTGAAAGTCAATAGCCCACGCTCTCAACATATCTTCCATAGTTTGGTTAGTCCTCTCAGTCTGACCATCGGTCGCAGGGTGAAAGGTCGTGCTCATCTTCAATGTTGTCCCAAGATTCAACTGGACCTTTTGCCAAATTTTCAAGAGGAATCTCGAATCACGATATGAGATGATATCTGTTGGAACCCCATGCAATATCACTACGTGCTTGATATACGTCTTCGCAAGTTGCTTCTTCTTTCATGTCTCTTAAATTAGAATGAACACGGTCGACTTCGTCAGACGGTCCACAATAACCCAAATAGAACCTTCCCCATGGGTCTCTTATGATCTATCTTGACTTTCAGACAGGTTAGACACTTAGACACGAATTCAGCAACATCACGCTTCATATTTGGCCACCAATAGATCTGTTTAAGGTCTTTATACAACTTGTCACCCCATGGTTTACAGAATACGGAGTATTATGCCCCTCATCCATAAGTCGTTTCTTAAGCTCATCACAATTTTGTGGTACACACCACCTTCCCTTGAACCTCAAACTACCATCATCATGAATCTTAAAGTTGACTTCCTTACCTTGCTTCATCTTTTCCTTAATCTTCTCTAGGTGCTCATCCCCAACATGACCCTCTTTGATCTCGTCGAAAACTGACAACCCCAATGACAAAGCACTCAATCTGGCCTCGATCTCCCCAGGATTTAAGATTTCTAGGCTAAGCCTTTGCATATCTCGACACAATTCCTCAGGAACAACCAAGGCATTTGGCTCGACTTTCTACTCAAAGCATCGGCAACTACATTCGTCTTCCCTTCATGATATTGGATGTCTAGGTCATAATCCTTTATCAACTCTAACCATCTCCTCTGTCTCATATTGAGGTCTTTCTGGGTGAAAATGTACTTCAAACACTTATGGTCAGTAAAGATCTTACAGGTTGCCCCATAAAGGTAATGTCTCCAAATTTTCAAGGCAAACACGATCGTAGCAAACTCTAGATCATGGGTAGGGTAATTAGCCTCATAAGGTTTCAACTAACGCAATGCATACGCGATCACCTTCCCATTCTACTGCAACACACATCCTAAACCATTTTTTGAAGCATCACTATACACCTCAAATCCCTCATTCCCATCAAGCAGGGTCAAAACAGGTGCGGAGGTCAAACGCTCTTTTAAAATTTGAAAAGCTTCCTCACACTTCTCACTCCACTCAAACTTTGACTCTTTTTTATCAAATTGGTCATTAGCCTCGCTATCTTCGAGAAATCTCTCACAAATCTTCTATAATAGCCAGCTAAACCTAGGAAACTTCTGATATCTGACACATTCTTTGGAGTAGGCCACTCACTAACAGCTTGAATCTTAGCAGGATCTACTGAGACTCCTTCCTTAGACACATAGTGACCCAAAAATGCGACTTTCCCCAAACGAAACTCACACTTAGAGAACTTAGCAACACTACTTTATGAACTTCACAGTCTATCTTAGCCTTGTAGAAACCTAACCAATCCATCCCATGAATTACATCTAGGTCTCCCAGATGAAATTCTATCAAATTAAAAGGAAATACACAATCTCCTATCTTCAGAGCCAAATCTTTGAACAACTTGGTACCCCTAGACTCTTAATGACAGACGACGAAACAAACGAATAAGTCGCCCCCGAATCAAATAATGCTTTAACGAGAATGGAGTTAATAGAAAAAGTGCCAGAAACTACGTCGGCAGATCGTTCAGCTTCATTGCGACTCATCACGAACAGTTTACCCGGAGCCTTGTTCTGGTTGTTGTTGCTCTCACTAGCTGGCTTACTGTAGCTTCCTTGGTTGTTCTGTGCCCCTACAAGCTTAGAACCTTGATTTCCTGACTGATTGAACCCAGACCTCCCCTTGTTACCACTCCCATTACAATTTTGCTCTTTCTTTTGCTTGGTAAAGGACTCATACTCCCTATGGCCCTTCTTCTGGGAGTAGTTACAAGTTACTAGGTCTCCCTTGCAGTCTCTACCAGGGTGGTTATTACTGCACTTCTTAGAATGGTAAACTCTTTCAGACTGGCCCTTATTGTTGTAGCCCTGACCATTCCTCCCTTGGAAACTCTCATTCCCATTCCTGTTCCTCTTAAAATTCCCTTGATTTCCCCCAGCATTGAAATCCTTTCTTTTCTCACCCACTACAATATTCTTCTTATCACGCCTCGACTGAAGACCATAAATATAGGCGGCTCCTCCATACACAATATCTAGAGATGAAAAAAATTCACCACCTAACCCCAGCTGGATTTCCTCAGTCAAACCTTGCTCCTCAGTGGCTACTACCTGAGGTGCAAACCTCGACAGTGCTATAAACTTACTATAGTACTCAGAGATGGTCATACTCCCCATCCTAAGGTTGATAAACTCTTGGGCCTTCTGTTTCCTCATAAAAAGCAGGGTAAAACTTCCCACTCAAGGCAGTAACAAAAGAATCCCAGGTAAATCCCTCAACAGCACTTAGTCTAGCCCCATTTTCTCTCCACCATAAATCAGCCTCATCTTTCAGATACAGCATAGCTTGACCTACTTTCATACCCTCAGGACAGTTCACAGCCCCAAAGATCTTCTCAAACTCTCTAATCCAATTCTCTAAAAAGGTAGGATCAGCTTGCCCCTTAAAGTATGGTGGTTTAACCTTGGCTAGTCTCTCAACCATGTCCCCGGCAGAATCGGGACGCTCAGCTCTTTCCTGAGTCAGTTTCTCCGCCAAAAGGCGAATAGCAGCAGCTAAATCGTTACTGTTGTTAGCCATTCTACTGCGCGACTAGGAATTAACGTACTCTACTTTAGGTTCGATACATAACTTACATGCCATTCTCTACGAAAGCAACATTTGATTTGACCATAAAGATCGCATCAACAAATAATTTCTCATGAAGTTATAACAATACCACAAAATAATCGTCATCAACCACATAATCATTCATGAAAATATTCACATCAAGAATGCACATGTGAGGATCAATGAATAAAAATTCAATTGTAACCAATAAATAAAATATTCCCATTCGCTTGCTAAAATAAACTCTTGCTCACTTGGATAACTAAATATTTGTCTTTTATTCCTCAAAAGATGCTAGTAACAATTTTCTAAACCATAATACTGTATTTTCCTAAAATAAAGGTACTATGAAATAAATTTAAACCACTGCTGGACGAATTATCCAATATTATTCTTAAAACATAAATACATAGGTAAATAATCTAAGGAGATACATTATCAGTTTTATCATTTGATTGCTTGTACTTTTCTGGAGTGAAAACTTCATCTTTAAAATCATCAATGTCCTCAGTATTATAGTAAACATATCTTCTAAATCTCGTGGATCTTCGTAACTTCTTAGATTGAGGCTCGTCTCTCAGGTCTCAAAACGACATGGTAGATGTCCATTCTGGTCTGTCCCCTAGCATGGTCAAACACGTGAAGAACCTCATCATCACTATCAGGCATGCCTGCTCTTAACACATTACGCATTATGAACTCTAGGCTGGTGTAAATATCACTGTCAGACTCATAACCTCCATCACTCTCATCATCACTCAACACAATAGGGTCGTAGTAGCTCCCTACTCTAGTAGCTTCTCTATCAGACATGGCTAGAGATCTATAACAAGTAAATATAACTTCTATAAGCAATTGGTACTCTCACTTAACGTATAATCCCAATAGTAAACAATAAGCAAGAATAACAACAATAATATGAGGCATAGGAATAACATAAACAATTAGTAGGGAAGAAAAATATAATCATGCTGAACTAACTATTTAATGCAGACATATAATATTTCTATCCTATATGCCCTTCCTATACTACCCATCTCACATAATAAAATAATTAAAATAAGCTAGAGTATTAAAATAAAATAATTAAATATATATATATATATATATATATATATATATATATATATATATATATATATATATATATATATATATATATATATATATATATATATTCGAATTTATAAAGGAACCGAAAAAAACAAAATAAAAATTAACTATAATAGTTCGAAATTTTCGAACACCATAAATAATAAAAAAAAATTCGGACCCTTTTCGAACTGAAATTAAATATTTTAAATCTTGAAAAAAAGAACTTTCGAAAAGTAATTTGAACACAACGAATAAGTAGGAGCTCAATTCTAAGAAATTCATTTTAAGTAACTAGCTAGTTAGGCGCCTAAAAATTTAATGTTGGCACGAAAGGCCAATAAAAACCTAAAGCTCTGATACCACTTTGTAACACCCCGACAATTCTCTTTTTTCTAAAATATCTTTTTAATATAAAACTTAGAGAATCATCAAAGCATTATCGCCCGTGTGAAAACGTATCGGCTTATTCAGAATTTTTCTGCGGAAAACATAATAAATAAACTTTATAAATAAAACTTAGTCAACTACAAAGTCAACTCCAAAAGTCAAACCAACAAAAGCCAAAGTCAAACTTGAAAGTCAAAGTCAACTACGAAAAGTATAAACTCAAAGTATGATAAATAATCTACACAACTCTCCAATCTCGGACCCAATGATGCATCATCTTCAAACCTGTCAAATGGACAATGCATTATTGATCCCTAGAGACTGCTCACCAAAAGGGTCATCACAGGATCAATAAGGCATAGCCATGATCAACATACACACAAAAAAGCACGTAATCAGCAAAGCTGAGTACTACATACTAAATAAATAAACAATCCTAACATGATACTAATAAGTAGTAAGCAGGAATAAATAATAATATAATAACTTGCAGATAACTTTTACTGAACTAAACTCCACAATAACATTTTTATTACTTAGATGGAATAGTCAATGGAACGAGTTGTCTAACTAGAACCAGCCTTCCCTTTGGAAGACGAAATACGGGCACGACTCCGTATTCCCATAACCTACGATATCGAGGAACCTTTAAAATAAAAATAGGACATGGTGATCAATCCGGACCCAGGAAAAGCCATGGGCTACCACCATGTACTCCAACTCATACTTGTCCAACACTTCAGGCGTTCACAAGTCTAAAGCTATTGCTATCCATGTTTCACTTTACATGATTAATAATTTATTCACTTGTTATGACTCACAAGCAATACAAATTATATAATCATCAAACATTCATAAACATCTATTTTTATCTTAGGATTAGATAAGTGATCAAACAACTTAACAACCCAAGATTAATTCCAACTTAAATCCATTCTTCCTTTATTTGTTGAACCTAGTCAACAACAAACCAACCTTTCATAGGTATAAAATATCAACTTAAAAGTCATTGTCAACTACGAAAAGTATAAACTCAAAGTATGATAAATAATCAACACAGCTCTCCAATTCCGAAATCAATGATGCATCATCTTCAAACCTGTCAAATGGACAATGCACTATTTATCCCTAGAGATTGCTCACCAAAAGGATCATCACAGGATCAATAAGGCATAGCCATGATCAACATGCACACATAAAAGCACGTAATCAGCAAAGCTGAGTACTACATACTAAATAAATTAACAATCCTAACATGATACTAATAAGTAGTAAGCAGGAATAAATAATAATATAATAACTTGCAGATAACTTTTACTGAACTAAACTCCACAATAACATTTTTATTACTTAGATGGAATAGTCAATGGAACGAGTTGTCTAACTAAAACCAGCCTTCCCTTTGGAAGACGAAATACGGGCGCGACTCCGTATTCCCATGATCACCTACGATATCGAGGAACTTTTAAAATAAAAATAGGACATGGTGATTAATCCGGTCCCAGGAAAAGCCATGGGCTACCACCATGTACTCCAACTCATACTTGTCCAACACTTCAGACGTGCACAAGTCTAAAGCTAATTCTATCCATGTTTCACTTTACATGATCAATAATTTATTCACTTGTTATGACTCACAAGCAATACAAATAATATAATCATCAAACATTCATAAACTTTCATTTTTATCTTTGGATTAGATAAGTGATCAAACAACTTAACAACCCAAGATTAATTCCAACTTAAATCCATTCTTCCTTTATTTGTTGAACCTAGTCAACAACCAACCAACCTTTCATAGGTATAAAATATCAACTTGCCAGATAAGGCCCTCGGTCCTTATAAAGCAGTTAAAGAATAAAAAGGGAACAACATGATCAATCACGATCCAGACCAATATATATATATATTAATTCCCCCATGTGAATTAATAAAATAAAGTTCCCAAATCCTCATGCTTGCATCAATCTTCCATAAAAACATATTATAAACATTATAATCAACATTTTTCATACAACGGCACAAAACATGCAATCTAACTTTAATAGAAATCACATATGAACTAATAATAGTTCCTATACATGATACTATAAATAATTCTCATCCTTAAAATCATGATACTAATCCAATCAACACATAGGTATGTACGTACCTTGTGTAGACATTTGAGAGGCCACTTTCACAATCTGAAAAGTCGTCTACAGAGAATTCTCCGCCTAAAACAACCAATAAAAATCCATAATCAATTCCTTATAAATTTACAGCAATAATAAAATATTTCAAACCCTTCCTAAAAGTGTTTAAAACCTTTCCCATCATTAAAACTTTATTATTAAAACCTCCTAGTATAGTACTACTACACTAGTTGTTAAAACTCTAAAAAACCCATGTTTAAAATAATAAAACTCCATAAACAATACCCTTTTTAAATTTTTAGTAACATATTATATGTTAAAACTCCCTTAAAACATATTTAAACATATTTAAAATCATAAAAATAATCAATTTCATAACTTATAATAGTCTATTATGATTTTTCAACCTTTAAAACCCTAAAAATCCATGCTTTGATAATTAAAAATCCAATTCAAACCTAATATGCAAATCTGAATTTTTATTTCTTCAATACATAAATTACATAAACTTAGATTCATAAATAAATCATCAAACTATAACTTTTTAAACATAACCATATTAAAACAAATCTTAAAAACATAAACTTTACATAAAATAAAACTTGAGAAGGAAGAAATTAACCAAAGCAAGAAGAGGAGGAAAGAAGAAACCGGCGGCCAAGGACGACGGCACCAGTCGGCTGCTGCTGGCGGCGTGCTGGCGTTGGCAGCGGTGGTCGGCAGTGGGGCGCCGAACCGGAGGAGGAGGAAAGCCAAAGGAAGAGAGAGAAAGGAAGAAGGAGGGCCGAAAGTTTAGGAGAAGGAGGAGAGAGAAAATAATTGTGTGGGAAAAAGATGGGGTTTATGGGGTTTATATAGTTTCCCCTTGTTGGGCTTAGGAAAAGGTGATTGGGCTCGAACTATAAATCCTTTTCCAAATCTTAAAGTGTTGGGGTTCCTCAAACCCAATTAGGAATCCTTTTCTAAATTCAAAAAGTGTTTTAAGCTTTTCAAATATTTTTCCAAGCATGACTTAATAAAATGTTCGACTTCTTTAAATCATTAAAATAATTCCTTTGACTTTCAAATAGTCAACCTTTGAAGAAATGAATCATTTAAATACTAAATTATATTTAAAAATAAATAACTATACATTAAAATATATTTATAAAATCCATAATTTTACGGGGATTACAACCATGGTGTACATGTCTAATGCCGGGCAACCAAAAAGACTAAAGGGTAGTCAAGAGTCAGCTCGATCTTGCTACCACACTATGATGAAGGAAACGAATCAGAAAAGAAAAGCAGAAGGAGACCTTATCGGCAACACCGTCAAGCGAGCATGTAACCGGCAAATCCCTGAGAACAAGAAGATAACGAGTGAAGAATTGCAGCCTAGACCAGTTGAAATATGCTGGCCTAGAGGCGAAGCTGAGGAGATCGAGCTGGTTGACTATATCAAGGAAATAATTGTTGAGATTGGTGCCAACATGAATCCAGAGGTCAAGGTGAACCTGGTCAATCTACTCAGAAAAAATGCAGATGTTTTCGCGTTCTCCGCTAATGAGATGTCGAGCATAGACCCAGGCGTAATGGTGCATCACTTAAATGTTGACGAAGCAGTCAGACCCGTCAAGCAGAAATCAGAAAAGAATAGAGCCATCAAGGAAGAGATCGATAAACTCTTGACGGCCGATTTCATTGAACCATGCGATTACCCATCATGGTTGGCGAACGTTGTCATGGTCAAGAAGTCAAGTGGGTAGTGGAGAATGTGTGTTGACTTTACAGATCTCAACAAGGCTTGCCCAAAAGACTGCTACCCCTTGCCAAGAATTGATCAGCTTGTCGACTCAACTTGTGGACATGCCATGCTGAGTTTCATGGACGCCTACTCAGGCTATCCTCAGATAAGCTTGTTCAAAGGAAACAAAAAGAAGACGACATTTATCACAGATGCCGGTGTATTTTGCTACAAGGCCATGTCTTTTGGGTTAAAAAATACAGGAGCAACGTATCAAAAACTGGTCGATAAATTATTTGAAGCTCAGAAAGGGAGAAATGTGGAGGTATACGTTGATAACTCCATAGTGAAAAGCAAGGCTGAGAATGATCACTTGAAAGATTTGCAAGAAACATTTGAAACATTGAGGCGTTTTCAGATGAAACTGAATCCAAAAAAGTGCGTATTCGGTGTCATAACTGGCAAGTTTATGGGTTTCTGGTTAGCGAAAGAGGAATTGATGCCAACCTCGACAAGGTCAAGGCCGTCATTGACTTACCGGAGCCTATGAGTATAAGGGATATTCAGAGATTAACTGGGAGAATGGCGGCCTTAACTAGGTTCATTTCCAAGTTTGCCGACAAGGTTATGCCTTTCTTCAAAATTTTAAGAGGCAACAAAGAATTCGAGTGAGGTGAGGAGCAGACAAAAGCTTTCGCAATGGTTAAAGAACATCTGAGCAAGCTACCCGCTATCGCCAGGCCATTACCATAAGACAAGTTACAGTTGTAGGTGTCGGCAACGCCGAGAACGGTAGCAGCAGTACTCTTGGTGGAGAAAAGTAAAGAGCAATTGTCGTTGTATTTTGTCAGCAACGTCTTGAACCCGGCAGAACAGAGGTATCAACTTATTGAGAAGTTGGCATATGCAGTCCTCATCGCGGCAACAAAATTGAGACCCTACTTTGATGCTCCCTCTGTGCAAATTCTGACAAATCATCCACTAGAGAAAGCCTTGCACAAGTTGGAGTCCTCAAGCTGAGTATTGAAATGGGCAATTGAGTTGTCGGAATTTGATTTGGAATTCAAGCCCAGAACGACAATCAAAGCTCAGGCCTTGACGATTTTATTGTCGAAGCAACATATGAGGAGGAAGTTGAAGAAGTTGGTACTTAGAAGATATTAGTTGATGGTTCCTCTGATCAGCGCGGATCAGGTGCCGGCATAGTCATGACGTCCCCAAAAGGACATGTATTTGAGTACGCCATCAGATTCTCATTCAAGGTCTCAAATAATGAGGTAGAATACGAGGCGACCTTGGCGGGTCTCCAATTGTGTTCGGCGGCAGATGCCAAGAAGGTGCAGTTGTTCACAGATTCTCAACTTGTCGGCAAGCAGATTATGGGGGAGTATGAGGCCAGAGAACCGACAATGGTAAAATACCTAGAAATTGTTGGGGAGATGACTTCACAATTGCAAGGCTTTGAGATAAATGTCATCCCAAGAGCAGAAAACAGCCAAGTAGACGCCCTCTCAAAGCTGGCAAGCTCATCACTGATCGACATCGAAAGAACCGTCATGGTAGAAGTGCTAAAAGAAAAAAGTATCGAGCAAAAGATGTCAATCGCGACAATCACTGGACATGATGATTGGTACTCTGATATCGTCAAGTTCAAATTGATTGGAGAGTTGCCAGAAGATAAGAAAGAAGCAACCAAGGTTAAGAAAGGGGCTAGCTGGTTTATCATCTACCAAGGAGAATTGTTCAAAAAAGGATTTTCTTTGCCACTGCTTAAGTGTGTCACTGGATATGAAGCAACAAAGATCATGGAAGAGATTCATGAAGGTATTTGCGGGAACCAATTGGCGGCAGAACATTGGCTCACAAAGCACTTAGGGCAGGGTTCTATTGGCCAACTATGGTGGCAGACGCACAGAAATATGTAAAGAAGTGCGACAAGTGTCAAAGATTTACACCAATCATTAACTTGCCGACCAATGACTTACAACCTATATTGTGCCCTATACCATTCGCACAATGGGGAATGGACATTCTGGGACCATTCACCACAGCCACTGGCGGTAGGAAGTTCTTAATTGTCAGCATAGACTATTTTACATAGTGGATAGAAGCTGAGCCCACCGCAAAGATTAAAGCTCAACAAGTCATTAAGTTCATCTGGCACAACATTATCACTAGGTTTGGCATCCCCACCGCCATAATGTTTGACCATGACATGCAGTTTGACTGTAGCCCAGTGCAAAAATACTTGGCGGATTTCAAAGTCAAGTTTGCCTACTCATCAGTTTGCCACCCACAAAGCAATGGCCAAGAAGAAGCAGCCAATAAGTAAATTATGAATGCGTTGAACAAGAAACTTGATGATCTGAAAGGATTGTGGGCTGAGAAGATACTAGAGGTGCTATGGGCAAACAGAACAACAGAGAGGAATCTACAGGAGAAAGCCCATTTAGGCTACCATTTGGAGTAGATGTCGTTCTGCCTGTGGAGGTTGGCTTGTCTATTTTCACAACCAAGTATTTTGAAGGAGAAAGCAATGAGAAGCTGCAAAAAGAAGCTTTGGATTTTTTGCCAGAAGTCAGGTTGGCGGCTGAAATCAAGTTGGTGGCTTCAAAAGACAGAATGAAGAGAGCTTACAACAAGCGGGTAAATCACCGACCTCTGAAAGTTGGCGACCTGGTCTTGAGAAGAACAGCAGCAACCGGCAAAGCTCATACTGAAAGGAAGCTTACCGCCAACTGGCAAGGCCCATACATCATTCAAGAAGAGATAGTACCAGGTTCCTACAAGCTGAGCAAGATGGACGATAAAGTATTGGCCAACAGTTGGAATGCAAGCGTACTTAAGAAATATTTTGTCTAAAAGTTGATATTTGTTGTACTCGGTAATTTGTTTTAACTGTTGAATAGGTTGTAAAGTGTAAAAACCCACCACCTACAAGGGAGTTAACACATATTAATGAAAAGAAAGCTGACCACCTACAAGGCTGCATTTTGTCGATAATTTCCTCTCTAAACAACAAGTAAAACTTGTTGAGGCTTTTGACAAGTGTATATGGTTGCTAACTAACACTTAGAAATGTATATGATTTCTAATCATACATCTTTAACTAAACAGCCCTAAAAAGTACCTATGGTTGCAAACCATAACTTTTATATATATATATATATATATATATATA
Organism: Beta corolliflora; assembly: GCA_947648045.1. Taxonomy (NCBI): domain Eukaryota; kingdom Viridiplantae; phylum Streptophyta; class Magnoliopsida; order Caryophyllales; family Amaranthaceae; genus Beta; species Beta corolliflora. The sequence continues at coordinate 3,614,495 of CANSZD010002921.1, read as the reverse complement.
TATATATATATATATATCCATATAATCCTAGAAGTGTTAAGCAGGTTAAAAACTAACATGCGGCGAAGGATTAAAAAAGTTGTCGGAACAGCCGACAACATCACACCTATAGGATACAAAGATGAATATAAAAGCGACACGAAAATAGCGATAAGTAAATTAAACATTACTTGGCGGCATGCACCCAAAATACGTCTATCCAGGCAAGAAGCCTTACACCCAAGAAAGGGAAGAGATAAGATAAAATTGTCTCAAACCAAAATAAATTAAAATACTTGTTCGCATAAAGCAATAAAAGTTACTTAAAACACACCAACACAAAGAAAGTTTTGCCATAAACTATTGGAAGAAACGGACGAAACGGGTGAAGGCCGCCAAAACTTCTACTTGTCGTCACCTGCAACATCATCAGAAATCATCTGGTCAACCTTGGAGTCAGCATCTTCCTCTTCGTCAACATCCATCTCATAACGAGGGTCCGCATTACGAACGTGAAGCTCAGTCACTGGCTCTTTCTCATCCGGCACACGGTTCTTATGCTTGCCGGCGCCATAGGCAGCTTCAATCGAATCCCAATCAAACTCCGGATGCTCTCTCATGACACAACGCATGGCGGCGGCCCATCCCCTGCATGACGTTGAACAAGGTAGTTGACGAAGTCGTCTGAATCACAATACTCCTCGACAGCCAACTGCTTAGCTTCAGCAAGATCCTTCTCAGCCACGGCAAGTTTGCATTAAGCTCGGCAACTTTAGCATGTTCCTTCTTGAGCTTTGACATAGCTGCATCAATTTTCTTCTTGGCGGCAGCATCAGTTCTCTCTTTGTACTCGTCCTTCAGTTTCTGCTGAGCCTCCAATTGGCGCCTAAGGCTAGAACAGTTGCCGGTATAAGCCTTTTTTTACTCACACACCAACTGGTAAGACCGAGTAAAGTTCACCAAAGAATTGGCGGCCTACAAAAAGAAAAATTCAGGTCATAAAAGATAAACAAAAATTTGAATTAATGACTAAAATTATAGAGGATTACCTCCATAAATTTATGAGCAGCGGCAGTAGCTGGAGCATGTACAACTTCTTCAGGCCTATCCAAGGGAAGCTGCAAGTTCTTTAGAATTCACCACCCAAGGTTTCCGCCAAGCCCAGGATAGTCAAATTGAAGAGACTCGTTGGTATCAACATCCATAATTGAATGCCAAGTACTGACTGGGTGAGCAGGAATGTCGTCAGGCTCTATGAAATTGTTCCCCTTGAAGTTAATGCCGGCAGGACTCCTAGACAAAATGTCGTTCTTCTCTTCAATAGGCAAGGTAGGACGCTTGCCAGCAGAAACCTCCGTTGATTTCAAATCTGAATGAGAGGCAGACAATTTCCCCTTATTGTCATGCGAAGAACCAGACATGTCCACCGAAACAGAATCAACATCAATTGGCTTGCTAGTGGGAGCAGTGTCCATAGGAGAACCTACCTTGTCGGATTCCTGACGTTTGCTCTCAGATTGAGCCCGACTATCTCCTTTCTTGGTCAAACCTCCCCTTACAGTGGGCAAAGTCTTAGGTGGCTGCAGACGAGAATATGGTTTGATGTCCTTCTTGGCGGCAGAAGTCTTGTCGGTGCGCTGACTCTTAGCAAAGGCAGTTATGGTCTCCGCTTCTTTGGAGGGAGGAGGCATGTCAGGCATGGTGGTTGTCGACACCCAACGCTGGTCAACACCTAAGCACTTACGATCCAAGGCTTTCAAAGCTGCAAAAACAATGGACACATGTTAAAAAAAAACAACAACAAAAGATCAGTGATGGGCAGAAAACTACAAACAAAGGTTAAGCACATGTCGTCAAATCCTTACCATCCTTACCGGATGGATGAGTATGGCACATCCCGATAGCAGACAAAGGAATATTACCCAGAATATATCTGGGATAAAGCAGCCAAACCTTAGGCAAAGGTCTCCCTTTCTTGCCGGTAGGAGGTACCGCGTCAAAATGGGCAAAAGCAACCTGCTCCTTAGGGTTTAGGGGGTAAAGGGAATGTGTTCCAATTTACGCCTGGGTTTAGTAAACCAGCGTCGCAAGGGATAAGATTTTGGAACCCGCAACCAAAACTACCTTTGCCGCCAACCTTTGAGCGAGGTCATGCGCGGAAATACCGTCAATTTTTTCTTTGTGGTGTATATAGAATACCAACCTTTGTTCTTGGCGACATCAATGTAATCAACTTTGACGCCATGATTAGACCCGACACGCTTAAGTTTATGAAGGTGCTTAAACAGATTGAGAGTCAGAGGAAAATTATACCACTGACAAGTCCAAATATAACAGATTAACTGACGAATGACAAGAGGTGTAAGCTGAGCTAAGCAAACATTCAGGCCGACAAGTAAGTCAACAAAATGACGATCCAAAGGGAAGCGTAGCCCGAACTCAAAGTGATAGCTATACACACCTACGCACCCCTCAGGAGGACGGATAATCACGTCATCAGGACCAGGCAAGAGCAACTCATAGTCCCCCGGTAACTTATACAGCTTGGCGGCAGCAGCAAAGTAGTTATACCGGCAAGCGTCTCTGAGCCAAGCAGCCTCAGGAGTCATCTTCGAAGGACCATCAGACTTACCTTCCAGCAAATATTCGTCCTTGAGACTGACATCATCTTCCAGATCATCATCATCACTCCCACTTTGCCTCTCGTCATCTCCATCATCTGCCTCATCAAATTTGACGGCCAAGCCGGCAACTGCAGGAATTCTACTAGGGTTGCCGACAACCTTGGTAGTAGTTTTAACCTTAATCACCTCAATAGGGATCTTCTCTGAATGGGAAGAACCTAAATCAACAAACTCGAGGGCTTCCACCCTTTTCAGAACAGGCTTAGTAGCAGCCCTCGAACGACCGCTAAGTTTCCACCACTGATATCTCTCATCGCGGCTTATCTTTCCTCTACTTAGGGCATCATCCCAATCAGATGGCTGATGGGAAATCTCAGCATCATCCTCTGTTGGCGGAGGAACCGCCATAGTAACTCCAGCCCTTCCAAGATTGGTACCATACTCATGAATTGCCTGCTCATATGAGGCTAGCCAATAGCAGTGGCTAATTGGTTCAATCTCTACAGTGTCTTTTGGAGCATTTGGCGGTGTGGGAATTAACCCACCTAAAGTCTCGTGACGATGTTTTTTAACATATAATATGTCTGAGGCTAGCCAATAGCAGTGGTTGAGGCTAGCCAATAGCAGCGGCTAATAGGTTCAATAGCTTGGCCTCCGCTGGCCGCTTTCCCTTGGCAATTTCGGCTTGAAGGTCCGACAAGCCTTGATGTACTTCCTCCCGCGTTACGGAAAAAGAACGCGGTCCAGAAAAAATCCCCGAGGCTGGACGACTACCACCATCTTCCGGGGTAGAGGGTTGGTCATCCCCGTCGTTTAAGTGGGTGGGGGTTTCCTTAGAGGAAATCTCCGGAGATTCTGGGTGGGGCCCAAAAAGAGCCATGGTAGAATCCCCGTTTTGACTGTCCCCGGAGACACTAGACATCTTCACCGCACACTCAAAAGAAAAATCCACCAAGCAAAAATTTAAACCGAGAGAGAAAGAAGAACAAAAGAAGGTTGAAGATGGTACCTTAACAAGTAGAGGGAACCCTAACCCGGAGAAACACGAAATCCACTCGAGCTCTCACCAAAAAACTGAAACCCACCAAAAAACCCGGTTTGAGAGAATGCCAAAAAGAGTGTCCTGCACAACAGAAATTCAAAGAAATGTAAAAAATGAAGAAAACAAGATCAAAAATCGCGAAGAACAAAGCGAAAATGTCAGAAAAAGAGAGAGAATTACCAGGAAGAGTAAGGGTCGCTTGGAGAAGAAGATAAATGAAGGAGAGAGAAAGCGCGAATAACTGTACCATTAAAAGCAAAATATAAGCGGCCTGGATCACTTCAAGTACAACTGCTGCTGGCAGATAAGACGCGTGAAATCGCAGCGCCCAAATTTTTGAAATACTCTGACATACTCTCGCCAAAGCAATGACGGCAAGACCGCCATCACTTTGGGGGGGCTAGTTATACGGGAGTATACAACCCCCTTATTACTTGACAGCTGTCAAGATCATGCCGGCAAAAAGCTTGTCGGCACCATCTTCACCTTTGGGGAAGGTCCATACAAACATAGCTGGAATGGCCGATAAGTCTGTACTTGGAGGCCTGACAAGCCCCTCAGCCGGTGTAGACACCAAATTTTGAACCCCTTTTTCGGGTAAATAATGATTTTGAAAAGAAATAAAAATAACAAAAACCGTCATAAATCGTGGAGCGCGTGCCCCGTCAAATGCGTGTTTCGACCCGGAGCGCGAGTTTCATTTCGTCGTTTGGTTTTCCATCTTTGCGTATTAGTCATGCAGTTTCGGCTTATAAATAAAATTTTCCGTGAGTTGTAGTCAATAACTACAACCACCATTTTAATAAAATAATTCGTAGTATAATCATGCTCGTCTTTACTAATTTGACGAGCTTTCGTTAATTGTATTAAGTTAGTCTTTCGAAAAACGAAAAAACACGAGTCGCAATTAGGCGTCGGGATTTTAATCGGATCCCAAAACCGGTAGTAATCAGCTTTCTTGATGGTCAAGTCATTGTTCATTGGATAAAGAATAAGAATATATTCTTTATCCACTAATCACATCCTTTATCCATTAATTAGGGAATAAGAATCATGAAAAGAAGTGAGAATAAGAATCAAATCTTATGTGTAAGAGGGAAGAATCCGGATTTTTTTCCGGTAGATTCGAGTGTGCGCCATGCATACGATCATGCGCTAGACGCATGATTGTGCGCCTAGCGCACAACAGTGTCCTGCGCCTGACCCAGAGCACTGCGCCTAGCGCACGAAGCTGTGCCTAGCGCAGGCTCCTGCGTTTGGCGCAGTGATCTAATCAGTTTTATTTTGCACGTTTTTCGATGCATTTTTTTACGTATTAGGATGTATTAAGGGAAGAATATTTTCTGAAAATCTGAGTTTGCCTCATTGAGGAGAAAATCCAAAAAGAATAAGAATATTTATATTTTCAAAGAGATTTGATGATGTCATTAGGGTGAGGTCATTAGAGTGATGTCATTAGGGTGATTAAGGATGGGGAAAATCAGATTTTTTGGGTTAAAAATCTGATTTTCTACTTCTTTGAACCCTAGTTCATCTCCCTCATTTCCCTATAAATACCCTCCTTTTTTACTTCAAACAAAGTTAAGCTTAAAACAACTCAACTTCACAACTTCTCTCAATACTACTCTCATCTTCTCTACTTCCTTCCTCTAAAAAATCTCATTCAAGAAAAAGAAAGTAAAAGTTAGGAAAATAATTAGTATGTAAAGAAGTTCATCAAAATAAAAACACAAAAAAGGGGTTTAAGTTAGTAATTAAGTTGATTTAGAAACTTAGAAATTAAGAAAATCACAAAAAAAGGTAGAAAACTTTGCAAAAGGAAGTGCTTCATTGAGCTAGCAAGGTAAAGTTGAAGCTCTTGTTATTTTCTTTATTATCTTCTTAAGCAGTTACTAACTTTCTCATTGTTTCTTCTTATCATTTTTTTTAATTCTTGGTGAAATTTGGGTATGTGGAAGTCCTAATATGTTCCCAACCTTAAATCACCCCACCTAGAATAGTCAACTCTAATAGGGAGACTCTTAGGAAACAATGTGTTTATGTGATTTTCTTAATCAAGTTGTTATTTATAGCCAAAAACATGTTTTCATAAAAAAATTCAAGAAAAGTTGTGCATAAACATCTCCATAAAAAAATGTGATGCTGTAATTATAATCAGTTTTAATTTCGTACTTTATTTTATTTTTCATCTGTATTAAATAAATAGTTGATAGGATGTAATATTTTTTCAATGAATTGCAACATGTTTCCAGCAACGGGGCATTGGAATTTCTAAAAAACAAATTTTGTATAAATAATTAAAAGAGTTTTTTGTCAGAAACAACCTTTTAAAACCACTTTTTTGCGAAAAACAACCTTTTAAATGTTTTTTTTGCAAAGTACAACCTAAAACCAAAATTTTTTGCGAAATGAAACCTAAAACTAAATTTTTTTGCGAAATGAAACCTTTTGCTGGAATTCCGTCATTGACTGTTATATATTGTGCGTTGATCGTCAGTTGCACCCTCCAATCTCTCTCCTCACTCCATCTCCCTCCCTGAACACCAACCCCAGCCACCACTCTCCTTCATCCTCCTTGCAACCACCACTCTCCTTCCCCCCTTTCCCGAATTCACCACCCCCACCACCCCAACCTCCACTTTCCTTCCTCCTCCCCGAAATTTCCACCGTCAACCTTCCCCAAAATCATAATAAAATCAGAATAAGGGAAAGAGAAAAGGCGTTAATACCAACTGACACAAGCATAAGAGGAGAGAGAAGAAGGGCGGTGGCAGCGAGGAACTGGAAGGCAGTAGACGCGGCGGCAGAAGGCCGACGACGTTCTTCGGTGGAAGGGGCGGACGAAACAGCAGCGGCGCGACCCAACACTACCACCACGAAGAGGAGTGAGAAGACCGAGCAGGGGAACGAAGCACAGCAGCAGCAGCACCGCGCAAGAAGGGTAGGCGCGGCTCCGGCGAGCTTGGGACGCCGGCGAGGCAGCAGCGCGGGGAGGAGAGCAACTTTGATTTTGGGAGGAGGTGGGAGGGGCTGGTTGAGGGGGATGTTGTTGGCCGGTATGGTGCTGCGAGTGGGTTTGCAAGGAAGGATGGGCGGACAGTAGGTGGTGGTGGTCGGTTTTTGGGCCGTCATTGTAGACGGTGGTGGTGTGCCGGTTCTGTGTCGGAGAAGAAGAAGGCCTGAGGTGAGGGTCAATGAAAAGTTAACGGTCAAAGGCAAAAAGTTAACGGTCAATGAAGGAAAAATAGAAAAGGTTTCTTCTCGCAAAAAAGTTTCAAAAAAGGTTTCATCTTGCAAAAAAGTTTCAAAAAAGGTTGTAAGTTGCAAAAAAAACTTTTAAAAGGTTGTTTTTCGCAAAAAAGTGGTTTTAAAAAGTTGTTTCTGACAAAAAACTCTAATTAAAAATCATACAACTTTGTTGTGTAAAACTGATTTTGTCCAGTACCATATAAGCTTGTCTTGTTAATAAAGTTTAAAATAAAATCATTTAGATAAAACTCAAAACATAAACTTTAGAATAAGCATCAGCAGCTTTCCAAAATTATAAAAATCATGTTCATATGAATTTTATACAATTTTATATCATTTTTATAAAACCATTCATGTAAATCACTAAATTCCAGAAAACTGATTTTTCTCTTCAGTTAAGAGAATAAATAAAAAAGGGTCTTAAAAATGTCCAATTCAAGTGAAAATTTCCAGTCTAGTCTTTCAAAGAACAAATTTAATAAAGGTCCTGTTTTGACTAGTTTGAGTATAAAATTCACCATAATTCAAATCGTCACTAAAAACTTGTGAAATTTTGACACCACATAAAGAACTCACTAACCTATTCATAGATGTATCACATGCTTAATTTAACGCTTTCTACAGAAAGTTATGAATTATACAAATCAGTATAAGGATAAAGTGCAATCTGGAAAATGGAGTAAAGCGATTAACTCAACTTTCATAAAAAAAATGTTTTCTTTTCATACGAAAATGTTAATTAAAAGTCATGAAATTTTAAGTTTCCCTAAAAATGATTCATTTTTATCATGTAAAAAAAAATCAATAAAAATTGTCATAAAAAATCAAAATCAAAGAGGTTAATTAATCTCTAATTTTCACAAGTTTTACAAATAAACATGAATTCCAAAGCCCATTCAAGGAGATGAAGATCAAGGAGCATTATGGTGAAGATCAAGATTGAAGATTTGTATAGATCATAGAATTTGTACATTTTTGTTGTAATTATTGTTTCTTTGTAAATAATTATTACATCACTCAATTAATAAAAAAAACATGGAGATGTTTACGCATAATTTTCATAAATAATTCCACAATTCTTTTTAATAAAATGAACAACCAATGTTATAAATGTTGCATGTTGGGCCTAATATATCATAATACATGAATCAAATGACCCAATCTCAATTAAGAGGAAAAATTGCAAATCTAGCTAAGTCAAATTGTCTGATGGTCCATCATATATTTCTAAAATTGCTCTCCATAATCTTCAAATGGATCAATCACATATAAGTTGACATAATTAGATTGGTAATTATGATCTCCGAATTGATTTTAGGCCGTTTCACGTGTCTAACTTTAAATGGCCAAATTCCAATTAGACAAACACAATCTCCAAATTAGATCTCAAATTGATCATTTTTTTCTCAAAATGACTTAATAATCTTCAATTAAGATTATTTCTCAAAAAGCCTTCAATTAGGGAGCAAACCTCTTCTTCTAAGACCTCTTGAAAATTATAAACGTGATCACTAATGAAGGTGGTTATTTCAATCCTCGATTAATCGCTAATTAGAGCGGTTAACTCAAACTCCTCATTTAATCACTAATTAGGGTGATTAGCTTAACCTTTCATCATATTTAATCACTAATTAGAGTGATTATCTTAAACCTTGGTTAATCACTAATTAAGGTGATTAACTTAACCCTCCTCATTTAATCACTAATTAGAGTGATTATCTTAAACTTTAATAATCGTTAATAAGGGCGATTATTTTTCCTATTTAATCAGTAATTAGAGTGATTAGCTTAAACCTTTGAATATATAATCACTAATTAGGGTGATTACTTCCTTCCTTCATTTTAATTGCTAATTAAGGTGATTAATTTAACCTTTCTCCTTTAATCACTAATTAGAGTGATTATCTTAAACCTTAATAATCGTTAATTAGGGCGATTATTTTTCTCATTTAATCACTAAATAGAGTGATTATCTTAAGCCTTGAATAATCACTAATTAGGGTGATTACTTCTTTCCTTCCTTATTAATCACTAATTAAGGTGGTTATCTTAATCCTTCATATTTAATAACTAATTAAGGTGATTATCTTAACCTTATTTCAATCACTAATTGGAGTGATTACACCATTTTCCAATAGATTTTGTTAATTCTAAAAGTGAGTTATTCATAATCTATTCTTTCCTTTTCATCCCCATGGTTTTGATCGAACTACGATGGTTAGCCATTTAGGGTGAGACATAAGATCGAACTACGATGGTTTTGATCCATGAGTGGATTCCAATCCCGCAATGATTGGTTCGTAGTGCAACTTCAGTGCTCAAACCTACCATGTACAAATGATATATTGGTCCTAAATAAAAATGGCTGATGTGGATATGTGCAAACTATGTGATTTTCTTTCTTTTTAATAGCCATGATTACTCTAAAATGGAAAATAACGCATTTAGTAAGAGCCCGTTCTTTAGAACGGAAGAGGACACGAGTTCCAGACGTTCGCACCTCTTAACCTAAACCCTGAACCTTATCTCATGGTATGAAAGACCAATTTTCAAAAAAGCTTTATTCATATGAAGTCATCATCGTTTTAAATGATATTTCTTGAAATTGATATTAAAAAGATTTTAAATAAATTTGTCCCTATTCAGATATTAATAGGGTGGCGACTTCAAAGTTTTCTAAAACTCATAGTCCAATGAGAGACTTTTGTGGGATTCAGACCGTTAATTAAGACAGTAAAAAATCGGATACCACAGGCTGGCGACTCCATTGGGGACTTTACTTCCACTTGAAGTATATGAGGTTTAAACCTAAATAATGCGATATTTTCTATATGTATATATAATAAAAAGTTAATCATGGCTATATTCACAATTTAATTTTTGTATATAGCATGCTTATGTGAAAATTACGTGTACTTGGTAGTTTATCGATCCGTACACGTGCACTCTTTTTGGCCATTTTCTTATTAGGTCTGATACCTCTGTCTATTGGCAAGGGTCAGAATTTTAGAATGACAAATTAATGAATTAAGGGCGTAAAACCTGCATCCGTGAGCTATTGCGACCGGCTCTGTCAGGAGCGTCCACCCTCGATGGACACAATGGAAGTGACTCGAGGCCATTTTAACATAATCTCTCCCTAAATGAATCACCTTTTAGTTGACTTTTAGGACACAAGGATCAATGCACAAATGTCCTTTATTTATTTCAGTTATTGAATAATGTGAAAAAATTTCAAACAAATTCGTCAGTCCGATTTCAGTCTGTTAATATTTCAGTAATCATTAACTATAGCTGAATTGCTACCGAAATGATTATTGAAATATTAAGAGTACTCTTGTTTATTTATCACAAGTGTCATGTAAAAAAAATGTGTGTACTCACCCTTTTTCAGAAAAAAAAAATCACATTTACTTCAAAATTCTTTCCATTCAAATTGGTTTTTTCCAAAAAACAAAAATGATTTTCAAAATAAAAAATCCTGTTTTGAAAATATAATCCCAAAATAAGACAAAAACAAAGAAAAAATGAAAAATAAAAAGAGTCATAATCACGAGTTCAAAACGTGTCATGTTTAGGAATTAGAATGTAATTAAAACTCTATGGCTTAAAATACGAGAAGTCTAGTCTAAAAAAAATTGAAAAAAGTAAAAAAAAGATAAAATCAAAAGGATAATTATTTTCTAAAAAAAAGAAAGGAAAATTCTTCCATTTCCTGCTAAAAACACATATAAAGAAAAATTCATCAGTCATTTACTAACATTGTTAGTGTGTACATTTCAGGTACTTCAAATTAGTCTAATCCTAAGAAGTGGAACAGACGTATTCAAACAGGAGAATACATGGTCTGGCGCCTAGCAAACTGAACTCGGAAAAAGGTTGAGAAAAACCCGAGTACTTCACATCAGTCTAATCGTAAGAGGTGGAACATACGTATTCAAACAGGAGAATACATGGCATGGCGCCCGGCAAACTAAAATCTGAAAAGTTTGAGAAGTACCTGAATCATTATATTATTTTTTTATTGTACTTTGTAGGTAGAGCTACGTGCGGCTTGATCCCCTAAAAAAAAGAAAAAAAATCTAACGTTGTTTGCATCTATCTTAGTTTACTTTACTATGCTATGTACTAAAAGGGGTACGTAAGCAACTCATTTTCTAAGTGCAGCTGCAAAAAAAAGAAAAGAAAGAAAAAATGTAATATTTCATTTTTAATATATCAGAACTACGTTGGGCCTGATTCTCCATTCAAAAAAAAAAGTCATCACAAGAAAATTTTCTTCCCCAAATCCAAATCCACTTATGGCCTGTTTGGATATGAGCATTTCATTTAAAATGCTGTAATTGGGCCAATTCACATGTTTGGCAATTCATAATAATTGGAATTGGATTTGGGCCAATTCCCTACCCATATTAAACATACCTCAACCCATGTGATTTCAAATCCAAAGTAAAATACTCTCTTTTTAAATCCAAAATTCCTATCTTCTCCCCTAAAATACCACGACATATCTCTCTCTGCTCGTCTTCTCTCTCTCTTTCTGCTCGTCTTCTCTCTCCTCCATTGGAGCTTCTTTGGGCTCGATTTCTCTCTCTGAAGGACGATTGTTTCTGCATATCTTCTTCAAAGGTCAGATTATTTTAAAATTTTCTTCTCCTGAAATCTAATTAACTGAATATCCAACTTTAATGTAATTTATTTGCTCAAATTTGCTGATTTATCTTGTTCAGTATGCTTATTTGCATGTTTCTTCACTTCGATTTTTCAATAATTGATGATCTTGAAGAATATTGGCTGACGATTGAGAAATTGCTGGTTAAAATCGAGTTACTGTTGTAAAATAGGGTTTTTGAATTTTCGTTGTTGATGCGGAAATCGCAAATTAGGTTATTTACATTATGCATCACCATTCAGATGTCTTATAGATTATCTCGAGGACCTGAAATTCAATTATGGTGTGATTTTGTCAGTATTTTGCAGAAAATCGAAATATATTCTATTGTGTTATCTGGTTTTGGTTATACACATGTTTTTAATTTGGAATTTTGTTTTCATAAGCTCACTGATCGTTCGATTGCATGTGAAATTTGATAGTTTTTTTTTCTTCTGGATTCAACTTAACACACAAATTTTTTTTCTGGGATTCAGAAGTTTTATGACAATTTTATTCTGGGATTCATAAATTTTATGACAATTTGATGTCATACAGACTCTATTCAAGCTATCTTAGGGTAATTATAATGGTTAGACCTTTCTAATAACTATTTTTCTAGGCCAGTTTCCACTGATTTTGGTAAATTATATGAGCCACAGTTTCTTGATTTATCTGCAAACAAATTTGGAGGCTTAATGCATTGAATCTTTCTTACAATTTTCTTATTGGTTGGGTACCTCGCTGGGGATCTGTCAAGATGTTGATATGAAGTGAATTGTCGATTGAGGTTGATAAGCATCGATTCACTCTACCTTGGAGTTTGTTTTATTCGAGGGTCGTACTTTAATTGGATGTTGATATATGTATGTAGGGGTGAAAGAATGATACAGACTGTATGTATCATTCTTCATGGCAGTTTAGCCATTACAGTTGAGCAAGTTTTCGATTGTGTCAAATATGTCACTCTTATCTATGTACTATCTAGATTCATTCATGTTATTTAAAATTTCAATTATCATTTTATTTTGGTCACTTTATTGTGTTCTGGGAATCGATTTTTTCAGTTCAAAAAACGATCATGACGCTCCGTTTGTGACAACAGTTATCCTATCTCATATTATGCTCTTGATGGGTTGTTGGCCCCTCTCTTATGGTTGCTCGAGTTCCTTTTATTTGCAAGTTAATGATGATTGTGTGGCTGATGTGCATTTTGCTAATGGAAAACTAGAGTTTTTGGTGCTTACTCAGAACAGATTGATAGGAATATTTGTTTAAGAACATCATATAATCATTTCAGGTGGCCTTTGATTATTTTTGAGTGCTTAGTTTTGTTGCTTCAACGTGCAGAAAAATCCCCATGCCTTTGCATATCTGAACAAGTGTATCGAGAATTGGGACGACATAGTTACTTTGTTCGCTTTGGATAGACCAAACTGTGATGGGGCTGAGCAACACGAGGAGTTTGTTGTTGTTATAGACACTGAAACTGAAGGGGTGAGCACATCAGATACTTCTTCTGGAGGTTCAAACAAAAGCTCAAGATAGATCGTCTAGCGGATGCCGGTAGTAGCTTTGCAGAGTCTTTTAATGAGTGCTGAAGGCTGTGAATAGGTTCAACAATGGGACGGTAGATGAGTTCGATATGCTAAAACATCTACCAAAGGAGCAAAAGTTAGACTGGATTTTGTTATGTATTAATGATTAGTAGTTTTTTTGGTGGTTGTAGAGATTGAATTACAATCCTAAACTTTAACTTGGTTTGCCAAACAATATTTGTATTTGAAATTCAAGATTTGAAATTCTATGTATTCCCAAACAGCTTATTAGAATTTCAAATTCCAAATTTGAAATTCTTAAATTTCCCAAACACTGAACTTGGAATTGAATTTTCGAAATTGAAATTATGAATTTGAATTGAACTATTTGAAATGAAATATGGGTATCCAAACGTAACCTTATGGAGATACGTAGGCAATCTTCGGGTGCGGCCCCTTTTGCATTTGATATTTTCTTTTATGGTTTCAGCGCTTAAAAGCAATCAATACATGCAGATCACCAAGAAGAACGATGTCTGGGGCATTATAATTTGCGAAAATGAGGACACAGGCCTTGTTATCCCTCTTTTCTCTTATTTCTGTAACAGCAGGAAATGAAAGGATATTACCAAATTGATTTTAGAAAAAAAATGTTTGTGTATTATCCCAAATAAAATATGAGTCTAAAAAACGGAAATATAAAATAAAAAGGTCCAAGTCTAATTAAATAATAAGTCAGTCAAAGAAATCTAATGAAAAATCCAAAACAAATGATAAAGTCAAGGTTTCACACCTTTTAATAAATGATAACTGAAATTGGGGTTAAAAGGAAAAAAAAATTGAAAGATATCATTTCTTTCATTCCCTGCACAAAAAAAAAGAAAAAGAAAAGAAGAAACAAATTCTGGACAAATTTTTATGCTAAGTTTTTCATCTCATTTCACAGGAACTCTGCCTGGGCCCGCTCGAATCTTGGTTAATTCGCCAAAGTTCTGACCACAGTGAATGTTCTCTGTCAGTAATACTATCATCCTTGTCTACACCAGCTGTATTCTCTGCTACGCGTCTCAGCAACATGTCTGAAATTCCGAAAAACGATCACCAACAGAACTTTACCCCTCCACCTGATCCAATGACTGAGCTCCGAGGACTTGTTCCGGCCATGCTTGACCGACAGGATAATATTGAACAAACTGTGTTGGGCATAATGCGCCAAAGCGCCCAGATGCCTCCTCCTCCCCCTCCGGAGACGGAAGTAGCTTCACCTTTTCACCTTGAGCCTATGAACAATGAGAGAGAAATTCCCACTAAGCTCAAGGAAAAAGTAGTTAAGCTCAAGGAAGTCCTAAAAGGCATGACGAAGGCTGAACCATGGATGGACATTAATGGGTTAGCACTTTTCCCAAAAGCACGGTTACCTCATGGCTTCAAAATGCCTAATCTGACAAAGTTTGATGGGACCGACAGCCCAACCAATTTCCTGAAGATGTATGTGGGGGCAATGAGTCCCTAGGAGTGGAAGAATATTTGATGGCTCAACTCTTTTAACAATATTTAGATGGTGCTGCAGCACATTGGTTCCTCAACCATGAAAACACAAAGAAATCCACTTGGGCTGACATAGTCAGAGAGTTCTCAAACCAATACAAGTATAATGAAGAAATTGATGTTACTAGAAGGGATCTGGAGACCACTTCTCAAAACCTTAATGAGACGTTTTCTTCATTCATTACTCGGTGAAAAAACAAGGCTTCCAAAATGATGAGTAGGCCTAATGAGGAGGAACAGCTGTAAATGGTTGTAAAGAACCTTCAACCTGTTTATCAGAAGCATATGGCCTACCAATATTTCCAGACTTTCAAAGCTTTGATTGCTACGGGAACTCTAGTTGAGGATACTGTGAAAAAGGGGGACATCAAGAAAGATGAACCTACTGACGGTACTACTTATAATGCAAAGTTTGGAAATAACAAAAGAACTCCAAACAATGATTCAGTAGCTCATAAAACAACTAATGCGATCCATGCCATTGGCACATCTTCTGCATTCCAGTTACGACCACAAAGGAACTTTACTCCTTTGAACATGACTTATTCTCAGGCTCTCTCCAAGCTAAAAAAAGGCCAATCTCATTCAACCCTTGAATCCACGTCCACCTCCTAAAAATTCTTACCCTGGTTATGACCCAAACCGAAACTGTGAATATCATCAGAGCCCGGGGCATAATACTGAAAATTGCACGACCCTCAAGCATCAGATTCAAAATCTTGTGGATGATGGAAAACTCTCTTTAGGATCCACTTCCACTAAATCAAACGATTCAACCCAAC
This sequence comes from Beta corolliflora, assembly GCA_947648045.1. Lineage (NCBI taxonomy): Eukaryota > Viridiplantae > Streptophyta > Magnoliopsida > Caryophyllales > Amaranthaceae > Beta > Beta corolliflora. The sequence goes on along the minus strand of CANSZD010002921.1, from coordinate 3,599,082 downwards.
ATCACAAAAAAAACCCCTTTCCAATCATAAACCCTCATTTGCGATTAATGCAATCTTTTCTGTGTCAGATGGATGCGATCCAATCCAGTTAATCCGCAAGACAGTTCCTCAAATGTATGAAATGTCAATAGCCGTAGGTTACAAGTGTATGGTCTATGACTATTCCACTCAAGAAAAAGTCAAAATGATGCCTTGTAAAGACCCTAGTTTCACTCTCAACAAGGATCCATTCTCTGACATGTGTGGAACCTTAGATTATGATGGTGCCTTCTTCATTTTGGACTCAGATGCTGATGAAGATGCCTCTTCGGTTTTGACAATTGTGGAGAAAAACACTGGAGGACATTCCGCCACTCCAAATACATACTGGCGCCCCATCTGCCTCGATGATCTTAGTGATGAGGAGTACGTGGATATATCTCATCTGACTAGAGCATGTCGCCATTTTAAACCATCCCATTTGAAGGATGAAAATCCTTTGGAGGTATTGAGAAGGAAGGAAAAGGGCAAAGAGCCAATGACAGAGGATAGTAATAAGGAAGATGATGCTATCAAGCGCATGAAAGAAGTAAATGCTAATGTTTCCATCTGGAAATTGTTAATGCATTCCCAGCCTCATAGGGCAGTCGTTCTAAAGCATCTCAATGAAGCCTCTGTAAGCTCTTCCATAACACCTGACCAGATGGTGGGGCTCATTCATGGGGTAGATCGAACTCTCATCTTCACTGACAATGATCTCCCTGATAATATCAACCACAACAATTCGTTACACATCACTATACGTTGTAATGGATGGGAGATACCTAGAGTATTGATTGACAATGGCTCTGCGATCAACGTTTGCCCTTTGTGTGTGCTAACAAGACTCGGGTATTCAAAAGAGGATCTGGTACCATCCAACCAGGTGGTCAGAGCATATGATAATGCCAAAAGACAAGTACTGGGTTTAATCAGCCTCCTCATTGAATGTGGTCCCGTGGCAAGGAAGGTGGAATTTATGGTCATTGACATTCAAGCATGTTTCAACCTTTTATTGGGAAGACCGTGGCTGCATGAAAATAGAGTAGTAGCCTCTACTCTACATCAGAAGGTAAAGCTTCTCACTGATCAGGGTGCTGTGACTATTTCTGGTGATCCAGAAATTATGACCATCTCCAACACTGGAAAATCGGTATTGTATTTGAACGAAGTAGAGGGCACTAGGTTGGATGGTTACACTATCCACTGTATTCTAGTAGCACCTGAAAATTCATGGATGAATGAGGTCCCAACAGCCACACCAGATGTAAGTGCTGAAGAAACAGAACCAGAGTATAGTGAGGATGACGAGGAAGAAATAGGAGTTCCAAGCATCGGCACTCATGATATGTCAGTTGAAGCACCGGAGGAATCTTGTGTCGGCAATCCTCAAGATGATGATAATGACTCAAAGAAGAGATCTAAGACTGATGATTTTGACCTGGACTTTAATGTAGTAGGTCCTATCCGAGAAGTTCACACTGAATCACTAATTCTCTTCCCAGGATATCAACACGAAGATCATTATCGTGAGTTACCACAGTTTCGAAATTTGATGGGAACGGTGATCCTTTTGTCCACTTAGTTAGATTTGTGAATACCTTGCACCCATGGGGCATACCAGAGGAAGATTACCCCATGCTGTTTGACAAGAGTTTAGAAGGACCAGCTTTGGACTGGTACTACTCTTTAGATTATGTGGATAGAGCTAGTTGGGAAAATGCTAGCCAAGCCTTTGTTAATTGGGCTCTTGAGCATAAACAGACTAATATCAAGAAGCTGAAGCTAGTCACTTTGTGTCAACGCGCCTTAGAAACTTTCTCGCACTTTTGTTCGAGATGCACTCATATCCGCACACAGCTTCGTTTCCGTATTACTGATCGAAAATTCATGCTCATATTGCTGCGGAACCTGAACGATTTCTATTATCGTCACATGGTTACTATCAAGTACACCTCCCTCAGCCACATGGAACAACATGGCTTTGACATCGATGCTCTGAAATTGCAAGAAAAACGACCTCGGGAAGATCTTGAAACTCCCAACACAAATCCAAGGGTATATGCTAAGATAGATGAACGATTGAGTATGGTGTATGATTGTCTTCGGAGCCAAGGTATAATCCAAGCCTCAGCATATGTGCACTGTTTACCCCTTCCTGGAACAGACATGAGCAAACTCTGCGCTTATTGTCGCCAATTTGGGCATGAAACTGATCGATGCCATGATCTTTACTACAAAGTTCAAAACCTGATTGATCGAGGCATCATTAGTCCAACCCATAAGGAAGTGCCCGCAAGGAAAGTGTCGGCGCGCCCTCAACCGTAATCCCAAGTTGATATCTTCCACAAATTAGTCTAGAAAGGTCGGATACATCCACTTCCTAGACGCCCAGGGGCAAGTCCCGTAGGGTCAGATCTCCACATGTACTGCCATTATCACCAATTGCATGGTCACGACACAAACCAATGTCATGCTCTCAGCTATCGCATCAAGCAGATCACCAACATATCTCTTGTCTACTGCAAAGCTACTTTATCATCTCACAGAAGGGGAAAAATCTTCGTTAAAAGTCCTGTAGGGGGTTAGCCCATCAAAAAAAAAGAGAAGAAAAAAAAATCTCTTTCAGTTCGTTGGTATCAGAGAACTACGTGCAGCTTGAATCCCCATTATCACGTACACTTGCACTGTGAGATCGCTCCACCTATGTAACACCTGGGGTACGTAGGTAGCTCAATATGAGTGCAGCTGCTTTATTAAATAAAAAACTTTAGTTCCTGAAAAAAAAAGGAACTACGCTGAGTCTGATTCCCCATGAAATGCACCTGGAGCAATGGGGATATGTAGGCAGCCTTCAGGTTCGACTCAAATGTATTAACCATTGTATTTCATGCAATGTGATTAGCACTCAAGATGCCAGTCATCACAGGAGCAATTTTAGAATGTTGAATTGACACATCAATGGGGATACATACCCTAATCTCTATATTTTCTGTCTTTGTTCAATATTAAAGCAGGTAATGGGAGAATGAAAAAATATTTATTATCAACCCCAATGACAGTAAAATCATTCAAGAGAGTCAAAATAAAGAAAAAACAAAATTGTAAAGGTGGACCATTCCATTCAAAATATGGCAAAATCGTTTTCGAAAATTTCCTTTATTCTGCAATGCATTCTGCAATGTGTAGCTTTTTTCTCTTTTCTTTTAATTCTTTTTTCTCTACCTTAAGGTTCAAAAAGAAGAAATTTATCCCTTCACTAAGGATGATCAATTACCATTAGAAAACAAAAGCCTCAGCCATATCCACAAATGCAGTCAAAGAGCCTGTAGGGTTTGCCATGCAACCTCTGTCCAAAGGATTTCAAATCATGATGAAGATGGGTTATACTCAAGGAACCGGATTAGGGCGTGATGGTAGGGGAACAAAGCAACCAATCCCCATAGTAGACAAGCAAAACCGGCATGGGTTAGGATATGATCCGGGCAGCACTTCTCACAACGTCAAAGAACCTTCTTTTACCCTCAACGGTCAGTTCATCCTGCAAGGAGATACTGAGCTGTACTACGAGTTTCCAGAACCTTGGCTTAGTAGGAAGGAACATAAGATTTTACCGGGGTTGGAGAAATTCTTCAATGAGGCTAGAAATTTGGACTTAATCAAAAGTTGGTTTATCCAAAAATAAAAAATAAAAAAAGAAAATGACTGGGTGGATAATCTGAAACACGGAGTCCTTAAGAAGCTTTTCACTTCTGAGTACTCTAAGGAAGGGGATTTTGACCCGTGTCTTTGATGATACCTTTTGGCGAAAGAATTGAACTTAAGTGGAGTATTGAGTGTCAGGCAAAAGACGGGCCTATAGAATTTAAAATGTTTTTAGGAAACCATCCTCCACATCCATCTCATGAAAAAAACTTTTCACCCCTTTTAGATGACTATCATACTGATAGCTCATCTTCCAGTCAATCTACCTTGCATACCCAGTCAGAAGACTCTGATGGTGAGGAAATTGAATGTGAACCTTTATCTAAGTACATTTGCATGCAAGATGTTATTTTTGATAGTGAATTTAATAATGATGAATCACTTGATACAACTGAAACATATATAAAACCCATGGAAGAGTCCATTGTAATTAATATTGGCACATAAAATGTTGTAAAAGAAGTCAAAATAGGTTCATCCCTCTCCGCAACTGAACAGTCTATGTTTATTGCATTGTTAAAAGAGTATGTAGATGTGTTTGCATGGTCTTATGCTGATATGCCTGGTGTTAATAGAGAAATTGCGGAACATCGCATTCCGTTACATCCTAAAAGCAAGCCTAAACAGCAAAAGCTCCGCCGAATGAAACCAGAGGTTAGTCTAAAAGTGAAATAAGAAATCCAGAAACACCTTGATGCCAAATTCATTCAAGCTGTAAAGCATCCGAGTTGGCTCGCCAATATAGTGGTTGTACCTAAAAAGGATGGGAGAGTTCGGGTATGCATTGATTTTCGAGATTTGAATGTTGCATCACCAAAAGATTGCTTTCCTCTACCCCATATCGATGTCCTCGTGGATAGTACGGCCGGTCATGCAATGTTTTCCTTCATGGATGGATTTTCAGGGTATAATCAAATACTCATTGCTCAAGAAGATATGACAAAGACGTCTTTCATCACTCCGTGGGGAACTTTCTGCAATCGAGTTATGCCTTTTGGTCTCAAGAATGCCGAAGTAACATATCAAAGGGCTGCAACCACTATCCTTCATGACCTCATCCACGACATTGTGGAGGTCTATGTAGATGACATGATCGTGAAAAGAAAAGATCGTGAGGAGCATATTCCTGCACTAAGGTCCTTCTTTGAAAGAATTAGGAAGTACAATCTAAGGCTAAATCCTCAAAAGTGTGTGTTTGGTGTCACTTTAGGGAAGTTGTTGGGATTCATTGTCAGTCAAGACGGCATTAAAGTGGACTCGAAAAAGGTAAAAGCTATTCAAGAATTGCCTCCTCCAAAAACAGAAAAAGAAGTAAGAGGATTTCTCGGCAGAATTCAATGTATCAGCAGGTTCATCTCACAACTCAGTATGAAATGTGAACCTATATTTAAGCTGCTCAGAAAAGGGGCATCCCATGAGTGGAACGAGGAATGTCAGAAAGCTTTTGATTCCATGAAAGAGTATCTTTCAAATCCACCTGTTCTAATGCCGCCAAGACCAGGGGAACCTCAGATTTTGTACCTCACTATTACAGAAACAACTATGGGAGCTCTCTTAGCCCAATATCAAGAAGGAACAAAGAAGGAAGTTGACATATACTATCTCAGCAAGAAATTCTTGGAGTATGAGACAAGATATACCCCACTGGAAAAAGCATGTGTCTCCTTGGTCTATGCCACAAAGAAGTTGAGGCATCACCTCCAAGCTCATACCACCTATCTGATCTGAAGACTTGATCCAATCAAGTATCTGTTTGAAAAACCCATTCTTAGTGAAAGATTGACGAGATGGCATGCTATGCTTTCTGAGTTTGATATTCAATGTGTCAGCCAGAAATCTGTCAAAGGAAGAGTCATATCTGAAGCCTTAGCAGAAGGACCAATGTCAGGAGATGAATATGATGATGCATTCCCTGATGTGTATTTATTATTCATTGACAATCCACAATGGTAGAGCCATATCTGAAGCCTTAGCAGAAGGACCAATGTCAGGAGATGAATATGATGATGCATTCCCTGATGTGTATTTATTATTCATTGACAATCCACAATGGTGTATGTATTTTGATGGAGCTTCTAATAGGAGAGGTAATGGAGCAGGGGTTTTATTAGTAGATCCCGATGGAGCCCATATTCCATTTGCTGTCAAGCTGGATTTCCCAACAACAAACATTACCGCTGAGTATGAAGCCTGTATATATGGAGTAAAATCCGCTTTGGTAGCAGGGGCAAGACATCTCACTGTATATAGAGATTTTAATCTCATCATATCTCAAACAATAGGAATTTGGAGGGTTAGAGATGAGAGACTTCAGCTCTACACAAAGTACCTTCAAGAATTGATCCCTTATTTTGATGGTATCAGCTTCAAACATCTTCCTCGAGAACAAAATAGTTTCACGGATGCTTTAGCCAATCTTGCTGTTAATTTAACATGGGAAAATGGTACAAAAATCCAGTCAGTTTTAATTAAAGAAAGGAAGGGGCCTACAGTGACGGTAGCACAAATTGTCTCCACACTAGCTCAACAAGATGATGATGATGTCTGGTATAAGGATATCAAGAATTTTCTGGAAACAATGTAATATCCAGAGGGAAGTGGCAAGAAGGACCGCATAGCTATCAGAAGGCTAGCTGCTCATTTTCTCATACTAAAAGGCAAACTATATCACAAAGGGTTTGATGGTACTCTGCAACTCTGCGTGAATGATAGCGAAAAGCAAGCCATCATGGAAGAAGTTCATGGAGGAGAATGTGGACACCATATGAACGGAAGAATGTTGGCTCGTAAAATTTTACGAGCAGGTTTCTATTGGAGTACTTTAGAAGGTGATTGCATCAGCTTTGTCCGCGCCTGCAAGCAATGTCAAATATATGCTAACCTCAATCATATGCCACCTGTGTCACTACATAAAATGACCTCTCCTTGGCCATTTTCGAGTTGGGGCATAGACATAATCGGACAAATTCATCCGAAGGCTTCAAATGGGCATTAGTATATTCTTGTAGCAATTGATTATTTTTCGAAGTGGGTTGAAGCTGCATCCTTTTCAAAGCTAGGGGCAAAGCAAGTCTCGAAATTTGTGATTAACAACATTATCTGTCGGTATGGCATACCTTTTGAAATCATCTTTGATAATGGATCACAATTTGAAGGTCATCTGAAGACAACTCTCGCAAAATATGCAATCAAGCATCATCAGTCCTCACCTTATCGTCCCCAAACAAATGGAGCGGTGGAAGCAGCCAATAAGACAATCAAGACTATTGTTGCCAAGATGACTGAGAAGACTAGGGAATGGCATGACAAACTTCCATATGCCCTTTGGGGATATAGGATATCAATTAGGACTCCAACAGGAACAACCCCGTATTCTTTGGTTTATGGGATAGAGCCAGTCCTACCAGTTGAGGTGGAGATACAATCTCTCAAGGTCATAGCAGAAAGTGAAATCTCAGAAGACCAATGGTACAAAACTCGTTACGATGAGCTCGCATTTGCAGATGAACGCCGACTACAAGCTTTGCATAACATTCAACTCTATCAGCGGAGAATTGCTCGTGCATTTAACAAAAGGGTTCGAGATAGAGACATTCAAGAAGGTGATCTAGTCTTAAAGGAAAATAGAGCTCCGTTGCATGATCCTCGGGGAAAATTCAGGCCTAACTGGTCTGGGCCATTCCTAGTCAAGCATGTCACCACGGCTGGAGCCGTAAAGCTAATGGACTTTGATGGGAATGAATTCACCCATTTCACTAATCTTGATCATTTGAAGAAATATTACGCTTAGGCATCAAAGTAATTGTAATTGTCTTAGTCAAGTAACCAAGCAGTTTGGGGATTTTGTATCCAATCTAGTTATTCTTAATAACATGCCATGTGTTTCTAGATATTCATATAATGTATGCAAAAAAAAAAGAGACAAAAAAAGCAAAAAAAAACGAAAAAAAAAAAACGAAAAAAAAGGAGAAAAAGAAAAATGATGAAACATGCTTTTGATTGTTAAGGTTTCATGTGTTATGCTTTTATGTGTCATATGATTTATTAATTATGATTTGCATGTCATATTTAATGTTAAAGTGTGCACGTGTTTAGAATTGTGTTCACATTGAATTTTTCACAAGCAGATAATTCTCACAAACATATCTTTTTATTCATCCCAACTGGGGTACTTCATTTCATACATAAAAAGACATAAAGCCTTCATTTCCTACAAACTCAAAAAAAAACTTAAAAAAACATGGAAAAACAACATGATATTTCTCTCAAACCCTTCTCCTCTTCATGGTAGGCCCGTCTGAACCATTGTCTTGACCAATATCTGCCAGAAGCCATTGAAGGTAATCTTCATCAATCAGTGGAAAGGAAGGTTCAGGTAGCGCTGATATAATTTTAGCTCCCTGCCATATAGTAGGCATTCTCCTAATACCACTCATATTAGCCTCATAAGTGGTACAAGATGGAAGAACCTGGAGGGCAGGAATGTGATGTTGCCTCCAACCAATTTGCCTTAGACACCTCCATGGAAGGTAGAAAGTGACCTGGCAAAGCCCCGGTAGTTATACACCTCTGCGACCAGAATTGCAATATACAATTGCACTAATACCAAGGTGGCTTGTGACCAACTTTATATCTTGCTACAGGAAAAAATCCTCCCACCCACCATTTTTGCTAAATTGATAGAAGAAAGGAAGAAGACCTCTCTCTCGGACATGATTAGTTTTGTAAGTAACACTCTTGTGAGGTTTCATGAGAGAAAATTTTTCCAACAACCATAAGTGAAGGGCTAATGGACATCCCTTCACAAAACTTTGGGGTTTTCTTTTGAGTTCATCTAAGCCAATAAAGTTTCCCCCAAAATAAGTGGTCCAAGACGACCCCCACTAACAATTTGAGGAATAAGTGAAAGACACCAAACATGGCATGCGTTTAAAGACCATTTAGTGAGGGTACTTCCCAAAATCATAAGAATGCAAGCATTTTCTCTAGCAATCCTATAGTTGCGTTATTAGAGAATTGCCAAGTGCCAAATTGGAAAGTCAACAATAAGTTAAGAAGAAGTACCTCACCATATTGTAGGTAGTTGCCATGCAAATTTTTAGGAAGATATAAAATTGTTGATAAATCTCCCTAGATCCTTATAGGAGATCTAGGTGTAATAACTGGACCATTAGATGGTAAGCCTAGCAAACCCTCAACCTCTTCAACAAGAGGCACAATCTCCCGGTCTCCAAAGCGAAAGACATGGCGAGTTTCATCCCAAAATTGGAAAGCAGCATGAATCATGTCATAACAGATAGAAAGTGAAACCAAAGGCATAAGAGCCTTAGCGAAGCGGGAAGAAGAAGAAGATTGCCTTGGTTGCTCCAAATTCTTTGTGACCCCCGAGAGTTGTTTTTTCTCACGACTCCCCATTTCATTAGCTTCTTCATAGTTAGGAGCCATTTTTTTTTGTGAAAGAAGAAAGTTAGAGAAGAGATTGGAGTAGTGCAGATGGTGCATTTGGAAATGAAGAACCATGCCCCTTTTATAGATGGAAAAGATGATCATCCATGATTCATGCCATGGATAATAAGCTTGGGCATTGTCCATAGGATTATAAGGAGTGTCCTTCACCATGGCTAATGACCAATCATTTGTGGTATGGCAATTCTTGCTAAAGCCGGACATAAAAAAAAACAGTGTCAATGATGAATCAAGAACGTTGATACAATCCTTTTTCTAATAATCATCCAAAATAATGACCATGATCAATCTATTTTATATAGTGATCATCATTTTACGATAAAGCGAATAAGCATTATGCATGAAAAAAATTCCTGAAAGATTTTTGAAAAACAGATAAAAAAATTTTGTCATATGATGATTGGTCCACCATAGTTTATCTAGAAGGTAATAACCTTAGGTCAACTCTTTTAGATGACACGACCTGACAATATCCTAATTTAAGGTGACATGATAACACATGGAGTCATAAAAAGTAAGTGATGGTAATTTGACAATTTGCTTGTCATCAAGGCCATGAAAAACTGTAAAAAAAACTGGAGTCAATCTGTAAGTGTCGGAGTTTCTCACATTAATTCATAAGATTTAAAAAAAAAAGACGACAATAAAGTCGCATTTTAGAAAATTAATTGGGATGTTCTATCTAAAGACGACAATAAAGTCGCAATTTTAATTTTAGAAAATTAATTGGGATTTTCTATCTAAGACGACAATAAAGTCGCATTTTCAAATTTTAGAAAATTAATTGGGATTTTCTATCTAAGACGACAATAAAGTCGCATTTTTCAAATGTTGGAAAATTAATTGGGATTTTCTATTTAAGACGATGATAAAGTCGCATTTTCAAATGTTTAGAAAATTAATTGGGATTTTCTATCTAAGACGACGATAAAGTCGCATTTTCAATTTTAGAAAATTAATTGGGATTTTCTACATAACGCAACGCAAATTATAGCACTGATGATAACTATTTTCTATGGAGAATATGTTATCTCAAAAGAAATTTTCTGTCAAAATTTTGTGTCTTTTCAAACATTGATCATCATTTCCTCCAAAATTCGACCAATGTGGGGCATTCTGTAGACACCAAATTTTGAACCCCTTTTTCGGGTAAATAATGATTTTGAAAAGAAATAAAAATAATGAAAATCGTCATGCATCGTGGAGCGCGCGCCCCGTCAAATACGTGTTTCGCCCCGGAGCGTGAGTTTCATTTCGTCGTATGGTTTTCCATCTTTCGTATTAGTCATGCAGTTTCGGCTTAGAAACAAAAAATTTCGTGAGTTGTAGTCAATAACTACAACCACCGTTTAAATAAAATGATTCGTAGTATAATCATGCTCATCTTTACTAATTTGACGAGCTTTCGTTAATTGTCTTAAGTTAGTCTTTCCAAAAACGAAAAAAAACACGAGAAGCAATTAGGCGTCAGGATTTTAATCGTATCCCAAAACCGGTAGTAATCAGTTTTCTTGATGGTCAAGTCATTGTTCATTGGATAAAGAATAAGAATATATTCTTTATCCACTAATCACATCCTTTATCCATTAGTTAGGGAATAAGAATCATGAAAAGGAGTGAGAATAAGAATCAAATCTCATGTGTACGAGGGAAGAATCAGGTTTTTTTTCCGGTAGATTCGAGTGCGCGCCTGGCACACGATCATGCGCTAGACGCATGATTGTGCGCCTAGCGCACAGCAGTGTCCTGCGCCAGACGCAGAGCACTGCGCCTAGCGCACGAAGCTGTGCCTAGCGCAGGCTCCTGCGTTTGGCGCAGTGATCTAATCAGTTTTATTTTGCACGTTTTTCGATGCATTTTTTTTACGTATTAGGATGTATTTAGGGAAGAATATTTTCTGAATTCTGATTTTGCCTCATTGAGGAGAAAATCCAAAAAGAATAAGAATATTTGTATTTCCAAAAAGATTTGATGATGTCATTAGGGTGAGGTCATTAGAGTGATGTCATTAGGGTGATTAAGGATGGGAAAAATTAGATTTTTTGGGTTAAAAATATGATTTTCTACTTCTTTGAAACCCTAGTTCATCTCCCTTATTTCCCTATAAATACCCTTTTTTACTTCAAACCAAGTTGAGCTTAAAACAACTCAACTTCACATCTTCTCTCAATACTACTCTCATCTTCTCTACTTCCTTCCTCTAAAAAATCTCATTCAAGAAAAAGAAAGTAAAAGTTAGGAAAATAATTAGTAAATAAAGAAGTTCATCAAAAGAAAAACACAAAAAAGGGGTTTAAGTTAGTAATTAAGTGGATTTAGAAACTCACTTAGAAATTAAGAAAATCACAAAAAAAGGTAGAAAAATGTTTCTTCTTAATCATTTACTAACTTTCTCCTTGTTTCTTCTTATCATTTTTTTTAATTTTTGGAGTGATTTGGGTATGTGGAAGTCCTAATAGGTTCCCAACCTTAAATCACCCCACCTAGAATAGTCAACTCTAATGGGGAGACTCTTAGGAAACAATGTGTTTATGTGATTTTCTTAATCAAATTGTTATTTATAACCAAAAACATGCATGTTTTCATAAAAAAATTCAAGAAAAGTTGTGCATAAACACCTCCATAAAAAAAAATTTGATGGTGTAATTATAATCAGTTTTAATTTCGTACTTTATTTCATTTTTCGTCTGCATTAACTAAATTGTTAATAGGATGTAATATTTTTTCTATGAAGTGAAAATGTTTCCAGCAAGTGGGCTTTGGAATTTCTAAAAAATAAATTTTGTATAAATAATTACAAATAATACAACTTTGTTGTGCAAAACTGATTTTGTCCAGTACCATATAAGCTTGTCTTGTTAATAAAGTTTAAAATAAAGTCATTTAGATAAAACTCAAAACATCAACAAAAATTAGAAGATTTCCAAAAATATAAAAATCATATTCATATGAATTTTATACAATTTAATATCATTTTTACAAAACCATTCATGTAAATCACTAAATTCTAGAAAACTGATTTTTCTTTTCAGTTAAGAGAATAAATAAAAAAGGATCTTAAAAGTGTTCAATTCAAGTGAAAATTTCCAGTTTAGTCTTTCAATGTGTCTAGAATGTTCATACCAAAATTCACTTCAAAATAAGTTCAGAAAGTTGGATTTCAAAGAATAAATTTAATAAAGGTCCTGTTTTGACCAGTTTGAGTATAAAATTCACCATAATTCAAGTTTTCACTAAAAACTTATGAAATTTTGACACAACATAAAGAACTCACTGACCTATCCATAGGTGTATTTTACAAGTCAGTACAATGGTAAAGTGCAATCTGAAAAATAGAATAAAGTGATTAACTCAACTTTCATAAAAAAATAATATTTCTTTTCATACGAAAATGTTAAATTAAAAGTCATGAAATTTTAAGTTTGCCTTAAAATGATTCATTTTTATCATGTAAATAAAAATCAATAAAAATTGTCATAAAAAAACAAAATCAAAGAGGTTAGTTAATCTCTAATTTTCACAAGTTTTACAAATAAACATGAATTCTGAAGCCCATTCAAGGAGATGAAGATCAAGGAGCATTATGGTGAAGATCAAGATTGAAGATTTGTATAGATCATAGAATTTATACATTTTTGTTGTAATAATAGTTTCTTTGTAAATAATTATTGCATCACTCAATTAATAAAAAAAACATGGAGATGTTTATGCATAATTTTCATAAATAATTCCACAATTCTTTTTAATAAAATGAACAACCAATGTTATAAATGTTGCATGTTGGGCCTAATATATCATAGTACATGAATCAAATGACCCAATCTCAATTAAGAGGAAAAATTATAAATCTAGCTAAGTCAAATAATTGTATGATGGTCCATCATATATTTCTGAAATTGTTCTCCATAATCTTCAGATGGATCAATCACATATAATTTGACATAATTAGATTGGTAATTATGATCTCCGAATTGATTTTAGGCCTTTCACGTGTCTCGCTTTAAATGGCCAAATTCCAATTAGCCAAACACAATCTCCAAATATGATATCAAATTGATCATTTTTCTCAAAATGACTTAATAATCTTCAATTAAGATTATTTCTCAAAAAACCTTCCATTAGGGAGCAAACCTCTTCTTCTAAGACCTCTTGAAAATCATAAACGTGATCACTAATTAAGGTGGTTATTTCAATCCTCGTTTAATCGCTAATTAGAGCGGTTAACTCAAACTCCTCATTTAATCACTAATTAGGGTGATTAGCTTAACCTTTCATCATATTTAATCACTAATTAGAGTGATTATCTTAAACCTTGGTTAATCACTAATTAAGGTGATTAACTTAACCCTCCTCATTTAATCACTAATTAGAGTGATTATCTTAAACCTTAATAATCGTTAATTAGGGCGATTATTTTTCCTATTTAATCACTAATTAGAGTGATTAGCTTAAACCTTTGAATAATCACTCATTAGGGTGATTACTTCCTTCCTTCATTTTAATCGCTAATTAAGGTGATTATTTAACCTTTCTCCTTTAATCACTAATTAGAGTGATTATCTTAAACCTTAATACTCGTTAATTAGGGCGATTATTTTTCTCATTTAATCACTCATTAGAGTGATTATCTTAAGCCTTGAATAATCACTAATTAGGGTGATTACTTCTTTCCTTCCTTATTACTCACTAATTAAGGTGGTTATCTTAATCCTTCATATCTAATCACTAATTAAGGTGATTATCTTAACCTCATTTCAATCACTAATTGGAGTGATTACCCCATTTTCCAATAGATGTGTCTAATTCTAAAAGTGAGTTATTCATAATATATTCTTTCCTTTTCATCCCCAATGAATTGGCCATTTAGGGTGAGACATAAGATCGAACTACAATAGTTTTGGTCCTTGAGTGGATTCCAATCCCGCAATGATTGGTACGTAGTGCAACTTCAGTGCTCAAACCTACCATGTACAAATGATATATTGGTCCTAAATAAACATGGTTGATGTGTATATGTGCAAACTATGTGATTTTCTTTCTTTTTAATAGCCATGATTACTCTAAAATGGAAAATAACGCATTTAGTAAGAGCCTGTTCTTTAGAACGGAAGAGGAGACGAGTTCCAGACGTTCGCACCTCTTGACCTAAACCCCGAACCCTATCTCATGGTATGAAAGACCAATTTTAAAAAATGCTTTATCCATATGAAGTCATCATCGTTTTAAATGATATTTCTTGAAATTGATTTTAAAATGATTTATTAAATAAATCTGTCCCTATTCAGATATTAATAGGGTGGCGACTTCAAAGTTTTCTAAAACTCATAGTCCAATGAGAGACTTTTGTGGGATTCAGACCGTTAATTAAGACAGTAAAAAATCGGATACCACAGCCGGTACTTGTCGGCCTGACAATCTGTTTAAGGAGTGACGCATACGTGTATGGGGCTGAGTGTGACATACACGTGTGTACACGAGATTCTTCGTACGTAAACCGACCTACTGTTCAAGTATTATAAATAGCCCACCTACATTATTCCCAAGGTACATTCAATTCTGACCCTTCCTACTTTATCTTCACATTACCTTGACGAACCCTATCTTACTTAGGCATCGGAGTGGATTTCCTCGGCAGCCCCCCGAGATCAGTCATCCTTGTTCCTTCTGCGGGTACACCGACAACCCAAACAACTCAACACCGACATACTCGACGTCGCCAAGTCTTGTCCATCCTCCATAGGCCGTCAAACCCTTGACGTTCGCTGTTTCACACCCGAAACAAGGACCAATATAATCGCCAAGTCTATGATAGTATTTCCAGAACGCTTCATTCTCATACTGATAAAAAGAAAAAATTGCTCTAGAATTACTAGCATATACATGGGGTTCACATAACATATGAGGTAATTCAGGAGAACTCATTTAAAAATTGGGAGGATTTTGATATAATGTATCAAAACTGTAAACATGGGAATCCCAAGAATTATTACTATGTTGCCTAGTAAAAGAATTATCCCCATCATCAAAATAGGATGACTTCATGCTAAAAAAAGGTTATTAGAAAAAAAAAATCACAAAAGGGAAAAATATATACAGTTTTGTCTCACTAACAATAAAAACTAAATAAAACTATACCGTCTCCCTCGGTACCGGCGCCAAAATTTGATAGGATGTCGTACACCTGTCAAAAATAATTCCTGCAAAACCTTCTAACAATGTTGTAGGGTAAGTAGGGTCGAATCCACAGAGAGATGGTCATTTTAATCTAGCTTCTAAAGTATGGGAAAACTAAACAAGATAAGAAATTTGATAATTAATTCTAAACTAATAAAATACGAAAATCAAACTAAAAAGATCCAGGGTAATGGTTGACTATGTTCATATATATAATCTATCAAAATATCATCAACAATTCAATTAATCATATATATAGAGCACATGTTAATCCTACGGTCGGATCTTAACGCTTTCAAATCGACATATGCAGTACGGTCGCTAACATAAGCAGATTTGCTAATTGTAGGTAAGCCTCTAATGAGCACTATCTCTCGATCTATGACTTGTTATTAGCAATATTTAATCAGACAATTGATCAGATTGTAAGATTAACAATAAAAACACTAATCAATTATAAATATCAATAACTAATCAAACCATCAATAAATATCAATCAAGATTCATATCATATAAACATGGATTCCCAAACCCTCAAAAATAAATTAAAACTACTCAATCATGAAATAAAGAATATAAAATTACATCTACAAAGGAAAGCATAATTAAAGAAATCAATGAAAAAAATAAATAGAAATCATGAATTAATGAAGAACATGAAAAACTAGGGTTTAGTACTAAGCTAGAGAGAAAACGAAGAAGAGAAAACTAAACTATGAACTAAGACTAAAATAACGTAATGAGAGAAGGAAGAGAGAGGAGTTAGGGTTTTTCTTAATCTAAATAATATTCAATAACTTAATATGACTAGGAAAGTCATAAACAAGATAAGGAAAGTCTGGAATAAATCATTAAATGGGCGGATTAGTGATTTGTGCCTACGCGTGGCAGATTCCAGCAAAAACAGTTCGAACTTCCGAAAGGCATAACTCCTTGACTAGAAGTCTCGTTGGGGCGTGCTACCTATCATTGGAAAGCTCTTTAAGTATATTTTCCAAATATGCTGAAATTATTCAGTTCTCAAAGAAACATCAAAAGTTATGGTCAGAAGAGTATACATGACTCATTTACCTCTAATTATTCTCCACTTTGTTTTCGCTCAAACTCGTAGTAAAAGATATCCATATGATCCATATGCAATGTATCCTCCTTCCAAATGCTCCTAATTCTCAAGCTTAGCTAATCATACTCCAAATACGTATTCATTAAAAACACGAAAATATACCGAATAGGAGTAGAATAACATAACTTAAGAATATGATGCAATAAAGAACCTAATAATGAATCTAAATGCTCTAAAATGCAACCTAAATGCACCTAAAAACTATATATAAATATAACTTATCAATAATTAATATTTAAATGATATTTCGAAAATTAAATTTTTATTTCCAAAGACAGCTGATTTCGGAATTCAAAGGATAAAAAAGAATCTTAAAACAATAAAAAAAACTCGGCCAAAAAGCCAGTGCGCGTGACGCACAGGCTGTGAGCCTGGCACACAGACTATGCGCCTTGCACACAGGCAGTGCATCTGGCGCACAAGCTTTGCGTCAAGCGCACAGTCTGTGCGGCTAACGCACAAGCTGTGCGTCAGGCGCATAGCTTTTCTATAATAGCTCGCACCAAAATACCTTATTAAATAAGTACTTCTATATCAGCGGAAGCTCCAAACTTGACCGAACTATTACTTGGATCCCCCTTAAGCCTAAGCTTAAGAGAATGAGCATTTTACAACATGAACTATTAAAATTTACTTACAAAATAACCATCTTAAACTTCATAATAAAAATATTACAAACCCAAAATACACCTTGGTTTTTCAAATATTGTCCACCATGTTAACATACAACAACAATACAAGTCTTCACAAGATCATCTGACATCAATACATAAATATTAACAATCACCTGCAAAATGATAATCCGGCCACTGCCCCCACTGAGACAGATTCAAAGAACAAAACACAAGTCAGCAAAGTTGAGTACACAAGTAGAATTATTTTAGGAAAATGTTATGGTGGCTGAATCTAGTTTTTCTTTCACAATTACTTTATTTCGAAAAACCCATCCCAAAAGAATAATATTATGCAACACATCAAGTACTCACATCCTCGTTGCTTCCTTTCTACCGTTATAGTTATTTCTATTAGTTCAACTTTGATATAAATCATTATCATTTAATCCTTATGGGGAAAGTGAACACAATTAGAGAAGGGTCACCACGACCAACTGTCTCTAAACTGTGGGGGTCGTCACCCTCCTATTTACCATATGCTTGCAAGACTTCCAGGACATGTCTCTAGCAGCTACGAGACATCACGCTTGCCTGCAATTGTTGTTCATCACCGTTCACGGCTACTTCCCCTTCTATTAGGTGATCACACAAGCGCATTGATAATTTTAATTCCTCTTAATTGTTATTAAATTAAACCTCTTGAATTTATCCACTTGCATATTTTAATTCAACATTGTCCCTCCTTTGGTTTTATTTTGCCTAAAAGGATATTAACTTGTCTCTTGTTTGTCCCACCAACCTCATATACTAATTTACAATCACCCTTTATAACTTCCTGAATACGATTCTTACTATATTCCTAAAAATGATCCCATATCACCAATTGCATAATATTTTCTCCTCTTAACTTCTCGACTAAAATAACATAGGTACAAGTACATATAACATAAGTCATATACCATAAAGAAATCAGAATTTACCTATCTTTAGTACTTATATGATAATATAGAAAAAATTAAAAGTTGAATATTCGTGTTGTTGGGGTGACTATTACACACTTCCCTCCTTTAAGAAGTTTCATCCCGAAACTTAGAATTGTTCTTTAATATTGATGCGGGTATCGTTCTTTCATGTCTGACTCCTTTTCCCATGTAGCTTCTTCTTCACCATGATTCGTCTAGAGGACCTTCACTAAGGGTATTGTTTTGTTCCTCAAATTCTTGTCTCTACGATCCAGTATTCGCAATGGTTTTTCTTCATAATTCAAGGTCTCATCAAGTTGCAGTGGTTCATAAGTACATGAGATGGATCATATACATACTTCCGGAGTTGGGAGACGTGAAAAACATTATGAATTCGGGATAACTCTGCTGGCAGAGCTACCTCATAGGCTACCTCCCCAATCCTTCTTAGTATTTCGTATGGTCCTATGAACTTGAGGCTCAGTTTCCCTCGAACTCTAAACCACTTCACTCCACGGGTTGGTGATACTTTAAGAAATACTTTATCCCCAACTTCAAACTCAAGCTTTTTCCTCCTTAAGTCGACGTACTTCTTTTGTCTATCTTGAGCTATCTTCATCCTTTCACGAATGATCCTAACCTGCTCCATTGTCTCAAGTATCATTTCTTGTCCTATCATGACTCTTGGGGGCACATCATGCCAACGAATAGGCGTTCGACATCTTCGCCCATACAAAACTTCATATTGTGACATTCCGATTGAGAAGTGGTGACTATTGTTGTAGGAGAACTCTATCAATGACAGCCGTTCCTCCCATGAACCTCCAAAATCTAAGACACAAGCTCGAAGAATATCTTCTAGTGTTTGTATTGTTCTCTCAGTATGGCCGTTAGTGGCAGGGTGGAAAGTAGTACTCAATTTTAGTCTCGTACCAAACTCTTCCTGCAATTTCTCCCAAAATTTGAATAAGAAACGAGGATCTCGATCTAAAAGAATTGTCTCCGGGGCTCCATGTAGGCGTATCACCTCCTTAACATAGGCATCTGCCATTTGCTTCAGACTCCAAGTTTCCTTCACAGGTATAAATCTCGCAGTTTTGG
The DNA here is from genome assembly GCA_947648045.1 of Beta corolliflora. Taxonomy (NCBI): domain Eukaryota; kingdom Viridiplantae; phylum Streptophyta; class Magnoliopsida; order Caryophyllales; family Amaranthaceae; genus Beta; species Beta corolliflora. Next base: position 3,579,919 of record CANSZD010002921.1, on the reverse strand, counting down.
TCAATCTATCTACAATGACCCATGTTGCATCACTCCCCTTTCTAGTTCTTGGCAAACCCATTACAAAATCCATTGACGTACAGAAAGTCCCACTTTCATTCTGGAATCTCCAATGGTTACAACAATCCAGATTCCTTTTTCCTATCAAACTTCACTTTCTGACAAGTTAAACATCTAGCAACATATTGAGATATATCCTTTTTCATCCCTTTCCACCAATAAGTCTTCTTAAGATCATGAGTCATTTTATCTATCCCTGGGTGTACTAAGTATGAACTATTATGCGCTTCACCCATAGTTCTCGAATGTCGGGTACACACCATCTTCCGTTCATTCTTATACTTCCACCATCATGAATCTAAAACTATGTCCCTTCTCCATTTTCTATCTTCTTATAAATCTCTTTCAAAAACGGGTCATGCGTTTGTTTCTCTCTAAGTTCCTCCAAAAGTGTTGGCTGTGCAGTTAATGCAGATAATCACCCTCTTAATTCTCCTCCTTTCACTACAATCAAATCTAAACTCCTTGTTTCTTTATAAAGTTCGTGAGGCACTGACCATGACGCATTAACCGTTCTCCGGGGTCTTCTAGTGAATGCATCAGCCACTTTATTCGCCTTCCCGGGGTGATATTAAATGTCGATGTCGTAGTCTTTAATCAGCTCCAACCACCTTCGCTGTCGCAGGTTCACTTCCTTCTGAGTGAAGATATATTTTAAGCTCTTGTGATCGGTATAGATTTTGATTGAGACTCCATACAAATAATGTCGCCACAATTTCAGTGGAAACACCACAGCCGCTAATTCTAAGTCATGAACTGGGTAATTCTTCTCGTGCGGTCGTAACTGTCGAGATGCGTAGGCTAATACTTTTCCGTGTTGCATAAGTATGCACCCTAGCCCTTCTTGAGACGCATCGTTGTAGACTTCAAATCCTTCTGTTCCAGATGGCAAGGTCAATATTCGAGCAGTGGTCAACCTCTTTTTCAATTCCTGGAATGCATGTTCGCACTTGTTCGTCCATTCAAATTTTGTGGTTTTCTTTATTAAGTTTGTTATGGGCGATGCTATCTTTGAAAAATCTTCCACAAACCTCCGATAATTTCCTGCAAGTCCCATAAAGCTCCTTACTTCAGACACATTGGTCGGTGCTGGCCACTCCATCACTGTTTTTATCTTCTCCGGATCCACCGATACTCCTCGCGAAACCACATGCCCTAAAAATTTCACCTCCTAAAGCCAAAATTCATACTTGCTTAACTTGGCATATAACTGATTTTTCCTCAAAATACTCAATGTGTCCCTTAATTGCTTTTCATGCTCCTCCCGATCTTTAGAGTATATCAAGATATCATCAACAAAAATTACCACAAATTGGTCCAAGTGTGGCTTGAAATGTCTCTGCATCAAATCCATGGATGCAGCTGGTGCATTGGTTAACCCAAAAGGCATTACTACGAACTCAAAATGACCATATCTCGTTCTAAATGCAATTTTAGGTATATCTTCTTCGGCTATCCTCATCTGATGATACCCCAATCGCAAATCTATCTTTGAAAAGATACTTGCTCCTCTTAACTGGTCAAACAGGTCATCTATTCGTGGCAATGGGTATCTGTTTCTCACAGTTATTTTGTTCAATTCCCTATAATCAATACATAGCCTTAAGATTCCATCTTTCTTTTTCACAAATAGAACTAGGGCTCCCCACGGGGATACACTAGGTCTTATATAACCTTTCTGCAAAAGTTCTTCTAATTACTTCTTTAACTCCACCATCTCGGCTAGCGCCATACGATAGGGTGCTTTTGATATCGGCGTAACATTGGGAATCAAATCTATATAGCAAATCCTCGGGAAATACGTCATGGAATTCTCTCACCACAAGTATGGCATCAATCTCCCGAGAGAGCTCTGTTAACATACTTATCTCATGATTCACTATCTTCTGCTCCCCTTTCCCAATCTCCTGATTAAGATTTTCTCCTCTCATCTCCCTTGCATTTTCTTGATAAATCACTTTTTCCATACTGGTGCTCTTAAACTGACTGTTCTAGCATAACATTCTATTACAGCCCTATGTCTACCCAGCCAATCCATTCCCAAAATTACATCATATGTCCCCAAATCTACCTTAAACTTGACTCCACCTATTTCAATCTCACAATCCTTTAATTTTCTAGTACAATTAACTAAAGTTCCATCGGGAATACATATTACCATTTCAATCGCTGCTACATTGAGTTTACACTTCATTTTAGCTACAAAGTTACTAGAAATGAAAGAATGGGTAGCTCCCGAATGAAACAAAACATATGCATTAGCTGAGCATACAGTAAATAATCCAGTTATGACAGTACCTTCCTCGACTTCAGTGTTGGATTCTTCTAATTCTTCTCCTTGAATGGAGAAAACTCTTCCTTGGATCCTTCCTCGACCACCACGGAATCCACCTCGTCCACCACCTCCTTGATTGTGTCTAAAATTCCCTTGGCATATACCTCGACCTTGATTCACAGGCCCTGTTCTGCTAGCATAGTTTCCAGCATTACTTTGGCCTTGCCTAGGCCCCCTTTCATCCTTAGTTGGACAATCTTTTATCATATGACCTTCCTTCTGACATAGGAAACATACGTTCCTGCCCGTACAATTCTTCCTTCTATGGCTCTTTCCACACTTCTCACACTTCACATCTCGGTTTTGGGGCCTATGGTCATACGATGTTCCTGAAGATCGAATCACAAACATCCTCCCATAAAAACTCTTGCCTTGGCTTCTTACTTCCTCCTTCAACACCTTTACCTCCATTCCTCCTCTTAGTGACCTCCTGCTCACGCTGATCAATTCTTTCCTGCTCCAATGCTCGATCATATAGTTCTTGAAAACTCGTATAATGGCCTACCCTCTTCTGGTACTTAAAGTTTAACCCTTCGAAGAACATAGTCATATTGAGCTTGTCCGTACTTACAAAGTCCGGCGCAAACCTTGATGACTCAGTGAACTTCGCAACATAATCAATCACTGACAATGCCCCTTGACGTAAAAATAGAAACTCATTCTCCATCCTTCGCTGCAAAGAGGAAGGGTAAAATCTCTCTCTAAGTTTATCTAAGAACTTTTCCTAAGTAAAAGGCTCTTGGGCTACATTTTTTACTGTTTTCCACCACATGTCATCTTGGCCTTCAAGATAAAAGGAAGCTAATCTAACTCTTAACTCCGCTGGACAATTCACACAATCCAGTAATTTCTCCATATATGAGATCCAATTTTCAAATTTTACAGGGTCAACTGTTCCATCATATGTTGCGGGTTTATGAGCCGCTATACGTTTGTAGAACTTACTTTCTTCGTCATTCTTACCCTGTTGTTGATTTTCTAATATAGATAATAGTCTAGAGTTCACATCCTCTAAAATTTTTGCCCTAGCCTCTGCTGAGTTGGGTCGGCGTCCGTCTTCTGCCATAATAGTTGTATACTCTAACAAGTGCCTAAATCATAAGATAGCTTAAATTAAATATCATCCACACACATAATGTGTTACCACATAGCAAGATTCAATACTAACTACAATAATACACAAACTCTTAGCATCTAGATAGCCAAGTTCAAATTCAAATACAACCCTCAATTCAAGCATAGTTTTAGGGGTTTAGGTAATTAGGGAAATAATACAATTTTTTTAAAAATCCTTGCAAATAAAACAACTCATAACATCTTTAACCCTCACTAGAGGAAAAAAAAGTCAAGTGCTGCTTAAAAAGGGCTGCGGTTAATGCAAAAACCGCAACCCAGCTAACCGCAGCCTTAGTGATAAAAGGCTGCGGTTTTTGGGCTAACCGCAACCCTTGAGCAACCCAACAATGAAATAAACCCTTGCTTCAATTCCCATTTTAACGCGAGCAACCCTAATTACTGAACCTTGTTTCTCTCTCCTCCCTTCCTTCAATTGCAAACCAGTCAGCGCATCTCTCTCCTCTCATCCTTCTTCGTCGGCGAAACGAGGCCTCATTCTTCGCCGGCGAAACGAGGCCTCATTCTTCGCCGGCGAAACGAGGCCTCATTCTTAGCCGGCGAAACGAGGCCTCATTCTTCGCGGTGAATTCTCTCTCATCTCCTCTTCTTCGCGACAGATTATCATTCAGCGTTGCTATCTCCTTGCGACAGACGAGTTTCTCTCTCCTGCAGCAACTCTCAAGTCGCGCTTTTCCGCCCTAAGGTTGACGAGATCTCGCTCCTCACCATCAACTCTTCATCATTTTCAGCGGTACTCTTACTTCTGCTAATTTTTTCTTTGAATTTAGGTTTTCATTTTCACTTTTTTGTTATTGCATCTGTTGAATTTGTGCTCGTTATATTTTTTTATGCATTACCTGAAGATATGGATGTTACTGTGTAAATTAAACCAATTGAGATCTTGATATATATTTTTGTGAATTTGAAAAGGAAATATAGTTTATCCTTCTGAAGTGAACCGAAATTTGTCTGTGTCTCAACTTTGCTGTTAAAATTATCGTAGAGAAACTATTGTTCATAAAAATTGTGAAATCTGACAAATTTATGGTATCACCATTCTTTAAATGGACCCAATTCATTCTAAAACTAGTGAATAGTTGTGTAAACAAATTAAGGAATGGTTAGTTGTTGCTTTGGCATGGAGTGCTATGTGGTTTCTTAAGTGAAAAGTGCCAAAGACATAGAGAGTAATGCCGTCAACCAGAGGGCGCACGATTACTTTGGCCGTGCGTTTCAATGTTGCTATCTTAACTCTTTTGTTTACTTCATCGAGAGCTTAGCCCCCTTTTTCTGTCTTAGGCTCGCAGTCGCTTGTATGAGGTTGCTCTTTTAGGTGGCTCACACCCTTTTTTGGGTAGACACGTAGAGGATTACCAACTCCCCTATTTTATCACACTTACTAAAGTAATTTCCTTCTCATTGTCCCAAAATAAAGGTATGATTTTAACCATTACATACACACCATTACATTTGAAACTTGAGAAAGGTGTATTTCAACTATAAAGTACTACCACATGGTATAATTATACTTATTTGATATTTGGATCGTACAATCACTTATCACTCTATCGTCCACTTCTAATAAACATAATTGACAAAATTTTAGATCATCTTCTGGAATTGTATAACTGTCACTCTGTGTTTATCGCAGTAGTTTCAGTTTATATACTTACATGATAAGGTGGACACACACTTCCTCCAAACTATACTTGCAAGTATATTCTTAGAAAAAGCATTGTCTCTCTTCAGTTTTAGCCTTCAAGTTAGCTCTGCTGACCATTGGACTCTTCATGAGGATTGCCAAATTCACTTTTAGATGCCAATTTACTTGTAACCAGTATGGCAGTGAAAGTGGACTTATTTGTGAAGACATTGTACTTTTTTGATGCAATTTCATCCCCCGTCAAGGTTCGGTTATGCTATCAAAATATCTCTGTGTTGTTTTTGAAAGTTTTGTCTGATCTGGATGCTATAAGTAGTTTGCTTGTGATCTGTTTTGCTTTCAGTTTCCATTAGTGAAGGTGAAAATATGTTTGTGATCAATATTGTTGCTAGTCTTGATGTGTTTGTGATCCATAAGGAAGAGCTGGATAAGCCTATAGTATTCTTGTGGGTCACTACATTGTTAAACAAGCAACTGCTACTATTATAAATTGTCTTGACATTTTTATTCTTTGCAACATGTTGGGCAGCTACAATTACATCTAACATAATGATTATGAAACACTTTGAGACTCCAACCAAAATCTAAACTCATGTCAGCCCAGCTTGTATCTGCCTATTCATATGATAATGGCTTGATTTTTTAATTACCATGCTTAGTGATTGTTATCCTTATCGCTTACTATTATACTACTTTGTACTACTATATTGAACCTTGATTTGCCAAGGCATGCTCCTTGGCCTCTGGCGTGATGGCCTGATTGATGGCTAGGGCCTAGGCTCTGGGGCGCGCAGCTCTTATCGCCTTAGTGTCCCCTTGTGCTTTGAAGTCATTGTTTTATTGGTCTGGTGTGTAGATATAGATTTTGCCCACGGAGATTCTTCTTTATTGTATGGATGTATTAATACAAACTTTTTCTAGGTTTTTTTTAGACGCTCTCATTCAAGACTAAAACTTCCATACATTATGATGTTAAAGTTTTATATATTATCGCATTTCTTCTATCTGGCATTATAGGAAATTTGAAATTCAGTTGTAATAACAAAACAGTTCTCTGGTGCACATATTGCATCTTTTACTCTTTTTGAAGTTATTCATTATCCCCCACCTCCCTAAATATGCAGCTCCAGTTTTTTATTGGACTCATGTATGCATCCTTTGATGAACAGAAGTCAAATGGGTCAAACCAAGGGGGTGCGACGCAACGTGCTGCTGCTTTGTCATCTGCCTTGAGCCCATCTTCTGAAAACAAGCCTGTTGCAACCACTGCTCCACAGCCAGTTAATACTGGTCAGGGATCAAAAATAACTGCTGCGTTGGCTGCTCTTTCTTCAGTACTTCACAAAGGATTTATCATTGAAGTTCTCTTAGCCTTTAAATCTGCTGATGGTTGTATTATTAGCATACTTTGTATAAGAACTTTAATTTCTATGTATATATAGATGTTGGTGTGTCAATTTGGCATAAAAACGTAAAAAAAAAATCATTTTTATGGGGTCACAAGGGCTGCGGTTTTGATGAAAACCGCAGCCCTTAGTTATTAAGGAATGCGGTTATTGACCGCAGCCCTTCAAAATTGTTAAGGGCTGCTACGTCAAGGGTTGCGGTCAAAAAACGCAGCCCTTAGGCCACTTTTGACCGCAGCTCTTGACCTTTTTTCTTCTAGTGCAACAAACATAACTAAGGAAACTTGTTCTTCCATCACTCTCTAGTCAATGTAGATATATTCTCGAGCATATCTACTCCCATCGTTGCTAGCACTTGTAGTCTCATCTCCAGGCTCATAGTTGGGTCCAGAAACGCTGCAACTATCCTCATTGACCCCTATGCTACTACCTTTCCCTAGTAGTAATTTGTCTCTGATATGGATGACTTTTCTTTTCCTTTCTTCTGTGCTCCTCCCTATTTTGCAAATGGGCTCTCATAGCTACCCATTGTGGGTCTACTGTCACAATGGGCTTACCCCTTTGGTTCATCTCATTAATGGTAATCTCTATTTCTACCATAACCTCATCAGATGTGACTTCCCACCTAATTTCTCTCTTATCAACATCCTCTAACCTTCTCCCAGTTCCCTGGATAAAACCATTAGCAATATACAACTCAAGTAGCTTCCGATAAACATTCCTAAAGGATATCCAAGGTTCACTACGTGGTAGGGTCTTCACAACAGTATAATCTTGAATCTCTGGGCGGGTGTAATGTTTTCCCCATAAATTACCTGCTCATTATACCTTTGTATGTACTCCAGCACCCTCCTCGCATGATCTCTAGCTTCTCCTCCTCCTATGCCTCCGCATCTAACTCAGTTCCATCATAAAATCATTCTCTTCAACCACCTCCCTCTTGATAGTGCTAGCACGGCTCCTCCGACTTGTCATCTACAAGACATATTGGCACAAATCCACAAATCCTTAATAAATTATCCATATTCATAATAATCATAAAACCATCCATAAAGCACAAACACTAATTACGAACCATAATCCATAACAATTTCATCCAAGCACATAATTCTTTTAATTCCTTTAAATTTATACATACATATTCCTTTAGTTCGATCAGTACTCATTCTTAACACTAACTTCAAGAAATTCTATCCATATTATCCTCATCATATTCCACCCAATATCATTATCATCTCTTCCCATCATTTCATAGTCTCTAATTTGATTCATATTAACACTTTCTCCATATCTATGCATTACACCTTCATAACTTCAAGTAGATTTCAACTCATATCCTATGCCCTTCACAACCTACTTTAAGATCATGGATACCATCTTTTCTTACAGAAATTTCATTCAGCCATTAGAGATAAGAACACATCACTCCACTCAACTTACTTATTATTCACATTTCACACACATCTATACTTGTATATTTCACCTTAAAAAAACAAAATTTACCAAAAATTCAACTTCTACCACACTTAGCATGTCAACACTTTTGAGTTTTCAAAATCATAGTGTTTTAAATTCTCGGTTTCTTTTTAAAACTTTTGGCTCTGTTACCAAGTGTAATAGCCCGCACCAAAATACCTTATTAAATAAGTACTGCTATAACAGCGGAAGCTCCAAACTTGGGCGAACTATTACTTGGATCCCCCTTAAGCCTAAGCTTAAGAGAATGAGCATTTTACAACATGAACTATTAAAATTTACTTACAAAATAACCATATTAAACTTCATAATAAAAACGGTTTTTTCACCAAATACCCCGAGTTTTCACGAAATTCACCGGGTACCCTCGCACTTTTGAAAATACACCTGGTACCCCTCAGTTTCAACATAATACACCCAAATGCCCTTAATGACTAACGACGTTAACCGCCGTTATTCATTAACACTAATTTTCTAATTTAAACCCTAATTAACCTAAATTCTAACCCTAACCCTAACCTTAAACACTAACCCTAACCCCTAAACCTAACCCTCCCCCACCCTCCCACCACTCCCTCCCCCCTCCCCCCACCCTCCCACGGCTCCCCCCCCCGTCGACCCTCCCGCAGACTCCCGCCACCCCCGTCGACCCTCCCGTAGCTCCCCCACCCCGTCGAATCCCCCACCCCCTCCCCATCCTCAGCCGAATCCCCCCTCCCCCACCCCCTGCGCTCCCAACTTCCACGCATCCACCCACCCCCACGAATTTCCGCAAACGCCATTGAAGTGGATGACGATATCACTGCTGTGGCCGCCATTGAAATTGCGGCAGAAATCTCTCCTTCGCCATTGAAGCTAAAGCCGGTCGCGAGCCCGAAATCGATGGGGGTGGGGGGAGGGTTACGAAATCGACGGGGGTGGAGGGGGGGAGGGTGCTAAAATCGACGGGGGGGGGGGAGGGTTGCGAAAATCAAGTTTGGGGGCTGCGGGGGGGGGGGGGCGGGTGGTGGTGGTGGGGGCCGGGGGGGGGGGGGGGGAGCCGTTGGGGGTGGGTGAGGGGGCTGGCTGGGGGTGGTGGCTGGCCGGGGTGGGGGAGGGGGCAGGGGGTGGTGGGAGGGTTTGTGAGGGGGGTGGTGGGAAGGTGGGGGAGGGTTAGGGTTTAGGGTTAGGATTTAGGGTTAGAAGTTAGGGTTTAGTTAGGTTAATTAGGGAAAGTTAGGGTTTAAAATAAAAAATTAGGGTTAATGACTAACGGCAGTTAACGCCGTTAGTCATTAAGGGCATTTGGGTGTATTATAGTGAAACTGAGGGGTACCCCGTGTATTTTCAAAAGTGCGAGGGTACCTCGTGAATAAACCGAAAACTCGGGGGCATTTGGTGAAAAAACCGTAATTAAAATATTACAAACCCAAAATACAACATGGTTTTTCAAATATTGTCCACCATGTTAACATACAACAACAATTACAGTCTTCACAAGAGCATCTGACATCCATACATAAATATTAACAGTCACCCGCAAAACGATAATCAACTGCCCCCACCGAGACAGGTTCAAAGAACAAAACACAAGTCAGCAAAGCTGAGTACACAAGTAGAATTTTAGGAAAATATTATGGTGGCTGAATTACTTTATTTCGAAAAACCCATTCCAAAAGAATAATAATACGGTTTTTCCACCAGGTACCCCTGTGGTATTTCAAAATTCATGGGTTACCCCTGTTGTTTAAAAAATGCACCAGGTAACCTTACTATTTCAATAAAATGCACGAAATGCCATTAATGACTAACGGTGTCAAGTTTTCATTAGTCATTAACTCTAATTAACCTCTCTAACCCTAATTAACCCCTCTAACCCTAACCCCTAAACCCTAACCCTAACCCTTAACCCGTTAACACCTAACCCCCATCCTAAACCCTAACCCTAACCACCACAGCCCCCTGCCCTCCCCCGACTCCTTCCCCCGCAGCCCCCTCCCTCCCGCAGCCCCCTTCTACCCTCCCCCGCAGCCCCCTCCCCCTCTCTCTTCTTCTCCTGCTCGCACTCCTCCCCCGTTACTCTCCTCTCGCGTTTCTCCTCTCTCGCGTCTCCCTCGATGTGCCTCTATGCTCACCTGGAACAAAACCGACCACTAGCCTCGCCTAAAACCCGTCGAGCTTCGCGCTCGGTTCTCGTCGTGGTTCCATCGTTGCTTGCACGCCATTCTCCCCGCTTTCCTTAACTCTATTCTCTTTAATCGGGGGGATGCGGGGCTATGGGGGTGGGGGTGGGGGGGATGCGGGGGTGGGGGATGCGGGATGGAGGGGGGCCGCAGGGGGAAGGAGTGGGCCGCTTGTGGGGGAGGGGTGGGGGGGGAGGTGATGGTGGTTGGATGGTTAGGGTTAGGGTATTAGGCTTAGGGTTAGATGATAGGGGGTTAGGGTTTTGGGGCTAGGGTTAGAGGGGTTAATTAGAGTTAGAGGGGTTAATAAGGCTTAATGACTAAAGGAAACTTGACACCGTTAGTCATTAAGGGCATTTCATGCATTTTATTGAAATAGTAAGGTACCTGGTGCATTTCTAAAACAACAGGGGTACCCCATGAATTTTGAAATACCACAGGGATACCTGGTAAAATAACCGATAATAATATGCATCACATCAAGTACTCACATCCTCGTTGCTTCCTTTCTACCATTATTGTTCTTTCTATTAGTTCAACATTGATATCAATCATTATCATTTAATCCTTATGGGGAAAGTGAACACGATTAGAGAGGGGTCACCACGACCGACTGTCTCTAAACTGTGGGGGTCGTCACCTTCCTATTTAATTACCATATGCTTGCAAGACTTTCAGGACATGTCCCTAGCAGCTACGAGACACCACACTCGCCTGCAATTTATAACTTAATAACGGCTGCGACACCACACTCGCATGCAATTGTTGTTCTTCACCATTCACGGCTACTTCCCCTTCTTTTAGGTGATCACACAAGTGCATTGATAATTTTAATTCCTCTTAATTGTTATTATATCATTATCTGGAATAACTCGTCAGATTTTTATAAGTATAACCTCCACAGGGTTTATCACGAAAGTATTTATTAGGAAACTAATAATTTGAAATAAATAAATAAAAAAATTGTATGGATTTCTGATACAACATAAAGAGTAAAATATTTGTTTTCATAAACATAAGTCATTTGATTATTACTCTTGGAGTTGTTAAAGTTGGGTGAGGAAACTATTATTATTTGATATTAGAAGCTATGGCTTGTTAAGTAAAGATTTTACAACATATGGTTTATCAAATAAATACTCCTTGAAAATATATTTCATTACAAATTTTTTTTTCAAAAAACTTGTAATCAACAATCAATCAAGTTCAATAAAGTTGTAGGAAGTAATTAAATAATTCATTGATAAAAGAAACTTATTATTCTTTTACCCAATTATCGTCTAACCTTTGAATCATTCAAATTCATAATTTCATCCTTAAAATACCGTTTGAAACATTTCATTGGAAAATCTAGAATGTACCACAACTTCTATTAAAAATCGAAACTGCCCCGCAAAAATGCAATTTTCCAGCTGAACTTAAAATGACCATAACTTCCTCATATGAAACCCAAATAGGATAATTCTAGTACCTATCTTGAGTAAGATTTTAATACGAACAACGTTTCTGAAATAGCATTTTGGCCAAAAATGCCTAGAAAATATCGAAAAATATGTTTTAATAAAATTGGTCCAAATTCTTACGAGAAGGTAGAAGTTTATGTTTCAATTTTTGATTTACTTCACATACACTTGGGTTCTCACATCGAAAAGAGCTTATCAATATTTTGACAGCAAAAATATTGCCCTTGATTCATTCACAAGATTAAATATTCAAGCAAAAGATTAAGCCATTTCCTAAGAAAACTTTTATTTCTCAACTTGCAACTCATAACTCCACATTCAAATCAACAAGAGCATGTAATCATCCCCAAAAAAAACATGAAAGAAAAAAAAATCCATATAATACTTATATATTTGAAGATACAACATAATTTTTCCCAAAACCCACATGCATGCACCTATATACAATAAAACTTTTACCCAAATCTCATTTCAAACCCCAAAGAGAGTTAGTGACTTGTGTACCTTAATCCCCTTTGCTCAACTCTTCTTTCTTCCTCCAAAATGTAGAATTTTCGAGCCTTCCTATAATCCCAAAGTGTTCATATGAGTTAATTCATCTTATCTCACGATATTAAGAACAAAACTTCCTCTTTCCAAAGAAAAATTCAGCTTACCTTCACCTTTTTAGACTTGAGTTTTGGGTGTTTTTCCACTCCTTCTTGAATATTTTCTTTGGTAATACCTAGTATACACATCAAGGAAAATAATAATGAGTTTGCATGAAAGATTGGGTAGAAAAATAGGTAAGAAATTGAAGAGAGAAGGGGGAGGTTTCAACCTTAGTTCTTCCTCTCTTTTTTCTCTTTCCTTCTTTCTCTTTCATCCTTATTACTCTCACTTTCTCTCTCCTATTTTTTCTGATATTTAGGGCTTGAGTTTGACGGGGTATAGGGGTTGGAAGTTGGAGTTTTGTGAGTTTTTAAGTGGGTTAAAGGAGAGGTAATTAATGGTGTTAGTGGGTGATGACTTGGGTAACTAATTTTCCTCTTTTTTTTTTTATTATATTAGCTACCTTTACTTTCCTATCCTCCCAACAATTATTAAATTAAACCTCTTGAATTTATCCACTTGCATATTTTAATTCAACATTGTCCCTCCTTTGTTTTTATTTTGCCAAAAGGATATTAACTTGTCTCTTGTTTGTCCTACCAACCTCATATACTACTTTACAATCACCCTTTATAACTTCCTGAATACGATTCTTACTATATTCCTAAAAATGATCCCATATTACCAATTACATAATATTTTCTCCACTAACTTTTCGACTAAAATAACAGAGGTACAAGTACATATAACATAAGTCATATACCATAGACAAATCATCATTTACCTATCTTTAGTACTTATATGATAATATAGAAAAAATTAAAAGTAGAATGTTCCTGTTGCTGGGGCGACCATTACATTTTCCTTATATTTTTCACGATTTTTTCGGTTTCCTTTGCCTATAAATAGCTCGTTTTTTCAAACGACTTTTCCCAATACTTTCCTACGACTTCTACACATACTTAGCTATATTCAAACACATCAAAACACTAAAACTCACATTCAAACACATTCATACCTTCGAATTTTCTATTTCAAGATTCAAGATTGCTCATCTTGTAGACCTTAATACAAGACCCAGGCGACAAAGGTACAAGAATTAACACTCTACCGTACATTTTTATCTAATCTCCCTTCTTTTTATATTTCTTTTATTCTATATTATAATATTCATATGCATGTTGTATGATTTAATGCATGCTTTCATCACCTCACATGCTTATTTTTGCTAATCAAGACTGATGAGTCATATTTATACATAGATTTTAGGTTTATTTATACATAGATTTTAGGTTCATTTAGGTTGCATTTCTATTTCAAATGAGAGCATTTAGGTGCATATTTGCATGATTTACTCAAGTTTGGCTATACTGCTATCCGTTTGCTTGTTTTGATGAATTTCAGGTGATATTAATGCAAATAGACTATGGTTGGCTAAGCTTGAGTTAAGCAAACATGAATAAAGAAGGTAGATTGCATGAAGATCACAAAGCATCTCTCGGGGGCGAATTTGGGCTAGAATGAAGCAAAGGATTGCTGAAAGAAGTGCCAAAACTGAGTCTTGTACACTATTTTACTCATAACTTTTGATACACAAATGAAAATGGATTGATTCCAATTAGGTTGGAAAGTAGACTTGAAGAGCTTTCCAATGACTGGTCACAAGCTGAATTTCGACGAGAGACAAAAAAGTTATGAAGTTTTGAAAATGAGCAGTTTTGGTATTTCTTGCGGGCCCGGCCGGGCGGATCACTGTTTTGCTTTTCTACGGGTTTTGACCTATCAACCGCCCGACCGGGCGGGATCCGCCCTAGCAGCCCGGGCGGGGCGATTTTTATGAGTTTTTAAGCGCGTTTTGCGCTGACTCTTATTTTCATATAAATACTTATCCTTTTAGGGTTGAAAAGGACGTTTTTACATTATACCTTCAGCTTTAGTTTTCCTATGCATATTTTAATTACTCAAGAACCCTAATATTAATGATTCCCATTTTTACATTGGATTTTCAATAGAAGCTTGGATTCTGCTAGATTGGTTCGACATTGGTATTTCTTCTCTTCTCTTGTTATTCTTATTCAATCTTTGATTATTAATTCACCATGTTTACTTGTTTCAACATGAGTATGTCTTCCCTGATTATGATTGAGTAGTTTATTTCTAGGGTTAAGGGGATCCATGAATATTTATGATGGGATGTTTATAAAGTATTGATTTTTGATGATGTATGTTGAATCCTATTGAATGTATTATCTCTATTCAATCCGATTTGGCCAGATTTGATTGTTATAGTATTGCAATATTAGGTTATGCGCCGAGAGGTATAAACTTGATATTAAGGCTAGTTTCAATAGGTAGAGTTCGTATTAATAAATTGCGAGAGCCTGTTAATATCATTCTATGGTTAATTTCGACTCGAGAGAGGAAATCAACCTGTTTAACTGCATTATTCATTATTAATTATTGTATTTCATCCTGAAATATTGTTCATTGGTGAACCTACGCCCTAGACTTTATATTATTGATATTCTCGATATAGTTATTGACTAGTTTAGTATAATTACAAACAAACACTTGTTCCCTATAATCTAGATTTGATCGACAATTAGGAAAAGAACACTGTTTCCCTGTGGATTCGACCCTACTTCCCTGACTACTATTTGTTAGAGGACTTTAGGATTACTTTTGATTAGGTGATACGACTTTAGCCTGTCAAAATTTGGCGCCGTTGCCGGGGAAATGGTTTTGTTTAATTTTTAATTGTCTTAGAGTCTAGATTATTCCTTGTCTATACTAACCCCCATTCGAAGGAATATGTGTTCCCTTGAATTGTATATATTTTTCCTTTTTTTTTGGGTTTAAATCTCCTCTGACTGTATTATAATGGAGTGGAATGACCATTATGGAGCAAATTTTACTGATTGTCAGGGACAATATGGTTATAATTGTTGGGATGGTCAAGTGCCTGATTATGATGCATCTTTTGATTATTCGAATTCTAATTTTTGTGCATCTTATGATAATCAATATTCTTCCAATCCTAACTTAGATTACAATGGATTACCATATGCTCCCTATGAGTCTTATGTGCATAATTGGAACTCCCCTCCCCAATTGGACTTGCATAACTGTCCTCAACAACAATCATCACAGTGTATTACAGATCTTCTTTATTTAATGAAACAATTGAATGAGTCTGACAAAGCATTCAGAGCTAGCCTTAAGCAATTGTGTGACCAACAACAGTTGATGGTTAATCAATTACCAAGCATCCAACAAATAAGAGATCAAAATATGTTTTCCTATGATGATGATGATTGTCTTAAGAATGCCATGTCAGTGGAGAATGGTGATTATATGACTCCCGATATCGAAAGGAATGATGAGAATGAGAAAAATATGGATAGGATGAATGTTTTGGTGGAGGTGAAACTCTTAGTTACAAACCACTTTGTTAATGAGCCTATTTTAGAGGGTGGTGACATTGTAAGTGAAACTATAGAGGTTGAACCTATAATTTCTTGTCCCCATATTCCATTTTCAAGAAGGCTTGATCTTGTTTCTTCCCATCCTATTTTATTTCCCTCATATTTTCTAAAAGGGCCACCATTAAAAGATACATTTGGCCAAAATGACATTGTTGATATTCTTTCCTTGAGATCTCTCGTGTCTACTCAACAGATACAGGAAAGTTATACTTTGTCTTCATTTTCTCCATTTTCTTTTGATTCTTCTTGTCTTCACTTTTATTTTGTTCCTGTTGACATTATGTTTGTGAAGATAGGTGTGCTTGCAATCAAGCCATATCTTGTTTTTAGTGACATGTTTGCAGGAGCATTTGATAAGTTACTCAAGGCATTGGATTCTTCTGATTGAGGTTGAAGTGACGTGCTTTTGGTTGTGGTTGAAATGTCAATACTGTTTGGCACACTCTATGTTCATTATCCGCCTTTTCTGTGAGTTGTACCCTTCCCTTTTCTTTTTCTTCGTTGTTCTTCTCAGTGTTCACATTGAGGACAATGTGAAGTTCGGCTTAGGGAAGGATGTCACTTCGTGCATGTTAGTTGCATACTAGTTTAGATTTATTGCTTTAGTAGGATTGTTACATGGTTTGTACCGCTCATTAGGGGCGGGAGTTTACATGTAACGAAAAAAAATGTACTGTTTTCTTAGTTGCATTAGATTTTTTTTTTTAGATTTCATATCATGTTAGTTTGCATCTATGAGACTATTGCTAGCACTTTTTGAGAACCTTGTTGATATTTCACTACACTTCCTAAGCGTCATTCATCTTGTTCATGATTCTTCATAGCACGATTGTTTTGCAATTGATTGTTTGTGGTAAGATTGTTTGATCTCTCTCTGGCTGGATTTAACTTTACTGTGCAGACACCTTAACCCAAGTGAGCTTTTGTGCCTATGAACTGACGTATCGTGTCAGTTCTGTTCTTTCATGTGTGATTAGTTCCTCAGTTGTCGGATTGATCTTGATTTTGACTTGGTACTCTTTGATGTTTGATAGTGTAGACATTTTGATATGATTGAGGCATATTTTTTTTCGTAATCTTAACTCCAAAGTTATTATTGTTTTCTTATTATCCTTTCTCTATCCCCATTGAGCCTTTCTGACATTGTTAAATTGATATCTACATTATAAACCTTTTATCTCATTTGATTCTTGTCCCAAGCCTTGCTTGGGGGGAGCGAGTATTAGTTTTGGTTTGGTTGTATTGAATGATAAAGCTCGATTTGTGGTGTAGTTGGATGGAAAGTATGTTTAGTGAGCTTGGAAATTGAATTGAAAGTTTGAAAAAAAAAAAAAACAAAAAGAAATCAAAAGAAAGTTTGTGAAAAATGAAAAAAAAAGTGAAAAAAAAGAGTTATGAATAAAGTGAAAGAAAAAGGGTTATATTTGAATTTCTTGAATGAAAAAAAGTGTTGGTTATATTTGGAGATTGTTGGTTGTTGCGTGGAGTTGTTATGATGTTTTTTTTTGTCATGTTTTCAATTACATTATGCTCCCCTTTCTTGGTTTTTCCACCACAATTTCTATATTATTTTCCATACCTTTAACCGCAGCCTCATTACTACCCTTTAAATTCCTCTTAATCTTTATGTGTTATATTATTTCATAGAAAGTGAGTCAAAGGGTCAAAGTTAAAGACTATATGCTTCATCTGAGTCGACTTGATCTAGGTTGAGTGTTATTTATTATCCCTTAAACACATGAGAGATTTGAGTGCACATGACCATAGTGAGGTATGTCAGGTTTAGTTAAATCTAGCTTGGGGGAGATGGTTTGTGGTATGTTTGGAGAGTCGATTGCGATACATGATATGCTATTCGGCTTTATTCGATATTGTTTCGATGCTTATTTTGTGTAGTGGCTATATCTCTCGTGGTTTCAGTTGAGTGTTTGGCTCTATTGTAGTCTCATATTGTAGGTGTTTTTCTTCTCCAATATCTATATCTTATTGCTTGAGGACAAGCAATGGTTTAGCTTGGGGGAGTTTGATGAGTCATATTTATACATAAATTTTAGGTTCATTTAGGTTGCATTTCTATTTCAAATGAGAGCATTT
The DNA here is from genome assembly GCA_947648045.1 of Beta corolliflora. Taxonomy (NCBI): domain Eukaryota; kingdom Viridiplantae; phylum Streptophyta; class Magnoliopsida; order Caryophyllales; family Amaranthaceae; genus Beta; species Beta corolliflora. The sequence goes on along the minus strand of CANSZD010002921.1, from coordinate 3,562,068 downwards.
AGGTGCATATTTGCATGATTTACTCAAGTTTGGCTATACTGCTCTCCGTTTGCTTGTTTTGATGAATTTCAGGTGATATTAATGCAAATAGACTATGGTTGGCTAAGCTTGAGTTAAGCAAACATGAATAAAGAAGGTAGATTGCATGAGGATCACAAAGCATCTCTCAGGGACGAATTTGGGCTAGAATGAAGCAAAGGATTGGTGAAAGAAGTGCTAAAACTGAGTCTTGTACACTATTTTGCACATAACTTTTGATACACAAATGATAATGGATTGATTCCAATTAGGTTGGAAAGTAGACTTGAAGAGCTTTCCAATGACTGGTCACAAGCTGAATTTCGACGAGAGACAAGAAAGTTATGAAGTTTTGAAAATGAGCAGTTTTGGTATTTCTTACGGGCCCGGCCGGGCGGGATCTTGCCCGACCGGGCGGATCACTGTTTTGCTTTTCTACGGGTTTTGACCTGTCAACCGCCCGACCGGGCGGTATCCGCCCCGGCAGCCCGGGCGGGGCGATTTTTATGAGTTTTTAAGCGCGTTTTGCGCTGACTCTTATTTTCATATAAATACTTATCCTTTTAGGGTTGAAAAAGGACGTTTTTACATTATAGCTTCAGCTTTAGTTTTCCTAAGCATATTTTAATTACTCAAGAACCCTAATATTAATGATTCCCATTTTTACATTGGATTTTCAATAGAAGCTTGGATTTTGCAAGATTGGTTCTACATTGGTATTTCTTCTCTTCTCTTGTTATTCTTATTCAATCTTTGATTATTAATTCACCATGTTTACTTGTTTCATCATGAGTATGTCTTCCCTAATTATGATTGAGTAGTTTATTTCTAGGGTTAAGGGGATCCATAAATATTTATGAAGGGATGTTTATAAAGTATTGATTTTTGATGATGTATGTTGAATCCTATTGAATGTATTATCTCTATTCAATCCGATTTGGCCAGATTTGATTGTTATAGTATTGCAATATTAGGTTATTCGCCGAGAGGTATAAACTTGATATTAAGGCTAGTTTCAATAGGTAGAGTTGGTATTAATAAATTGCGAGAGCCTGTTGATATCATTCTATGGTTAATTTCGACTCGAGAGAGGAAATCAACCTGTTTAACTGCATTATTCATTATTGATTGTTGTATTTCATCCTGGAATATTGTTCATTGGTGAACCTACGCCCTAGACTTTATATTATTGATATTCTCGATATAGTTATTGACTAGTTTAGTATAATTACAAATAAACACTTGTTCCCTATAATCTAGATTTGATCGACAATTAAGAAAAGAACACTGTTTCCCTGTGGATTCGACCCTACTTCCCTGACTACTATTTGTTAGAGGACTTTAGGATTACTTTTGATTAGGTGATACGACTTTAGCCTGTCAAAGACCTAAATAAATGTTCTAAATTTAAATCAGATAAAATGGACATCCTGTTAGGAACCCAGTAATATGATTGCTAAATAACTTGTCACTAAAAATTAGTCTTTTGTGTGTTTAATGAACCAACACAGAGTAATTTTTAGATCGCATTAATATATTATTTGGTTATTTAATCGCATAAAACTTGAACATGAATTGATATTAAGTATATGCCATCAATGGGAAAATACGAATTCTGATCTTATTCTTACCCTCACCCTCACCCTCGAACTCAATCTATGGTTCAATGAACATTCATGGAGTCACGACAGGGAAATCTACATTGGATAAGTCCCTAAGTTGTCCCTACGATTTCCCAATAACCAATTAGGTTCATGAGTCTTCCTTTAAAGAGTTGTTGGCGACTTCTCTCTATTTCAACACGTTTTCATTAAAACCTTTACAATTGAGGTAGTCAAATACGCGCTCATCCCGCGTAGGCGAATAAAAACACGTCTACAATTTGGCGATTGCACTGGGGAGGATTTTAAGTTTTATATTTAGATGAGTGGGTGAAACTCGAAAAATATGATTTATACGTGATTTATGCTTTTAAATGACATTACAGTTTTGCATATGCATGGCTATTTATCTGGGCCACTATAAGGACAATCGTCCCTACCTTATTAGCGCATGCATGTTCTATGCGTGAGGCCACACCTAGGGGGTATGTGCTTCGTCCTTCCAAAAAGCTTCCTGAGTGATAGTGTTGGATCTTAGTCCTAAGCAAACCTACCCAACCATGGCATTGTTCTCTTGGTCCTGACTTAAGAACTAGAGTGCGTTTTACACGTGGCCACCTTTTTAAGCAAAGTTACGAAGCGTGGGAACAATCTCTTAGTCATGGACCCTTTTCAGCTTTAACCAAAGCATGACCATAGTATTAAACATATATATTGACTCTAGGATGAGAATTGCATACTATTTCTTGCCTATATGACATTATTGATTGTCTGTTTGCTATGTTCAACATGCTTTCCCCTCGAATTTCCCTTCGAATTAGGCTAAAAATCATCGAAAAACGACCAATCGTCGAAACTAAAACCGTGTCACCAGTTCAGTGCGCCAAGCGCAAGTATCTTGCGTCTCACGTAAAAAGCGTGCGCCTGACGCACCAGCAAGCTTGTTGCATGTGGCACGCAACTCTGTTGCATATGGAACGCAACTCTGTTGCGTGTGGCACAAGTAGATTGCGTGGCACACAACTCTGTTCCATGTGGCGTAAGTTGTTTAGACTTCATGCGATTCATTTTCGTCGGTTTATTTGCCGGATTTCAATATATCTTCATATCATCTTTCATGATCACTTTTAGGTCAACTTTTTCAAATAAAACTCACCTAATTCAAAGATAATAATCGATCTTTTCATGCATATCACATAAGGTTGAGTCTATCCTAAAAAACACATCTAGATTAGTGATCATGATAGAGTTAGAGTTTTCATGCATGTCCACCTCTTCCCATCTTATCCCTCATATCCATCTAAACCAATCATCCTTATCACATCTATCCTATCATATTCCATCCTTTTCAAAGAAACATATCTTTTTCAAAATCAATCCTACACCTTTCTCTATTCTATTTTTTTGAAAATATTTATTAATCATCATCATACCACACGTACAAAAAAATTTCAAAATTAATCCATCATCTTCTCCAATAAAAAGATAAAAATAAGGGGTCATTTTCAAAATTGAATTTTGAAAATTCTAAGCCTAGTCCACTCCATTCAATCCATTAACTAAACTTCCCAATCTAATCCCTATACACTTACATGCATTCATTTTAGGCCCATGTGCATTATAGTCCACATATATTTATATTAGGCCCATTTGAGTCCATGCATTTATCTTAAACCCACTACCATTAGAGTCCATCTTAGACCTATATAAATCTAGCCCATGTTAAAATCTAGACCCATTTGCATGCATCTCTATGTAAACCCTAGTTTATGTCAAGCCCATATAGGCCCAATCTAAGTCTATCCTAGTTCATCCCAATTTATAACCAAACCTAGTCCATTTCCAATGTCAAGCCCATGTGCAACTACAAGTCTAATTCCAAACCAATATAGATCTCAGTACAAGTCCAAGCTTTAGTCTATAAAGGCCCATCTCATATCGTAAGTCTAGTCAAATCCAATTCCTGACTCATATAGGACGAATTCCAAACATTAAAAATCTCAACTCTTAAGTCTAGCGAAACTAACATTCCTTAAAGTCCATACAGGCAAATCTCGAGTCTAGCCTGCTTATTCTAAATGTAAGTTCAAAGTCTAGTCTCCTCTAGTGTCTAGTCTGCTTATCCTCCACAAGTTCAAAGCCTAGTCATCCTTAAGGCCATAATGGCGACCTTTGAATTTAGCAAAGCTACTCACCTTTAAGACCATAAAGACACCGTTTGAATTAGCGAAGCTAGTCATCCTTAAGACCATAGAGGCACCCTTTAAGCCTACCACAACTAGTCATCCTTAAGACCATAACGGCACCCTTAGAGTTTAGCACTCACCTTTAAGACCATAACAACACCCTTTGAACCTAGATAGTCATCCCTAAGACCATAATGACACCCTAGCGAAGCTAGTCACCCTTAAGACCATAACGGCACTATCCGAGTTTAGCAAAGCTAATCCTACCTTAAATCTATAGCAGCCTAAATCCTCTAGTCTAGCGTCGGAGCTGAGGGTCAACGAGCAACGCCGGACCTGCTGCCGCTCAACGGAGCCTCGTTTCCCCCACCCTTGTTGTTCCCTATTGTTGCTGCTCAATTGAGAGCAGAGGTATGAAAACTTAAACTTTTTCTCTCTGATTTTTAATTTAGGAACTTAAGCCCAATCACACCCATTGTTAGTTACTAATTTTACTGGGCCAACCAAAATTGGGTTTTAGTTATGCTAAGTAGTTGTATTCATATCATTAATTTGTTGGGCTGATAAGTTTTAGCTATACTTATTATTATTGTTGGGTTAATGGCTAATTATAAATTTGTTACTTGTTAGGTTAATGTTTAATGACCTCCCTTAACTTATGTGATATGTGTTGCTAAGATTTATTAATCTATCCCCTATATTAGTAACATAAATTTAATATGATTTTAGGGAAAACTAAATTATATATATAAGTTATAACTTATATTAAACAGTAATATTGCTACACTTTACTAATATTCATTATCCATTTCTTATGCTTAAATAAAGTCGTTATAAAAAAATAATGAAATAATTGACGAAACATTAATAACCTTGCTTAATGGTTGGTTTAATGATACATCGCTTTAGTAAAGAGCCATCTAAGTAATGTAATTCTTAAATATGAACTTTTATAACTTTTTCGAGGACAATGATGCTATGAACGAGGACTTGAACGTTGTATAACTACGATTCTTAAGTTACATAACATTAATAAAACCACTTATAATTGGTCTAAAATTGATTTAATTATAATAACTAAAGCTATAAACGAAAAAGAAAGTAAATCTTTATTTAATTTCTTGGTTAGATTAAAAGGGAAAAAGGATATTACAAGCCTCCCCCGGCTACCAAAGTCACTATGCAGGATTTCAGGTAACGTCTACTGCTAACACTCGCATTCCCCTTCTAAATATGTTTTATAATAATGTTTACGTCAATATTATTCTTTTGTATATTGATTGCGGGATATGAAATATTTTGCGATGAATATGATGATATGAAATAATGTTATAAAATGATGCGTTATGAAAGTATGATAATGTTATGTTATGGATATAATGAAAATAATATGTTATATCATGATGATTATGAATATACTTAAAAGTTATAAAACATGATAAATTCAAGTGAAAGATGGTTCTTGGCAGTATTCTATTATCCTGGGTCGTGCACGTACCTTCTGGCCGGTTCCCCACCTTCCATTTATAAGGGCTAAAGTCCTCGGGTGGCACCGCCCTACCATATTTTGGGCACTAATACCACCTTCCGTTTGTGAGGGCTTTCGTCCTCGGGTGGCTGCCTTCCATTGTACTCGCCAAGTTACCAAATAAATGATCTATGCTTATGAACATGATCAAAGATATACGATAATGATTATGATTAAATGTTATGTTTATGAAATAGTTTTACTTTTTCTCTCCTCCCTGTTTGCTAATAAAATAATTTGAAATGAATTTACGTTGTTAGAGTAGTATGTTAATGAGCCTTGGCTCATGACGTTTTGTTTTATGTTTTAGGTACTGATGGTGCTAATGGGATGACGTAGCAGTGAGGAGTAGTTATGTAGTTTAGTAGTTAAAGCTTTCTTAAACACTTATGATCATAATAAATGTCAGACTATGTACAGTGACTAAGTTTTAAGTTTTTGCTAATGGATAATTACGTTTTCTGGTTATAACTTGATTAGGCTTTTATGAATTTATGTTTGCCTTGTGCTTTCCAATTGGAAAGTACGGCAGTAACGCACTGACTATATAGGTTCCACTGCTAATAATCGATTAACTAACCTAATGATGTTGTTTAGTAGTCAGGGCGTTACAGGATGGTATCAGAGCAAAGGTTTCGGTGCCACAAGTAAAACCTTGAAGGTTTTACATTAATTATTAGTTTTTAAGATCTATAATGGGGCAATAAAATAAATCATAAAATATATAGGTAAATAAGTTGTTTAAAATAGAAATGAGTGTGAGTGATAGGATCGGGAAGGGAATACTTCTATAATATTAAGAATGCGTTGTTTATCAAAAGAATATGTCATGAACGTGAAACATTTTGATGTTTTAGAAGATGGCAGCAAGTGAGAATGAACCTACTAATCGAGGAAATGGAAACCATGAGTCCAATGTTACGCTTGAAGAAATGAGAGCAAGCTAAGGGTTGATGCTTTGCGAAGTGACCCTGTTTCCGGAGATATCACTGAAAATAAGAATGACAATCAGATGGATTTGATGAAGCTTATGATGATGGAACTCATGCAAGGAAGTCGACAAAAAGCCATAACAGAGCAAGAGGAATGCTCGAACATGTCCAAGAAGTTCTCTGCTCATAAGCCGCCAGCCTATGCCGAAAAAACCAGACCCCACTGAGTTTGAAGAATGGTTAAACAGTATGGAGAAGTTGTTTGACGCCACTCAATGTCCTATTAAGTGGCAGGTTAAATTTGTCGTGTTTTACCTGAAAGGGTAAGCAGATCTTTGGTGAAAAACAACCAAGGAAATGCAAAACCAGGCTGACTTTGGTTGTGAAAGGTTAAAGAAGTCCATGAGAAATCAATTTTATCCCTAGTCTTTGCACCTTCAGATGGAATCTGAATTTATACATCTGAAACAAAGGGGTATGTTAGTGTTGGAGTATGCTGCGACATTTAATGAGCTTGCTCGATTTGCTTCGGACTTAGTGACGACGGATCGTCAAAGGATGAATAGGTTTGAAGGAGGTTTAAATCTTGATCTCCAAGAAAAGATTGCAGCTCATTGTAAACACCAAATTTTGAACTCCTTTTTTCAGATAAATTAAGATTTTGAAAATAAATAAAAATAACAAAAACCTTCATGCATCGTGGAGCGCGCGCCCCGTCAAATGCATGATTTCGTTCCGGAGCGCGAGTTTCATTGCGTCGTATGGTTTTCCTTTTTTGCGTATTAGTCATACGGTTTCGGCTTAGAAATATAATTTTCGTGAGTCGTAGTCAATAATTACAACCACCGTTTTAATAAAATGATTCGTAGTATAATCATGCTCGTCTTTATTAATTTAACTAGTTTTCGTTAATTGTCTTAAGTTAGTCTTTCGGAAAAACGAAAAACGAGTCGCGATTAGGCGTCGGGATTTTAGTCGTATCCCAAAACCGGCATTAAATCAGTTTTCTTGATGGTCAAGTCATTGTTCATTGAATAAAGAATAAGAATATATTCTTTATCCACTAATCACATCCTTTATCCATTAGTTAGAGAATAAGAATCATGAAAAGATGTGAGAATAAGAATCAAATCCTATGTGTAAGAGGGGGGGATCCGGATTTTTTCCGGAAGAATCAAGTGTGCGCCAAGCACACAATCATGCGCTAGACGCATGATTATGCGCCTCGCGTACAACCATGCCCTGTGCCAGACACAGTGCCTTGCGCCTAGCGCACGACGCTGTGCCTACCGCTGGCTCCTACGTATGGCGCAACGTTCTAATCAGCTTTGTTTTGCACGTTTTTCGATGCATTTTTTTACGTATTAGGTTGTTTAGGGAAGAATATTTTCTGAAAATATGATTTTCCTTCATTTATGAGAAAATCCAAAAATAATAAGAATATTTGTGTTTCCAAAGAGATTTGATGATGTCATTAGGGTGAGGTCATTAGAGTGATGTCATTAAGGTGATTAAGGATGAGAAAATCAGATTTTTTGGGTTAAAAATGTGATTTTCTACTTCTTTGAAACCCTAGTTCATTTCCCTCATTTCTCTATAAATACCCTCCTTTTTTTACTTCAAAACCAAGTTGGGCTAAAATACAACTCAACTTCACAACTTCTCTCCCTACTACTCTTCTCCTCCTTAATCTTTTCATCTAAGCAAAAGTCTTAATTAGTAAGTAAAGAAGTTGAGAAAAACACAACTCAACTTCACTACTTCTCTCAATACTACTCTCATCTTCTCTACTTCCTTCCTCTAAAAAAATCTCATTCAAGAAAAAGAAAGTAAAAGTTAGGAAAGTAATTAGTAAGTAAAGAAGTTCATCAAAAGAAAAACACGCAAAAAAGAGTTTAGGTTTGTAATTAAGTGGATTTAGAAACTCACTTAGAAATTAAGAAAATCACAAAAAAAGGTAGAAAAATTTGCAAAAAGGAAGTGCATCATTGAGCTAGCAAGGTAAAGTTGAAGGTTTTGTTATTTATTTGATTATCTCCTCTATCATCTACTAACTCTCTCCTTGTTTCTTCTTATCATTGTTTAATTTTTGGAGTGATTTGGGTATGAGGAAATCCTAATAGGTTCCCAACCTTAAATCACCCCACCTAGAATAGTCAACTCTAATGGGGAGACTCTTAGGCAATATAATGTGATTATGTGATTTTCCTTAATCAAGTTGTTGTTCATCATCAAAAAATGTTTTCATAAAATAATTCAAGACAAATTGTGCATAAACATCTCCATAAAAAGAAAATGTGATGCTGTATTTATAATCAGTTTTAATTTCGTACTACATTTTATTTTTCGTCTGTATTATCAGAATAGTTTGTAGGATTTAATATTTTTCCAATGAAGTTCAAGATGTTTCCAGCAACTGGGCTTTAGAATTTCTAAACAAAGAAGTTTGTATAAATAATTAAAAATCATACAACTTTGTTGTGCAAAACTGATTTTGTCCAGTACCACCAAAGCTTGTTCAGTCAATAAAGTTTAAAAATAAAATCATTTAGATAAAACTAAAAACATCAAGTTTGAAGAAAACATTAATAGCTTTTCAAAAATAAAAAAAAATCATGTTCATATGAATTTTATACATATTTACATCATGTTTACAAAACCGTTCGTGTAAATCACTAAAATTCAGAAAACCGGTTTTCTCTTCAGTTAAGAAAATAAGACAAAAATAGTCTTAAAAATGTACAATTCAAGTAAAGATTTCCAGTATAGCCTTTCAAAGTGTCTAGAATGTTCATACCAAAATTCACTTTAAAATAAGTTTAAAAAGTTGGATGTCAAAGAATAAATTTAATAAAGGTCATGTTTTGACCAGTTTGAGTATAAAATTCACCATAATTCAAGTTATCATTAAAGGCATATGAAAGTTTGACACATCATAAAGAACTCACTGACCTATCTATAGGTGCATCACATGCTCAATTTAACGCTTTCTACATAAAGTTATGATTTTTATAAGTCAGTATAAGAATAAAAGTGCAATCTGGAAAATGAAGTAAAGTGGTTCATTTTATCATGTAAATAAAAATCAATAAAAATTATCATAAAAAATCAAAATAAAAAAGGTTAATTAATCTTTAATTTTCACAAGTTTATAAATAACACATGAATTACAAAGGTCATTCAAGGAGATGAAGATCAAGGAGCATCATGGTGAAGATCAAGATTGAAGACTTTGTATAGATTATAGATTTGTACATTTGTTGTAATAATAATTTCTTTGCAAATAGTTATTACATCACTCATTAATATAAAAAATTGAGATGTTTATGCATAATTTTCATAAATAATTCCACAACTCTTTCTTAATAAAATGAGCAACCAATGTTATAAGTTTTACATGTTGGGCAAATATGTCATAGTATATGAATTAAATGACCCAATCTCAATTAAGAGGAAAAATTGCAAATCTAACTAAGTTAAATTGTATGATGATCCATCTTACATTTTAAAAATGTGTTCTCCATATTCAAATGGATTAATCATATAATTTGACATAATTAGATTGGTAATTATGATCTCCGAATTGATTTTAGGCCGTTTCACGTGTCTCGCTTTAAATGGCCAAATTCCAATTAGCCAAGCACAATCTCCAAATTTGATCTCAAATTGATCATTTCTCTCTATGACTTAATAATCTTCAATCAAGATTATTTCTCAAAAGCCTTCAAATTAGGAAGCAAACTTCTAAGACCTCTTGAAAATCATAGACGTAGTCACTAATTAAGGTGGTTATTTCAATCCTCGATTAATCGCTAATTAGAGCGGTTAACTCAAACTTTTCATTCAATCACTAATAAGGGTGATTAGCTTAACCTTTCATCATATTTAATCACTAATTAGAGTGATTATCTGAAACCTTGGTTGATCACTAATTAAGGCGATTAACTTAACCCTCTTTATTTAATCACTAATTAGAGTGATTATCTTAAATCTTAATAATCGTTAATTAGGACGATTATTCTTCTTATTTAATCACTAATTAGAGTGATGATCTTAAACCTTAATAATCGTTAATTAGGACGATTAATTTTCTCATTTAATCACTAATTGAAGTGATTATCCTAAACCTTGAATAATCATCAATTAAGGTGATTACTTCCTAACCTTCATTGTTAATCACTAATCAAGGTGATTATCTTTCCTCTTAAGTTTAGTTACTAATTATGGTGATTATCTTAACCTTCATTTTTAATCAGTAATTGAGGTTGTTATCTTAATCCTTCATATTTAATCACTAATTAAGGTGATTATCTTAATCTCATTTCAATCACTAATTGGAGTGATTACCTTATTCCTAATAGATTTGTCTAATTCTAAAAGATGAGTTATTCATAATCTATTTTCCTTTCCTTTTCTTCCCCAATGGAATTGGCCATTTAGGGTGAGACATAAGCTCGAACAACGATGGTTTTGATCCATGAGTGGATTCCAATCCCGCAATGATTGGTACGTAGTGCAACTTCAGTGCTCAAACCTACCATGTACAAATGATATATTGGTCCTAAAAAAACTAAAAATGGTTGATGTGTATATGTGCAAACTATGTGATTTTCTTTCTTTTGAATAGCCATGATTACTTTAAAATGGAAAATAACGCATTTAGTAAGAGCCCGTTCTGTAGAATGGAAGAGGAGACGAGTTCCAGACGTTCGCACCTCTTAACCTAAACCCCGAACCCAATCTCATGGCATGAAAGACCAATTTTCAAAAAGCCTTATCCATATGAAGTCATCATCGTTTTAAATGATATTTCTTGAAATTGATTTTAAAACGATTTATTAAATAAATATGTCCCTATTCAGATATTAATAAGGTAGCGACTTTCAAGTTTTCTAAAACTCATAGTCCAATGATAGACTTTCGTGGGATTCAGACTGTTAATTAAGACAGTCAAAAATAGGATACCACAGGCTGGCGACTCCACTGGGGACTATACTTCCACTTGAAGTATAAGTGGTTTAAACCTGAACAATGCGTTATTTTCCATATGTATATATAATAAAAAAGTTAATCATGGCTATTCACAATTTAATTTTTGTATATAGCATGCTTATGTGAAAATTACGTGTGCTTGGTAGTTTATCGATCCATACACGTGCACTCTTTTTAACCATTTTCTTATTAGGTCTGATACCTCTGTCTATTGGCAAGGGTCAGAATTTTATAATGACAAATTAATGAATTAAGGGCGTAAAACCTGCATCCGCGAGTTATTGCGACCGGCTCTGTCAGGAGCGTCCACCCTCGATGGACACAATGGAAGTGACTCGAGGCCACTTTAATATAATCTCTCCCTAAATGAATAACCTTTTAGTTGACTTTTAGGACACAAGGATCAATGCACAAATGTCCTTTATTTCAGTTATTGAATAATGTGAAAAAAATTCAAAAATTCCTCGGTCCATTTTCAGTCGGTCAATACTTCAGTAATCATTAACTGTAGCTGAATTGCTGCCGAAATGATTATTGAAATATTAAGAGTATTCTTGTTTATTTATTAGAAGTGTCATGTAAAAAAAAAATGTGTGCTCACCCATTTTATAAAAAAAAATCACATTTACTTCAAAATTCTTTTCATTCAAATTGGTTTTTCCTAAAACAAAATTGATTTCTAAAAGAAAAAAAATCATGTTTTGAAGATATAATCCCAAAGTAAAACAAAAAATTTGAAAAATGAAAAAGGAAAAGAGTCATAATCACGAGTTCAAAACGTGCATGTTTAGGAATTAGAATGTAATTAAAACTGTATGGTTTAAAACACGAGAAGTCTAGTTTTAAAAAATTGACTAAAATAAAAAATGTGCCAAAAAGATAAAATCAAAAGGGATAATCATTTTCGAAAAAAGAAAGAAAGGAAAATTCTTCCATTTCCTGCTAAAAACACATGAAAAGAAAAATTCATCATTCTATGACTAACATTGTTAGTGCATACATTTCAGGTACTTCAAATTAGTCTAATCCTAAGAGGTGGAACAGACGTATTCAAACAGGAGAATACATGGCCTGATGCCTAGCAAACTGAACTCGGAAAAGGTTGAGAAGAACCCGAGTACTTCACATTAGTCTAATCCTAAGAGGTGGAACAGACGTATTCAAACAGGAGAATACATGGCATGGCGCCCGGCAAACTAAAATCTGAAAAGTTTGAGAATTACCTGAATCATTTAATTGCTTTTATATATTGTACTTTGTAGGTAGAGCTACGTGCGGCTTGATCCTCTAAAAAAAAACAAAAAATTCTGATGTTGTAATGCATCTATCATAGTTTCTTTACCATGTAATGTACTAAAAGGGGTACGTAGGCAACTCATTTTCCGAGTGCAGCTGCAAAAAAAAAAAAATTTAGGTTAAATTTCATTTTTAATATATTAGAACTACGTTGGGCCTGATTCTCCATTCAAAAAAAAAAATCATCACAAGAAAAACTTCTTCCCCATATCCAAATCCACTTATGGAGATACGTAGGCAACCTTCGGGTGCGGCCCCTGTTGCATTTAATATTTTCTTTTATGGTTTCAGCGCTTAGAAGTAATCAATACATGCAGATCACTACAAAAAAGAACGATATCTAGGGCATTATAATTTGCCAAAATGAGGACACTGGCCTCGTTATACCTCTTTTCTCTTATTTCTGTAGTAGCAGAAAATGGAAGGATATTATCAATTTGATTTTGAAAAATGTTTGTGTATTATCCCGAAAAAATATGAGTAAAAAAAGTGGAAGATAAAAATGTAAATAAAAAGGTCCAAGTCCAAAAAAATAATAATAACAAATCAAAAAACGTAATGAAAAATCCAAAACAAATGATAAAGTCAAGGTTTCACACCTTTTAATAAATGATAAATGAAATTGAGATATCATTTCCTTCATTCTCTGCACCAAAAAAAAAGAGAAAAAGAAAAGAAGAAATAAAGTCTGGACAAACTTATGTGCAAACTCTTCATCTCATTTCCCAGGAACTCTGCGTGGGCCCGCTCAGGATCTAGGCTAATTCACCGAAGTTCTGATCATAGAGAACGTTCTCTGTCAGTAATACTGTCATCCTTGTCTACACCAGCGGTATTCTCTGCTACACGTCTCAGCAACATGTCTGAAATTCCGAACAACGAGCACCAACAGAACTCTACCCCTCCACCTGATCCAATGACTGAACTCCGAGGACTTGTTTAAGTCATGCTTGACCGACAGGACAATATTGAACAAACTGTGTTGGGCATAATGCGCCAAAGCGCCCAGATGCCTCCTCCTCCTCCTCCGGAGTCGGAAGTAGCTTCACCTTTTCACCTTGAGCCTATGAACAATGAGAGAGAAATTCCCACTAAGCTCGAGGAAGAAGTAGTTAAGCTCAAGGAAGTTTTAAAAGGCATGACTAACGCTGAACCATGGATGGACATTCATGGGTTAACAATTTTCCCAAAGGCACGATTACCTCATGGTTTCAAGATGCCTAACCTGACAAAGTTTGATGGGACCGACAGCCCCACCAATTTCCTGAAAATGTATGTAGGGGCAATGAGTCCCTGGGGAGTGGAATAATCTTTGATGGCTCAACTCTTTCAACAGTATTTAGATGGTGCTGCAGCACATTGGTTCCTCAACCTTGAAAACACAAAGAAATCCACTTGGGCTGACATAGTCAGAGAGTTCTCAAACCAATACAAATATAATGAAGAAATTGATGTTACTAGAAGGGATCTGGAGACCACTTCTCAAAATCTTAATGAGACATTTTCTTCATTCATCACTCGGTGGAGAAACAAAGCCTCCAAAATGATGAGTAGGCCTAATGAAGAGGAACAATTGCAAATGGTTATGAATAATCTTCTTCCTCTCTACCAGAAGCATATGACGTACCTATAATTCCCGACTTTCAAAGCTTTGATTGCTACGGGAACTCTAGTTGAGGATGCTGTGAAAAGAGGAGACATCAAGAAAGATGAACCTACTGGCGGCGCCACTTATAATGCAAAGTTTGGAAATAACAAAAGAGCCCCAAAGAATGATTCAGTAGCTCCTAAAACAACTAATGCGATCCATGCTATTGGCGCATCTTCTGCATTCCAGTTGAGGCCACAAAGGAACTTTACTCCTTTGAACATGACTTATTCTCAGGCTCTCACCAAGCTAAAAAAAGCCAATCTCATTCAACCCTTGAATCCACGTCTACCTCCTAAAAATCCCCTGGCTATGACCCAAACTAAAACTGCGAATATCACCAAAGTCCGGGGCATAATACTGAAAACTGCACGGCCCTCAAGCATCAAATTCAAAACCTTGTGGATGATGGAAAACTTTCTTTAGGATCTACTTCCACTAAACCAAAAAACTCTCAGCCCAACATCACAAGAAACCCCCTTCCTAATCATTAGCCTTCATTTGCCATTAATGTCATCTCTGCTGCTTCAGATGGATGCGATCCGATCCAGTTAATCCGCAAGACAACTCCCCAAATGTATGAAATGCCAATAGCCGTAGGTTACAAGTGCCTGGTCTATGACTATTCCACTCAAGGAAAAGTCAAAATGATGCCTTGTAAAGACCTCAACTTCACTCTCAACAAGGATCCGTTCTCTGACATGTGTGGAACTTTGATTAAATGGTGCCTTCTTCATTTTCGACTTTGATGCTGATGAAGATGCCTCTTCGGTCTTAAAAAATTGTGGAGAAATACACTGGAGGGCATTCCACCACTCCAAATACATACCAGCACCCCATCTGCCTCGATGATCTTAGTGATGAGGAGTACGTGGATAAATCCCATTTGACTAGAGCAGGTCGCCATTTTAAACCATCCCATTTGGAGGATGAAAATCCTTTAGAGGTATTGAGAAGGAAGGAAAAGGGCAAGGAGCCAATGACAGAGGATAGTAATAAGGAAGATGATGCTATCAAGCGCATGAAAGAAGTAAATGCTAATGTTTCCATCTGGAAGTTGTTAATGCATTCCCAGCCTCATAGGGCAGCTGTTCTAAAGCATCTCAATGAAGCCTCTGTAAGCTCTTCCATAACACCTGACCATATGGTGGGCCTCATTCATGGCGTAGATCGAACTCTCATGTTCACATACAATGATCTCCCTGACAATATCAACCACAACAATTCGTTGCACATCACTATACGTTGTAATGGATGGGAGATACCAAGAGTATTGATCGACAATGGCTCCGCAATCAACGTTTGCCCTCTACGTGTGCTAACGAGACTTGGGTATTCAAAAGAAGATCTGGTACCATCCAACCAGGTGGTCAGAGCATATGATAATGCCAACAGAGAAGTACTGGGTTTAATCAGCCTCCTCATTGAATGTGGTCCCGTGGCAAGGAAGGTAGAATTCATGGTCATTGACATTCAAGCATGTTTCAACCTTTTATTAGGAAGGCCGTGGTTGCATGAAAATAGAGCAGTAACCTCTACTCTACATCAGAAGGTAAAGCTTCTCATTGATCAGGGTGCTGTGACTATTTCTGGTGATCTAGAAATTATGACTATCTCCAACACCGGGAAATCAGTATTGTATCTGAACGAAGTAGAGGGCACTAGGTTGGATGGTTACACTATCCACTGTATTCTAGAAGCACCTGAAAATTCATGGATAAATGAGGTCCCAGCTGCCACACCAGATGTAAGTGCTGAAGAAACAGAACCAGAGTATAGTGAGGATGACGAGGAAGAAGTGGGAGTTCCAAGTATTGACACTCATGATACATCAGTTGAAGCACCGGAGGAATCTTATATTGGCAATCCTCAAGATAATGATGATAATGAATCAATGAAGAGATCTAGGACTGAGGATTTTGACCTGGACTTTAATGTAGTAGGCCCAATCCGAGAGGTTCACACTGAGTCACTGATTCTCTTTCCAGGATATCAACACGAGGATCATTATCGTGAGTTACCATAGTTCCAGAAATTTGACGGTAACGGTGATCCTTTTGTCCACTTAGTTGGATTTGTGAATGCCTTGCATCCATGGGGCATACCAGAGGAAGATTACCCCATGCTCTTTGACAAGAGTTTAGAAGGACCAGCTCTGGACTGGTACTATTCTTCAGATTGTGTAGATAGAGCTAGTTGGGAAAATGCTAGCCAAGCCTTTGTTAATTGGGCTCTCGAGCATAAACAGACTGATTTCAAGAAGCTGAAGCTAGTCACTTTGCGTCAAAACGCCTTGGAAACTTTCTCACACTTTTGTTCGAGATGCGCTTACATCCGCACACAACTTCGTTTCCCAATTACTGATCGAGAATTCATGCTCATATTGCTGCGGAACCTGAACGATTGCTATTATCGTCACATGGTTACTATCAAGTACACATCCCTCAGCCACATGGAACAACATGACTTTGACATCGATGCTCTGAAATTGTAGGAAAAACGACCTCGGGAAGATCTTGAAACTCCCAACACAAATCCAAGGGTATATGCTAAGATAGATGAACCATTGTGTATGATCGTCTTCGGAGCCAAGGCATAATCCAAGCCTCAACATATGTGCACTGTTTACCCCTTCATGGAACAGACATGAGCAAACTCTGTGCTTATTGTCGCCAATTTGGACATGAAATTGATCGATGCCATGATCTTTATTACAAAGTTCAAAACCTGGTTGATCGAGGAATCATTAGTCCAACCCATAAGGAAGTGCCCGCAAGGAAAGTGTCGGATACATCCACTTCCTAGACGCCTAGGGGCAAGTCCCGTAGGATCAGATCTCCCACAAGGAGGTCTATACTCAACTACCAAATTAAGAAAATCTAATATTATTTAGACGATTCGGGTAATGTGAATAGTGATAATAACTAAACTAAAATTATATGAACTACTACTAATTCTAACACTAAAAACGTCAAACAATAGGTAAGAATCAAATATGAGAAATAGTTCTAGGACTTAGATTTCGTCAATTACCTTCTACAATGAAATTAAACTAGTTGTCGGATTAAAAGTTATTGTATTGCAATGATCGAATTTCCTATAATATATTAACTCCTCTTCCAAGGTAGAAAACGTGTATTTATACTAATCTTACGCCTACTTCCGTGGTCAAAATAATTAATATAAACCCATTACGAACAATAAATTCATATAAATGACCACCCCAAGTGTATAACAATTCCTAAAATTATACTACTTGACGTTTGATAACCCCACGAACTAATATTGAACTTTTACTTCAACTAATAATTCAATACCTTAAACATACAATCAATTGGCTAGATTAATATTATGAAACAAATCAAGATTATCAAATTGCAATTATAATAAATCAATCCAAACAACTTAATTCAAAACATTCACAAAAAATAAAAGACTACATCTAGTCCTAGAACATAGAAATTTAGCTAGACATCGAATTTAAATTAACCCAACTAATTGAAAGTAAAAATCTGAAATTAAACATAGTAACTGACGAAATTTAATAGCATAAACTAAGAGAAGAGAGAAAGAAACTCCAGATTCATATGAAGAATCTGATGAACATTCGCCTTGCTCTCGCGTCAGCTCTCGTTCTCTGGTCTCCTCCTCTGTTGTCTTCGTCTTCTGGTCTCGTGCTCTGCGTTCCTCCTCCTCTTTTCTGCGTCGCTGCTATATCCTGATGCATGCTTACGGTCTGCCAAAAACCTCTGTTTTTATACTTCTCAATTCCTGCGTCACCTCTCTTCTAGGTTTTTGTTTTCTTCACTTTTAATTTTCTCTTCCTCCTGTTGTATTATTTTCTGCCCAGCATAAGAGGTTTTCCTCTTTTCTTTTCATTTGTCTTGTGCGTGGCTGCTCCTTGATGATGGATTTTGGCCCACTTTTTCTTTTATTTTTCTTCTTGTCATTAGTCTTAGGTTGCTGTAGGAGTGTGGCATTTCTTTGTCTTCTTTCATTGTATTGTTTATTTGTTGTGCCGCCACCCTTCTTTATATAAATGGGCTTCTTCAAATTTTTATTTTGTTTCCGCTGTACTTGTATCACTTTGTACCTTTATGAACAAATAGGCAAATATACTTAGGTATTATATAATCATTAGATAGAAAATGTATAAAATAACATATAAACGCTATAATCATATTTTAATCATTTATTCCTTAACAAGTTATACTGAGTAACTTTTAACAATTAGACTAATAAACTCATATAACTAGCATAGTTTTACCCAAAAGTAATAATTAAAAGGAATAAAATGTACGTAAAATAAGCACTTATCAACTCCCCCACACTTAAGGTTTGCTAATCCTCGAGCAAACTAGGACTATATAATACAGTCATCTATCTGTCAATATAAGATACTAGATTGGAGTAATATTTTCTTTAACTTCCAAACTGACTGACTCTTCAAGCAAATTCTAGTATAAGCAGCCATAACTTAACTGAAAGTTTTCGCAAAGACCAAAATTAACTTTTATAAAAACAATTTTTTTGTTCAAAAACATTGTTTAGACATCACAAGCAATGAGCCAAAGACCAACCAACTCTTCAAAAAGCATAATACTTCATGTATTAGTGTTTCCATTACATCTTACCACAACCACATTCAAGATTTGAGTAATTGAGCAATAAACTTGGTGAACGTTAACTTTAGTTGTGCAAATAAAAACAAATTTATAATCACTCATGTGTTTAGGGTATAATAATTATCACTCAAAACCTACAATGTCGACTCGAAATGAAATATATCATCTTTAAATTTGCATATCGTTCAATCCTCCACTACTTAGTAAGACATAGAGCACACAAAATCAAAAGGACTATAGTAGGGTTGTAATGTAAGGCTAAGGTGAGAGGGTAGGGAGTATGTAGGATTTGGTGCTCAAAAGCTTAAGAGCTAGTGGAGTAGAAGAACAATAACCCCAGTGGCCAAATAGAAGAGAAGCCAACAAATAAACTCCAACTCTAATAAAATGTTACTAAATGATCCAAGTCCAATAATTTACAACCAATATATCTCTTTGTGCACCATTTGCTTTGAATGATAACATTTGACTTATTATTACCTTTTTTCATAATCTTGTTTTTCTCGTATCACATATCATATTTTTTTCTTTCAGCATTCTTCTTGATTTTTTTTTCACAATCTCGTAATAACCATTGATATAAAATATAAAACACCACCTCCATAATAATTTTTTTTATACCCTTCACAACCAATACTCCAAACACCAAATTATATTCCACTAGCTCAAACCTTTGGTTAGGACATGTGTTTAGGATTATAAGCTTGTAATGTGGCTTAATCAAAAGAAATAGGCTTAAGGCTCAGAGGGTTTTATAAAAAGGAATAACAATGATTTAGGTGGCTCAGTCTAATATGGTTCAAGAAAAAAAATTGCCTTTATCATTTTTATGCATGCTCATACTTCAATGTAGTCTCGAAGAAACCAATGCAAATTCACGAGTCTATATTTCACCAGGAACTACACACACTCTCATGAAAAAATAGAGACTAAAATAGATGTTTTAGTCTATTAAAAGGCTCAAAAGTCTCACAATGGTTATAGATGTTCACCAAGTCAATCACAAATCAAATCATAAATAATCATTCTTACCACTTGCTAAACACTTGCACAGTGATGCTATGCTATTCTCCGAATCAGTCAACATAAAAATCCATTAGCTTGCAACAAAATTAGAATTTTTTTTTAAAATTCAATTTTTAAAAAATAATTTTTTTTTCTTTTCAGTCAAATTAAGCTAACGGGATCTGCCTTCAAGTCAAAATCAGATATGAAAAGTATAAAGTTTTGCGCAAATTTTGGCAGCACTTCCCCTAAAATATGACATTTTCCAATTAGATTTCTTCATTTTCTAGACCTGTTCTTTCACACAAATTAAAACCAACATCAAAGCAATACACCAACTCCAGCAATCCAAGGCGTAAGCCTCTCCCCCACACTTATTATAAACATTATCCTCAATGTACTACTCAACATCCAGGGGAAAAGGGGAAAAGAGTTGAAAAAAATGCAGCTAACAGAGGCGGAAAAAAAAATTGAATAAGTATGAAAAAGAGAGACACAACCTGGTGCGCAGATTTGTATTTCGCTTCTCAATAATTGCTTTGTTGTGCATTGAGTTTGTCTAGTGTGCAGTGACTGTAAGTAGTAGCACATAGAAGCTGACTTAGGCTTTATTGATATTTTTTCTAAACTAGTTACCTGCAAAAGCAAACAACAAAATAATATAAGAACAAGATAATGATACCTAGAATAGAGAAAAAGAAAAGCATAAAAAAGAGCTTGAGTTGCCTCCCAAGTAGTGCTTGGTTAGAGTCAATAGCTTGACTATCTTGAAACTCATATTAGAATGGGATCTTCTAAGGAGTAAGTCACTCCTTTAGGTAATAATTCACCTGCAAGATAAGGTTTAAGACGGTGACCATTTACTTTAAAAATGTCATTTTGACCTTGCAATTCAACCGAACCATAAGGGTAAACTTTAACAATAGTAAAGGGGCCGGACCATCTAGATCGTAACTTTCCAGGGAACAGTTTAAGTCGCGAATTAAAAAGTAGAACTTGCTGACCTACTTCAAATTCTTTAGGTTTGATGTGTTTATCATGCCAAAGTTTTGTTTTCTCTTTATATAATTTAGCATTCTCATAGGCATCTAGTCTGAATTCTTCCAACTCGCTAAGTTGTAACTGTCTCTTAGCTCCAGTAGCTTTAAGGTCCATATTTAACTTTCTAATAGCCCAATAAGCCTTGTGTTCGATTTCTACAGGGAGATGGCATGATTTTCCATACACTAGCCTATAAGGAGACATGCCTAAAGGTGTATTAAAGGCTGTCCTATAGGCCCAAAGAGAATCATCTATCTTACTAGACCAATCTTTTCTAGAGTTATTGACTGTTTTCTCAAGAATTTGCTTTAACTCCCTATTAGCAAGCTCTACTTGGCCATTTGTTTGAGGGTGATAAGCTAAAGCTACTTTATGAGTTACTCCGTATTTTCTTAAAAGGCTATCAAGCGGCTTATTACAGAAATGAGAGCCTCCATCACTAAATATTGCTCTAGGAACTCCCAATCTAAAAAATATGTTCTTTTTGATAAAGTTCATAACAACCTTTGAATCATCAGTTTGAGTAGCTATCACTTCAACCCACTTAGATACATAGTCAACTGCCACTAATATGTATCTATTGTTTAGAGAAGGAGGAAAAGGACCAATAAAATCGATTCCCGAAAGATCAAATAGTTCAACTTCAAGAATAATATTCATTGGCATTTCATTTCTCTTAGATATATTACCAACTCTTTGACATCTATCACAATTAGCAACAAAATTTCTTGCATCTTTATACATAGTAGGCCAATAAAATCCAGATTGCCAAACTTTAGCTACTGTCTTATTAGTACTAAAATGACCACCACACTCTAAAGAATGACAATGAAGCAATATTCTTTCTATATCTTCTTCAGGAATACAACGTCTAATTATACCATCAACACAAAACTTGTATAACAAAGGTTCTTCCCAAAAATAATGCTTAACATCCCACATAAATTTCTTCTTTTGTTGATAACTAAAATCAGGGGGAATAATACCATGCACCAAATAGTTCACCAAATCAGCGTACCAAGGGGGGTTAGAAACTACCAGCAAACACTCATCAGGGAAGCTATCGTTAATGGGTATGTCATTACCTTTTTCATGAATTTGGAGTCAAGCTAAGTGGTCTGCTACTGGATTCTCAACACCTTTTCTATCTTTAATTTCTAAATCAAATTCTTGTAGTAGAAGTATCTAGCGAATAAGTCTAGGTTTAGCATCCTTTTTATCTAACAAGTGTTTTAAGGCAGAATGATCTGTGTAAACAATTACTTTAGACCCAATAAGATACGATCTAAACTTATCCATCGCAAAAACCACAGCAAATAATTCTTTTTCAGTTGTTGCATAATTTAATTGAGCATCATTAAGCATTTTACTAGCATAATAAATCACATGCAACTTTTTATCTTTTCTTTGTCCTAATACAGCACCAAGAGCATAATCGCTCGCATCGCATATTAATTCAAAAGGTAAATTCCAATCAGGGGCTATTACAATGGGGGCTGAAATTAACTCTTGTTTTAACTTGTTAAATGCATGCAAATAATCAACATTAAAATCAAAGGGGGTGTCTTTATTCAATAGATCACATAGGGGTTTTGAAGTTTTAGAAAAGTCTTTAATTAAACGTATATAGAAACCAGTATGTCCTAGAAAACTTCGAATTCCCTTAACATTAAGAGGTGGAGGAAGTTTTTCAATTACTTCTGTTTTTGCACGGTCCACCTCAATACCACTCTAAGATATTTTATGCCCGAGTACAATCCCTTCTTGTACCATAAAATGACACTTTTCCCAATTTAAAACCAAATTAGTTTCTTCACAACATTGCAAGACAAGAGACAGATTAGCTAGGCAATTATCAAAAGAAGATCCAAAAACAGAGAAATCATCCATAAAAACTTCCATGATTTTTTCAATATAATCTGAAAATATAGACATCATACAACGTTGGAAGGTAGCAGGTGCATTACATAATCCAAAAGGCATTTTACGAAACGCATAAGTACCATAAGGGCAAATAAATGTGGTTTTCTCCTGATCTTCAGGAGCAACCGGAATTTGATTAAACCCAGAATAACCATTAAGGAAACAGTAATATTCAAATCTGGCTACTCTTTCTAGCATTTGATCTAAGAAGGGTAGAGGAAAATGATCTTTTCGAGTGGCACTATTAAGTTTTCTGTAGTCGATACAAACTCTCCAACCAGTGACTGTTCTAGTGGAAATTAGTTCATTGTTATCATTAGGCACTACTGTGATTCCACCCTTTTTAGGTACAACTTGAACTGGACTAATCCACGAACTGTCAGATATAGGATAAACAATTCCAGCATCTAACCATTTCAAAATTTCTTTCTTAACGACTTCCTGCATATTAGGATTTAGACGTCTTTGATTTTGGACAGTAGGTTTAAAATCATCTTCCATTAATATTTTATGAATGCAAACAGAAGGGCTAATTCCCTTTAAATCTGAAATACTTCAGCCTATTACTCTTTTTCTTTCTCTTAAAACACGTAGTAGCTTATTAAGTTGCTCGTCAGTTAATAAAGCATTCACAATGACAGGCAGTGTATTATTATCACCGAAATATGCATATTTCAGATGTGCAGGCAGAGGCTTTAGTTCAAGAACATGAGCTTGCACTAAAGAAGGAGGGGGAAGAACATTACCTTTACCGAGCTCCTCAAAATAATTACCTTTTCTCTTCCACGGAGGACATGCCTCTAATGCAAGAGCCATCTCACTTACCTTTGCATCATTTCCAAAATGTTCACCTACTAAACATGTCTCAAGAGGATCGTTAAAAGTAACCTTGTTAAACTCTTATACATCTAATTCATCATGCAAATCAACTCGAAATACATGATCAGTAAAAGAGGGGTATTTAGAGGATTGGAATAAATTGAACTGCACCTCTTCTTCACCAATTTTGAAAGTTAACTTACCGTTTTTAACATCAATTATAGCACCAACAGTAGCTAAAAACGGTCTACCCAAAATTATAGGTACATCAACATCCTCATCCATATCAAGAATAATGAAATCAACAGGAATGATAAATTTATCCACCTTCATTAATACATTTTCGACTACTCCTAGAAGATATTTAATTGATCTGTCAGCAAGTTGTAACGAGACAGTAGTGAGTTTTAAATCAGTTAGTCCGAGCTTCTTGCATATAGACAACGGCATAAAGGACACACTCGCACCTAAATCACAAAGAGTCTTAGAAAAATTAATATCACCAATAGTACAAGGAATAGAAAAACTCCCTGGATCTTTTAATTTAGGCGGAAGCTTATTCTGAATAACAGCACTACATTCCTCACTTAAGGCAATAGTTTCGTAATCTTCATGTTTTCTTTTCTTAGACATGATTTCTTTAAGAAATTTAGAATAAGAAGGAATTTGCATTAAAGTATCAGCAAAAGGAATATTAATCTGTAATTCTTTAAACATTTTCAGAAATTTCTCAAATTGATTATCCAACATATTCTTTTTAAGTCTTTGAGGAAAATGAATAGGAGGTACATAAGGTTTAACAGGAGGAAGAGAGGGTGATTCCAGTTCTTTTTCAACTAATTCTTCACTATTTTGCTCATTTTCTTTTAACTTCGTATTCTCCTTAGAAAGGTCATTTACTTCAGATAACTTTGCACCACTCCTTAAAGTTATAGCTTTGATTTGCTCCTTAGGATTGACTTCTATTTTACTAGGTAAGGCTCCATGGTTTCTAGAGTTAATTGCATTAGCTAATTGTCCAAGTTGCATTTCCACATTTCTATTAGAAATAGCTATCTGATCAACTTTAGTTTCCAATTTTTCAATTCTTTCAGAAGTAGCATTAGCCAATATTTCAATAGCCAACTCCCATGATGGTTTACTTTCATGTTGTGGTTATTTTGGGTGAAAGCCAGGTGGGTTTGGTGGTCTAAAGTTGGCATTTTGGTGTCCTTGGTCTCTCCAAGAGAAATTAGAGTGATTTCTCCAACCTGGGTTATAAGTATTAGAGTAAGGATCATTTTGTGGTGGCCTATTAAAATTAGAAACATATTGAGCTTGTTCCATATTAGCAAATTCTGTAGGTAAATGGCCACCCCCACATATATTACATGTCATAGTAGAAGAAGACACATAATTAACGTTATTCATTTTAGTAAACAAATTTACTAAGTTATCCACTTTTGCATTTAACATGTTTATTCATCCTACTTCATACTTACCACCAGTTCTCCTTGGTTTATTTCGATCATTAGACCAGTGATAATTGTTTGAGGCCATTTCTTCTAGTAATTTATTGGCTACCTCAGTAGTTTTACCCATTATAGCACCTCCTGCAGCAGCATCTATAGTTATTCTAACTGATTCATTAAGACCATTATAAAATGTTTGCACAAGCAACCAATCTGGGACACCATGGTGAGGACATTGACGTTGTAAATGTTTAAACCTTTCCCAAGCATCATATAAAGACTCCCCATCATTCTTTATGAAACTAGTTATATCATTTCTTAGTTTAGCAGTTTTACCAGGGGGAAAGTACTTTCTAAGAAAAGCTCCAGATAAATCTTCCCAAGTAGTAAAAGAATTAGCAAAATTAGATTTTAACCATATTTTTGCTTTATCTTTGAGCGAGAAGGGGAAAAGTCCTAATCTAATGGCATCATTGGTTACTCCAATCAGCTTAAGAGTATTACATTTTTCTAGAATTAGGATCTTCATTATCTAGTCCACTAAATTGTTCTCGTTGAATTATACGAATTAAAGCAGGTTTAATTTCAAAATTATTTGCAGTAACAGTTGGTCTTACAATACTTGAAGGGGCTCCACTAGCATTCGGCATTGCGTAGTCACGTAGAGGCTTTTCATTGTTGTCATCCCCCATCGCTACTGGTTTACTGTCAGATTCTTCAGAAAAGATGTACTCCAAATCAAATCTGGCAGCTTTTTTATTTGCTCCAACCTCTTTTGTTTCCTTAGTGCACGAGCTGTTCTTTCAATCTCTGGATCAAATGAAACCAAAGAATGATTAGTACGTGGCATACACTAATAAATATCAAAAAGTTTGAACTCAAATTAATAATTCTGTGAGCAAAACGAAAATCACCAAAAGTGCAGCAACTTCTACGCTAAATAATTAGGAACACAACTACTAGTGATTAGGAAAAGAAACTAATTATTAAAAAATTCTAATACTAATAATTCAAGAACATAAAGATATCACTAACAAAACGTTTATGAAAGGGAAAAACAAAATTATATAGAAAAATAAAACAAGTGCTAACAAGAAAATAAAGTCTAAACTAATATTAAAATCTCTCTAGTATGATATTGAACTATTGCCTCCCCGGCAACGGCGCCAAAAAATTTGGTCGGTCCTAAAAGTACCTTAAAATACCACAAGTGTACGGGTCAATTAAAGTAAATATAGGGTAAGCAAGATATCGTTTCCCACAAGGAGGTCAATACTCAACTACCAAATTAAGACAATCTAATATTATTTAGACGATTCGGGTAATGTGAATAGTGATAATAACTAAACTAAAATAATATGAACTACTACTAATTCTAACACTAAAAACGTCAAACAATAGGTAAGAATCAAATATGAGAAATAGTTCTAGGACTTAGATTTCGCCAATTACCTTCTACAATGAAATTAAACTAGTTGTCGGATTAAAAGTTATTGTATTACAATGATCGAATTTCCTATAACATATTATATCCTCTTCCAAGGTAGAAAACGTGTATTTATACTAATCTTACGCCTACTTCCGTGGTCATAACAATTAATATAAACCCATTACGAACAAGAAATTCATATAAAAGACAACCCAAGTGTATAACTATTCCTAAAATTATACTACTTGACGTTTGATAACCCCACGAACTAATATTGAACTTTCACTTCCGCTAATAATTCAATACCTTAAACATACAATCAATTGGCCAGATCAATAGTATGAACCAAATCAAGATTATCAAATTGCAATTATAATAAATCAATCCAAACAACCTAATTCAAAACATTGACAGAAAATAAAAGACTACATCTAGTCCTAGAACATAAAAATTTAGCTAGACATCGAATTTAAATTAAACCAACTAATTGAAAGTTAAACTCTGAAATTAAACATAGTAACTGACGAAATTTAATAGCATAAACTAAGAGAAGAGAGAAAGAAACTCCAGATTCATATGAAGAATCAGATGAACGTTCGCCTTGCTCTCGCGCCGGTTCTCGTGCTCTGCGTTCCTCCTCCTCTTTTCTGCGTCGCTGCTATCTCCTGATGCATGCTTACTGTCTGCCAAAAACCTCTGTTTTTATACTTCTCAATTCCTGCGTCACCTCTCTTCTAGGTTTTTGTTTTCTTCACTTTTAATTTTCTCTTCCTCCTGTTGTATTATTTTCGGCCCAGCATAAGAGGTTTTCCTGTTTTCTTTTCATTTGTCTTGTGCGTGGCTGCTCCTTGATGATGGGTTTTGGGCCACTTTTTCTTTTATTTTTCTTCTTGTCATTAGTCTTAGGTTACTGTAGGAGTGGGGCATTTCTTTGTCTTCTTTCATTATATTGTTTTTTGGTTGTGCCGCCACCCTTCTTGTCATAAATGGGCTTCTTCAAATTTTTATTTTGTTTCCTCTGTACTTGTATCACTTTGTACCTTTATGAACAAATAGGCAAATATACTTAGGTATTATATAATCATTAGATAGAAAACGTATAAAATAACATATAAACGCTCTAATCATATTTTAATCATTTACTCCTTAACAAGTTATATTGAGTAACTTTTAACAATTAGACCAATAAACTCATATAACTAGCATAGTTTTACCCAAAAGTAATAATTAAAAGGAATAAAATGTACGTAAAATAAGCACTTATCACTGCTTTATTAAATAATGAACTACGCTGAGTCTGATTCCCCATAAAATGCACCTGGAGCAATGGGGATATGTAGGCAGCCTTCGGGTTCGACTCAAATGTACTAACCATTGTATTTCAGGCAATGTGATCAGAATTCAAGATGCCAGTCATCATAGGAGCAATTTCAGAATGCTGAATTGACACACCAATGGGGATACATGCCCTAATCTCTATATTTTCTATCTTTGTTCAATATTAAAGCAGGGAATGGAAGAATGAAAAAAAAACATCTGTTTTCAACCCCAATGACAGTAAAATCGTTCAAGAGAGTCAAAGCATAAAAATAAAAACAAAAAACTGTAAAGGTGGACCATTCCAATCAAAGTATTGCAAAATCGTTTTCAAAAATTTTCTTTATTCTGCAATGCCTTCTGCAATATGTAGCTTTTTTCTCTTTTCTTTTCATTCTTTTTTCTCTACCTTTAGGTCCAAAAATAAGAAATTTGTCCCTTCTCTAAGGATGACCAATTACCATCAGAAAACAAACACCTCCGCCATATCCACAAATGCGATCAAAGAGCCTGTAGGGTTTGCCATGCAATCTATGTCCAAAGGATTTCAAATCATGATGAAGATGGGTTATACTCAAGGAACTGAATTAGGGCGTGATGGTAGGGGAATAAAGCAACCAATCCCCATAATAGACAAGCAAAACCGATATGGATTAGGATATGATCCGGGCATCACTTCTCACAACATCAAAAAACCTTCTTTTACCCTCAATGGCCAGTTCATCCTGCAAGGAGATACTGAGCTGTACTATGAGTTTCCAGAACCTTGGCTTAGTAGGAAGGAACAAAAGATTTTACCAGGATTAGAGATATTCTTCAATGAGGCTAGAAATCTGGACTTAATTAAAAGTTGATTTGTCCGAGAATAAAAAATGAAAAAGAGAAATGACTGGGTGGATAATCTGGAACATGGAGTCCTTAAGAAACTTTTCACTTCTGAGTCCTCTGAGGAAGGGGATTTTAACGTGGTGTCTTTGATGATACCTTTTGGCGAAAGCATTGAACATAAGTGGAGTATTGAGTGTCAGGCAAAAGACGGGCCTATAGAATTTAAAATGTTTTTAGGAAACCATCCTCCACATCCATCTCATGAAAATACCTTTTCACCCCGTTCAGATGGATATCATACTGATAGCTCATCTTCTAGCCAATCTACCTTGCATACCCAGTCAGAAGACTCTGATAGTGAGGAAATTGAATGTGAACCAATATCCAAATACATTTGCATGCAAGATGTTATTTCTGGCAGTGAATTTAATAATGATGAATCACTTGAGACAACTGAAACATATATAAAACCTATGGAAGAGTCCATTGTAATTAATATAGGTACAGAAAATGCTGTAAAAGAAGTCAAAATAGATTCGTCCCTATCCCCAACAGAACAGTATGTGTTTATTGCATTGTTAAAAGAGTATGTAGATGTGTTTGCATGGTCTTAGGCTGATATGCCTGGTGTTAATAGAGAAATTGCAGAACATCACATTCCGTTACATCCTGAAAGCAAGCCTAAGCAGCAAAAGCTCCGCCGAATGAAACCAGAGGTTAGTCTGAAAGTGAAAGAAGAAATCCAGAAACAGCTTGATGCCAAATTCATCCAAGCTGTAAAGCATCCGAGTTTGCTCGCCAATATAGTGGTTGTACCTAAAAAGGATGGGAGAGTTCGGGTATGCATTGATTTTCGAGATTTGAATGCTGCATCACCAAAAGATTGTTTTCCTCTACCCCATATCGATGTCCTCGTGGATAGTACGGCCAGTCATGTAATGTTTTCCTTCATGGATGGATTTTCAGGGTATAATCAAATACCCATGGCTCAAGAAGATATAACAATGACGTCTTTCATCACTCCGTGGGCACTTTTTGCTATCGAGCCTTTTGGTCTCAATAATGCCGAAGCCACATATCAAAGGGCTGCAACCACTATCCTTCATGACCTCATCCACGACATTATGGAGGTCTATGTAGATGACATGATTGTGAAAAGTGAAGATCGTGAGGGGCATATTCCTGCACTAAGGTCCTTCTTTGAAAGAATCAGGAAGTACAATCTAAGGCTAAACCCTCAAAAGTGTGTGTTTGGCGTCACTTCAGGGAAGTGGTTGGGATTCATTGTGAGTCAAGACGACATCAAAGTGGACTCTGAAAAGGTAAAAGCTATTCAAGGGCTACCTCCTCCAAAAACAGAAAAGAAGTAAGAGAATTTCTCGGCAGAATTCAATATATCAGCAGGTTCATCTCACAACTCACTATGAGGTGTGAACCCATATTTAAGCTGCTCCGAAAAGGGGCATCCCATGAGTGGAACGAGGAATGTCAGGGTGCTTTTGATTCCATGAAAGAATATCTTTCAAATCCACCTGTTCTAATGCCACCTAGACCAGGAGAACCCTTGATTTTGTACCTCACTATCACTAAAACGGCTATGGGTGCTCTCTTAGCCCAATATCAAGAGGGAACAAAGAAGGAAGTTGCCATATACTATCTCAGTAAGAAATTCCTGGAGTATGAGACAAGATATACCCCACTGGAAAAATCATGTGTACGTTTCCTTGGTCTATGCCACAAAGAAGTTGAGGCATCACCTCCAAGCTCATACCACCTATCTGATCTCAAGACTTGATCCAATCAAGTATCTGTTTGAGAAACCCATTCTTAGTGAAAGATTGGCGGGATGGCATGATATGCTTTCTGAGTTTGGTATTCAATGTGTCAGCCAGAAATATGTTAAAGCAAGAGCCATATTTAAAGCCCTAGCAAAAGGACCAGTGTCAGGAGATGAATATGATGATGCATTCCCTGATGAGTAATTATTATTCATTGACAACCCACAATGGTGCATGTATTTTGATGGAGCTTCTAATAGGAGAGGTAATAGAGCAGGGGTTTTGTTAGTAGATCCTGAAGGAGTCCATATTATGTTTGCTGTCAAGCTGGGTTTCCCAACAACAAACAATACAGCTGAGTACGAAGCCTGCATATATGGAGTAAAGGCCGCCTTGGTAGCAGGAGCAAGACATCTCACTGTATATGGAGATTCTAATCTCATCATATCTCAAACAATAGGAATTTGGAGGGTTAGAGATGAGAGACGTTAACTCTACACATAGTACCTTTAAGAATTGATCCCTTATTTTGATGATATCAGCTTCAAACATCTTCCTCGGGAACAAAATAGTTTCACTGATGCTTTAGCCAATCTCGCTGTTAATTTAACATGGGAAAATGGTACAAAGATCCACTCAGTTTTAATTGAAGAAAGGAAGGGACCTACAGTGACGGTAGCACAAATTGTCTCCACACTGGCTCAACAAGATGATGATGATGTCTGGTACAAGGATATCAAGACTTTTCTGGAAACAATGTAATATCCAGAGGGAAGTGGCAAGAAGGACCGCATAGCCATCAGAAGGCTAGCTGCTCATTTTCTCATTCTAAAAGGCAAGCTATATCACAAGGGGTTTGATGGTACTCTGCAACTCTGCGTGAATGACAGCGAAAAGCAAGCCATCATGGAAGAAGTTCATGGAGGAGAATGTGGATCCCATATGAACGGAAGAATGTTGGCTCGTAAAATTTTGCGAGTAGGTTTCTATTGGAGTACTCTAGAAGGTGATTGCATCAGCTTTGTCCGTGCCTGCAAGCAATGCCAGATATTTGTTAATCTCAATCATATGCCACCTGTGTCATTACATAATATGACCTCTCCTTGGCCATTTTCGAGTTGGGGCATAGATATAATCGGACAAATTCATCCGAAAGCTTCAAATGGGCATCAATATATTCTTGTAGCAATTGATTACTTTTCGAAGTGGGTTGAAGCTGCATCATTTTCAAAGCTAGGGGCAAAGCAAGTCTCGAAATTTATGATTAACAACATTATCTGTCGGTATGGCATACCTTTAGAAATCATCTATGATAATGGATCACAATTTGAGGGTCATCTGAAGACAACTCTCACAAAATATGCAATCAAGCATCATCAGTCCTCACCATATCGTCCCCAAACAAATGGAGCGGTGGAAGCAGCCAATAAGACAATTAAGACTATTGTTGCCAAGATGACTAAGAAGACTTGGGAATGGCATGACAAACTCCCATATGCCCTTTGGGGATATAGGATATAAATTAGGGCTCCAATAGGAACAACCCCGTATTCTTTGGTTTATGGGATGGAGCCACTCTTACCGGTTGAGGTAGAGATACAATCTCTCAGGGTCATAGCAGAAAGTGAAATCTCGGAAGACCAATGGTACAAAACTCGTTATGATGAGCTTGCATTCGCAGATGAGCGCCGACTACTGGCATTGCATAACATTCAACTCTATCAACGGAGAATTGCTCGTGCATTTAACAAAAGAGTTCGAGATAGAGACATTCAATAAGGTGATATAGTCCTAAAGGAAAAATAGAGCTCCGCTGCATGATCCTCGGGAAAAATTCAAGCCTAACTGGTCTGGGCCATTCCTAGTCAAGCATGTCACCACGGCTAGAGCAGTAAAGCTAATGGATTTTGATGGGAACGAGTTCACCCATTTCACTAATCTTGATCAGTTGAAGAAATATTACGCTTATGCATTAAAGTAATTGTAATTGTCATGGTCAAGTAACCAAGCAATTTGGGGATTTTGTATCCTATCTAGTTATTCTTAATAAAAATGCCATATAATGTATGCAAAAAAAACAAAAAAAAAACAAAAAAAGACAAAAAAAACGAAAAAAACGAAAAAAAAAAAGAAAAAAGGAAAATGATGAAACATGCTTTTGATTGTTAAGGTTTTATGTGTTATGATTTTATGTGTTATGCTTTTATGTGTCATATGATTGATTGATTATGATTTGCATGTCATAATAAATGTTAAAGTGTGCACGTGTTTAGAATTGTGTTCACATTGAATTTCTCATAAGCAGATAATTCTCACAAACAAACCTTTTTATTCATCCCAACTGGGGTACTTCATTTCTTACATAAAAAGACATAAAGTCTTCATTTCCTACAAACTTAAAAAAAAACTAAAAAAAAAACAGCATGATATTTCTCTGAAACCCTTCTCCTCTTTATGGTAGGCCCGTCTGAATCATTGTCTTGACCAATATCCGCCAGAAGCCATTGAAGGTAATCTTCATCAATCAGTGGAAAGTGAGGTTCAGGTAGCGCTGATATAATTTTAGTTCCCTGACATATAGTAGGCATTCTCTGAATACCACTCATATCAGCCTCATAAGTGGTACAAGATGGAAGAACCTGGAGGGCAGGAATGTGATGTTGCCTCCAACCAATTTGCCTTAGACACCTCCATGGAAGGTAGAAAGTGACCTGGCAAAGCCCCGGTAGTTATACACCTCTGCGACCAGAATTGCAATATACAATTGCACTAATGCCAAGGTGGTTGGTGACCCACTTTATGTCTTGATGTAGAAAAAAATATTTCCACCCACCATTTTTGCTAAGTTGATAGAAGGAAGGAAGAAGACCTCTCTCCCGGACATGATTAGTTTTGTAAGTAAGACTCTTGTGGGGTTTCATGAGAGAAATTTTTTTCAATAACCATAAGAAAAGGGCTTATGGACATCCCTTCACAAAGCTTTGGGGTTTTCTTTTGAGTTCATCTAAGCCAAGAAACATTTCCCTCAAAATAAGTGGTCCAAGACGACCCCCACTAACAATTTGAGGAATATGTGAAAGACACCGAACATGGCATGTGTTTAAAGACCACTTAGTGAGGGTACTTCCCAAAATCATAAGAATGCAAGCATTTTCTCTAACAATCCTATAGTTGGCATTGTTAGAGAATTGCCAAGTACCAAATTGAAAAGTCAACAATAAGTTGAGAAGAAATACCTCACCATATTGTAGGTAGTTGCCATGAAGATTTTCGGGAAGATATAAAATTGTTGATAAATCTCCCGAGATCCTTGTAGGAGATCTAGGCGTAATAACTGGACCATTGGATGGTAAGCCTAGCAAACCCTCGACCTCTTCAACAAGAGGCACAATCTCCCGGTCTCCAAAGCGGAAGACATGACGAGTTTCATCCCAAATTTGGGAAGCAGCATGAATCATGTCATAACAGATGGAAAGAGAAAGCAAAGGCATAAGAGCCTTAGTGAAGCGGGAAGAAGACAAAGATTGCCTTGGTTGCTCCAAATTCTTTGTGACCCCCGAGAGTTGTTTTTTCTCCCGACTTCCCATTTCATTAGCTTCTTCATAGTTAGGAGCCATTTTTTTTTGTGAAAGAAGCAAGTTAGAGAAGAGATTGGAGTAGTGGAAGTGGTGCATTTGTAAATGAAAAATCATGCCCCTTTTATAGATGGAAAAGATGATCATCCATGATTCATGCCATGGATAATAAGTTTGAGTATTGTCCATTGGGTTATAAGGAGCATCCTTCACCATGGCTAATGACCAAGCATTTGTGGTATGGCAATTTTTGCTAAAGCCGAACATAAAAAAACAGTGTCAATGATGAATCAAGAACGTTGATACAATCCCTTTTCTTAATGATCATCCAAAATAATGACCATGATCAATCTATTTTATATAGTGATCATCATTTTCCGATAAAGTGAATAAGCATTATGCATGAAAAAAATTTCTGAAAGATTTTTGAAAAACAGATAAATTTTTTGCCATATGATGATTGGTCCACCATAGTTTATCTAAAGGGTAATAACCTTAGGTCAACTCTTTTAGGTGATACGATCTGACAATGTCCTAATTTAAGGTGACATGATAACACATGGACTCATAAAAAGTAAGTGATGGTAATTTAACGATTTGCTTGTCATCAAGGCCATGAAAAACTGTAAAAAAAAAACTTGAGTCAACCTGTTAATTGTCGAAGTTTCTCACATTTACAAATGACAAATTTATAAGACTAAAAAAAAGAGACGACAAAAAAGTCGCATTTTCAATTTTAGAAAATTAATTGGGATTTTCTATCTAAGACGACAATAAAGTCGCATTTAAAATTGGAAAAATTGACATGAATAATCCCAACTTTCACCATTCTTCTCAAAATAATCCCAACTTTGGATTATTCCAGAATAATCCTAACTTTTGAGGGGATCTTCTCAAAATAAACCAAACTATCACCTTTCTTGTCTATACTAATCCGTTTTAGGTCTAAGATATGTAGAAAATTAATAGTTCGAATTATTTTGAGAAGGTACCTCCTAAAGTTTAGATTATTCCAAAATAATCCAAAGAAGACTGGTGAAAGATTGGATTATTCATGTCAATTTTTCCTTTAAAATTTTAGAAAATTAATTGGAATTTTCAACTTAAGACGACGATAAAGTCGCATTTTTAAATTTAGAAAATTAATTGGGATTTTCTATCTAAGACGACAATAAAGTCGCATTTAAAATTTTAGAAAATTAATTGGGATTTTCTATCTAAGACGACGTCAAAGTCGCATTTCCAATTTTAGAAAATCAAATGGGATTTTCTACTAAAAGCGTCAACAGAAGTTGCAAATCATGTTTTCAAAATATCACTGATGATAACTATTTTCTATGGAGATTATGTTATCTCAAAAGATATTGTCTGTCAAAATTTTCTGTCTTTTTCAAACATTGGTCAACATTTCCTCCAAAATTCGACCAATGTGGGGCATTCTGTGGACACCAAATTTTGAACCCCTTTTTCGGATAAATAAAGATTTTGAAAAGAAATAAAAATAACAAAAACCGTCATGCATCGTGGAGCGCGCGCCCCGTCAAATGCATGATTTCGTCCCGGAGCGCGAGTTTCATTCCGTCGTACGATTTTCCTTTTTTGCGTATTAGTCATGCGGTTTCGGCTTAGAAATATAATTTCCGTGAGTCGTAGTCAATAATTACAACCACCGTTTTAATAAAATGATTCGTAGTATAATCATGCTCGTCTTTATTAATTTGACGAGTTTTCGTTAATTGTCTTAAGTTAGTCTTTCGGAAAAACGAAAAACGAGTCGCGATTAGGCGACGGGATTTTAGTCGTATCCCAAAACCAGCATTAAATCAGTTTTCTTGATGGTCAAGTCATTGTTCCATTGAATAAAGAATAAGAATATATTCTTTATCCACTAATCACATCCTTTATCCATTAGTTAGAGAATAAGAATCATGAAAATATGTGAGAACAAGAATCAAATCCCATGTGCAAGAGGGGGGATCTGGATTTTTTCCGGAAGAATCAAGTGTGCGCCAAGCACACAATCATGCGCTAGACGCATACTTGTGCGCCTAGCGCACAACCATGCCCTGCGCCAGACAGTGCCTTGCGCCTAGCGCACGGCGCTGTGCCTAGGGCAGGCTCCTGCGTTTGGCGCAGCGTTCTAATCAGCTTTGTTTTGCACGTTTTTCGATGCATTTTTTTTACGTATTAGGTTGTTTATGGAAGAATATGTTTCTGAAAATCTGATTTTGCTTCATTTATGAGAAAATCAAAAAAGAATAAGAATATTTGTGTTTCCAAAGACATTTGATGATGTTATTAGGGTGAGGTCATTAGAGTGATGTCATTAGGGTGATTAGGATGAGAAAATCAGATTTTTTGGGTTGAAAATCAGATTTTTTGGGTTAAAAATCAGATTTTTTGGGTTAAAAATCAGATTTTCTACTTCTTTGAAACCCTAGTTCATTTCCCTCATTCCTCTATAAATACCCTCCTTTTTTTACTTCAAAACCAAGTTGAGCTAAAACACAACTCAACTTCACAACTTCTCTCCCTACTACTCTTCTCCTCCTTAATCTTTCCATCTAAGCAAAAGTCTTAATTAGTAAGTAAAGAAGTTGAGAAAAAACACAACTCAACTTCACTACTTCTCTCAATACTACTCTCATCTTCTCTACTTCCTTCCTCTAAAAAAATCTCATTCAAGAAAAAGAAAGTAAAAGTTAGGAAAGTAATTAGTAAGTAAAGAAGTTCATCAAAAGAAAAAAACACAAAAAAGACTTTAAGTTAGTAATTAAGTGGATTTAGAAATTCACTTAGAAATTAAGAAAAGCATAAAAAAAGGTAGAAAAATTTGCAAAACGGAAGTGCATCATTGAGCTAGCAAGGTAAAGTTGAAGGTTTTGTTATTTCTTTTATTATCTCCTCAATCATCTACTAACTCTCTCCTTGTTTCTTCTTATCATTTTTTAATTTTTTGAGTGATTTGGGTATGAGGAAGTCCTAAATGGTTCCCAACCTTAAATCACCCCACCTAGAATAGTCAACTCTAATTGGGAGACTCTTAGGAAACAATGTAATTATGTGATTTTCCTTAATCAAGTTGTTGTTCATCACCAAAAAATATTTTCATAAAAAAATTCAAGACAAATTGTGCATAAACATCTCCATAAAAAGAAAATGTGATGCTGTAATTATAATCAGTTTTAATTTCGTACTACATTTTATTTTTCGTCTGTATTATCAGAATAGTTTGTAGGATTTAATTAAAAGCTTATGAAATTTTGACACAACATAAAGAACTCACTGACCTATCTATAGGTGCATCACATGCTCAATTTAACGCATTCTACAGAAAGTTATGATTTTTATAAGTCAGTACAAGAACAAAAGTGCAATCTGGAAAATGAAATAAAGTGATTAACTCAACTTTCATAAAAAAAATGATTTCTTTTCACACGAAAATGTTAATTAAAAGACATGAAATTTTAAGTTTCTCTTAAAATGGTTCATTTTATCATGTAAATAAAAATCAATAAAAATTGTCATAAAAAATCAAAATAAAAAAGGTTAATTAATCTTTAATTTTCACAAATTTACAAATAACACATGAATTCCAAAGCCCATTCAAGGAGATGAAGATCAAGGAGCATCATGGTGAAGATCAAGATTGAAGACTTTGTATAGATCATAGATTTGTACATTTTGTTGTAATAATAATTTCTTTGTAAATAGTTATTACATCACTCATTAATAAAAAAAAATGGAGATGTTTATGCATAATTTTCATAAATAATTCCACAACTCTTTCTTAATAAAATGAGCAACCAATGTTACAAATTTTACATGTTGGGCCAATATGTCATAGTATATGAATTAAATGACCCAATCTCAATTAAGAGGAAAACTTACAAATCTAACTAAGTTAAATTGTATGATGATTAATCTTACATTTTAAAAATATGCTCTCCATATTCAAATGGATTAATCATATAATTTGACATAATTAGATTGGTAATTATGATCTCCGAATTGATTTTAGGCCGTTTCACGTGTCTCGCTTTAAATGGCCAAATTCCAATTAGCCAAACACAATCTCCAAATTTGATCTCAAATTAATCATTTCTCTCTATGACTTAATAATCTTCAATCAAGATTATTTCTCAAAAGCTTTCAAATTAGGAACCAAACTTCTAAGACCTCTTGAAAATCAGAAACGTAATCACTAATTAAGGTGGTTATTTCAATCCTCGATTAATCGCTAATTAGAGTGGTTAACTCAAACTTTTCATTCAATCACTAATAAGGGTGATTAGCTTAACCTTTCATCATATTTAATCACTAATTAGAGTGATTATCTTAAACCTTAGTTGATCACTAATTAAGGCGATTAACTTAACCCTCTTTATTTAATTACTAATTAGAGTGATTATCTTAAACCTTAATAATCGTTAATTAGGACGATTATTCTTCTTATTTAATCACTAATTAGAGTGATTATCTTAAAGCTTAATAATCGTTAATTAGGACGATTATTTTTCTCATTTAATCACTAATTGGAGTGATTATCCTAAACCTTGAATAATCATCAATTAAGGTGATTACTTTCTAACCTTCATTGTTAATCACTAATTAAGGTGATTATCTTTCCTCTTAAGTTTAGTCACTAATTAGGGTGATTATCTTAACCTCTATTTTTAATCACTAATTGAGGTGGTCATCTTAATCCTTCATATTTAATCACTAATTAAGGTGATTATCTTAATCTCATTTTAATCACTAATTGGGGTGATTACCTTATTCCTAATAGATTTGTCTAATTCTAAAAGATGAGTTATTCCTAATCTATTTTCCTTCCTTTTCTTCCCCAATGGAATTGGCCATTTAGGGTGAGACATAAGCTCGAACTACGATGGTTTTGATCCATGAGTGGATTCCAATCCCGCAATGATTAGTATGTAGTGCAACTTCACTGCTCAAACCTACCATGTACAAATGATATATTGGTCCTAAAAAAACTAAAAATGGTTGATGTGTATATGTGCAAACTATGTGATTTTCTTTCTTTTGAATAGCGATTGATTACTTTAAAATGGAAAATAACGCATTTAGTAAGAGCCCGTTCTGTAGAATGGAAGAGGAGACGAGTTCCACACGTTCGCACCTCTTAACCTAAACCCCGAACCCTATCTCATGGTATGAAAGACCAATTTTCAAAAAGCCTTATCCATATGAAGTCATCATCGTTTTAAATGATATTTCTTAAAATTGATTTATAAATGATTTATTAATTATAAATCTGTCCCTATTCAGATATTAATAGGGTGGCGACTTCCAAGTTTTCTAAAACTCATAGTCCAATGAGAGACTTTCGTGCGATTCAGACCGTTAATTAAGACAGTAAAAAATCGGATACCACACTCATATGATCCAATCCTACCAGAAACTCTACGATAGAGCCATTAATGTCGAGCGGAAAATGAAGCTTAGAAAAGAGGTTTTTGAAATTGGCAAAAGGAAAGGGAAGCCTCAAGAGGGCCAACCCAGCAACAACTCCAACAAGAGGCCGAACACAGGATACGCAGGAGATAATCGTAATCAAAGGCAAGTTCCTTGGTGCAGTAAATATGGAAAACAAGGCCACATGGAATAAGATTGTCGTAGAGGAAGTGACCAATGTTATCGGTGTGGTTAACCGGGTCATGTCATTAAGAATTGCCCAATTCCAGATTGGGGAAGTGAAAATGTCACTAACAGTGGTTTAGTAAGAGACCAAAGGAACACCAAGAACTCTGGTTAAGGTGGAAATGCAAGCAATGCTAACACCAACAAAAACCCTTCACGTGGACCCTCGCAAGCCGGAAGAGTATTCATGATGCAACGTGAAGAAGAAGAAGCAGATGACACCATCATTACTGGTACTTTTCCTGTCAACTCTGTTCTTGCTTATGTTCTTTATGATTATGGAGCTTCCCATTCATTCATATATGCTGCATTTTTTTAGAAAATTGAATGCAAAACCATGCCCTAAAATCCCTGCTATGTATATTACCCTTCCAAATGGTGAATCCATCTCATGTGATGTTATGTATAGAAATTGTCCTATCCTACTGTGAATTTCTAGCGGACCTAGTTCAATTTGAATTAACTAACTTTCACTACTAGAAAAATAGGACTTTGGGGCGGTTATTTGGAGGCGCATATATAAAATTGTGTTGAATAGAAACACACAGGGGGGAAATAAGAGGTGGGTAACTCTAATTTTTATGCCAAAGGAAAGCGTTGTTGGGTTGCGCTATACTTGATCCAAATAAGAGGCGGGTAACTCTAATTTTTATGCCATCAATCATTTAAAACTGCTGGCCTCTACCCACGACACCCTAACCTCCCAGTCCCACTATCTAATTTTTATGCCTCTATCTCTCTCTCTAACTCATCGACATTCAGTGATTCAACGACATTTTTTCTCTAGGTTTATCAGGGAAAATTCTTCCTCTTTTTCATTCTACTCTTAAAGTTCTGCAGTTAATTTTAATCTCGAATTTGCTGTATTTTATTTCGAAAATTCTTTCTCAAATTCAATTGAGTATTTCAATTTTCAGTTTATTTAATCAATCTTTTTATTTTAATTACCAGTTATTCAATCTTTTTTGTCATCCAATTGTTCGTGGAATTCATTAGCTCAGGTATGTGTTGCTGAATTATATTCTGATAATTTCCTTTCCTCAATTATGCTGAATTATATTCTGATATTTTCATTTTCTCAATTTTGCTGAATTATATTCTGATATTTGCTGAATTATATTCTAATATTTTTGTTCTATTTAGTTGATTTGCAGGTAACTCTAATTTTTAATTCCTCAATATTTTAAGGATGGTTGATTTGCGTTGTATAGAGTTGATTATAATCCATGTTTCTTATATTTAGTTGATTCTCGTTGTTGCTGCTTGTTGTTTAGTATATGACTTTCTTCTGGGTGGTTGTCCATATTTTGTTTTTGGTGAATAAGAATTCCCCTTATTAGAAATTGCCTATGATTATAGATGTAAATAATGTTTTGTCTTTTTGTGGTTTTGTCATGATCTTATACCTTTTGAATTAGATGCAACACATTTTGAGATCACAAAATCAGCTCAACAAGACATCATATTGTTTGTCGAATTGCTAGTAAAAGCCATGTCAAGCTTAGAAACTCCAAAACATTGTGAGATCACAAAATCAAGTGGCTGAATTATTAAAGTCTTCAACATAGTTATATAGATCAACATAGTTTTATTTAATTGCTCTTACATAAGAACACTATACAAGATCAAAGGCAGAACTTTCAACAATGATGTTGAATGAAGATGGACCTTACTTAACAAACAATCAATCTAGTGAAACAAGCAACTAAAATTACTGATTACTCTTCAGCTGGTGGGCACAAACAATAGGAAAGCATCGTGTTGCATCTTGAATATACCTTTTGAATCAGATTTTTTTTTTGATGGCTATTTGTTTTTTTAATTGGGTGAAAATAGATAATCAAATATGATAGTAATGTTAAACACATCATCATTACTCAGTGGCGTGCTCTATTTTCCAATTATGCTTACAATGTTGAAATATAATTTATACATGGTTCGGATTGTAGTATAAATTCTTTGGCATTTAATTAGATTTTGTTATACTAGTAGTATGTGACTGTAAGCCAATATCACACTATGGCTCAGCTTGTTTATTTTTAAAATTTGTGGCAATATCAATTAAATTTGGATAGTTATATCTTATTTTTACTCTATCCTAGAATAAAGAGAAATGTATGAATATATGAATTATTTCAATATACAATGCATGATTAATTATACTATTATACATTATTAATAAGTAAATGACTTTGCATTTTCCAGTTTAATTAATTATGGATTTGAGAACAATCAAGGAAAATTTGTCTTGGCCGATAAAAGCAGAGCAATATCGCGTAGGAGTTGATGCCTTTATGAGTTATGCTACTAGGAATCTAAATATTGATGGTAAACGAACTTAGATGTCCTTGTGTGAAATGTGTTCATAACAATCTTTTGAGTCCTGATGATGTGAACTACCACTTGCTTCAATTTGGAATGATGCGTAATTATCCAATTTGGATTTTTCATGGGGAAAGTATGATTCAGATACCAAGTCATAGTGCTCCTAAACTTATGGTAAATGATGAGACTACAATACATATGGATATGCATCAGTTAGTTAATGACGCCTATGGTCATAGTGATGATGTTTCAAATCCAGATGAGAACATGAATGAATATGCTAGTGGTCCAAATTAAGAAGCTCAAACCTTTTATGAGTTGCTTAATGATGCCGAGCAAGAATTATGGCCAGGGTGTGAGTTAACCAAGTTGTCCTTTTTGGTACTTTTGTTCTATATAAAGAGTTCTAATAAAGGGACTAATAAGTCCTTTAATGATTTGTTAGATTTCTTACAACGTGCAATTCCCAACCCAAATAATCTAACTAAGTCACTTGTGGATGCAAAAAAGTTGATTGGAAAGTTAAGCCTTGGTTATGTTAAAATCCATGCATGCCCAAATCATTGTCAATTATTTAGGAAGGATAAGGCTACTAATGATACTTGCTCAGTTTGTGGTGCTTCAAGGTGGAAAAGAGTGAATGAAAAAATAATTTCAACAGGTAGGAAGAAAAAAACAGGAATTCCTACTAAAGTTTAACGCTATTTTCGACTGAAACCTAGACTAAAGAGATTATATATGTCTAAGCACAATGCATCATTGATGAGGTGGCATGATGAAGAACGTATAAAATTAAAGATGAAGACATCATTAGACATCCAGTAGATTCTGAAGCTTGGAAAAACTTTGATGTAAGATATCCTTCTTTTGGTGCAGAGAGTCATAATGTTAGGTTAGGGTTTGCTAGTGATGGATTTAATCCATTTGGGATGTTGAGCTCTACACATAGTTGTTAGCCTGTTGTTTTAATACTGTATAATTTGCCACCATGGATGTGTTTGAAAAAGTCATCTGTTATTTTATCAGCACTAATTCCTAGACCAAATAGCCCAAGGAATAAAATTAATGTTTATCTACAGCCCCTCATAAAATAATTATTTGAGCTTTGGGATATTGGAACCGAAACTTATGATGCGTCGAATGATGAAACCTTTAATATGCGTGCTGGACTAATGTGGACAATTAGTGACTTTCCCGCATATGGAATGCTCTCCAGTTGGAATGTATATTCAAAGAAGGCATGTCCTTGTTGTAATTTTCAAACTGAATCAAAGTGGCTAAACAATGGCCATAAGTATTATTTTATGGGTCATCGTATGGCCTTAGACATAAACCATGAATTTCGTAAAAACAACGAAGCTTTCAATGGAAAAGAAGAATTTTGGTTAGCACCCATGATGTTAACAGGAACCGATGACCTGCAACAAATTGACAAAATTGTGAACTTTGATGGCTCAAAAACATGGAAGAAAAAAATGCTTTCTGGTCATTGCCTTATTGGGAGTCTGACTTGATTAGGCATAACTTAGATGTAATGCATATAGAAAAAAATGTTTGTGATAATGTGATTGGTACATTGCTCAATTTGGAGGGAAAGACTAAAGATAATTTGAAAGCTCGACAAGATATGCAAGAATGGGGAATAAGGGAGGAACTTCACCCTCAGGAGAGAACTTCAAGAAATAAATTGTATTTACCACCTGCCCCTTACATAATGTCCAAGAATAAAAAACAAACATTTTGCAGAACTCTTTATGGCATTAAAGTTCCAAATGGTTATGCTGCAAATATCGCAAGATGTGTGAATTTGCAACAAAGCAAACTCCTTGGGCTTAAAATCAATGATTGTCATATTTTAATGTAACAACTTCTTCCTGTTGCATTACGTGGACTTCTCAAAAATGATGTGGTAGCGGTTTTATTTGATTTATGTGGCTATTTTAGAGATGTGTGTAGTAAGACCATATGTGTGGATGATATTAAACGACTTGAGGCTCATATACCGATAATCATGTGTCACTTGGAGATGATATTTCCACCTAGTTTTTTCACAATAATGGTACATTTTGTTCTGCATCTAGCTACTCAAGCAAAGATTGCAGGGCTAGTGCTTTTTAGATGGA
Organism: Beta corolliflora; assembly: GCA_947648045.1. Lineage (NCBI taxonomy): Eukaryota > Viridiplantae > Streptophyta > Magnoliopsida > Caryophyllales > Amaranthaceae > Beta > Beta corolliflora. Next base: position 3,517,964 of record CANSZD010002921.1, on the reverse strand, counting down.
TGTATTTTATCGAAAGGTATCTCGGCTCATTAAATTCACATGTGCATAATAAAGCTTATCTAGAGGGTTCTATTGCAGAAGCACACTCAGCTCAACAGTGTATAAATTTTTGTTCTTATTACCGTAATGGTTTTGAGCTATCATTTAGTTTCAATGCTCCAATTGTTGAATGTTCGAATGTTAATGAAGAGTATTCTCTATTCTCACATGTTGGGAAGTCCCTAGGGAGACCTATGACATGCTAAATTACCCGAATGAGCAAGATACAAGCACATCATTATGTGTTATTCAATTGTTCGGATGTCACAAATTTTTTAATGTAACTGTTTTTATCGAATTACCCAAATTTTTTGTGTTTGTACTAAAAGGTTTTATTATGATATTTATTTAAGAGAATTCCTTTTATTTAATGGAGAGCACGCAGCTGAGCTTAGGTGATGTAGTCGTCCTAGGCGATTATCAATGAAAGATAATGAGCGCATACAACATCAGAAGTTTCACGACTGGTTTAGGCAACACGTAAGCTTCACATCTCAGTGTGATTTTTTTCTTTTATAGAATGATTTGATTTATTAATTAATATAATGCATTGTAAATAGGTTAACCAATTGGAGGAAACAAGCGGCACAAATTCTTTAAAAGAGGAGATTCGAATGCTTGCACAAGGTCCTCTTGATGTTATCACTAAATATCGAGGGTACAATGTAAATAAGTTTACTTTTAGACCCAAACGTTATTACAAGGGTACTCAAAATAGTGGTGGTGTTGTAGCTGCAAAGACATCAAGTTATGCTAGTTCTAGTGACAGGATTCCGTATCTAGGAGATGTGGCTTACTATGGACGGTTAGTTGATATCATAAAACTGAAATACTTGGGTGGTTACTTGGTGGTGTTGTTTAAGTGTGAATGGTTTGACGCTACAAGTGGGAGGGGAGTGAGGAAAGATGAGTATGGTTTCACCCACTTGTCAATTTCTCTCATATGACACACACTGGGGAAAAAAATAGAGGACGAAACTTATATCTTCGCAACACAAGCGGAACAAGTCTTCTACATACAAGACCATAATGATCCAAACTGGTCTGTAATTATAAATATGAAGCCAAAGAGTGCATATGACTTAGGTGAAGATGAATTGGATGAACATCAGGAGAATGAACCATATCATGTCCCTTTTCTAAGCAAAATTCTAGTCAATGATGAAGGAGTGAATAGTTGGATTAGGAAGGACGTAACAACACCCTTTGAACCTAGATAGTCATCCCTAAGACCATAACGTCACCCTAGCGAAGCTAGTCATCCTTAAAACCATAACGGCACTATCCGAGTTTAGTGAAGCTACTCCTACCTTAAATCTATAGCAGCCTAAATCCTCTAGTCTAGCGACGGTAGTCTACCTTAAGTCCATAAATGGCCCAATCCTCGAGTTTAGCGAAGCTACTCCTCTCTAATTCCTTAAAATCCCGAATCCTTTAAGTCTATAATGGCCCAAAACCTTCGAGTCTAGTAAAGCTAGTCTACCATAAGTCTATAATGGCCCAAAATGTAATTTTCTAAAAATCTAATCATGCTTAATTAACTAATTTATTATAATAAGAGGTTAAATTTATTTTATTTTATGTAATTAGGCAATAAATAAAACTTTTAATTAGACAAACTTAGTTTAACATACAAAGCATGAAAAATGTAAAAGGTGGATTATTATTACTTTTGAGTAAAAAAAAAAGAGAGGAAAAAAAAAGAAGAGAAACAAAGAAAGAAAAAAAGAATGGAAAAGTCAAGCCATAATGTTTGACTTCTTTTTTCCACCCTTCTTCCTTCTTTCACCTTCTTCCTATCATACATGGCAACTCAATTTTCTTCATTCATCAAAATCATCTTATCTTCAACTCTCTAATTGCTGCCACCATCACACTAAGAGAGCAATTCATACTCAAATTCTCTTCAACTCAATGATTAAAGTAAAAGGATAACATTCAAGTTTTCTAGAAACTCCAACAATGGCTATAAATAGCCATTGTTACCCACCTTTAAACATCACCCATAACACTCTATACCTTATCCAATAACTCGCCAAAATCCACCCAAACGTGGCTGGAAACCCTTGCTCCCACGCTCCCTTCCCCTTTTCTCTCTCGTGTTTCCCCTTCTCTCCTCACTGTGCACTGTTGCACAGTGCTGCTGCACAGCCTCCGCGAACCGTCGCACCGGAGCTGAGGGTCGACGAGCAACGCCGGACCTTCCGCTCTAAGTTATGCTAAGTAGTTGTATTCATATACCCTAGCGAAGCTAGTCACCCTTAAGACCATAACGACACTATCCGAGTTTAGCGAAGCTAATCCTACCATAAATCTATAGCAGCCTAAACCCTCTAGTCTAGCGCCGGAGCTGAGGGTCGACGAGCAACGCCAGACCTGCTGCCTCTCACCGGAGCCCCGTTTCCCCCACCCTCGTTGCTCCCTTTTGTTGCTGCTCAATTGAGAGCAGAGGTATGAAAACTTAAACTTTTGCTCTATGATTTTTAATTTAGGAACTTAAGCCTAATCACACCCATTGTTAATTACTAATATTATTGGGCCAACTAAAATTGGGTTTTAGTTATGCTAAGTAGTTGTGTTCATATCATCAATTTGTTGGGCTAATAAGTTTTAGCTATACTTATTATTATTGTTGGGTTACTGGCTAATTATAAATTTGTTACTTGTTAGGCTAATGTTTAATGACCTCCCTTAACTTATGTGATGTAAGTTGCTAAGATTTACTAATCTATCCCCTATATTAGTAAGAGAAATTTAATTTGATTTTAGGGAAAACTAAATTATATATATAAGTTATAACTTATATTAAACAGTAATATTACTATACTTTACTAATATTCATTACCCATTTCTTATGCTTAAATAAAGTCGTTATAAAAACTAATGAAATAATTGACGGAACATTAATAACCTTGCTTAATGGTTGGTTTAATGATACATCGCTTTAGTGACGAGCCATCTAAGTACTGTAATTCTTAAATATGAACTTTTATAACTTTTTCGAGAACAATGATGCTATGAACGAGGACTTGAACGTTGTATAACTATGACTCTTAATTTACATAACATTAATAAAACCACTTATAGTTGGTATTAAATTTATTTAATTATAATAACTAAAGATATAAACGAAAAAGTAAGTAAATCTTTATTTAATTTCTTGGTTAGATTAAAAGGGAAAAAGGATATTACAAGCCTCCCCCGGCTATCAAAGTTACTACGTAGGATTTCAGGTAATGTCTACTTCTAACACCCGCATTCCCCTTCTAAATATGTTTTATAATAATGTTTACGTTAATATTATTCTTTTGTATATGGATTGAAATGTTTTGCGATAAATATGATGATATGAAATAATTTTATAAAATAACAACGTTATGAAAGTATGATAATGTTATGTTATGGATGTAATGAAAATATTATGTTATATTATGATGATTATGAATATACTTAAAGTTATGAAACATGATAAATTGAAGTAAAAGACGGTTCTTGGCAGTATTCTTATGTTATGGATGTAATGAAAATATTATGTTATATTATGATGATTATGAATATACTAAAAGTTATGAAACATGATAAATTGAAGTAAAAGACGGTTCTTGGCAGTATTCTATTATCCTAGGTCGTGCACGTGCCTTCTGGCCGGTTCCCCACATTCCAATTATAAGGGCTAAAGTCCTCGGGTGGCACCGCACTACCATATTTTGGGCACTAATACCACCTTCCGTTTGTGAGGGCTTTCGTCCTTGGGTGGCTGCCTTCCGTTTACGATGATGTTATGTTCTAGGGAGACCCCTTCCATTGTACTCGCCAAGTTACCAAATAAATGATCTATGCTTATGAACATGATAAAAGATATACGATAATGATTATGATTAAATGTTATATGTATATGAAATAGTTTTACTTTTTCTCACCTCCCTATTTGCTAATAAAATGATTTGAAATGAATTTACGTTGTTAGAGTAGTATATTAATGAGCTTTGGCTCATGACATTTTGTTTTCTGTTTTAGGTACTGATGGTGCTAATGGGATGGCATAGCAGTGAGGAGTAGTTATGTAGTTTAGTAGTTAAAGCTTTCTTAAACACTTATGATCATAATAAATGTCACACTATGTACAGTGACTAAGTTTTAACTTAAGTTTTTGCTAATGGATAACTACGTTTTCAGGTTATAACATGTTTTGGCTTTTATGAATTTATGCTTGCCTTGTGCTTTCCAATTGGAATGTACGGCAGTAACGCACCGATTATATATGTTTCGCTGCTAATAACTGATTAATTATCCTAATGATGTTCACTAGTGGAAAAAATATCAATTGATCCGGTCAAAATAGGCATAACTGATCCGGAATTGGACCGGAGCGGATGAAGGCAGAGCGGTTGAGAATAGTTAACTGATCCGGTTTACAACCACTACCAGATCAGATAACACTTAACTGATCCGATTTTCACTAATAACTGGACCAGTTGTATGAGTGAACTGATCCGGTGAACATGATATAACCGGAACAGATTGTTGATAGCTGAGATTAAAAAAAAGCTGCCAGCAGCAGGCAGCAGTATCTCACTGCCACAAGCTGCCAGCTGCACAACACTCCCTTAAATCATCACTTTTTTTGCTTTATAATTTTTCAAGTAGCAGCAACTAATGAAAATAATTCAATAACTGCAGTTGAAATTGCATATTAAATAAATAAAACTATAAAGATCACACCTTTATTGATACCCACTTCGAAATTCAATTACCCAAATACATAATCCCAACACATGGATAATTAAAATTCAAATCAATAGCCTACACCTTTAGAAGCACTCTAAACCTTCTGCAATCTGCCCATATCACTCGTCTCATTAGTATATTATACTTTACAGGGTAAAAGAACAGGCACCAAGTCAATGAATTCAATTGTGCTCCTCTCTTTCCATTTTGTACTGCTGAATCACCTGATGAAATTATAACATAAAGATTAGGAATCAATCAAATATTCCTAATTGCCTGCAAGTAGAAGAACTGATAGTTATGAAAAGGAGTACAGGAAAGCAAGACATTGAATTCAATTGGTTCATGATCTAAGAGGATATAAAAAGAAAACACAAGTTAATTATTTTTATTAACTTATGAGGTGTAAATTGTAAATAATAATTTAAAAACACTAAGTTAAGAAGATCACAAAGTTAAAAGGTAGACTAAGTACATACACTTGCATACAAATGAGAACACCAATAAAAACTCTATACTAGAAGGAATAAAGAAACTCCCATAACCCTGACTTGGCATATTTGGTGCTGGACCCTTGTCGACACAACACATCAAAGGTAAGGTGACCTTGATACCTTCCAATATGACACTCCCTGCCCACTATATTCTTGATAAAATTGTATTCAAGAATTTGGGGTGTAGTATCCAATTATCCATGCAGAAAATCATAGTCCTTATAGATACGTCCCCATTAATATATCACATACTAGCAAATTCTCATAGAAATAAAAATCAAAAAGTGTACAGATGATACAAGCAACACCCAGAAATTCTTGACTGAAGTAAATATCGAAATCTAGCACGCACTTCCTCCAAACATGAGCATAGTAAGCTAGTAGATACAATTGAAGAATGGCAACATCCATAACTAGCAAGAAAACACCTCAATATCACCTAATACCCACCGTTGACAGACTAACGATAAAGGGTTATTTTCTAAAAAAAATGTAAACACAGTAAGTTTCAACTAATGCCCACCGTTGGCAGACTTATGACACAGAGTCTACGATACATAGGTTCTATTGCATTTGGGTAGTTTATGGGCATTCATTAAAGTTCTACAGCTTCCACCTATCACTATATATGTACTAATGAATTAGTCAATTGTGATTGATCTGATAACTTGCTAATGAAGTGCCAATCAATGTAATACACCTATACAAGAGTATATTTACTAGGAAAGATGCCAAGTGTATGTGTGGATGCTACGTTTTAAAGTCATACTTACTAGCAATACAACTTGACTGATTTCCCAACTCTGTTGCAGATATCTTTTGTTGAAGTTGACAAGCATATCCCACACCTGTTAAAAAGTAGACGTATACACTATTAGATTGATATACAAGCATCCTATAAGAAGTGCAGAGTATAGTTACAACATCTAAGCTATTAGCTGCTCATTCATAGCAGAGTTATCCATATTCCAAATGAATCAAAAGCAAAGCAACCACCTTGCACTTCATATCATGAATGCTAATAGGAAATAGGGACCAAATCAGATGTTGGGTGCATCAGTTAGGACTGCTAATTCAGGTAACTAGATTCTCATTAAGGACATAAAATCAGATATTGTAAACCTGATCCCCATATGTGTATAAAGCTTTAACTGCCTAGAATTGGTAGTCTTATTAATATGTTCTCCACAGGTTAATTAATATGTGTTGACATTAGATAACCAACAGACTAGGTCCATGATATTGGCGTCCATAAATCTCTATTTATAGAGACAAGACTTGTTTCGACACTAAAGAAAAATACCTCTCCAATCCAAAAGGACCCTAGCTACTAGCTTATAAACTCCTATAATTACTTCACATTAAAAAAAAAGATAGCAAAGTGTATACTTCTATCATACTAACATCTCTGAAAATCCCAAATCTCAAATGCTCAGATTATAATAACAATCTCCAAAAAGTTAACTGTTTGAGCAATGACATCCAAATTCCAATAGAAATATAGTGTAACCGAAATATAAAACAAAATTGTATTTGAACCACATCATTTATTGCCCTCTTAGTCTCCAATTCAGCCTGTCTCAGTTTCTCTTACTCGCTCATTACACGATATACCTAACTCAAACATCATCAAACAAATATTAATCCGACCAAAATATTTTAAAAAAAAACTCAAGAAATCACAAAATTAGTCTCAGTAAGCGAAACACCAACATCTTTAGATAACGGCGGGGTGAGATGGTGGTGGTGGTGAGGAGAGAGGCGGTTCTTCTTATTGTTGTTGTCATTGTTGCTCACCAAGTACCCGCGATTTTCTGGGTGATGTGTGTTGGTGGTGGTTGGCTGGCCACAGCAAGCGAAATCTCACTGAGTGACGTCGAGAGTGGTTGGCTCGATAAGCAATTGTCGGGTCTTAAGCAACGACGAGGAGAGGATGAGTGAGAGAGAGAAGAGGGGTTAGGGTTTAGGTTTTGTGGGTTGAGGAGAGATGTGGGTGAGGTATGAGGATATATGTTGGTGAGTTGGGCCGGTTTCATGGCCTTTTATATCGACCCAATAAACTGATATGGTCATCAGATGGACCGGATCAGTTAATGGATCCACATTTTGCGCTTCACATAATTTAAGCTAACAGATCCGGTTTTAAAAGAACTGAATCAGTTGACTTATGTCATTTAAGGTTTTTTCCACTAGTGGTTGTTTAGTAGTCGGGGCGTTACAAGATGGTATCAGAGCAAAGGTTTTTACATTAATTATTAGTTTTTAAGATCTATAATGTGACAATAAAATAAATCATAAAATATGTAGGTAAATAAGTTGTTTAATATAGAAATGAGTGTGAGTGATAGGATCCGCAAGGGAATACTTTTATTATATTATGATGCATTGTTTATTAAAAGAATATGTCATGAACGTGAAACATTTTGATGTTTTAGAAGATGGCAACAAATGAGAATGAACCTACTAATGGAGGAAATGGAAACCACGAGTCCAATGTTACGCTTGAAGAAATGAGAGCAAGGGTTGATGCTTTTCGAAGTGACCCTGTTTCCAGAGATACCACTTAAAATAAGAAAGACAATCAGACTTATTTGATGAAGCTTATGATGATGGAACTCTTGCAAGGAAGTCGACAAAAAGCCGAAACAGAGTAAGAGGAATGCTCGAACATGTTCAAGAAGTTATCTGCTCATAAACTGCCAACCTAAGACGGAAAACCAGACCACACTGAGTTTGAAGAATGGTTAAACAATATGGAGAAGTTGTTTGACGCCACTCAATGTCCTGATAAGTGGAAGGTTACTTTTGTCGTGTTTTACCTGAAAGAGTAAGCAGACCTTAGATGGATACAGCCAAGGAAATGCAAAACCAGGCTGACTTTGGTTGGGAAGGGTTAAAGAAGTCCATGAGAAACCAATTTTATCCCCAGTCTTTGCAGCTTCTGCTGGAATCTGAATTTATCCATCTGAAACAAAGGGGTATGTCAGTGTTGCAGTATGCTGTGAATTTTAATGAGCTTGCTCGAAATGCTCAGGACTTAGTGACGACGGATCGTCAAGGGATGAATAGGTTTAAAGGAGGTTTAAATCTAGATCTCCAAGAAAAGCTTGCAGCTCACATGAGTCAATCCTACCAGGAACTCTACAATAGAGCCATTAATGTCGAGCGAAAAACGAAGCTTAGAAAAGAGGTTATTGAAATTGGCAAAAGGAAAGGGAAGCCTCAAGAGGGCCAACCCAGCAACAACTCCAACAAGAGGCCGAACACAGGATTGTCCAATTGCCGTAGAGGAAGTGACCAATGTTATCGGTGCGGTAAATCGGGTCATGTCATTAAGAATTGTCCAATTCCAGATTGGGGAAGTGAGAATGTCACTAACCGTGGTTAAGTAAGAGACCAAAGGAACGCTCAGAACTCTGGCTACGGTGAAAATGCAAGCAATGCTAACACCAACAAAAACCCTTCACGTGGACCCCCGCAAGCCATAAGAGTATTCATGATGCAACGTGAAGAAAAAGCAGATGACACCGTCATTACTGGTACTTTTCCTGTCAACTCTGTTCCTCCTTATGTTCTTTTCAATTCTTGAGCTTCCCAATCATTCAAATCTACTGCATTTTCTAGAAAATTGAACGCAAAACCATGCCCTAATTTCTCTGCTATGTATGTTACCCTCCCAAATGGTGAATCCATCTCATGTGATGTTATGTATAGAAATTGCCATATCCTAGTAGGACGCTGTGAATTTCTAGCAGACCTAGTTCAATTTGAATTAACCGACTTTCACTACTAGAAAAATAGGATTTTGGGGCGCTTAGTTGGAGGCGCATATATAAAATTATGCTGAATAGAAGCACACAGGATGGAAATTACAACACCAAAGGAAAGCGTTGTTGGGTTGCGCTGTACTTGATCCAAATAAGTGGCGGGTAAATCTAATTATTATGCCCTCACTCTTTCAAAACTCCTGGTATCTATCACAACACCCTAACTTCCCACAGTCCCACTATCTCTTTTGCATTGTTTATGATTCTCCCCTTCTGTCTCTCTAACTCATCGACATTGGGTGATTCAGCGACATTTTTTCTCTAGGTTTATCAGGCAAGAATTCTTCCTCTTTTTCATTCTACTCTTAAAGTTCTGCAGTTAATTTTAATTTCGAATTTGCTGTGTTTTCTTTCTAAAATTCTCTCTCAAATTCAATTGAGTATTTCAATTTTCAGTTTATTTAATCAATCTTTTTCTTTTAATTACCAATTATTCAATCTTTTTTATCATCCAATTGTTCGTGGAATTCATTGGCTCAGGTATTTATTGCTGAATTATATTCTAATAATTTCGTTTCCTCAATTTTGATGAACTATATTATGATGTTTTCGTTTTCTCAATTTTGTTGAATTATATTCTGATACATTCGTTCTATTTAGTTGATTTGCGGGTAACTCTAATTTTTATTCCCTAAATATTTTAAGGATGGTTGATTTGCATTGTATTGAGTTGATTATAATCCATGTTTCTTGTATTTAGTTAATTCTCGTTGTTGCTGCTTGTTGTTTAGTACTCCCTCTGCTTTTATTTAGTTGCTACATTGTTGTTTTGGAAATTGAACCACTAACTTTGACTGATTATTTAGTTATGTGTGGTCTTGTTAGATTCGTCTCGATGTGTAGATTAATAATATGAAATTTTTATAATTTTTACTTAAACGAAATAAGAGATATTAAGGGTTATAAAATGTCTTGAAAACCGCGTACCAACAATGTTGCAAGTAAAGAAAAGTTGAGGGAGTACATGACTTTCTTCTACGTGGTGGTCGATATTTTGTTTTTGGTGAATAAGAATTCCCCTTATTAGGAATTGCCCATGATTCTAGATGTAAATAAAGTTTTGTCTTTTTGTGGATTTGTCATGATCTTATACCTTTTGAATTAGATGCAACACATTGTGAGATCACAAAATCAGCTCAACAAGACATCATATTATTTTTCGAAAAAATACTAATCAAATAAACAGAGCAATATAAATCAGTTCAACAAGACATCATCATATTGTTTTTCGAATTGCTAGTAAAAGCCATATCAAGCTTAGAAACTCCAAAAACATTGTGAGATCACAAAATCAAGTGGCTGAATTATTAAAGTCTTCAACATAGTTATACACATCAACATAGTTTTGTTTAATTGCTCTTACATAAGAACACTATGCAATATCAAAGGCAGAACTTTCAACAATGATGTTGAAGGAAGATGGACCTTACTTAACAGACAATCAATCTAGTGAAACAAAACACTAAAATTACTGCTTACTCTTCAATTGGTGGGCACAAATAGAAGGAGAGCATCTAATTGTTACATCTTGAATATACCTTTTGAATCAGATTTTATTTTTTTGATGGCTATTAGTTTTTTAATTGGGTGCAAATATATAATCAAATTTGATAGTCATGTTAAACACATCGTTACTCAGTGGCGTGCTTTGTTTTTCAATTATGATTACAATGTTGAAATATAATTTATACATGGTTCGGATTGTAGAATAAATTCTTTGGCATTTAGATTTTGTTATACTAGTAGTATGTGACTGTAAGCCAATATTACACTGTGGTTCAGCTTGTTTATTTTTAAAATTTATGGCAATATCAATTAAATTTGGATAGTTATATCTTATTTTTACTCTATCCTAGAATAAAGAGAATATGTAGGACAGTAAGAGTTTTTTTATGTTTGTTGGTTTAGTTTATATGAATGAATATTTGAATTATTTTAATATACAGTGCATGATTAATTATACTATTATACATTATTAATAAGTAAATGACTTTGCATTTTCCAGTTTAATAGATTATGAATTTGAGAACAATCAAGGAAAATTTGTCTTAGCCAATAAAAGCAGAGTAATATCGAGTAGGAGTTGATGGCTTTATATGAGTTTGCTACTAGGAATCTAAATATTAATGGTAAGCTTAGATGTCCTTGTGTGATGTGTGTTGATAACAAGCTTTTGAGTCCTGATGATGTGAACTACCACTTGCTTCAATTTGGAATGATGCGTAATTATCCAATTTGGATTTTTCATGGGGAAAGTATGAGTCAAATACCAAGTCATAGTGCTCCTGAACATATGGTAGAGAATGAGACTACAATACATATGGATATGCATTAGTTAGTTCATGACGCCTATGGTCATAGTGATGATGTTCCAAATTCAGGTGAGAACATGAATAAATATGCTAGTGGTCCAAATCAAGAAGCTCAAACCTTTTATGATTTGTTTGATGATGCCGAGCTAGAATTATGGCCATGGTGTGAGTTAACCTAGTAGTCCTTTTTGGTACTTTTGTTCTATATAAATAGTTCTAATAAATGGACTAATTAGTCCTTTAATGATTTGTTAGAACTCTTACAACGTGCAATTCCCAACCCTAATAATCTAAGTCATTTGTGGAGGCAAAAAAGTTGATTGGAAAATTAGGCCTTGGATATGTTAAAATCCATGCATGCCCAAATCATTGTCAATTGTTTTAGAAGGATAAGGCTAATGATGATACTTGCTCGGTTTGTGGTGCTTCAAGGTGGAAAAGAGTGAATGAACAAACAATTTCAACATGTAGGAAGAAAAAACAGGAACTCCTACTAAAGTTTTACGCTATTTTCCACTCAAACCTAGACTAAAGAGATTATATATGTCTAAGCACACTGCATCATTGATGAGGTGGCATGATGAAGAACATATAAAAGATAAAGACATCATTGGAAATCCAACAGATTCTGAAGCTTGGAAAACTTTGATGTAAGATATCCTTCTTTAGGTGCAGAGAGTAGTAATGTTAGGTTAGGGCTTGCTAGTGATGGATTTAATCCATTTGGGATGTTGAGCTCTACACATAGTTGTTGGCCTGTTGTTTTAATACCGTATAATTTGCCACCATGGATGTGTTTGAAAAAGTCATCTCTTGTTTTATCAGCACTAATTCTTGGACCGAATAGCCCAGGGAATAAAATTGATGTTTATCTATAGCCCCTTATAGAAGAACTAATTGAGCTCTGGGATATTGGAACCGAAACTTATGATGCGTCGAATGATGAAACGTTTAATATACGTGCTGGATTAATGTGGACAATTAGTGACTTTTCCGCATATGGAATGCTCTCCGGTTGGAATGTATATTCAGAGAAGGCATGTCCTTATTGTAATTGTCAAAATGAATCTAAGTGGCTAAACAATGGCCATCAGTATTGTTTTATGGGTCATCGTATGTCCCTTAGACATAAACCATGAATTTCGTAAAAATAAAGAAGCTTTTAATGGAAAAGAATAAATTTAGGTTAGCACCCATGATGTTAACAGGAACCGATGAGCTGCAACAAATTAACGAAATTGTAAACTTTGATGGCACAAAAACATGGAAGGAAAAAAAAATGCTTTCTGGTCATTGCCTTATTGGGAGTCTCACTTGATTAGGCATAATTAGATGTATTGCATATAGAAAAAAAAAATGTTTGTGATAATGTGATTGGTACATTGCTCAATTGGAGGGACAGACTAAAGATAATTTGAAAGCTCGACAAGATTTGCAAGAATGGGGAATAAGGGAGGAACTTCACCCTCAGGAGAGAACTTCAAGAAATAAATTGTATTTACCACCCGCCACTTACACAATGTCCAAGAATGAAAAACAAACATTCATAACTCTTTATGGCATTAAAGTTCCAAATGGTTATGCTGTAAATATCGCAAGATGTGTGAATTTGCAACAAAGCAAACTCCTTGGGCTTAAAAGCCATGATTGCCATATTTTAATGCAATAAATTCTTCATGTTGCATTACATAGACTTCTCACAAATGTTGCGGTAGCGGTTTTATTTGATTTATGTGGCTGTTTTAGAGATGTGTGTAGTAAGACCATACGTGTAGATGATATTAAACGACTTGAGGCTCATATACTGATAATCATGTGTCATTTGGAGATGATATTTCCACCTAGTTTTTTCATAATAATGGTACATTTGGTTCTGCATCTAGCTACTCGAGCAAAGATTGCAGGGTCGATGCTTTTTAGATAAATGTATTTTATAGAAAGGTATCTCGGCTCATTAAATTCACATGTGCGTAATAAAGCTTATCTAGAGGATTCTATTGCAGAAGCACACTCGGCTCAACATTGTATAAATTTTTGTTCTTATTACCGTAATGGTTTTGAGCTATCATTTAATTCCTCACACGGATTAGCAACAATGCCCCAATTGTTGAATGTTCGAATGTTAATGAAGATTATTCTCTATTCTCATATGTTGGGAAGTCCCTAGAGACACCTATGACACGCACAATTACCCAAATGAGCAAGATACAAGCACATTGTTATGTGTTATTCAACTGTCCGGATGTCACAATTTTTTAAAAGTAACTGTTTTTATCGAATTACCCAAATTTTTTGTGTTTGTACTAAAAGGTTTTCTTATGATATTTATTTAAGAGAATTCCTTTTATTTAATGGAGAGCACGCAGTTGAGCTTAGGAGACGTAGTCGTCCTAGGCGATTATCAATGAATGATAATGAGCGCATACAACATCAGAAGTTTCACGACTGGTTTAGGCAACACGTAAGCTTCACATCTCAGTGTGGTTTTTTTCTTTTATAGAATGATTTGATTTATTAATTAATATTATGCATTGTAAATAGGTTAACCAATTGGAGAAAACAAGCGGCACAGATTCTTTAAAAGAGGAGATTTGAATGCTTGCACGAGGTCCTCTTGATGTTATCAGTAAATATCGAGGGTACAATGTAAATGGGTTTACTTTTAGACCCAAATGTAATGACAAGCTCAAAATAGTGGTGGTGTTGTAGTTGCAAAGGCTTACTATGGACAGTTAGTTGATATCATAAAACTGAAATACTTGGGTGGTTACTCGGTGGTGTTGTTTAAGTGTGAATGGTTTGACGCTACAAGTGGGAGACGAGTGAGGAATGATGAGTATAATAGTTTCACCCACTTGTCAATTTCTCTCGTATGACACACATAGGGGCAAAAAATAGAGAACGAACCTTATATCTTCGCAACACAAGCGGAACAAGTCTTCTACATACAAGACCATAATGATCCAAACTGGTCCGTAGTTATAAAGATGAAGCCTAAGAGTGCATATGACTTAGGTGAAGATGAAATGGATGAACATCAGGAGAATGAACCATATCATGTCCCTTTTCTAAACAAAATTCTTGTCAATGATGACGGAGTGCATAGTTGGATTAGGAAGGACGTAATAACACCCTTTGAACCTAGATAGTCATCCCTAAGACCATAATGGCACCCTAGTGAAGCTAGTCATCCTTAACACCATAATGGCACTATCCGAGTTTAGCGAAGCTACTCCTACCTTAAATCTATAGCAGTCTATAATGGCCCAAAACCTTTGAGTCTAGTAAAGCTAATCTACCCTAAGTCCATAATGGCCCAAAATGTAATTTCCTAAAACTATAATCATGCTTAATTAACTAATTTCTTATAATAAGAGGTTAAATTTATTTTATTTTATGTAATTAGGCCATAAATAAAACTTTTAATTAGACAAACTTAGTTTAACATGCAAAGCATGAAAAATGTAAAAGGTGGATTATTGTTACTTTTGGGTAAAAGAAAAGAGAGGAAAAAAAAAGGGAAATTCTCTCTGGTAGCCCTTAACTATTTATTGTTCTCTGTGGTAGCTTTTCTTATGGTTTAATGTCCATGGTAGCCCTAAATTAATTAAAATGTTACTAAAATAGGATTATTTAATGAAAAACGTTTAGTTAGTGTTAAAAAACGTTAGTTAGTATTAAAAAAGTTAGTTAGTGAGTTAACCTAACCCTAAACTCTAAACTAACCCTCTCCCCCCACCCTTCCCCCCCACCCTCCCAGCCCCCCCCTCCCACCACCCCTTCCCCACCCTCCCGAGCAAACCCCCCCTCCCCAAGAAGCCCCTCTCCCGCCACCGCCCAGCAGCCCCTCCTCCCCAAGCCCGGCGCGGCCCTCCCCCCTCCCCAAGCCCAGCAAGCCCGGCGAGTGATATCGGAACAATCGGTAATGGTGAGAGAATCACGCGGCACAACAAATCGAAGAGCGTCCAAGCTCACGCGAAATCGACCGGGGTTGGGGGGGAGGGTGCGAAAATCGACGATGGGGGGGAGGGTGTGAAATCAACGGGGGTGGGGGAGGGGAGGGGTGCGAAATCGGCGGGGGTGGGGGGAGGGGAAAACGACACGGGTGCCGAGGTGGGGGAGGGGGCGGGGGCTGCGCGAGGCTTGGGGAGGGGGGCTGCCGGGCGGTGGTGGGAAGGGGGCCCTTGGGGGGGGGGGTTGGGAGGGTGGGGGGGAGGGGGTGGTGGGAGGGGGGGCTGCTGGGAGGGTGGGGGAAGGGGTGGGGGAGAGGGTAAGTTTAGAGTTTAGGGTTAGGTTAATTCACTAACTAAGTTTTTTTAACATTAACTAACGTTTTTTAACACTAACTAAACGTTTTTCATTAAAAAATCCTATTTTACTAACATTTTAATTAATTTAGGGCTACCAGGGACATTAACCCTTAAGAAAAGATACCAAAGAGAAAAATAAATAGTTAAGGGCTACGAGAGAGAATTTCCCAAAAAAAAAAAGAGAAACAAAGAAAGAAAAATAGAATGGAAAAGTCAAGCCATAATGTTTGACTTTTTTTCCACCCTTCTTCCTTCTTTCACCATCTTCCTATCATACATGGCAACTCAATTTTCTTCATTCATCAAAATCATCTTATCTTCAACTCTCTAATTGCTGCCACCATCACACTAAGAGAGCAATTCATACTCAAATTCTCTTCAACTCAATTATTAAAGTAAAAGGATAACATTCAAGTTTTCTAGAAACTCCAACAATGGCTATAAATAGCCATTGTTACCCACCTTCAAACATCACCCATAACACTCTATACCTCATCCAATAACTCACCAGAATCCACCCCAACGTGGCCGGAAACCCCTCCTCCCACGCTTCCCTCCCCTCTTCTCTATCGTGTTTCCCCTTCTCTCCTCACTATGCACTGTTGCACGGTGCTTCTACACAGCCTTCGCGAGCCGCCGCGCCGGAGCTGAGGGTCGACGAGCAACGCTGGACCTGCCGCTCTAAGTTATGCTTAGTAGTTGTATTCATATACCCTAGCGAAGCTAGTCACTCTTAACACCATAACGACATTATCCGAGTTTAGCGAAGCTAATCCTACCTTAAATCTATGGCATCCTAAATCTTCTAGTCTAGCGCCGGAGCTGAGGGTCGACGAGCAATGCTGGACCTGCTGCCACTCACCGGAGCCCCGTTTCCCCCACCCTCATTGTTCCCTGTTGTTGCTGCTCAATTGAGAGCAGAGGTATGAAAACTTCCTTAAACTTTTGCTCTCTGATTTTTAATTTAGGAACTTAAGCCCAATCACACCCATTGTTAGTTACTAATGTTAATGGGCTAACTAAAATTGGGTTTTAGTTATGCTAAGTAGTTGTATTCATATCATTAATTTGTTGGGCTAATAAGTTTTAGCTATACTTATTATTATTGTTGGGTTAATGGCTAATTATAAATTTATTACTTGTTAGGCTAATGTTTAATGACCTCCCTTAACTTATGTGATATAAGTTGCTAAGATTTACTAATCTATCCCCTATATCAGTACGAGAAATTTAATATGATTTTAGGGAAAACTAAATTGTATATATAAGTTAGGATTATTTGCTCACAATAATGCAACCTTTTGGCGATTCGCATATAATAGAGCAACCTTTTGATTATTCCACAATAAAGCAACCTTTATACCCCATTAACTTTGAGTAAGCCAAAACCGGTTATAACCTGAAGAATAGGTAAAGTGGGACATGTGTCGCATAATAATTGGTTCCATAAACAAATTTTATTAAAAAGAATAAAAAACAAAAGATAAAAAAATAGATAACCACCCCCACCCCTCACCCCACTGCCACACCTCTCTCTCTCCTCCTCTAACCCACTGCCAAACCTCTCTCTCTCCTCCCCCCCCACCCCAGTCACCCTCTTCCCTCACCGTCGGGTCCACCGCCACCCTCACCCTCACCCCACCCCATCTTTGCCCCCTCCCTTCTTTTACTTGACCCACCAACCCAACCCTAGAGCGTCCCCCTCCCCCGAGGGCTTCGTGATGGTTAGTCGTGGTTGGGGAGGTGGGGCTGGAGTCGGGAATGGAGGGGGTAGGGTTGTCGTGGGTCGGGGATGACGAGGAGAGAGAAAGAGGGGGTGGTTGTCGTGGGTCGGGGAAGGGGAGGGAGGGGGTGGTCGTTCTTGGGGAAGGGAAGGGAGGGGGTGGTCGTTGCATCGGGGAAGGGGAGGGAGGGGGTCGTGTTCTTGGGGAAGGGGAGGGAGGGGGGGTGGCGAGTGGCTAGGGAAGGGGAGGGAGGGGGGGTGGCAGCTGGGGAAGGGGAGGGAGGGGGGTTTTCGTGGGTGGGGAAGGGGAGGGAGGGAGAGGGGTGGCGGTGGCTAGGGAAGGGGGAGGGAGGGGGTGGCGGTGGCTAGGGGAGGGGGGGGAGGGGGTGGCGGTTAGTGGGGAAGGGGAGGGAGGGGTGGGGGGGCATGGGTGGGGGAGGGGGGTGGGTTTAGTTTAGGTTTTTTTAAGTTTAATTAATATTATTAATTAGAATTAAGAATTTTAATTAATATTATTAGTTAGAATTAAGGATTTTAATTAAAAAATTACCATTTCTTCAGGTCACCGGTCAACTTGACCTACCCAAAGTTAATGGGGTATAAAGGTTGCTTTATTGTGGAATAATCAAAAGGTTGCTCTATTATCTGCGAATCGCCAAAAGGTTTCATTATTGTGAGCAAATAATCCAATAAGTTATAACTTATATTAAATAGTAATATTACTATACTTTAGTAATATTCATTACCCATTTCTTATGCTTAAATTAAGTCGTTATAAAAACTAATGAAATAATCGACCGAACATTAATAACCTTGCTTAATGGTTGTTTAATGATACATCGCTTTAGTGAAGAGCCATCTAAGTACTGTAATTCTTAAATATGAACTTTTATAACTTTTTCGAGGACAATAATGCTATGAACCAGGACTTGAACGTTGTATAACTACGACTCTTAATTTACATAACATTAATAAAACCACTTATAGTTGGTATAAAATTGATTCAATTATAATAACTAAAGGTATAAACGAAAAAGTAAGTAAATCTTTATTTAATTTCTTTGTTAGATTAAAAGGAAAAATAGATATTACAAGCCTCCCCCGGCTACCAAAGTCACTAAGTAGGATTTCAAGTAATCTCTACTGCCAACACCCGCATTCCCCTTCTAAATAAGTTTTATAATAATGTTTACGTTAATATTATTCTTTTGTATATGGATTGAAATGTTTTGCGATAAATATGATGATATGAAATAATGTTATAAAATAACGACGTTATGAAAGTATGATAATGTTATATTATGGATGTAATGAAAATAATATGTTATATTATGATGATTATGAATATACTTAAATGTTATGAAACATGATAAATTAAAGTGAAAGACGGTTCATGGCAGTATTCTATTATCCTAGGTCGTGCACGTACCTTCTGGCCGGTTCCCCACCTTCTGTTTATAAGGGCTAAAGTCCTCGGGTGGCACTAATATCACCTTCCGTTTGTGAGGGCTTTCATCCTTGGGTGGCTGCCTTCCGTTTACGATGATGTTATGTTCTGGGGAGACGTCCCTTCCGTTGTACTCGCCACGTTACCAAATAAATTATCTATGCTTATGAACATGATAAAAGATATACGATAATGATTATTATTAAATGTTATGTTTATGAAATAGTTTTACTTTTTCTCTCCTCCCTGTTTGCTAATAAAATGATTTGAAATGAATTTACGTTGTTAGAGTAGTATGTTAATGAGCCTTGGCTCATGACGTTTTGTTTTCTATTTTAGGTACTGATGGTACTAATGGGATGGCGTAGCAGTGAGGAGTAGTTATGTAGTTTAGTAGTTAAAGCATTCTTAAACACGTATGAGTTATTATCATAATAAATGCCCGACTATGTATAGTGACTAAGTTTTAACTTAAGTTTTCGCTAATGGATAATTACGTTTTCTGGTTATAACATGTTTAGGCTTTTATGAATTTATGCTTGCCTTGTGCTTTCCATACTAGTGGAAAAAACATCAAGTGCTCCGGTTAAAAACCATACAAGTGCTCTGTATTTGACCCGTAGCAGACGCCATACGAGCACTTGAGTATTTACCAAGTGCTCCGGTTATCTTAAAAACCGGAGCACTTGTGAATTTTATATGTTCAAAATACGTCAAGTGCTCCGGTTGATAAGAGAAAACCGGAGCAGTTGTTAGTCAAGTGCTCCGGTTTTTCCTGACAACCGGAGCACTTGACTTTTTTTTTATAAAAAAAATATCGATGTTGCTGCTGTACAACAACAAGCTTGGCATTGTTGGAACTGGTCGAAAAAGGCAATTGGAAAATAACTATAGAAATAGCTTTCATCAGAGCAACTCATCAAATGCATAAAGCCTAAAGGAAAGGACAATATGGGGCCTGGGGGGAGTCAATCTCTACTTTTATATATTTATTCCCTTAGTAAAAGAAAACAGGAAAAAGTAAAAAATGTTTCCCTATTATCGATTAATAACTTGGACAACCATCATCACATCATATTTACCACATGACAAATGTTTCACTATTATATCACTACATACACAATATGGTTGATGATTGTTTTCTCCCCTTTCCCGAGACTTTCAGCCAATGCACCAGAATCACGAGCGCCATAATCAATTATGAAACATCAACCATGAAAGCCTTGTTGACTGGAAACAAATACTGCATAATAATAACATAGGACCACATAATACCATGCATAACATCTACGCACGCGGGAGAGCACCTAGACGCAACTGTCAAAGATTACATAAGGTATGGAAGGAAAGGCACAAACAACTTTATAAACTCATATAAATATAAATTAGGTAAGGAGATTCTTTTACATACATAAAGCACAACTTCGATAGCCTGCCCAACGACCCAGGTATTGGACCGTTGAAACTTTTAATAGAGATCCAAACTGACCAAACCGGCTCGATCTCACTAGATATTGGCCCACTTATATTGTTACTGTAGAGTTCCCTGTTAATAAAACCATGTTCTACCAAGTTCATAAAGTTCCATAAAAAGAAAACAGCACAACAGAAAAATAAATCATAGAAAGAAAGAAAAAAAAAAGAGTACAAGAAACCCATCAAAATTAGACATAAAATATTAGAGGAATGTATACCAACAAATTAAATTGTGAATACCGTAGCAAACTACTACCTCTATTCTTTTTCTATTGGAACAATAAGTTTGTGCACGGTTTTTAAGAAAGTGAAAAAGGTGGACTTTACAACCGGAGCACTTGTAAATTTTTTATATTAAAATTTTCACAAGTGCTTGGGTTAATTATTCAACTGAAGCACTTGACAAGTAGCACATGGAGTTTTTTCCACTAGCGCCAATTGGAATGTACGGTAGTAACGCACCGACTATATAGGTTCCTGATGTCTTGTTTATTGCTTTACCTTTTGATCGCTTTTAGTTGGTATTATAGTTGTTTTTGAGTTAGTTTAGGCTAGTTTGTTAGCTATTTCTTTAATTTGTGCAATTTTCCTCCTCGTATGCACTTTCTTTGGGCGTTTTGTTTCATTTCAGGACTTAGAAGCATGCTTGGAGGATACTTGCACAACCTCGGATATTAAGATCGAAGAGGAAGGTCAAGGAAGCTTCAAGGAAGCATAACCGAGTTCATGGGGACAAATATAAGAAGTTTTGGAAGGGTTTGCGTACAAGGGTCAACTTCAAATGGCCATAATTTTTAGCACACAAAACATTTTTGAGCGATTCAAGTTGGAGATGAAAGTTTGGCTCCATAGCTTTCCAACAAGTGGTCACAAGCTCAATTCCGATGCAAAACGAGTGAGATATGGCTGTTTGAAAATGAACTGACGAAACTGAAAACTAACTTGTGTTGATTAGGTAAGTCTAGGCTATTTGTGAATATTCTTTTTTTTTCTTTTCTTTCTTTTTTTTCTTTCTTTTTTTTTGAAAAGAAAAATTCTCAAAAAAATGGCAAGTACTTCTTTTCCTCAATATGGCAATGAATCCTTTTGGGCATACTTTGATAGGCTTGGGGAGTTTATAAAGTTCCATGGCTATGATATTGGGGAAGCTTGTGAGATTACATATTGGGGACTAAATGAGCATACTAGAGGAGTTGTTGAAAATATGTTTAACGGTGAGTTTCGAGCGACATCTTCGGATGAAGCTTGGAATTTTTTTATGTGGTTAGCTAGGGACACTTATGATTCCGATTTTTATGCAAATTATCATGATTCCTCTAGTGTTGGCATGAATTTCTTTGATGAATCAAATGTTCCCACTGGTGAGCCTATTATGCATGATCATATTCCCTCATATGTTTGTTGTAATGAGGTAGACTCTAATGTTGATGATATTCATGCTACTTCTCGATTTTCATGAAATTTGTGCATGAATTTCAATGATGTGCCACATGTCCCTAATATTGATTCTCATATGCTTGATTGTGATCCCTCTCCCAAAATTGATTTTCATGGTTCCTTAATCATCGAAATCCGAATTGGAGCTTACTCTTGAGCGATATCTTATTGGGGCAAATTCTAGTGCCAATTATGAGCCTCTCCCTAAAATTGACTCCAAACCCATTGAGGATCTCTTTTTACAATTGAAAAGTGGTTTGAATTCGCTTAGGGAAAATCGGGGTTGCAAAAATGACATTCTCAAGTTTGATTATGTTGACTCGAAGGATGTTAAAAATGAAAATCAATTGGGAAAGAGTAGCCTAGATCTTGATGATGATTTTTGGAGTAGTGATGATGAAGGGTATGCTTTTGAGGAGAAAATGCCCATTATTGAGGATATTGTTGAAAGTGAGGATGTTTGTGAATCTTTGCATTCTCTTTTTGAGTATGATGTCCCTAACTCTAGTGGGTTTAGCCTTACTCCGTCTCCTTCCATCTTGGAGCATCCATCCTCTCATACCCCTTCTTACTTGAGTGAATATCTTGGTCAAGTTGAGGGTGAGATATTTGATGGTTGGTGATGTTTTTAAGGATTTAGATGATGGCAAAGATGTTTATAAGGAGGTTAAAAAAGTGTGTGATTTGAAGACTTGTGATATAGGAGAAGTCATTCGTGGAACCTTAGTTTCTATTCCTTCACCTTATATCCCATTTCCAAGAAACATCGACCTAGTTCCTTCCTTTCCCATCTCTTTCCCTTATTTATCCAAATTACCTCCATTAGATGAGCCCCCTTCCTCCTTTGCCCTTCAAGTGCCTCTTTTGGTTGTTTTTGAGGAAAAGAGTGAGATTGCCAAGCAAAAAGAGTTTGTCGAGGAGAGTTTGCCGACTTTTTGTTCATTTTCTTATTCTTTTGAGTCTTCTTCTTCCTATTTTCTTGATTTTTCTTTTGATTCCACTTCTTTTAGGCATCCCCCTCCTCAATTTTTGCATAGAATTGCACTATATATTGTGCATGCTTTTTATTTAAGTATTGCATGTGCTATCTTAATGGAAACGTGTGCTAGTGCATTTGACAAACTCTTGCGATCTTTGAATTGCTATTTACTAGAAAGGTCAAGCTTAGGACCTTAAATAAGCCTTTCTCGGGAAGTAACCCGTGATTTATTGCTTTTATTTTTTTTATTTTCATTTTACTCATTTTTCTTTTCTATTATCTTTGATTTTGATTTAGGCACATAGTTTGAATGACAACCATTCTCAATAGTACGTGGAAAGCAAATCATGGTTTTGAAGAAGTTTATTAGAAATGGAGAAATTGGGTCATTTGCGGGTATTTGCACCCACCTACTATCCGGTAGCTTCCTTCCTTTTGCTCTTTCTTCAATGCTCTATGAAATGTGGAACATATGTTTGTTGGTTGAATGTTTCTTCCCTCCCTCCCTCCCTCCCTCCCTCCCCTTGATCGTCTTGTTCAAGCATTGAGGACAATGCTTAATTCTAGCTTGGGGAGTAGCTATTTGCTAGCTTGGGGGAGGTGTATATAGTTTTTATTTCTTTCTTTTTTCCCTTTTTTTCACAAAAAAAAATTTAAAATAATTGTCTTATTTTCATTTCTTTTCTTTCTCTTTCAAGTTTTGATTTCCTTCTCTTTAGTTCTAACAAAGTCAAAAATGAAAAAACAAATGAATTGAAAAAAGAAAAGAAAAGAAAAGAAGAAGTGTTAGTTTTAAATAAAAATTTGGTTTTCTTGCCCAAGGAAGATGCTAAGTAGTGATATGATGTGGATTCCTTGCTTTGACGTTGAGTATATGTTTAGAGGCTTCTTTTGGAAGAGTGTGAGCATGGGTTAAGGTGTTTTAGGAGTTAATTAATCTTAATTGCATTAGAATCTACCAAAATAAAACTAATGAATGCTCAATTGGATGCATAGTCTTGAATCTTGACTAAGTTGCTCATGCTTGGATAATTTTAGCTTCAAATTTGCGGTCCCTTGTGTCCCTAGATATACTCATCATGTCCCGAAACAAAGCTCTACAATAAACTTAGTTTTTATTTCTCTTTGTATGCAATAAGTGGCACAAAAAGCCACAAGTTCTTATGTCTTTCTTTAGTGAGTAGTTACTTCACCTTTGTATAAGAAAAATTCCCATAATAAGGGAAAAAGAAAAAGGCAAAACAGTCAAAAAAGGCGTGAAAAATGAAAAAAAAAAGTGAAGAAAAACGAAAAGCACAAAAAGAATACAAGAAATTCAATGAAAGAGGTCAATTTGTGGATGCCTCACACACTAATTAGTTCTATTTTTCTTAAGTCTCGAGTAGGGTGGAGTCTAAGGCCTATTTGTGTATCTAGGGAAGGTGGACTAGTGGTTTAAGCTTTTACAACACTTGAAGAGCCTTAAGTCTTTTGGATAGCTAGGTGTTCCTCTAATGAGCGAGTAAAAAGTCTAATTAGGTCTCCTATTGCAATCTTGATTAGCCTGTTTCTCTACTCATAACCCACGAGTACACTTAGAAATTAGTTGTCTTGAAAGTTGCTCTTTATCTTTGCTTGTGGACCATTTCGTTACTAGTTGACTTGGGCATAAATCTTGAAAGTGTTGAATAAATGGTTGATGAAAAGCTAGAGTTGTGGGTTTAAAACTCTTTGAAAACCCTCGCGAGATCCCACTCGCCCTCTAGAGCGATCTAGGGGTTTAAAGAGCTTGTTGCATGTGCTAAATGCAATCGTGATTCCTACGAAAATGAGTTAGTGTAAATTCTTTATCCTTCCTTCCTTTTTCATTTTTCCTCCCTCTTTCTTCTTCATTTTGTTTTCAAATAAGTTTTCATTCTCTTACCCTTGTGTAAGCAAAGATCAAGCTTGGGGGAGTTTTGATGTCTTGTTTATTGCTTTACTTTTTGATCGCTTTTAGCTGGTATTATAGTTGTTTTTGAGTTAGTTTAGGCTAGTTTGTTAGCTATTTCCTTAATTTGTGCAATTTTCCTCCTCGTATGCACTTTCATTGGGCGCTTTGTTTCATTTCAGGACTTAGGAGCATGCTTGGAGGATACTTGCACAACCCCGAATATTAAGATCGAAGAGGAAGGTCAAGGAAGCATAACCGAGTTCATGGGGACAAATATAAGAAGTTTTGGAAGGGTTTGCGTACAAGGGTCAACTTCAAATGGCCATAACTTTTAGCACACAAAAAAATTTTGAGCGATTCAAGTTAGAGATGAAAGTTTGGCTCAATAGCTTTCCAACAAGTGGTCACAAGCTCAATTCTGATGCAAAACATGTGAGATATGGCCGTTTGAAAATGAACTGACGAACCTGAAAACTGACCCGAGCGCTCGGGTCAACTGACCCGCCCGGGTCAATCTGCGGAAAACTCAAATTTCAATCCTGTTGGTCCGACCCGCCCGGGTCAACCTCAACCCGAGCGCCCGGGTCACTCCACCCGCCCAGGTCGGGTTTTTTTCGGAAATCTTTCTTTTTAAATCCTCTTTTTGAATGGGGGTTAATTTGTAATTATGCCTAGTTTATTTTAGGAATATATAAGGCAAACTCCTCTCATTTTAGAGCAAGCTAATTTTACATTATATTTTAATAAAGGGAGATTTGAAATTCTTAGAACCTTAGGAGAGAGAAAATCTCATCTTCTAGAGAGAGAAGTGAGAAAACTTGTTGAAAGCTTGGAATTTGAAAAATCTAAGAAGGAAACTTGAAGATTTGGAGACTCCTTGCAACTTTAATGAGAATTTCTTACTCTCTCTCATATTTTATTGCTTTATTTTCTTATTTTCATGTCATTCTCACTCTATTTACTTGTTCATCCTAGATTATTGTTTTCGTTCATGTTAATAGTTGTTAATGTCTTTTAGTTTATAATTTTTCATGATTTGTGAGTAGATATTTCTTTGGGAAGGGTTTGAAGCCATTAATGAGTTCATAAACCTATAAATCCAACATTGGGTTTTGACTTGGGATAATTTTGGTTAATTGATTTGGCATTTTCATGAATGTTTGTGTGATTGGCCATCATAGGAGCATAATTTAGGTACCCTTAGTGAAGGATCGAGAGATGAAGTTAAGGGGTTGCCTCAAATCGATTATTAGGCTTGAAGGACCATGAGAATAGGGACTACCTAGCCTAGGGACTTAGTTTGCTTGTTTAAGTTCATCATGTTTATGGATATGCTTGGTTGAATGCCTTAGCCATGAGAATAGGTCTTCGGTAAGAGACTAGGCCAATCTAGCTAGCTCGAGAGAGTGGTTAGAGTACCAATGGATGAACAATTCCCCTCAATTGATCCCCATTGTTGATTCCCATTGTGATTGCTTGGTTTGTGAATGAGTTGATTGGTGGATACCCCTTCCCAAAGTCATTTTTCTTATTGTCTTTTCATCTATAAATCTTCAAAAACATAGACTTTGCTTAGCTTATCATAAATCGATACTTATTGGTGCTTCCCTTAGTCCTTGTGAATTCGACCCTTTACTTGCCCTATATTGGGTAGTTTAGGTATCTTTGACGTGTTTACAACGAGCGCGTCAGTTCCACTGCTAATAATCGATTAACTAGTCATTGTTTAGTAGTCAGGGCGTTATAGGATGGAATCAGGTTCGGTGCCACAAGTAAAACCTTAAATGTTTTACATTAATTATTAGTTTTTAAGATTTATAATGTGACAATAAAATAAATCATAAAATATGTTGGTAAATAAGTTGTTTAAAATAGAAATGAGTGTGAGTGATAGGATCCTGAAGGGAATACTTTTATAATATTATGATGAGTTGTTTATCAAAAGAATATGTCATGAACGTGAAACATTTTGATGTTTTAGAAGATGGCAACAAGTGAGAATGAACCTACTAATGGAGGAAATGGAAACCACAAGTCCAATCTTACGCTTGAAGAATGAACAATAAGAAATGAGAGCAAGGGAATGACAAACATTGAAAATAAGAATGACAATCATATGGATTTGATGAAGCTTATGATGATGGAACTCTTGCAAGGAAGTCGACAAAAAGCCAAAACTGAGTAAGAGGAATGCTCAAACATGTTCAAGAAGTTATCTGCTCATAAATCGCTAACCTATGACAGAAAACCAGACCCCGGTGAGTTTAAAGAATGGTTAAACAATATGGAGAAGTTGTTTGACGCCACTCAATGTCTTGATAAGTGGAAGGTAAATTTTGTCGTGTTTTACCTGAAAGGGTAAGCAAACCTTTGATGGATACAGCCAAGGAAATGCAAAACCACGCTGACTTTGGTTGGGAAAGGTTAAAGAAGTCCATGAGAAACTAATTTTATCCCCAGTCATTGCAGCTTCTGATGGAATCTGAATTTATCCATCTGAAACAAAGGGGTATGTCAGTGTTGCAGTATGCTATGAAATTTAATGAGCTTGCTTGATTTGCTCTGGACTTAGTGACGACAGATCATCAAGGGATGAATAGGTTTAAAGGAGGTTTAAATCTTGATCTCCAAGAAAAGCTTGCAGCTCATATGAGCCAATCCTACCAGGAACTCTAAAATAGAGCCATTAATGTAGAAAAGAGGTTTTTGAAATTGGCAAAAGGAAAGGGAAGCCTCAAGAGGGCCAACCCAGCAACAACTCCAACAAGAGGCCGAACACAGGATACTCAGGAGATAATCGTAATCAAAGGCAAGTTCCTCGGTGCAGTAAATGTAGAAAACAAGGCCACATGGAAAAAGATTATCGTAGAGGAAGTGACCAATGTTATCGGTGCGGTAAACCAGGTCATGTCATTAAGAATTGTCCAATTCCAGATTGGGGAAGTGAAAATGTCACTAACCGTGGTTCAGTAAGAGATCAAAGGAACGCTCAAAACTCTGGCTACGGTGGAAATGCAAGCAATGCTAACACCAACAAAAATCCTTCACATGGACCCCCGCAAGCCAGAAGAGTATTCATGATGCAACGTGAAGAAGCA
The DNA here is from genome assembly GCA_947648045.1 of Beta corolliflora. Taxonomy (NCBI): domain Eukaryota; kingdom Viridiplantae; phylum Streptophyta; class Magnoliopsida; order Caryophyllales; family Amaranthaceae; genus Beta; species Beta corolliflora. The sequence goes on along the minus strand of CANSZD010002921.1, from coordinate 3,490,182 downwards.
GAAGCAGATGACACCGTCATTACTAGTACTTTTCCTGTCAACTATGTTCCTCCTTATGTTCTTTTCAATTCTGGAGCTTCCCATTCATTCATATCCGCTGCATTTTCTAGAAAATTAAACGCAAAACCATGCCCTAATTTCCCTGCTATGTATGTTACCCTCCCAAATGGTGAATCCATCTCATGTGATGTTATGGATAGAAATTGCCCTATCCTAGTAGGACGCTGTGAATTTCTAGCGGACCTAGTTCAATTTGAATTAACCGACTTTCACTACTAGAATAATAGGATTTTGGGGGGCTTAGTTGGAGGCGCATATATTAAATTGTGCTGAATAGAAGCACGCAGGAGGGAAATTACAACGCCAAAGGAAAGCGTTGTTGGGTTGCGCTGTACTTGATCCAAATAAGAGGCGGGTAACTCTAATTATTATGCACTCACTCTTTCAAAACTCCTGGCCTCTACCCACGACACCCTAATCTCCCACAGTCCTACTATCTCTTTTGCGTTGTTTACAATTATCGCCTTCTCTCTCTCTCTAACTCATCGACATTGAGTGATTCAACGACATTTTTTCTCTAGGTTTATCAGGCAAGAATTCTTCCTCTTTTTCATTCTATTCTTAAAGTTCTGCAGTTAATTATAATCTCGAATTTGCTGTCTTTTCTTTCTAAAATTCTCTCTCAAATTCAATAGAGTATTTCAATTTTCAGTTTATTTAATCAATCTTTTCTTTTAATTACCAGTTATTCAATCTTTTTTATCATCCAATTGTTCGTGGAATTCATTGGCTCAGGTATGTATTCCTGAATTATATTCTGATAATTTCGTTTCCTCAATTTTGCTGAATTATATTATGATGTTTTCGTTTTCTCAATTTTGCTTAATTATATTCTGATACTTGCTGAATTATATTCTGATATTTTCGTTCTATTTAGTTGATTTGCGGGTAACTCTAATTTTTATTCCCTCAATTTTTTTAAGGATGGTTGATTTGCGTTGTATTGAGTTGATTATAATCCATGTTTCTTGTATTTAGTTAATTCTCGTTGTTGCTGCTTGTTGTTTAGTACTCCCTCTGCTTTTATTTAGTTGCTACATTGTTGTTTTGGAAATTAAACCACTAACTTTGACCGATTATTTTGATTTTTTTATAAGTAAAAATATAGTCATGTGTGGTCTTGTTAGATTCGTCTCGATGTGTAGATTCATAATATCAAATTTTTATAATTTTTACTTAAACGAAATAAGAGATATTAAGGGTTATAAAATGTCTTGAAAACCGCGCACCAACAATGTAGCAAGTAAAAAAAAGCAGAGGGAGTACATGACTTTCTTCTACGTGGTTGTCGATATTTTGTTTTTGGTGAATAAGAATTCCCCTTATTAGGAATTGCCCATGATTCTAGATGTAAATAAAGGTTTGTCTTTTTGTGGATTTGTCCTGATCTTATACCTTTTGAATTAGATGCAAACAAGACATCATATTGTTTTTCGAAAAGATACAATCAAATAAACAGAGCAATATAAATCAGCTCAACAAGACATCATCATATTGTTTTTCGAATTGCTAGTAAAAGCCATGTCAAGCTTAGAAACTCCAAAACATTGTGCGATCACAAAATCAAGTGGCTGAATTATTAAAGTCTTCAACATAGTTATACAGATCAACATAGTTTTATTTAATTGCTCTTACATAAGAACACCATGCAAGATCAAAGGCAGAACTTTCAACAATGATGCTGAATGAAGATGGACCTTACTTAACAGACAATCAATCTAGTGAAACAAGCAACTAAAATTACTACTTACTCTTCAACTGGTGGGCACAAACAGTAGGAGAGCATCGTGTTGTATCTTGAATATACCTTTTGAATCAGATTTTATTTTTTTGATGGCTATTAGTTTTTTTAATAGGGTGAAAATAGATAATCAAATTTGATAGTCATGTTAAACACATCATTACTCAGTGGCGTGCTCTGTTTTCCAATTATGATTACAATGTTGAAATATTATTTATACATGGTTCGGATTGTAGAATAAATTCTTTGACATTTAGATTTTGTTATACTAGTAGCATGTGACTGTAAGCCAATATCACACTGTGGCTCAGCTTGTTTATTTTTAAAATTTATGGCAATATCAATTAAATTTGGATAGTTAGATCTTATTTTTACTCTATCCTAGAATAAAGAGAATATGTAGGACAGTAAGAGTTTTTTTTTATGTTTGTTGGTTTAGTTCACATGAATGAATATATGAATTATTTTAATATACAGTGCATGATTAATTATACTATTATACATTATTAATAAGTAAATGACTTTGCATTTTCCAGTTTAATTGATTATGAATTTGAGAACAATCAAGGAAAATTTGTCTTAGCCAATAAAAGCAGAGCAATATCGAGTAGGAGTTGATGGCTTTATGAGTTTGCTACTAGGAATCTAAATATATATTAATGGTAAACTTAGATGTCCTTGTGTGAAGTGTGTTGATAACAAGCTTGTTATTTCACTAGGAACACTACAAGAGGGGGGTGAATTGTAGTGTGGAACTTATTGCCCAAATAATGCGGAATTCAAAACATAAGCAATAAGGAACTGAAAGTGCAAGAGAGATTTTTACGTGGAAACTTCTTGTTTCAATACAAGAAGAAAAACCACGACCTTCTCAGGATAACTCTTCACTATAATAGGAAACCTCCTCTGTTTCAACCTATTACATACGCAAGTTCCACTCGAAACTCCAACTCTCTCACAAGTTCCACTAGGAACTCTAACTCTCTCATAATCTCCACTCTATACTTTATACTCTAGACTTAACTCTTAAGTCTTTCAAGAGTTCCCACAACTTTTTACCAAAGGTTTACTCAAACCCTTCACCCCTAGATAGACTTCACCCTAAGTCTACGCACACACAACAAGAACTTACTCAAGTTCCCAACTCGAACTTGATACAAGAATTCACTCAAACTCTTCACCAAGTCCCCATTACAAGAGTTCACTTAAACCCTTTAACCCCAAACTCAAATACAGACACTTGCTAATTTGGTTTAATTCTAGTATATAGAAACTGAAGAACTGTAAAGGAACATGGCACTCGTAGGAACTTGGAACTCATAGGAACTGACTCAAAACGAGGAATAGAAAAACATAATTCTTTTGTAATATTATTCCTAAAGCCATACCTTATGGAATGACATAAGTCAGACACTATGGAAAGACACCAGTCAGACAATTTGAAACTTAATTGAACTTGTCTATTTATAGCAGTCATTTAGAATGAACGTGGGATTAATCACGTGTTAGTGGTTAAACCATTTTCCCATGATGTTCCTCAACTAGAGGAACACGTTCCTTTTGTTACCCATGATCTCCACGATCTCAGTTGAACGTGGGAGATGGAAATGTTACTGCTTCCTAAAATCTATCATTTACTTATGCAACAGTATTTTAAATTTGTTTTTAATTAAAAACTATTTTAATTAATAACACCAAAATTAAATCTTTTTATCAATTAATATCTTTAAAGGATTTTCTTTTAAATCCAAAAATGATTTTATTTTGGAATAAAGATAAAATCTTTTCCATAAAAGATCTTTCCTTTAATATCAGATTTGAACCACATAAAATCATTTTCCTAAAATATAGCCTTTAAAAACTCAACAGATTCCTTTTAAGCGTTGCACAATATTTTACACGCCTAGTTCTTTTAACGGCTACTTCGTTCCTTTAACTTAGATTAATAGTACCAGCACGTTTGTTCCTTAGAGAGGAACAGACAGACAATTTCTTTTAACAAAACTCATTATACGTAATATAAATCTAGGCTATTTATTTTCCAAAAACTGAAAAGATAAAATTAAATAAATTAAAAGATATTAAAATTAGATTCCTAACAAACCGATTTTATTTAAAAACTAAATCTTATCCTAAAACAACTAATGCATATTATCTATAAATAATTAACCAAGTAGAGATTTATTAAGAAACAAACTCTAAATAAATTCCTATAGATTAAGATAATAATATGCATCAGACTTATTGACTCTTAAATACTTTTGACTCTAAGTTCCACGAGTTCCTTTAGACCTTACGAGTTCCTTTTGACCTTGTTCCATTACCTTTCACGTTTCCACATACTTACATGAAGCCTAGAAAATAAACTCATATTTTCTGCCTTCATGCACCATGCTGCTCCAACTCAAGAACCGCATGTTGATAGCTCCATCTCTGGAACTTCGGTGTGCTAGTTCCGGAACTTCATATTCAATGTTCCTCTTAGGATGTTCCTAGGAACCGCTCTGTCGGTGTTCCTTATAGGAACTCTGTTAGGAACTTCACTTGGTGGAAGTCCTTCATAATGTGATATATTTAACCTTCCATGACTTGTTTCATGTTAATGTAATATACACATCTCAAACACACATGTTAGTTAGATAATCATCATTTGTTTACAATCATCAAAACACTATATGACTCAACAAAGCTTTTGAGTCCTGATGATGTGAACTACCACTTGCTTCAATTTGGAATGAAGCGTAATTATCCAATTTGGATTTTTCATGGGGAAAGTATGAGTCAGATACCAATTCATAGTGCTCCTGAACTTATGGTAGAGAATGAGACTACAATACATATGGATATGCATCAGTTAGTTCATGACGCCTATGGTCATAGTGATGATGTTCCAAATCCAGATGAGAACATGAATGAATATGCTAGTGGTCCAAATAAAGAAGCTCAAACCTTTTATGATTTGCTTGATGATGTCGAGCAAGAATTATGGCCAGGGTGCGAGTTAACCCAGTAGTCCTTTTTGGCACTTTTGTTCTATATAAAGAATTCTAATAAATGGACTAATAAGTCCCTTAATGATTTGTTAGAACTCTTACAACGTGCAATTCCCAACCCTAATAATCTACCTAACTCATTTGTGGAGGCAAAAAAGTTGATTGGAAAGTTAGGCCTTGGTTATGTTAAAATCCATGCATGCCCAAATCATTGTTAATTGTTTTAGAAGGATAAGGATAATGATGATACTTGCTCAGTTTGTGGTGCTTCAAGGTGGAAAAGAGTAAATGAACAAACAATTTCAACAGGTAGGAAGAAAAAAAACAGGAATTCGTGCTAAAGTTTTACGCTATTTTCCACTGAAACCTAGACTAAAGAGATTATATATGTCTAAGCACACTGCATCATTGATGAGGTGGCATGATGAAGAACGTATAAAAGATGAAGACATCATTAGAAATCCAGTAGATTCTGAAGCTTGGAAAAACTTTGATGTAAGATATCCTTCTTTTGGTACAGAGAGTCGTAATGTTAGGTTAGGGCTTGCTAGTGATGGATTTAATCCATTTGGGATGTTGAGCTCTACACATAGTTGTTGGCCTATTGTTTTAATACCGTATAATTTGCCACCATGGATGTGTTTGAAAAAGTCATCTCTTGTTTTATCAGCACTAATTCTTGGACCGAATTGCCCAGGGAATAAAATTGATGTTTATCTACAGCCCCTCATAGAAGAATTAATTGAGCTCTGGGATATTGGAATCGAAACTTATGATGCGTCGAATGATGAAACCTTTAATATGCGTGCCTGATTAATGTGGACAATTAGTTACTTTTCCACATATGGAATGCTCTCCGGTTGGAATGTATATTCAGAGAAGGCATGTCCTTGTTGTAATTTTCAAATTGAATCTATATGGCTAAACAATGGCCATAAGTATTGTTTTATGGGTCATCGTATGTCCATTAGACATAAACCATGAATTTCGTAAAAACAAAGAAGCTTTCAATGGAAAAAAATAAATTTAGGTTAGCACCCATGATGTTAACAGGGACTGATGAGCTGCAATAAATTGACGAAATTGTAAACTTTGATGGCTCAAAAACATGGAAGAAAAAAATATGCTTTCTGGTCATTGCCTTATTAGGAGTTTCGCTTGATTAGGCATAACTTAGATGTAATGCATATAGAAAAAAAATGTTTGTGATAATGTGATTGGTACATTGCTCAATTTGGAGGAAAAGACAAAAGATAATTTGAAAGCTCGACAAGATTTGCAAGAATGGGGAATAAGGACGGAACTTCAGAGAAATTCAACAAATAAATTGTATTTACCACATGCCCCTTACAAAATGTCCAAGGATGAAAAACAAACATTTTGCGTGCTGGATTAATGTGGACAATTAGTGACTTTTCCGCATATGGAATGCTCTCCGGTTGGAATGTATATTCAGAGAAGGCATGTCCTTGTTGTAATTTTCAAACTGAATCTAAGTGGCTAAACAATAGCCATAAGTATTGTTTTATGGGTCATCGTATGTCCCTTAGACATAAACCATGAATTTCGTAAAAACAAAGAAGCTTTCAACGGAAAAGAATAAATTTAGGTTAGCACCAATGATGTTAAAACGGACCGATGAGCTGCAACAAATTGACGAAATTGTAAACTTTGATGGCTCAAAAACATGGAAGAAAAAAAGGCTTTCTGGTCATTGCCTTATTAGGAGTCTCGCTTGATTAGGCATAACTTAGATGTAATGCATATAGAAAAAAAATGTTTGTGATAATGTGATTGGTACATTGCTCAATTTGGAGGAAAAGACTAAAGATAATTTGAAAGCTCGACAAGATTTGCAAGAATGGGGAATAAGGAAGGAACTTCAGAGAAATTCAACAAATAAATTGTATTTACCACCTGCCCCTTATAATATGTCCAAGGATGAAAAACAAACATTTTGCAGAACTATTTATGGCATTAAAGTTCCAAATGGTTATGCTGCAAATATCGCAAGATGTGTGAATTTGCAACAAAGCAAACTCCTTGGGCTTAAAAAAGCCATGATTGCCATATTTTAATGCAACAACTTCTTCCTGTTGCATTACGTGAACTTCTCACAAATGATGTGGTAGCGGTTTTATTTGATTTATGTGGCTATTTTAGAGATGTGTTTAGTAAGACCATACGTGTGGATGATATTAAACGACTTAAAGCTCGTATACCGATAATCATGTGTCACTTCAAAATGATATTTCCACCTAGTTTTTTTCACAATAATGGTACATTTGGTTCTACATCTAGCTACTCAAGCAAAGATTGCAGGGCTGGTGCTTTTTAGATGGATGTATTTTATCGAGAGGTACCTCAGCTCATTCAAGTCACATGTGCGTAATAAAGCTTATCCAGAGGGTTCTATTGCAGAAGCACACTCGGCTCAAGAGTGTATAAATTTTTGTTCTTATTACCTTAAAGGTTTTAAGCTATCATTTAGTTTCCTCACAAGGATTAGCAACAATGCCCCAATTATTGAATGTTCTAATGTTAATGAAGAGTATTATATATTCTCACATGTTGGGAAGTCCCTAGGGAGACCTATGACATGCACAATTACCCAAATGAGCAAGATACAAGCACATCGTTATCTGTTATTCAACTTTCTGGATGTCACAAATTTTTTAAAGTAAGTGTTTTTATCTAATTACCCAAATTTTTTGTGTTTGTACTAAAAGGTTTTCTTTTGATATTTATTTAAGAGGATTCTTTTTATTTAATAGAGAGCACGCAGCTGAGCTTAGGAGACGCATTCGTCCTAGGCGATTATCAATCAAAGATATTGAGCGCATACAACATGAGAAGTTTCACGACTGGTTTAGGCAACACGTAAGCTTCACATCTAAGTGTGGTTTTTTTCTTTTATAATTATTTCATTTATTGATTAATATAATGCATTGTAAATAGGTTAACAAATTGGAGGAAACAAGCGGCACGGATTCTTTAAAAGAGGAGATTCGAATGCTTGCATGAGGTCCTCTTGATGTTGTAACACCCGACCCATCTGGAGTCGAGTTTATCGTCACCAATGCGCATCCAGGGCCAACAACTGTCCTCAATAACCAACACAAGTTCTTCCGACGCATTTTGTCCTCACTCATGCGCACCCTGAGAAACTTCCCAGGAGGTCATCCATCCCTGAACTACTCCCAACCAAGCACGCTTAACCGTGGAGTAACTAAGGAATGAGCTCCCTAAAAGAAAGATGCATCTTGTTGGAATGAGTAGCCTGCTAAATCCCTTTAAAGCAATCATGAGGGGTATTACAGATGTTATCACTAAATTTCGAGGGTACAGTGTAAATGGGTTTACTTTTAGACCCCAAACATTATGACAAGTGTACTCAAAATAGTAGTGTTGTTGTAGTTGCAAAGACATCAAGTTATGCTAGTTCTAGTGACAGGAATCCGTATCTAGGAGATGTGGCTTACTATAGACGGTTAGTTGATATCATAAAACTGAAATACTTGGGTGGTTACCCGATGGTGATGTTTAAGTCTGATTGGTTTGACGCTACAAGTGGGAGAGAAGAATGAGGAAAGATGAGTATGGTTTCACACTTGTCAATTTCTCTCGTATGACACACATAGGGGAAAAAATAGAGGACGAACCTTATATCTTCGCAACACAAGCGGAACAAGTCTTCTACATACAAGACCATAATGATCCAGATTGGTCTGTGGCTATAAAGATGAAGCCTAAGAGTGCATATGACTTAGGTGAAGATGAAATGAATGAAGATCAGGAGAATAAACCATATCATGTCACTTTTCTGAACAAAATTCTAGTCAATGATGAAGGAGTGCATAGTGGATTAGGAAGGACGTAACAGCACCCTTTGAACCTAGATAGTCATCCCTAAGACCATAACGTCACCCTAGCGAAGCTAGTCACCCTTAAAACCATAACGACACTATCCGAGTTTCGCGAAGCTACTCCTACCTTAAATCTATAGCAGCCAATAAATCCTCTACTCTAGCGAAGCTAGTCAACCTTAAGTCCATAACGGCCCAATCATCGAGTTTAGCGAAGCTACTCCTCTCTAAGTCCATAAAATCCGGAATCCTATAAGTCTAGAATGACCCAAAACCTTTGAGTCTAGCGAAGCTAGTCTACCCTAAGTCCATAATGGCCTAAAATGTAATATCCTAAAAATCTAATCATGCTTAATTAACTAATTTATTATAATAAGAGGTTAAATTTATTTTATTTTATGTAATTAATTAGGCAACAAATAAAACTTTTAATTAGATAAACTTAGTTTAACATACAAAGCATCAAATATGTAAAGGTGGGTTATTATTACTTTTGGGTAAAAAAAAGTGAGAGGAAAAAAAAGAAGAAGAAACAAAGAAAGAAAAAAAGAATGGAAAAGTCAAGCCATAATGTTTGACTCTTTTTTTCCACCCTTCTTCCTTCTTTCACCTTCTTCTTATCATACATGGAAACTCAATTTTCTTCCTTCATCAAAATCATCTTATCTTCAACTCTCTAATTGCTGCCACGCACCATCACACTAAGAGAGCAATTCATACTCAAATTCTCTTCAACTCAATGATTAAAGTAAAAGGATAACATTTAAGTTTTCTAGAAACTCCAACAATGGCTATAAATAGCCATTGTTACCCACCTTCAAACATCACCCATAAGACTCTATACCTCATCCAATAACTCGCCAGAATCCACCCCAACGTGGCCGGAAACCCCTGCTCCCACGCTCCCTTCCCCTCTTCTCTCTCGTGTTTCCCCTTTTCTCCTCACTGTACACTGTTGCACGGTGCTGCTGCACCGCCTCCGCGAGCCGCCGCGCCGGAGCTGAGGGTCGACGAGCAACGCCGGACCTACCGCTCTAAGTTATGCTATGTAGTTGTATTCATATCATCAATTTGTTTGGGCTAATAAGTTTTAGCTATACTTATTATTATTGTTGGGTTAATGGCTAATTATAAATTTGTTACTTGTTAGGCTAATGTTTAATGACCTCCCTTAACTTATGTGATATAAGTTGCTAAGATTAAGAGAAATTGAATATGATTTTAGGGAAAACTAAATTATACTTCTCCGTTCTTTTTCTATTGCAACAATGAGATTTTTACACTATTCATCCACCACCCTTTCACTATCTCTTGTGATTTTTTCGTAAGGAAAAATATAATCATGTGGGATCTTGTTAAATTCGTCTCGCTTTATACTTTCAAAATATTAAATTTTTATAATTTTTACTAAAAAGTAATTAAAGATATTAATAGTTAAAGTTGTGCATTGGCAAGCGTGAAAACTCTATTGTTGCAATAGAAAAAGAACGGAGGTAGTATATATAAGTTATAAGTTATAAGTTATATTAAATAGTAATATTAGTATACTTAACTAATTTTCATTACCCATTTCTTATGCTTAAATAAAGTCGTTATAAAAAAATAATGTAACAATTGACGGAACATTAATAACCTTGCTTAATGGTTGGCTTAATGATACATCGCTTTAGTAAAGAGCCATCTAAGTAATGTAATTCTTAAGTATGAACTTTTATAACTTTTTCGAGGACAATGATGATATGAACGAGGATTTGAACGTTGTATAACTACGACTCTTAATTTACATAACATTAATAAAACCACTTATAGTTGGTCTGAAATTGATTTAATTATAATAACTAAAGGTATAAACGAAAAAGTAAGTAAATCTTTATTTAATTTCTTGGTTAGATTAAAAGGGAAAAAGGATATTACAAGCCTCCCCTGGCTACCAAAGTCACTAAAGCAGGATTTCAGGTAACGTCTACTGCTAACACCCGCATTCCCCTTCTAAATATGTTTTATAATAATGTTTACGTCAATATTATTATTTTGTATATTGATTGCGGGATATGAAATGTTTTGCGATGAATATGATGATATGAAATAATGTTATAAAATGACGACGTTATGAACGTATGATAATGTTATGTTATGGATGTAATGAAAATAATATGTTATATCATGATGATTATGAATATACTTAAAAGTTATAAAACATGATAAATTCAAGTGAAAGATGGTTCTTGGCAGTATTCTATTATCCTGGGTCGTGCACGTACCTTCTGGTCGGTGCCCCACCTTCCGTTTATAAGGGCTAAAGTCCTCGGGTGGCACCGCACTACCATATTTTGGGCACTAATGCCACCTTCTGTTTTTGAGAGCTTTCGTCCTTGAGTGGTTGCCTTCCGTTTACGATGATCTTATGTTCTGGGGAGACGTCCATTCCGTTGTACTCACCATGTTACCAAATAAATGATCTATACTTATGAACATGATAAAAGATATACGATAATGATTATGATTAAATGTTATGTTTATGAAATAGTTTAACTTTTTATGTCCTCCCTGTTAGCTAATAAAACGATTTGAAATGAATTTACGTTGTTAGGGTAGTATGTTACTGAGCCTCGACTCATGACATTTTGTTTTCTGTTTTAGGTACTGATGGTGCTATTGGGATGGCGTAGCAGTGAGGAGTACTTATGCAGTTTAGTAGTTAAAGCTATCTTAAACACTTATGATCATAACCAATGTTATCAGGATCGGGATCCTACTTTGGATCGTAGGGGTTGATAGGATCGAATCGGTGGGATCGGATCGTAGGATCGTAAGATCCTACAATTCGGTAAAATAGAGATAATTATACTTGAATATGGTGAGAACCTCATGTTAAAAATTTACAAATACTAATAATGACTTATTTCATTAGCAAATGGTGATAGTTTTTCAATACTATAATATTGAAGTAATATGTAACCAAAATCTAATAGGAGAAATATAATATGTGAAATTACTTTACGATTTTTTTAGGATAGGATCAAATCGTAGAGTCGTAGGATCTTATCAATATCCTACCATGTGATTTTTTTTGGTTGGATAGGATCGAAAGATCCTACAAAATTAAGATCATACGTAGGATCGAGATCGGTGAGGTCCTTCCGGATCGTAGAATCGTAGGATCGTAAGACCCGGATCGGGATTTTAAATGTCACACTATGTATAGTGAATAAGTTTTAACTTAAGTTTTTGTTAATGGATAATTACGTTTTCTGGTTATAACATGTTTAGGTTTTTATGAATTTATGTTTGCCTTGTGCGTTCCAATTGGAAAGTACGACACTAACGCACCGACTACATAGGTTCTGCAGCTAATAACCGATTAACTAACCTAATGATGTTCATTAGAAGTCGGGGTGTTACACAAAAATTTTGAGTTAAGCGAAGCTAGTCCACCCTAAGTCCATAAGGGCCCAAATCTTTGAGTAGTTTACCAAAGCTACTCCTCCCTTAGATCCATGACAACCCAAATCATCGAGTCTGGCGAAACCAATCACCCCTAAGTCCATAAAGGTAACCACAAGTCAAGTGAAACTACCATTCCTTGTAGCCCAAAGCCCAATCATTGAGTCCAGTATGCTTGCATAGTCCAGACCAGTCCATGTCTGCATATGCATATAGTTAGGCCCATATCTAACTCATGGTCAAGCTCATACTATTCCAAAACCCATTTCCCATTTCCATTTCCATTCTCCATTTCTCCTTTCCATCTCTCATTTCCGTTTCTCATTTCGAAAATCATTTCTTAAAACATACAAGTGAGGTCAACTCGATTTCTGTTCAGGACTGGTGGAGAGATTACAACTTAGGAATGCCTAATGGAGAAACAAAAAAAGGTGAGCCCACTCAAAGGCTCATCAAGCGCACTATCACCACCCCCCGACTTCATTTAGAGTCATGAGATTACTTTTGACCGCCTTCACAATAGAGACACGATCACTTATATAGGGTCTACTATAGACCCTACACCTAAAAAGTCCAAAAGGTTCAATAACCTGGACTTCATCTTCAAATTCCATATGACATCAAGTGTTGGATCCTAAAAATGCACTGTAAAGCGTGATCGATAACAATAGACTTCAAATACTTCTTACAACGAGAATCAACATCACCAACAACCCCTTGGCAGTGTATCCCGCCAATAGGCTTAGTTATTTATTTCCGGATTTTTAGGTTGAGTCAGGGAGTCCATACCCTAAGCCATTTTTGTCCTTTCCCATCGAGTCTATGTCACTCTAGGACTTTCATTCATTACAACCTTCTCATTTTTATGAATATCAGTTTGTTTTCTTTTCAATTTCATTGGCCTTCCGTCATTTTTATTTATACTTCTAATTCAATGATGAAATTTAAATCACTCCAATGACCTTGATTAATAAAAAAATCAAAAAAAAAATAATAATGAAAAAAGACATACTTTGGATTAGGAGTTATTTCCCTTTTCCCTCCATCATCTCCAAAAACCCATCACCTTCCATAAGCCATTATCCATAAATCATTTCCATGCAACCCAAAATAAAAAAATCCCTTTAGCCATCATCTCTATGATCTTTAACCAAAAACCTCTTTAACTCAAAGCTCCACAAAAAAAATTTATCCTTCAAACCTTCCAATACCATGAAACCACAAAAAACTTGTGTGCAAGCCTCACTACATAAAAAACGAAAAATCTATGCCAGGCAAAACAAAAGAAAGAAAAAATTCAAAGTGCGAGAAAAGCAAAAGCAAAAGCAAAAGAAAATGCACAAAGCAAAAGTAAAAAGAAAAAGGCAAAGAAAAAAGTCAAGCTAGGGGGCTTGCATACAAGTTCTACCCCTCATTTCAAATTCCAAAATTCTTTTAATCCATCAATACCTTAACCATATAATCCAAAACCATAATCCTTACCTTGCCTATTATCCAATTAAACCTTCATTAAAACCTCTAACCTTTCAACTATTCATCAATCCTAACTCCTTCTCCAAGGTATATCCAATCCTGCTAGGTTGAAAACCCGAAATGGCGGCCTACGCAAAAGTTTGGGCACTAAAAAAAATCAATAAGTTCCAGAACTACGAATGGTCTGATTTCGCAAGGATACGTAGGAATCCTCAACTAGAGGTCCGATCGCTTCAATAAAATAAAATAAATCAAGGTCTGATGATTTAACTTTCTAGAATTCAAAAGCATACTCTTTCTAGATCCCGACATATACTCGAGTCTGAACCTAGCCAACTCAAAGCCTTTTCCCACCTATATTTATATAAGTCACTAATTATACCTTTTTATTTTCAATCCAAACTCTCCTTGTCCCTGAAGGACTCTCCGGTAATTCCATGATCTCTGGAGATATCTAACTTTGCCTGCATCAATTCCCCAGTGAAAAAAGCTGTGAATTCTCCTCTAAACGCTCAATACAAATCAAATACCTTCTAATCTAGGGTTAGAGTGCCTACTTCAAGAACCTTTCCCAAAGTGGTGGCTTCCTTTATTTGCGGTGGTTCCTCCAAATCAAACCCCCGAAGAATTGTAATATGCGGATCTCACTTGCAGACCCCGACCTTTCTCAAAATAGTTTTTAAAAATCAACCTATCTCAATCCAGTTCAACCTATCTATCTCTATCTATCCTGATCTTTCTCTTAGCCTTGCATAATCCTGATCTTGCATGACGTTCCATCTATACCTTAGGTTTGCATAACCTTGATCTTGCATTGCATCTCATGCATCCTTAGAGTGTCTAAGCTTGCATTATCGCATCATAATGTGCATTATTACTTGAGTTGTTTGCACCTATCTACTAACATCTTTTCCTTCTGTTAATCAGATTGCTTGTAGATATCGTCTTACATACTAACTTTGTTTTGCAGAAACCGACGATATATAGATCAGTTCTAAATTGCAGAACGTTTAGAACCGTTCTCCATCCCGACACCGTATACTTTGAGTTTCGGTTTCCTGAACCTCAGTCAAAAACTCAAAATGGGGGCTTCTGTATACACAAAATCATGTCTCCCCATTAGTATCCAATAATAAAACATACGATCTTCCTAATTGGTCTGGTCCAAAGGAATTGCAATCAAACAAGCTAAGACCAAAATCGTTTCGAAAATATCAAAACTATTTATTTAATCCAAGCCCAATTTTTAAGACCCAGTTAATTATTCCTGATTATTAATTGTATTTTTAATATTAATTATTCTTTATAATTAATTTTTAAAGGATATTTCGAAAATCAGATTTATATTCCTAAAGATAGTTGATTTCGGATTTTAGAAGATAGATTTTATCAAAGGACCAAAAAGAATCTTAAAACAATCAAAAATCGGGCAGAAAGCCAGTGTGCGCGACGCACAGCCTGTGCCTGGCGCATAGACTGTGTGTCAAGCGCACAAGTTGCGCGCCTGCGCATAGACTGTGCATCAAGCGCACAAGCTGTGCGCTAGGCGCACAATTTTTCCTTATCTTTTCGAGTTTTTGTTAGAAACAACCTTTTATAGTGACTTTTTTGCGAGAAACAACCTTTTATATTTTTTTTGCAACTTACAACATAAAAGTAATTTTTTTTGCAAGATGAAACCTAACCCAATTTTCCAGAGTTGACTTCTTCTTTTCCGCATTGACCGTTTTATTTTTTAATTACAATCTTTTATTTAATTTTCCCTCCTTTTTTTACCTCCAATCAAATATATTTTTTTTGTTACAGGAAAGAAAACCTAGGACTGCATCCTTGGATAGGACCAGCCTACAGCATCCTTGCGGATGATGGAAGAAAAAAGAACATTAGAAGAAGAAACCAATACAAAAGAGACGGAGAATCGTGACCCCTATGGGCCATAAAGTCCGCAGCTTGATTAGCCTCCCGAAAACAATGATTGATCGAAACCTGAGCGAAGTTCTTCAAGTCCTCGGCCGCATCATTGATCAAACCATCAATCTCCCACGGGACCTTCCAGCACCTACGGATAGAATTGACGACCACCAAATTATCACCTTCAATAGAAAGCATAGAAATATCCAACGATGTAGCACCTTTAATTCCCTTGCGAAGACCCCAAGCTTTGGCTTGAAGAATTGAGCAATCCGGAGAGAGAGCCATGGCCCCTGCAAGGCAAAGGGAGCCCAAATGGTCACGAATAGAGAACCCAAAAGCAGCACGACCATCAAATAATTTAGACCCATCAAAATTCAGTTTGAACTAACCAGGAGGAGGCGGAGACCAAGCAACCTCCACTACATTTTGAGGAAGAGAGACCGAACTACTGGACACATGATTAAGAAAATGATCACCCAGTTGAGCAGAAGACCACTGATCAAAAAAATTGACCACACTCTGAGCAACCTCAACATGAGAAGACGATTTATCTTGGAAAATGATTTTATTTCTAGTAAACCAAATAAACCACCAGACTATAGAAAAATGAGTAAAATCATAGGTAGAAGAAAGCTCCCTGAACTTATTAAGATTAGTCACAATATCATCAAATATGAACCCACATTCTCTCTCTCCCTCACTCTCTCTTTCACTCTCTCTTCCATAGATATGGCTCCTCTGCTAGTCTCTGTAAAAATAGGGCATCCTAAGTTATGTTGGATCAGGATGGGCAATTGTACGTAAACCCTAAACCCATATTCATGTTGGTATGTATTTTTCAGGTTACCCATCAGAAGGCTCAATTGATGTTATATTGAGGTTGTTAAGATACATAGTAGGAACCAGAGAATCCTAAGTTCCATCCTAAGCAACCAACTTTATCCCTGGATTATCACGAGTCCAAGCAGTTCTTGTAGTCACTAGTAAACCCGTAATCACATTTCACTATTCTTGATGGGGGGGAAATTTTAGATTTTGAGCAAGAACCCTAACTCACCTATTGAGTTGTGTGGAAAATCAATTTGGTGAACAAAGGGTTTCATGAGTGAAAAGAGAGAGAAAAAGAGGTTAAAAAGGGAGGAAAAATGAAATAAAAGAATTTTAATTAAAGGAATAGAACGGTCAATGCCCGAAAAAAGGAAGTGAACACCGGAAAATTGGGTTAGGTTCATCTGGCAAAAAAATTTTACTTTTAGGTTGTAAGTTGCAAGAAAAAATTAGATGGTTGTTTCTCGCAAAAAAGTGACTATAAAAGGTTGTTTCTCACAAAAAAAAACTCTATCTTTTTGCGATTTTTTCGGTTTCCTTTGCCTATAAATAGCTCGTTTCTTCAAACGAGTTTTCCTAATGATTTCCTACGACTTTACATAGCTATATTCAAACACATCAAAACACAAAAACTCTCATTCAAACACATTCATACCTTCGAATTTTTGTTATTTCAAGCTTCGCCTACAGACTATAATATAAGACCCAGACGTCAAATGTATAATTCTTGAGGGTCAATTCTAATTAATCTCTTGTTTTACTAACAATTTACTTGTCATGATGTAGATCTTCAAGAATTAACGGTCTACCGTACATTCTTCTCTAATCTCCCTTCTTTTTATATTTCTTTTATTCTATATTATAATATTCATATGCATGCTGTATGTTTTAAAGTTTTCATCAACTCACATGCTTATTTTTGCTAATCAAGACCTAAATAAATGTTCTAACTTTAAATTAGATAATATGGACAACCTGTTAGGAACCTACTAATACGATTGCTAAATAACTTGTCACTAAAAATTAGTCTTTTGTATGTTTAATAACCAACATAGATTAATTTTTAGATTGCACTAATATATTACGTGGTTATTTAATCGCATAAAACTTGAACATGAATCGATATTAAGTAGACACCATTAATGGGCAAATTTGATTCCTCATCTTATTCGTACCCTCACCCCCAAACTAAATCTATGGTTCGATGACCATTCACGGAGTCATAACGGGGAAATCTACATTGGTTAAGTCCTTAAGTTGTCCCTACGATTTCTCAATATCCAATTAAGTTTATGAGTCTTCCTTTAAAGACTTGTTGGCGACTTCTCTCTATTTAGTCAAAACGTTTTCAATAAAACCTTTACAATTGAGGTAGTCAAATTCGCGCTCTTCCCACGTAGGCGAATAAAAAACACGCCTACAGTTATTAAATCAGAAACAATGTAGTTTGCAACTCTAAGTTATGGAATATTATGGTGTAAAACCTCAAGATACGTGAATCATATATTTTTAATCAGATTTTTCACCAAAATACAACCGAGTAATTTTCTTTTGCACCAAATACCCTCCAACCTTTCTAAGTTAACCATATACCTCTCGCTTTCTTTGCAATTCCCCATATGCCCTTAGTGACTAGTGACTCTTAGCTTTTTTAGTCTATAATCCTTATTTTTGTTACCAAACACTAATTGATACCCGCTTGAGTCATTTACCCTAATAGATCACAATTAAAACACCACTTATGGCAAAAAAAAAAAAAAAAAAAAAAAGAGGAAAAAGAGTTATGGAGGAAGACAGAGGAAAAGTGCATAAAATGTATTTTAGTGGTTGTCAATTAAGGTAAATGAGTCATTAGTGGTTAATCAAGATTTAGTAACGGAATTAGGGATTAATGACTAAAAAAACTAGGGGTAGTTAGTCATTAAGGACATATAGTGAATCTTCAAGAAATTAAGAGTATATGGTGAATTTTGAAAGGTTGGAGGGTATCTGGTAAAAAAAATTACGTCGGGGTATTTGATTAAAAATCCAATTCTTCAATTCATTTCAGAATAAAAATATTATCTTATCTTTAAATATATATTTTTTTCCCACAAAAACAAACATGAGATTGTAGATTAGTTGGTTAGCGCATTTGTATGTCAAGTGAGGTCATGGATACGAGTCTTAACATACAACATGACAAATTTTTGCCCTGGATTTCAAAATATATATTTTTTTCTTTTGCAACCTAACCCATTTTTAGTTTTAATAAAATTAATAATTTGCTAATGAATTAATATGGGCCTTTTAGAAAATCCCAACATGTCAAGTTATTGTTATCCAAAGAGTGCAGTTACTCGAATTTTTTATTTTTTATTAGGAAAGATAATTGATCAAAGACCAACCCTGTTAGGCTACTAGCCTGCAAGACACACCAGCTCAGAGGTTGGATACAAGGATAAACAGTCCAGAAGCCAACAGACCTAAAAGGCTCATTACCACCCCAATTAATACCCCCAACATATTGTTGGGATGAGGATTCGAACCCTAGGCAATGGCCTGGAATTCGGGGTGGTACTCCACTGAGATACTACATGTCCCTCAGTACAATTACTCGATTTAATGCTACATATATACTTCTTTATTTATTAGATGCAACAATTTCCATTTTAGGTGCTTTTTTTAGACGCACCATTTCCTTTCTTGATAAAGGCCTTGGGGCATTTTGACCATTTTACCCTCACTTCACCAACTCTCACATACAAAATAGCATGGGCAATTAGGTCTAATTTACTCTATTCTCTTTTCTTAGTATTTGTGCAAAAAAGCAATTATTACATTTAATAAAAAAACAGAGGTAGTGTATATATTGTCAATTGTCAATCCGTCAATGCTAAACTAATGCCAAAGTGTAGGAACATATATGAAGGTTCTGAAATAATTTGAGTTATTCTAGTTATATGATAAATCATAAATATCTTTTTCCGGGGAGAAATGACGAAACAAGCCCGGCCTTAATTGGACAGAAGACGTAAGTAAATTCCACAGCAGGCATTTATCCGATAACCTCGAGATCATGGAGACCAAACTTTACCACTAGACCAAGGCAAGCTTGGTAATTTACATGATATACGCAACTAATACAGTTGCAGTACATAAAACAATCACTCTATGTGCTATTCGGCTATTCCTACAAAAATGTTCATGTTTGAATAAATAATGTCATCACTGAAGTTCTCAGTGAGACTTTGTAAGGGCTCTCATATTTCTTGCAGTTTTCATGTAGTCGCTAACCCAAGTGTCCGATGAGTTTTTTCGTAATGACTGCTGAGCAATAAAGGATCTGTTAATAATGGTTCCTTGATACAGCATACATGCTTTATCAGGCATGGTCAAAGAAGACAACCTTGATGATCAGCATTTGCTTCCCTCATAATTTTCACCAATGATACCTTAACCCCAACACAGAAAACAAATAAAAGAACTGCTCTTCACAGTTCTGCCTTGGACTCCATGTCGATTTCGGGTGAGATTTCACCAACTTTCGGGAACTCAGATTGAGGAGGTGATGGCTGTGTAGACTCAACAGGATCCATTTCTTCACCTAAAATTTTTGCAGTGAACTGTTTTGCCTCTAGATCTAGATCGATCCACTCGGGTACAATTCTTCTAGCACCCTGGGTGTATAGGGTGGTGGAAGGTGAATTAGAACGGGAAACTAAAATGTGAATTTGTCAAAAAAAGATATCCTCAAAAGTTACCTGAAGCTTGGGTTCTTTAGTCATTGGATTGTTGCACAAGTCAATAGTTTTTGCCATGGGTTTCGTAGAATTTCCACACCATGACTCACACCAGAGCCATTCTTGTGGGAGAGAAAAGATTGGTACTGTGTGCTGTGCATAGTTTGGAAGGTCCTGAAACAAAAGGCAGATATCATCAGCTTGATTCACATGGATAAATTGTCTCTCACAAGGTATATACAAACATGCTACACAATGGATTTGATGCAGAAAATTTTAGCGTGGAGTGTTTGTATTTGTAGTAATGGTGAAAACCCAATAGAGCTCTTAACTCCATTTCCATTAAAAAAGTAATAACAACCATCCTTGGCAGGTAAATTAAATTTTTGGCTTGGCATCAAAATTTTTGTAGTCAGAGTAAAAGCTTGGGGTTGACAGCATATCATTCAATTAGGCTGATTTCAGCACTCTCCGAGTAAAAAAATAAGATATGAAGATAAAGAACCGATGCTCAGAATGATACTCTTTAGGCAAGAAGTTGGCAGATGACCGAAGAAAATATATATCTTCAATATTTATGAAAAGGAAAAAGAAAAAGAAAGAGAAACGGAGACAGAGAATATCTTAACAGGGATGGGAGACATCTTGGTACTCACCCTCCGTTTGACTTTAGCAGCAAAGTCAACATAATATGTACTACAGGTCCTAAACTAACAAAACCAAAGTTGAGGTCCCAAAACAAAATTATTATCAACCATTATATTGTGGAATTGTAGCCATCACTATATCAAATAGAAAAATAGCAGTTTGCAGATTTTGAACAATTTCTCCAGCAATAGATTCAACAGTAGAAGAGACAGCATGATGACTGTAGTTTTCTACTTTTGTCCTCTTTACCGGGGATGTGAAGACAACACAACAGCATTTCTGATGGAAGTGGAACGGAAACTAAATGCTTCGCAAATATTTAATTTGTTAGTAATCTAACTCTAAGCCATTTAAATTTTTACTCCATCTGTCCAAATATTCGCCAGGGACATTTTGCGTCACTTTTTAGGAAAGTGAAAAGGTAGAGACAAAGAAGTGGGTGGGTGAGATGCCCAACTACAGAGTAGAAGTACAGAAAAATATAACCAAGAAGGATATGCGGAAAATAAACTGGGGCAATCCAAAAAGGAAATTGTGGCAATTAAATTGGGACAGGGGGAGTATAAAAGTATTAAAAAAAACAATGTGGGCAAGAGGAACTAATTATAACTAAACAGAATGCTTACCTTGTAATTAAAAAAAAAAGATATCTAAAATTAAGTAATCATGATAATTAGCATACCTGGTCCAGATTAGAAAGACTATTAGGATCCTTGCTCAAAGTTTCGTAAACTACTCTAAGGGTATCTCCTGCTGCAGTTTGTCGAAATTTGGCCAGATCTACAACATAGAGAGCACTGCAGGATACACGATCAGACAAGACGATTCTTTAAAAAAAAAAGGAACTAGAAAATGTAGTTAAAGCAAATTTCCACCTTATATGATAGGGTTTTCCTCGTAAGTGCTCCTTCCAGAATCCCTGCAGCACAAAATTTCCTATCATAATTATAAACAACAATGTGCAAAGTACAACTGCAAATAGTGTGTATCAGAGGTTCTACTTGACTCCAAAATCGATAGCCATCCATATCTCTGTTGTTATCACAGAATGGCGTATATGCTAGAGGTCTCCCTTTAATATCCATGTCATAAAGCTCACCCATGTCAGCACGGACGATCTGATCTGCATCAACGAATATAACCTGCAGATTGACATAGCTAATATTCATTTATCCTTTATAATGTAAGCAATGCAAAAACTCAGAATTATAAGACCAAGAAAGTGTCATGCACCAGTTCAAAAAACCAAATCTACTCATAAGAGATGTGGCAAAGAAAAGGCAAATCAGTAATTGTGAGGGGGGAGCTGACAAAAGGAATATGAGGTGGCAGTGTTAGTTATGGCAGAGATTACTTGTACAGGGGGTCTCACAGTTGGGAAAAAAAGGGGAGGGAAGGTCTAGGTGCTGAGCATCTGAATATTGTTGAGGGAATTGGTGTGGGAGAGTGGGAGCCTTTCGAAAGCTCACCAACTAGTGTAATATTTTACATCATCAATTCCACATTCACCTTCCTTAGTCTATCTTATCATCTCTTACATTCTGCACTTTTATCTTCTATTATTTGTTAATCATCTTATCTGCTTGCTGTGACTAATCTTGCTGTGGTGTGAGGTTGTGGTTGATGAACCGAGTTCATCACAGAAAGATACCAGCTGTAAAGCAAGATATTACCTTATCCAATGACAATGGAAATATAACATCAAGAAACAGGATCTTATAAGCCCAGATAATGCGTTGCTTTTCTGTCTGTTTGTGCAACCATGTAGGCCACTTGTAAGTAATCAGTTCATAATCAAACCCATATTCGCGAGCCATAAGTGGAATCACATCCTGCCAGAAAAATATAAAGTATGAATACGAAATGACGAAATCTGTAAGAAGATTCAGCTCCTACTCATGTAAAAAGTAATTCCAACCTTAAACTTTGGAGATAAATAGTTCTTTATAAACCAAAACTTGACAGGCCGCTGAGTGTTTTTCAGGACGCTTAATATCATGATTTTCAAGAATCGTTCATATCTGCAACATAAATAAATCATTTACATGATGAATTAAATCTATCTATATATATATATATCTAAAACCCAAGGCAAAAACATGCCATGTTGTCACATGTACTCCCCCTTTCCCCACACAATCAAATGAGACATATTAAACAATAAAAATTTGTGTTAAGACTCGAACCCATAACCTCTCATTTGAAGTACAAATGCACTAACCAACTAATCTACAATTTCATATTGGTCTTTGTGGGAAAAGAAATTATTTAAAGAGAAGATAAAGTTTCTCTTTTTAAAACAATTAAATACAAATGTATATATTAATACTCATTAATCTAATGCTAATAATAGCGTGTCTTACCTTTAAGTACTCTTATATTAAAAAAAAAGAACTCTTAAAATTTTTATAACCTCCCTAATTAACACCACTACACTATTAATTGCATCGGTTATATTCTTGCACATTAATCTAAATTTCAAAAAACAAGATTGTGCTATAGTCTTTGTAATTAATTATATATTTATATATATATGTACTCTCTTGGAGCTGAGGGTTATATTGATCAATAATTCATATTATAATTTACTATGTAGAAAATTTAAAAGGAACTAGAAGATTGTTTCACGAGCACAATCCAACGCCTACAACTCTTTTTTTCCACTTCTCTCAAGTGTTTGATTTAACACTTCACATTCACATTGTTAAATGATCCGGGGTATTGCCAGGGTCAACAACTAGTTATATAAACAAAACAAAACAAAAAGAGATTTAGAGCAACAATGTCAACATAAGAAGGCCAAATCATATCTACAAAGACACCATATATAGTACAACCAGATTATTGTCATCTAAGGCTCCAATGCAGCGTCACAGAAAGAAAGCAACTATTGTAGTCTGTTAAAGAGCAACCAGGTTCAAGCTCTGCGACTAACTACAAACCATATCGCTGACTAATGCTACCCTGACATAGACAGTGCGATAAGATATGATTTAAAATAGCTTAGTTGATAAAGTCTTAGGGGGGGACTGAATCCCATCTACACCACTATTCTTTGTTGCTCTCTATACACTAGGACAAATAAGTAATGAAAAAAGATGCGATATGATATCATCTAAAACTAGACAGCAAAAAATTGACAGTAAAACTCTTTACCACATTGCCACAAAAGGCAATATACTTATCTAAAGCACCTTAAGCCATATATTCACCAACTAAGGCAATCATCATATACTGTTAAAAAGGTACAAAAGCAAATAAAACAGATACATAAAAGAGTTCATCCAATCATCAGATATTCAACTAAGGTGGAGAGAACATGGAGTAAGTCTGCTAAATAATGCCTTGAAACACTGCACAAATATGTTGTAGGAAGCAGAAGAAAACACATGCAGAATAATTCAAGATGAATTAGATATCTCAATCTTCAACCATCTAGCATTTTGACAGAAGCGGACACGGAAACAAATCCATAATGGTCACCTTTCTTAAGTCAGAAATGAGAAAAAAAAAACAATTTAAGATAGGAAGCTCTTAGGTTAAAACTCAAATATCACACTCCAACTGTTTTCCGTAATCTTTTCTGGGTTCAAAATGGTTATATCCTTATTATTCAAAAATCCCACAAGCCCACAAATTAGAAATCACCTGCAGCAATTAACAGAACGGTACTTCAAATGGCTTAAGGAGGGGCTAGATGACTCAGAAGAGAGAGAAAAGAGCATCACCAAAAAAATAGTAGCCCCATGTTGGAGAGAGAAATAGGGAGAACCATGAGACTACAAGCCTACTATAGCTGTAGATACATGGCAAGCTCTTGGTCAGCTAAGATAGTTCAAGACAAGGTTTTTAAATGATAGTAATGGTTGAGTAATGACAGTCATCTAAGAAGCATACTTTATTTTGGTGTCATACAAAGGCTTGCAATATTAGTCTTATATCGGATATACCAGCTATATTGGCCTGGTATAGCAGTGGACAAGTAATTTCCCTTTATAGCTTGCAGATGGGTTCGGTAAGCCAGAGAACGAGATCCCTTGGCTTGATACCTTGCATATCGGTTGGGAAAGTTAATGCTACAATTTGCTGATCCTACAATCTGAAAAGTGCAAGTTGGCAGTCTTGACACTAGATACCGGATTGTTTTCGCATACCTGTTCTAAATACCACTAGCTGGGCATTGTCCAGCAAAGGCAGACCTGCACATGCTAGTAGCTGATGCAAGAGGATGGAGCGGGAGAGAACAAGAAGAGAGCCTTCCGGGTGATTCTGCTTTCATCTACAGTTTTAAAAGGATGCAAAACCTCTTTTTTGGGGTTGTATTTTAGGCATCAAACTCCAAAAAAAGCTACACGCATGGAGGGAAAAACCTTCCAAAGTAAACAGTATCTTCAATATGTCCAAAGCTCACACTGTTTAGCAATGCATTTCTGGTGCTTTATAAAAGCATCAGTACCTAAATCGTTTTAGAAATGACGAGATGCCAGCTGCAGGATATTTATGTCTAATAGACATACATCCAAAAGTCCCAACATTCTTTTTTTTAGATCTGTTTCCCCCAGTCCCCATAAACCTCGCTTTGCCACCCCCATAAGTTGGGTCTTAAAGAGTGTGATGCTAATACATAATATTAAATGTCATACATTATTCTCGATGCATAAATCAGATGACATATTCAGCAATTTAGCTAGGTGCAAAGGAAGTCCTTTGTCTCGTACATTTCCTAGGGCTTTCATATTTCCGCCATCTTTCTTTCATGGATCATAATATGTCCTAATTATTCCCCTTGGCCTAGATACAACTTACTTTATCATTATCAATACAAAAACCACAATATTCACTACGCATCTAAATGTGCAATCGGCCATAATTCTAGCACCACTCAGTTATAAAATATAAATGGCCCAAAAATATAATTAAACATTTAGATGGACCGCTTGTTAGAAAAGGCTCGACAACTATAGTAATCAACTTAGGAGATATAAGCAAAGAATCTTTCTAGAGATCTACATTGGTAGGTCATCGAGCTCCATAGGATGAGTGATTGATACAGCATCCCTTGGGCTTAGATGCTATTACATGGTGATAATTCCAAGGATGAAGCTTAGATGAAATTCAGTGCAAATGGTTCATCATTTTTCTTCACCAGATTTCCAAGAAAGTGCAAGAAAACCCAAATAATCCTCATCCACTAATTAAGTACTTCCTCTGTTATTCATTAGTAACCCACCAAGTTGTTTGGCACGCAGTTTTAAGAGCATGATAGACAAGGTATATTGAGCACAGATTTGGTTTGACCACTAATTTATCTCCATTTCTTAATATCACATGATTCTCGAAATTTTGGTTTGCCACTAATCTCCCTTATAGTTTAACAAATAAAATTTAATGAAATTACACCATTAATTAATCTTACAAAATACTATTATAATATTATATTTTATAGTTTTGACAAATGTATATAGATAGTAAATTAGTATTCAAAGGTGAAACTTCAACGCCGAATATTGTGTGTGGCTTATAAAAGAAACAGAGGGAGTATACATCAAATATATAATATATATCTACAAGAACATGCATTTACAAAAATGAAGTGAAATATACATAGAAACAAAAGGCAGAAAGTGATACTCAAATGCTTCACTTACAAGTGTCCTGAAGCAATCGAAAATATATTGATAGGTTTACCATGTCGATCATTTTTACTCTCCTGCAAAAGTTAATGTTCAAGTTTTGTTATCCAATAGTTGTGCTAAAACAAAGGCAAGGTTTTGTAGTGAGGAGATACGATTTCAGAAAATGATTTTTGAGCTATAAACATATAGATTGTATTCTAGCTAAGGACTCCCTTTAAGAAGTATATCTTTAACAAAAAAAGAAAGAAAAATAAAGGAGAGGTAAAGAAAATGATGTTGCACCTATAGCATATAAAATGAAAAAGACAATTGAAACCCATATCACTTGTACACTTAACTAACTTCTCCCATTCCACATTATTTTCACTTTATATGGCAGTGTAAATTTACTCGTCAGTTTAGAACACCAGAGTACTGGTCCATATGAATATCTTAATTTAATTTTTTTTTTACAGGTTTATTAAATTGAATATCAATGTGGTATAACTATCTGTGTGCATAACCTCAAAATACTCTTATTTCGGAATGGAAAGAGTACTATAGTAACTATACAGAAAGATGATCATGCTTTAAATGATTATCTCATCTTCCAATAGCATTAGAATAATTTCTTATCAATGAATTTTCTTATATATGTAGAAGATGTAGCCAGCACATCTAGACTGGCAAGCACGGGTTATGTAGGTGTCATAAACGGAACAGATAAGCATTTTTAATATAAATACATCAAAAGTAGCCCTCATAGGTATCAATAAGCATTAAATAGATTTTCGAAAATACAAATTTAAACATTACTTAGTACTGACAGACGTATGATTTTGTTATAAATTGTCAATTTAGTACCCATTTGGGAAACTCTTACGCTTGACCATAACACTAAGGGTTATGTTTTTACAAAATCCTCCAATAAAAACTAGAAAAAGGAAACATCACAATAATACCGTTCTCTGCTACTAGACTCATCAAGATACCAAGATCAATACTTAACAAGTGACCATGGTCCATGAACACCAATAACAAGCCTCTCGTCCTCCTCTTTTTTCTTTATCTTCATTTAAAGATGAGAAAATTATTAATAGAAATTTTTTTGGCTCCGCTCATAGGGAATTAGTGACGAACATTGTCAGGCATCACTAAGCAGGAGATAACTTGAAAAATCAAGTAATTTATATGTGTGTCTTCGTCTATATGTAAATTCCCAATTCAACATCTCCTCAAACCAATACTTGAAGAATTTAGATAACATTTGCATCTACAATTCAAGTGCAAAGGATGACGACAAGCAAAATAGATTAAGAGCAGCAGTAGATTACCGCCACAGTACTATCACTCTTTTTTGTATGCTGACTTCCGCCAATGAGACCAGAAGCCCATTTGAATAAATTTTTGTTCCAACTGCTCTGACTTTCCTGCAGCAGCATAGAACAGAAGCTAGCATCTAGACTTTAGAAATAATTATTAAAAGAATACCTTTTTTTGTTTTTTATATTAGGAACCAATGGTGGTTTATGAAGACTGACTTTTTGCCTTTCTGAGGATTGGTCATCATCATCAGCAGAAAGCAACAACTTCTCATGCTCCTTGCCCTTACTCTTCACTACTTCCAAATGAACGACTTTACCACGTAGATCATTTATGATTATACGTTTTGAAAAAGTGATCTTCTGACTTCCACCATCATCCTCTTTCAAAAGGTAAAGCTCAGAACTTCTTCCTGGTGCAAGCATCAGATACCATATCCCAGGAGAAACTTTCATTTGCCAATAGCCTAAATTTGCCATGACAAGAGTATCTACCAGATGGGGAGCGCTCTTGGTCCCAAGAATCATTTGAAGGCCTCTAGGTGGATCATGGTCTTTCTCGAAACAATGACCTGATATCAAAATTAAAAGGGAAAAAGTTCACAAGCAGTTGAAGAATGCAGGAAGTCCATTTTCACTAAAAAATCAGAATAACTAATATAAAACCTGTAAGAACAAGCGCTTCAAGTTCAAATACAGCTTGCAGTGTCCTTGTCTCCCCCAAATTCTCTAGCAATATATTATCCAAGTCATGGCTGACACAGACAGACAGAGGGGTTACAAGCTATAAAGAACTATAAAGTAGACAGATTATGATGAAACAACTCGGCTGAACGAAAATGTGATACAAAAAAAATGTGACGTAAGATGCACGATAATGTGCATCAAAATACATAAAACTAGAACATACATGGCAATGACAGGCTCCACAAGCCATGTTTCAGGTACATCAAGGTTCATGGTCAATGTTTTGGATAAAGGCATATTTGCGAAGAAAGCCTTAGGACCATTCACAGCAAAGTCAGAACCACTAAAGTCATCCTGGACGAAATGAGACAGTCAGTATACCGGAGTGGCAATAGTTGCAGGTTCAGATAGAGCAGATTCATGAGTCATACCATTGATGGCACGACATATCTGTAGTAATTCTTCAGTGGAAGATCAACAAGCGAACTCTGCCATGGTATGAGCATGTTAGCTTAAACAATATTTTCTGAAGTAAGAAATAACACTCCCTCTGTTCTCTAATAGTTTTCATGTATCAGGAATGGAGAAAAAAAGGAACATCTTTTATTCTGAAGTCTGTGTACTACTTGTGTCACTCTCAACCAGTAACCACCTAAGATTCTTGCATACCAAATACACCAATTTATCACTATTACAAATTTGAGAAACTATAAAACATCATAAAACAGAAATTTTCACAATTTACTAGAGGATTCAGGGAGTATATCTTAAAAATTCTGTTAATCAACATGAGCCTTGTTCTCTCTTGTACAACATATAAAGTTGGCCATTATATGGTACATGAACAAACAGCACACGTGTAAGAAATAAAAGGGCTAAAAGTCATCAAATTTTAGCAGGGAGAAGCATATAAAGCTTTAAAGCTACAGAAGCCTAAAATGGCTTATAAAAATTATACTCAACAGCAGACATAATCATGGACTTTCAAGATTCAACAATTTACACTCTCCAAAGCACAATGCTCCGATTTCCCCCATAACAAAACTAAAAATAGAAGGAGATTTTAAAAGCCTCGCTAGACACTTAATTGGCCTAAAACATCACTCCGCCTCCACCCCAAAGAAAATAGACTCAGGTTCTCCGAAAAACCAGTAACTCAATTTCCTGTGCAGCAACCAGCATTGTTTTCCAGTGTTGTCTTAACAAATAGTGCATTGTGTTCATGGGCTATAGGCCTTCTGCTGGTCCTGCACCCAGCACTAGTGCACTACGCCCACTTAGTTCACTTTCAAGAGAAAGACACCATCCATCTTTCTGTTACTTTTGTCTACATACAAAAACTGGACATATAGACTTTGAGATCACCAAGCAACAAAGTTCTGCTCAATCAGAGAAGCATAAAAAAACCTCATCAAAAATCAATCATGGCTTTCGTGAGGCCTGAATTCAACATTTGCATTTTCATTTCTTCTTTTACTTGTCGGTTATTAACTTTTTTGATCTAGCATTCCTCTCAACTTCAAAATTCGCTTTATTATTATGGATCTAGAATCTACAAAAATTATAGGTTAAAATGTAAAACACATCTCTTTTTATTTGTATTAATCTTGGATAAAATGTAGCCTAGTTATTGGCCATATACCACCTTCGTTTTTGAAATAATAGCTCAGGGCATTAATTCCTAACGAAAATGTCGTGATCCATATAGAAAAATTCTTGTTCATACTTACAAGATAATTACTTTTACGAAATAGTATTTCTACAATTCACGCTGAAACACTTATCTAGAGAAATCCTTTTAAAGTTCCATTAGATAAGTCAAACATGATCTTATTGTGATGTGGAAGGAGTGATGTAATTTAGAAGTTGATTTATATGTTCAATAGGTGACCACATTTCTTATAATCTGTGTATAAACTGTAAACCACCCACCCCCAAATTATAAAAAGAAAAGAAAGTTAATAGATGAAAGCACGTGATGAACAAAATTGTAGGCTTATCAGTCACAATCGCCTGAAACTTTTGCAATTTAATAGTGGAGGCATGGATTTGACAGCTCATTCCAATGCCCAACACATTTGGGAAATATCGTAGCTCCAGCGCTCACCATCTTTGGTGTAAACCAAGAGTCAAGAACATTCCGCACTTCAAAGTCTTATATTATGGACTAATTACCTGTTTAAATTTGGCCTTTTGGTTTATTGGTCACAGCGAAGTGCTTATGGCTCTATGAGCAGAATTTCATATTACAGATAAGTAGGCTTGCGTTGTCATTCAATATACTACAATTTGTCACATATCCACATACTAAATGTAAAACCATGGCTTGCAAGACAGCTGTTTTGTGTATGCGTGTGTGGGAGTGGGGAGAAAAGAGCTTCTTTCTCCATCACCAAGCCTTTACTCTTGAAGATACAATTTTCATTGGAACAGAAGATCTCCAATGGGAAATATCACAACAAGGTCATGAATCTATTTCCACATCTCCCGGGCAGCCAACAATTCATGAAATATAAGTATTTTCTTTCCTTCTTTTGGCAATAGAGATTAGGAAAGTTATTTACACAGTATCAGCTTAGAAATAACAAGTTCGGAGAACCAAAGATAACCTGAGACATAACTCACCAATGGATTAAGTATAATTCGCATGCTCGGCTGAAAATGTTTCATTAAGATCTGAAGAAGAGATGCGAGCTTCTGTCCTGACGGACTCAAGGGATCAATGACTGCATCAATATGGATAGGGCTTTCACCAGTTAACACAACAGCACTGCGAACAATAAAAGTAAATAATATGAAAACCAAAAACAATGATAATAAAGAAGAAACAGAAGGTGAAAATTGAACAAAACCTGGAAGACAAATCAGAAAAAAGGATCCATAAATAGAATGGTAAAAGCAGCAAGTAATATCTGCATGACATCAAAGACCAACACATATATTCCTTTCTATACCTACTTGAAAGGTAGTTTCATATTGGGTAAAGTTCATTCTATTCTTTCATCAGGATAAGCTCTTGTCCAACCCCAATCAAAATGGACTTTCTCCAAAGTTTGGGTAGAACAGATTACAACGACAAAAGTTCAAAGATTCCCCACAAGAAAGTGTTTTCTTATCAAAAGACAGCATTTATAAGATTTAAGGATATCACTTAACCTGTATGTTGCCTGCAAAATCTCAAAACGAGCACTTTCAGTACTTCGATCTCGTATAGCCATAGATGAAGAGACAAGCATGATAACATCACTGATGAACTTGCTGCAAGTAACCAAAAAATAAAATAAAATAAAATAAAAAGTTATCTAAATCATTAGATCACATAGAATGGAGGGAGTAAAGATCAGAATAGCAGAACAAGCAAAAGCAGTAGAAAGAGAAGAACCTCGTTAGAGCATCAGGGTCAACGTTCTCCCACTTTAAATCATCAATGATTTCGGAAATATGCTTTATTCTCTGCTTAAACTCAAATGACTCCAGTAAATGCAGATCATGAGACAGGAAAGTACTTTCCTCAGGAAGAACAGTCACCTGAAAAGGAACAACATTAGAAGTAACTAAGATTAACATAGCGGAGAATGTGGCAGAAACGCACCCTTCCATTGGTGATGACTGCATTTAGACTAGACTCATGCCCGAGGTGCTTGTGTAGAAACAGAGCCACCTGCACACCAGCATAAACTTATTAGTGAACCTCGAAAAAATGAATATCCAGAATTTATATTAAAAAAAACATGGAAGAAAGCCTCCTTAATGTATCAGAACTAACAACCCAAAAGTAGGAAGCAAGAAATACAGAGATTGAAGAAAAGCATTGAGAAGGAAAACAGAAACAAGCACCATAAAGGATGTGCAGCAAATACCCTTCGAACTCCAGAATTAGAAATAGTAAAAAATAGAATAGCAGCTGGTACAAGGCATGCAAAGAATAAATAATCAGATACCTTGTTCAATTGTTTTTGCAAATCGTCGACCGAAAATTCAGTAAGTAGAGAGCTATAGCCCTTAGATGGCAATTCATTCACATCTGCTAGATCAGAAACTTTTTCAATAAATGCTTTAATGTTTTCTGTCTGCTCAGAAGGATTTTTCATGAAGACATTCTCATATAAAGAGCATAGCTGATCCAAAAACTTCAATACCCCCTTTTTATGGCTGCATAACAAACACACATGATAAGTACATAACTACGATAATATTACAAAAACCAAAAAAACAACTTTAAAGCAACCTATATTTCTATATGCACGAAAGAAGATAAAGCATCAAACTATATGTGCTACCCACAAGTCTATTAATTAGCAAGATGTCATACACACCTATATGAAGATGTAGTGACTTGGAAGATCTTTACAAAAAGGAGGCCAGGTGAATCAGAAGCAAGATTGGGGACAAAGAGTACACCTACACGGGATTTTGTGGAGCCATCTACCTGAAATTGATAAAATAGCCAGTTGGTGGGGGAGAGAAATAATTTAGCTGGGTAACTAACTATTCAACAAACTTAACATCCCAGAATAAGAGACTAACAAGATAACGTATTCCTTCCCGGAGAAACTTCAGCCCTTTTGTTGATGTCAAATCAATGGCAAGAAGATGTGTCACCACTTTCACTTCATCAATAGCTGAATTAGAGTGTGGACCGAACGAGTGATCAGTTTAAACAGGAAGATATAACTATTGTAGGACGAATCATGCCAAATGCAAACAAAACTTACTTTCAGGGGAATGGAGGTAGTTCATCTCATGGAGAGCAGACTCCTCATCAAGAATTGAATTGGAAAGAGATACAAACTTAGGCTTCACTTTTCCATCAGCTATAATCTACATAGGAGTACACATAAAGCAGAGATCTTAATTAAAGATGAGAAAACCCATAGCATTAGGTTAACTGCTACAAACACATACACGCCAACATGCTAGGAACTCCTTGATGCATTA
The DNA here is from genome assembly GCA_947648045.1 of Beta corolliflora. Taxonomy (NCBI): domain Eukaryota; kingdom Viridiplantae; phylum Streptophyta; class Magnoliopsida; order Caryophyllales; family Amaranthaceae; genus Beta; species Beta corolliflora. The sequence goes on along the minus strand of CANSZD010002921.1, from coordinate 3,456,931 downwards.
CCAGTGGATTGTAGCGTCGTATACCATTCTCAGACAAAAATTTATCCAGCACATCAGTATCTGAATCAATGTTGCCATAGTAGACTTGTTCCTGGATCCTAGGTAGCTCATCATTCATAGCGTTTAACAGAGCTTCCTGAATTATAAGAATTTTAAAAAGAGATGAGCAGATTGCAAGAGAGTGTACGATAGATAATAACTGCAGAACATTGTTTTTCAAAAAAATGTGAAAAGGAAACTCCACAGAATGACTAAGCAAGTTCAGTTAAGACTTGGAATGTTCTCAAACTGATGCAAAAACCAGCAAATGTAGCATTTGAAAGTACGAAACATTTTCATTGTTGAAAAAATCAAGTGACAAAGAGGAAGGCAAGAAGTCCAACATATCCAAGAAAGTGATAGGAGCATTTCCAATCATGTTTCACATAGATCAAGACATGCCAGGAAAATCCCCATAAGCATTGGTTACCGTGAACCAAACCATCACCCTCGCCAGATGAAACCTGACCAGAATCCTCATCTTTGAATATACAGCCATTTTCAAAACAAAGAACCCATAACATAGATGGTGATCAACGTAGAATCTTAATATTTTATGCCTTTCACATCTATCAAAACCCACATATGAGACCTCCAATGTTTCCAAATCCAAAAAAGTCACCAAACACACCCATGGTTATGAAAGTCTGGTTTCATAAATGTGAAGCCAACTTGGTTGACAATCTCCTTTCTATCCGCTACAATTCTTGTTACTAGGAGGCTACATTATAGATGGCCACATTAGAGGAAAACGACAGATTTTGTAACACTCACAATAGCTTAAGAAGAATTGATGGCAGTCTTATACTAACAAGGTATACATTTCTTTCAGAGTGTTTCACCCAAGTGCACATGAGTGAGCACAAAATGCACTGGAAGAACATGTGTCGGTGTTCGGGGGTTTTGGGTCTTGGATGCACATTTGGTAACTTGCAGGCCATGATGGGTCGGATACTCGGATCTTACACATGGAATCTGATAAATCCCTTTACCCTCCCCTTTACCCCAAAGTCCTCTACTTCCATTACCCATCCCCCCTAAGGTTTCACTTACCCTTTCCCTCCTCTACTCCATGGTCACCTTAACCAATGATTGACCACTACTCCAACCACCAGAACCACCACCCATGCACTGAACCACCACACCAACCACCGACCCACCACCCTCCTAACCACCATGCCGCTGGCGGAAACACTACCCCATAAGCCATAGCTACCACCAAACAACCAGAAAATAACCCACCACCCATAAACCCATTAACACTTCCTCCAAAATAACACAACCACCCAAAAATCCGCCAACAATACTTGAAAACCCATAAGCATACAAAATTTGAAAAAAAAAATTAAGAGTAAGAATGGATGAATACTTCTTCTTATCAATAATTATGGCTTTAGAGGTCAAATTCGGCCATGAAAACTTTTATGGTCGAATTTGACCTTTAAAATCTCAAATTTCACCTTGAATAGTGGTAGAGAAGAAAAGAAAGGGGGCGGCAGTGACTTGGCAGTGGTGAGGGAAGGGAACAATGTGAGGTGGTGGTGGTTCCTTGGAGAGAGAGTGAGGGAGAACATGGTGGAGGAATGGTGAGAAGAGGATGAGGGGTTTTCTTTCCAAACAACATTTTTAATCAAAAGGTTTTCCTTTCCATTCTCCTTGTTTCTCTTTCTTGACCCCTTTCCCTTTCCCCTACCTAAACCAAAAGCCCCCTAAGTTTCTTTGCAGAAGAGGCTTCGGTGAGAGGTTGACTCACTTGGAGACCATAGCCTTGCAAATCAAAATAAAAGAGGAAAACACTTTGCAAAGGAGCTTTTCACTGAAGGCCATAGAAAGAACCAAACAACAGAACATACCAGAAAAAAAAAACAATCAAATGTTTTCGCGTCAAGGGTGTGATAACCAAATAGAATAATACAAATTATCAAACTATCAACCATGAGGATCTTCCCAAAACCAAAAAAGCAGACTCATGCCCAGTACACCATCCTCAGTACACCGCAACCTTAAAACACAGAATTAAGATCATGGATTAAGGATGACCGCTAAAATTGGAAAAAGGATAGAGTGATTGTTTCTCTGCCCAAGGATCCTCCAAAACATCCCTAATACCTACACAATACATGACTGGGAAAAAAAATTGGCGACACATTTCATATAATCGGCTTGAGAGAGCCTGATATGGTGATACCTGCCAGTATGTAATAGGAATAAGAAACAACTAGCAAATTATCAAGCTCGTCAAACTCTCAAATCTCAATCATGTGCATCTTCTGAAATGGAAACAAGCAGACTCATCTCAACATCCCACTACCAAAATCAAACGTACTGATAAGATCGTGATGAAATGAGGATGATCAATGCACCAGTGGGAAAGGATAGAAAATGAATGTTTCCCTGCCCAAGGATCCTTACATCATCCCTGTTACAACCCAATAGAGTAAGACAAGTGACGACACATCTAAGGTGAAATTCTATGGGGTATGGACTGAAAAGGGCTTAATATGATGATACCCTGCAAGTGTCTTACCCATTCTGTTGAAGAATGTATGCTCCATATCAGCCTGAGCAAAAGGCTCTTGTGGATTGGCAAAGCCACTTTTCCAGCAAAGAAACACATTTGGATGCCAAGTTATTGAAATACGAGCCTCCTTTCTATATCCAGGTTTGCACTATAAAACACTTTCCCAGCATATGTAGTACCTATCATCATGATCCATACTGATCTCTGACTAAATATTTGAAACCTTAACGTGGCAGCCAACTAGGTAGTAGCACCGAGACACATACGGGGACGGAAAAGGGAAAAATCAAAATCTCAAAGAACGAGTACGGCATGGATTCGGCAAAAAAATAATATATATAATATAATATTACATAAATTAAAATCCATATATAAGTCGCTTTTTCTGTCAGTAATAATTATAATAATGAAACAGTGGAAGAGGGGAAAATAAGTAATGGGGACCCCACATTAAGAACACAGTAAAAGACGAAGAAAATTTAGATCACGTGTCTGCTCAGAAAGGCTAGAAGAAAAGAAAAAGTAGATAAAAGAACCACACATTGTCGACATTTCACAAAGAGACGGTGAAGAGAGAGAGAATGAGAGGAAAAGAAATGCTGCAACCAAACTAAAACATCCAAAGCACTCGCCGGAGAAGGTCCTCAGAGGATGAACAGTGCTGTTCAACCCTAGATCTGGAGAGAAAGAGAAGGCAAGGGGACGTCTTTAAGTTGCTCAACCTTTCCCCAAGACGTCGCTACTAAGTACTAACTGCCCTAGCCGTCCCTAATTGAACCCACAGTCCCCACTTCTCAAGAGACGTTCCAGGGACATATTCCGGCATACCCATATTGTACCGCCCCGTCCCCGTCCGCGTCCGCGGTACGGTAAACGACACTTGGGAGAAGTGCCCATGCTTCATAGGCGGCCAATGCAGAAACTTCAACACAATAATGTCACTATTACTATTTCAAGGGCCATAGATCTATTTTACAACAATTGCACATACAAATAAAGTACCTCGTTTGAGTTGTACACAAGTCCATTCATTAAGAGGCAGCACTTGCGCTTCGATAACCCAAGATTGAAAACAAACATGGAACTTTCCTTAGCCACATCTTCAAAAGACTTCTCCTTGTCCAATTTTAGTAGCACGTCTTGGGGAGGAGACTTTGACTGACTTCTACATAAATAAACAAGAGTGCCAAAAGTCACAAATAAAGAAGCAGATACAAAATATTCAACAACCGTATGCTAAACCTTAATTTTGGATCCTTGAGTACAAAGTTAAGATAGTTAATAAAGTAATCATGCAAACTCAAATCATGTTCCCAAAACTCACAATACTGCATCTATAAATGCTCCTTCCACTTGATGCCTCTCTGGGGTCTCTTCACCAGAATCACCAGCCTCTGTGTGAACCTAAAAGATGAGAAGTCATTCCTGAGGACTTCAAGAAACAAAATACTACTTTGTAAAAAAAACAAGGACAAAGAGACAAGTTGGTCAATAAGATTCAGTATAACTCCAATATAACTAGCGATAATTAAGAATCACATTAGCACCATTACATGTGCATGATATTACAGACCCATTATTTGATTGTTTAGAAATAAATAGGACAAATAGGGCACATAACAGCTTCACCATAAGATATCAATTGACATGGTTTTCAGGGCTAACAAACACAAAAATCAGAAGGTAACTAATTAATACGACTACAAATGAGGAGCAGCAGAGGTCATACTTACATTACTTAAGAACTTAAAAGCTCTCAACATCCCATGGTGCTCCTTAATATAAATAAAAAGGCGAATAATCTGTGGAGAAAAAAAAAAGAGTGATAAATGAATATATAGAGTAGAAATACCAGCCACATATTCATTCAGCATACATAAAACTATCGCAACACATCATTAACATGTTTTGCGTATATAAACCACAATCCCGAAAACAGAAAAAGAGGAATGTACGCACAATAACAAAGTCTTAGTCCCATAATGATTTGGGTCGCTAACATGAACCGTCCGTGGATAAAGAAACAAGAAAAGTAAAGAAATAAGTTACACAGAGTAAACAAAGAAAAGTGAGAAAGTGAAAGTGAAGGAAATAAGACGAGAGAAAACTTAAGGAACCAGAAAACAAGAGAGGTGTACAGGGGAAACAAAGAATGAGGATGAAAGTAAAAATTTGAGGAAGTCCTATAAAAGAGGGCTAACGTGGGATCTTGTTAGATTCATCTTAATGCGTAGTTCCTATATATCAAATATGAAATGAAAGATAATTAGAAGAGAGTCAATTTGTGGTAAGTGTTGCAAGAATTGAGGAACAGAGGAAGTATACTACCTGAAATAAGTGAAAGACATCTCTCAAAAAGCTCACATATAAGAGAGAAATATTTCACTTATTTCAGAACAGAGGAAGTAGTACATATACACACATTGACTCTCTTCTAATTATCTTTCATTTCATATTTTGATTTAACTTACAATTATTAAATCATTCACTTTAAATTAATAGGTAAATATTGCAAAGGACAATACATACCACTCTTAAGGAATTCAGCATTCTAGCAACAAACTACCAAGAAAGTAATTTGTGGTGTTATCTTACATAGTAGGTACGCATGTTATAAGAACACACGATTAAGTCTACTTCAAATGAAAGGATGTGAAAGAATTTTCAAAATAGAAAATAATAATTAAAAAAAAAAAGAGAAAAAGGATAAAAGAGAGAGAAAGTAGCCTCACCCAAATGATTTTTCACCTATCTACACATTATGATACAAGTAGATCAAGATTTAAAGTGCAATACTTGATTCAACCGACAACTCCTAGGTGGTGTGCTCTATGCTCACCAAAAAAATGTTTATACACGCACGAGCACACCAAGTAGTACTTTGCCTATTGGTAAGGGAGGGTCCTTATGACCTTGAAATCATGGGATCATGCCCCACTCCAGGTTCTTCGGGTTGGGAATTCCCTTATCCCCCCCCCCCACACACACAAAAACGTCAACTCTCAAGGGGCTTCACTTACTATGCTAGACTGGTTTGATCTGCGAGAGGTGTCTGTCCAAATGGGCCCTTCTTCTTACCCTATTAAAAAATATCTATAAATCTACATAACAGATTAGGTGTTAGAAATCTGCTTTATATTAGTAATAAAGTAACGACTGAGGCCATCTCATATTTCCAGCACCATATGTGCAGCTAGTACTTCCCCAATATAGATTTCCTCCATCTCACAATACATGCTACATAGAGAAATGACATTAAGTAAGGTAGATTGAGAAAGAAGGGGGCCAGAAGAAAGAAGGTAAAATCTCCCCTTTAACCTAAAAACATGATCCAACATCCCAACCTCATAATTTAACATTTGACAAATACTTCCTCTATTTCAAAATACTTGACACGCTTCTCTCAACGCACTTGCCAATGCATATTCTAACCATTAATAACTCTAATTCCCTATAACTAAAAGTTATAAAAAGTTGATAATAAAGTATATGTCGCGACGAGTTTAACAAGATCCCACATAACTATATTTTTCTATATAATTCACAAAATACAGTCAAAGAAAGTGTTTTAATTGTGGAAAAGTCAAACCGTGTCAAGTATTTTGAGACAGAGGAAGTATATACTTGTACTTTTAAGTGCGAAAAAGTATCCAAAATTAGTACTCCCTCCGTCCCATAATATAGTGCTCACTTCTTATTTTTCACGGGAATTAAGGAAATGGAAGGAGTGGTAGCATTTCCCAAAAAATTATATTTAGGGAAGTGCTTTTTTGGTACTTTTGTCTTGGAACTTGTTCCTTATATTATTTTTCCTTTAAAAAAAATTCAAAAAGCAATAAATGTTCCTTGGAATGGTGTAAAACAATAAATAGAAGTACAAAATTTAAAAGTATGGTAGGGATATTTTAGAAAGTTTGTGTAGCAATTAAGGATAATTTAGTCAAAATAAATTGATAAAAAAAGGAAATATGCACAACATTTTGGGACACTAAAAAAGGAATGTGAGCACAATATTATGGGACGGAGGGAGTATTTAGCAAGTATCATGACATTTCCAATTTAGGTAAGAGTAGCATCTATATAGAAACAGAGGAGTTTACATGTACGTGTGTGTGTGCGCGCGCGTGTGTGTGCGTGTGTGTGTGTGTATTCATTTTAGAAAGCTGCTTTATATTAGTAATAAAGTAACAATTGACACTATCTCATAAGTCCATCACTACTGAAGAACGTACTCCCTAATGAAGCTATGACTCCCTTACTCACTGAAGAACGTAGTCCTGAATGAAGCTATGACTCCCTTACTCATATCAACATGATAAATCAAAACTATGATGCCAATTTTAAAGTTTCATTTACAAAACATACCATCATACACACACGCACACCTGACCCATCCGACCCCAAAACCTATGTTCCAATTTAATAAGCCGCTTAGACCAGGCGACTAGCTGGACTTATGAACTCGAGTTAAGCTTGACCTGAGTCAAAATTTTACCAAGCCAATCTTAAGTAGCACGTACATTCCCTAATCTCATCATTTTCCTACATGAACAGAAAACACTATTCTGTTTTTTGACATGAAAGACAAGTGACACAAAAACATACCACAGCATAGTTGTCATGAAGAAAATATATAGTACAGCAGAGTCTGATTAGAGATGAAGCATTCAATACCATAAAAAACAGAATAAAATCATCTTAGCAAACGAAGAAGCCAATAGTTAAGTACCAAACTCGAGATATCTTCATCTGTTGAGCTAACAATGAAATCGGCGAAATTCTCCCCACCATTTTTCTCAACTTTCTCAATGAATGTGGTGGAATATAATATTACTCCAAATCTCACTGGCAATTGATTTTCATACAAATTGGCAATCATATCAATCACCTGCAATGTAACAAACATATTTTGGTTGAAGCAATCAGTACACTCTATCTAATCCCTTGATAGAACAAAAATAGTATATAGGCTACGAACTACTTGCCTCAAGCCCACAAAAGGTGGCAGGATCAACTACATAAACTGCATGGAAGAGATTTTTGCGAATATACCGTAGTTGTCCAGGAAATGTTGGCATCAATATCTACAGAAAGTTGTGGTGTCAGAACCTCTGATAACCCATCATCTTGTGCAACAACCAGACAATTAACAGTCAACCCTAAAACATAACCAGAGGGAAAACGAATGGTACCTCATTTATATTGCTACGCCATCGTTTGTACATAGAATCCTCTTCCAAGTTATTGATATAATTAACATGACTTGAGCGGAAATCAACGCGAACCATACTTGATTCTGAGGGTGGCAAAGTTGATAGCAGTTTCCTTATAGTAGGTTCAGGAATCTATAATGTATCGACCATGCACACAAATTAGTATAACTGATAGCAAACGGTATACAAATAGGTCACAGATCAGCTCAATATATATGCAAAGGAATGCTTGGCCAAAAGAGAATTCAAATGCATTAGACATAATAGCACAAACGGAGAAAAATCTTAAATGGAACTATAAAATTAACCAGGAAAGAGTTCCCCGGATGCAAAATTGCAAAACTTGAAATAGCTTCCGCAAAATTAATGTGTTCGCTTTGCAGCAAATAATGCACTTATGATAACACGATGAGCCTTTCAACTCTATTCATCTACTGTGATGAGGCTTTTTTACCAGTCCATGATCAGACGATATTCAGACCTGATCATCAACATAATATTCAGATCAACATCAACATTCCCTAATGCCTCTAAACAGGCTCATGTCATGGATGGGGAGTGGGGAAGTCATTCTCAATAGACCCTTTATTTGATAAGCAAGGGCACTTACCAACCCAATCATCTCAAGCCTCATATTCGTTTAACCTATGCTAGGCACAAGAGAGATACATAAGGGTTTTAGTGGGAAAAGCACCTTCATTTTGTTAGCCTAGCCTTGTGTAGGAAGTTGGAGGCACTCAGAGCTCTCTGTGGCAGTGTTAGTTATAGAGAGAGAAGGAGGTGAGCAAGTGGGGAATATGAACAAGGGCATCACTCTTAAATGGGATTCATTCATAAATTTTGTCATTTTCCTTTCTTTTATCCAGTTACTATGAGGTCTGGGGTTGTAATGCAATCAACATTAAGACGTATTTGTTGCTGTTCTTATTTATATACCAAAATATTGCCGGAGTTTTTGTTTATAAAAATGTAGCAAAGACAAACCCCCCATATATACAAATCTAGAAATTGAACCCAAGGGTATCTCTCGTAAATCAGAGAGTTAACTAAAAGAATGAATTGACCTTATATTCTCTGAAAAGGACCAGAACAAGTTCCACTAGGTCGACCCAACAAAAGTGAATGGACAACAGAATGAACTCCTTAGATAGAACATATTGCGACTTAACCATTTCTCTACAAGCAGCAATGATGATGATGAGCAAGCCCAAAAGCGTCTTGCAGCAAGTGTTTTGAAGCATGTTGGTGCAACAACGAAACTTTGCGAGGGTACTCAAGGTTACAGCAAGAAGACAAAGTGGATTAATAAAAAAAGACAAAAGATGCCAAACAAGGGAATTTAAGAGACCAGCAAGTACACAACTCAATCCAGTCACAGTAAGACCCAGCATAGATCCAACTGCTTGTGGGGTCTGTGGATAAGTTCTGGAAACAACTGTTACTGCTCTGACGGGTCATGTATAAGGAGGCAATATCACAAAGTTGACAAGCATCTTTGTATTGAATCTACACCAATGACATGTGAATCCTTCATGATAGCGATAGGTTAGGCAGACAAAATATTAAATGGACCAAAACGACCAAGCTCATCAAAGGCAGCCGTGCATGCCCCTTCACATCCCATCTACAACTCACTGAATGGCGAAGGCACTAGTGTTGTTGTATGCTTGTTTAACACGGTTATATTTCATAGTTCCTGCTCCAATGAGCACTGGTGGCTACTTTTAAAGCAACAAATTACACAGTACACCAACTAAAACTAGGAAGAAAAGCAGAAGCAGGCTCAACAATTGTGCAGCAGCAACAACACTCATGGATCTCCATTCCTAAGTTCTCTTTTTTTTTCTCTCTTTTCTCCATTTTTTATCCACCTTCTAGGAAAATGCTTATCTGGGATCTTATGTTGGTTTATTACATCATGGTAAAGAACAATATCTTATATTTGTAGCTACTTCTAAGGGGTAACAAAGGTAATGTTTTAGTTATATTAAACTTAATCTTTATTGCTTTATTCATATTGGAACTTGCAACGATTTTTTCTAGCAGAGTAGCTTTCAGGTATAGATACCTCACACGACATCATGATGCACAAGAATTGGGGATAAAATGAATTCAGTATAGCCCTTTTCACCACTTCTACATTATAAGAAGTGATAGATCTTATTGTTTAGCTGGAGAGATTCACCATCACAATGTGCATATTACCATAGCAAAGAAGTAAGATGAGAGAATCAGGAGAGATTAGAGCAACCATACCTTCAGCTTTGAAAATTGATCAGCCAACGACAATTCCTGGTGCACCAAATCAATTAACCTGTGATTTGAAAGTAAAATATACAAATAAGCCCAATTAATAATAAACATCGATGATGAGTATCTTACCAGGAAGTCAGGAACCATAAATCAACTGAAAGAGGATTAGAAACTTCCAGACAAATGAACTAACAAGAAAAGTAAAGATAGAAGAAAGAGAAGAGTCATTTCATTGACAAAGGACCATACTCCCAAGTTTATTATTAATGTAATAACATGATGGACAAAAGTTGCATGCATAAGAATGGTCATGCCACCACATGGTATTTGAACAAAGCCAAACACAAACAACTTCTGAAATAATAATTTGTTTATTGTATTGCAAGAAATTCCCATATTCTATAATTCCATTTGACAGAGAACCAAGTCAAAGACCAAGCTGATACTTCTCTCAGTCTATCAACTTTCCAGAAAACTCACAAAGACCAGCATTTAAGATTATGATAGTTTCTTTCTTCTTCACTTTCCTTTCTTCATTTAGAATTTGTATAAGGGAACAGATGGGATCCACTTGAAGCCCACAAGGGACATAAAGTACCAAGAGAGTAACAGAAATAGAGTAAAAGCGCAGAAAAGTGAAGCTTCAGAAGCCCCTTATAACAGCTGGAGCTTGAAACACCCAATCAGTCAACGCTACACATTTTTGAAGGTAGAAATTGCCACAGAGGAAATTCAAATATACTCAGCAAGACAGCAAAAAAAACTCCACGTGTATAAGAATATTGGAAGTAGAGAAGACTGAACAAGAGAGAAAGCATTACAGATAAAGGTCAATCTCTTCAATATTGATCAAAGCACTGTTTAACGCCAATAAAGACTTGCCAGGAGGGACCATCCTCTGGTTTGCAAGTATCTCATCTTTCATAGAATCATTGAGCTGCAGGCATCCAGACAACAGATAGTAGCTGAGAGAATAGCTAAGGCCATATTTGCCTTATCTCAGCAATCAACATAATAGTCACTTATATAAAAAGCATATGTATCTAAACCATAATGTACCTTCATCCTTGATAATGATCCAACAACACTGGGGAAATTCTGATTAATTTCTTGCATTGCTTGCAAGGGATGAGAGGCATGGATAATCTTCTGCGCAGTTTGATGTCCCAAATCTGTATTTTTTGTCATTATTATTACTTCAAATGAGATCAGTTGCAACTCTAATCAAAAGCATAGAGTACTAGTAATTACCTTTCAATTCCCAAACTTCCAGAGTATCTGATACACTGGATGACAAAAGATAATCCCTAAAAGCCATAATCTCAGAGGAGAGCCCAGATTTACGTTCCTGCATAATGATAAGGAGATTATTAGCACAATGGTTACATAATATGTCATGGATTTAAGAGAGCAGGTCAACAATAGAATTAAATAAGAAGCAGTACCCCCTGATATCAGATACTAAGCATTTGTATATGTACAGAATCAAATAAAACGTCAGGTTGTTGATCTATAGTTTTTATTAGAGCCATCACATGCAATTTCTTGAAAAACTGCTGCTGCAAACACAAGAAAATGACAGCACAAATCCAATTCTACAGCTTGCATGAAAGAGGATGATTCAGAAACACAAAAAATACAGTAACTTGACCGTCATGACTTGTGAGTCAGAGAGGCTGAAGAAAAATTATTTTAAAATGAATGAAGAATCCCTAATGAAATATTCACACATACTACAAGTATATTAATGCTACACAATGTAAAGTCAAAAAGAACAGAGGAACCAATCTATGTAAAAAAAAACTGCAAGGTGAAGATACATAATGGGAAAGATTTGCGGCTCACGAACCAGTAATTTGGAAAAAATGAAACCCCTAACTTCTTGAGTGAGATCTTCTGTATGAGCATCTTCAAGAGTGATACCTACAATAAAAAAAATTAATAGTTAAACCAAAAAACTAATAAATGAGAAACTAAATTACGAAAAAAAACAGGCACTTAATTATGCTTGCTAACAGAATATCCACGAAAAAGTATCGTGTACTTGGAAAAGGTGCACTGAGAGGGGTCTCGGAGAAACTGGTAAGCAGATATAACTCAAAACTCACTCAAACACCAGAGAAATAACGAAGTTAAAACTAAGGGGCCGTTTGGTTTGGAGAGGGGAAAGGGAAATAAATTTAAAACGAGGAAGGTAAGGAAAGGAATATAAGACCCCACTTTCCTATGTGTTTGGTTTCACAATTAAGAGGAGAGGATAGGACTCAAAACAACAGCTGGACTTCCACTCTCTTAGTAGGCTCTCTGCTTCGATTCTCTTTCTCCTTGTAATCTCCCTTCCTCCACCCCTAGTAATCAACTGCAATCCACCACCACCATCCCAAACCGCGTTCCTCCGCCACTGCCGCCAAGCTCATGTACCCGCTGCCACTGTAAGAAAGACTCTTGGTAATGATACCATTAAAGCACTCAATCTGGAGCTTTAATGGTCGAGTCTAACCAGCAAAAGCCAAGGTTTGTGCTTTAATGGTGGTATTGTATGACTCTATCTCCCTCTGCTCTTAGATTTCTTTTTTTTTTCAATCATATGGTAGGGGTCAGGGCTTGCAGATCAGTGGTGAAGGTGTGGGTTGGAAGTCGTGGATAGCGGTAGGCGGGGTTATTGTAGAGGATGTAGGTGCCTCGATGAGGGTCGTGTGGGCTGCTGAAGTTTATGGTGGTGGTCAAGGGTAGTTTTGGTGTAGAGGAGTGAGGAGGTTTTGAAATCCCTAAGGAAGGCGGGGAATCATACAAGAGATTTGGGGTAATTCTAAACTGAAAAAGGGGGAGAGGAAAGTTACTAAAAACAAGAAGATAAAAAAACAGATGAAACACCCCCAAAGGGAAACAAGGGTCTTGACTACCTTTCCCTTTCTAAAAAATTCCCATACCAAATGGCCCCTCAACAATTAAAATTATCAAGGGCTACGATTATCAGGTAAATGTACAAGAATTATATTGAGGAAAGCACTAGCAGACACCACAAGGTGCAGAAAAAACAGTAGAATCATAGATATAACAAAGAGAGCTAATTTCATATTACAGCTTTTGTCATCTATGAAGGTCCAAGTACTTCATAGAAAAAGTCATAAAAAAGATATTTGATAAATGGAACTTATAGAAAATACATAACTCGCATCATTAAGATCGTAATCAAAGAATTTACTCACAGTGAAGTTGCTAAGCACCAGCCCAAACCGTCACTCTTGTTTTATGTGACACATGGAAAGTAATGATGATGGAAAGTAATGATGATGGAAAGTAATGATGACATCAGGGGCAATCTGAAAGTTAATCACAGAAAAGGAGCCAGGGCAATTTTGGTAAAACACCTATACTTAGTGGATTGGAGAGCAAGCAGGAGCGGATGTTGTAATAAATAGAGGGCGAGATGAAAGAGCGAGTAGAAACTTCTGTTTGGGAGAGAAGTCCACCTGTCTAATGTGGCTGATTTTATGAACTTTCCTTGAGTATCAATACAAGTATACAACCCTATCTTAGCTCTTGTCAGTTGTCATTCTCTCAATTCATATAAATTGCTTCTTAATTAGTGTTGATTCCAAGTTCCTCCCCACAGGTGACAGACAACAAGATGGCAGTTTAAAGATGGAGAGTTTCATAGATAAAATGCAAAACCGCTTAAGTAATTTTGTAGGCAAAACATACTCACTTCTTTTAATCATGCTATCATCCATAGCCTTATATTCCATATTTTTCAAGGCAAGCTCCACACCATAGCCACCTAAGTTTACAGGATCTTTGGTACCAAGTGCGCCACAAGGGCTAGTCTTCGCCTCACAACCAAGAGGTAAAACCGATCTAACTGCATATTTAACCTTTCCCTGAAAGTTTTTAACCAGATATCAGCTCAGGAACATTACATGTAATGCAATCTTATGACAAATACAAAATATATATTAGACGATGACAACAACTCAACAAGAAACCCAACAGAAATGAACTCAACTGCTATACTATGCACGAAACATTTTCCACTGAAGGTCCCATGTGTAATTGTCATGCACTGGTTCTAAGATCTTTTGCTATTATTAACTAGCCACCTTTGTATGCCATGAGCATGGTCAAGAAAATATTCATTTTGCAATTCTGATAAAGAGATTATTCACCTAATTGAGGTGTAATTGCGAATGAAAATCATGAATTTAGACATGCTCTCATTTCTGTTACAATATTTGCAGACTTTACCAAACAGGAAGAATATAATCATGGCCGGTGGCGACCGAAGGGGCACGCGTCAAAGTGTTCTAATTCCAGCTTACAATTTCTTCCTCCATACCTCACAAACTAGCTTCTTGTTCGTATTAGAATAATTACAAAACAATGAGATATCCATGACATAGGTGCAGCCTGAAGCCATAAACTCGTTGGATAAGTTGCCAAAAACATTAGCTAATAATGAACACCAAATCAGGACATGCATTGTTTACAACAGACAACCATCACTAACAGTAACACTTAACAGAGTGAATATGCTGCAGCGATGTCAGGAATGACTCTATTGTGCTACTTGTTGCACTAGATCACGCCCTATTGCACAATTCTAAAGCATACCTCATTCTTTTTAATAAGGATAACTCTGAAACTTTTTCCCAACTTATATATAATATAATCAGCAACGTATTTCACATTTAGCAAGGCATGTGGAAAAATTGCCAGCCTGCTTGCCATGCATATGATCTAATGGATTTGAATTGAAATATCCAGACTCAGAAGGGTCCAATTTCAAACTACACCACATCCCATTTCCTTCAGGATGACACATTAGTATAATACAATGCCCATCTTCATCTTTAAAAGATGACTTCTTTATCATTCATTAGATACACACATACAGTCAAGAATTACATATATTATGATATATATGTGTACCACAGAAATGCTAATGTTACTCTAATATTAAGTCTGCTTGAAAAAAGGTGCGTTACTGCATGGTTAGGTTGCATAAAACCATTGATTTACATTAGAAATGCCAAAATCTATTGAAGACTTGTCATCTGCAAAGGATAATAAAAGAAAAACAGTATCTTTCTTATAACTATTCTCTATGGATGACAATGCTGGTAAAAAGAGACATGATATAACTTAAAGATACGAGCACAAAGGAATTATATCACTCTCTATATAATTGGCAATGCTGCAATAAAGATAATGGCTAAATGCCTAAATGCCAAAGTAAATGGACAAATGCAAGCCTACAATGAAGATAACTCCTAACTTAAAAAAGGGTTGTTAATCACATAAGTTTTGAGTGTTTGCCAGTTAAGTAGCACCGATACGGGTACGGGGACGGATGCGGGTACGGGTACGGGGACGGAAAACGGTAAAATCAAAATTTCCGAAAACGGGTACGGCTTGGATTCGGCAAAAAAAAAAATTTAATACATTTTACTGAAAAATAATACATAATTTTTCCTACATAAAATATCCATTAAATTTTTGTACAAAAATATATCTAAGGTTAATAATTTGATTTAGTTAAAAAAAAGGAAAAGAAGAAGAAAAGCAGTAACTTCATAGAAAGACAAACTGACAGAGTGGTGCAAATGCAAAAGACTACAGCTTTATTTTTTTTTTTTTAAATTATTTGGACAGCTGTATTATACAAGTACAGCACTATTTCTTCTCACCTTCACTTTCACGTGACTTCTTTAGGAAGAGTAGTATAACTTAATAAAATTAAAAACCACAAAAATCAAAAGGCAAAACTTGCACGAAGAGAGAAGTAGAAGAAGAGGTAGTACCGTAGTATCCCTCTTTGACCTTTCATTCTCTCTCTCCTCCATTTTCATCACTCCTTCAATTTCACTCTTCTCAAACCCA
Organism: Beta corolliflora; assembly: GCA_947648045.1. NCBI lineage: Eukaryota > Viridiplantae > Streptophyta > Magnoliopsida > Caryophyllales > Amaranthaceae > Beta > Beta corolliflora. Next base: position 3,441,025 of record CANSZD010002921.1, on the reverse strand, counting down.
GAAAAAAAAAATTCAACCCACAAAAAATTAGATCCATTTCCCCATAAATCTCCAAAAACCCACCCACCAAATTACCCGAATTAAACAACCCACAACCCAAAACCCACAACCCAAAATCCAAAACCCATATTTTCTCTCTCCTCCATGGAAACACCACCCCTCCACCAGCTGAAGAACTACTGAAGAAGATCCAAGACTTAGAACTTAGAAGCAGGACATGCGCACCTTAGAGAAGAGATGTCGAAGCTTGGGTACGTGGCTTTCCCCTCAAAAACGTACCCAACCCGTACCCAAAATCAGTCCATCCGTCCCCAAAAGCAACCCACGTACCCGACCCACTGGATTCGTTCTGGGTACGAATCCCAGGCGAATCCGTACCGTACCCAGGACGTACCCGTACCCGGTATGGGAAACGGAGCCTGGGAGCCGTACCTATGCATCATAGTTTGCCAGTGCACAAAAATCAGAAATATAATTTTCTTCTCATTAAGTTCCAATAGACCTGACAAAACATTTTCAGGTAACTTCGGATTCAGGTCATTTGTAGGTCGGGTCATTTACAGTATTGGGTCGACAACCCCTTGACCATGACCCAAAATGTTCAGTTTGGGGTTGACCCGGCACTTTCACTATTCCAATTTTTGACATATTTTGAATTGTTCATTTTTAATGTAAATTTTCTAAAATGCATAATCTAACACTTATCCATAATTGGTAGTAACTAAATCAAATTTCAATCACAGTTCATGACTGCCAAAATTCTCAAATTTCCTAAGAAGGAGTCAACAACTCAACCATAACAGTGACAAATTAAGAACTAACACAATAATCCATCCTAACTTATTAAATATCAAGGCAAAGAAAAACTATACAGCTTTCTTAGTTTCAATTCAACAGCCAAAACGCTTCAAAGTTCACACAAGAAAATTCTGACTCTAATTCACAATACTTTCAACCGCTTGAATTTCACCCTTGCCAACGCACATATTTGACAATTGATATCTCTAGTTATCAATTAGTAGAAATTATAGACAGTTGATATTTGGAAAATACATATTGAGACGTACTCCCTCCATTTCTTTCTAATCTACACAGTTTGTGTTTTCGCACTGTTCACAAGCTTCACTTTGACTATCGTTTGTGATTTATATATAAGGAAAAATATAGTGTAGTGGGACCTTGTTAGATTCGTTTTTGCATATATTTTCCAAATATTAACTTTTTATAATTTTTGCTTGTTCGTAATTAAAGATATTAATGATCAAAGTTATACGTTGGCAAGCGTGAAAGTCAAATTGTGTAGATTAAAAAGAAATGAAAGATAGTATCCAACATTTTCGTTGATAACATTTTTATGTTTTTTTATGATATATATCATAAAGAGTTATAATCAAAGTTAAATAGTGCAAAAGTCCAAAAGTTCCAAGAATTAATAAACGCAAGACGTAGCCCCCCCCCCCTATTCTTAAGAAAAAGAAATGAAGGATGTAACATATATCTCACATTTGAGCACATCGACTTTTCAATACTATATGACAAAAATTGACTTTTTGACTCAATATGAGTTAAAAAAAAGTACTCATGGAGAGAGAAAATTCAGGGGCATAAAAAAGGAGCAGACACACATATAGGATGTTGCTAAACGTTAATTGGGGCACTTTTTATACTTTATGATAAGTTTTGGTAACTCAACCAACTGGTCAAATCAAGTAGCCTCATGTTTGACCTACTTATTTTCAATGCGAGTTTGGTCATTTTCCAATTATGGGACATGACGTCGTGTCCAAATTCCAATTTTGTTGGGTCGGTTTCAGGTCGGGCCAAATTTTGTCATGTCTACGAGATACCATGATGTAGTTTGTGGATAATAGTGCATTGTGGGACGAGACTAGAGATAGGGTCAACACTAAATTGGAGCAATGGAGGAAAACATTAGAATGTTGACGGTTTAGGCTAAGTTGGAGAAAAACATAGTACACGGAATGCAATTTTAGTATAAGACGCAGCAAGGATATAGTAATATTGGATGTATGATGTATGTAATGCCTGCTGATATTGTACAAAGAATGGTGGATTTGTCTAAGTTCAATCTTAAAAATACTTGGCGGTTCCAGTTTCTTATATGAAGTTAAGTTTGGCTGATTGTGAAATTCTTGTTGAGAAGGTTATCAAAAGAATAAGATGATGGGGTTCTACAAAATTTTCATATGTTGGGAGTATCCAATTGGTTAATTCTGTTCTCCTCTCTTTACATACATATTCGGCAAGTATATTCATTTTCCCAAAAGGAATCTCGAGGAAGATAACTGCTATCTGTAGAACTACTTGGGAAGGCAAAGCAATGGGGACTAGAGTTCCTTTAGTGGCTTGTGATACATTTGTAGACCTAAGAACGCTGGAGTGCTAGGGGTGCATGATCTGATTGTTTGGAATACTAATTCCATTGGCAAGTATGTACATAATGTGGTCAGTAAAATGGATTGCTTGTGGGTAAGGTTGATAGATAATATTAATGTGAGAGGTGCTACGGAGGGATTATTTCCCTCCACAATCTGCAAGTTGGTATTGGAGGACTTTGTGTAGACTCACAAACCTTGTGGCTTCTGGGTACAATGGTAATTCTTGGGTGGCAAGCTCAAGGGGGTTTTAATCAGTTATTTCAGGATACTATGGCTGAGAGGTGATGTTGACAAAGTTAATTGGCACAGGTGATTGTGGTGCAGACTCAAAATATCAAAGCATAGTTTTATTTGTCGGTTCAATGTCCTTGGAAGGTTGAATACTAAGGTGCTGCTGAAGGAGAGAGTGATGACAACAATTGCATTATTTGAGCTTCTAACCCTGAGACAAACAGGTATTTAATCTTTGAATATCTTTTTAATGTGCAATGTTTGAATGCAATCAAATTGTGGCTTGATATTCAAAGTACAAATGTACAGTACAGCAGATATGGATTGCCAGGAGCCTATTTTCTGATTTCCCGGAGAAGGTATGCTATGTGGCCATGAATGCTTGTCTCTACCAGGTATCAGGGTGAGAAACGAAGGTTTGTGGGAGCAGCAAATTGTTACAGTCAGCACTAGCATCAAGTGGATACAGGGACATGTTCGGATTACAGTGATGTCTGTAATGCCTAAGAATGTCTCTGAGAGATAAAATGTGGTTTGAGAAGTGTTAATTATTTCAAGCTTTGTCTGCTTTGTTCAGTTTGGGTTGTAAACTGTGGTTAAGGCCTTAGGGTGTCTATTTGGGCTACGTCCTCCTAGACATGCCTTTGTATTCATGCTTATTGTTTAATAAAAGCTTACCTTTTATCAAAAGAAAGAAGCACTGGATGAAAATGAGTTGCCACTCAAAGAGTATATCAAGTACCTTGAGTTGATTCTACATAGTAATGGAGATGACCAAAATGTGACTCATAGGACACTGACAAGGTGGCAAGTGGATAGCAAGGCACCAAACCAGTGGACCATGCAGAGACACCAAACTACATCGTCATTATAAACCACCACATGCTGAGCACATATGTGAAACATATACTATATGGCTAATTCAGACCTAGGTTAAGGTACTAACTAACTAGTAACAATCATCACGATGAGCAAAAAAAATTTGCTATTAAACAATAAAAGAGAGTATTCCGAGATAGGAAGTACCATTTTTGCTGCTTTAACAAGTACTCCATGGAACCCCCTAAAGCAGGTAGTTCCCAGAGCTCCATATAGAATGGCAACTGGACTTGAACTATTAGAGACAGAGTATACATGATCGAGTTCAAAAAGTTCAGGCTCCTGAAATGAATCCCCACCTCTGCAATAAACAAGAAATGTCAGGCTGTGAAAATTCAAGCAGCTACTAGAAACCAACTCAGAAGCCAGAAACATTTCTCCACTGCTTCCCCCAACCCCTTTTTTCTTTTTTCCTTATACTCCCTTCATCCCAAACTATCAGCCCAGATTTCTATTTTAGACCCCCTCCCACAAAAACATTATAAAAGATATTAAAGGAAACTTTGTAAATTTTAGTAAGTTAAACTCTAAATTCTACCGCACTATCCTTAGTGATACCTTAACTAAGAATTTCAAAGAAAGACTATGGGTCTATTCTCTACAACTCATTTTTGCTGAACATAACTTATTCTTGTTGAACTTAGTTTTTCTGAACTTAACTTATCTTTGCTGAACTTAACCATTTATGCTTAACTTATTTATGCTGAACTTATATCTCCTAAACTTATTTTTGCTCAACTTAACTTATCTTTGCTGAGAACAGACCCTACATTAGTATGGTGGAAATGTAAAATTATAACTATTAGGAGAGTTATGGTATTTAAAATTGTTAACTCAATTCCTTAAAGATAATCCCAAATAATATGGCCTATTATTCAGGGATGGAGGGTTAGTTAATACTTACATATCCTTCTGGATCTCCAACCACTCTAACATTTCAGGAATATCAAAAAATAGCGATGCACCAACGTCAACCCAACAACATTTTCCTCCTGGACTTGTTGGATTCACCCCTACAAGAAGGGGGTCAGGTTTTCTATTCCCCATATTTGATTTACCATGTAAATCTGAAGCCCATCCATCACCACCATTAGTAACAGCTTCGTCAGTCAAAGGAAAAGAAGATAGGGATTCCTGTGCTAACTGCCTATAAAGGACTAATCTAGTGGATGCTGATCGGAGAGTTAGAGAAAATTCAAACATGGAGCCTAGATGTTCACTCAAGAAAGAGCGCCCATGCTTAACAATTTTAAGCATGCAGCCTTTGGCTGAGCTTGAATCAACGTCATCATGCTCGTTTCGAAGCCAGCTGTCAACAAACTCCCAGAACAAGTCTTTCCACTCGCTTGATAGCAATTCTCTGTCAAAAAGATAATGACAACTTAAATACTTACAACAGAAAATAAAACTACCACGGACAAACTTACAATGCAGAAACCAACTACTTGCCAACAACATCATGGAAAAAATCCATTTCATCATGATCAACTAATACTAATGGTTTCAATTGTTCAATATAATTTATCAAGCAGACAAACCAAACTTTAGAATACAACTAGTGTCCATTAAGATTTAAAAATGGTAATGCCATAATCAAACAGATTGATATCAATGGTGCCAAAAAAAGACACCTATACCGCTAGAACCAATTAAAGATAAAGGTCTCAATCCTTCAATCGAGTTCACAAAACAAGAATCCAACTTTGAAAAACAGGTTTTGGTCTACAAATAGACTATCTTACCTTACTATTTGAGCTAAAGAGGACACCTAAAAAGTAGCATAAACAAAAAGTGACCCCTTTAAGACGGTCATATCGTGAGACCCTCTCATTTGAGAATTTGCCAAAAAATCAGCTAACCAGTTATAATTCAAAACATTAGTTTCCACTTTCCACACATCCAACAAATTTCGACCAATGACACGAAAATCACTTCTATTCACTACAATTCATCAAAACTAAAGAACTTAATACTCCAATATTATTAATCAACAAAAGCACCAAACTTCGAATAATCAACTAATGCCAAAAATCATTTCCACATCTACAATGCCATAAATCAACAAGTTATCATCAATGACATGGAAACCACATCTAATTCACTAAAACACACTAATGCTAATACTCTTACTTCTTCAACATAATCATCAAAAAATTGCAACCCAACTTTCAAAAAGCAACCAATAAATGCCCAGATGAAAAAAAAATTATAAAAATATATGAGATTAAAGATGAACATGAAGAATTCAAACATACCCAGCTTCCAAAAGTAGAGAAGTACCCTCCCACTTTGCACGAAGTGCAGTTTGAACATTCTTAGGTCGATGGGATTGAGCAGAAACAAAAACCCCAGAAATGGCAATGGATACCAAAACTAGCACAACCCAAAGTTTGGATCTTGCAAAAGTACCCATTTTATTTATCAATCAAGATGTGAGATGATTGATGGTGCTTTGGATCCGTTTTAACGTAGTTATCAGTCGAACAACAAATTAAGAGTAAGTCATCGGATGGAAAATTGGAGTGGTAAGACTGATACTGCGAGTCTACGAATATGGGGACTTTGTGGGGGGTTTTGGAGATTTGGAGTACTAGTGAGTGTCGCGACTCCAGACCAGTGATTTTACAGTTAAGGAATTGGTCAACTTTCGAGTTATGAGTTAGAGCCCCATAAACCATGAGTGAACAAAAATTGTGAGCACAATTTTATTTTTTGGGCCCTTAATCATGAGTAGAATAAAGATTGTTGGTTGATTGGGAAAAAAAATTGCATGGCACGATCAGGCGTGGCTAGGCCCCATACCAGCCTGATCTGCCAACTCAAATTGTTTTTCCTCTCCTTCCAGCCAAAACGATGTCATTTTGATTGGAGCTGTGAGAGAGCTCCAGTCAAAACGATGCGTTTTGACGGGAAGGAGAGGAAAAATCTGACACGATGCAGTGCCAGCCATTTGTCACGCGGGGCAGGCCACTTGTCACACCAGGATTGGTTATTAAACTATTCTATTTGTTCTATTTTATTTCATTACTCTTCATTAATTACTCTTTTTTTATAAATTCTTATAATTATGTATCCTAATAATCCTAATTATATAAGAAAACAAAACCAAAACTGCTCAAAAAACCAAATGCCTAGACAACAAAATAGCCCAAATACCTCTCAAAATCACTCAAATTATCGTCCACCCTCTCAAATAATTACAAATCAATGGGGTGAAAATTCTCAAAATTAATCTCCTCAATATGATAACCTTTACCATGAATCCCCATCTCAAAATGCCAACCTTTCATATCGTCAACCTTATTATAATTATGGATTTTCTCAATACCAAGAAGATTCATCTCCAAACAATAAGGTCGATGGTGATGGTGATGATGATGATGGTCAATACCAAGAAGGTGATGATTCCGATGATTATGAAGAGTTTGTTCAGCCAACTCAATCCTTTTCACAATTACTATCACCTTCTCTCTCATCCACCACTTCCCTAACAACCACCACCCACTCAATCACAAAACCCACCTATTGCAGAAACAAGTTGTGGTGGTAAGAGGGTTTGGGATCTAGTTGGAGATGAAAATCTTATCTCAACATTTATGAACACTTCTCCTAATAAGGTGACTGGGACGAGTCAAAAGAAAGGCGTCTTCTAGGGAAAAGTTTAGGAAGCTTTCGAAGTGGGAAGAAGGGCCAAGCCAACAGAAATTACTCCAAGAAATGTGGATATGGTGAAAGGTCGTTTAAGTAGAGTTGCTCCACTGCTTTTAACGTGGATTGCATTTTATGATGAAGCTCTTGCAAGAAAGAAGAGTTTTTAAAACGATAATGACGTTCTGAAAGAAGCTCATTTAGGAAACATGGTAGGTTCATACTCGAACATGCTTGGAAAATGTTGAGGAAGTTCCGTAAATGGAGGTCCATAGTTTCAAAATCAATGGAAACTCCATGTGGTCGCCCCAAAGCTCCACAAAAATGTGGATTCACCTAGAAGCGAAAGTAGCGGTAAAAGGTAGAGAGTTGATGGAAATGACTCAATGCCCGAGACACCTACTAGTGGTGAAGGAGGTGAAGTGGAGCCACGACCCTATGGTGTGAAGAAGGCAAAGTCCAAGCTCAAAAGGGTGGCTGGTCAAACAATTGAGTGTCTCAATTCATTTATTGAAAGACTTCGGCTTCATTCAGAGTTTAGGAGTGGAGATGCTGAAAGAGAAAGGAAGAAGTTGGAGATCAAAAAGAGAAGGTTGCTATAAAGAAACAACAAATGGAGTTGGTGTAATACCCCTCATGATTGCTTTAAAGAGATTTAGCATGCTACTCATTCCAACAAGATGCATCTCTCTTTTAGGGAGCTTATTTCCTTAGTTACTCCACTGTTAAGCGTGCTTGGCTGGGAGTAGTCCAGGGATGGGTGACCTCCTGGAAAGTTTCTCAGGATGCGCATGAGTGATGACAAAATGTGCCGGAAGAACTTGTGTGTTAAGGTGAGGAAGGATAGGAACATAATTTCAGTGATTCAAAATACTCAGGGTGATATTTATACTTCAAGAGAGGAGATTCAGAATGAAATTGTGGGTTTTTATAAGAGTTTACTTGGTACATGTGCTAATGCTCTTCCTGATATTGATCTGTCCACTACAAGATCAGGGAATACTTTGAGTGTAGAGGCTGGAACTTCTCTTATTCAACCTATTACATCTGATGAGATTGACATAGCTTTGTTTGCTATTGATGATTCTAAAGCTCCTGGAATTGATGGGTTTAATGTTGTTTTCTTTAAGAAAAGTTGGCAAGTTATCAAGCAAGATGTTTGTAGAGGAGTGTTGGAGTTTTTTCAGTGCACTTTTATGCACAAACCTATAAATACTACTATTATTACCCTTGTTCCTAAAGTAGCTCAAGCTTATTTGCTAAAAATTTTAGACCCATTGCATGCTGTTGTAATAGCCCATGTTTTTAAAGCATGTTTTAAGCAAAGTTAATTATGTTTATTACTTCCTCCGTCCCAAAATACTCTTGACACTTATCAAGGCACGTAGTTTTAGATGATAAGTTGTTGTTTGGTTATCAATTGTTATTTTATTGAAAAGTAGATGTGATAGGAGTTAGTAATTAGTAAAAGTAGTATTATTTTATTTTAAGGAGAGAGAATGTGGGCCATGGTTAGAGTTGGTATGTAATAGGAGTGGTATTATTTTATTTGGAGGAGAGAGAGTGTGGGCCAATGTTTAAAAGGTAGAAGGATTAAAATAATAGTGGGTCATATCCAAAAATAGAAGTGTAAAGAGTATTCTGGGACAGATGAAAAAGGAAAGTGTAAAGAGTATTATGGGACGGATGGAGTAGTTTAATTAAGCTTCAATATCAATGAGAAATTACTTGAGGAATCTAATGTAACTACAATTATGTTATTGTGGGTTTTATTGAAATGAGGTATTTGAGTCAAGTTTTTGAGTTTTTAATAAATAAAAAATAAAAAAAAAATGAAAAAAAAGAACCCATTTCTCTCTCTTCATGCCTTAGTGAGGTGCAGCCAAGTAGAACAAAATTTTGAGTTGTCAAACCACCAAAGCTTAATCAGATTTTCAAGGTTTACATATTTAGCAAATCATTCTCAATTCTTGTAATTCATCTCCAAAGAATTAAAGAAACTCGAAATCCCCAAATTCTTCTCTCTCGTATTCCTTTTCACTCACTCAATCATCTCATATGTTGTGTGTGGTTGTTGTTGCTCTGTCAAGGTTGTTGTCGCTGCGAGATGCACAGTCGCCGGTGGTCCTTCTCACCTCCGGTGCTGGGCTTTGTCGTCATTCACGTTCAGGCGAAGCTATCGCTTCCCTCCCTTGTCTTTGCTGCCCTCATTTTCTCTTTCCTCTCCTCTGTATTTTGTTGTTGTTGTTTGGTGCTCCATCTGGCCGGTGGTGCTGGTGGTTCTGCACCGCCAGTGTTTATGGGTGCTTAGTATGTTTGTGTTCTCCTTCATTCCACTTCTCATGTGTGTTAGTGAAAGTTATAAAGTTAAAGTCTTTATTTTAATTTCATTGAATTAATAAGCAAAAATTCAGATTTTCATGAGTTTTGTTGTATGATTTCATTGATAAATTCAGTTCTAAATTTTAACAAAATCAGTTATGATAAGAGTTTGTTGAACTTAAAGATTTAATCTTTTATTTTTATTTCATGGATTCAAGATTATAATATGAATTTGTCCTTGTTAAGTAAGTTCACAAAATCTGATTTTTTATGAATTATGTTGTTTGATCATATTCTCTACAAATTAGACTTGGGGCTAATTAGAGCTATCATGTAAGATTGATTTTGTGAGTTGGATTAGTGGAATGATTTGGATATAAGGATTTGCAGTGGTTCATGGAATAGTTTAGGAAATATAAGCAAGTCAATTTGTTTATCTGAATTGTTATAAAGTGTATTTAATAGTTGTTATTGTTGATGAGGTGAATCATGGTGGAGTTCAAGATCATTTGGGCCAAAATAATGGATTATCGGAATAAATGTCAAGGCTTCGACAATATTTGAAGGTTAATTAAAGGTACACATTGTCCCTCCACCTTATACTATACTTGTCTGCGCAACTACAAGTTGTATCAATTTCATGATTTTATCAAGAGAAATCATATGCTACTTGAACTTGTAATGAATTTATAATTATAAAGTTCACCTTGTTTGAAGGTGTGATTCTTAATTAAATACTATGTTTTTCGAAATTTTCGGAGCATATGATTTAACGCCAAGTGTTATGTATAAAGTGTTTAACATTGATTTCCTAATTTTGAATTGAGATATATTTTTGTAAGTTTTGGCTATGGAAGATAGATTTATTCGAAAATTTAAAAGAAGTAAAGATTATCCAAGGATACCAAGTTGTGCTACACTAAGTCAACCTTGTTTCGTATTAAAGAATATTATGGTTTCTGAGATCTAATAGTATAAGTGAACCAATGACCCACATCTTAAGATAATATGTGAAAGTCATGGATGTCTAATTATAGTAATGATGTAAGTAAGAGTTGTCGATATAGTCTCAATGCAATCATAAGTAAGATATTATCAGCAATTCTGTATGATTTGCAACAAGTGGTCGACTTTAATTCAATGGGATTGATAAGCTTATGAAGTTCAATTCTGTTTTCACTAATATTCGTATATATATAGTTGCAAATATATGAAGTTTACTGAGAATTTGATTTCTACAGAGTTACTAGGATTTCAAGTATATCGTGATACAAGTGTTTTGTGATTCAAGTATCTTATATAAATTCCAAGATATAATTACGGCACAAGTTTTTGAATATATTTGTTGATCAATCTTGAGAAACATAGATCTTACTTTTCGAAGATAGAGATTGAAAATTTTGATTACAATATAAGAATCTGGATATATCCTATTATGAGTTTTGTATATTTGAGATTATCTGGGTTATGAAGAGGTTGAGGGACTATAAAACAAATTCATAACATTATTATTACCTTCATTATCATTACAAATTCATTATTATAGCAAAACATTATTATGAATTTGTAATAATTAAATTGTGAGGGACTATAAAACATTAGTAGTAAATTGTAGGCGTGTTTTTATTTCGCCTACACGGGATGAGCACGTAATAGATTTGACTACCCCACTGTAAAGGTTTTATTGAAATTTGTTTTGAAAGAAGTCGGCAACAATTCTTCTAGTAGAATAATTGCTTATTGTTGCGATCATTAAGTGGCATATTGCTGCGGTTTTGGCCGCGCAATAATTAAGGGCACAACAATAGGTAATTAACATATTGCTGCGGTTTTTAACCGCAGCAATAGAGCAACCTATTGTTGCGGTTCCTACCCAAAACCGCAGCAATATGCCTTTTTTTAATTAAAAAAATGAAGCCTATTTCTGCGATTGTCACACAAACCCGCAGCAATAGATGGTGCAGGTAAAAAAAAAATTCATTTTTAAAAATTTAAATTTTCTAATAATTCTCTACAAAAAATTACAACACAAAAATAACTACCACAAACAAATTATTTATTGCAGATTGATTTCATACATTTAATAAAAATATAATTTTAATAAATCCTAAATGCAAAAAAATAATAAGCAAAAGGAAAAACCAAAAAAATAAAACCTAGCCACAAATACATAACATATCAGATTTTACATTACATCACGTTAATTTGGAAAAAAAGGCGAAAAAATAATTTAAAAAAATGAAAATCGCTGCAGACGGCTTGCAACGAATCACCACAATCATCAAATTTTACATTACATCAGATTTCATACGTTGATTTCACGGCTTGCAACGAATCACCACAATCTAATTTCGATGACCACCGCAGTAGAAGTAGATCTCGACGCACGGCGTTTGATTTGTTTTAGGAGAGGAGAGAGGTTTGCTGGGCAACGACGACGTGGGAGATCGAGCAGATCTCGAGACGCACCAACGCCAAGCAGATCTCGATTCTTTGAAGATGCCGGACGAGATGAGTTGGTGGTCGTCGTTGTGCGAAGGAGGAGCGCAATCGTTGTGGTCTGTTGATAAGTCCGGCGAAGAGAGAGACGGCGAAACTCCGAGAGAAAACGACGAAGAGAGAGACGGCAAGGAGAGAGACGGCGAAGAGGAGCACTTGTTACCTCTCCACACAAACAGGAGCTGTTGCAGGAACCATGTATATTATCGGCGAGGAGTTAAAGGATAGAGAGGAGAGGGGAGAGGAGAGTGAGGATAGAGAGAGGATAGAGAGGAGGTGGGAGAAAACGGCTAAGGAGTTAAAAGGAGAGAGAGGAACAAAACCCTAACTGGGCCGCGCATTTTTTTTTACAACAGCCTATTGCTTCGGTTTTTTGTAGGAACCACAACAATAGGTTCAAATATTAAGAAAAAAGAAATATTTTAATATATTGCCGCGGTTCTAGCTGGGATCCGCAGCAATAGAGCTGGTAAAAAAGTCAACTTAAGTTTGAAAATTTTCCCGTTGAAATCTATTGCTGCGGTTTCCGGCCGAAACCGCAACAATAGGTCTATTTTATATTTTATCTTTTTTTTTCACGTGGTTTATTGCTGCGTATGGATAAAACCGCAGCAATACCACCGCAGCAATAAGCAATTATTCTACTAGTAGGAAGAATCATAAACCTAATTGGATATGGGAAAACTGTAGGGATAAATTTATCCAATGTAGATTTCCCCGTCCTGACTCCATAGATGGTCTAAATGAACCAAAGATTGAGTTCGGGGGTGAGGGTACAATACAGTCAGGAACCATATTGCCCATTGCTGGCCTCTACTAAATATCGATTCATTATAGATTTTATGCCAAAGAATAATCATATAACGTTTTAAACACCCTAAAAATATTTAGTCTAAATTGGTTCAGGAAACACATAAAAAGACTATTTTTATTGATATGTTATTAAGCAATCATATTACAAGGTTCCTAACAGGTTGTCCAAATTATCTGAATTAATTAGAACAGTTCTTTAGGTCTTATTTAGCAATAAATAACATGTGGGTGATAAAAGCAATAAGGCAGGACAATCATATAACATGAATAGAATGATCAGGTAGGCATATAATATACAAAGGCATGAATAATGATAATGTGAAATAAAATAAAATAGAAAAGGGATTAGAATGTACAAAGGCACGATTATTACTTAAAGATCTACATCATGAAATAATTTGTTAGTAACTTCAAAGCAATAAATGTAATTGATTATTCAAGGATCCTCAGGAATTATACCTATGCGGCTTAGATTGAAGAGCGCAACGATCTTTAGGCGGAGCAATCGTGGAACCAGGAACACAGTATGATCAGGAATATAAATTGATTGAAGTATTGAAAGTATTTGAGTGTTTGAGTATTTGGGAATTCGAAGTGTATTGTAGAGGTAATCGTAAGTTTTTATATGCGTGAAATAATAATATGATAAGCCGTCCGTAATTCATGAAATCACGAAGTATTTATAGGCAAAGAGAGGCGTGCGCCTCAAGCCCCCACTTTGATTGAGGTTCAGGAAACCGATAGTCAAAGTATACGGTGTCGGGATGGAGAACGATTCTAAACGCTCTGCAGTTTAGAACTGATCTATATACGTCGGTCTCTGCAAACAAAATTAGTATGCAGGACAATAACTACAAGCAATCTGATTACCTGCAGAAGAGGATGTTAGCAGATAGATGCAAACAACTCAAATAAAAGCACATAATGATGCAATAATGCAAACTTAGACTCTCTAAGGATGCACAAGACGCAATGCAAGGATTAAGGTTATGCAAAGCTAAGGGAGATGACACGTCATGCAAGGTCAGGGTTATGCAAGACTAGAATGTATGAAATGCAAGGTCAGGGTTTTGCAAGGCTGTAATGCAAGGTCAGGATTTTGTAAGGCTAGAGATGTGTAGAATGATAGAATGATTAGAAATACATAGAATGATTTTCGAAAATCATTTTTGATAAATGATCGGGGTCCGTAAACGAGATCCGCAAATAAATTATAACTTTTCGGGAGTTTGTTTTGAATCGGAGGAACCACCACACGTAGGAAGCCCCCACTTTGGGTGAGCTTGCCTTGAATTAGGCATTTTGAGCCTTGATTGAAATGTAGTTGACTTGTCTTGAACGTTGAAAGTTGTCGCTGGGGATTCTTCTTTGGGAAGTCGATATAGGCAAAGTCAAATATCGCTAGAGACCATGGAATTGCCGGAGAGTCCTTCAGGGAAAAGGAGAGCTTGGATTAAAAAAATAAAAAGTTTAAATTTATGACTCAAATGAATGTAGGTGGGAAAAGGCTTTGACGAGGCTAGGTTCAGACCCGAGTCTATGTCGGTATCTAGAAAGAAGTATGCTTCTGAATTTTAGAAAATCAAATCATTAGACCTTGACTAACTTATTTTATTGAAGCGGTCGGACCTCGAGATGAGGATTCCTACGTATCCTTGCAGACCATTCGTAGTTCTGGATCTGATTTCTTTTTTTTATCATTTTTTTTGTGCCCTAACTTTTGCTTAGGCCGCCCTTTCGGGTTTTCAACCTAGCGGGCTTGGACAAACCTTGAAAAAGGAGTTAAGGTTGAATATGGAAGGTTGAAAAGTTTAAGGCTTGAGGTTTAGATGAAGGTTTAATTGGTTTGGCGAATGGAGGATCATGGATTAAGGTTTTGATCGATTGAAGGATTTGAATGAGGGGTAGAACTTGTGTGCAAGCCCCCTAGTTTGATTTTTTATTTATTTGCCTATGGCTTTTTCCTTTTTTTTCATTTTGTCTTGTGCGTTTTCTTTTGCTTTTGCTTTTTTTTCGCAGTTTGAATTTCTTTCGCTTTTTTTATTTTGCCTGGCATTTATTATTTTTTGCGTAGTAAGGCTTGCACACAAGTTTGGTTTAGGGTATTGGAGGGCTTGAAGGATATTTGTGGAGCTTTGATTTTGAAAGGCTATTTGGCTAATGATGGTTTAAAGGATTTTTGTTTTTCCTTGGTTGTATGTGGATGGCTTATGAAAGGTAATGGAAGGGAGAAGGGAATAACTCCTGATCAGAAGTATGTCCTCTTTTCTTTATTTCAGATCTCTTTTTTTATTATTATTAGTTAAGTTCATTAAGTGATTTAAGTTTCATCATTGAATTAGAAGCATAAATGAAATGGTGGAAGGCCAATGAAAATGAATATGAAAATGCAATTCTTTTATTAATTGAAAAGAATGAATGAAACAAGGCTGATAAACATTATAGTCCTAAAGGACATAGACTCGACGGGAAAGGAAATGAAGGAGCTAGGGGAGGGACTCTCCGACTCAACCTAGAAAACTAGCATTAAATGACTAAGCCTCCTGCACTATTGAGGTGATTCCCAAGGGGTTGCTGTTATTGCTGACTTTTGCTGCTGGAGGAATTGGCAATCTACCGTCTTCAACCATATCCTGCAGATGATTCTTTAAGGTCCAACATGCAGATGTCGGGTGTCCATTTCCTTGGTGGTACTTGCAGTAGGTATTAGGAGCCCACCTCTTGGATCCATTCTCGGGAGCAGGGTCTGGAGTAGGGCCGATAGGCTGAAGCGCTCCTTCTGCATGAAGCCTAGTGAAGGCTTCTTCTAGGGACATGCCTAAAGGTGTGAATGTTCTTTGAGGCTTTTGATAACCTCTCTTTTCAGTAGCTAGGGCATTGACCTCATTGCTTTTGGAGCTAGAAGGGTTATTGTTACTCTTCTTGAAAGAGTTGTTGTTGTTTGAACCCTTGTTCTTGTTGGCTTGTATCTCCTATAGAGTTTCGTGAAAGACTCTATGGGTTGGAATTGAATATGATCCCTATACTTAGGCTGTAGGTTACGGATCACTAGGCGGACTTGATCCTCTTGAAATGGCCTGTTAATCATTTGTGCAACTTTATCCCTCCATCTATTAAGGAAGGTGACGAAGTCTTCGTTGGAGTTTTATTTAGTTAACTCCAACTCACGAAGGCCAATGGGAAGCTGAGTGTTGTATATGTATTGTTTGTGGAACTCTTCTCTGATGTAGTCCCAGTCATTCAGCTTGGCCTTATTCAGTGAAATGAACCACTTGGATGGATGTGCATCCAAGGTCTAGGGAAAGACATAAGCAAACAGGTCCATGCTCATGCCTTTGAGAGCCATAGAGATGGAAAATGCTCTCAAGTGATAATCTGGGTCTTCGACCCCCTTGAATTTTGGGAGGTCACCCAATGTTACCTTTTTAGGGAGCTTGTCCCTCAGTTCAGGATCAATGATGTCATGGCCATGAGCCTCATTGTCGAGTGCAGGAATTGACTGGATCAATTGCTCGAGTTTTTCAAACCTCAAATCCGTGTTGGTCTTGATTGGTCGTGGAGTGTCGCCTTGCTCGTCTTCTTCGGTTAGCTTCTCTCTCAGTGCCTTAATCTCTTTGTCTTGTTCCTCAAGACGAGAGTTCATCAGTTGAAGTTGAGCCATGATGGCACTGAGCTGTTCATTAGCGTCTCCCATTTCAGATGATGATTCAGAAGAGTCGGAGGATTCGTCTGAAAAGGTTAGGATACGCTTGACGAGTCTAGGAGTGGTTCGACCTTGTTGCCTCTCTGTCGGACGTTCCCAAGTTATAATTTCACGACCTGTCCTGAACAGAAATCGAATGGACCTCGTGAATTTTAAGAAATAATGTTTTCGAAATGAGAATGGGAGATGTGAAATAAAAATAGGAGAAGAGAAATGGAAATGGAAATGGGGAATGAAAATGGGAAATGAAAATGGAAAATGATTTTGAAATGGAAATGGAAATGGTTATGGGTTTTGGACTAACATGGACTCGACCATGATGGAGACATGCGCCTAACGATATGCAAATGCAGACATAGATTGGACTGGACTATACAAGCAGACTGGATTCCACGATTGGGTTTTGGTGATGATAGGAGAGACTAGACTTTGAACTTACGGGTGAGCAAGTAGGCTAGAATTTAAGGAAGACTGGACAATAAGGGAGACTAGACTCTTAACTTAAGGCAAGCAGGCTAGGCAACTAGACTTTGAACTTACGGGTGAGCAAGCAGGCTAGACAACTAGATTTCGAGACTTACATTAAACTAAGCAGACTAGACTCAAAAAATGCCTGTGGACTTATGGAATGCTAGACTTTGAACTTACGGGTGAGCAAGTAGGCTAGACATTAAGGAAGGTTGGACAATAAGAGAGACCAAACTCTTAACTTAAGGCAAGCAGGCTAGCAACTAGACTTTGAACTTACGGGTGAGCAAGCAGGCTAAACAACTAGACTTCAAAACTTACATTAAACTAAGCAGGCTAGAGTCAAAAATTGTCTATGGACTTAAGTTATGCTTGACCTTGAACTTACGGGTGAGCAAGCAGGCCAGACACAAAAATTGCCTATGGACTTAAGGAATGCTAGACCTTGAACTTACGAGTGAGCAACCAGGCTAGACACAACAATTGCCTATAGACTTAAGGAATGTTAAACCTTGAACTTACGGGTGAGCAAGCAGGCTAGACTTTAAGGGATGAACTTTTATAGTCCTAAGACTAAATTTTTATAGTCCGGAGACTGACTAGGGCTTACATGGAGATGCAAACTAGACATAGGATATGAATTGACATATAGGTTTGACTTGGACTGGGAGATGCACATGGGCTTGACATTGGAGATGGACCAGGATTGGACTTAGAATGGAATAGACTGGGATTAGACTTGGACTGGGCTTGGCATAGACTAGGACTCACATAGAGATGCAAATCGACCTAGCTTTGACTTGAACTAGACTTATATGGGCCTAAGATGGATTCTAATGCTAGCGGGCCTAATATGAATGCATGGAGTCAAATTTTGATGGGCCTAATATGAATGCAAAATGGACTCATATGCATATGGGCCTAGAATGAATGCCAGTAAAGTGGGTTTGGTTGATTGAAGGTGTTTGGAATGGGCTTAGAATTTTTTTGAAATTCATTTTCGAAAGGAACCCCTTGTTTTTATCTTTTATTAGGAAAAGATGATGGATTAATTTTGAATTTTTTTTTTGAAATGTCGTGGTATGATGATGATTAGTAAATGATTTTTTTAAAAGGAAAAACTGTTTTAAATAAACCAACATTTGTGTGATCTTCCCATTTTAAGTCTACCTTTTGATTATTCCTGACCAAGTCCACTTTATAGCTTCATTAACTTTAATTAGGTTAAATTACTATTTACCGGATGAACTGGTCATAAAAAATGTAGTTGCAACCATGACTTTTACTAAACCCATTAACCCGCCCAAAAACCCACCCAAAAAACCACCCAAAAACCCCACCTAACAGAATTTCTCTCTCTCTCCTCCTTTTATTACATTACTTCATCTTCTCCATCCTCTCTCACCCCACCATCGCCACCTCCTTCACCCCTCTCATACCCAGACTCACCAACCCAAATGTGCCCCCTGCCAGGATCTCGCCCACCGCAACAACCACTACCGCTATTACAATCACCACCATCACGACCACCATAATCACATTTCACATCCACCACCACCTCGGCCAAGACAACAACAACAACAAAAATAACTAGATATAAAGATTTTGAGGGTGGTCAATATATTGGGAATGAATTTTTAATTTCTACAAAAAAAACGTAAAGAAAAGGCATCAATCTAGGGATGATATATTGTATGGTGCATTTGCATCTGGTAGCTCAAATTCTGTTATGGATGATGACCCCTTTTATGGGAAAAAGAAGAATAAAAGGAGAAAAAGGGGAGTTATATATTATGAAGGTTGATTACTCGAAACCCGTAATTTCAAATCTTCTGGGGTTTTTTCCCCTAATCTTGAAGATGAAATTCAGGAGGATGGTGCTGTTGGGTTTAAGCTTGGGCTCGGGCTAGGTGTCGGGCCGAGTGTTAGAGTTGGTTTGGGGAGTAAGAGGCGATGATGAGAGTGGGTTGGGTTGGGGAAGAATGAGCAAGGTATCGTTATGGAAGAGGGGAATAATTAGTCTTAGTTTTGCAGAAAAAAAAGTTTCAAATATTTTTGGTGAGCAACAAAAATGGAGAAAAGAAGAACAGAGAAGAAAGAGAATAAGAGAGGGGAATCAAGTTTCAAGAGGGAAAATAAGAAAAAGAGCAAAAATATAAAGGAAAAAAAATAAAGACAATGGTCACTTGACACGTCACCCCGTAACCGACATTTACCTAGAGTTCTAGGTAACATTTTAATCCAACCTAATTAAAGTAAATGAAGCCACAAAGTGGACTTGGTCAGGAATAATCGAAAGGTAGCCTTAAAATGGGAAGACCACGCAAAGGTTGGCTTATTTAAAAATAATTTTTCCTTTTCAAAAAGGTAGAATAGAAGAGAGTGTAGGATTGATTTTGAAAAATGTAATTTTTTTGAAATTGGTTGAATATGGTACGGTAGGATTGATAGGGAAGATTAGTTGAACAACAGGGAGAAGGTAGACATGCATGATGACTCT
The DNA here is from genome assembly GCA_947648045.1 of Beta corolliflora. Taxonomy (NCBI): domain Eukaryota; kingdom Viridiplantae; phylum Streptophyta; class Magnoliopsida; order Caryophyllales; family Amaranthaceae; genus Beta; species Beta corolliflora. The sequence goes on along the minus strand of CANSZD010002921.1, from coordinate 3,421,563 downwards.
AACTCTACATGACCACTTTAGATGCACTTTTTAGGACAGACTCGACCTTGCATGAAAAGACTGATTTTTTTTTGAATTAGGTGAGACCTTTGATTAGACCATGTACTACGCAAATGTAGACTGACAAACATAAGACTGAATATAGGATCCACCATTATGACGACTAAATCAACGAAAAGCGTGCGATGCACAGACTGCGTGCCGCGCAGCATTGCTGCGCGCGGCGCACAGTCGTGCGTCTGGCGCAGGAGTGGTGCGCCAGGCGCAACTTAATGCGCTTGGCGCACTACTCCCCGACACGTTTTTCGGGGATTTAGGCGACATATTGGCCGATTGACGAATTTTCCATTGTTTGTTAGATGCTATTTTAGGAACGACGCATAATAATGACAAATTGACAGGATAATAACAGGCAAAAATTGCAATCACAGGCAAATGTCATATAATATGGATGCAAAAGTTCCAACCTAAATTCCAGTTCTATGTTTGAAACTATTGGTCAGGTTTAGGTTCAGTCTGAAAAGGGTCCATGACTAAGAGATTGATCCCACGCTTCGTACCCCAACTTAAAGAGGTGGCCACGTGTAAGACACACTCCAGTTCTCAAGTCAGGAACAAGAGAACAATGTCATGGTTGGGTAGGTTTGCTTATGACTAAGATCCAACACTATCGCTCAGGAAGCTTTTTGGAAGGACAAAGCGCAAACACCCCTGGGGTGACCTCACACATAGAACATGTGCTAATGAGGCAAGGTAGATTGTCCTTATGGTGGCTTAACAATAGCCGTGCATATGCAAAACAATATATTATTCAAAGGCATAAAAGGAGAATGAATCGTATTTTTCAAGTTTCACCCACTCATTTAAAAAGAATTAATTTTTTAAAAATCCTCCCCAGTGGAGTCGCCAAATTGTAGGCGTGTTTTTATTTCGCCTACGCGGGATGAGCGCGTATTAGATTTGACTACCCCACTGTAAATGTTTTATTGAAAAATGTTTTGAAAGAAGTCGCCAACAATTCTTTTTAGGAAGAATCATAAACCTAATTGGATATGGGAAAACTGCAGGGACAAATTTATCCAATGTAGATTTCCCCGTCCTGACTCCATAGATGGTCTAAATGAACCAAAGATTGAGTTCGGGGGTGAGGGTACAATACAGTCCGGAACCATATTGCCCATTGCTGGCCTCTACTAAATATCGATTCATTACAGATTTTATGCCAAAGAATAATCATATAACGTTTTAAACACCCTAAAAATATTTAGTCTAAATTGGTTCAGGAAACACATAAAAAGACTATTTTTTAGTGATATGTTATTAAGCAATCATATTACAAGGTTCCTAACAGGTTGTCCAAATTATCTGAATTAATTAGAACAGTTCTTTAGGTCTTGGTTAGCAATACTTAACATGTGGGTGATAAAAGCCATAAGGCAGGACAATCATATAATATGAATAGAATGATCAGGTAGGCATATAATATACAAAAGGCATGAATAATGATTATGTGAAATAAAATAAAATAGAAAAGGGATTAGAATGTACAAAGGCACCATTATTACTTAAAGATCTACATCATGAAATAAATTGTTAGTAACTTCAAAACAATAAATGTAATTGATTATTCAAGGACCCTCAGGAATTATACATATGCGACTTAGATTGAAGAGCGCAACGATCTTTAGGCCGAGCAATCATGGAACCAGGAACACAGCATGATCAGGAATAAAAATTGATTGAAGTATTGAAAGTATCTGAGTGTTTGAGTATTTGGGAATTCGAAGTGTATTGTAGAGGTATTCGTAAGTTTTTGTATGCGTGAAATAATAATATGAAAAGCCGTCCGTAATTCATGAAATCACGAAGTATTTATAGGCAAAGAGAGGCGTGCGCCTCAAGCCCCCACTTTGACTGAGGTTCAGGAAACCGATAGTCAAAGTATACGGTGTCGGGATGGAGAACGATTCTAAATGCTCTGCAGTTTAGAACTGATCTATATACGTCGGTCTCTGCAAACAAAATTAGTATGCAGGACAATAACTACAAGCAATCTGATTACCTGCAGAAGAGGATGTTAGCAAATAGGTGCAAACAACTCACATAAAGCACATAATGATGCAATAATGCAAACTTAGACTCTCTAAGGATGCACAAGACGCAATGCAAGGATTAAGGTTATGCAAAGCTAAGGGAGATGACACGTCATGCAAGGTCAGGGTTATGCAAGACTAGAATGTAAATGCAAGGTCAGGGTTTTGCAAGGCTGTAATGCAAGGTCAGGATTTTGCAAGGCTAGAGATGTGTAGAATGATAGAATGATTAGAAATGCATAGAATGATTTTCTAAAATCGTTTTTGATAAATGATCGGGGTCCGTAAACGAGATCCGCAAATTATAACTTTTCGGGAGTTTGATTTGAATCGGAGGAACCACCACACGTAGGAAGCCCCCACTTTGGGGGAGCTTGCCTTGAATTAGGCATTTTAAGCCTTGATTGAAATGTAGTTGACTTGTCTTGAACGTTGAAAGTTGTCGCTGGGGATTCTTCTTTGGGAAGTCGATATAGGCAAAGTCAAATATCGCTAGAGACCATGGAATTGTCGGAGAGTCCTTCAGGGAAAATGAGAGCTTGGATTAAAAAAATAAAAAGTTTAAATTTATGACTCAAATGAATGTAGGTGGGAAAAGGCTTTGACGAGGCTAGGTTCAGACTCGAGTCTATGTCAAGATCTAGAAAGAAGTATGCTCCTGAATTCTAGAAAATCAAATCATTAGACCTTGACTAATTTATTTTATTGAAGCGGTCGGACCTCGAGATAAGGATTCCTACGTATCCTTGCGGAATCAGACCATTCGTAGTTCTGGATCTGATTTCTTTTTTTTTTATCTTTTTTTTTTGTGCCCTAACTTTTGCCTAGGCCGCCCTTTCGGGTTTTTAACCTAGCGGGGTTGGACATACCTTGAAAAAGGAGTTAAGGTTGAATATGGAAGGTTGAAAAGTTTAAGGCTTGAGGTTTAGATGAAGGTTTAATTGGTTTGGCGAATGGAGGATCATGGATTAAGGTTTTGATCGATTGAAGAATTTGAATGAGGGGTAGAACTTGTGTGCAAGCCCCCTAGCTTAACTTTTTATTTATTTGCCTTTGGCTTTTTCCTTTTTTTTTCATTTTGTCTTGTGCGTTTTCTTTTGCTTTTGCTTTTTTTTTCGCACTTTGAATTTCTTTCGCTTTTTATTTTTATTTTGACTGGCATTTATTATTTTTTACGTAGTATGGCTTGCACACAAGTTTGGTTTAGGGTATTGGAAGGCTTGAAGGATATTTGTGGAGTTTTAATTTTGAAAGGCTATTTGGCTAATGATGGTTTAAAGGATTTTTATTTTTCCTTGGTTGTATGTGGATGGCTTATGAAAGGTAATGGAAGGGAGAAGGGAATAACTCCTGTTCCAAAGTATGTCCTCTTTTTTTATTTCAGATCTCTTCTTTTATTTCAGATCTCTTCTTTATTATTATTAGTCAAGTTCATTAAGTGATTTAAGTTTCATCATTGAATTAGAAGCATAAATAAAATGGTGGAAGGTCAATGAAAATGAAAATGCAATTCTTTTATTAATTAGAAAGAATGAATGAAACAAGGTTGATAAACATTATAGTCCTAAAGGACATAGACTCGACGGGAAAGGAAATGAAGGAGCTTGGGGAGGGACTCTCCCACTCTCCGACTCAACCTTGAAAACTAGCGTTGAATGACTAAGCCTCCTGCACTGTTGAGATGATTCCCAAGGGGTTGCCGTTATTGCTGACTTTTGCTGCAGACGGAATTGGCAATCTACCGTCTTCAACCATATCCTGCAGATGATTCTTTAAGGTCCAACATGCAGATGTCGGGTGTCCATTCCCTTGGTGGTACTTGCAGTAGGCATTAGGATCCCACCTCTTGGATCCATTCTCGGGAGCAGGGTCTGGAGTAGGGCCGATAGGCTGAAGCGCTCCTTTTGCATGAAGCCTAGTGAAGGCTTCTTCTAGGGACATGCCTAAAGGTGTGAATGTTCTTTGAGGCTTTTGATAACCTATCTTTTCAGTAGCAAGGGCATTGACCTCATTGCTTTTGGAGCTAGAAGGGTTATTGTTACTCTTCTTGAAAGAGTTGTTGTTGTTTGAACCCTTGTTCTTTTTGGCTTGTATCTCATCCTCAATCAGCAGGCCTACCTTATAGAGCTTCGTGAAAGACTTTATGGGTTGGAATCTAATACGATTCCCATACTTAGGCTGCAGGTTACGGATCACCAGGCGGACTTGATCCTTTTGAGATGGCCTGTTAATCATTTGTGCAGCTTTATCCCTCCATCTGTTAAGGAAGGTGACGAAGTCTTCGTTGGAGTTTTGTTTAGTTAACTCCAACTCACGAAGGCCAATGGGAAGCTGAGTGTTGTATACGTATTGTTTGTGGAACTCTTCTCTGATGTAGTCCTAGTCATTTAGCATGGCCTTATTCAGTGATCTGAACCACTTGGATGGATGTGCATCCAAGTTCAAGGGAAAGACATAAGCAAACAGGTCCTTGCTCATGCCTTTGAGAGCCATAGAGATGGAAAATGCTCTCAAGTGATAATCTGGGTCTTCGACCCCCTTGAATTTTGGGAGGTCACTTAATGTTACCTTTTTAGGAAGCTTGTCCCTCAGTTCAGGATCAATGATGTCATGGCCATGAGCCTGATTCTCGAGTGCAGGAATTGACTCAATCAATTGCTCGAGTTTTTCAAACCACAAATCCGTGTTGGTCTTGATTGGTCGTGGAGTGTCGCCTTGCTCGTCTTCTTCGGTTAGCTTCTCTCTCAGTGCCTTAATCTCTTTGTCTTGTTCCTCAAGACGAGAGTTCATCAGTTGAAGTTGAGCCATGATGGCACTGAGCTGTTCATTAGCGTCTCCCATTTCAGATGATGATTCAGAAGAGTCGGAGAATTCGTCTGAAAAGGTTAGGATACGCTTGACGAGTTTAGGAGTGGGTCGACCTTGTTGCCTCTCTGTCGGACGTTTCCAATTTATAATCTCACGACCTGTCCAGAACAGATATCGAATGGACCCGTGAATTTTAAGAAATAATGTTTTCGAAATGAGAAAGGGAGATGTGAAATAGAAATAGGAGATGAGAAATGGAAATGGAAATGGGGAATGAAAATGGGAAATAAAAATGGAAAATGATTTTGAAATGGAAATGGAAATGGGGAATGAAAATGGGAAATAAAAATGGAAAATGATTTTGAAATGGAAATGGAAATGGTTATGGGTTTTGGACTAGCATGGACTCGACCATGATGGAGACAAGCGCCTAACGATATGCAAATGCAGACATGGATTGGACTGGACAACACAAGCAGACTAGATTCTACGATTGGGTTTTGGTGATGATAGGAGAGACTAGACTTTGAACTTACTGGTGAACAAGTAGGCTAGACTTTAAGGAAGACTGGACAATAAGGGAGACTAGACTCTTAACTTAAGGCAAGCAGGCTGGGCAACTAGACTTTGAACTTACAGGTGAGCAAGCAGGCTAGACAACTAGATTTTGAAACTTACATTAAACTAAGCAGACTAGACTCAAAAAATTCCTATGTGGACTTATGGAATGCTAGACTTTGAACTTACAGGTGAGCAAGTAGGCTAGACATTAAGGAAGGTTGGAAAATAAGAGAGACCAAACTCTTAACTTAAGGCAAGCAGGCTAAGCAACTAGACTTTGAACTTACGGGTGAGCAAGCAGGCTAGACAACTAGACTTCAAAACTTACATTAAACTAAGCAGGCTAGACTCAAAAATTACCTATGGACTTATGGAATGCTAGACCTTGAACTTACGGGTGAGCAAGCAGGCCAGACACAAAAATTGCCTATGGACTTAAGGAATGCTAGACCTTGAACTTACGGGTGAGCAAGCTGGCTAGACACAACAATTGCCTATAGACTTAAGGAATGCTAGACCTTGAACTTACGGATGAGCAAGCAAGCTAGACTTTAAGGGATGAACTTTTATCGTCCTAAGACTGAATTTTTATAGTCCGGAGACTGACTAGGGCTTACATGGAGATGCAAACTAGACCTAGGATATGAATTGACATATAGGTTTGACTTGGACTGGGAGATGCACATGAGCTTGACATTGGAGATAGTAGAAGAGAATGTAGGATTGATTTCAAAAAATGTTTTTTTTTTTAAATTGGTTGAATATGGTAAGGTAGGATTGATAGGGAAGATTAGTTGAACAGCAGGGGGAAGGTAGACATGCATGATGAATCTAACTCGATATGACCGCTTTAGATGCACTTTTTAGGACAGACTCGACCTTGCATGAAAAGACTAATTTTTTTTGAATTAGGTGAGACCTTTGATTAGACCATGTACTACGCGAATGCAGACAGACAGACATAGGACTGAATATAGGATCCACCATTATGACGACTAAATCAACGAAAAGCGTGCGATGCACAGACTATGTGCCGCGCAGCATTGCTGCGCGTGGCGCACAACCGTGCGTCTGATGCGGGAGTGGTGCGCCATGCGCAACTTAATGCGCTTGGCGCACTACTCCCCGACACGTTTTTCGGGGATTTAGGCGACATATTGGCCGATTGACGAATTTTTAATTGTTTGTTAGACGCGATTTTAGAAACGACGCATAATAATGACAAATTGACAGGATAATAAAAGGCAAAAATTGCAATCACAGGCAAATGTCATATAACATGGATGCAAAAGTTCTAACCTAAAGTCCAGTTCTATGTTTGAAACTATTGGTCAGGTTTAGGTTCAGTCTGAAAAGGGTCCATGACTATGAGATTGATCCCACGCTTCGTACCCCTGCTTAAAGAGGTGGCCACGTGTAAAACACCCTCCAGTTCTCAAGTCTTGAATAAGAGAACAATGCCATGGTTGGGTAGGTTTGCTTATAACTAATTAAGATCCAACACTATCGCTCAGGAAGCTTTTTGGAAGGACAAAGCGCAAACCCCCCGGGGGTGACCTCACACATAGAACATGTGCTAATGAGGCAAGGTAGATTGTCCTTATGGTGGCTTAACAATAGCCGTGCATATGCAAAACAATATATTATTCAAAGGCATAAAAGGAGAATGAATCGTATTTTTCAAGTTTCACCCACTCATTTAAAAAAATTTATTATTTTTAAAATCCTCCCCAGTGGAGTCCCCAAATTGTAGGCGTGTTTTTATTTCGCCTATGCGGGATGATCGCCTATTAGATTTGACTACCCCAGTGTAAAGGTTTTATTGAAAATTGTTTTGAAAGAAGTCGCCAACAATTCTTTTTAGGAAGAATCATAATCCTAATTGGATATGGGAAAATCGTAGGGACAAATTTATCCAATGTAGATTTCCCCGTCCTGACTCCATATATGGTCTAAATGAACCAAAGATTGAGTTCGGGGGTGAGGGTATAATACAGTCAGGAGCTATATTGCCCATTGCTGGCCTCTACTAAGTATCGATTCATTACAGATTGTTTGCCAAAGAATAATCATATAACGTTTTAGACACACTAAAAATATTTAGTCTAAATTGGTTCTAGAAACACATAAAAAGACTATTTTTTAGTGATATGTTATTAAGCAATCATATTATAAGGTTCCTAACAGGTTGTCCAAATTATCTGAATTAATTAGAACAGTTCTTTAGGTCTTGTTTAGCAATAAATAACATGTAGGTAATAAAAGCAATAAGGCAGGACAATCATATAATATGAATAGAATGATCAGGCAGGCATATAATATACAAAAGGCATGAATAATGATAATGTGAAATAAAATAAAATAGAAAAGGGATTAGAATGTACAAAGGCACGATTATTACTTAAAGATCTACATCATGAAATAAATTGTTAGTAACTTCAACGCAATAAATGTAATTGATTATTCAAGGATCCTCAGGAATTATACCTATGCGGCTTCGATTGAAGAGCGCAACAATCTTTAGGCGGACCAATCGTGGAACCAGGAACACAGTATGATCAGGAATAGAAATTGATTGAAGTATTGAAAGTATTTGAGTGCTTGAGTATTTGGGAATTCGAAGTGTATTGTAGAGGTATTCGTAAGTTTTTGTATGCGTGAAATAATAATATGAAAAGCCGTCCGTAATTCATGAAATCACGAAGTATTTATAGGCAAAGAGAGGCGTGCGCCTTACGCAAGCCCTGCGCCAGTCGCAGGTCTACGTGGCAGGTGCACTGCCACGCGTCAGGCGCACATTGGTGTGCCTGATGCAGCCAGCCCAATCAGATTTAAGCACGTGTAAACGCATTTTTGAAAAGATAGAAAAGAAAGTTGAGTCTCACGTGTAAACGCTTTTGATTCTGCGCGTCTTTCGAAGATACTTTTTTATTCCTAAAATCTGGGAATTGAACTTTACGGATTAAAAATCTGATTTTTGATAAAAGCATTATGAAAATATTCATTAAAATAATAAATATTTAATTGGGCTCTTAAAATGGACTTAAAATATTTTATGGGCTTAAAATACAATTAATCATCATGAACAATTAATTAGAGTTTGGGCTTGATTAATAAGTGTCCGCCAACCGAATAGTTACTAACACCAGTGGTGCTGTACTCTCGGTAGGAGCGGTTTTGATTCTCCTCACCGGCTGCAAATGTTCTCGCCCAATCATCAACTTCTCAAAAGTTGATAAAAATAAGATATTGGCAGAGCTTCCTCCATCTACCAAAATTCTGTGAATCAAACAATTTGCAACTTTCAAAGTGACCACCAGTGGGTTGTCATGGGGGTATACCACATGTTTGGCATCTTCAAACGAGAACGACATGGCCGGCATAGCTGGTGGTTTCCTCCAACGGCAACTCTCATTGAAGTTTACCTGATGTCGGAATTCCTTTAAACTAGCCTTTGCTCCACTGACACTGCCGCCATGAATTGGGCCGCCCCTGATCACATGTATTTCTCCTATCCGAGATTGAACATTCTGATCTCTAGACTTCATCAAATCACCTTCACTGGTTTGGACTTTGTATTGAGTGAAATATCCTCTGCGAATAAGATCCTCCAGATTATCTTTCAAGTGCCTACAATTCTCAGTTACGTGGCCGTGATCCCCACGGAAATCACACCATTTTGTCTTGTCACGGTTTTTATGAAACATCTTTCTTGGCCGCTGCCATTTATCACTTTCCTTGTTCATAGTGAATATTTGTGCCCGGGAAGTTGTGAGTTGAGTGTACGCATCAAATTTATCTTTGCGTTCTCCCCTTTCTCGGTCACCACGCTCTCGGTCACTTCCTTTCTTGACCATATTAGATTCCTTCCTTTCATCTCGGCCCCGATCGTTTTCACGACCCTTGTCCTTCCTTGACTTGTCCTCTTTTTTCTTATCGGACTCACGACATTGACTGCTGGCTGCCTTGTCAAATTCTTCTTCTCTTATGAAATCGTTTGCTTTTCCCAACACTGGCCCCAATGACGTGAAAGTTTTTCAGCCAAGATAACTCCTGAACGCAGTCCCTTCTCTTAATCCCGTCATCAAGGCTAGGACCGCTACATCCTGCTGCAGCCTAGGAATAGATACGGCCTCAACATTGAAGCGCCCAATGTAATCCCGGAGAGATTTTGTTTCCCCCTGTCTGATTGATAATAATTCCCCAGTAGTGCGCTCACGACGCCTATTGCTTACAAAGTGAGTACTGAACATAGACGAAAGTTGAGAGAAACTGGACACATTACCAGGTTTGAGACTCTTGAACCAAGTCTGAGCTATGACAGTAAGGGTGGACGGGAAAACCTTACACCAGATAGCGTCTACCTGCGTGTACAGGTACATGTGCCCCTCGTAGGCTGCGATGTGATCGTCGGGATCTGAGCTGCCGTCAAATTTGCATGATGGCATTTTGATTCTCGGCATTGGGTGATTCAGAACTTCCGGCACGAATGGAGACACAATTTTGGATCGGTTCTTTAGATTGCTCTTCCGTTGGGTCGCGCCAACTAATACCGCGGTATGCTTCATCATTGGATCCTTAAATGGTGGGAGACACGATTATGTGTCTTCATAAATCTTCTACTATGATTATTAAATTATTAGAATAAATAGAAGAGTTTAGAGATACCATCTTATAACTTTTGTGAAATTTTAAGAATGGAAGATTGGAGAAATATAGATCTTGCATAATGAAGCATTGGAATTAGAGTCGTTGTTTTATATTAAGGCAACATAGATTTAAGGCTAAGATGGACGAAAGTTTAAAGATATAGATGGATTGCAAAGATTAAGCGAATAATTGAGTAGTTATATATTAGTTCTTAACATGGAATACAAGTTATAGATTCTGGATTCATGATAATTGGAGGTAGTTGTCTTTGTTGTGATATTAGGTTTGAAGTTATGAGGTTTGATGCTAATAATACTTTGACATGTATATAATGAGGATTTGAAACCAGTTGGGTTAATAAAAGATTAGAATTTCACTTATTAAGGATTCAAATCATGAAGAGGTAGAGTTAACTAACAAATCTTGAATAGAGAAAGTGTTAGCTATAATTATGGAATATAATGGCGAACTCTATAAGTTACAAGTTTCACCTAAATTTCAGGAGTATGTTTTTCTAATAAGAGATTTAAGTATAGTTATATAAACATTGAGATCTATGGTTATGAGTGATGTACATTTTATTCGTATTATTACATTATGACTATAGGACGATGCATTCAAAAAGAATAATAAAAAATCTATTTGGGATATAAGAAGAATAATATATTTATGATTAACAGAAGTATAAATATCAAGGTATACTAAGTTATGTGTTGTATGGGTTGTTGAATAAGATTAAATAGGAAGATATTTCTGAATAAAGAACTTTTGCAACTAAGGTACAAAGTTTATATCAAACTTACATTCTATTTTGGAATTCTGATTGATAAACTATGTTTTAGGCTTTAATTATAATCAACTCATAGAATTGGACTATATTTCTGCCAAAGTCTGTATTCAAGTAATTTCCGTCAAATGAACCTTATGAAAGGTTGATTTATGTTAAGTTTTTGGAAACTTTTGTATACTATGTTGATCAAATAAATAGAGTTTATGTATGAAATACTCTTATGCGATTATGTTACGAGATTTTGATATGTCTGACTCGAGAATTATTATTTAGTTTGAGAAAATATTGAATTGTGAGTTATGTATTTTGATTCCATTTTAATAAAGGGAAGAAGATGTCATAGCAGTGATGAACAACCTTCTGTATTCTGTATTCTGAATTCTAGGGACATGTCCTGATAAGTCTTGCAAGCAGTACATAACGGAAGAGGGAGACGTCCCTTGTAAAAGTCTAGAGAATTCGCCAGAATGGCAACTCTATTCGTGTTCTCTTCCCCAATATGTATAATATGATTTATGAAGGAAAATATAATATGTAATTGAATATGCAAGTGGTTTCGTAAAAAGTTATTTCAAACTTATTTTTCGGGGTGATGTTTTACTCACCCAAGTTATGGAATATATTTGCCGAATAGGAAAAGAAATTACTAAGAAACTCGTGAGGAATTTATCAAAAAGAATTAGCTATGTAGCACATATTTGGATTAGAGGTTATTCTTTTGAAACACAGAAGCGGGAGATATTGCTATATCTGAGAATATGACAGGATTATAGTTGATTTGGGAGTACATATAGATTCTATGATTCCTCGAATTGAAAGTATATATTATTTATTTTGTGAGGTATTAATTCGCATTATTATTTTAAACAAGTAACATTGTAAATTGTATTTAAGTATTTTGTTATATGATTCTTTCATTATGACGTTTCTGTTCCTTGCTTTCAAATGTCTCACAAGTTAACTTAAATTTGTAAATACGTTTTAAGCCACCAAAAAGATTTTCTGGTTGGATAGTGTGTACTCAGTTTTGCTGATTTTGTTCTTGGAACCTGTCCTGGTGGGGGCAGAGTTCTTGTTAGTGATTTTTGCAGGAAATCCTGAAGGCGATTCGAGTGAGGTTAGAAGATCATAGGTGTTGTGAGAAATGATTCTCGTTTGAGCTATGATGGATATAATATGGGTTAATTGAGAAAGAAATTTCTATAGTGTATTATTGTATTGTTTCAGAGATTCGGTTTGATCGTTTCATGTAATTGTATTTATATTTTGGTTTGTTGTTGTGGGCTCATGACCCATAAGTCCAGGATCGTATGAAAGATTATGTCTTTGCTGCAAGAGGATGTAATTTGAGGTTTATTAAATGTAAATTGAGATTTGTGAATGCTAAGTGTGATTTGCTAGCAGCTCGGAAGTGCGGGCTGTTACAGCTGTACTATCATGTATAAGGTCATTTCAAAGATTATCACTCACAGGATGCAACCAATTATCCATGAAGTGCTAAATCCTTCTCAAGCTGGCTTTATTCTAGATAGATTCATAGCAAATAATGTTATTCTGGCTACTGAGTTGATAAGAGGTTATTCAAGAACTCATATTTTCCTTCGATATGTTATTAAAGTTGATATTAAAAAGGCCTATGATTTTGTTGAATGGCCATTTCTGGAAAATATGTTACTTGAGCTTGGCTTCTCTATTATGTTTGTGGAGTGGTTAATGGTTTGTGTAAGAAGTGTGTCTTACTCAATTCTCTTGAATGGCATTCCTTCCCCTCCTTTTCAGGCTAAGAAAGGACTTAGGCAAGGAAATCTATTATCTCCTTTTCTTTTTGCCTTAAGCATGGAGTATCTTAGGAGAAGCCTGGGTGAATTGAAAGATGATCCTGATTTCAACTTCCATTCTAAGTGTGAAAGGATTCAACTTACTCATCTCATGTTTGCAGATGATTTATTGTTGTTTCCTAGAAGCTGACCATAATTCAGTCACAATGATCATGGCAGCTTTTAGAAAATTCTCTCTAGCTTCTGGTTTGGAAGCAAGCATTGTAAACAGTTGCATCTATTTTGTTGGTGTAGCTACTCATGAAGCAGTGAGCATTGCTGAAGCTGTTCATCTTCCTATAGGGGTGCTTCCCTTCAAATATTTAGGGGTGCCTCTAGCTGCAAAGAAGTTGAATTTTTTTCAATGCAAGATCCTTGTTGACAATATAACTAAGAGAGCTCAGGGGTGGATGACTAAGACTCTTAGTTATGATGGTAGACTTCAGCTAATTAGGAGCATTTTAAGTAGTATGAAAAACTATTGGGCTCATATTTTTCCATTATCTAAGAAGATTATCAAAGCAATGGAGGCTGTTTGTAGGAAGTTCTTATGGACTCGGATAACTTTAGATTAAAAGGAAAGCTCCTATTTCTTGGAATTCTTTCTATAATCCTAAAGTTGTTGGTAGATGAAGTCTTATCAACATGGCAAACTGGAACAAGGTAGCTATCTTTAAGCTTCTTTGGGCTATTGCTTTCAAGTCTAACAAGTTGTTGGTGAAATGGATTAATGCATACTATTTGAGAAGGCATGATATATACACTGGTAGTATAAGTAGTAACAATTCTTGGTTATTGAGAAAGATAATCAACTCTAGAGACCTACTTGTTACTGTGGGAGGTTGGGATGTTGTGGTTCACAATGGAAAATTCAGCATAAAAAAGGCTTACACTTTGCTTCAAGGTAATGCCTAGAGAGTATAGTGGAGAAGACTAATATGTAACAACAAAGCTGGCCCTAAAAGCAAATTTATTTTGTGGATGGTTATTCAGAATCGTCTTGCTTCGACTAATAAAATAAGCAGATGGAATGTTGCTTGCAAGTTGGAGTGTTGTCTCTGTGCTCATGCTCATGAGTCAGTTCAACACTTCTTTTTTAAGTGCAATTATTCTACTGAGGTGTGGAGGTGTCTACTCCAGAAGATTGATATGACTCGTCAAACTATGCATTTTGATGAAGAATGCAGAATTGCAAAAATAAAGCTCATGGAAAAAGCTGTATTTCAAGAATATACATCATGCTATTTACAGAAGCCATTCATGCTATTTGGATTCAAATTAAAGGAACATCTAAATCTTCTATGATGTTTATGTTCCTCCTCAAAGGCTGATAGAAGAAATCATTTTCAAAGTTGCCTGTAATTGCAAAGAAAATGAAAGAAGATCATTAGTATAGTAGCTTACTGTTTTCTGTTTTATAAGGTTTATGCTTGTGTAGACTATTTGTAGTGCTTTTGTGTTAGTTGGTTGGCTGTGTTAGCCGTCTCTTTGATTTAGGCTATGTTTAGTTCACCTTATATTTACTGATTTGAGCTTATCTGATATGATCTGAACTTATCTGATATGATCTGAACTTATCTGATATGATTTGAACTTATTTTTTCTGATCTGATCTAATTTGAACTTATTTTTTCTGATCTAATCTGAACTTATCTGATCTGATCTGATCTGAACTTATATGATCTGATCTTGAACTTATCTTTTATAAAACATATTATTACTAATATTATTATTACTTTGTATTTCATTACTAGTATTACTATTACTATCATTTTATTACTATGCACAACTGTTAATAATAATAATAATAACAATAATAATAATAATTATTAGTTTTTTTTAAAGAGCACGGAAATTTTTATCATACACCCGGGTGTACCATGAGCATGGTACACCCAATGCTATTTTTTTTGCTCATTGCTCATTTGGAACTCGAAATGAGCATAATCACATAATAGGTAGAGCTCCAAGTGAGTAAATGAGCAAAAAATAGCCTTGGGTGTACCATGCACATGGTATACTTGCATGGTATACCCGTGTGTATGATGAATGCACTCAAAGAACACATAGTATATGAACATACAATTAAAAATAAAAGAACACATATTTTTGGTTAAAAAACATATTGTTTATGGTAAAAAGAACATATTGTTCATGTATAAGGTCCGTTTATAATAAGAATTTAGGTAATAATGAAAGAACATATAATGATAATAAAAAAAAGAACATATAATGATAATAAAAAAAGAACATATATTGAAAGAGCATACAAAATCTATTTAAAGAACACATTCTAAAAATAAAATATAGATGTCCCCTAAAAAAATATAAAAGATAGATGCTATTTTTATATTGATGACATATTTGGATTTAACTAACAACATGTTTTTTGTTATATCAATATCAATTGTTCTTTTTTCTTTATAAATAAACCTATATATATATAATCATATGATCTTGAACAAAATTGTTAAATATTCTTCTTATATCGTTGTCCTATTCTATATAAACTTTGTTTTTAAAGATAAGTTGAAATACCGTGTAGGGGGAAATTTGAAGGTGATGCCAACACCATTAGGTTATCCCTTGCTACTCATGTTTTATATAAACTAGTAACATATACTTTATATTATTCTGCCAAAATTGTTAAAATAAAATAAACATCATATACTATTATTGTAACACCCCGATAATTCTCTATTTTCCAAAATATCTTTTTGTTATAAAACTTAGAGAATTATCAAAGCATTATCACCCGTGTGATAACGTATCGGCTTATTCAGAATTTTGCAGCGAAAATAATAAATAACTTTGAAACTATAAATAACTTAGTCAACCATAAGGTCAACTACAAACCAAACCAAAAGTCAAATCAACTTAAAAGTCAATGATCCAAACCATAACTAAATCAGAACTAGAAAAGTATTAAAGAACTAAAACACAAGCTCTCCACGAAAACCCGAACCCATGATGCATCATATTCAGACCTGGAATGATCGATGCTCTATTGACCCTCAGAGACTGCTCACCAAATGGGTCATCACAGGATCAATAAGGCACAGGCATGATCGACATACAGAAAAGCACGTAATCAGCAAAGTTGAGTCCTACATACTAAATTCTCCCTCCGTTTTTTTTAGATGTAACATTGGACTTTTCACATTTGTCGAGACATAACTTTGACCGATAATATCTCTAATTGTATAAAATAAAAAATTATAAAAAATATATATTTGGAAAGTGTATACCGTGACGAATCAAACAAGATCCCACATGACTATATTTTTTCTTATGTATAAATAACAATTAATGGTCAAAGTGTATTGGATGAATAGTGCACAAAGTCAATATGTTACATCTAAGAAAACGGAGGGAGTAAAATATAAAACCTAACATGATACTAATAAACATTAAAGTAAGGATGAATAATAATATAATACATAACAGATTGACTATACTGCACTTGACTCCACAACTAATAGGTTAATTAAAATTAGATTGAATAGGCAATGGAAATAGTTGTCCAAATTAAACCAAACCAGTCTTCAACTTAGAAAATGAAGTAAGGGCGCGACTCCGTACTCCCACGACCAACGATATCGATGTACTAATTTAAATAAAATAGAACACGGTGATCAATCCGGTCCCAAGAAAAACCATAGGCTACCACCATGTACTCCAACTCATACTAGTCCAACACTTCAGACGTGCACAAGTCTAAAGCTTACTGTTATGTATTGTCCACTTTAAGTTATTAATAGATTATTCAATGTTGAGACTCACAAAGTAAGACAACCAACATAAATAAATAACACGGATACACAAAGCTTCCATTTTTATCTTAGGATTAAATAGTGTGATCATACAACTCAGATAATCCAAGAATAATTCCAATTTAATAACCAACCAATATTTATTTGTTGACTTAGATCAACAATCAACCAACCTTTCCATAGGTGAATATCCAACTTACCAAATAAGGCCCACGGTCCTCATAAAGTAAATATAATAAATTAATCCAAAGGGAACAGCATGATCCAATTCATGATCCAATAAACAATATAAATATTAAACCCTCATGTGAATTAATAAAATAAAATTCTCAATCCCACATGCTTGCATCAATCATCCATACAAACATATAACAATCATCATAGGCAACATGCTTCTCACAACGACATAAAACACGTAAAGTCACTTGTTTATAAACCACATATGAACTATAAAAGTTCCCTATACATGATACTACATTAATCCTAATCTTAGGACATGAAACTAGTCTAATAACACATAGGTTTGTACGTATCTTGTGTAGACAAAACGAGAGGTCACTTTCACAACCTTAGAAGTTGCTTAAAGAATATTCTCCGCCTACCAAATACCAACATAACCAAGAATCAATACTCTAATAAATTTCCAGCAACTTTAAAATACTTTAAACCCTCATAAAAAGTGTTTAAAAAATCCTCTTAACAAATAAAACTTCCACTATTAGTGTCCCCTAGTATAGTACTACCATACTAGTCATTAAAAACCCTTTAAAATCCATACTTTGATATTTAAAAGCCCATCATAAGACTACTAATAAAAATTTCAGCAACTTACAACATGTTTAAAACCCTCTTCAAGTCACTCTGACATAGTTATAAATATTAAAGTATCCAATTTTCATAAACTATAACATAGTA
This sequence comes from Beta corolliflora, assembly GCA_947648045.1. Classification (NCBI taxonomy): domain Eukaryota; kingdom Viridiplantae; phylum Streptophyta; class Magnoliopsida; order Caryophyllales; family Amaranthaceae; genus Beta; species Beta corolliflora. Next base: position 3,404,156 of record CANSZD010002921.1, on the reverse strand, counting down.
CTACAATTTTCAACTCTTAAAATATTAAAAATCCATGCTTTGATGCTTAAAACCCTAACTTAAACATACATAATAAATCTGAAATTTTATTACTTTACTATACTAATCATATAATCAGAAATTCGTATTTAAATCATCAAAGTTACAAACATTAATCATGAAAATATTAAAACAATACTTAAATATAAACCTAACATCAAAATAATATAGAGGAGGAAGAAAATAAACCAAGAAGAGGAAGGAGGAGGAAGACGGCACAAGGAGGGAGGCGCGGCTGCCAGTGATCGGTGGCGGTGGTTTGGCCGGTGGCTGCCGTGGCGGACCGGGAGAGAGAAAGAAAATCCGAAGGGGAGGGGAGAAAACCGGTGGAGGAGATAGAGAAAGAAAAGAGGAGAGAAAAATTAGGGTGAGTAATTTAGTGTGGGGATTTTTGGGATCTCATGGGGTTTATATAGGTTTACCACACTAACCCTTGTGGGCTTAGGGAAGCGTGTTTGGACTATTTAAATTAGTTGATTGGGTGCTTGAGTTGAATTGGGCTCCTATAACCCATCTTTAAAATATTTTATACTACAACTCAAAAATAATTAAACTATTAAATAACTTTCAAAGTATGACTAAATAAAATATATGATTATTTAAAAATATTAAATAATCCCTTTGACTTTAAAATAGTCAACACTTTAAGAAATTAATTATTTAAATACTAAAATATATATAAATATATTTATAAAATTCATAAAATTGTGGGGGATTACGATTATCATGTTCTTTACATGTACAACATCAAAAAGAACATCGCATATCAAAATTGTTACTTAGAACAAATATAAAAAAGAACACGTTCAAATGCCAAAATAACATTCTTCTTCTTGAACACAAATAGCTTGAAATAGTGATATCAATGACATTTACAATAATAGCAACGACATTAATAATAATTACCAATATTAATAATTAATAAGTACAACAACGATAATAATAATAATCCTTTTGAACAAATATACTAGTAAATAGTAGCAGTATTAATAGTAATGGTGATCTTATAAAGTAATACTAATAATAATAGTAATAATAATAATAATAATAATAATAATAACAATAAAATAATAATAGTAGTAGTAGTAGTAATAATAATAATAATAATAATAATAATAATAATAATAACAATAAAATAATAATAGTAGTAGTAGTAGTAGTAATAATAATAATAATAATAATAATAGCGTTAGTAATACTAATAATCATAATAATCATCATAATAATCATAATAACAACAACAATAATAACAACAATAATAATAAGTTTTTAATATAAGCATGATCAGAACTGATCTGATCTGATTTGAACTTATCTGATCTGATCAAAAATAAGTAAAAATAAGGTGAACTGAACATAGTCTACTTAGAGCTAGGTTGTATCTAAACACCTCATTTTTTAGTTATCAATAACTATTTTGAATTGCCAAAAAAATTAAAAAATAAACAAATAGTCATGAATATATACAATATGTAAAGAAAAGTAGAAAGGAAAATAATATACAAGAACATGAATTATTTAGAGATCTATATTATGAAAAACTTGTTAGTAACTTCAAATAATTAATTACGAATTGAATAAATAAATGGAGCCTCAAAAATATACTAGAATCGCCTTGATCTTAGGAATAACAACCTTAAGAAGTGCAATCCTTGGAGCTTGAGAACCAAATTCAATGGAGTATTGGGGTATTTGAGAGTGTTTACGTATTTGAGGTTGATTATTTGGAGAGAGAATATGGTGAATAATGTGTGAAAAATCGTGGTTAAATCGGGTAAATAAGGAGGTATTTATAGGCAAATCAAGAGTCTAGGATTCCGAAAATCACGTTGCTGATAAAAACACAGCCGTGCGCTTGGCGCAAAGGGAATGCTCTCCGCTCGAACAAGATGCATTTGGCGCAAAGAGAATGTGTGGCGCGCGGCCTGCATGCGTGTCGCTCATCCTCCTTGTGTGAGCACAACTTCTTTTGTGATTTTCTACTTTGTTGACTTTTCGATGATGGCGCGTGCGTAAAATAGTGCGCTAAACGCAATACAGCTGCACAAAGCCCAATCGCAGATATGATCGGGTTTTATTTTTTATCCAAAATTAAAGGATTCCTTTTATCCTTTGTCAAATACTATCACTTAAAACCGAAAATCATTTTTCTATAAGATAAAAACTGATTTTCATGAAATCATTTAATAAAGAATATTTTTTTATAAAATACAATTAATTATTGGCTCTTTCAAAATTGGATCGGAACCTTATTAGTAAAAATGGATTTTGGGCTTTTAAAGCGATTTTGAACTTTATCTCTTTGGATTGTTCTCCTTCGGATAGGACCAAGTAGGACAACAGTATGCATCATCATTGGGTACTTAAATGAGGAGACATATTTATGTGTCTACAACCGTCAACTATGCATGATTCCTCACTACAAAGTGAACCAAATTTGAATACTTTGTTATTTTAATACTCTATTAATTACTTTGTTATTATCTCCTAGCTTATTTGTGAGCATTGATTTAAAATATTATATTTTAATTATCATTTTAGTTTTTTTAATTATATATACAGTTCAAATATTAACTTGACCTAAAACCTACCCGACTTGAGTCACCCTGACTTGTTATGAGCTAAACACGATTAAATTGACTCGAAACAGACCCGACACAAATCTGGCTCAACCCGACCTGAAAATAAGAAGATTTGAAACAGACCCAATCTAAAGTGACTCAACCCAACACAAACGACTCGTTTGCCACCTATAGTTGTGAGTAATAGAAATTCTCGAGTGAGATGGTCCAATAGTAATATCATGTCACTATTTATTTTAAAGGGTGCTATATAAAGCATGGACGATGGACCCGATTGTATGACTAAATCACTTTTGTAAATGTAATTAACTCAAATTTTATGATAAAATAAGCTAAAAATAATTAATCTGTTCATATAAAAAGAGTAGAAATATGCTAATTTAAGAATAAGTTAAAAATCCTAAAGTTTCCCAAAGTGGACGTTGACAATGTCCACACACTTCATCTTTTTCTTGAAACTTTCTCTCCTTGCTTCCCAAGCATTCTAGAACCCCTTGAACTCCAAGTATCTTCAACCTCAAGCATCCATTACTTTAATGGAGTTTTCTTCCCAAAAACCATTATAAATAGCTTAATAATTTCACTAATTTTACCACCAAAACCAAAATAAAATGGAAAAATTAATTTAATCAGTCCCAACTATGGGCGTCCTGACAAAAACAGTCCCAACTATCGTTTTTTATTGTTCAGGCCCAACTTTAACTCCCCCTTTACACTGGTGGTCCGAGTGGATTGGTGACTTGCTAAACCGGTTAAAAAACCCCTATTTTACTTTTTACTTTTTTTCACCTGTTTCTTCTACCTCCTCCTTTAGTCTTTCTCTCTCCTCCCTCCTTCCTCCCCTTCCCCTGCCACCCCTCCTCTTCCCTCTCCCTTCCATCCAAACGACACCTCTCTCTCGACAACTCAATCCAGTGCCGTTGCGCCACTGTCATTCGCACAAACTCCGGAAGCTTCTACCGAAAAAATCATACTTTCAGGTGGTTTCGTGGAGGAAAAGGAGGGGGTTTCAGGGGTTGGGAAGGGATTTTTAAGCGCGGGGGAGAGGTGCCCGGGTAGGGGAAAGAGTTTTAGGGGGCCGAAATCGTCGCCGAAAGACTTGCCTTGAGGTACGAGCTGAAGGAAGGGAGGTTTCGGGGAGGGGTGGGCGAGGCAGGGGAGGGTTTCGAGGGCGGGGGAGGGCGGACCGGGCGGGGAGGGCCGGGCGGGGGCGGGGGGGGGTGGCGGGGTGGGGGAAGGGGAGGGGTTTCGGGGGCGGGGGATGGGTGGTTGGGGGCGGGCGAGGGCGGGGAGTTTTAGGGCGCGGGGAGGGATGGTTGGGGCGGGGGGAGGGGAAAGGGGGAGATGTGGAAAGGGGAGGGTAGTGGAGGGGCGGTGGAGGGGTTTCGGGGTAGGGGGATAGGTGGGTGGGTAGGGCCGGGGAGTTTTAGGGGGGGGAGGGGGCGGGCTTGGGCGGGGGCGAGAGGTGGTCGGGGCAAGTGGAGGGGTAGCGAGGGAGGGGAAAGGGGAGGCGGGTGAAGGGGAGGGTATTGGAGGGGAAGGGGAGGGGTTTCGGGCGGGGGATGGGTGGTTAGGGGAGGCATGGGCGGGGCGGTGGGATCGGTTAGGGGAGGTGGGGAAGGGGGGTGGTGGGTGGAAGGGGAGGGGGTTCGGTGGTAGAGGAGAGGAGGAGGGAGCAGTGAAGGAAGGAGTAAGGAAGAAGATATGAAAAAATGGCAAATTACCTGCTACAGCAGGTTAGAAACCAGCTGGGACTACTATTGTAAAATACCCTTCAAAGTTAGGACTGAACAATAAAAAACGATAGTTGGGACTGTTTTTGTCAGGACGCCCATAGTTGGGACTGATTAAATCAATTTTTCCAAATAAAATTCAAATACTCCTACCTTTAAACCCCCCCCATTTCCCGGGTTCCAGTGATCGCAACTGCTGGCCACTAGGGGTGTTCATGGGCGGTTAACCGTCCCGAAACAACATTTCTGTTCGTTAATCGAAAGTTACGGTTCACTCTTTTTGCAAACCATAACCGTAACCGTTTAGACCGGTTACCGCCTAAGCGGTTAACCGTTTAGACCGGTTACCGCCTAAGCGGTTAACCGTTTTTCGGTACGATTTTTCGTTTAACCATTAACCGTTATTCAAGTTATACTATTATATTTTACTTAATGTAAATATATATTTTCTATTATTTTTTTTGCATATACTTTAATATTATATATACTCTAATATACTCAGACTAAACCCTAGCCACCTCCTCTCCCCTTGTTATTTCACTAGGAACAATACAAGAGGGGGGGAATTATATGTGTAGAAATAAATGTAACTTTTTTGCGGAATTTTAAACTTAAACAAAGAAACAAGCTAAAGGAACACAAGGGATTTTTACGAGGAAAAACTTCTTGGGCCCAACAAGAAGAAACAAACTCGACCACTAGGGATTTTAAACTCAACACTTTCACTAATTAGGCCAAACAACTTTGTTACAACCTAATTCTACTCACGGGCCTCACCTTGAGTTCCTAAACTCATGTTCCTGAACAACTATTCCCTTAACAGCTGTTCCTCTCAACTTCACTTGAAGTTTTCTCACTTTAACTAGCTTCACTCAAAACTTTCTCTCTTACAGAACTTCACTCAAAGTCCCCTTACACCAAAAAACCAAAATACAATTGATCAAATAAACTTAGTGGAATTAGAGTAAGAAGGCAAAGAACAAATGGCTTTTATGAGAGAATGAAGGCACTGACACTTTACTTAGTTAAACTCACTAATTTACTTGGTCAGTCACAAATTGGAACTTCATTAGACACTAGTATTTATAGTGGTAATAACTTAGAACGTGGGATTAAAACATGTGTTAGTGGTAAAAACAATATCCCATGATGTTCCTTCCTTGGAGGAACACGTTCCTCTTTAAACCCATGATCTCCATGATCACTGTTAAACGTGGGAGATAAACAAGTTACTGTTCCCTTAATTTTAGTAACCACTTAAAGCATTAATTCAAAAATATGATTTAATTAAAAAACATTTTAATTAATAAAACCAAAATAAAATCCTTTTACCAAAAATATTATCTTTAAAATATTTTCCATAAAATTCGAAAAGGATATTTATTATCTTTATAAAAATAAAATCTTTTCCTTAAAAAGATTTTCCTTAAAATCAGATTTTTCCTTAAGTAAAACGGTTACCTAGAATCTAGGCATAAATTACTCAACAGACATAATTAAACCGTTGTACTGCTTCACCCTAGGTCTAGTTCCTTTTAATAGTTAGTTCCTTTAACTTATTATGTTAGCGCCAGTTCGTCTGTTCCTTACAAAGGAGCAAACACTCATTCTCATTCTAAATTGCCACAGTTCCTTACCATTCTTACTCGTTCATTTACATTGTAACTAGAAACAAAAAGCCTCGTTTTGGTCTTTTTGCACTAGTGGAAAAACAAGGAAGGGCTGCGGTCAAAACAGCCCTAAGGGCTGCGTTTTTGGCCAGCAGCCCTTTCCATAGCAGCCCTTCAATAAATAAGAAGGGCTGCGGTTTTAAACCGCAGCCCTTCACAACGAAGGGTTGCGGTTTAGGCCAAAAACGCAGCCCTTATAAGCTTGAAGGGCTGCGTTTTCGGCTTAAACCGCAACCCTTCTCTATGTGAAGGGCTGCGGTTTTAAGCCTAAACCGCAGCCCTATTTAAGTGAAGGGCTGCGGTTTAGGATTAAAACCGCAGCCCTTCACATTCAAATTTTTTTTTTTAAAAAAATAAATTGCACCCTCCACCCCCGCCCACCCCCGCCCCGCCCAAGACACCCCCCCCCCGCCCACCCCAAAGACCCCCCACCCCCTGCCCACCCCCCGCCCGGCCCAAGACACCCCACCCCCCGCCCACCCCAAAGACCCCCCACCCCCGCCCCCACCCCCGCCGGCCCAAAGACACCCCCCCCCCCGCCCACCCCAAAGACCCCCACCCCCGCCCACCCCACCCCCCCCCCACCCCCCCCCGCCCACCCCCCACCCCCGCCCATTCCCCGCCCCCGCACACCCCACCCCCCCGCCCACCCCAAAGACCCCCACCCCCGCCCGGCCCAAGACACCCCACCCCCCCGCCCCCTCATCCCCACCCCCCCGCCCACCCCCGCACTCCCACCCCTGCCCCCCCCCCTGCCCCACCCCCACCCCCGCACTCCCCCCCCCCCCCCCCGCCCCCCCCCCCCACCCCCACCCCCACCCCCTTCACTCCCCGCACCCTCACCCCACCCAACCTCTACCACCTCCTCCACCCATTCTTTGCCACCCCAAAGACCCAACCAACCCCATACCGGCCCAACCCACCATGGCAGCCCCCCACCCAAAACCTCCCTTCGACACAAAAAAAAAACCGATCAAATTGCAATAATAATATATGACAAGTTTTTGAACGTAATATAATAATTAACTTTAAATATGTATATATTTAATAATGTGAAAAATGTACATATAATTAATACAAACTAGTAGATGTATCATAAGCAATCATCGCAAATGTGGGACGCCAACTTATCCCGAACTTCATGTAATTCGTACGTGGTGAAGGCCCTCAAACGTGGTGTGTTATTCATATAAACCTTGCAAAACAACCAAGGAATAAACACATAATATAAGAATTCAATCATTTACGTACCGTAGTTAGTAGTTCTAAAAATGACATATACCTTCCCGAAATTCAATCAAAAACAAATGCAAGCCTAAAACTCTACACACTAGTTATATTATACCTTATATTATCATATTGAAAAAGAAAATGGAGTTAAATGAAGCGATAAGTACGAATTAGACGCGAAAAGGCAAAAATAGGCCTAAAATGCCCTTTTCGTTCCCAAAATTCAACCTACAACAATTGCAAACCTAAAAATCTACACAATAGTTACATTATGCCTCATATTATCATGTTAAAAATGAATTTGGGGTTAAATGACTCGATAAATACGATTTGGAAGCGTAAAAGGCAAAAATAGGCCTAGAAATGACATTTTCGTTCCCAAATATATGCATGTGCTACTTTGGTTTCTAAACCAATTAATACCTATTACCATTCGATCTAATCTAAACTAACATATACTAATAAGTTACATACCTTTTGAAGATCATCGGCGTTAGTGCACTGGTTGACGATATCGAACATGTACCTCAGCACGTAATAGCCACATGCAAGTCCATCTTCTTGTTGCGGACACTAAATGTTCACCAAAGGATGCATCCAATGACATTCATGTTAATTAGATGTGTAGTATGTGGCTAAAAGTGTTTCTATATAAGGACAAATAAATTAGTCATGTTACCTCGACTGATATCCAAACAGGAGCTTTTGGTGCTCGAAGTCCTATTGCACTAATATGCTTCATCACACTACATCAACAACAATATTATAAGATTAGATGTACTAACTGTTTATATATTTAAAGATGATGAATAATGTGTAATATTAATAAGTGCGCATATATTGAGTTTCGATTAGGCTACCTATTTAACAATGATTTGATTAGTAAGGTCCGTGGTGGTTGTCGACGCAAAGAATCAAAGTGGTAGACTTCGTTACGTGACAAACATATCGCAAGCAGTGTCCAATGAGCCCTACAACAAGAAAATATAGTTATTATTAATCGTAGAACAATTAATAGGTCAATTTAAGTATCGAATAATAAAAGTAAAGCGAGTTTAACAAGCATACTTTTCAATATAAGGAGCAAGAATGATCTGATGATATCCAAAACGAGATGATGCTTTGAAACTCATGTCGAGATACTCTTTCACTTCGGCTTTGTTTTGTAAGCAATTGTCATCTCGTATTATGTTTGGACATAACCAACCAAACATTGCACTAGATGTTGCAAGCAATTCATTGTATAATAACCTGAGAAATTATATTGATTATATTAAAAGTAAACCAACAATTACTTATTATGGATTTGAAAACTACTTAAGGCATATATATGTATATGTATATTTAATTTATATACTTATGTATTACCTCATGAATGTTTGTATCATGGAAACATTCAACTCTACCCCACATAAGAATTCTTTAATATCAACCTTTGAAATGAATGTCGATGAGTTCTCAAGGTAGTGGAATTGTTGCTCCCCCAAAGCAACCTCAATTGCGCTTTCATCGGGTAAATCGCTAGCGCACTCATGTAACCAAAAGCATGGCGTAGTAAGGCTCTGCACCACCTCTGGATCGATAATAAGTGGATTTTTTGTCTTAGAAACATTTCCCGTCACCACATTTCGTTCACCTTCATCACGTAAACTTGCTTTCTTATAAGGTGAACATGCCTTCTTTCCCTTCCTGGAATGTGAGTCGGCCTTCCCCCAAACCTAGTATTTAGTTAAAAGTAAAGATATTACTGACTATCATAGGAACTATAAAAGAAAACACGCATATATATATATGAATGTTAATCATTGTACCTCATCCGAAAACCGCACCAATGCACGCGGTCACGAGAACATAATCGCCAAGGGCATCATTTAGTAATCGTAGACCAACTTCGGCTTCGGCGAGGAAGAGGTAATTCTTCGAAACCCGACACAATTTCATTGAGGGTGACCACATAGTGATTATGATCCACTAACCGGTTATGCAATCGTACTCGGTCACTAGGGGGTTGTGCATGGCCATGAGCTACGAGGATGAAACTATCATAACCATCTCCTCCAACTAATAGTTCACATGGTGTCTCTTCCCGTAAAAAAAAACTCTATTTATAGTTAGTCTATGAAACAACATATATATAGTAAGAATTTCATGCATTTAAGAATAACGTAACAATAGTTGTTTAACAAAGCAAAGGGATTAAGTGATTACCTTCAACTCGGGTCCTACGGTGGATCGGGCGGCTAGGTGTAGTATCACTACCCTTCTTGAATGCAGCAAAAGTCGGTAAACCCATTTGCTCCAAAATGGCGTTGAAGTTATGGGTCATCTCCTCCCTTAGCTCCTCCCGAATTGCGGCTTTCATAGCCTCCACATCTACCGACGTTGCCGAATTCACACTACTTACACTTGATTTTGTCGCCGTAGTGTATTGATCACCATATACCTTTCTCAAACCGAGGCGGACACCTCCTACGCCCCTCACGCGTCCACCGTGGTCCTGGTCCTAAAGTTTCGTGCAATGCATCAATGTGTCCTTTAGGAGTAAACTCACCGAGTTGCCTCTTTTTCCTTCAAGCCAATCTACATAAGTATAAGAGAGAAATGCTTGTGAGCGCAAAAGTTATATTATATATACCTTATATAACCATATAATCTGTACTTACAATGGCGTTGGCTATCTGTTGTGTTTCGGGGTCAGGAAAGACTCTTTTTCCCTTTGCATCAACCCCATGCATCGAACACCACCAATCGAGGACTCTATCTGGTTGCCGAGGCTGTGCAACTGTCGTCATTGAGCCACTCCCCGTTGCCGTTGTCGACCCTATTGTGGGGTAATGGCTGAACATCCACTTCTCTCTCGTCTCATTGTACGAATGAGCACCCAAATGATGATAATACTTCCTAGCTTTTGCACTCGAGCTACTTTTCTCACGACTTGCCTAAAACACACAATTATAAACAAAGGTTAGCTACGTACGGTGCTATACAATAATACTGGATCTAAGTTTATTAAATCTTAATAAAATATTCTTACAATAGCTTGTGGGGTTGTTTTCTTGGCAACAAATGCTTCCCACTCTTCAGGTTTGATAGTTTTCCATATTTGAAATGGTAATTTGGATGGTGCAGATGATGTTTCCGGTGAAGCCTCAGGATCGGCTTGTGTTTCTCGGCCGTAGATGTTCTTCTTCTTTGTACCTACTACTTTCCTCCGCTTAGTGATCCACCCAGACACTAACTTAGCCTTGAAATCTCTGAATCTCTGGGAAACCGCGGATAGAAATACATTCTTCTTGGCTTCATCATCTTCGATATTGAATTGATTCTACACAAAACGCAGTTCACAAATTAGTTTTCGCAAATGTTGTAATTTATATGCTATAAGTAATATTACACATATATTTAACTAAATAATTAAGAAACTAAACGTTATTGTACTTGAAGCTTACCATGGTATCTTCCCATAGACACCGCTTCAATCCCTCGGGCACCTCTTTCCATGAGTGCAAAATGGAGAGTTTATGCATGCAAATGCCAACTTGCATGCCATACTTTTGACGCCACTTTCCACAAGGTTGACCCATGTTATCGTACTCCAAAGTCATATTTGTGTGTTTCCCTAGTGACTTTGTAGGTCCCCTTCCTTTTCTCTTTTTCGTCGCCAATGACTTCCTAGGCATTTGTGCATTTATCTCTTCACGGCGAAATCGAGACAATTTACCCCGTTCCTTTCTCGCATCGAAAGACTCATCCTCGGTAGTGTGTTCAGCACCACTTGTGGTGTTATCCGTATGCACATCCGCCATCTCCCTGAAATTGTACAAATAATGCATTAATATAACAAAAAATTAAAATTAACATTGCCACTAAGGGGGGTGGGGTGTGGGGAGGGGGTTCTGTGTGCAAGGGCAGCGGCGGTGCGGGGGGGGGGGGGGGCAAGGGTGCGGGGGGGGGGGAGGGGGGGGGGGAGGGAGGGGTGCGGGGAGGGGGAGGGGGGGAGGGGACTGTGCGGGGGGGGAGGGGAGGGGTCAGGCGGGGGGGGAGGGGAGGGGCAGCGGGGGAGGAGAGGGGGCCGTGCAGGTGGGGGGGAGGGGGGGGGCCGTGCAGTGGGGGGGAGGGAGGGGCGTGGCAAGGGGGGGGGGGAGGGGCGGCGGGGGGGAGGAGAGGGGGTCAGTGGGTGGGGGGGGAGGGGGGGGGGTGGGGGGGGGGGTCAGCGGGGGGAGGGAGGGCGAGCGGGGGGGGGGGGAGGGGGGTGGGCAGGGGGGGGGAGGGGAGGGGGGTTCGGTAGGGGGAGGGCGGCGGGGGGGAGGGGGGGGGCGTGCGGTGGGGGGGGAGGGGATGGGCAAGCGGGGGAGGAGAGGGGGTCAGTGCGGTGGGGGGGGAGGGGAGGGGTCAGGCAGGGGGGGGGGGGTGGCAGGGGGGAGGGAGGGCGAGCAGGGGGGAGGGGAGGGGGTCGTGCGGTGGGGGGGGGGGAGGGGGGGGGGTGGGGAGGGGGAGGGGGAGGGGGGCAGCAGGGGGGAGGGGAGGGGGCGTGCGGTGGGGGGGAGGGGAGGGGGGTGTGTAGTGGGGGGGGAGGGGAGGGGCAGTGTCGTGGGGGGAGGGGGGGATTTGGAAGCGAAAAGGCTAAAATAGGCGTAAAATGCCCTTTTCGTTCCCAAAATTTAACCTACAACAATTGCAAACCTAAAAATCTACACAATAGTTACATTATACCTCATATAATCATGTTCAAAAAGAATTTGGGGTTAAATGACTCGATAAGTACGAATTGGACGCGAAAAGGCAAAATTTGGCCTAAAATGACCTTTTCGTTCCCGAAATGCAACCAAGAACAAATGCAAGCCTAAAAATCTACACAATAGTTACATTATATCTCATATAATCATGTTCAAAAAGAATTTGGGGTTAAATGACTCGATAAGTACGATTTGGAAGCGAAAAGGCTAAAATAGGCCTAAAATGCCCTTTTCGTTCCCAAAATTCGACCTACAACAATTGCAAACCTAAAAATCTACACAATAGTTACATTATATCTCATATAATCATGTTCAAAAAGAATTTGGGGTTAAATGACTCGATAAGTACGAATTGGACGCGAAAAGGCAAAATTTGGCCTAAAATGACCTTTTCGTTCCCGAAATGCAACCAAGAACAAATGCAAGCCTAAAAATCTACACAATAGTTACATTATATCTCATATAATCATGTTCAAAAAGAATTTGGGGTTAAATGACTCGATAAGTACGATTTGGAAGCGAAAAGGCTAAAATAAACAAATAATGCCCTTTTCGTTCCCAAAATTCAACCTACAACAATTGCAAACCTAAAAATCTACACAATAGTTACATTATATCTCATATAATCATGTTCATAAACAATTTGGGGTTAAATGACTCGATAAGTACGATTTGGAAGCGAAAAGGCTAAAATAGGCCTAAAATGCCCTTTTCGTTCCCAAAATTCAACCTACAACAATTGCAAACCTAAAAATCTACACAATAGTTACATTATACCTCATATAATCATGTTCAAAACAATTTGGGGTTAAATGACTCGGTAAGTACGATTCGGAAGCGAAAAGGCTAAAATAGGCCTAAAATATACCCCATGCCCAGCCTCCCCCACCTCTCCCCCACCCCCCTTCCAGCATCCCCTGCCCTCCCCCACCCCATGCCCAGCCTCCCCAGCCCTCCCCCACCCCATGCCCACCCTCCCCAGCCCATCCCCCACCCCCTTTCCAAAGATCCCCCGCCCTCCCCCACCCCATGCCCAGCCTCCCCCCAGTCCCTCCCCCACCCCCTTCCAAAGATCCCCCCGCCCTCCCCCACCCCATGCACAAGCACCCCCCACCACCTACTCACCCTCCACAAGCCCTCCCCCACCCCCTACAATCACATTTTACAACACAAAATAGAAGAGAAATTAAATAAAACAAAGAGGAGAGAGAGTGAGAGGGGAATTACCGACAATGCAGTAGTGGTAGTGGTGGTGGCGTCAAGGCGCGCTGAGAGAAGAGAAGAAGAAGGAGCTCAGGCAACGCTGAGAGAAGAGAAGAAGAAGTGTGCACCGGCAATGGGACGGCGCTCCGGCGATGTGTCGGTGCTCCGGTGATGGCCGTTAGGGCAGTGCGAGTTAGTGTGAGGGAGAGGAGTGAGTGTGCGAGTGAGTGTGAGGGAGAGGGGTGAGCTGAGTGTGCGAGGGAAATTAGTGAGTGAGTGCTACTGTGTGTTGCACGCAAAACTGCAGGTTGAAATGGGCGGGATAGGAAGGGCTGCGCTTATCCTAGAAAACGCAGCCCTTCGTGTATGAAGGGCTGCGGTTTCTAGGCTAACCGCAGCCCTTCACATAAAGGGCTGCGGTTAGCCTTAAAACCGCAGTCCTTCATACTGCATGAAGGGCTGCGGTTTTATGTCTAACCGCAGCCCTTCACAAAAAGGGCTGCGATTTCCTTGGAAACCGCAGCCCTTCATACAAGAAGGGCTGCGTTTTTAATAAAACGCAGCCCTTCTTGCGCAGCCCTTCCTTTTTTTTCCCCTAGTGTTGCTCCAATGCTGCTCCAGTACCAAATCTTTGAACATCTTCACTTAGTCTTCAAAATCCACACTTGATTTCTTCTTTGACTTAGTATTCTCTTTGTTCCTTTCACTGATACCTTGAAATTCATTCACTTAAATAACTTGTTAGTCCAATACTTAGTTTGCATCTTTGTTCCTTTGTCATCATCAAAACTAGGGTTCAACAATTTTCCCCTTTTTTATGATGACAACAAAGTTACAAACAAAGGAAAACAACAAATAACATAAGAGAATGAAAAAGATAAAATAATAATTTATATAGTTTAATTAAGGCAGATTCAGGATTTAAATTTTTCATTTTTTCAGTTTTTCAATTTTTTCATTTTTACAATATTTGAACTTAGTCAACTTAGTTTGTTCCTGTTATATTTTCCCCCTTTGTCATCGTCAAAAAAAATCAAACTCTTGGTGATTTTGGTAAGACTGATAATTACAAGACCTTGAGACCATTAACAAGCACCAAAAAAAATGGGTAAGGTAGGAATTTCAAAGGTGAGACTTGCTCAAACAGTAATCACATAATACTAGCCATTCTAAGTAAGAAATTATGCAATCAAATCTCAAACGAAGACAAATATAGCAAAAGTCATTAACATTTATAGCACTTGTTCCATTAAAGTACAAAAGAGAAAAAGGAGAAAAGAAATGAAAAGAAACAAAAGCTAAGAGTTCCTGTTCCTTTGGTTCTGTAGGGGCAGGAACTTGTTCCTCTAGTATTACTTCCATTGGTTCCTCTTCCACTGCCTTAGGCAGTTTTCTCTTGTGAGAGGAACTAGTAGCAATCCTCCCTTGAGTCAACACTCCATCTTGGACAGAGAGGTCCAAGCCATACAAAGTCATTTCATTTAAAATATTACCTTGTTTTATACCCAAGGTAGGCCAACCATTAGTCTTGATCTTAAAGTGAGAAAGAAGAGAGGTGATCAATACACCATAGCCAACAACACAGTGATTCTCAATGCAATGAGTTTGATGTTGGACAAAGAGAGAAGGGAAGTTAATTTGAATGTGGTGGTCAAGGCAAAACATGTAACACATATCTAAGAGACCCACCTCATTCCTCTTTTCAGTTCGAGGAATGAGTGCTCTCCAAATAAGATTAAACAAAATTTTATGGACAGGAGAGAGGAGATTGTGATTTATTTTGGTTTGGCCAGCAGTTCCCCCAAAGGATTCAACAATATCATCTTGGGAGAAGTTGGGAAAGGTGACAGTTTCTTTCCTCTTAAAATATTGATAAGTTCCTTTGCAAGGAACTTCCCATATTTTTGCTAAAGTTTCTTGGGAAAATTTAATTTTCTTCCCCCTAACTTCAGTAGTACATACTCCATCAGTGTTGATGAAGTTTGCACAAAACTCATCCATAGCTAAAGGAACTAAGGCATTATTATATGCGGTTTCAAACAGGTATTTCATACCCTGTTCCTTTAGTATATCGGTTAATTCATTGAATCTAACTTTCTTGGCCTACTCCAAATCTACACAAAATCCTAAAACATACCTTGAATCACTTCGCTCCACTCTTTTCTTGGAGGAAGAAGCAGCAGTTCCTTTGGAAGGAACAGGTGTAGCTTCTTCTTCCCCCTCAATTGTTTCTGGGGTTTCTTCCTCATCATCTCCCCCAATCAGTTTTCTTTTTCTCACACTTCTCCTAGGTGACTCCAATTTTTGCTCTTCTATCGCCATTGTTGTTTCTTGAGATTTTTCGGCTTCTAAGGTTTTGGATGGAGAAGAGGGGTTTTCCATTTGAGAGGTTTTGGGAGTTTTTGCTTTTGGAAAAGGTGAATTGAGAGAGGTTTTGCCATTTGGTGAAAAGAAATTGTGGTTTTATGTGGTGCGAAGAAGTGTGAAGGAGATGAACAATGGTGAAGTTGAAGCGTTTAAGGAACACGGTTTTGGAAGGGAAGATAAAATAAGAAAGAAGATGCATGTAACAGTAAATGAAGAGTTACACGCGTAAAAATTAAAAAGATAAAAATAAAAATAAAAGATAAAAGAAAAAGAAAAAGAAAAGATAAAAAGGAAATCATGACTTGATTAAATCTGATTCCTATATTTTGGGATTTTTCGGATTTTTATTATTTTTATGGACTTTTTAATTTATGGAAAGAAAGTAAATTCTAAGGAACTTGTGCTATAGGAACAACTTATGCTAAATATCAACATTCTTCATATCATGCATGTTTCTATAACTTAGGAACAATAAGGGGAGTATTATGTGACATTTGTGAGTAGCTTTATTCCTTTGAATCCATGTTTATGTTTTGAACATTTTAATTTGCAATGGTCTTAGGCAATTAATCACAGTCACTTAATATCACATAGAGTAAGATAAATCAATTCAGACATGGAGGATTGAAATAGGAACAATTACTTAAGTTTTATTAAACCTAACTCAAGCCTTAATTTTTCATATCTATCTCTTTATAGAGGCTTGGTTAGTATATCAGCAATCTGATTTTCAGTTTGACAAAACTCAAGTTAAATCAAACCTTTTTTCACATTTTCTTTTAGAAAGTGATGTCTGATATGTATATGCTTAACTCTTGAATGATGCACTGGATCTTTTTAAATACTAATGGCACTAGTATTATCACAATAAATAGGAACACAATTAAAGATTATTCCATAGTCACAAAGTTGTTGTTTTATCCAGAGCATTTGAGAGCAACATGCAGCAGCAGCTACATATTCTGCTTCAGCAGTGGATAAAACAACTGTGTTTTGTTTCTTGGTGCTCCAAGAAACTAAACTATGACTGAGAATTTGAACCATACCTGAGGTGCTTTTCCTATTTACAAGATCTCCAGCATAGTCAGCATCAGCATATCCTCTTAACTCAAATGTATCACTTCTTGGATAGAAAAGTCCAAGATCATCTGTTCCTTTAAGATATCTAAGAATTCTCTTCACAACAGTTAGATGAGACTCCTTGGGATTTGCTTGAAATCTAGCACACAAACCAACACTAAAAGCTATGTCTGGACGACTAGCAGTTAGATACAAAAGAGAACCAATCATGCCTCTATATTTTGTTTGATCAACACTTGTTCCTATGGAATGTTCATCTAATCTAGTTGAAGTTCCCATAGGAGTGTGATTTATCTTTGAATTTTCGAGGTCATATTTCTTTAACAGTTCCTTTATGTATTTTTGTTGGTGAATAATTATTCCTTTTTCAGTTTGCTTAATTTGTAACCTAAGAAAGAAATTTAACTCACCCATCATACTCATCTCAAATTCATTACTCATAAGATTTGAGAATTCTTTGCATAATGATTCATTAGTTGCTCCAAAAATAATGTCATCAACATATATTTGAACAAGAAGTATATCATTTCCTTTTGATTTTAGAAACAAAGTTTTATCTACCTTTCCTCTTTTAAAGTTATTTTCTAAAAGGAACTTAGATAATCTCTCATACCATGACCTAGGAGCTTGCTTTAACCCATAAAGAGCCTTGTCAAGCTTGTAGACATGGTTTGGGAGATCTTTGCTTTCAAATCCAGGGAGTTGTTCAACATATACATCTTCATTTAAATAGCCATTAAGAAACGCACACTTGACATCCATTTGATACAGTTTAAATCCCATATAAGCAGCAAATGCTATTAGTATTCTAATGGCTTCAAGTCTAGCAACAGGAGCAAAGGTTTCTTCATAGTCAATTCCTTCTTGTTGATTATAACCTTTTACTACAAGTCTAGCTTTGTTCCTTACAATTGTTCCATACTCATCTAGTTTGTTTCTAAACACCCATTTTAAGCCAATCACTTTTTGTTGTTTAGAAGAGGGAACTAGATGCCATACCTTGTTTCTTTCGAACTCATTTAATTCAGCTTGCATAGCAGTGATCCAGTCAGAATCAGTTAGGGCTTCTTCATGATTTCTTGGTTCTATCATTGATAAGAACGCATGAAATGCACAAAAATTCCTTAACTGAGATCTAGTTTGCGTACCTTTGGATATGTCACTTATTATGAGTTCCACTAGATGTGATTTTTGATGTCTCCAAGGTTTTGGTTGCAACTCTCTTATAGGAACAGGTTGTTCCTCTTGAGTTTCATGAGAGGATGAGGAGCCTTGTTCATTTGTTCCTCTTTCAGCAATTGTTGAATCAGTTCCTTCAACATTTTCGTTCTTAGCAGGAACAGGAACAGCTCCATCATCTTGAGGAATAGGAACATCATTGTTATGAATGTTTTCATCTACTTCGTTCCTTTCCTCTTTTATTTCTTCTTCCTCAATTGAATCTTCATCTTTCTCATTTTGTCGAACCAAGCCTATCTCAAAGTCATCATCCTGTTTGCTTGGATTAAAATTGTCATATTCATCAAAGATTATATGAATAATTTCTTCAACACACATAGTTCTTTTATTATAAACTCTATAAGCCTTACTATGTGATGAATATCCTAAGAATATTGCTTCATCACTCCTTGCATCAAATTTTCCAAGATTATCTTTCCCATTATTGTGAACAAAACATTTACAACCAAATGTTCTGAAATATGTAATATTGGGTTTCTTTCCAAAATAAAGCTCATAAGGAGTTTTGTTAATGATAGGTCTCATCATGGCACAATTTATTATGTGACAAGCAGTATTAATAGCCTCAGCCCAAAAGTTCCTTGGAAGTTCACTAGCAATTAACATAATCCTAGCCATTTCCTCCAAAGTTCTATTTTTCCTTTCTACTACCCCATTTTGTTGTGGTGTCCTAGGGGCAGAAAAATTATGATCTAGGCCATGGTCTCTGCTTAAGTCATCAAATTTATAATTTTTAAATTCTTTACCATGATCGGATCTTATATGCATCAATTTGTGACCATTCAATTTTGAACTCTTTTAGCAAAGACAAAGAACTCATTATTAGTCTCATCCTTACTTGAGAGAAAAATAAGAGTACTCATCAACAATAACTAACACATACCTCTTTCCACTTTTACTTTGAATTCTCATAGGGCTACACAAATCCATATGAATTAATTCTAAAGGTTTTGTGGTGCTCACAATAGTTTTAGATTTGAAAGAGGATCTAATATGCTTTCCTTTGGCACATGCATCACAAACTTGATCAATATGAAATTTTATAGATGGTAATCCCAAAATAAGATCTTTTGATCGAAGTTTGTCAAGTAATGAAAAGCTAGCATAACCTAGACGCTTATGCCATAAGAGTGGATCATCTTCAATAACACTAAGGCATGTCAAGTTATTTTTTGGAACAAGATCAAGATCCACAATATATGTGTTCCCCTTCCTTGTTCCTTCCAAGATGACATTCTTAGAGTTAATGTTAACGATCAAGCATTTTTCACTATTAAATTTAACAACATTTCCCTTGTCACAGAATTGGAAAATACTTAAAAGATTATGCTTTAAACCTTCAACTAGAAACACATTATCAATGGAATGTGATGGTGACTTACCAACCTTACCCATGGAAACTATGTTACCTTTCTTATTGTCACCAAAAGTCACACTTCCACCTTCATAGGTTGAGAGTGAGAGAAACTTATATTTGTCTCCTGTCATATGCTTAGAACAACCACTATCAAGATACCAAGTGTTGTTCCCCCCTCACTCCAACCTGCAAAAATCAACTAGTTGTTAGTTGTAGGAACCCCTTGTTTCGTGGGTTCCTGTTCTTGACTAGCATTTGATTTAGCAACCCATTTCATGTTGCTCAACTTCACATTTTTGCCAATCATTCCAGTTCTTAGTTGACATTGATTTATGTAATGACCTATCTTTCCACAGTACATGCAAATTTTATCACTAGGTAGGTCAACATATTTCTTCGGCTTGTTCCTCTTCTTGTAGTTTTCAAAACCAAGACCTTGTTTTCTTTTAGTCTGTGGTCTTTCAATCCACTTAGGAACAGCCATCAACTTGCCTCTGTTCCTTGCAACAACAAGTTCCTTATTGAGATTACAGATCTGTTCCTTTAAAACAATTTTCTCTTTATTCAAATTTTCGATTTCAGATCTGTAACCTTTCAAGGGAGTTGATTTAATATCAAAGGAACTTAGAACAGGGACAAATTCCTTTAAGTGTGAAATTTTTAAATTGATTAGATAATTTTCATTCTTCATACTCTCATGTAATTCCTTAATTTTTAAATTCTTATCAAATAAATCAAAGAACCTACTTTCAACATCCGTTCTCATTTTCTTAAGCCATTCTATATGTTCTTTACAAACTTTAACAGCTTGTTCAGTTTGTTCACGTTTTTCACATTCATCTCTACATTCAAGAATTGCATCATAAAGAAGATCATAAATTTCAGGCCTAGATTTTCCATCTAAGTCTGATTCAAGTCCATGTTGGCTTACCTCAACATTTTATTCATCTTCCTTTTCTTCAGTGTTTGCCATGAGGCAAAGATTTGCAATTTCTTCAGTTTGTTGTTCCTCTTCCTCTTCAGTCTCTGAATCTCCCCAAGCTGCTATCATAGCCTTTCGAACGTTCGCTTTAGAGAAAGGTGTTTTTAATTCCTTGTTCCTTTCAGCTAAGCGTTCCTTGTTCCTTTCTTTGGTCTTGTCATTTTCCCAAAGGGGACATTCCTTGATGAAATGATCTGTACTACCACATTTATGACAAGCAGCTTTGTTAGAAAACTTTTTAGTTTAACCTTTGAAGTTCCCATTCTTCATGTTCCTATACATCTTTCGAAATTTTCGGACCATGAGTGCTGCTTCCTCTTCTTCTGAGTCAGAGTCATCTTCATCATCTACTTTGAGGGCAATGGGCTTTGACTTAGAGCTTTCACCATACTCAGTATCAAGGTGGAGCTCATGAGTCATAAGTGATCCAGGAAGCTGTTCCAAGTTGAACTTAGTGAAGTCTTTTGTTTCTTGTAAAGCAGTGACCTTAGCCATCCATCTATCCTTAGGAAAGACTCCTAAGAACTTTTCGAACCTGTTCCTCTGATGAAATAAACTTACCAAGAGAAGCTAACTCATTAATAATGTTAGTAAAACGAGTAAACATCTCTTGTATGCTTTCCTTAGCCTGCATGGAGAACAGTTCATATTGATTCATTAGTAAATCAATTTTAGATCTTTTGACTTCATTAGTTCCTTCATGGGTTACTTCTAGTAAATTCCATATTTGCTTTGCGGATTTGCATCCCATGATCCTATTGTCTTCATGGGGTCCAAGTCCACAATGCAACAGTTTAACAGCCATAGCATTAACTTCCATTTTTTCGAAATCAGCTTTGTCATATTCAGAGAAAGGTTTAGGAATTACCTCATTCTTGTCATTAGTAGTTGTGTCCTCAAAATCACCAACTTCAATGACTCTCCATACCTGGTAGTTTTCGGCCTTCATGAATATCTCCATTCTGTTCTTCCAGTAGGAATAGAACTTCCCATTGAACATAGGAGGTCTTTGCGTAGAATAACCTTCCTCAAGTTTCTCGGTGGTATTCATTGTTCTTTGGATCTTTTTCTCAATAGGGTTTCCTATCTTTCGTGAGTTCTAGCTCTGATACCAATTGTTATTTCACTAGGAACAATACAAGAGGGGGGTGAATTATATGTGTAGAAATAAATGTAACTTTTTGCGGAATTTTAAACTTAAACAAAGAAACAAGCTAAAGGAACACAAGGGATTTTAACGAGGAAAAACTTCTTGGGCCCAACAAGAAGAAACAACCTTGACCACTAGGGATTTTAAACTCAACACTTTCACTAATTAGGCCAAACAACTTTGTTACAACCTAATTCTACTCACAGGCCTCACCTTGAGTTCCTAAACTCAAGTTCCTGAACAATTGTTCCCTTAACAACTGTTCCTCTCAACTTCACTTGAAGTTTTCTCATTTTAACTCGCTTCACTCAAAGCTTTCTCTCTTACAGAACTTCACTCAAAGTCCCCTTACCCCAAAAACCATAATACAATTGATCAAATAAACTTAGTGGAATTAGAGTAAGAAGGCAAAGAACATATGGCTTTTATGAGAGAATGAAGGCACTGACACTTTACTTAGTTATAATTCACTTGGTCAGTCACAAATTGAAACTTCATTAGACACTAGTATTTATAGTGGTAATAACTTAGAACGTGGGATTAAAACATGTGTTAGTGGTAAAAATAATATCCCATGATGTTCCTTACTTGGAAGAACACGTTCCTCTTTAAACCCATGATATCCATGCTCACTGTTAAACGTGGGAGATAAACAAGTTACTGCTCCCTTAATTTTAGTAACCACTTAAAGCATTAATTCGAAAATATGATTTAATTAAAAAACATTTTAATTAATAAAACCAAAATAAAATCCTTTTACCAAAAATATTATCTTTAAAATATTTTCCATAAAAACCAAAAAGGATATTTATTATCTTTATAAAAATAAAATCTTTTCCTTAAAAAGATTTTCCTTAAAATCAGATTTTTCCTTAATTAAAACGAATACCTAGAATCTGGCATAAATTACTCAACAAACATAATTAAACCGTTGTACTGCTTCACCCTAGGTCTAGTTCCTTTTAATAGTTAGTTCCTTAACTTATTATGTTAGCGCCAGTTCGTCTGTTCCTTACAAAGGAACAAACGCTCATTCTCATTCTAAATTGCCACAGTTCCTTACCATTCTTACTCGTTCCTTTACATTGGAACTACAAACAAAAAGCCTCGCTTTGGTCTTCTTGCTCCAATGCTGCTCCAGTACCAAATCTTTGAATATCTTCACTTAGTCTTCAAAATCCACACTTGATTTCTTCTTTGACTTAGTATTCTCTTTGTTCCTTTCATTGATACCTTGAAATTCATTCACTTAAATAACTTGTTAGTCGAATACTTAGTTTGCATCTTTGTTCCTTTGTCATCATCAAAACTAGGGTTCAACACCCCTCTCTCCTCTTCCTCCTCAAAAAACTCTAATCCTTTTCTTCTAGTTTGGGGCTACCATCATCCTTTTGATGGTCGTAAGCCCCCAATTCTTCTTTTTTCTTCTAGTTTTCATTATTTTTGTTATTAATAATCTTTCATTCTCTCTCTTTTTGAGAGTTCTACCTAATTATTGGGTTCTTTCTCTCCTTTCATGGGAGTTTGGAGTTTTGTTTTATTCTCTTACCACATGGAAGTTTAAAATTGGTATGAGAAATTGTTCCTATTGGTTGAAGTTCAAGACCATCAACATCGAAGTATTGGAAATTCGGACGCGGTCAACATGGTTAAATCAAGAATTTTCTTCCCCAAACTATGTCAGAATGATAGACTTCCCCATCAATAGATGCGTGATTCAGTAAATACAAGGGGGTTGCGCTGTATTGCTCGATGTGGTTCATTGTAGTTTCTTCGAAGACGAATTTGATTTGATCTTGTCTAATTATATCTTATTTTTCTTTAATACTTATTGTAGATGTCGTTTGACCTTCAATTAATGAAATTTCTCTTTCAAAAAAAATACATACTCTAATATAAAATGTATTATAAAGTGGATAATAAATCCATTGGAAAATATAATAACATTAAGAATTTACTCCATTTCCTAATTATAGTCTTTAAATTAGTACTAAAGTTTCCAAATAATCACATACTTCTTCTAATTGTTGTTACTTAGTAACAAATATTAGAATTAATGTAGTTGTTGGAAAATGTTTCACAATAATTAAATAGAGGAAAAGAATATTTCGGTTTTTTGGTTAACCGTTTACTCAAAAATCATAACCGTAACCGTACCGTTTAACCGTTACTTTTACCAGTTCGGTAACCATACCATTAAATTTTTTTTTATCGGTACGGTTACCACCCATTTGGAACGGATTTTTCGGTTTTTCGGTAGGGTTTTTCGGTTTCGGTTTTTTATGAACACCCTTACTGGCCACCAGCACCCCTCTCTTCCTCATCCACCCGCACGCGCAATCCCCTCCCCTTTCTCTTCCCATGCGCTTCCCCTCTTTCCCGCTGCCTCACTCCTCCTCCTCCTCTTCCCGCGTGGCTGCTACCGCCTACCTCTACCCTGTTGTTGCGCCCATCTCTTGTCGCTGGAGCTCCGACCACCATCCCCATACTCTCCTCTCTTCGTTGTTATTTGAGCAAACATTAAAAAGGGAAAAAAAATATTACAAGCCTCCACCCGCTATCAAGTATATATAATTGCTACTCGAGGTTACGTTTACTGCTAATACCCACAACCCCCTTCAAAATATGTATATGAAAGTGTGTAATATGTATATGAAAGTAATATATGTTTGAGTTATGACTTTGAATTGGATTGTGGCACAACTTTTAATTATTTATCTCCGATTTGTTTATGATGGAACTAATTTATAGAGTGTTTTATGAAGTGATCAATCTATACAAATATATTAAAAGGCGTTCCTATTAAAGGAATGGTGCCACATGACACTCTCCAATGTATGTGCCACGTGACAGGTGATACTCTTCTCAAGCTTCTAATATACATGTTTACGATCTCATTTAAAAATATTAACAATGTTAGCTACTAGGAATCGAACACATGACCTTTGAAATGAAATATGAGAGTTTAACCACCAATCAATTACAATGTTTAATGTCTCAAAGTAAAATATAATAAAGTCTTATAATTATATGTAACTTGTGTGCAACCCGCAGTACATAAAAAATATCAAAGCCAGACAAAAATAGAAGAAAGAAAAAATTCAAAGTGCAAAAAAATGAAGGAAAAATTGATGGGAATAATCTCACCTTTGGACGATCTTCTTAAAACAGTCCCACATTTTGATTAACTCAATATAATCCCACCTTTGAGCCTTATCTTCTTATACTAGTCCTTTACCTGTTGGTGACTTGCAATTGCAGGTAAAACCTCCCAATTGATACTAAATGATACTAATAACATATTTTCCCCCCTTAATCTCCTTTTGTGCATTACATGCTTATCTTTGATAGTGAAGTATCCGTATCTCAATCTGGGAACTTTTAATTCTGTTAAATAAAGTTGTCTTCTTCTTTTTATCTTTCAATTTTCACCCTGAAAACCCCTAAATTCCAGTAGTATATTTTTGTGATTATGATCATTACTAGGCAAACAATGGTATATTGGTATATAAACTGCATGATGTGAATTTAATTCCATAAGTTAGGAAGTTTGTCTCGATTATTCATCTCTGTATTTTGTTATATCCTACTAACAGCGATGAAAGCCAAAGTCTTGAATTGAGATTTGAGATGATTGCTTGAATTTACCAAGAAGTGGGGTTTCTTCTGTTGCAATTGGAATTGAGTTAGATGTTGATCCTGCTTCATTATTATTCTTCCCAAAACTCATCTTCTCTGTCCTCCTTCAAAAACCATTAAAAATCCTAGCTTTGAATTTCAAGATTTTGGAAGTGCCCAAATGAGAAAAAAAATGATTTTGGATGATGGGAATCTCATAATTGATGGTAAATTCCAAGAGTTCTCTAACTGAATTGATGTTTTTTTTGAAGGACCGAGTTGATTATTGGGGAAGGGAAACTGGAAAATGGAAGATTTGAAAAAAAAAATAATGCTTTTTAATTTGTTAGGGCAATTAGTGTGGAAAGAGTGAGAAAGTGTGAAATGGCTTTTGGTTTACCGGTTTCATCAGGTTACAAGTTAACCTGGACCAATATAAGAAGATAAGCTCATAGGTGGGATTATATTAAGTTAATCAATAGGTGGGACTGTTTTAAGAAGATCGTTCAAAAGTGGGATTATTCCCATCAATTTTTCCAAAAATGAAAAAGAAAAAGCACAAAGCAAAGAGCAAAAAGAAAAAGCCAAAGGCAAAAAAATGTTTAGGAGGCTTGCACACAAGTTCTACCCATCATTCCAAAATCCTTTAATTCATCAAAAAACCTATATAATCCAAATCCACGATCTTTACCTTATCCATCCAACTAAACCTTCATCCAAACCTCAAAACCATTCAACCCTCATATCAATCATAACTCCTTCTCCAAGGTATGTCGAATCCCACTAGGTTGAAACCCGAAAGAGCGGCCTAGGCAAAAGTTAGGGCACAAAAAAAGCGCAATTAGATCAAAAAATATAAATGGTCTGAATCCGTAAGGATTGGTAGGAATCCTTATCTCGAGGTACGACTGCTTCAATAAAAAAATTTAATCAAGGTCTTATGATTTGACTTTCTAGAATTTAGAATATACTCTTTCTGTATCCTGATATAGATTCGAGTCTGAACCTAGCCACGTTAAAGCCTTTTCCCAGCTACATCTATTTGAGTCATAAATTAAATATTTTAATTTTTAATCCAAACTCTCCTTGTCCCTAAAGGACTCTCCGACAATTCCATGGTCTCTGGCGATATCTGGCTTTGCCTACATTAAATCCCTAGTGAACAAACTTTGAATGCTGCTCTAAATGCTCAATTCAAGACAAGTAGCTTTCAATCTAGGCTTAAAGTGCCTAATTCAAGACAAGCTTTTCCAAAGTTCGGCTTCCTATATATGTGGTGGTTTCTCCAAATTAAACTCTCGAAGAGTTATAATCTGCGAATTAATCTCACTTGCGGACCCCAATTTTACCAAAACTCTTTTCGAAAATCAATCAATCTATCTCCTTCTATCAATTTAGACCTCGCTCCTAGCTTTGCAAAATCCTGACCTTGCATAACGTTCCATCTATACATTAGCTTTGCATAACCCTGACCTTTCATAGCGTCTCATGCATCCTTAGCGAATTTAATTTTGCATCATTGCATCATTATGTGCACTATTATCTGAGTTGTTTGCATATATCTGCTAACACATCTTCTTTAGTAGGCTAATCAAATTGCTTATAGTTATCGTCTTGCAAACTAACTTTGTTTTGCAGAAGCTGGCGATATATAGACCGATATACTTCTTAAGAAGCTCTCTAAGGTACTTTTGTTGGTGGATCATAATTCCATCAGCTGTTTGCTTAATCTGTAAGCCTAAGAAGAAGCCAAGTTCTCCCATCATGCTCATTTCAAACTCACTCTGCATAAGATTAACAAACTCATCACATAGCAACTGATTAGTAGCTCCAAAAATGATATCATCAACATAAATTTGAACTACGAGCAAATGTTTCCCTGGTTTTGATAAACAAAGTTTTGTCAACTGTTCCCCTCTTGTATTCATTTTTCCATCAAAAACTTTGACAATCTCTCATACCAAGCTCCTGGTGGTTGTTTGAGACCGTACAAAGCTTTATCAAGTTTGAATACATAGTGGGGAAACAGTTGATTAGCAAAACCAGGTGGTTGTTCTACATATACCTCCTCCTTCAAATAGTCATTCAAGAATGTTGTCTTCACGTCCATCTGAAACACTTTCATATTCATGTGAGCAGCAAATGCAATGAGGATTCTAATAGCCTCTAACCTATCAACATGTGCAAAGGTCTCATCATAATCGATGCCTTCTTGTTGATTGTAGCCTTGCACCACAAGCCTTGCTTTGTTTCGAACTATTGTGCCAAGATCATCCAACTTGTTTCTGAACACCCATCTAGTGCCAATGACTGACCTATCTCTTGGTCTTAGCTCAAGGTACCATACTTGGTTCCTTTCAAATTGATTCAACTCATCTTGCATGGCCAGCACCCAATCTGGATCATTCAATGCCATCTTGTAATCAGCTGGTTCTATGCTGGACAAGAAAGAGAAAAAGGCACAAAAGTTTTCATAAACAACTCTTCTTGTTTGAATTCCCTTATTAATATCACTAATTAGAGGGATGAGAAGATTGATATCTAAAACTCTTTGAAACTAGACCATCTTGTCCTCTTGAATGAGTCTGACTGGAACCAGCTTGCATTCCAACATCATCTAAGTTATCTCAGATGTGCTGGGATGTAAAGTGGTTTCCTACTCATTCCTTACATGTCCCTCATTAGGGTTACCACCATCTTGTGTGGTGGTTCCCGCTGAGGTGTTTACCTGTTGATCTCCACAACACCATTTTGTTGAGGTGTTCTAGGGGCAGAGACGTTGTGACTCACTTCATGCTCTCTACAAAAATCAATGAAACTTGAATTATCAAATTCAGAACCATGGTCAGATCTTACCACAACCAGTTGATGATTTAGCTGGTTCCGTACCTGTTTCACTAAGGCAACAAACTCATTCAATGTTTCATCTTTTGAGTGCAAAAAGATAACCTATATAAACCTTAAAAAATCATCAATCATAACACAAACAAACCTATAACCATTTCGACTTTGTACACGCATGGGACCACCTAAATCAATATGTACAAGTTCGAAAGGTCTGCTGGTACTCATGACACTTTTTAGTTTGAAAGAGGATTTTACATGTTTCCCCTTGGCACATTCTGAACAAACTTTATCAATCTCATACTTAATGTTTGGAAGTCTAATCACTAAGTCACGAGAACTAAGTTTATTCAAAAATGTCAAGCTTGCATGTCCAAACCTCTTATGCCAAACCCATTGATTTGACTCGGAAACAGCTCTCAAATAGATGGACTTATTCTCTGGAATTTTATCCAGTAAAGTGATGTAGATATCATCTTTCCTGGTTCCCTCACAGACAAGTTCACCTGTTTGTGAATTTACTATGTGACAAAGGTCAGCTTGAAACTCAACTCGATTACCTTTATCACATAATTGAGAAATGCTCAAAAGATTATGTTGCAAGCCATCAACATAATACACATCATCAATAGCTTGTGAAAGTGACTTACCAACTTTACCTATGCCAACAATAGATCCTTAAATGTTGTCTCCAAAGGTAACACTTCCACCATCATAGGCTGTGAGTGAGAGAAATGGCTTCTTATCCCCGGACACGTGTCTTGAGCAACCACTGTCCAAATACCAAAATGTACAACCTCTCACTTTAGCCTACAAGAAACAATCAAACATTAGATTTAGGAACCTAAACTTTCTTGGGTTCCTTTCCAGAAACAGTTGACTCTAGCTGGTCCTTTCTCATCCAGACATGCTTAATATGTTTGTTGTTTTTTTCAACACTTTTCTTCCTAGCTGGACAATTAAAGATCTTATGTCCATTCATACCACGGTGATAGCACACATGTATGTCCTTTGCAAGGACATACTTATCTCTTTTGAATTCCTCGATCCAAGTGGTTCCCCTGGGGTGCTAGTTGGTCCTGGTCCTTGTTCTGGAATAACCAAGACCAATTGTACTACTATTACCTTCCATGGAAGTGAGATGGTTAAAGGTCTTCTTTGTAGATAAGAGTTTGTCTACGTGCCTTTGAATGTTTTGAAGCTCTTTGTCCTTGGTATCAAGAACTCTCATTCTAAAGACATTTTTCTCATCCATAGCTTTGAAATCTCTTTTGATTTTTTCAGCAAACTCGAGTTTTAAAATTAGTGAATCATTTGGCACGTTGACAACCACTTTCTGCTTACCCTTATTCAATTGATTAATTCTAGCATACAAATTACATATTTGACCTTCATACGCATCAATCTTCTTACTGACTTCAGCACAAGGATCTGCAGGGGAAATAGTTAGCTGGGCAATCTTAAGTGTAACAAACTCTCTATGCAATTCTTCTGCATCATCAACCAAAAGGTTAAAAGCATGCAGTAAATTAGACCTGCTTTGAGTGTTTGCCTTACTCTTAAAAGCCACAAAATTTGGGGATCATCTGGGTTAAACAAATCATGTAAAGGGGGAACAGTTAAGTTTTCTTCACTATCACTAGGGTCATCCTCATCCTTTTCTAGAAAACAAGACTTAGCTGTTTCCGACTCGACCTTGCACTTGTCAAGTGCAACTTCAAGCTCAGCCACTTGATCCTTTAACTCGATACACACTTGCTCTAAGTGATCACAACTAGAAATAGCAATATCACATTCATTTTTCTTTCAACTCACATTTGCTAGTTATGTAAGCTTCACTTAGTTTAAGACATTCATCTAACAAAGAATCAATACATTCAAGCATATTATCTCTATTATAATGATGCATGTCTTCACGAATTTGTTCCAATTTACCTTATGTTCACCAAGCACATCTTTCTTTTCCATAAGACAAAGATTTGATGTACTGTTCCCCTTTATGGTTCCATCAGCTATGATGTTTCCTCCTTGATTCATAATAGCAGCTATGCAAGCTTCATGATTAGGTGACTCTTCATCATCTTCAGATCCGGAATCGGAGTCACCCCAAATGGCTGCTATCATAGCCCTCTTAAACGCTTTCTTATCATTGCTCTTAGACAACCTGTCCTTCCACTTTGGACAGTCACGAATGATGTGACCAAAATCTCCACACTTGAAGCAACCTATACTTGAAGGGTTAGTCTTAAAGTTCTTACCTTTGAAATTCTTATGTTGATCTATGAAATGCCTCTCAAAACGCTTAGCCAACATAACTATATCATCTTCTTCTTCTTCTTCAACTTCTCAACATTTTTCTAACCAAATCTTAGACTCAACTAACATTTCATGAGTAATGAGAGAACCAATCAGCTGTTCCAGACTCAGTGATGTGAGATCTTTTGCTTCATAGATAGTTATTACCTTAGCCGTCCATGCATCTGTTAAACTTCTCAACATTTTTCTAACCAAATCTTCGTCAGCAAAACTTTTGCCAAGAGATTTTAAATCATTTACTATAGTCATAAATCTACCAAAGCAATCATTTATTTTTTCATTTTTATTCATGTTAAAAGATTCGTATTTAGACATAAGTAAATCGATTTAAGACCTTTTTACCTCACTGGTTCCCTCATAGTCAAGTACGAGGGTATCCCAGATCTCTTTCGCGGAGACACAAGCAGAGATTCTGTTTGTCTCATTCTCTCCAATAGCCTTTTTGTAATATGGACATGGCTTTGGCATTCTTCTCCAGCTTCTTGTAATTAGTAGAAGTGTATTCACTTTCCTTCTTTGTTACTGAGGAACCATTAACCTCTTTGATGATCTCTAATGTTTCGTTCTTGACAACTAGCCAACATGCATAGTCAATGCCGATGATGATGTTCTTCAATCTATTCTTCCACCAAGCATATTTGTTTCCATTGAATTTAGAAGTCTTGTTGTCGTATCTTATAACATTCATTTCTTAAGTACTCATGATCTACTTCTCTAGGTGTTACTCTATTAAGAAGAACCTGCTTTGATACCAATTGAAGGTTTGCAATGTACTCAAGGGGGGGTGAATTGAGTACTTAAACGATCTGGTGACAAATTCGAATTCTTTCGATTTAAGGGGGAACCAGTTGGGCTGGTTCCTGACAGCGGAAACACTAAAACTTGAAAGTAATAATGAACACACCAAATTTAACGAGGTTCAGCCAAACAAGGCCTACGTCCTCCTGCACTAGTGTTCTTATTAATCAACTCTGAAAAACAAGAATACTCTCGCACTCTCCTGTTTCCCTTACTCTAGGGAAACAGTACACCCCACACTAACTCTAGCGTGCTACTTCGCACTTGAACTCACAAGCACTCGCGAATGAGCTCATAAACGCTATCCAATCTCTAACCCATTTGTTAGAGATTCAATACAATCAGTTTCTCTTACTCACGCTTTCTTACAAAGCAAACAAAGAGTAATATGATGCTCTATTAAATGCGTACTTTATTTTAGGAAACTGTTTTAGCTGTTCTCTATGTGAAAGCTCTCGAAAATACTCAATAAAATCCTGGAGAGCATCAAAGGTGAAGGAGAATCATGATTCAGTATTTATAGACCAAGGTCTAACCCTTAAGCGTGCCCTAACTCAAGATATCAAAGATATGATAATCCTAAGTTATGGAAAGTATATCTTGAACAATATCTTTCTCGGATAGGATTATGGAAAGTATTTGAGAAAATGATGATTATAAGTTATGCACAATGATGATTATAAGTTATGCACAATGATGATTCTAAAGGCTGCCAAACATTTCTTATGGAAAGTATTTGAGAAAATATTTTTCCAAAAATCTTTTCTAAAACAACCAGCTCAATCACCCGGTAAAGTAACTGGTACCCAAACCTGTTATCCTACTTAGGCTATGTTCAGTTCACCTTGTTTTTGCTTATTTCAGATCAGATTAGATCAGATTAGATCAGATAAGTTCAGATGAGATCAGATAAGTTCAGATCATGCTTATATTTAAAAACTTAATATTATTGCTATTATTATTGTTGTTATTATTGTCATTGGTATCATGATGATGATGATGATGATTATTATTATTATTATTATTATTATTATTATTATTATTATTATTATTATTATTACTATTGTTATTTTATAGTTATTATTATTATTATTATTATTATTATTATTATTATTATTATTAGTATTAGTATTATTATTAGTATTATTATTATTGTTATTATTATTATTATTATTATTATTATTGTTATTGTTATTGTTATTGTTATTATTATTATTATTATTACTATTATTATTAGTATTACTTTATACGATTACTTTTACTATTAATACTGCTACTATTTACAAGTACTTTTGTTCAAAAGGATTATTATTATTATTATCGTTATTGTACTTATTAATAATTAATATTGGTAATTATTATTAATGTCGTTGCTATTATTATAAATGTCATTGATATCACTATTTCAAGCTATTTGTGTTCAAGAAGAAAAATATTATTTTGGCATTTGTACGTGTTCTTTTCTATATTTGTTCTAATTAACAATTTTGATATGCGATATTCTTTTTGATGTTGTACATGTAAAGAACATAATAGTAGTATATGATGTTTATTTTTTTTAACAATTTTGGCAGAATAATATAAAGTATATGTTACTAGTTTATATAAAACATGAGTAGCAAGAGATAACCTAATGGTGTTGACATCACCTTTAAATTTTCCCTTACACGGGATTTCAACTTATCTTTAAAAATAAAGTTTATATAGAACATGACAACAATATAAGAAGAATTTTTAACAATTTTGTTCAAGATCATATGATTATATATATTTATAGGTTTATTTATAATGAAAAAAGAACAATTGATTGATATAACAAAAAAAATGTTGCTAGTTAAATCCAAACATGTCATCAATATAAAAATAACATCTATCTTTTAAATTTTTTTGAGGGGACATCTATCTTTTATTTTTAGAATGTGTTCTTTAAATATATTTTGTATGCTCTTTCAATATATGTTCTTTTTTTTTATTATCATTATATGTTCTTTCATTACTACCTAAATTCTTATTATAAACGAACCTTAGACATGAACAATATGTTCTTTTTACCATAAACAATATATTTTTTTAATCTAAAATATGTGTTCTTTTATTTTTTAATTGTATGTTCATAAACTATGTGTTTTTTTTCAAAAAAAAATTATGCTATTATTATTATTATTATTATTATTATTATTATTATTATTATTATTATTATTATAATAATAATAATAATAATAATTATTATTATTATTATTATTATTATTATTATTATTATTATTATTATTTTTATTTTTATTAATAAAAGCTGTGCATAGTAATAAAATGGGTTATTTCACCATATACCCCTGACAAATCAAGAAATTCACCATATACCCTCAATGTTTTAAAAATTCACCATATACCCCTGACTTTTCTAAACTGTTCACAACATACCCTTTTTTTAACGTCCGTTAAGTGGCCGTTTGCCCTATATTTACAAGTTTGCCCTTACTTAGCATTAAGTGTTTTGGCGGCAATTTGTCAGTTCCTCTACAGTTCCTGAACTTATTATGAAAGAGAAAAAATTAGGGCCCCTTCATCTTCTTCTCCCCTGAACTAACTTCACCCAAAATCGCCAAAAAAAAAACCTTGTAAATTTCGACTGTAACGAAGTTTATGAGTGATTCATGTTCGATTACTTAACTCGAAGACACAATTGTTGCTGCTGTTGAAGATTAACGAAGCAGAGGAATCCATTTCGGAAGTTCGAAGAGGGCGAAATTCAAATTTTTGAACAAAATTTGAAATCAGGTTAGTTAAACTTGGATCGCTTTATGTTTAGGGTAGATTTCTTATTTTTGTGTCTGTTAGATATGCTTTGAATTGCGAAATGTGTAAAATTTTCACTTTTTTTTGTTCTGTGCTTTTGTTTGCATGTGTTAGGATGGGAGAATTTTGGTTGTTATTACACTATGGGCCTCATGACTTTGATGTTAGGGTTAGTGACACAGACTTGTGTCATTTGATTGGGTTGTATGATGACATAGTCACTGAGTCTGAGAAACAAAATGTGTACTTACCCAAAGCATTTAGGCTGTTATTCAGAGGGCCTAGGACTAATAGGAAAACAGAGCTTGCATCTGACCTGGATTTGACAAAGTTGTGGGATATGTATGCGCGTAGTGACACTATAGAACTGTGGGTTGAGGAAACAGACAGTCCTGGGGTTGTGTTTAGGTCATATTTAGAGTTGAAGGAACAAGCTGAGAGGGAGGTACTTGAACAGAGGAGGCTTTTTGATGAAAGGTTAAGGAAGGAGAGGGAGGAGGAACTCAAAAAACAGGCTGAAGAGGAAGAAAGATTGAAAAAACAGGAGGAGGAGGAAAGGGAAGAAGAGGAGGTGATGAGGCTCCTAGTGGCTATGGAGGTCCCAATTAGGGATGTAGATCAACCTGAGGTAGTTTGTGAGTACATGAGGGTGTACTCTTCACAAGACCAAACTGAGACCTTTCCAGGGGATTCACAACCCCCACCTTCACAAGATCAACAACACCAAACTTCACCACCACCTGCCACACCACCTGATTCTCCACACCCATCAGCATCACCTGCCACACTGCCTCCTTCACCTCCACCTCCACATCCTTCACCTCCACCTCCTTCACCTCCACCTCCACCTCCTTCACCTCCCCCTGTGACACCCTCACAACACCACTCTACACAACCACCCTCAACACAACCTCAAGCAACAGAGACTCCCTGTTCACCACCTCACTCACCACACCACTCCACACAACCCCCCTCAACACAGCCTTCCCAACCACTTTCACAGCCCCCCTCAAAAGTTCCTTCTAGGACTAGGCCTGATGGGTTTAGGATACCAAAGAGTACTGCAGTCAAATTTGGGATCCCAAGACCTAAGGGGAAATCTGTTGTAAAGAAGAGCAGGGGGAGGGGGAAGCACACTGAAAGGCAACCTCGGGTGAGTGAGGATGAGAGTCATGATGAGAGTGATGATGATTTTGACTGTCTAGATGATGTTGAATCTAGTGGGGATGAAATTTTTGAAACTGATTTCATTGAGGATGAAATCAGTATTGATGTTCAGGATGAGATAGCTGAAAAATCATTTGAAGATAACCTTGATGGGAGTGCATCAACAGACAAATTGTATAAAAATGGGACAATGTGGAGTGATGCACCCTTTGGATCAATCAAGTTGTACCCCTGGCTTATCTTCTCCAACAAAGAAGAATTCCTAGATGTACTTAGGGATTATTGTATACAGGAGGGGTTTGGGTTGAACATACAAAAGGCTGATAGGAAGAGATTCACAGCCACTTGCATTATGGAAGGCTGTGAATGGAGGATACATGCATCAGTTATGACTGATAATGTATCTTGGGCAATAAAGACACTTAGGGGTGAGCATTCAACTTGTGGGAGATTGGAGGAGAACCCTATGGTGTCTTCTAATTGGCTTTGCAAGAACTTGGCTGATGAGTTAAGGGGAAACCCAGACATCCCTGTTGAGTCCCTACAAACTTTGTGCATGAATAGGTATAGGCTAAGGGTCAAAAAGAGGTTGTTGTACAAGGTTAAGAGCTTGGCAAGAGAGGCCATTTATGGGGGCTTTGAGGAGGCATATAGTTTGCTGCCTAGGTATGCTGAGATGATTAAAGAGACAAACCCAGGCAGCTATGCCCTTATAAGTTGGACAGGGGACACTTCACAATGTCAGCCTAAGTTTAAATCCTGCTTCATATCCTTCAGTGCTCAGATTAAGGGCTTCATTAGAGGATGCAGACCCATTATTGGGATAGATGGAGCTCATCTCAGTGGTCCCTACAAGGGGGTTTTGTTGACAGCAGTGAGCATAGATGGCAACAATGAGATTCTTCTCATTGCCTATGCAATTGTGCCAACTGAGAGCATTGATTCATGGAACAATTTCTTCCACAATTTGAAGGTGGTTTTCCAGCAAGAGGGATGTAACAGGACTGACTGGACCTTCATCAGTGATAGGATGAGGGTAAGATCCTCAACTTATTGTATTAATTGGATCATTTTCATTTACAAACCAGTTAAATGTGTTAACCATAACTTGTTTTGTTGTTTGAAGGGTGTGGAGTCAGCATTGCTTGATGTATTTCCTCAGGCAACAAGGAGAATTTGTTGCCAACACCTCTACAAAGAATCGCAAGAATGAAGGCTACAGTGGGACAGCCTTCCACAAACTCTTCTGGACTGCAGCTGATGCCTACAACCACTATGTCTACACTAAGTCCATGGAGAAGATAGCCAAGTACAATCCAAAAGCAGTTGAGTATTTGGAGAAATGTACAGAGCAGTGGAGCAGGGCATTCTTTGACCCTACTATTTGTTGTGACCACAACACCACAAATTTTGTGGAATCCTTCAATGCATGCACTAAGCCCTATAGGGACTTACCTGTACTGACCCTTGAAGGTATGTTTTTTTTTTTTGCAATTTGTTGGTTTTAAATGTTGCACTTAATTAATGACATGGTTATGCTCTTGTTTTTTTTTTCAGAAATTAGAACATGGTGCATGAAGAGGACTGGAGCAAGGTTTGATAAAGCTGTAGACATGAATCCAAATGAACTGACAGAATATGCAAAGAGGATTTTGGAAGCAAGGAGTGATGAATCCAGATTTTGTTATTCCACAGCATGTGGAGGTGTTGAGTATGAGGTCAAGGATGGCAATGTTAACTTCCCTATTAAGCTAACAACTTCGAATGCTAAATCTTCTTCTACAACTACAGTAAGAGTTAGGGACCCTAACGTATGGAAATTCTACAGTAAGAGTTAGGGACCCTAACGTATGGAAATTCATAAGAAGAGGAGGAGCTTTTAGTATGTGAACTCATGATAGTAAAGTGAAGCAATTGCTGTTAAAAAAAAGGGGTGTTAAACACTCCAAAAGCCTGATGTATTTATAGCCTAACACCCAACGGCTAGTTTTTCAAATCTGAAAAACTAGCCGTTACACATTAAGGGGTATATGGTGCAATAAGTTTACATAAAAGGGTATACGGTGCATTAAGTTTTCCACTAACGTCGACTTAACGGACGTTACCTAAAAGGGTATGTTGTGAACAGTTTGGAAAAGTCAGGGGTATATGGTGAATTTTTAAAACATTGAGGGTATATGGTGAATTTCTTGATTTGTCAGGGGTATATGGTGAAATAACCGTAATAAAATTATAGTAATAGTAATACTAGTAATGAAATATGAAGTAATAATAATATTAATAATAATATGTTTTATAAAAGATAAGTTCAGATCAGATGAGATCAGATCAGATCAGATAAGTTCAGATCAGATCAGAAAAAATAAGTTCAGATCATATCAGTAAAAATAAGGTGAACTAAACATAGCCTTAGTAGTGTTCTAGATATGTGACCAACTAGTTCCATATTCAAAACCCTACTCTTTCATACTTAAGAACAACACAAACAATTCCACTAGAAATATCATACGCAAATATTACATGAAGACCTAAGATGAATCAATAAAAGAATCTTACACTATCTTCATGCACTTCAATCCTTGAAGCTTCCCTTGAATCAACAATGAAGAACTTTGTCTTTTCCTCATACAACTTCGAGAGGGCTTATTGATACGTGTCGTTTACCGTATAAAATTAAAAACCTATTCTTAGACCTCAAAAATATTAACAAGTAGAAAAAGGTAAGAAAGGATCGATCCCATGGAGAGACTACTAAATTCCTAAACTCAAAGTTTAACTAAGAAAAGTACTATTCACACAAATAAGATAGATTATGCAACTATTTACTTATTTACATGGATTTGGGGGGGTTTAAGATTGTAATAACTAATAGAACTAAGTGTAAAACTAATCTACTATCTACAAGTGATGACAAGCAAGTCCGAAAATAACCACCGCAATAGACTTAAGCAACTAGCCATGATTTCCAATATAACTACTAAACTCAAGATTGGTATAATCGATTAATTGTAGAGATTAAGATAGCAACATCTCCTTATCCTTCATATTAATAATTAGTACTTGTAGACACATAATCGTGTCTCCCCA
This sequence comes from Beta corolliflora, assembly GCA_947648045.1. Classification (NCBI taxonomy): domain Eukaryota; kingdom Viridiplantae; phylum Streptophyta; class Magnoliopsida; order Caryophyllales; family Amaranthaceae; genus Beta; species Beta corolliflora. The sequence continues at coordinate 3,366,165 of CANSZD010002921.1, read as the reverse complement.
TTTAGTACCCTATGATGACCAATACCCTGATCCAATCGGTCCGGATCAAGGAAAGAATCAAAAACGAGTCTAAACAAAAATGTTTTAAGCCCAAATCTATTTTCTAACTCTTTTTATTAACTCATTTCCGAAAACCTTTTTTATAACTAGTTTTACTAAGCCCACTTCCTAAAACGTTTTAAAATAACTTTTTAAAGGTCCATCTTTGAAAACCTTTTAAGAAATAGTTTTTATGAAAGCCCAATTTATAAAACCCCTCTTCTAGCCCAATTTAATAAAACCCCTTTTCTAGCCCAATTTAATTAATAGAATTAATTAATTATATTGATTAGTTTTATTAATAAAAATCTTTTATAAAAATATTTTTTTTTCCAACATGTTTTTAAATATCTTTTGTCTAACTATTTTCTTAAATCTTTTTTTAACTGTTTTCAAAAATCTTTATCTAACTATTTTATAAAAATCTTTTTAGAAACCTACTAACTTTCGGAAACCTATTGCAACCCAGCCACCCGAAACCTATTGCAACCCAGCCACCCGAAACCTATATATATAACCCTCATAATTCCACGACAACAATAGACATTTCACAAAATCTCCCTACCACCGATTACTCACAACACATCTCTCATACCTCACAGAAACCCACGGCACAATCACTCCACTTCCCTCCAATTCTCTCACGCCAAAATCACCAAAACGCCACTCCACCCCATCTGATCATCGCATATAATCATCATCATCACCTGCTAATCCCCACAATTCATCAATCACCTTAATCTAACATCAACACCATATCATCCATCGCCACATCACCATCACAACCAAAATCTTCTACTGATCCTCCCTAATGCCTGCTACCTAATTTCCTAATCATTATTACTGCACCGTATCTAATACTTGCGTCCAAGTCTAATACACCGAAGTCTTCGGCGCCCTTCGCTGCAGGAAGCAAATCAACATCGACACATTACATAAATTAATTCAATACAAAACACAAATCTTTTTTAAGGCTTGTTCTAATTCAATAATCAACGACCCCGGACGGTGGTATAATTTCTGAGGGTCAAGTAAATTAACTAACTTTATTTGCTTTCTTTATTTATTTTTATTATTTTCTTGAAGTTACTAACATTCTATTTATGATGTAGATTGTTAACTCGTCCATGTGACTGTAAGTATTGTATATATTATACTAACTCCCTGTAATATTTTTATTTTCTTATTTTTTTGTTTATTTTTTATGCCTGATTGCAATATTTATCACCTTGTATTTATTGTTAATCAAGACCTAAATAAATGTTCTAACTAATTCAGATAACATGGACAACCTGCTAGGAACCCATTAATATTGATTGTCTAATAACTTGACACTAAAAATTTAGTTTTTTATGTGTTTCCTGAACCAACTTAGACTAATTATTTTTAGGGTGCTTAAAACGTTATATGATTATTCTTTTGTATAAAATCTGTAATGAATCGATATTTAGTAGAGGCCAGCAATGGGCAATATAGTTCCTGACTATATTGTACCCTCACCCCCGAACTCACTTTTTGGTTCCTGACCATCTATGGAGTCATGACGGGGAAATCTACATTGGATAAGTCCCTAATTTGTCCCTACGATTTCCCATATCCAGTTAGGTTTATGATTCTTCCTTTAAAGAATTGTTGGCGACTTCAAAAACATATTTTTAATAAAACCTTAACAATGGGGTAGTCAAATAAACGCGCTCAAACCGCGTGTAGGCATTAAAGGAATTCAAAAATCCTACGCCTACAAATTGGCGACTTCACTTGGGAGGATTTAAAAAAAAAAAATTTAAATGAGTGGGTGAAACTTGAAAAATACGATTCATTCTTATTTTTATGCCTTAGAATAATGTACTGTTTTGCATGTGCATGGCTATTGTTCAGCCACCATAAGGACAATCTACCTTGCCTCATTAGCACATGTTCTATGTGTGAGGTCACCCCCGGGGGGTTTACGCTTTGTCCTTCCAAAAAGCTTCCTGAGCAATAGTGTTGGATCTTAGTCATAAGCAGACCTACCCAACCATGACATTGTTCTCTTGTTCCTGACTTGAGACTGGAGTGCGTCTTACACGTGGCTACCTCTTTAAGCAGGGGTACGAAGCGTGGGATCAATCTCTTAGTCATGGACCCTTTTTAGCCTTAACCTAAGCCTGACCATAGTTGAATGTAGAACATGACTTTTAGGTTGGAACTTTGCATATTATTATCTTACCTGTGCATATTTGTATGTGTGTGCCATTAATTGTTTCATATTAGCGATGTTTCGAGTCAAAGCGATCGAGCGAATATATGCGACAAGGAAAAATAAAAATCGCTTCTCCGTATAAGCCGCGCTCAGCGCAGATGATGTCCCGCATAGCATGCGCTTAACGCTGTCATACTGCGCCCGACGCAAAGCCATAGCGTGTCGCGCATCAGACCGCGTTCCGCGCACCGAAGCGCCTTTTTCACCCGCGTTCTGCGCGAATTTGTTCTTACATCCCTTAGTGTTGCGCCATGCATAGCTACCCTTTGTTGTGTGCGTCGCTGCTGCATGCATGATTGTTTCAAATTGTTTGGGTTTCTTGTGGCACGTAACCAATTCTAAGATAATTATCCTATTTTCCTATCCGTCCATTTTTCTGTATACCACTTTATTCTTTCATTTTTTTAGTTCTAAAAGAAAGATAAACAAATTCCACCTCAAAAATATTTTCAATCTCTAATCTCTTATCTATTTCGAAAATCTATCCCATCTTTTACCAAATTCTATCTCCCATCGTTTTTTTGAAAATTCATCCCCATCATTTTTTTCAAAAATCATTCTCCTATCTTTTTCAAAATTTCATCCTATCTTCGATCTCCTATCTACTTCAAAAATTCTATCTCCACCTTTTTTCAAAAAAAAATATATCCATCTTTTTTCCTATCACATATCTTTTTTCGAAAATTCATCCTTGATCTATGTTCTATCTTTTCATGTATATTATCCATCTTTTCATGTGTACATCATTTAGAATTCCTTTTAGTGTCCATCTTGTTGTAAAATTCTTACCCGTTTAGGAATTCTAACTGCACTAGAAGTTCGTCTGACCCAAATGTCTAGATTCATCCAGTTTCACTCTATTTAGAGTTTTTAACCTCGTCTAACTCTATCCATGTTAGGAGTCTTAATCCTGTCTAGGTTCACCCATCTAAGAAGTCTAGGGTTGTTAGAATTCTTCCCATCTTAGAAATCTATAATCCATTAGAATTTTGTTCATCTTAGGAGTCTAAAATCGTTAGAATTATGTCCATCTTAGGAGTCTAAATCCATTAGAACTCCGTCCATTTTAGGAGTTTAGGTCCACCAGAGTTTCATGCACATTAGGAGTCTAGCATCCTTGAAAGTCTGACATCATTAGATTTTCATATCAATTAGGACTGCATTCATACTAGAGTCCCTCTGCATTGCATAGTCCATCATTCATACACTTCATGCATAATTAGAGTCCAGAAGAGTCTCATTGCATCTCTCCATTTCATTTCATGCATTCCGCATTTAGTAGGTCCTGAACTACAAGCGATCTGATTCCCTCTTTTGGGATATGTAGGCAACCTTTACAGGTTCGAACGCATAGATTGAGTCATTCATACATGTATTGGGTCTAGGTGCATCAAAAAAATAAAATAAAAAAAAATCATCATGCATATAAGATATTCAGATTCGTTGCTAGGATCAACTTTTTAAAACAACATACATTCTCCCATTCCATTCCTTTCTCTCCATCATCACTCCATGTCTAATATCCTGCTGGATGATCCATTGTAGGAAAAATACAATATGTCAAGCACACCTCAAGAACAAGTTGATGAGTTAAAGGGGACAATCGTGGACCTTGTAGCACGTGTCGCCAGACTAGAAGCACAGTACAAGGCACCAGCTAGTTTACCGCGATCACAACTGACCGACGAAGGATCAATGAACTACATGACATTACACAACGCAGTCCGCTGATAAACCCTTCCATCAAATTAATCCCTGAAAGATCGTCTCGCTCTAGAGGAGGCAAAAGCATTATTAATGATTCACCTAACGAGATACATTCCATACCTGCACCAACTCTTACCATGCCTAAAAGAAAGCCCAAGGGGGAGTTCATATCCTTACGCATGAGCTACGGTGCTTTATTGGAGTATCTTCATTTCAGAAAATTGCTATACCCTATAGGACCCACTCCAGATCCTAAGGAAGACTGAAAAGGGCTCAACTGGGACAAAAATGCCTATTGCAAGTATCATAGAGGAAACGGACATAGAACTGACGATTGTTATAAGTTAAAGCACCTCATTCACGATATGATAGAAAAGGGAAGACTTCCGATTCTCTCGAACGAGGTCCCAGATAGGATAGGGGTCGTTGACATGGGTACAAAGGATTGCTATCCGACCCAGACTACAAAGACGCAGCCCCAGTTCCAATAGCATATATTCATCAAAGCACTTGGACTCGCTTAGGTCCAATCAACGCGAAAAGCAAAAAAAATAAAATATACACTTCTCTTTTCATTTAGAAAGAGACCTCATGAAGATTGAAGCAACAAAGCTGTCTTGTCATGCGACGTGGGAGTCTAGACTTAGGATTTCATTTTCTGTTTCAGTTCTCTTATTTTTCCCAGTCTAATATAGGATTTTCCTTTTTATTGCATGTACTCATAATTTTCAATTAATAAATGAGTATTTCTTTTCTGACCTTGCACTAATGAGCATCAATGGAAATCATGATTGTCGCCTTAAAAGAAATGAATTTCTAACTCTCATGACTATTCTAATAAAGGCAATGAACAATTGGTATACATAAAAGAGGCATCCCTTCCCTTCACTACAACTATTCCTCCATTTCAACTCAAATGCATAACACCCCTTTTCCTCTAACCTAACTTAGTGGAGGTACACTTGACAACAATTCAATGTAAAGGGCAAGAAAAAAAAAGAGCAATAAAAATCAAAGCAAAAAATGAAACAAAAAGTGCAAAATATGAAAAATAAAAAGAAAAAAGAAGTGTTGCAAATAAGCCCATTAATAGCTTTGTCAAAGGTATTTCCTTCAAAACCTTAAACCTGCGATTCTAAACCTCCAGCTTCAAATCTCTGTGATAAACCTTTTTAACAACCATGCACATTGCGTCCCAATAAGCCATAAAAGACAAACCAAAGCCCGCTAGGTCGAAAACCCATAAGGGCGACTTAGGCAAAAGTCAGGGCATCTTCTCATTCATCAGCCTGAACTACGAATGGTCTGATTCTGCTAAAGATACATAGGAAACCTCAACCTGAGGTCCGACCGCTTTAAACCAAACCAAACCTACATCATTATCCACCCTTGCCAAAGACCTCTTCCAAATCAATGATTAATTTAATGCTTAATTCATTGCAAATGGCTCCAAAGCAAATGCTCGGCCACCAATAAAAATGTTAAGAGCTACGGCTGGCCTGATTCCATCATGGATACGTAGGCAACCTCTTTTGAGGCCCGGCCATTTTAATTCAAAACCTATTTTTTAAGGGCTCGCCTAGGCCCATGAGAAAAGCGCGATCTCCCAAATCATGAATTTTCAATGCTCATCCCCTACCCTTAGAACTAGACTGAGATTTGAACCTGCATCATTAGCCTACCTTATTGCGTGAGTCAAGTCATTATGACTCCGCCTTCTTCTAATTCTTATCCCTTCCTTTTTCTAAGCCACATTATCGCTTCTAAGCCAACCTTAGCATAACATTTCAACACTCAGCGCTATGACCGCGCCTCATCCCTTGAGTGTTCTTTTCTTTGACCTTTCTTGTCTTTCTCGCCTTAGGGACCCTAAATGGAATCTTTAGTCGAAACTTCCACTGAGCGTGACGAGATATCATCAAAATCAAGCAATCAAGCTGGATATTTCATCAACAGGATCTTGCTGGGGGCTTCATCACTGGTCCACCTAGAAAATCATAGGCTCCGAGTCCAGACCTGTTGAGACAAGGACTTCATTACGAGTCCATAAGTGAAATCTTGGTTTTAAACCCGCGCAAATGCAACATTGCACCTATTCACGGGCTCAATTAGGCCCTTGACATACGAAACTCGAAGCGCATACAATTCAAGCATTACGAGGACTACAATGTATTCAAATCCAACAAATCATCCATCATTGGACTCCATGTGTACCTTGACAAGGACTTCATTACGAGTCCATACAAAATGTTGTGGGCCCCAGATCTATATGAGATCCTAACTGTTTTATGGGCTCACATAGGTCCATAACAACTACAACACATTTCGAATCAAACATAACCTACGTGGATCATCTTTGGGGGCTTCCCAGTTCTCCTCTTTCAAAAAACATTTTTCTAAAAAAAAATTTGAGCTTAAAGGAACAAAAAAAATCATATCATATGCATTAGTGTCATATCACAGCATTAGTGTCATATCATCTGCATTTGCATTACATATTTGCATCGTCCAAACACTATGTCAATCATTGCACACATCCTTCATCCTTAGCCATAGGATCCTAGCATCAATCATCGAGTCACACATACACACACATATTATACACATTCTGCAGTCTAGTGTCACACAGTTGCACACTTACACTATATCCTCATAGTTTAGGTCATCAGTATGTCCTATCCCTTCTCGCTTTTTAGCGAATGAACTTTTCGTAAGTTATGTTTCTCGCTTTTTAGCGAAGGAACTTTTCGTAAGTTATATTTCTCGCTGTTGAGCGAATGAACTTTTCGCAAGTTATTCCTTCTCGCTTTGAGCGAATGAACTTTTCGCAAGTTATATCTCTCGCTTTTTAGCGAATGAACTTTCCATAAGTTATATCTCTCGCTTTTTAGCGAATGAACTTTTCGTAAGTTATATCTCTCGCTTTTTAGCGAATGAACTTTTCGTAAGTTATATTTCTCGCTTTTTAGCGAATGAACTTTTCGTAAGCTATATTTCTCGCTTTTTAGCGAATGAACTTTTCGCAAGTTATTCCTTCTCGCTTTGAGCGAATGAACTTTTCGCAAGTTATTCCTATTCCAATTGCTTTTAACCCAAATCAATCTACCTCGAATAATCCATTTCATGCGAATAAACTTTTTGTAAGTTGTTCTTTTCTTCCTCGCTTTTAAGCGAATGAACTTTTCGTAAGTTATGCTTTTCTTCCTCGCTTTAAGCGAATGAACTTTTTCGTAAGTTATACAATTTTTTCTCGCTTTTAAGCGAATGAACTTTTCGGAAGTTACTCCTTTCTGTTTGCATGCTTGTGTTCATTGCATTTAACAGGTATCAAACCGTCAATAACGGCACACAACCCGTTAGGTCTGCGGACCACTTTCAATCAACTACACATACAACCTTGGAGCGGGACAATAGCTCATTACAACAGCCTTGGAGCGGGACAATAGCTCATTACAACAGTCTTGGAGTGGGACAATAGCTCATTACAACAGCTTTGGAGCGGGACAATAGCTCATTACAATCAGCCTTGGAGCGGGACAATAGCTCATTACAACAGCCTTGGAGCGGGTCAATAGCTCATTACAACCGTTTTGGAGCGGGACAATAGCTCATTACAATCGCCTTGGAGCGGGACAATAGCTCATGATTCTTTTTCCCATATATCATTTCATTTTAGTAAATTTACAATTACTTTGCAAATATGTTTCACCCATGCCTGTTCCTGAAGCTTTTGCTTGTTTTGCAGTTACCGGCGTAAAAGAATGATTTTGGATTGCAGAGCATCTAGAATCATTCTCCGTCCCGACATGTATACTTTGACTTTCGGTTTTACAAACCTCGGTCAAAGTGGGGGCTTCTGTAGACTATTTAGTACCTTATGATGACCAATACCCTGCTCCAATCGGTCCGGATCAAGGAAAGAATCAAGAATGAGTCTAAACAAAAATGTTTTAACCCCAAATTTATTTCTAACTCTTTTTATTAACTCATTTCCGAAAACCTTTTTTATAACTAGTTTTACTAAGCCCACTTCCTAAAACGTTTTAAAATAATTTTTTAAAGGCCCATCTTTGAAAACCTTTTAAAAAATAGTTTTTATAAAACCCCTTTTCTAGCCCAATTTAATAAAACCCCTTTTCTAGCCCAATTTAATTAATAGAATTAATTAATTATATTATTAGTTTTATTAATAAAAATATTTTTTAAAAATATTTTTTTTTCCAACATGTTTTTAAATATCTTTTGTCTAACTATTTTCTAAAATCTTTTTATAAAAAATCATCTTTTTTCTTAAGTGTTTTCAAAAATCTTTATCTAACTAATTTATAAAAATCTTTTTAGAAACCTACTAACTTTCGAAAACCTATTGCAACCCAGCCACCCGAAACCTATATATATAACCCTCATAATTCCACGACAACAATAGACATTTCACAAAATCTCCCTACCACAGATTACTCACAACACATCTCTCATACCTCACAAAAACCCACGGCACAATCACTCCACTTCCCTCCAATTCTCTCACGCCAAAATCACCAAAACGCCACTCCACCCCATCTGATCATCGCATATAATCATCATCATCACCTGCTAATCCCCACAATTCATCAATCACCTTAATCTAACATCAACACCATATCATCCATCGCCACATCACCATCACAACCAAAATCTTCTACTGATCCTCCCTAATGCCTGCTACCTAATTTCCTAATCATTATTACTGCACCGCATCTAATACTTGCGTCCAAGTCTAATACACCGAAGTCTTCGGCGCCCTTCGCTGCAGGAAGCAAATCAACATCGACACATTACATAAATTAATTCAATACAAAACACAAATCTTTTTTAAGGCTTGTTCTAATTCAATTTTTTAAGATCCGTACAAATCAACAACCCCGGACGGTGGTATAATTTCTGAGGGTCAACTAAATTAACTAACTTTATTTGCTTTCTTTATTTATTTTTATTATTTTCTTGAAGTTACTAACATTCTATTTATGATGTAGATTGTTAACTCGTCCATGCGACTGTAAGTATTGTATATATTATACTAACTCCCTGTAATATTTTTATTTTCTTATTTTTTGTTTATTTTTTATGCCTGATTGCAATATTTATCACCTTGTATTTATTGTTAATCAAGACGTAAATAAATGTTCTAACTAATTCAGATAACAAGGACAACCTGCTAGGAACCCATTAATATTGATTGTCTAATAACTTGTCACTAAAAATTTAGTCTTTTATGTGTTTCCTGAACCAACTTAGACTAATTATTTTTAGGGTGCTTAAAACGTTATATGATTATTCTTTTGTATAAAATCTGTAATGAATCGATATTTAGTAGAGGCCAGCAATGGGCAATATAGTTCCTGACTATATTGTACACTCACCCCCGAACTCACTTTTTGGTTCCTGACCATCTATGGAGTCATGACGGGGAAATCTACATTGGATAAGTCCCTAATTTGTCCCTACGATTTCCCATATCCAGTTAGGTTTATGATTCTTCCTTTAAAGAATTGTTGGCGACTTCAAAAACATATTTTTAATAAAATCTTAACAATGGGGTAGTCAAATAAACGCGCTCACACCGCGTGTAGGCATTAAAGGAATTCAAAAATCCTACGCCTACAATTTGGCGACTTCACTGGGGAGGATTTTAAAAAAAAAAATTTAAATGAGTGGGTGAAACTTGAAAAATACGATTCATTCTTATTTTTATGCCTTAGAATAATGTACTGTTTTGCATGTGCATGGCTATTGTTCAGCCACCATAAGGACAATCTACCTTGCCTCATTAGCACATGTTCTATGTGTGAGGTCACCCCCGGTGGGTTTGCGTTTTGTCCTTCCAAAAAGCTTCCTGAGCAATAGTGTTGGATCTTAGTCATAAGCAGACCTACCCAACCATGACATTGTTCTCTTGTTCCTGACTTGAGACTGGAGTGCGTCTTACACGTGGCTACCTCTTTAAGCAGGGGTACGAAGCGTGGGATCAATCTCTTAGTCATGGACCCTTTTTAGCCTTAACCTAAGCATGACCATAGTTGAATGTAGAACATGACTTTTAGGTTGGAACTTTGCATATTATTATCTTACTTGTGCATATTTGTATGTGTGTGCCATTAATTGTTTCATATTAGCGATGTTTCGAGTCAAAGTGATCGAGCGAATATATGCGACAAGGAAAAATAAAAATCGCTTCTCCGTATATGCCGCGCTCAGTGCAGATGATGTCCTGCATAGCATGCGCTTAATGCTGTCATACTGCGCCCGACGCAAAGCCATAGCGTGTCGCGCATCAGACCGCGTTCCGCGCACCGAAGCGCCTTTTTCACCCGCGTTCTGCGCGAATTTGTTCTTACATCCCTTAGTGTTGCGCCATGCATAGCTACCCTTTGTTGTGTGCGTCGCTGCTGCATGCATGATTGTTTCAAATTGTTTGGGTTTTTTGTGGCACGTAACCAATTCTAAGATAATTATCCTATTTTCCTATCCGTCCATTTTTCTGTATACCACTTTATTCTTTCATTTTTTTAGTTCTAAAAGAAAGATAAACAAATTCCACCTCAAAAATATTTTCAATCTCTAATCTCTTATCTATTTCGAAAATCTATCCCATCTTTTACCAAATTCTATCTCCCATCGTTTTTTTGAAAATTCATCCCCATCATTTTTTTCAAAAATCATTCTCCTGTCTTTTTCAAAATTTCATCCTATCTTCGATCTCCTATCTACTTCAAAAATTCTATCTCATGGAGAGACTACTAAATTCCTAAACTCAAAGTTTAACTAAGATACGTACTATTCACACAAATAAGATAGATTATGCAACTATTTACTTATTTACATGGATTTGGGGGGGTTTAAGATTGTAATAACTAATAGAACTAAGTGTAAAACTAATCTACTATTTACAAGTGATGACAAGCAAGTCCGAAAATAACCACCGCAATAGACTTAAGCAACTAGCCATGATTTCCAATATAACTACTAAACTTAAGATTGGTATAATCGATTAATTGTAGAGATTAAGATAGCAACATCTCCTTATCCTTCATATTAATAATTAGTACTTGTAGACACATAATCGTGTCTCCCCATTTAGTACCCTATGATGACCAATACCCTGATCCAATCGGTCCGGATCAAGGAAAGAATCAAGAACGAGTCTAAACAAAAATGTTTTAAGCCCAAATCTATTTTCTAACTCTTTTTACTAACTCATTTCCGAAAACCTTTTTTATAACTAGTTTTACTAAGCCCACTTCCTAAAACGTTTTAAAATAACTTTTTAAAGGCCCATCTTTGAAAACCTTTTAAGAAATAGTTTTTATGAAAGCCCAATTTATAAAACCCCTCTTCTAGCCCAATTTAATAAAACCCCTTTTCTAGCCCAATTTAATTAATAGAATTAATTAATTATATTAATTAGTTTTATTAATAAAAATCTTTTATAAAAATATTTTTTTTTCCAACATGTTTTTAAATATCTTTTGTCTAACTATTTTCTTAAATCTTTTTATAAAAAATCATCTTTTTTCTTAACTGTTTTCAAAAATCTTTATCTAACTATTTTATAAAAAACTTTTTAGAAACCTACTAACTTTCGGAAACCTATTGCAACCCAGCCACCCGAAACCTATTGCAACCCAGCCACCCGAAACCTATATATATAACCCTCATAATTCCACGACAACAATAGACATTTCACAAAATCTCCCTACCACCGATTACTCACAACACATCTCTCATACCTCACAAAAACCCACGGCACAATCACTCCACTTCCCTCCAATTCTCTCACGCCAAAATCACCAAAACGCCACTCCACCCCATCTGATCATCGCATATAATCATCATCATCACCTGCTAATCCCCACAATTCATCAATCACCTTAATCTAACATCAACACCATATCATCCATCGCCACATCACCATCACAACCAAAATCTTCTACTGATCCTCCCTAATGCCTGCTACCTAATTTCCTAATCATTATTACTGCACCGCATCTAATACTTGCGTCCAAGTCTAATACACCCAAGTCTTCGGCGCCCTTCGCTGCAGGAAGCAAATCAACATCGACACATTACATAAATTAATTCAATACAAAACACAAATCTTTTTTAAGGCTTGTTCTAATTCAATTTTTTAAGATCCGTACAAATCAACGACCCCGGACGGTGGTATAATTTCTGAGGGTCAACTAAATTAACTAACTTTATTTGCTTTCTTTATTTATTTTTATTATTTTCTTGAAGTTACTAACATTCTATTTATGATGTAGATTGTTAACTCGTCCATGCGACTGTAAGTATTGTATATATTATACTAATTCCCTGTAATATTTTTATTTTCTTATTTTTTGTTTATTTTTTATACCTGATTGCAATATTTATCACCTTGTATTTATTGTTAATCAAGACCTAAATAAATGTTCTAACTAATTCAGATAACATGGACAACCTGCTAGGAACCCATTAATATTGATTGTCTAATAACTTGTTACTAAAAATTTAGTCTTTTATGTGTTTCCTGAACCAACTTAGACTAATTATTTTTAGGGTGCTTAAAACGTTATATGATTATTCTTTTGTATAAAATCTGTAATGAATCGATATTTAGTAGTGCCAGCAATGGGCAATATAGTTCCTGACTATATTGTACCCTCACCCCCGAACTCACTTTTTGGTTCCTGACCATCTACGGAGTCATGACGGGGAAATCTACATTGGATATGTCCCTAATTTGTCCCTACGATTTCCCATATCCAATTAGGTTTATGATTCTTCCTTTAAAGAATTGTTGGCGACTCCAAAAACATATTTTTAATAAAACCTTAACAATGGGGTAGTCAAATAAACGCGCTCACACCGCGTGTAGGCATTAAAGGAATTCAAAAATCCTACGCCTACAGTACCGAACTAGGCCGATACTAACTCTAAACTAGACTCCACATCGTAAGTATGATAGCAACCTACAATGGCGAAATCTAGAAGCATTTGGAGTTGGACTTCATTAATCATTTTCAAATTAATCACATAGAAGTTTAACATGAATATTATCAAATTACACTCTAACCTTAATTCAGACCATTCGCAGAAATAAATTAAGATTAGTAATAGTATATAATTTAAACTAGGCCAAATTATACACTTAGCATTCAATCGTAACCCAAACACAAAAAGATAGCAAATCATGCTTAATTTACGATAGTAAACTGAAATTCAATGTAATTCGAAAATTAAACCAAACCTTGAATTCATATAATTAATCTAACATCATACGACTAATACAAAAATCAACCAAACTACAAACTCATTGAATTGAGAATTCTAATACCAAAATTAAGATAAACAATATAAGGAAAATATCACTTAAGCTCACTGATTATTTGCCGACGAATCAAACCTTCATGAACAGCAGTCTTCTCGCTCAATTGAACTCCCGATTCCGCTACTACGGCTTCGCAAAACTCCCTTGTAGTACTCTCCTTATTTTCTGACTATACTTGCATACCCTAAATCGGAAGAAGTGCTTCCAATTTATACATCGTTCACGCCAAAACAAAGACTGTGGGAAACTTCCCAAAATTGGTTGCATGATAATTTAGGACTGATTTTGTGGGATTTTAGTGTGAAAGAGAAAAAGGAAATAGTTTGATTTCCTTCCGTTTTTGTGATGTAGAGCAGGGTGACTAAGAAAGTTTCCCATTTTTGTTTCTCTTGATCTTTCCTGCCCGTGAAGGTGGAAGATGGAGAAGAAAATCATGTATTCTCTCTCTTCTTCTTTTCTTATTTTGCTTTGCTTCCCACATAATGTTTTAAGACTTTATTAGTCTTTGTGCAAGTTGACTCCAAAATAATCTAATGTCAACAAAGTAAGTTAATTAGTGCAATTTATACTAATTTTAGCAAAGGCAATATATGACATAAAAGACCAAAATAAGGGAATAAAAACATACTCAATTATGCACTTATCACTTATTAGCTTCAAGTATTGGAATAACTTGTTTGCTACACAAGAACACATCATAGCATAGCAAATATTCTTTTGACTGTTTCATTAAATAGTCAGAAACAGTTGGATACTCAATTGTTTCCTAACAGTCTAGAACCACCTGTAATAACAACTATTTCCTGCAGTTATTTGTCATCATTCAAAACCTAGGGGACTCAACAGTCCTCAATATCAGTGATGATTCATGTGGCAATTGAATATGCAAATATTTCATCAATCGAGGTTTTTACCCTGTCCTATTGCTTTCTAGATTGGATAAAATTTATTGAGATTTCATGAATGTCGATGCTCGCATTTTCACGCTCCCCCTCAGATTTAGCATCTGATTCTTTGAGTTCACTTTGGGGGTTAATGAAGTTTTCGTCATTTGAAAATTGTTCCACTTAAGAAGAATTGTTTGTTTTCTCATTACTTGTTTCTATTCTTCTAGACTTTCTCGGTTTCAAATCTTTGGCTCCTAGTGGTCTTCCACGCCTTTTGCGTGTTGCAGATTCATTTACAAGTGGATTTTCTATTTTTTCTCTTGGGATTTCAACCCTTGTAGGAGCATTCGTTCACAGCCGGTATATGTGATTTTATCACTCCTCTTGAACCAGTGAATGCATCTGGCAATTGATTAGCAATGTTTTGCAAGTGTATTATTTTCTACACTTCTTGCTCACATATATTTGATCTTTGATCAAGATATGACAAATTTTTAGCATTCCATGATATTTCATTCCAACATGGTCCTACTTTATCTCCCCCTAAGGTTGGGAAAATTGTATCATCAAAGTGACAATCGGCGAACCGAGCGGTGAAAAGGTCACCGGCCAGTTGATGATTCTAGATATCTTATGATGGAAGGTGATTCAAATCCAACATAGATTCCCAACCTTCTATGTGGGCCCATCTTAGTACGCTGTGGTAGTGCTATCAACTATGGGAACGTAGACTGCACACCAAAAAATTCGTAGGTGAGCAAGGCTTGGATCCTTTCCAACCACTAACTATAGTGGGGATAGATCATGCTTGGCGCTCGGCCTTAGTCGTAGTAAAGCTGCAGCACGTAGTATAGCATGTCCCCATGTAGAAGATGGGAGTTTTTGATTTCATTACCAATGGCCTCGCGACTAATTGCAATCGCTTTATGAATGCTTCTGCTAGGTCATTTTGTGTATGAACATAGGATACTGGATGCTCCAAGTTTATCCCAATTGACATACAATAGTCATTAAAAGTGCTGGATGTGAATTCTCCGGCATTATCTAGTCGGATTTTCTTTATAGGATAGTCTGGAAATTGAGCCCTTAAACGCGTAATTTGCGCGAGCAGTTTTGCAAAAGCAGCATTCCTTGTTGATAGGAGACTAACGTGAGACCAACGTGTTGATTCGTCGATCAACACCAGATTATATCTAAATGGTCCACATGATGGGTGTATTGACCTGCAAATATCTCCTTGGATTCTTTCTAGGAATGCAAGATTTTCACCTTCAAGTTTATTTTTAGAAGGTCTTATGATCAGTTTGCCAAGTGAACAAGCCTTACAATTATGCTCATTTGATTGTGGGGCCCCTATATTTTTCAACGGATGCCCATTTGAGCTTCGGACGATTTTCGTCATCATGCTTGATCCTGGGTGACCCAAGCGATCATGCCACATAGTGCATATTGCTTGGTTGTCTACCTTATGTTGAGACACCAAATTTGATGCAACTGGATTGATATAAGTAAAATACAGTCCTGAGGAGTATGTTGGCATCCTGAATATAATGCGTTGTTTATAGTGACGTGTGTTCCTTTTGGTAACACTATGCATGCCTTTCTTGAGCCCTCAACCATATTACCAGTGCCTGCAATGGTGTTGAGGTCGCCTTTTCTTGGCTTGAGTTGAGTGACGTATGATTTGTTACTCAGGATGGTGTGTGTAGTGGCACTATCAATCAGGCATTGTTGAGCGCCTTTGTTTGTCATTATCTTCATTGAAACATAACTTTGTCAAAACATAACACAAAAATTTATTCATGGAAAACAGGTGCATTATAAGGAATGCAAAATACAAGAGACATCCAAGAAAAGTAGGACAAGATTACATGACATAAAGTGGTAAAACAACAACTTAGGTTGATCTAGGGGGAATAGGAGGGCTAGACATTAGTAATATCATCCATGAGGTAATCAACCACATCGAGGTCGGGGAGAGGAGTAGTTTAAGTGACAAAATTTATTTCGCCACGTCTCCCCTGGCTCCTAGTAGAGGCCACGTACAGATCCATAAGATGTTTGGTTGTGCGACATTCATTTGCCCAATGCCTTTGAATGCCACATTAAAAAACATTTCTTTTGTGATCTTATTTGGGAGTTTCTTCCTCCGCGTCCTCTATTTAGGCGCCAGTTTTGGCGTCCTCTTCCTCTGCCACTTCCATTTCCATTTCTTTCTCCATCACCTTTATTTTTGAACAGGCCATTCCGATTTGAGTTACCTCTCCGCTTATTCCAGCGCTTGCCACCTCTAGTGGCATTTGTTTCAGCTGTTGGTGCGCTGGTACCTGCTGGCCTTTGATTATGAATTGAGAGTAGGATTTGGTTGTTCTGTTCTGCGACCAAAAGGATGGCAATTAAGTCGCAGAATTTTTGGCAACGCCTTTCACGATATTGTTCTTGCTGAACAACATTGTTGGCGTGCATAGTAGTGGAGAGGGTTTTCTCAATCATGGCTCGTTCAGACACAGGTTCTCCACACAACTTTAGCTGTGAGGTGATGCGAAGTACTGCAGAGTTGTACTCGCGTACTGATGCAAACTCTGGAACCTGAATACTGACCATTCATGCTGGGCCCTTGGAACTATAATTCATTGTAAATGCTTAAATCGATCCTTTAGATTATCCCATAATTCTTTGTGATCTTCCACAAGGATGTATTCAGATTTGAGCTCTTCATGTATATGGTGTTTGAGATACACCAGTGCTTTCGCTTGCTCCAAAGGGGTAGGGGCACCACCTTCAACAATGGTATGGTCGAGGCTAAGTGACTTGAGGTAAGCTTTTGCATTCACCCTCCATTCTAGGTACCTTTGACCTGAGGCTTCACGGATCTCAAAGTCTTTGTTTGCAAGTGTAGCCAATTCTCAGTTCATGTGATGGTTTAAAAGTATTCGTAGAAAATTAAGGCATAAATATATAGAGTTCCGAAAGAAAATCATATTGGGATGCAAGCACTAATAGAATAATTGCTTATTGCTGCGGCTGAATTGCTGCGGTTTTACCCATACGCGGCAATAAATCACGTCAAAAGAAAAGGAAAAATCAAAAATTAACCTATTGCTGCGATTGTGGCTGGAAACCGCAGCAATAGATGTCAACGAGAATTTTTCAAAATTATTTGACTGATTTGACTAAATCTATTGTTGCGGTTCCCACCAAAAACCGCAACAATAGATTATTATAAATTTTTTTAATACTATTTGAACCTATTGCTGCGGTTCCTACAAAAACCGCAGCAATAGACTTTTAAAATATATAATAAAAGGCGCCAGCTAGGGTTTCCTTCTCCCTCATTCTTCAGACCTTAGCGCCGTCTCTCTCATTCTTCTCCCTCCTCTCTTAGTCTCCTTCTCACTCATCCTTCCTCTCACATTCGTTCTTCCTCTCTAAAGGGCTAAACACACACATTCGTTCTTTCTCTCAGTCGCCATACTTGAGCCTCCTTGCCTCCTCCCTCGACAAGCCGTATGAGTGTCGACCACCTCGAATGGCTGAGATCCGTATGAAGGCTGATCGTCGCCTCATCGTTGGTCAAGAACGTAACCCACTCGAGCCCATCTCTCACTTCGGATTTCACTCTTTCCCTCTCTTACTTCGGATCTCACTCTTCTCCATCTCTCACTCTTCGTCACTTCAGATCTGGGCGAGATGATTCACGACTTCATTTGAAATCTCGATTTCATCTGAAATCTCGATCGCAAATCTCGACTTCATCATGACGCGCGAAAATCACTTCAGATCTGGAATCTCGATCGCAAAAAATCGGTTTGTGCTGACGGATACACCACCGGCGACGCGCGTACGGTGGCGAGGAGGAAGATCTCTCCGGCAATCCGGATTTGTTTGCGAGATTGTCCGGCCATTCGGATTTGTTCTTGTTTTCTTTATTTTTTGTTTTTTTTTTCTCTTTTGTAGTTAAATTTTATTTTTATTTATTAGATTTAATGGCTAGATATTTTAGTTTTTTTGGATGTTTTTCATTTTTGTTTGTTAAGAATCAATATAATGTTAGGGTTTCTGATTTTTTGTAATTTTTTTTCATATTTTTCTTTTGCATCTTTTTTTTTAATATATGTTGATTTTTTTGTATATTTTATGTTTTTGTTAAGCATTTTTTGTCATTACTTTTAATTTGTGTGTTTTATTTTCTTTTTACAATTTTTCCTTTCAAATTTGATGGCAAAGAGTAAAAAAAAAAAAAATTTACCTGTACCAGTACCTATTGCTGCGGGTCCTATCCAAAACCGCAGCAATAGGCTTCATTTTTTTATATTAAAAACATACATATTGCTGCGATTTTGGGTAAGAATCGCAGCAATAGGTTGCTCTATTGCTGCGGTTAAAAACCGCAGCAATAGGTAATTACCAATTGTTGCGCCCTTAATTGCTGCGCGGCCAAAACCGCAGCAATAGACTACTTAATGACCGCCGCAATAAGCAATTATTCTACTAGTGAAGCCATAGTGGTCCGAGAATCCTTAATTGTTCAAGAAGTTAGGGGGTTCGAAACATGATAACAACATGAGAAGTTAATAATAAATATATACTAACAGGCTGCATCATTTTTTTTCATGATTATGACAACATTTAATCAAAATGTGACTGTCATGTCAAAAAAATAAAATCACATTCATTACTGGCATATTGATAGAAGAAAAATCACATAATTAAGCATTATAAATTGCATTTTACAATATGTAGAAATAGAATTACAATAATTCCTACTAAAACCGTTATAAGTATCATTCCCCAGTAAAACATAACCTTCAACTGTTTGAAAGACTCTAGAAGATATGGCGTGTCGTTTTGAGGGCGGCGGTTTATGGCATTGTACATGGTGGCCGAAAAATAGTGGAGATGAAATTGTGAAATTTTATGAGAGAGAATATTTTTATGGGGTAGAAGTGAGTGAGGGAGGCGGATTTGGAAAAATGAGAAGAGTTAAAGTCCCTTTTATAATGGTGTAAAAGCAGTATACATATTTAACAGGTAAAATATATACTGGTATGTAATACGTAAAATTTACAATATCCATACAAGACAGAATGATCATATATATAATACTTGTCAACTTCAAGAAACAATTAATAACTTTTAGCACAAGTGGTAAGGACACAACTTATGTACTAAAAGGTCTTAGGGTCAAAACCTTTTAGCAACAAGATGGTTTGTGTATTGGTAGGCTAATTTTCTTTTTTTTTTTGTAAAGTTTAAAAACCAATCGATATTACCAATGTTAACAGTAGAAGACAAAACACACAAGTTCAAGAAAATAAATAGATGTTCAGTGCACAAAGAAATAGGATTTTTTTGTCATGTCATTCGGTGCTGTGCACCACAACTCCACCACAAGATCATCATTTTCCTCACTGTTACATAGTGCTATTCACCATGATTCACAACAAAAGTTCCCCCCCTTTTTTTGGTTAATACTACATGTATAACATACACAACTTGTTTTTTCTCATCTACTTCTACAGAAAACAAAAATTATTTTTTCGGTTTTTTCACCAGGTACCCCTGAGGTTTCACGAAATGCACCAGGTACCCTCGTTGTTTCGGAAATGCACCAGATGCCCTTGTAATTTACATAAAATGCACCAAATACCCTTACTGACTAACGGCTTCAAGTTTCCGTTAGTCATTAAGGGCAAATCAACCAGATTATTTCAAATAACCCCTAATTAACCCAATTATTCCAAATAACCCATAATTGACCCTAATTAAACACCACCACAACCCCTCTCGCCCTCCCCCCCACACCCCCGTCGCCCCCCCCCCACACCCCCCCCGCCCACGCCCACGCACCCCACTCCCCACCGCCGTAGCCGCCCTCCCCCCCACCTCATGACCCCCTCCCCCACCCCCCCGCACAGGTTGCCCAAACTACAAAACGTACAACGACGACAGTAGGGAGCACCCCACCACCGCAGCCCGCCTGCGTGCCGCGAACACCCGGCGTCACCGCGGCAATCGGACGGCCACCGCAAGCCGCGGCGGCTTCTCTTTCCCCTCGTTTCTTCTCGCCGGCGTCAACCCCCCCCACACCCTGTTTTCTCTTTCCCCTCGTTTCTTCTCGTCGGCGTCACCCCCCACACCCAGTTTTCTTTTTCCCCTTGTTTCTTCTCGTCGGCGTCACCCCCCCACACACAATTTTCTCTTTCCCAGGTTTCGAATTGGGTTTTCGGCCGAGAGGGGGGGGGGCTGCGGGGGTTGGGGGGAAGGGGGAGCTGTTGCGGGGGGTGGGGGTGAGGGAGGTGGAGGGGGGAGGGGTTCTGCGCGTGGGTGGGGGGGGGGGGGGCCGCGTAGCGGGGCGAGGGCGGCTACGGGGGTGGGGGGGTGGGCTGCTAGGGTGGAGGGAGATGAGGGGGGCTGGCTGGGTTGGTGGGGGAGGGTTAGGGGGTTAGGGTTTAGGGTTAGGGTTAGGGTTAGGGTTTAGGGTTAGGGTTAGGGTTTAGGGTTTAGGGTTTAGGGTTAGGGTTAGGGTTAGGGTTAGGGTTTAGGAAGTTAGGGGTTAGGATTAGGGCTTAAAGATGGTAAAATGGTAAATAAAGCTAACGGAAATTTGACACCGTTAATCATTAAGGGTGTCTGGTGCATTTTATGTAAATCACAAGGGCATCTGGTGCATTTTCGAAACAACGAGGGTACCTGGTGCATTTCGTGAAACCTCAGGGGTACTTGGTGAAAAAACCGTTATTTTTTTCTCCTCCCCTTTTTTTTGTAGATGATGAGGTCCACCATGAATATAGTGGTGTTAGCCGTCCATCTAGGCGGCAATTCTCAGTATGGACCCGACCATTTAGGCGGCAAGTTCAATGTAATAGCCCGTCCATATAGCCTGTCCATGTAGGCGGCTTTAAGTGGAAGGTCTTTACCCTCCATGAAGCCTGAAGGTGGCGTGACTTGCTTGGCGGCGGCCGAGCCGATACCGCTAGTGAATTACTTTGCCGTCACTTGGTGCTGACGGAAGGACCCTCCTCGTTCCTACTCCTTTTATTATTATTAAAAGTTTGCCGGATTTCAGTTGGTGGTTTTGGAGGAGGATTATCATTGAGGTTAGGGACGGTGGTTTGTCGGCGTCCGCCGACATGGCTATTAACGTGAGTATTGTGGCGTTGGGGTGCACAGCCAACTCCTCGTGCCTGATTTGTGGTACAAGGTGCACTATTACGTTCTACGATAAAATATATACTACAAAGAGATACATTGTTTAGAATAGTATTGATCCCATTACGTTGGTGATCCATTTTTTTGAAAAATTTAGTAGCAATTGTGAAGAACTACCTTTTGATAGTAGAGCGAACTGATGCTGATAACGTGTTGTAATATAGAGATTTAAGCAAGATTGGGTGAGTATGCTATTCCAATTGTGTTTTATATTTTCTCCCGCGAAATGCGGTATATATAGTGTCGGGTGAATAATTCACCCTATGATACATCATGTCACTGCAATTACGCAGTGAAATGTCTAATCTTGGACGGCAAGTACAGCGCCGTTTTATTCATTCACTATTTGCAAAGAGTATATTATAACAAAAACCTAATGTGTTTTATCAAAAAAATCCTTTTTTTAACAAAAAGTATCTTATACGGTTGACCAAAACACGTTTGAGAAAGGGAATTGCTAAATGACGCCATTTTTTTTGCTTACTAACGCCATTTATACATGTATAATACATGTATTTTTGTACATTATACATAGTTTGTAAACAAACCTTTCCTCTTTCCCTTACTTTATTTACTCACATATGTTTCTCATTTCCACACATCCACACATTCTAAATTTTTTTATTCACTTTCATGGTCTCTCAATATTTCCGGTTTTGACCACCGAAATACCGACGTTGACCAACTTTGACCGACGGTGACCAAGAAGAAAAACATACTCCGACTTCATGGCAGACAATGTAAGTATTTTTTTTGCCGTTACCAGGTGGTCAGGCGCCTAAATTAGGCGGTTGACCAGCTGGTGAGGCGCCTAAATTAGGCGCTTGACCAACTGGTGAGCCGCCTAATTTAGGCGCTTCACCAGGTGGTTAACCGCCTAATTTAGGCGCTTCAAAAGGTGGTTAACCGCCTAATTTAGGCGCCTCACCAGCTGGTCAACCGCCTAATTTAGGCGGTTAACCTGGAGGTGAAACGATCTGATATTTGTCTTTTGTAAAAGCATGGTTAATATAGTTTTTATTGAAACATTGTAGGTTTAAATTTGTAATATATGTAGTTTTAGCATGGTTAATAAACTCATTTGCTAAATGACATGTACATTTTGAATAATATGTTTACATGATATTAACTATGTTCATATGAAGTAGAAAGCTAGAATATATGTAAAATTTACATGATAGAATTGACTACGTTCATATGTAGTAGGAACATGATATATATGTACATTTTTAGCATATTAGAGTAGTTATATTTAGATTTTTAGGATGTAAATTTTTGCCGTTAAAAGGTCATCAGGCGCCTAAATTAGGCGGTTGACCATCTGGTCAGGCGCCTAAATTAGGCGGTTGACCATCTGGTCAGGCGCCTAAATTAGGCGGTTAACCAGATGGTCAAACGCCTAAATTAGGCGGTTAACCAGATGGTCAAACGCCTAATAAACGGCTCCATCAACAGGAACATGTCAGTCAACACCTGCATATATTAGTAGATAACAACACAATTAGAATTTAATATATCATTTGTAAACACTTAATTTCAATCAACTTTAGAATATAACATACCCGATCTGGCACCAAACCCGCCTCATACTGTGATGCGTGTCCACCATCAACATCACCATCAGGCAACTCAGTCGGGTTAATGATGTAAGGATGGGAGTAGGTGATATACCACTGCAAGAAAGCATCTGTCGAGAGGGATGGATCTGCCGCCTTCGTCAGAGCACCCAACATAAGCTGTGAAGAACGAGGAGATATCGACCACGTCTGTCGCTGCGCTACAAATGAGAAATCGACCCTGTACCTATCGCTTGCAGAAGGCCTATAGCAAGACTCCGGCTCCAAGATGGCGTGAGGGATCTCCTGAATGAATCCAAGCTGGCGTATAGTTCGGTCGGACATATACGGCTCAACAATATCCAAGTATCGCAGCCACCCGTAGTACGTGCTCCGAGGATAAGCCGATACCGGACATATACCATATGGTAACCAATCAACCTGCATGGCATTCATTCCATCCAATGCCTGTCGAATAATCAGTAGGCGGTCAATCCCCCTGCTCTCATGCCGAACATCCCAACAAACTGCCGAAGCAGATCCTACAGGAACCATCCTCCTAGTCCGATTCGGTCGGAACATAGGAAAATACTCGTAAATCCATGCCTGCAAAAGCGTGAGGCAACCACATATCTGTGCTGAATCAGCACGACTAGCTATACCAAGCTGCCTATATAGGTACGCTAATGTAGCCGCACCCCAAGAATACCCACTCACATCCCTCGGGATACATGACAAAAACGATAGTGGTAACGGACGGACTAGGTTGCCACTCTTATCAACGAATAGAGTGGCACCAAGGAGGGTCAGCATATAACCTCGATACTGGTGGGTCGGACTCCGATCCGCAGCAGAACATCTCTGAATCAAAGAATCAATGTATACACCACCACCGACCCAATGCGCCTTCAAAAAGGCGCTCCTCTCCATCCCAAAGAGCTCTGCACATGAACTCTTCACTTCATCCCATGTACCAAAGTCACCTGCAATCAATCCATCTGATGGGATATGGAGAATAGAACTCACATCGTGGAGCAAGATACTCATCTCTCCGAAAGGGAGGTGGAAAGAGTTTGTATCCGGCTGCCACCTCTCGACAAACGCACATATCAACGGCTGATCCAAATGATCAAACATAATATCAGGTAAGTGACTCAATCCAGTAGCCTGTATCATCCCCTGAAGCTCGGAACTCATACCAGCGTACCATGCTTGAAGCTTCTTGCACGTCTTCTCCCGGTTATGACACTTCAACATAGTCCTCTCGTCCTCTCCAGCCCAAATACGTGCCGCTATGTGCCCTCCAAAACTCGGTATGACACTACCATCCACCGGCCCACCTGGCCTAGCGTCACGTACTAGCCATGTAGTGTCATCCTCCGTCACCTTCCTCTTGGCCGTCCTACTACTCCCGGAACCCTCAGCATTGCACGATGCTCCATCTGAAGAACGTGCAAACCAACCACGAGAGGTACGTGGTCTGCATCCCCTAGAAGCACGACCCTCCTCTGGGCCCGTCGATGGATGCTCCTCCCGACTATCATAATAATCACCCGCCTCTTCTTTGCTCGTTCCCCGCCATCGGATCCCCTGTCCAAGGTGGGTGAGGTATCCACGCCCCAACATTCATAATGATCGGAGTAGGCATTGCAATGGACAAAGGAGGAATTTCCTGTACCTCCTCTGTTTCTGCGCCTGATGAAGACTGAGTGCTCCTCAAAAGGTCATCTCTAGCCTTCCTCGATGAGATCGTCACTCCTCTCTGATGAGGATGACGATGACCCGAAGCAGTAGGCAAAGATGACTTAGCTTTGCCCTTGTCTCGTCCACTCATCTTAAATTATAAGTATAAAATTTCATTAATATTAATTATGTAATAATATGAAAAATCACTTACATACACTAACTTTATGCGTGTAAAGATTTCTAATTATTTTTCTAAAGTTCATTAACTATCTATTATATTTCATTAATTTTTCGCAGTTACACATTTTTCTACTTTAATACACCATAATTAATAAAATGTCATAATAATAATTTCCTAAACTAAAGAAATTACAATTTTATTTTTTTTATAATTAAACTAAATTAGGCGCCTTACATTAACCACACGTAAGGTGAGGCGCCTAATTTAGGTGCCTAAACCAACGGTGAGGCGCCTAATTTAGGCGCTTTCACCAGTGGTTGGGCGCCTAAATTAGGCGCCTCCACCACTGGTCGGGCGTTTAATTTAGGCGCCCAACCACTGGTGAAGGCGTCTAAATTAGGCGCCCCACCAAAGGTTGAGGCGCCTAAATTAGGCGCCCCCCTACCCAATTTCATTTCAAATTTGCCATTTTCAGCACTACACAAACCCATTTCTAGTCTAACATATGCAATTTTCTACTATAAAACACCATAATTAACAAAGTTTTTTAATTATTAATTTCTAAACTAAACATATTTTCATAAACAACATTTTTATTTCCAGAAATTACAACCTCAAAAAAAAAAATTAGAACTTCGCCGCCTAAAATAGGCGCCCCCTCCCCCATGCAATTTCCTTTCATTAATTTTTAAACTAAAAATATTTTCATAAACAACATTTTTATTTCCAGAAATTACAACCCAAAAAAAATAAAAATTATTACTTCGCCGCCTAAAATAGGCGCCCCCTCCCCCATGCAATTTCCTTTCAATTTTAACATTTTCAGCATTACACAAACCAATTTCTACTCTAGCATATGCAATTTTCTACTATAAAACAACATAATTAACAAAGTTTTATAATTAATAATTTGTAAACAACACATATTTTTTTTTTCAGAAATTAAAACAAAAAAAACTATTAATTTGGGCGCCTAAAAATGGCCCTTGCACCTCTGGTAGCCCGCCTAAATTAGGCGCCTAACCACGGGTATCAGGCGCCTTTTTTAGGCGCCCCATATTTTTTTTCGCATTTGCACACTAACCTTTCGCCGGAAGTTCCTCGTTACCGGTGTTGCCGGAGTTTTTGCCGTCTCCTCCGTCCCCCAATTCTCGTCGGAGCCGAACTTTGTTGCCGCCGGAGCCGATTTCGCCGGAGTCCACCGGGACTAGTTGCCGACGCCGGAGTTAGTCCAGCTTCGTCGCCGCCGCCTGAGATAATTCGCCCCGCCGGATTGTTGTTCTTGAGATAGATCTAATGATTGTTCTTGAGATAGATCTAGTGAGAGAGTGAAGGAGTGAAGGAGAAGGAGAGTGAAGGAGAAGGAGAGTGAAGAGAGTGAAAGAGTAGGAGAGTGAGAGAGAGGAGTTTGAATAGTGAGTACTAGCTTTTTATGCACGCGATGCGTGCGATGACATTTTTAGGCATAACTATTATTAAATAGTAAACAAACAGAAAATGAAAGTTAGTATCTAAGTTCACCTCCATTTTGTGAATAAGATTCTTTGAAATACTTACAAATAGTATTTAAAAACACTTTAATAAATAAGTATAAGTAATGAAATTGCAATTCTAACTACTTTTTTTTGTTGACTTTAACTATTTTTTTTGAAAATCCACGCACACTCATCAGCCCAGTCAACTTCAAATATGTAATCAACAGTGTGGAACTGATTAATCTCCATGGTCTTACTTGGTGGACGTAAAAACCATGAGTATTCTTTGAAACCGAAACTTTCATAACTTTGTTGAAAAATGTTGCTCTTCCATTAGGCTGCAATTAATAGAGATATTAGTTTTTAGTTGTAAAACGATATGAAATAAAAAATGTTTGGAACACTTGACAAACCTGTTGAAGTAGTGATTTGATTTCAGTCGGAGTAATATAAATGTAAGAGAAACAATAGATGCAGACTATTACCAAGTAATAAACAATATATGCAGACTATTACCAAGTAATACACTAAGTAAGTACGCCTCTTTTCCTCTTCATTTCACTCAAAAAGAAAAAAAATGGCACACTATGACATTATCTACAAACTCAAACCATACGCCTCTGTTATCCAACCTTCAGATTCATTTCCTCTTCCTCTCAAAAAGAAAATGATACTCTTCACATTCATCCTCTATATCCTTCAATTTCTTCCCTCTTTATTTCTCTCTCCTCTCACCTTAACCTCCATTGGTTAAACCTTCACTTCTAAACTATCCGCTTCTCGTCACATCTATCATTATCGATGTGGTGCCGCGATGGTAGCGGCGGTGGTGGTCGCGGAGGTTACGACTCCAGCGGAAGAGGACGTGGCGGATATTCGGTGAAACAGGCAGCAGAGGTCGCGGCGGAGTGAAAGCATGCACTACACTTTAGATCTAATTCTTGGGTCGATTTAATTTTCTAACAAAGAAAGGTAATTTCTTAAATCTAGATTTTAGTAATTTCTCTATGATCCCAAATCTTTATCCGGAAAGTATACACCAATTTCAGTTTTTTCCCCCTTGTCTAACTTTTAAATTCTAATTTCACAAACTGATCAATTTTGTTTATGGACTGAAATTTCCCCCATTTTCATCAGTCTCATATTTAAAATATTCTCCTTTTCTAAATGTTAATACTTTCAATTCAATTATAATTGAAATGAAATTTTAAATTTTTCATACACAATTTGAATTTCAATTGTAGTGTTTTTTTTTTAAATTTACTCTAACAGTGTACATATTCTTAAGATTTAGTCAATATAGAATATTATACATACTCTTATTTTCAACTTGCAATCTGCGTACCTGATTAACGGTGAAGTTACTGCAAATTTGAGACTGCCTTGAAGCTCCAAGTAATGAAAAAAACTGAATTTTTTTTTTGGAGTTTGTGTTTGTAAATTGTAATTGATTTTGTGTTGAGTTTGTGTTTGTAATTTTTTAGAATACCGTGAATATGATTTTGAGTTGTATGTAATTTTTATGTGGCATTAATTTGGGTAATGTTTTGATTATGAATCTTTTTTATTGGCAATTATATCTGTTGATTGGGTTTTTAGAGATTTGATTGAAATTATTTTGGCAAGTTTATGCATGATAGCTTATTGCTTGATGATTAAAATTATTTTGGCAAGTGTATGCATGATTTACCGTTGATTTACTGATGTAATATTTTTGTTGTTTGGGGGCAATTATGTAAATGC
The DNA here is from genome assembly GCA_947648045.1 of Beta corolliflora. NCBI lineage: Eukaryota > Viridiplantae > Streptophyta > Magnoliopsida > Caryophyllales > Amaranthaceae > Beta > Beta corolliflora. The sequence goes on along the minus strand of CANSZD010002921.1, from coordinate 3,338,088 downwards.
CTAGGGGGACACCATTGCTCCCCCCTTGGCTTATATAATAGAGATATGAATAGTGATGTACATGTATAATACATGTATAAATGGCGTTAATAAGAAAAAAAATGGCGTCATTTAGCAAATGAGTTGAGAAATGAAGACGAAAAGCACATACTTTTGTTTTGGAGCGAAAGAAAGACAAAAACAATCGCGTTTCTCTCCATCACATCTCCCATCATTCATTCAGGAACCCCACAAAAAATTCCCACCCAAAATCTTCAATCTTCAATTTTCAAACATCTATTTACTTCCATTAATCAAACACACCAAACAAAAACTACACTAGTTTTCCATTTCCAAAAACATGTAAAAGATCCAACATAAAAATGGCAACTTCAGCATTCAAATCAACCTCAAAAAGACCCAGTACTTCATCATCAACCACAAGAAATAAGCAGCAACCAAGAAACCAGCATAATCCAACCCAGAAAGTTCCGGTTCGAAGATCGAGAAGTGTGACCCCATTTTCAAGGACCCATTTGGATTCAACCTCGGAATTCCAGAACAAAACAGACAATCCTCTCTTTTGGTTTGATGGGTCACCTCAATCCGAGGAAGATTTTGATGGGGTTAAGGTTAGGAATGTTTCCAAAATTGAAATCCCCAAATTTGTTGACTTGAATAGTGTAAATGTAAAGGGTTCTTGTTCTTCTAATGGCGGCGGTGAGAGTAGGAGGGGGAGGTCAGTTTGTAGAGGAGAGACCAACGTTTCTGGTATTGGCCGGAGCTTGTCGAGGGTTGATACTGCTCGTCGGAGGCGGTCGTCGTCGTCTCGAGGAAATTTTGCAAATTCTGAGGTTTGATGGCTCCCATTTTTTTCGAATTGTAGTGATTTTATATGGTATAGTATTTGAATGGTTTGTGCAATTGAGATGAACTGGTATAGTGTTCTAGTGCTGCATTGCAGGAAGCTATGTAAAGGTGGAGGGTCGAATTTCACTTGATTGTGATATTTAAGCACTTAACTTGTTAATGTAGCAATTAGGAAAATGATAACATGGCACACAAATGATTGGAGAATTTTTTTTTGATATAAAAGTTTTGTTGTAATATGATGACTTTGCAGATTGTTATTTATAGTTTTCTTGTGAGAAAACCGAAATTAATATGGGGTTTTGGTGAAAGTAAGGTGGCCTAATTGCTACATTGAGAAGCTAAGGGGGTTAATTTCACAATGAAACAAAGTTAAGGGGGTTTGCCAATTGGGATTAAAGGAGGGGTAGGTATGTCACAATGTTACCATGTAATGGTTGAGGGATTGTTCTTAATTGACATTTTATAGAAGGAATATTGATTTGTGTTCAATTTTATGATGGATGATGGTTTCAAGAACCTTGAGTTTGTTGCCAGTTTAGAATATTCAATTTGGATGTATCCATGCATGAATTATGAGTAACTATTAGCTATTGTGTTCAATTAATGATTGATGGTTCTAGAAGATGATTGATGACATTGTGTGTGGATTGCTAAGAAGGTTAAGTTGGTTTGAACTTTGAAGGCATTGAGCAACTGTGTATAAACTTAATTTCCTGAAAAATATTTTACTGCTAAGTTTATTGGGTTGTGTGTTTGTGCAAGAACACACTAATTCGTATACACCTTCCTACTTGTTTAAGAGTATGAAGGATTATTTTGCATTGCTTTTATCTGGAAATTCTTTTCCCCACTGAGACTTATTAAATAAACTTTCCTCCACTATGATCAAATATGCATTAATTCGTGTCTAATATGTGGCTAGAAGGTTTGATTATGATGATCAATGTAGTAGTTTCTACCAAAGTATTGGAGAATTTCGATTTGGTAGAACTATGACCATTTTCACCAAAAAAAAAAAACAATTATGACCCTTATTTGGATTTCCAAATGCCCTTAAGAACTATGTTTGCTCTTTAAAGGTAGGTTTTCTATTTACCTAGTGCTTGTTTGTCGTTAGAGTCTGAATGGAACTGAGACTGAGCTATGGAAAGAAATGAATCTTGATGAAATTGTTATCGTTTTGCTTTATTTTCCTATTCTCCACATGTTATATGTTCTTTATTATGGGCTTTTTTGTAGCTTCATATGACATCAAATGTTGCTAGTGTAGATGCCTTCTTCTTTTCTCTCTTCTTCTCCTTTTTTTATTTGGAGAAAAAAAAAGCTCTCTGTGAAATTTGAGTGCATAATGTTGTAGTTTGCTTTTTTCTTCAGAGTGAAAGGGAGCAGAACAGCGAATCAAGAAATTTTAGAAGAGAAAGTAAGATCTCAAGTGCACATAGTGCTTTTCTTGAGGGAAGTAAAAAACTAGCTAGAAGTGCTTCTGATTTGTCTGAAGTACTGAAAGGCCGGAATACATGGTCGAGCCAGCATCCTGCTTCTGAGACTTCAGACGATTATGCCGTTCGTCTGGTATTTTGTTTGATATTTATATTGTTTGGTGATCTTTTGTAAAAGTAAAGGACAATTTCAACTCAGTCTTTTGTATCTGTTTCTATAATAGTCTGGTTCACAAATACCACATTGGGACGATGTAGTATCAACAAGTTCCATCTCAGAAGCCGAAGAAAAGACTATCAAACCAGTTTCAGAAGAGAAGGTTGGTTCCTTGTTTTTTGATTTCTCATTTTGATGTGGGATCCTGAACCTTGGCAATTTTAGGTATTTTCCTTGAAAGACAATAATGGTATAACTGGCGGAATTCTAGAAACTGTTTGTTTGAAGTTAGGCAAGCTATCTCTGACTGTCTGACATGCAGAACGACAAAAGAAATGTGATCATCTCAACGTGTCTCTAGATCAAAATTTTATTGAATGAACAATATTAAATTAGCTGTAGTATATCAAGGAGCTATCAGGAATGTGCACCGTTGTGCAATGTGGGGATCAAAATGGGAAAATGTGGCAGTACAAAATTTCAATTTGTGAGTTAGGTTTGACTTGTTTTGCAGGCCTTAGTTACCTGGTGGCATTTATAAATCCACAATCAGGAAATAGATCTGTGAGTTTAGAATTCGAGTTAACTGAGAAGATATTTCAGTATGGTTACTCCACTTTGTGTAATGGCTCACCAATTTAGAAATTATAATCTAGTATCATAATTATATAATACAAAATTTTAACTACATGATAACCTGCATCTTTGCCTTAAATGTACTTTGTATACACAAGAAGGCTGTGGTTTATATTTGCAAATGTAAAATATTAACATTGAGTTTGCTAATGGCATAGTGAATCATGGAAACTTTAATGTGCTATAGTAAAGTGAAAATTTGAGATTATCTTAAGTAAGACCTAATAACTGCAAGTGTTAATGCATGGACCATTTTTGGTTCCGAGTTTGCTTGTTATGTTCTTAAAATCATATGCAACTCTTATATACTCCCTCCATTTCCTGAAGATCTTCTTATTTACTGTAGCAATGGAAATTAAGGCAAGACGGAGAGAGAGTGTTAAAGTGAGTCCTTTTTGCTTATTTAAATAAGAGAGAGAATGTGGTTATGAGATAGTGCAGAATTATGTGGGTCCAACAATTGGGGTAAGGTAGCGTGAAAATGGAACAAATCTTAACCAAATTGGGAAAAAGTAAAAGTAGGAAGACCTCTTATAAATGGACTTAAATGGAAAGTAGGAAGATCTTTAGGAAACGGAGGGAATATTAAGGTTAAATGAGGCTGTCCTTTGACCTTGAGCAAGAATTCTAATGGAGTAGGGGGAGGTGATATCTGATACTTTAAATTACATGCAGTTGAGCACTTCATCTTAATTTATATCTCTATGGTGCTCTCTCCATCTTGTCCAAAGCCAAAAGTTATGACCGGGATTGGGGGCAGGGAAGGAATAGACCAAATTCTAGAGCTTTAAGCTAGCTTTGAAACAAATGAGGCAGATACACGAAGTTAGATCAAAAGCAAGCGAGCAAGGTGGGTCAAGTAGTCTAACCCTCCTCTAAGGCCTATAGGCAGAAAGTTTGATTGAAGAAGCCATTAGTGCTAGATCTGCGGTGAGGGATTCCCTGAAACCAGAGCACCTAAAAAGCGATAACAAGCGAAAAGGCTTTCTCTCTTGAAGGAATCCAACTCCATAGAAGGCAACTCCAACTGATAGAGCGATTGACTCACTAGTAAAGTAGAATGTATACACATGAATTCACTTGCTTCAGCTCTTTTCTTTGTGGAACCTCAGTACCTAACCAGGTTTTTCAGCACTCATGGAGCACTTGATATGGGCATGGAAAGCCATTTCAGCATCTATCATATGTTCTTTATTCAGAGGGCTTGGACACACATTTCAACCTCTATCGATTATCCTCTGTTCATAGTGCTCTTATCTCTACTTTTATGGTGGGAATGGTTTTACTTCATGGAACTTCTATGTCAGGAGGGATCTCTTCGATTGGGAGGTGGGTGAGCTTCCTAATCTGCCGGGAGTCCTTGAGGCAATTTCCTTGGTAGATACGCGGGGTAGGTTGGTTTGGCTGTAGGATACTAGTGGGTATTTTCTTGTAAATCAACTATTTTTAGCTCTCAGTATCAAGTTTAAGTTATATAATGGTCAATGCATCAGGTTTTGGGAGGATGATGAAGGGAAGAGGTGCCTCTTAGCTTGTTTTATTTTTCCTTTCTCACTTCATGTTGCTCCTTTGTATGTTTGTTCTTCTCCAACACTTGTGATTATCACCTGTGGAGCATCCTCATCATAGAGAGTTAGAGGAGCTTACATTAGTGTTTGAGGATTTGGTTCTTCAATAATCTTAATTGTAGAATTCCAGTATGGAGACCTCTTTGTGCAAGTATTTTCTTGTGTTGGTTAACCTTGCTACCACAGTATCCTCCTTTTTTGCTCTCAATTGCATTTAGAAAGGCTGAGGTTCCTCTTACAGAAAAAATTTCTCCCCTCCCCCACGGAAGCTTGGCTTTGGGTGGGATTAGTACTAATATATGCTTCATAAATGAAGTTTTGGGTTGGCTATCTCGGCATATATATGTAGTTTTTTCCATATCAGTAGTGAATCTTACTTGCATGTCTTCTTCATTCTCACATACCGGTGATACTACATTATCTTGCATGTGAGTATTGGGTTTTCGGCTTTACGTTTTAAGATCTCCAAATATGTGCTTTTCGGGAAGAAGAAAGCAATGTGATACGGGCACCACCTTTGAGTCCTCATATTCTTCTGGGATCTGCCGTCTCTTTTATTTGGGTATATTTTGCCCTTTGAGCTTACATTTTTTTTGCTTAGAAAATCAATAATGATATTTCTAAAAGAAACTTATCAGAGACATGGTCGCTTTGCCTTAATACCAAGAATATTGTGAAATCTTTATGCTACCCTCAATTGTACTCTTTCTTCTTACCATTCTCACCTCTCACAATAAACTTTTTCAATAATGTATATATCTCTTCAAAATGGAGTGATGGTCTTTGGGAGAGGCAGAAACATAAAATCTGGTGTGTTCATTGGCTTCTATAGATTGTTTATCTAATTCCATAATTTGTTAATATTCCACTGTTATCATTATATGTAGCAATAAATATGTGCATTAAATAGCATTTTTTACAAGAAGGGTTGTTCCTTGTTTTTTATTTCTCAGTTGGTTGTGGCCATATGGGATCCTGAACCCTGGCAATTTAAACTTTAGATATCTCCCTTGAAAGACAGTAACGTTATAACTGGTGTAATTCTAGAAACTGCTTGTTTTTATGTTAGACAAGCTATCTCTGGCATGCGGACGACTTAAGAAATGTGATCATCTCTACTGGTCTCTATATTGAATTGTTATTGTTCTTCTTTCATTGTCTGCTTATTATTGCTTCAGAATAAAATCCTACCCAAATTTCTTCATCTTTTTATTATTTAGCTTACTTTAGCTCGAAACAGAAGACTAACCTATCTCAGAAACATACATTGATCAATAAATTGCAATGAGTACCTTAATATACATATTTTAAACTACATGATAACCCTGCATCTTTTTCTTAAATTTACATTAAATCCTCAACAGGATATCGTTGTTGACGTTCTGTAACTTGAATATGTTAGATACATTGTCTCCTTCCTAGAATGAGACCAGGAAAACTGTAAATTCTTTATTATACCCTCTATTTTACTCTTTCCTCTGACCATTCTCACCTCTCACAATAAACTAGTTTCAAAACGAGTCATGGTTTGGGGAGAGGGAGCATGGGTTCACGTGCAAATGTAATTAAAATACTTCATCTTCCTGCTGTCATTTGATGCTTTCTGCCTACAACAATTATGCACTTGCTAAATAACTGAATTTTTTTTTGCAGGCCATTTTAAGGAATAACTGTGATGTTATTCATAGTAGCATGATTTCTGATATTGGACCTGATTTGGAAAATTCAAATGCAGTTGAATTAGTAAGGGATATTCGGGAGGAATTTGTATGGGAGCTGGAAGAGGTAAATTATCTTTTTACATGTCAGATGGGAACTGATACTTATCTCATTGCTTCGTAGATTGACCTTATTTAGTGACAACATGATTGATTGTTTTTATAGAATCTTTTTTTTTCCCATTATTGTCTAACTTTTAGCTTTGATATCATGGTTACTGCTATTTAAGTCTTGTCTGTCTCTCCTTTTCCTTTTGTGCTCCTAATTCCTTTCCTTTTTCCCATCTGTGTCTATATTCATTCTATTAGGGGAGGGATAATCTAAGAAGCGGACAAGACAGCCTTGGTACTTTCCAGGGGCTTTTTAGAATAGATTATAGGTTGTTCTTATCAACATATCGCATATTGGTCTTTTCTGAAACTTGGTTGATAGTAAAGTTTCTCCAACATAGAATTAATGAAATTTAGTGTAATCTTGTAGGAAAAGATCCACGCCTATGTCTATGTCCATGGCCTGACATGGTAATGAAGTTCGATCCCCTGATATGAGTTTCTATTTATAAATTTGTATTTTTACTCACTACACCTTCCTACTAGTAGTGGATGGTAATGAAATTTTGTGAAGTAAAAAAGATTAAAAAAAAAAATTGGGGGTGGGGGTGGGGGGGTTTGAACAAGCATTACTATGGACATTTAGATGGAACTTTCTTGACTAATTTATACTAAAAATTAATTTATCACCTTCTCCAAGATGTCTGGAGGCTTGTCACCTCCGAGAAGGAAAAATAAAAAAAATAATGAAGTAAACTTAACGTCTGGTCGTGTTCCATGCATTTCTGTTTACTGAGTTAGGTGCTGGGAATTGGGTGAGACCAAAAACAGAGCAAGTGATTCAGCTAGTAACCAGATATGTTATACTTCCTCCGTATCAAATTAAATGCAACAGTTTCTAAATATGGCAGTTTCAAATTAAATGCAACAATTGCCTTCTTTCTAATTTTGGTATGATTTTTACCCTTGAAATTACCAAAATGTCCTTATTAAAAAAACTAAAACACATATTATACTACCCAAATCAAATTAATTACAAACATAATCACAATTAATCAACCTAAATATAACCCCTCCCTTCCTTCAATACCACCTTCACTCCACCACCCACCACCATTTATCTCTCCTCTGATCTCCCATCTCTATCCTCCCCGCCACCACCGCCACCACCACCACCACCACCACCACCACCACCATCACAAATCTCGTCGGCGTCCCCCACCAAAGATCATCATCACCTTCGATCTCCTCCACCCACCACCACCATCATCACCTCCTATCTTCGATCTCCTCCAAGACACCAGCCGAAATCCACCCGAAATCCGAAATGAACCTCCATCTTTCTTCGTTCTTTCTCCACCCGAAATCCACACCGATCTCTCACCTTCGTTCCTTCGTTCTTTCTCCACCCGAAATCCACACCAGATCTCTCACCTTCGTTCCTTCGTTCTTTCTCCACCTTCGTTCTTCTCTCTCTTCGATTTGTTGGTGGTTTTTGGATTCGAATTTCGGTGGGTTTTGGATTCGAATTTCGGCGGATTTTGTTGGTTGTTTTTGGATTCCAATTTCGGTGGATTTTGTTGGTGGTTTTTGGATTCGAATTTCGGTGGATTATGGATTCGAATTTCGGTGGTTTTTGGCTTTTGACGGTGGTTGTTGGTGGTTGTGGTGGCGTTTCGGTGGTTGTGGTGGTGGCGTTTCGGTGGTGGCGGAGGGGGGCGTTTCGGTGGTGGCGGCAGTATGTGGTGGTGGCGTTTCGGTGGTGGCGGCAGTATGTGGTGGTGGTACTTGGTGGTGATTAAGTACACTAAACATTGCCCTTACCTTTGTTAATCTTCCCTTAAGAAATTTTGCCTAGGAGTCCGTGTCCATTGAATTGTTGCGTTTAATTTGATACGGAGGAAGTATTAAAGATCAGGGTAATCAATAATACAACTCTCCTTCTTTCGAGAGGAAGGAAGCTCTCCAAGAGAATATAATTCCCAATACAATTTTCTGAATACCTGAATATTCCCTTCACCCCCCTTTATATAGACAAAATATAACAGAAAAGTTAAACAAAATCCTCTTGGGATTATAACCCATAACAAACTCAACAGCTATTTAACAACTCAGCAGCTATTAATTAAAATACTAAATTACCCTTCCCCCTTAATTAATTATTCAGCTTCTCTTTTCCTTTCCTGCGTGCATATGTGAACTTAATGGGAGGCCTATTTGAGTTCCTTGCATTAGGTTTCTTAAGGTGTCCTGTACATTCATTTGAACTTCTTGTAAAATCAAACAAATGTCTACTTGATTCTGTCATCCTTTAAATTTCTGTCTAAAATTGTTTTTGCCTTTTTGGCATTATACAAGCATACATTTGCAAACATCAACTGACAACTGTAATGTTTGGTCCAATGTAAGATCTCGTAAAAGAGTGAGAATTTTCTATTTTAGCAAGAATTCTATAGTGCATAGCGCAACCAAAGAATTGTACGATATTTCAAGTTTTATGAAACCAGCACTCCAAAACCAGGCAAAACAGCTGACATTTTAAAGGAAAGGGTCTCAAAGCTTTTTCAAAGTCCAGTTCAGGATTTTCTTTCCAATACGCAAGGGACCTAGTTATCATTATTATGAAGAGTTAAGAAAATACAAGTTAGAATACTTGCTTTTGCGTACTCTTCTTTCATTTTCCTAAATACATTATTAACCAAAAAGAACAAGAGCCCACACTAATGCTTGAATGGGAAGAAATCTCTTTGCCTTTCTTTTTATCTTGTGATTTATTTCGGCCTTGAATGAATGAGTGATAATGGTATATGTTGTGGTATAAAAGTTTATCTTTCTGTTTCAAGTCATAGCTGCTTTGTCCTGTCATGATGCATTTAGGTTCTTTTTCTATTGGCCTGCAGTGTGAAGAACGTGCCAGAAGACTTCGAGTGGAATTAGCTGCTGAAGAGCATCGTGAGATTGAACTGAACAAAATACTTGACGATATTGTTCCGGAGCCAAAGACTCCTCTTGTGCAAAGAACTCGTGCAGTAAGAAAGGTGATACTTTATTTTCCTGTGTAGTGTTACTGTGTTGCAAAGGCATTTAGGTCTTATACAGTATAGGAGTTGGTGACAAATGTTGTTGCAAGGGAATTGACGTCCTTTTCCTATGTCATATGTTCTGACTCTTAGTCCTGGTGAACTTGGTTATTCGTGTAGCAATTTGATGAGTTGTGAGTTTCTCTTACGCTAAGTTTGGATGGGAAGATATAGAGGGAAAGAGAGGGAAGGGAAAGTGATGGATTTTTCCCTTTTAAGAAACCACACATCTCCACCATTATAAAGTTTTGGAAGGAAAATGGAAACTGATTCTTTCCCTCTTCCTCTTCACACCTCCCTTCCTATTCTCTTTTGTTTCCCTCCCCTCCCTTTCCCTCCACAAATGTTAACCAGACACACTGTTAAAGCTTCAGTGAGAGTCTAAAGCACTCCACTTACGCTATGAGGTACTTTTATTGGTGAATGATCAATGTCATGCACACCATCACCATTATGTTAGTCAGTTCACTTTATTTTGTTGCATCTGAAAACTTTTGTAAAGCCGTTGGGATTGTTTTAAGCACTGTAAAAGAACCTTTAAGTGACGACTATGTTACCTCATTGCTTATGTAACTGCTACACTAAATTCACACTGAATACAGAGTAGCAGTTGCATCAGCAATATGGTGTCTTGTGTATAAGAATCTGTATGGTTTAGGTATCTTCTTTTTTTATCCTTTCCATGGTTGTGCCTGTAGTTGGCACTTGGCATTCTGTATCACTTTTACGAAATATGTTATGTTTGCAGGCTAGCCATGAAAGGAAGAAAATGTCAAGGCACCTTGAAGATGAAGCCTTGGCGTATTTTGATGAATGTGTTTCAATATCAACATTTGATGATTCTGACTTTTCATCGTTAGAGGATCTATCATGCAATATGGTCAGCATTGATGGCCCAGGTCGTGAAAGAGGAGGTTTACCTGGAGTTCCAAGCAGATCTAGTATTGACTGCTCTTTTGGGGGCCAGGTCTGTTCCTAATATTGCCTGTCACTCTTTGTTTCTGTATATTCCCTTCCCTTTTTATTATATATTCTCCTTTTATTTTCTCATCTTTCTTTTATATTTCATGAGATTTTGATTCTTTTGCTAGACTGGATTTTCTAGTAGCATTTTTTGCTGTGTTTTTGTGGTATATATTTATATGCACCAAGATCATAGCTTGTTGACGGTTGACACAGTTCATAAATTGAAATAGCAGTTTCAAAATTTATTTATGTGTAATTTAGCTTCTTAATCTCATGTTTCTTTCTTCATAATGGATGGCATTGTATAAAGAAGAAAAACACGTCTGGAGTAGAACTGTACTATCATGATTCATGGGCAACATGTGAGACATTCCAAGCAAAGTTGCACACACATTCATCAACATTACCTCAATATAATGACCTTGTGATGAATGGACCATATGCATTTATATACGCTCCGATGAAGCAGTATTGAAGCGATACTATTGCTATTGCATTCTATGCATGTTCTGATAGTAACTCATCGTAATTTCTAATGTTGACTGTTACCTGCAGGATGATATGCAGAGAACTCCACTTTTGCAAGGTAATGAGGGTTCCAATTTATCAGCTAAACACAGTTGTAACAATAATTCTGTAAATACAAGCATAAACAACTGTTCAGGGACAAAACCACAGTTTTCATTCACTCCCACACCATCAGCTACCACTTCATTCAAAGATGACATAAGCAACTACGTCAAAATTTTCTCCAAGGTTAGCGGAAATGAAAGCAGCAACTCTCACACTGTTAGATTAAGTCATAAAAACACTGAAGACTACAACTGTGAATATCCTATGGAGAAACTTGTGCTGGACAGGGTAACTTTCAGGAACAGAATAGAGTCAGGAAGCATATTATTATGTGGCGGGGGAGTTGGCATTTCATTGGCTCCTTTTTCTTCTGTTTTATGGTAAAAAATTATTCTTCAGTCTGTTATTATTTGTATACACTTCAAAAACAGCTGTGAAAATCTTGTATATCGTTCACCTTTGAAAATCATATGAGAAAATTGTTTATGATAAGCATGGTGCAATATCTCAAAGTCTAATCATAAAGATACATGTCAAACGCTATCCTATTGTTGCTGGTTTGCACTTGCGATTGAAGTCGAGGAACCATTTTGGCGGGCAATGCAGAAGGTTCTAAGTTCGAAAACCTTTTAATATGGCCGTGACAAGCTGTTTGCGTGCCGCCCGGCCTGTCTGCGGTCAGGAAGATTGGCCGCAATATGGGTGTTACCACCCACCATGGTGGGGAAAAAGGATTCTCTTTGGCATTTAATTGCCATGCAGCATGAATATGGGTTGGCCCATAACTTAAGTGAAGTGCATGAAAATGAGCCCAAAAGAAAAGAATAAGAGAATGAGTAGCTTTTTTGCATGTCCTGCAAATCTTGGTTTGTTTTGTTGTGAGATGAGGCTGATTACATACAACCTTGCTGGCAAAATTCAAAGTTGATTAGTAAATTACCAAATCTCATTTTAACTCTTCAGATTTGTTCTCACACGTGTTCTCTCTTTCACCTGCTTTTTCATGTTTTCTGGCTATAATTTAACCCCTACAAAGTAACTGACATTTCCAGCTACGCACTTTATAAACTGAACCGGTGATTTGGAATTTTCATCTTTATTTTTTCCAACTTTGTCTTTGTTACATTTCCATTTTTTTAAAGTCGAAATTCAAACAAGATCTTTTTTAAAAAAATTAGCATATTTTGTGGAAAATTCATTTTTAATTGTGATTCTTATATTCAAAATCTTCCACCTCTGGCTTATGTTTTAGCATATCACCTTTCCTTGCAAGTTACCATATACTTCCTCCGTTTCATAATACTTGCAACACTTTCCATTTCGAGGTGTTTCAAAATAAATGCAACATTTTGTTTTCTTTCCTTATTTGGTAAGTTTTGAGCTGTGAAATTACTTAAATACCCTTACTTTATAAAATTAGTATTGATTACATACTCTAATCTAAAACAATTAAACTACTTGATCTTTCCCCTAACTACTCAATGATTCTTCCAGTCACCACCCTTCTTTTCTTTTCCCACAACCCACAACTATTCCTTCACCCCACCACCCCCACCCCCACCACGAAAACCCAACCCATTCCCCACCACCTCCACTCTCTCTCCTCCCTCACGGCGTCTCTCTCCTCCTTCATGCCCTCGACATAACCCTAAAGCCACCACCACCAACTGAACCCCTAAGCCACCATTGTTGGAATTTTCATATATAATCTCCTTCGTTCTCGCTGAATCCACCGTTGTGGCGCCGATCTCCTCCTTCGAGCAAAGACGAACGAACGGAGACGAACGAAGAACGAACAAAGATAGGTACTAGTCGAAGATAGGTACAAACCGCCGCTAAATCCACCGTTGGAATTAATTGTTGGTCGAAGACGAACGAAGAACGTGACCAATCTCCTCCTTATTCTCCTTCTTCATCCTCAGTCCTCCTTGTTCTCCTTCTTCATCATCTCTCTTTCGATCTCCTTCTCTCCTTTTCTCCTTCGATCTCCTTCTCTCCTTTGATCTCCTTCTTTCTCTCTTCTTCTTTTTCTTCTTCTTAGCACCTCCTTGAGTGTCGACTTAGAATTGTTCATTCCTTCGTCTCTTTTGAATTTTTAGGGTTTTGGATTCCGAATTGTTCGATCTCCTTCTCTTCTTCGAATTTTTGTTGAATTTTTAGGGTTTTGAATGTTTGAATTTGTACTCGATCTCCAAAGTAGCATTTTGAACTTTTAGGGTTTTGAGTGGTTGAATTTTTGTTCGATCTCCAAAGTAGCGTTTTGAATTTTTGTGAATTTTTGTGAAATGGAAGATGGTGGTGGCGGGGTAGTTGTGGTGGTGGTTCTGATGGTGGTGGCGGGATGGTTGTGGCGGTGGTGTTGGCGGGGTGCTTGTGGCGGTTGGCGGCGGTAGGGTGGTGATGGTGGATCCTAGGTGTTGATATAATGTATTTGTTGTATTATTAGTTAGTCTAATCACATACCCCTTCCCATCTAATTGTACACTAAGAAAAATTACCTCGGAGTCCGCAATTTAAAAAGTGTTGCAAATATTATGAAACGGAGGAAGTATAACCATCAATATTAACTATTATTGACCTTGGACCAAGCTTAGTTTAATTGGAGCTAGCTTTCCATATGGTGGCAATGAATCATGATCGACACGTGTCAATCTCTTAGTTAACTCTTGAGACAAGAGGCTACTAAGGTTCATACTTACCTTAAAATGTACACGAATTATTAGAATAGACGGTCTAATCTTAATATAAAATTAGATAAACCAAGCCTAGATTCTCTTATTGAGCCCGTTTCATCTAACTCTAACCCATGGCCGTTCCTGAATATTATTGGGCCCAGGGCAAATATAAAAAAAAGGCGCCTGACGTACAAGAGATTTAATTAGATATGCACATTTATAGGATAACAATTAATTGAGAATTGACTAACTCACATTTACCAGCGGCTGTTTCTTCAAAAAAGAAAACTTCTTCATTTTATATGGACTAATATTTGATACTCCCTTCGTCTCAGAAAGATCTGAACACTTGTGGAACATGTAGTCTAAGGTGATAAGTTGTAGTGTGGTTATCAAATGTTATCGTTATTTAAAAATAGATATGATAGGAGTACGTGTAGTATTTTTTATTGAAAAAGGAAGAAAAGGTTAGGTATTTTTTCATTGATAAAGATAGAGTGTGGGCCAAAGGGATGTAAGAGAACTAATATAATAATAGTGAGACAATGCCGAAAATGAAAGTGTTCAAACCAAATTGAGACAAATAAAAAAAAGTGTTCAGACTATTTTTGGGACGGAGGGAGTAGTCCGTAATAACCAGACAAACCAGTAAATAGATGAATAAACCCGGAATATCGAAATATAGAATTAGATTAAAATATTGATGCACTTTATCACCCAACACCTAAAATGAATGTTAGAAATCTAAGTTTAGACTTTAGGTTGTGTACATTGTTTTTTTAATACATGCACAATTTACAATTTAAAGGTATACCGTATATAAGATATAAAATCATACTCCTTTTAACTAAAAAAATGAAATAATATGTAGAATACCTTTGTAAAGGAGGTAGAAAGGAAAATCAAAAAGCCAGTTAAAGAATTATTGCAAAAAGAAAATAAAAAATAATAGGAAAGTAACAAAAGAAAACATTTAAGAAAGGAAAAGAAAGCATTGTCATGTGCCCATGAGTGGGATTTAAACCCGCAAACTCATTTACCTCTACATTTCCAGAGAAGATTCTACAAAGAATTGATTGTTGGGAGTTCTATGTTGGGAGGGTTCAACGCATCAAATCTGTCTTGATGGGGGTGCAAAGCTACTGGTGACTGGTGTCAGATCTTTGTGCTACCTCAGAACTCAGAAGGTTATCAAGTTGCTACAGGTTGCTTGTAGGGCCTTTCTTATGGACTGGAAAGTTAAATGCAACCAAGAGAGCTATGGTAGCATGGGACACTCTTTGTTTACCCAAGGCTGCTGGAGGTTGGAATATTACTTGTATCAAGTTGTGGGATCAAGCTGTAATCTATAAGCTTATATGGAATATTGCCCAGAAGAAGCTAAGGACAAACTTTGGGTGAAAGGGATACATGAGTTTTATGTTGAAAGAAGATTCCTTACAACTCTAGAAGAACCCAAGCATGCCTCCTGAGTTGTAAGGAAGATACTTGGAGTAGTGTCATGGTTTGAACAGGTGAATGGGGGGACTGAGTTGTTATATGGCAGCAACTTCTCAATTAGGACAATGTATATATAGGCTATATATATGGTCCATGTGAGAAGGTAGAATGGAAAAGAATAATATGAAACAACCCTGCTCCTCCTAAATGTGTACTAGCTATCAGATATAAGCCGCCAACATATGATAATTTACTGAAGATAGGAGTTCCATATAATTCTCAGTGTGCTGTGCAGTGACGGAGAAGACACCAGCGATCATTTATTTTTTTTAATGTAATTTTGCTGCTGAGGTTTGGAGTATGATGGTGAGATGGCTGGGCTGCCACAGAGTGCCTGGTCCTTGGCAAGCAGAGCTGTAGTGTAGAGAGATGACAGGGAATAGATCTAAGAATCACTTCTATAGAATGGGCTTAACTACTCTCGTCTATCTCATATGGAAAGCTAGGAACTTCAAGAGATTTCAGAATGTGCAAATTAGGCCTTGTGATATTGTTAAGCAAGCACAAGTTATGATGTTTCAAAGATGTGTTGGTGTTCAAAAGCTTAGGAATTTTGTAATGTAACGTCTGTATTCTTAGCTTGTTGATTCTTTTGTTGTAAGCTTTGAGATCTTTGTTTCTCTCTTTGGTAATAAAATCTTTTATTTACCAAAAAAAAAAGCCTAACTTCTATTACTTATTTCAACATATAAAATTCGTTTCTTTCACCTCTTTTCTCTTTCTCACTTCTAACATGACTAACATTTCATGCATCATGCGAGATCATATACTACTTTTATTGTTAGACTTAATGCTAGTACATATAATTTATGGAGAAAAAGGTCACTATGTTAAAAAACACTAGATATAAAAGGGGACTAGCTATAGATTGTAATAATTACTGTGGGAGAAAAAGGTCATTATGTTATAAAGTGTAACTTTCATTATAATAAACTAGTGTGAGAAAGGGTGGCGATATGAAAAAGAATTGTCACTATATTATATAATGGTAAATTAGTGCAACTCTATATTGTAAATGGTTACTATAAAAAAAGAGCCACTATATCACATGTGTGACTTTTTGGTCCACACTAATATTATTGTGGACCAGGTCCACACAAGACTAGCTCACGAAGTAAAAAACTAATATAGAATCACCTTTATTTTTTTTTAATAAGGTAAGGAGAAAAGAAGGTTAGGAGACCCTCCACACAAAGGGAGCTCCAACCTTATCGTTTACAAGAATAGAGTGAAGAGCAGAATTAGTACAATCTTCTATATTAAACTGAGAATCAACTAAATGACCAACGTTGACGATTCAATCTGCTGCTTTGTTTGCTTCTCGATAGATATGATGAATAGCCCACGAAGAGAAAGAACGAAGAAGAGTTTGGATATCCTGAATCACCTTGAATGTTACTTAATGTATGACAAACTAATATAGCAACAAATTTTCTAGTATTTTGAAATGAAAAAAAAGGAGCAAGAAGGATCCAAAAGTTTCACACTGTATTAAGCAAAACCTGATTGGTAGCATGTCTGTAACAAGTTGAACACTTAAGCCAAGTGTTAGGCTTGAACCTTATAACAACACGAGTTAATTTTTAACCCTTAACCCTACCCCGTAGTTAAAAAACAGCCTAAAACCCCTTAGAAGTTAGAACCTCCCCTCATTCACCTGAGCTCCAAAAAAAGAAAAAAAAAAGAAGCAAAATCTGTTCTACAAACAGTAGTTTTTTCTCCCTCTTTTTCTTCAAACTCTTTCATTACTCACTCATCTGTCTCTCCTTGTTTTGGTAAACTACCTTAGGTTTACCAAAAATCTCCAGCAAACACACTCAATTATTAATTTCCTCCAGACATATAAAACAACCACATTTTTGTAACACACACAAGATTATATATAAACCTACCAAAAACTGAGAAAAACTATACTTTTCCAATTTCCCATCATAATAACTATATAAACATACACTATTCTCATTCTCATTCTCTGTCTTTTTATATCTGCATTGTAAATTTTGAACTTTATTTTTTTGAGGTAGGATGAAGAAGAGGTCAATTACTAATGCAGTAGACTCCTCTGCTGCATCGCCTTCGTCGCCGTCGTCATCGTCTTCGTCTTCTTGTGTTGTTGATTATCATAATCATCATCGAAATAATCAGTTAATTAATGATATTAATGAAAAGGATGAAAAACCTCCTAAGCCTAAAAGAACTCGAAGAAAAAGAGTTTCTGTTAATCCTAAAACCCAAAAATGTCCCATTAATCCCCCTGCTAATCGTCGTAGCTCCATTTACAGAGGTGTCACCAGGTAATTAATTTTGTTTTTGTGGAAATTCAATTATTCACATTGTTTTTTTTCACTTCTTAATCTCAATTTCTTATTATTCTTTTTCATTAATAAAAATAATTTAGAGTTGATCAAATGGGGTTTAAGCTTAACGTTTAATTGGGTGTTCTTTTTTTTAAATTTTTTATTAATTATTGTTAATTGGTCTTATGAACTTTGATTAATTTGCATGTGGGTAATTTGGGTTTTTTTGTGGGTGGAAATTGCAGACACAGATGGACAGGAAGATTTGAAGCTCATTTATGGGATAAAAGTTCTTGGAATAGCATTCAAAACAAAAAAGGAAGACAAGGTAAATTTATAAATAATTCTGAAATCCTCTTAATTTTCAAAATTTCTCAATTTTCTAATTTTTTTTTTAAAAAATTCATGTAATTTAAAAGAAATGGTAAGTATTCTCATGGAGATCCGTAATCTCGGTTAATTAATTTTACTTTATTGAGTAGTGTAAGGTTGGTGATAATGATACTGTAGTACTCTCTACTACTTAATTAACTAATTAATTCAATTTGTCGTATTATTATTATTATTATTATTATTATTATTATTTATTTATTTATTTTAAAAAAGTGTTAACGTTATTCGGAGTGTGTTCTGCCAATTTGCTGACTCTGTGCGTTTTTTTGTCTCTCTGACTATCTCCCACAACGTTCATCTTCCTCCGGTTCCTGCTCCTTAGTTTATTTGGGTAAGTTTAAATCTCATTTATATTTTGATTTAATCTCGTCCTCAAAAAAAATGTAACATATATTTACAACATTCAAAAAAAAAAAAAAAATACACACATCACACATGCACTACTTTGAATGTTGGCATTCACGGGATTTTATACCTTTCTTTTGGTTGATTTTTATAATACGTCATTTTCCTTTAATTTTTAAAAAATTATGTCCAATTTTTGAGTTTTTTTGTAATAATGCAAAATTATTATTGTTAAAATTGGTGATCGTTTGGTTGACACGAATTTATGTAGGCAATGAAAATTCCCATGATTTTCTCATTTGGGAAGTTGTTTGGTTGACAGGAAATTGAGAAAATGGGTGCAATGGAAATTCCTTGGGAAATGGAAATTCCTTGGGAAATGGAAATTCCTTTGGAAATTGAAATTCCCACAAAATGTGGGAATTTAATTAGCCACTCCCCCTTGATCAATTAGAATTCCCACATGAATTACAAATTCCTTGATGTCAACCAAACAAATTTATCCATTTACTAGACATTACATAAGGGAAGTAATTTCCTATGAAATGAAACTTCCTACAGGAATTAAATTCCCATGTATATACCAAACGAGCAAGTTATTATACCGGTAAAAAGAAAATTAATTCATCTGTTCTGAAATAAATGAAACACTAAATACTTGTAAATATAATAAATTATTATAAGTCAGCATCACCTAAGACGGAGTACTTGTGGGGTGGACAATGCAGGAGCATATGATAGTGAAGTAGATGCAGCGCGGACGTACGATCTGGCGGCACTTAAGTACTGGGGACCAGAGACCACATTAAATTTTCCTGTGAGTACCTAAGTTTGTGAGCAACTAAGTAAATTCATTAAATTTATACAATTGATTTCATAACCCAGAAGGTCTTGTTTTATGTCAATTCCAGTGGTGTTAATTATTAATCTAATTTGGCGACTTGCACCACTTTCTTTCCACTTCATGCTCCCCAACATGTTGGTCGTGCTGTCAATGTTGATATCCTAATTAAAAGTAGTCACAAAATTTGAAATTTAATAATTACAGTATGGTATGTTTGACTCATGTAGATAGAAAACTATACAAAAGAGGTTGAAGAAATGCAAAATGCAACCAAGGAAGAATACTTGGCATCATTGAGACGAAGAAGTAGCGGATTTTCGAGAGGTGTCTCAAAATACCGTGGTGTGGCTAGGTACATTTCCGAGGAAATCAATATAGATATGTTTTGTTTTCAATTAAGGAAATTTTTTACTTGAATGCTACTAAAAATTGACAATCTTAAATAAATGGTGTGTTCTCTTCTTCTATACTTATTGGAATGGAACTTGTTAGAGATTGATTGAACCTAATCTGAATATCACCTTATGTTTACACGTGACTGAAGCTCATTAGCCCTAAAACTTATTTTTTATAAGGGAAGACAATGCACCCTAACGCAGAATAATCCCAACTTTGACATTGTGCTCTGATAATAATCCTAAATGATGATTACAGGTCTGCTTTCAGGATTATTATTAGAATATGTAAAGGTAGGATTAATCTAAAAAGATGGTCAAAAAGTTTGAATTCTTCATATTGTCTTTTCGTGAAAATTATGGGTCATGTGACCTCTTTGCATGTCTAATTTTACAATTTCTTTTTTATTTTCCTGATTTGGTAATTGTAGGCATCATCACAATGGAAGATGGGAGGCACGAATTGGGCGCGTTTTCGGGAACAAATACCTCTACTTGGGCACTTTCAGTAATGTCCTCTCTCTCTTTCTTTCTCTTGTGCTCGCTCTCGTTTGATGAAATTTAGGATCACGAGCACACACGCATATATGTGGTCAGACAGCGTGATTATCATAATCAGAGGGACAAAGATACTTAATATTTGGACAGACCCTTTTGGTGTGGTCACTTTTCTGTGATCATCATGTATATATGCCACTAAAAGAATATGATATGAAGGAAAGGGGGTGAGTACGGTACGCTAGATCTGCCACTAATTAAAATATTTGCCTTTGCGGACTCACGTGGCGTCACGTGAGTCTAACATTGTGAATCCCTTTTGGGAAGGGGTTGCTTGATCTGATACTCTGAAGAAGATTATTAAGATAATATATTACTTATTAGGTAGGGTTTTGGTGAAGATTATGATCCACCAAGATTCCTACTCTTTGCTTAAACCCTGTTACACATGACTAATGCACATATGCAGTTACTTACTTACTTATGCACCCCCACCTTACCTAAAGGACAAAATAAAGTCAATTTCATCAGGGAACAACAGGAAAAAGAAAAGAAAAGAAAAGAAAGAAATCAATCTTAAGTAATGAAGTAGATTTGAGATTACTGGTATTTGGTAGGCCCTAAATTCTGCCTTTCTACGTAGGGATAATCTGAGTAGTTGAGAAATAGGCTTTTAAGAGATATTGAGATGAGCACTAAAAAAAAATAAGGGGGTAAATTTAAAGATATGAGAAAACTTTATATGTTACATAGGGCCACTTTATGCATGCTAGTGTAGGCCTACCATCTTCCATTCCTCAACTATACTTAGAGCACATGGGAGCTTCATGTACAAATTAATGAGAGAAGAATATCTTTTTGTGACTTGTTTGATGATACACAATATTCCTGGGTTTATTTAAATGACAATTTAGCTGTAAGTCTTGACTAAGTGATTAAATTGGGGCAAGAATAGGTTCAACTAAGTACTACTCCTTGGATAGTAAAGGACACGAAAAAGTTTGTTCCTTTGGGTTAAAGAGTGATTGAAAGCAGGGGCAAAGCTACGTTTTGAGTTATAACTTATGAGTCGATTGATACAGTATGGAAAATTGAGTTTCTTTTTTCTTAATAATTCTTCTTTCCTTACAAAATTTGATCATTTGTCCCAAAATTTTCCCCAATCCACTGATCGTTAATAACGCGTAACTTTAATTATGCACAAGAGAGAGTTAGAGAAGTACTATTAAAGTGGGACAATATTATCTCAGCCTTCCACCGATTTTAGAGACTTTTTCTTGCTTATTTGGTCCCTCACCCATGTTTCATTTGAGTTGGCAAAATCTCCTGCCTTAAAATGGTAAGGTGTCTTGTTAGTAGTTGGGGGATATCATGCTAAAAATTATTCTCCAAAAGCAAAACAAAACAAATTAAATTCATAATTCTGTCCCTCACCCATATTTGCTGCTCTGGATTTTCATCAAACTTCTTTTTAAAGATTTCCATTTTTTAATGTTCTTTGATTTTCCTCGCCTTTACAGGAGAAGTGAGGGCCTGAGGGGGGTTAGGAGAAGGATGGGTTATGGTCAACAACTTATACTAGCTAGTTGGATGGGTCACATGTGGACTGGTTTCATGCACATCTTATTTTGGAAGTTCACCTCTGACTAGATCTGACTATTATTCAAATTGCTTATGATGATCTGTGTTTAACATATCTCCTTACCTGGTGATATTATCCCTAAGAAAAGCCTTTTTTCTTTATTACAAATTATACTTTGTTTCTTTTTGTTTCATCTTTATGGGGGGCCTAAAATCTTATGTCAAAATTAGACACCATAGACAACGAGACAAATCCCATTACGTCGTCTCCAATTTTAATGGTATTATGTTTCTTTGTCTATATCCATTTCTAAAGTTTTTGAAATTGTTGTCATAAAGATCAAAAAGGGCATTAAAGAACTTGAATACATAGTTTTGCTACCAATTTGAAGTTTCTCTCCGTATGATTTTGAGGTTTAGTATCAGTTACACATTTTCAAGGCTTTGTTCTTTTCACCCTACAAAATTAAGTTTTAGGAGAAATAAGTTCATAAAAGTCCAAATAAATTCGTTATGAATTATGATACCTTAGAATAAGGGCGACTATAGATTCACCAATAAAATAAGTTTTGTACTTTTTTTTAGTTCTAACAAAGCTTCATGTACAAATTAATGAGAGAAGAATAAAAGAATAAAAGAATAAAAGTTTTGTACTCGGGCTCTTCCTTTTATCTTTAGTACCTGTGCCGGATACTTAATACTCTAACATGGTGTCAACGTATTGGCCAAAACTATGGAATATAAATAATAATTAGCTGAGTCGTATGTTCGGAAATAGTTGAGTCAGACACTCGAAACCTACCCATGTCCGACGCAAATTCCCGAGTTTGGGTAACATAGCGTCTTGGTGGCCGCGGCTATGGGCTTCAATTCTTGGTTCCAACATTAATTAAATGATCATGGGACTATTTCTTTTGTCTCTGGTTTAAAAAAATTTAAAAGTTAGTTATGTTGCAAATCCATAGTTCATCTCCATTTTTGTAATGTAGCTTACTTAGAGAAATGACCAGTTTTTTAAGGCAGCAAAACATGAGTCAGTTTATCTCCATTTTTGTAATGTAGCTTACTCACTTGAATTTCGCTATTTCGCTAGCATCTGCTAACAGAGTTTGTATCATCTTAACTTAAGGTTCACAAGAAGAAGCAGCAGCAGCGTATGATCTGGCTGCAATAGAGTACAGAGGCGCAAATGCAGTAACTAATTTCGACATTAGCAACTACATTGGGCGTGTAAAGAATCTTTTGCCTAAAGGTCAATCACAACAACCGAATCCCAAGCAAACTAAAACCATAATCCCACAACGGCAGCAACAACAACAAATAAAACAACAGGAAGAGGAGGAAGAACATCAAGAACAACCAGTAGTGAAACACCGAGGATTAGCAGATATAGAGCAACAAGAACAACATATGGTAATCCCATCTCAGCTCGAGGAGTCTAAGCTTGTTAACTCCATCGATGATCACTCGTCCATGCTCGGGATGAATGGCCCAGAGGATGACCAAGAAAACCCGTGGAGCTTTTGCTTGGACGCGGGAGTTTACGACCCCCTCTTAGTCCCCGATATCCCCTTCGAAGAAGACGGCAGGTTGCTTGATTTATTCGATCAGACGGGTTTTGAAGAGAATATTGATATGATCTTTGAGGGGGAAGGAAACTTGATTAGTATGGGTGGCACTTTCTTTGATGGCACAGAGGTCATAGGCTGTCAAACCATAATTAAAACTTCCGAGGATTTAGATAAGAAGATTGAGACTTTGCCAAAGGTAGAGGAAAATTCTGTTTATTTTTCTTCGTCGTCTCCGTCATCACCTTCTTCAATAACTAGCTTAGTCTCATGTCAATTGTAACGCTCAAAGAGCGTTTCTTGTCTAATAACTGTTTTTTCCCCTTCCCCTTGTTTGTGTTTTTAGTTTAGTTCTCTTGTTTTTGGGTTTTCGTTGTTGTTCTATGAGCTTTTGTGTTTGTTGAGGTTTGTTTAGGCTTCTTTTTCAACCTCAGAGTTAGGTGGTAAGTTGACGCTGTTATGACTTATGAGTATAGGAAGAATTCCAAACATGGCATTGCTCTCTCTGTTGTAGGGAAATTACAAAAAATTTTGTTTCATCAATTTAAATTTCGGTTATTTCACCATATACCCCTGACAAATCAAGAAATTCACCATATACCCTCAATGTTTCAAAAATTTACCATATACCCCTAAGTTTCCGAAAATGTTCACCAAACACCCTTTTTCTAACGGACGTTAGGTTACCGTTAATGTTATTTACAATATTGCCATCATTAACCCCTAATCCCTAATTCTAATCCAAATACTAACCCTAATTCTAATCCTATCCAAACCCTAACCCATCCTCCCCTCCCCCAAACCCTAACCCACCCAGCCCACCACCCCTCCCCCCCCTTCCACCCCACCCACCCCCACCCCCTCCACTCCACTCCACCACCGCAGCCCCCTCCCCCACCCCCTCCCCCTCCACCGTCGCTGTCCATCCCCACGCTGCCCTCCTCCCTCCCCTTCCCCGTTGATCTCCCCCTCCCCCACCCCTCCCCTTCCCGTCGTCTGCTCCCCCCCCCCCCTCCCCTCCCCTTCCCGTCGTTGCTCCCCCTCCCCCTCCCCTCCCTTCCCCGTCGCCCCCTACCCCATCCCCCTCCCACTCCCCCCCCCCACCCCTCCCCGTCGATTTCCCGAGCCTCCCCCCCCCCTCCCCCTTCCCCGCCGAATCCGGGTAGAATTCGATACCCACCCCCACCCTCCCCGTAGAATTCGAAAACCCCTCCGCCCGAATGAATTAGGCTCGATTTTTAGGGTGGCTCGATTTCGAATGGTGGAGACAGAGAGAGAGCACGTACGAGAGGAGAGAGGTAGAATGCGGCGAGGGAAGAGGATGGAAACGAGGGGTGACTGCTCGTGGTGACGACCGACGTTTACGGGATCCAGTGGAGGCGGCCGACAAGGAGGAGGAGGGAGGAAGTGACGGTAGAGAAGGCGGGGGCGAGAGAAATGGTGGTTCGAATGGTGGAGAGAGAGAGAGAGATGGTAGAGAAGTGACGGTAGAGAAGTGACGGTAGAGATGGTGGTCCGGGCCGGCGGGGGGGAGGAGCGGGGGGCTGCGGCGAGGGGGGGGGGGGGCTGCGACGGGGGAGGGGGAGGGTGGGGGGCTGCGACGGGGGAGGGGAGGGGAGGGGGGGGGGCTGCGACGGGGGAAGAGGAGGGGGAGGGGGTGGGGGGGGGTGGAGGAGGGGAGGGGTGGGGGGGCCGGGCTTAGGGTTGGGGAGGGGTTGGGCTTAGGGTTAAGGATTAGGGTATAGATTTTAGGGTTAGGATTTAGATTAGGGTTAGGGATTAGGGTTTAGATTTTAGGGTTAGGGATTAATGGTGGCAAAATGGTAAATAAAGCTAACGGTGAGTTAACGACAGTTAGAAAAAGGGCATCTGGTGAACGTTTTTGAAAACTCAGGGGTATATGGTGAATATTTGAAACATTGAGGGTATATGGTGAATTTTTTGATTTGTCGGGGGTATATGGTGAAAAAACCGTTTAAATTTTCTTAGTGTTGGAAGAAGAAAAATGCATAAATTACTCATGTTGTGTACTATTTTATGGATGTGATTTTTAACATTTTGGGTTTTGAACTAACTTTTATTATTCTGATTTCGTTTATTGAAAGCAAACTAATGTCAAGATTATCTTAACTTGGTAATGGACTCTCCGGGTCAATTAAGTTAAGTTAGGTAAAGGGACTGTGGAAGCTGTCTTGTGTGGGTGGAAAGTGGATAGGGAAAGTACACTGGATAATTTTTGTCTCTTCTTTCTATACGGATTGACATCGTCACAAATCACAAGTTAGAAGATTTTTTTGGCCCAATATAGTGACTTGTTACTTGGGACCAAATATAGTGACTTGTTGAGATAAGATTTCTTGATTTTTTTGTTTTTTGTTAATTTAGTAAGAAAAAATGCCCTACTGAATCGGGATCATGTACGGTTCAACATGATTTAGCTACACAAACCGGCCCCTTAGGAGTAGGGGGAATCTTACTGTAATGGATCCCACTCGTCAGCCAGCCCACCAAAGGCCTCCTGTGAGAATTACTTACTCAAGGCGCCACGTCAGCAAAGGGACACCTGGGATGGTACCTGATTCTGTTGATTGACAGCTAGGTGGCAGAGAAAAGGGGGCTGCAATCATTGGCACAATCATTGAGGAAAGAGCAGGGAACCTTCCTTGGAGAGAGATTAGTGCTAATGACTTAGTATAAATAGAAAGGTAGGGAATTAAGGAGAATTATTCAGAAATTATTCTTCAGTTAGTAATTAAGGAGTGTGGGGGTCAGTCGAATACCTCTTGTATTTTCTTTCCTTGTTTTCAGTAATATCAGTACTCTCTCTCTCTCTTCCCGTCTTCCATTCATTCTCTCATTCTTTTCTCTGTCTCATTCTTGCTTCTCTTTATTACTGTTGTGTGGTGGTAGTGGGATAACGTGGTGGTGCAGGTGGTTCTATCACAGTGGTATCAGAACAAAGATGGCTTCGACCGCCGCTCAGAGGGTGGCGCAACTCTAAAGCCAACTGGCCGACATCCGTAACACCATAGCCGGAGAGGTAGCAACGACAGTGGGGGAAGCTGCGGGAAGAATGCAGGAGACCATTTCCACCCAGCTGTCAGCTAGCTTGGAGATTATCACTAAAAAGTTCACGGAGGACATGAACGCCTTATCCATAAGGTTGGCAGGAAGGATTAACCGAAGCCGAGAAAACCAGGATGCCTTGGTGGAAAGCGTTCAGTCACGGCAAATGCAGTTTCATGAGGAAGTAAGGGCCTCCATTGAAGCTATCAAGGAGAG
This sequence comes from Beta corolliflora, assembly GCA_947648045.1. NCBI lineage: Eukaryota > Viridiplantae > Streptophyta > Magnoliopsida > Caryophyllales > Amaranthaceae > Beta > Beta corolliflora. The sequence goes on along the minus strand of CANSZD010002921.1, from coordinate 3,311,670 downwards.
AATGCCGGCGGTTAGGAGAGATGGAGATATGGAGGACGAAGGGAGTGGACATAACCACAACCGGTTTAGAGGAGGAAGCAACCAACACCGAAACACCGAATACGGGGAACTAGGAGGCGGATTTCAGGGAGGGTTTGGTTCTAACCATGACAGGGGCGGCTATGGCGGTGGAAATTGGAAGTACCGGAAGCTAGAGATGCCGGTGTTTGAGGGGACCAACCCGGATGGTTGGGTACTAAGAGCCGAAAGGTATTTCCTGTTCTATAATCTTACCGAGGAGGAAAAATTGGAGGCGGCGGTTGTTGGCATGGACGGTGACGCCCTGCTGTGGTACCAATGGGAGCATCGTCGCCGCCCTATACAGCGGTGGGAGGAGTTGAAAACGTTGATGTTGCGACGGTTTCGGCCTGCTAACGCCGGCTCCCTCCATGAGCAGTGGCTGGGGGTCAGACAGACGGGAACGGTGGCCGAATACCGGAGGGCGTTCATCGAGTTGGCGGCACCTCTAAGCAACGTACCGGAGGACATAGCCCTGGGGACTTTCCTAAATGGGTTAAGGGAGGATGTCAAAGCTGAACTTAGGGTTCAAAATCCCGGAGATGTGGACCAGGCCATGGACCTTGCCATGAGAGTGGAAGACAAGATCCGGGCTGGATCCCTTTCTAAAAACCGGCCCACATATGGGACCAAAACTTACCAAGCCCAAACTACCCTAAACCCTAACACAACAGCCCAGCTACATAACTTACCCTACCCCCAAAACTCATCCAACTCCAACTCCTCAAGCCCAAACCAATACCGACTTACTTACCCAGCAACCCATACCCTCACCAACTCTCAGAACCCACGAACACAAAATACCACCAACCCAGCTGGAGCCATAAGGAGACTCACTGACCAAGAATTACAGTATAAACGGGAGCGGGGATTGTGCTACCAGTGCGACGACAAGTGGTCGGCCGGTCACCGGTGTCGCCGGCGAAAGCTTAGTGTGATGGTAACGATGGAAGGGGAAGAAGGGGGTGAAGGAGAGGAGTCGAAAGGCGGGGAAGGCGAGAGAGCACCTCCACCGGAACATCCTTCACCGGAAATTTCCTTGAATTCGATGATAGGTCTCTCTAACCCAAAGACCATGAAGATGGTGGGCAAAATTTATGGGGAGGAAGTAGTGGTAATGGTCGACCCAGGGGCGACCCACAACTTCTTAGCCTTGGCCACCATTGAGAAGCTGCGGATACCCCTTGATTCCACACAAGGGTTCGGAGTGTCCCTGGGCAACGGAGATGCAGTACATGGGAGCGGTGAGTGCAAAGGAGTGGTTCTTGAAATCCAAGGGGTAAAGATTTGTGAGAATTTCTTACCATTAGAGTTAGGAAATTCGGATGTCATCTTAGGAATCCAGTGGTTGGAGCAGTTGGGGAATAAGCTGACCAATTGGAAACAACAGTGGATGAGGTTCCAAATTGGGGGAGAAGTTGTGGAGATAAAAGGAGATCCATCACTCGCTCGCTCTAAGGTGTCCCTAAAAGCCATGTTCAGGGCACTCAAGAAAGAAAAGGGGTGCTTATGGGTAGAATTGAACCATATAGGGGAAAGACCGGAGCAAGACATGGAGGGAAAACAGGTAGATGCACCCCCGTTTCTCCAGGCCACGATGGACCGTTTTGAGCAGGTTTTTCACCTTCCCATGGGCCTGCCTCCACGAAGAAACAGGGAGCACTCAATTGTGCTCAAACAAGGCCAGGACCCGATATCGGTACGGCCTTATCGCTATCCCCAACGCCAAAAAGATGAAATTGAGAGGTTGATCGCGGACATGTTGAAGGCAGAGATCATCTGACCATCCATTAGTCCCTTTTCTAGCCCGGTATTGCTTGTAAAGGAGAAAGACGATTCATGGAGATTTTGCGTGGACTATAGGGCCCTCAATCGGGCAACGGTACCAGATAAATATCCAATTCCCGTGATTGACGAGCTACTTGATGAGCTCCATGGGTCTCGGATATTCACCAAATTGGACTTGAAATCGGGTTATCACCAAATCCGGGTCATGGAGGAGGATGTTCCCAAAACGGCATTTCGTACTCATGAGGGGCACTACGAATTCCTCGTCATGTCCTTTGGACTCACCAACGCTTCGGCCACCTTCCAATCACTCATGAACGAGGTATTTAAGCCCTACTTGCGTAAATTCGTTCTTGTTTTCTTTGACGATATTCTCATTTATAGCAAGGATGAGTTGTCTCATCGGGATCATCTAGCTACTGTGCTGGAAACTTTGGCCCAACATGAGTTATATGCTAATGGGGACAAGTGCAAAATTGGGAAGGAAAAAGTGGCCTACCTTGGCCATATCATTTCCGCGGAAGGAGTGGCTATGGACATGGAGAAAGTACAAGCCATGCTCGATTGGCCACCCCCTCAAAAATCTGAGGGAGCTTCGTGGTTTTCTGGGCCTCACCGGTTATTACCGGAAGTTCGTGGCGAACTATGCAAGAATCACCCTTCCACTCACTGCCCAACTGAAGTAAGATAACTTTGACTGGGGAAAGGAGGCAGATCAAGCCTTTACACTCCTTAAGCAGGCCATGGTGACAGCCCCCGTGCTGGCCATGCCGGATTTTCAGTGTCAGTTCGTGCTAGAGACCGATGCCTCAGGGCATGGGCTTGGCGCGGTGCTCCTACAAAACGAGCACCCTATAGCCTTCTATAGTCACACTTTGGGGCCTTGAGCAAGGATCAAATCTATATATGAAAAGGAGTTGATGGCGATTGTTTTGGCGGTCCAGAAGTGGCGCCATTACTTATAGGGGAGGAGATTCCTCATCCGAACCGACCAACGGAGTTTGAAGTTCATAATGGAGCAAAGGGTGGTGGGGTCCGAATACCAAAGATGGGTCGGCAACTAAATGGGGTTTGAGTTCGATATTCAGTATAATCCGGGTGCCTCTAATCGAGTGGCGGATGCTCTATCTCGAAAGTCCACTATGGAGGCTGAGTTGGGGACCATTGAAGCAGTTTGTGGGGTGCCATGGGCACAAATTCAGCAGCACATTGCCAAGGATGAGTTCATGCAGAGGTTGATCAAGGGGATACAAGAGGAAGGGCAGCAGCCCTTTGGGTTTGAAATGATGGAGGGGCGGTTGTTATACAAGGGCTGAATCATAGTGCCAGCAAATTCTCTGATCACTCAAGCCTTGCTACGTGAATATCATAATTCCCCATTGGGAGGACATGCCGGAGAACTCAAAACTTATCTCCGATTGGCTACTGAATGGTACTAGGTTGGCATGCGCAAGGCGGTGGCAATGCAAATCCACGCTTGCACTATCTGTCAAAGGCAAAAGGCCTTGAACACAAGCCCAGCTGGGCTCCTTCATTCCTGCCTATCCCAGCACAAGTGTGGGACGAAATCACGATGGATTATGGGAGGGCCTACCTCGCTCTCAAGGGGTTGATACGGTTTTAGTTGTGGTGGATCGACTCACCAAGTATGCCCACTTTGTGAGCCTCCGTCACCCTTTTACAGCTAGCACGGTGGCAGCGACTTTCATTAAAAAAATTGTGAGGCTACACGGTTTCCCAGCTCCATTGTCTCGGACTGGGACAAGATCTTCTTAAGCACTTTTTGGAAGGAATTATTTCGTCTCCAAGGAACTCAATTGAACCGCTCAACGGCCTACCACCTCCAAAGCGAAGGTCAAACTGAAATCGTCAACAAAAGCCTAGAAACATACCTCCGATGTTTCATCAATGATCAGCCAAGGCAATGGGCAAAGTGGTTACCTTGGGCCGAACTCTCCTACAATACTTCCCTGCATGTGTCTACTACAATGACCCCATTCATGGCTCTTTATGGAAGGGATCCACCTCCATTGGTTTCGGTTGGAAGAGGGCAAACACCGGTGGACTCCCAAGATGAGCAAGTGTAAGAGAGGGATGCAGTGCGTGATGAATTGAGGATGCATTTGTTAAGGGTACAACAAAGGCAAAAGAGATTGGCAGATTTGAGACGCTCTGAGGAAAATTTTGAGGTGGGAGATTTTGTGTTGTTGAAACTACAGCCATACCGCCAGCACTCCTTGGCCAAGCGAGCATTTGAGAAGTTATCTCCCCGTTTCTATGGCCCCTACAGGCTACAAGGTGATACAGAAGTTGGGACTTGTGGCATATAAGTTAATCTTCCCCCACAGGCCAAGATCCACCCGGTATTCCATGTTTCACAATTAAAACGCATCAAGGTAACCATTCCTACACCTACCCAATTACCATTAGAACTCACTGCTGAGTTGGAGTTACAAAGCACCCCTGAAGCGGTTTTGGGAGTACGGGGTTCTGCACCAAGCGAGGTACTCATTCAATGGCACAACCAGCCAAAGGAAGAAGCTACTTGGGAGGACTTTGATGTCCTTCATCATCAGTTCCCATATTTCCACCTTGAGGACAAGGTGAATCTGTGGGCGGCGGGTAATGTAATGGATCCCACTAGTCAGCCAGCCCACCAATGGCCTCCTGTGAGAATTACTTACTCAAGGCGCCACGTTAGCAAAGGGACACCTGGGATGGTACCTGATTCTGTTGATTGACAGCTAGGTGGCAGAGAAAAGGGGGCTGCAATAATCGGCACAATCATTGAGGAAAGAGCAGGGAAGCTTCCTTGGAGAGAGATTAGTACTAATGACTTAGTATAAATAGAAAGGTAGGGAATTAAGGAGAATTATCCAGAAATTATTCTTCAGTTAGTAATTAAGGAGTGTGGGGGTCATTCGAATACCTCTTGTATTTTCTTTCCTTGTTTTTAGTAATATCAGAACTCTATCTCTCTCTTCCATTCATTCTCTCATTCTTTTCTCTGTCTCATTCTTGCTTCTCTTTATTACTGTTGTGTGGTGGTACTGGGATAACTTGGTGGTGCAGGTGGTTCTATCACACTTACTTCCAAGGTGCTTCTCCATTGGGGGTTAATCTAACAATTTTTATGTTCATGGTTGTGAGATACAAATTTTTACCATTAGATCAAGAGTCTGTTTTGGGTGTAACATGTTACATCATAACTTATGGTGTAACAAAGACTCACACATGCGAACTATAAAAGGCAAAATCACGCGTTCTTTAATACAGATTCAAAAGCACCGAAATTCACGCATCACTCCCAGAAAACCTCGACAAACCTAAATCGAGCTAAATAATGGCGGAAATACAGGATGAAATCGGAGAATCGACTAGCTCAAATCTTCGAGAAAAACTACACTTGACATCAGATTTGAGAATTTCGAATTACTCCATAAATGAAAGAATACATTCAACAAACTCCATACATCGAGAAATTATTCCTTTGATCATAGAAGACGAAAAATCAACAGATTTCATACGAAAACAAGAATTTCTAGTCAAAAAAATGTTAGATTTGATCCACATTGCTTAACCATACCAAAAAAAAGATAAATAAGCCATTTCAAAGTTGATTAATGTCATATTTTGTTTTAATATACGATGTATTAGTTGTAGTCATTAAAGTAATGACATAGACACGAAAAGATAACATAGAATAGAGATCTGATGATATGTTATTACGAAACAGTAAACCTGAACAAACTAACTTAATTAAATGACATTGACTTAACTAAAAATGATATGAAATATATTCAAAATGACACAACAGTAAACATGAATGGCATGCAAAATAATAATGCATCATACAAAATAAGCACGATAAATGACATATACTACATAAAAAATGACATGTAATACAAAAATAATGACATACACTTAATAAAAATGATATGTTATATATTAAAAATGACACAACAACAAACATGAATGACATACACTTAACTAAAATGATATGACTTATATTAAAAACGATTTATTCACCATATACCCCTGACAAATTGAAAAATTCACCATATACCCTCAATGTTTCAGATATTCACCATATACCCATGAGTTTTAAAAATGTGCACCAACTACCCTTTTTCCTAACGGACGTTAAGTTGCCGTTTGCATTATTTACAACTTTGCCATTATTAACTAAATTAATCCTCCCTCCACTCTAACTTCCTAACCTTACTGCCCTAATTAACCTAACCAGTTAACCCTAATGCCCTTAACCCTATCTAGTTATCCTTAATAAATGGAACTCTATATCTCACCGCCAAAACGACTTTTTTTGAAAAAATATACGCCACCAACGACCCTTTAAGGGCACGAATTTCGAGAAGCATATCAAAACTAGTGCCAATATGATGGTATTATGGGCACGCTTCCCGAGACGATCTTAAACGACCGATTTCACCACCAAAACGACTATTTTTGAAAAAACGGACGCCACCGACTATCCTTTAAGGGCACAAATTTCGAGAAGCCCATCAAAACGAGTACCAATACGACGGTATTCAAGGCACGCTTCCCGATACGATATTAAACGACTGATTTCACCGGCAAAACCACATTTTTTGAAAAAACGGATGCCACCTACGACCCTTAAAGGGCACGAATTTTGAGAAGCCCATCAAAACGAGTACCAATACGATGGTATTCTAGGCACGCTTCCCGATACGATCTTAAACGCCCGATTTCACCGGCAAAACCACTTTTTTTGAAAAAAGGATGCCACCTACGACCCTTTAAGGGCACGAATTTCGAGAAGCCCATCAAAACGAGTACCAATACGATAATATTCTGGGCACGCTTCCCGAGGCGATCTTAAACGACGGATTTCACCGGCAAAACGACTTTTTTTGAAAAAACGGACGCCGCTTACGACCATTTAAGGACATGAATTTCGAGAAGCCCATCAAAACGAGTACCAATACAATGGTATTCTGGGCACGCTTCCCGAGGCGATGTTAAACGATCGATTTCACCGGCAAAACAACTATTTTGAAAAAACGATCGCCACCTACGACCATTCAAAGGCACAAATCGTTTTTTCGAAAAAAGTCGTTTTGGCGGTGAAATCGGCAGTTCAAGATCGCCTCAAGAAGCGTGCCCAGAATACCGTCGTATTGGTACTCGTTTTGATGGGCTTCTCGAAATTCGTGCCCATAAAGGGTCGTCGGTGGCATCTGTTTTTTCAAAAAATGTCGTTTTGGCGGTGAGATATAGAGTTTCATTTATTAAGGTTAATTAGTTAGGGTTAAAGGCATTAGGGTTGGGGGTTAGGTTAATTAGAGCATTAGGGTTAGGAGGTTAGGGTGGAGGGAAGGTTAATTAGGTTAATAATGGTAAAGTTGTAAATAATGCAAACGATAACTTAACGTTTGTTAGGCTAAAGGGTAGTTGGTGCACATTTTTAAAAACACAGGGGTATATGGTGAATATCTGAAACTCCTGCTGCTAGGGTTACTCCACTAAGTAGTATATATACTTAGGTTGTAAGCAATGAAAGGGTTGGATGAAATGAATGAAAACTAGCCGTTGAGAGAAACTTTGAGCAAGCTATTGTTTCACTGAATTGCTACAACATCTTGACAGCATTGTCAACATGGTATTTGAGCATGAGGTTCGTAGCTCTTGATTTTCTTCAAAGTTTTAATCTGTGTTGTTGTAGCTTCTGTAGTCAGTGTGTGTTGTGTGAAAAATGAAAGAACAACCACATCAGCTGTAGAAGTGTAGGGAATTCTGTTGTCTCTATTAAGTAACCAAAAATTGAGTCTTCTTTAGATTTACTGCATTTATTTGAAAGAATAGAAGAAAAAATGACAAATATAAAAATAGAACCAGGAAGTTCTTTGTATTTACACCCATCTGAGGGAACTCACACTATAAGTGTAGAGAAGTTGGAAGGACCCTCAAATTACAGATCTTGGAAAAGATCATTTAAAATCAGTCTAGCATCTAAGAGGAAGCTAGGGTTTGTCACAGGGGGAGAGAAGAAAGATAGCACTGATAGTGCGAAGAGTGAAGCATGAGACACCTGTAATAATATGGTGATCTCATGGATTCTGGCCTCAGTGTCTGAATCTATACAAAAATCTATTATGTTTATTACTAATGCCATTGAAATCTGGAAGCAACTTGAGAGAAGGTTTTCAGTTTCAAATGGAGCTAGGAAATATAAACTTCACAAGGCTGTGTATGAAACAAAGCAACAAGGAAGAGGTGTTGCAGAATTCTACACTGAAATGAAAAGTATGTGGGAAGAGCTGGATGCATTGAGAGACTTTCCTGCTGGGACTAAACTTGATCATGAAATCACAGCTTACATTGGTGCAGTACAGAGAGAAGAGGAAGAACAACGTGTGTTCCAGTTCTTGAATGGTCTAGATGATAGGTTTGGCACTCAAAGAAGTCACATACTCATGATGAGCCCCTTACCTAGTGTGGAGACTTTGTGTGGAATGTTGCAGCAAGAAGAGTCACAAAGGGATGCTTTCAGTACTGTGAAACAAGAAAGTGATGTGTTTGCAATGTATAGTAAGAAAAGGGAGCTTACATGCTATAACTGTGGGAAACTGGGGCACCAAGCTGAAAAATGCTAAGCATGTAAGGCTTGTGGAAAGTTAGGGCACATATCAGACAAATGTTGGACAATTGTTGGGTTTCCAAGCAAGAATGTAAAGAACCAGAGAGATTTTAAAGGAAAAAGCAGAGAAATGATGTACAAAGAAGGACAAACAAAGGATAAAAAACAACCATATACAAGGTGGAATGATATGTCACATTTATATGTAGTTTTTAGATGCATTTTGATTGCATTTAGAACTCTTTTTAGAGCATTTAGGTGCATAATGGCATGAATTACGTAAGTTGTGCTCTACTACTCCCCGTTTGCGTGTTTCGATGATTTTCAGGTTATTTTGATGCAAATTGATTATGATTATCTAAGATCAAGCCTATTAATCATTGAGGATGAAGATAGCTTGCACAGGGATCACAATGCATCCGTTTGGGACAATTTCGAGTTAGAATGAAGCAAAGAGTTAGTGAAAGAAGTGCCAAAACTGACACATGTTCACTATTTTGATCATAACTTTTGATATAAAATTGATAATCAAGATATTCTAGTTGGGTTGGAAACTCGACTTTAAGGGATTTCCAATGATAGGTCACACGCCCCAAACGGACTTCTGGTTTGAGAGATACAGCCTTCGTAAGTTGACGCAAAATCATAGTTTTCCCGCCCGGTCGACCGGGCGAGAAGAAATCTTCATCAGAGTCCAAGGCATGTTAGCCCGGTCAACCGGGCGAGAAAGAAGCCAAAATCGCTTGCGCGCCCGACCGGGCGAAAATCCTCCTTTGCTTGTAAAATCAAGACACCGTCGCCTGACCGGGGGGTTTGGCCTGGTCGACCGGGCGGTTTATCGGGAGCATTATTTTTAGAGATACAGCCTTTTTTAGCCGGTTTTGTAAAAACTATAAATAGGTTTTTAGTATTTTGGATTAGCATCTCTTTTATTATGCGTTTTTAGGTTTAAACACTTAGTTTTCTCTGTACTTTGGTATTAACTCTTTGCTTGGAAGATTATAAAGATCGTTGATTTCGTTTTCATTGATTTTCAATCATTCGATATTCTTCTTTACTTTGTTTAATTTGATGAATTCTTGTACTTGCATTATGTTTATTGTGTTTATTATTATTATGAGTGAGTAGTCTTTTTCTAGGGCTTAGTGAGGGAAGCCATGTTTATACCTATTTGATTGTGGTTTAATGTTCTTCGATATTTGGATTGAATTAGAGTAATTCCAGTTGATTTATTATAATTGCTTAATTCATGTAATTGCGCAATATCATGAGTTATGTTTAGCTAATAGGAGTTAGAATCTAAAGATCGTACTCATTATATGCTTGTTACAATTGGTAGTTCTGATTATGTTGAGCGACCGTACTAGCATATGTTGATCTATGAGTGTTAAGACACGACCGTAAGATTAACAAAATACTCTAATTACTCGAACCTCAATCCAATTATCGTTGAATTATATTGTAGTGATTAAATTGGTATAATCATGGTGGACCGATCGATTGCCCTAGGTTTTTAATTTTTTGATAAACTTTCATCCTTTTGTGTTCTACTTTATTCTAGTTTAGTTATTAATCTTTCAATCAAATTTCTCTCTTGAAGTAGTTAAATAGTTGAGCATAAATCTATAGAACTCCTCTCCCTGTGGATCGACCCGTATTTGCCAGTTTCTGCTAACAACAGACACCGTGCACTTGCGGTATATATTTTAAAACCCATCAAGTTTTTGGCGCCGTTTCCCGGGAGACGGCTAGTTCTATAGCTTTTTGATTAATTATTTAAACTATTCCTATCGTCTCATTGGAACTTCAAGTTCCAATTGAGGCAATCTCACTGCACATTTTTCTTTGCTTCTTTTATGCCCAAGTCTAATAGAACAGGTACTCCAGTTCCAATTGATCCTGATCTTGGTAAAACTCTCCGGCAACTCATGAAGAAACAAAAGAAGAAGAAGCAGTCTGCTAATCAGGGAAAATCTACGGAAGAACCATCAGAATCAATCATGCCTCCTAAGTCATTGAAGTCTTATGGGGTACCTTCCCCTGACAATGTTCCCACAGGCCCTACTATGCCTGACATACAATCGGCCAACTTTAAGATCAAGCCTGCCCTCATTCATATGATCCAGCAGAACCAGTTTGGAGGGCATCCATCTGAAGACCCTGCAAATCATTTACAACGGTTTCAACAACTTTGTCGTACCGTTAAGCATCAAGGGGTCACTCCTGATCAGTTGAAGGTCATGGTATTTGAGTTTTCTTTGAAAGGCAAAGCTCAAAATTGGTTGAATGATGTTACAACAACTGAATGGAGTGCTATTTCTGAAGCATTCCTGAAAGAGTACTGCCCTCCTACCAAAACTGCAGAAATCAGACATAAACTTGCTACCTTCCAACAAGAACCTGATGAGACACTGAAGGAAGCATGGACTAGGTTCAAGGAACTGCAGAGAGAATGCCCCCACCACAATCTTGACAAGTGGTTCATCACCCAAGCATTCTAAAATGGTCTACAACCCCATATTAAGAGTACAATTGATTCATCTGTAGGGGGTGTGTAACACCCCGTAATTTTCACCCTTTATTTTTGGTGTTAGTTTATTTTAAAATGATATTTTTTTCGTAAAAATAAATAATTTATTATTTAAATTATTTTGGAATGTGTTGTGAAAATGTGTATATATATTTATATATTGTGATATATTTATTTTATGTTGTTAGTTATTTATTTTAAAGGTTATATTAGTTTCGTTATTTATTTAGGCGTTTAGGATGCAGTTTTATCGCGTAGCATTTTTTGTAACGTTGTTGGACCGACTAGGGTGATGAAATGGTACATCACGTGTGGCGTTTTATGCTGGCCGAAAATCAGCATTTTGGAGTGGAGGATGAAGAGTTTTGGTGCTCATTAAGTTAACCTTTGGATCTCTTGTAACCCCCTATTTAATTCCCCATTAACCCACCTTTATAATCACCCTTTAAACCATTGCTTAATGAGGTTATTAATCAGGTTTTTGCTGCATTCTAACCCCCATTTTCGTCCAACCCTTAGAGAGGAAGAGAAAGAGTTCTTCTCTCTTCTCGGATTTTCGTCCATTTTTGCATACCTATTTTGTTTGCATCATATCTCCTTCGTTTCTTATCCGAATTGGACGTGTGAGTAGTCAAAATCCATCTACTCGGAAAGATCTTGCTCGTGGTACAATTTTTTTTGAAGAAAGGGAAAGACGCGACTGCAGTTTTCGTTTCAATCAGGCGAGTCATCCGGTTTTTGTTTTCTGTCACACCTTCACGAAAATGTCTATCACCGGAGATCTAACCGTTGGCTCGTCCTAAAATTTTTACAGAAAGTTTAGAACATCTTGGAATTCACTTTGACCGGAGCGATTTGGAATACGATCATTCAATAGCTGGAAATTATGGTCGGAACATAGCAGTACGAAATAAGAGTTTTCAACATTCAAGAAGAAAACGCCTAGTGACTTGTTGCTACATTTATCGTTCATGGAGGAATTGGATTGCTCGCATATTTTTAGAATCCCTTTAGACTCAGCTCTCCTCCCGACGTTCCAGGTAACTAGTAGTTATCTTAGAACAATAGTGATTAGGGTATTATTCGGTATTAGATTATTACGCTAGGAATTGTTTAAAATACTTTTTGAATGAAATTATTGACGAAATTTGACATGAATATACTTGATTCATTCTGTATGAATATTGTATATAGAAAAATAATTTTTATCTGATTTTTAGTATTTATTTGATTTAATTGTTATTTTGTGCGTTTTTGGCTTATTAGCATAATAATTATTAAACGAATGTTAAAATTGCTGAAATTATTTTTAGTGGATTATTTTATATGTGTAATATGTATTTCATGTCGTAGAATAATTTTTTCCTACTGTTTACCGGTTTATTTAATTGATTTATCTGTTTTTGCATTATCGTTTCTGTCAGTATATAAATCGTGAAAATTATTTCTGGTGCCCGAAAAATTCATTTCTTTGTATAATATGTATTAACGTGAGTTTATACATGTTATGTAATTTTTTGGTAATTTTTCGGCGCTTATTTTTATTTTTAATTATTATATTGGCTTTATTGAGTATTCTATAAATTAACGTTTAAAAATACTTTTAGAGTCCGAAAATTAGAAATAAATTTGTACCATGTCAGTAGAGCCATAATAGTCGTATGATTATTTTTGTGTTATTTTACTGATCGTTCTTATTAGTTTAATAATTATTATTGTGTTTTTGCTATGAGTTTAAGGATATTCTTTTTAATAATTTAAGGGCTTGTTAATCAGAAATAATTTGTGACCTTTTATGTTCTTGAAATCTGGTGTTTATAAGGTTGCTGTGAGTATTGCTGAGTATCATTATGTTTACGTTTGGTTTATGTAAAAATGATTAGTCGTGTACGCTTCATTTATTGAATAAGCCTTGGAGTTAATTGGTGATGTATTTTTGATTGAATTGTTGGTGCTGTAAAAACTAGTTTAATATCATTGTTGATGTTTAAAGATGTTCAAGTGTTTATTGTGGGAGATATTTGTTGAAAGTTTGTAAGTTATTATTTTTGAGGAATTATGAAGAGTTGTTTTGATGAATTATGGGTATAGGGCCGGGTGGCATCCCTTTTTGATGAATATTTTAAGATGAATGATACTTTGCTGATATGCATGATTTTATTTTGAGATAAGAATATCCGGTGGGATAGATGTAGTCCCCGGTGAAGAACATACCAACCACCTGGTTTGCGAACTAGGGGTACACCTGGGTTAATTGTTGTCGTCCGAGAGGTCAGGGAGTTCTGCGTGTTCTACCCTGCATTGGGAGTTTGGCCTTAGACACAGGCAGTGGGGAACGTAAGCCCATAGACTGACCTGGAGATTGCGATCTGACAAACCTTATTAGGAAGTGAATTGCGATTCACTGGCGTTCGGTTTCTGACTCAATAACTTGTTGTGCTTTTGTTTTATTATTATTTAAGTATTCTAGAGTTGATTTACTCACTATATCTTGTATACTTGATGTTGACTATCACTTGTATCACTTGTGAGCTTTATGGTTTTGGATGCATGTTATTGTTATCATGATTGTATGCTTTCCTTTCTTATTAATCTATGTCTGAATCATGCTTTGATTTCTTTTGTTCTGGGAGAACTGCTAGTTACTCCCCACTGATTGTGGATTGTTGTTATATATTTTGCAGGTTATGTTGATGGGAATTTTCTTTGGTTTTGGGTTCGGGTTGAGTTGTGAGCATTGAAATGATAGTTGTTTTAGGCCTAGACTTTTAATTAGTTTGAGAGTCAGTTTTCTCTTTTAGATATTACTCTAATTAATTTAATTTATTTATACTATTTGCTTATGTTGGTTTATCACTTAGTTATTTAAACGCATTTCTTGTAGTAGTGACATTCCCAGAAGACGATGTTTCCGCCATCGTCCTATTAATACTATTATTATTTCTTTCTTTTCCGGTTCGAAATTATGGGGTGTTACAGTTGGTATCAGAGCAAAACGCTCCTAAACTCTGAAAAAGAGTTGCTAATGATTCTTTTGAATTATTAGTTAGTCATAGGATATAAAATTTGTTTAGAATTAAGTTTAGTTGTTTCACTATAATGAGAGTGTTATGGGTAGAGTAAGTAAAGGGAAGCCTTATGGGAATGTGGTGTGCTCTCATGCTTATGGAGCATATGTTATATGTATAGTTACTTGTACTATTGGTGGAATTAGTCTACCAAGTTTGCTAATCTTATTTGCAGGGTTTCTTACATGTAATTTATTTTCTCTTTTATCAGAGTGCGCAGCGAAAGTGAAGTAATTTATAGCCTTCTCGGTTTAGTTGTGTTTAATTTGTTTTGTGTTTTGCAATTTAGAAATAAGCTTTAATTTTATTTTAATATAGTCTTATGTGTTGCATTGCTTTTATTTTATTTGCTAGTTGCTTGATAGTATATGTTATTATGTGAGACAGTATATACTTTATGTTCTTTTCCAATTAAGTGTTGTTGTTTATGTGAGTACTACGTATCTTTTTTATTATTTATAAAACTTTCTAGTTTGAATTTATATTCCAAATTATATTTTAGATCTTTGAACTTAATAAATTTCATACCTATATTAGAGTTTTTTTATGACTTTCAAATTTTCCTATTGTTAATATTTTGATATACTCTTTTGAAAAACGTTTAATTTCAATTGTTTTATAATGGTTTGGAAAAAAGAATGGGGTTTTGAAATTGTCTTTCAAGATATTTTTCAAATTTCTGTTACCGTCTTTTACCATCTATATTTATAAATATTTTTCTTTTAATATTTTTATTTTTCATGCTAATCCTTGTTTAGCTTTTAATTATGTTAATAAGTTCTGTAGTCTTTGAAAATAAAAGTACTTTAATGAGTTGTTTTGGTGTTAAATTGAAATGTAGACGCAAACTATTTTGTTTTAAAGGTTAGCATTCAACAACTTTTACTTTACTTACTTTTCTTATTAGCATTATTTTTTTTTTCAAACTCAAATGCGTGAAAAGATCTCGTTTACTATTTATTGTTCCTTGTTTAAATATTTAGTGCTTTCTCATTTCATAGCAAAATTTTGGTTGTTTTCAATACTTCTTATTTAATTCTTTGGTTTTGACTGATCTGTTTTATATTCTTTGAAAACGAAATTTATATACTCAGTCTAAATTTTAAACTTGTTTGAGTTGATATTAAGTCATAATGGGTGATTCCTTTGACTTGTATGTCAATTTGATAAGTCTAAATTTTAAACTTGTTTGAGTTGATATTGAGTCATAATGGGTGATTCCTGTGACTTGTATGTCAATTTGATAAGTTGACACATTTTATCTATTTGATTTAATTTCCTTTTTGAGTTGATATTAAGTTTATATTGGGTGATTCCAGTAAACTCTAATGTCGATTTGATAAGTTGGCTTTCAAATATTGTTTTGTTGATACTAGATTGCAGTGGGTGGTTCCATGCACATTTGTGTCGACTTGGCAAAATTTATAATTATTGTTAATAATTTATTACTTTATCGCCTATTTATTATTAGTGTTTCGTCGTTGTAAAATTTATTTTAAAATTATCAATTTCTTTTGTGAACTTTAAATTTCATATATATGTTAGGAGGACGTACGCTCTTATAACATATGTCATGACTTGTGTTCGTAAGTGCTATTTTAATAAAGCAGCTAGCTACTCTTTATTAAAGTGTTCTTATCTCTTTAAGTGGAGTATAAGCCCGTATGGTTACCTCTATTTAAATTGGTTTGACTATCTATTTACGAACTTTTTCTTCTTCGTTTCTTTTCTAAAAATATTTAGGGATATTATCTCAGATGACCCTGACATATAGGCCTTTTTCCCAAATAACCCTGACATATATTTTTTTTCTCAGATGACCCTAAACTTGTATTTTGTCATTAAACAAAACGGAATTAATAACGGCGTTAATACTATTTTAAAACAAACATAATTACTGCTTTTATTAATTTTAAAAAAACCAAAATCATATCTTTCTTCTCTATTGTTCGTTCTTCCTCACTCTTGTCAAGCACCCATTAATGGTGCCCACCACTTTCTCTCTCCTCCAGCCAACCCCCATCTCTCTCCTCCAATTCCACTTTTACCCTGCTTACACTCCATTGCCAACCTCCCATCTATCTCATGTCTCCTCACCTTTGTTAATTCTGTCATCACAACCATAACTCCCCCCCCATTTCCCCACACTCAACATCAACAACGCATCCATCTCTCATCCACCACCCACGAATCAAGCCAAGAGAATCTCAACTTCAAAAGGAGTCAACAGGGGCCTTGCGAATCCCCAAATCAATCGATAATCGAGCACATTATTGATAGCATCCACCGAATCATCAAACAACCCAATCCAAGCAATCTCCCTCACTTAACTGTTTCTCTCACCTTTGACTCTTCTTCTTCCTCCCTAACCGCGCTCTTGACTCTCTGTTAACCGCCATTATTGATAGCATTGTTGTTGGTTAGGGTTTACAGTGGGTCAGGTGGTGATGGTTTCGGGGCTGTGCTGGGGCTGGTGGTTTCGGGTTGGGCTGGGGGTTGTGTTTTCGGGGCTGGGCTAGGGGTTGTGTTTTTGGGGCTGGACCTGGTTATGTGAATTAGTAACCGGTGGTGGGTCGTCGGTTCAGGGGTGGTGGGTGAGAAGCGTGAGTAAGGGAGGATGGAGGTCTGGTGAGTGAGGGGTTGCTGGGTTTCGGGGCTGAGGGTGTCCGAGGATGGGCCGAGGGTGTTCGGGGCTGGCTGGAGTTTCGATTGGAGGGTGGTGGTTTCAGAGGTGGTGGAAACCATTGATGAAGGCTTGAGAAGAGATGAAGAACAAGAGAGAGAAAGAGATGAGTTTGTTTTTTTTTTTTAAAACAAAAAGGCAGTAAATTGGGTTGTTTGAAAATAGTTAACGTCGTTAACAATTCCGTCAGGTTTAATGACAAAATACAAGTTTAGGGTCATCTGAGAAAAAAAAAATATGTCAGGGTTATTTGGGAAAAAGGCCTATATGTCAGGGTTATCTGAGATAATATCCCAAATATTTATGTATGGTCGGATTTATTCTTTTATAATTTTACGTAAATAATTATTCATGCTTCTTTTGCAAAATTACCTATAGTTTATTGTGCAAAAGTTTTTACCTTAAACTTTCTACTTGTCTTTGGTTCTTCCACATTGTATAAATGATGGTTGTTACCATGCTTCTTTACTGTAAAACTCTTTTGGTCTTCCAAAATAAAATATATATTATTTGAGTTATCAAATTTTATACCTGCAAAGTTGTTTAGTTAACTAAAATCCTTCGATTTGTCTCTTGGTTGTTTTGAAGTTTCGAGGACGAAACTCTTTTAAGGGGGAGTGATTGTAACACCCCGTAATTTTCACCCTTTATTTTTGGTGTTAGTTTATTTTAAAATGATATTTTTTTCGTAAAAATAAATAATTTATTATTTAAATTATTTTGGAATGTGTTGTGAAAATGTGTATATATATTTATATATTGTGATATATTTATTTTATGTTGTTAGTTATTTATTTATTTTAAAGGTTATATTAGTTTCGTTATTTATTTAGGCGTTTAGGATGCAGTTTTATCGCGTAACATTTTTTGTAACATTGTTGGACCGACTAGGGTGATGAAATGGTACATCACGTGTGACGTTTTATGCTGGCCGAAAATCAGCATTTTGGAGTGGAGGATGAAGAGTTTTGGTGCTCATTAAGTTAACCTTTGGATCTCTTGTAACCCCCTATTTAATTCCCCATTAACCCACCTTTATAATCACCCTTTAAACCATTGCTTAATGAGGTTATTAATCAGGTTTTTGCTGCATTCTAACCCCCATTTTCGTCCAACCCTTAGAGAGGAAGAGAAAGAGTTCTTCTCTCTTCTCGGATTTTCGTCCATTTTTGCATACCTATTTTGTTTGCATCATATCTCCTTCGTTTCTTATCCGAATTGGACGTTTGAGTAGTCAAAATCCATCTACTCGGAAAGATCTTGCTCGTGGTACAATTTGTTTTTGAAGAAAGGGAAAGACGCGACTGCAGTTTTCGTTTCAATCAGGCGAGTCATTCGGTTTTTGTTTTCTGTCACACCTTCGCGAAAATGTCTATCACCGGAGATCTAACCGTTGGATAATCCTCAAATTTGGACATCAAATTTAGAATATCTTGGAATTCACTTTGACTGGAGAGATTTGGAATCCGATCTCTCAATAGCTGGGAATCATGGTCGGAACAGAGCAGTACGAAATAAGAGTTTTCAACATTCAAGAAGAAAACGCCTAGTGACTTGTTGCTACAATTATCGTTCATGGAGGAATTGGATTGCTCGCATATTTTTAGAATCCCTTTAGACTCAGCTCTCCTCCCGACGTTCCAGGTAACTAGTAGTTATCTTAGAACAATAGTGATTAGGGTATTATTCGGTATTAGATTATTACGCTAGAAATTGTTTAAAATACTTTTTGAATGAAATTATTGACGAAATTTGACATGAATATACTTTATGCATGGTGTATGAATATTATATATAGAAAAATAATTTTCGTCTGATTTTTAGTATTTATATGATTTAATTGTTATTTTGTGCGTTTTTTCGCTTATTTGCATAATAATTATTAAACGATTGTTAAAATTGCTGAAATTATTTTTAGTGGATCATGTTATATGTGCAGTATGTATTTCATGTCATAGAATAATTTTTTTCAACTGTTTACCGGTTTATTTAATTGATTTATCTGTTTTTGCATTATCGTTTCTGTCAGTATATAAATCGTGAAAATTATTTCTGGAGTCCGAAAAATTCATTTCTTTGTGTAATATGTATTAGCGTGAGTTTATCCATGTTATGTAATTTTTTGGTAATTTTTTGGAGCTTATTTTTATTTTTAATTATTATATTGGCTTTATTGAGTATTCTGTAAATTAACGTTTAAAAATACTTTTAGAGTCCGAAAATTAGAAATAAAATTTGTACCATATCAGTAGAGCCATAATAGTCGTATTATAATTTTTGTGTTATTTTACTGATCGTGCTTATTAGTTTAATAATTATTATTGTGTTTTTGCTATGAGTTTAAGGATATTCTTTTTAATAATTTAAGGGCTTGTTAATCAGAAATAATTTGTGACCTTTTATGTTCTTGAAATCTGGTGTTTATAAGGTTGCTGTGAGTATTGCTGAGTATCATTATGTTTACGTTTGGTTTATGTAAAAATGATTAGTCGTGTACGCTTCATTTATTGAACAAGCCTTGGAGTTAATTGGTGATGTATTTTTGATTGAATTGTTGGTGCTGTAAAAACTAGTTTAATATCATTGTTGATGTTTAAATATGTTCAAGTGTTTATTGTGGGAGACATTTGTTGAAAGTTTGTAAGTTATTATATTTGAGGAATTATGAAGAGTTGTTTTGATGAATTATGGGTATAGGGCCGGGTGGCATCCCTTTTTGATGAATATTTTAAGATGAATGATACTTTGCTGATATGCATGATTTTATTTTGATATAAGAATATCCGGTGGGATAGATGTAGTCCCCGGTGAAGAACATGCCAACCACCTGGTTTGCGAACTAGGGGTACACCTGGGTTAATTGTTGTCGTCCGAGAGGTCTGGGAGTTCTGCGTGTTCTACCCTGCATCGGGAGTTTGGCCATTCTTAGACACAGGCAGTGGGGAACGTAAGCCCATAGACTGACCTGGAGATTGCGATCTGACAAACCTTAGGAAGTGAATTGCGATTCACTGGCGTTCGGTTTCTGACTCAATAACTTGTTGTGCTTTTGTTTTATTATTATTTAAGTATTCTAGAGTTGATTTACTCACTATATCTTGTATACTTGATGTTGACTATCACTTGTATCACTTGTGAGCTTTATGGTTTTGGATGCATGTTATTGTTATCATGATTGTATGCTTTCCTTTCTTATTAATCTATGTCTGAATCATGCTTTGATTTCTTTTGTTCTGGGAGAACTGCTAGTTACTCCCCACTGATTGTGGATTGTTGTTATATATTTTGCAGGTTATGTTGATGGGAATCTTCTTTGGTTTTGGGTTCGGGTTGAGTTGTGAGCATTGAAATGATAGTTGTTTTAGGCCTAGACTTTTAATTAGTTTGAGAGTCAGTTTTCTCTTTTAGATATTACTCTATTTAATTTAATTTATTTATACTATTTGCTTATGTTGGTTTATCACTTAGTTATTTAAACGCATTTCTTGTAGTAGTGACATTCCCAGAAGATGATGTTTCCGCCATCGTCCTATTAATACTATTATTATTTCTTTCTTTTCCGCTTCGAAATTCTGGGGTGTTACAGGGTGTTTTCCTAGATAAGGAGGTGGATGAAGGGTACAATTTTCAGGCCAACTTAGCAGCAAATGATCATAGTTCTTCCAGGACTATTACAAAGAAAAAGTTGAATGCTGATGCATATGCACTATTGTCCTCACAAATCGCCCAGTTGAGCATGAAGATGGATGCACTGAAATCTTCGCAGTCTAATACTCTTCCTATGAGTATTTATGCGATGTCTTCCATGGCTCCTATTACCTCTTCCTACTGTGAGGTGTGTGGTATTCAAGGCCACTTTGGTCATGATTGTTCCTACAATCAACCTGACCCAAATCAGATGGAGCATGCAAATGCTTTTCAGTAGAGACCTCCACACAACCCATACTCTAGCACATTCAACCCAGATTGGAGGGATCATCCCAACTTTTCCTACAAAATCAACAATGTTCAAAACCCTGAACATATGCCACAAACTTCCTACCAACCACTACATGCTGCTAGACCACAATACTACCAAGGGGCCCCTCAAAATCCTCCTTCTGGTTTCAGTAGGCCCTCACACCTAGGCTATCAGCAGCAACCTTATTCAAATGTCGGCTCTCAAGAGCCTACCCTGTCTGATGTGATGAAGATGATAGTTTCTATGAAACAAAGTACTGATGAGAGCATTAAGGAGTTGAAAAATGCAACGAAACACTTGGAGACTCAACTTGCTCAAATAGCTACGAACAGTACTCAAAGGCAGCCAGGTCAACTACCTAGACAACCCATCCCCAAGGAGACTGTCAATGCCGTTACACTTCGTAGCGGCACTGCTTATGATGCTCCTCTCATGCCCATTGATGATGTTGCTCCTCTCATGCCCATTGATGATGCTGCTCCTAGCAAGGAGAAGGAGGTGGTAGAGGAAGAAGCGGAGAAGAGTTTGATGTTTGAGGTCGAACTAGCTAAGGAAGATAAGACAGGAAAGCAGAAGGATAAGGTTTCTGAAACGCCTATTTCACCAAGGCTACCTTTTCCCCATAGGATGCAGAAGTCGAAGGTCGATCAGCAACTTGGTAAGTTCTTGGCTATGGTCAAGAACCTTGAGGTAACAATTTCTTTTACTAAACTTATTTCTCAAGTGCCTGTTTATGCTAAGTTTTTGAAAGACATGATTACTAAAAAGAAAGACTTTGGTGGGGTAGATCGAGTCGCTCTAACTGAAGAGTGTAGTGCTATTTTACAAAATAGAACCCCACCTAAGTTGAAGGATCCTGGTAGTTTTTCCATCCCTTGCCATGTAGGTGCATTATTTATAGATAAGGCATTGTGTGATTTAGGTGCATCTGTGTCTATCATGCCTTTGTCTGACTGTAAGAAACTAAATATGGGAGCACTTAAGTGCACTCAAATTACTTTGCAAATGGCCGACCGTTCTATAAAATACCCTCTAGGTGTTTTAGAAGACGTCCCTGTTAGGGTAGGAAAGTTCTATATTCCTGTTGATTTTGTTGTGCTTGATATGGAGGAGGATGTCCAAATTCCTATTATTCTTGGTAGGCTATTTTTATGTACTGCTCGTGCTGTTATAGATGTCAAGTTTGGGTCTTTGACTTTGAGTGTTGGTGATGATAATGTCACTTTTATACTAACCAATGTTGTTAAGTCTCCTATGCTTGAGCAAACTTGCTGCAGGATGGATATTCTTGAGGAGACTATTCTATCTGCACTCCCACATATGCTTTGTGCTGACCCTCTAGAGGTTGCACTTACTATGGATGTTTCCCCAGGCATCAATGTTGTAGTCGATGCCTGCATTATCGATTTGGAGGGACCTCGGGTTGAAAAGGGAAAAAGATCGGTGGTTATGGAAAATGTGCATTCTACCTATGCACCTGAGGTAACATGCCCGACTGCAAGCTAGAGTGGCAGCTTATAAGGAGGAAAATGTTTGATGAGGGGGGCACTCATTGCCAAGCCCCTCCGATTTGAGATTGAGGAGGTAATATGGTCGTGCGGGACCTTTATAAACCCGCGCTGTGCGGGAGGCAACCCGTAGTTTTTTTTTAATCTTTTTTATTTTATTTTATTTTTCATTTTTTTTCCCTTTTAGAGAGTGAGAGAGCGGGAGAGTACTAACGTTAATTTATCCTCTGAGCATCGTCCTATAGTTCATCTTGCAGCACTGAGGACATTGCCAAGTTCAGCTTGGGGGAGGATTTCTGTATGTATTTTCTCTCTCTTTTACTGCCTTTTAGTGTAGATTTTTTGCTTTCATAGGCTAGATTTATTTGCTTTCAAAAAAGAAAACATGCTGAAAAAATACGATGTTCATGACTGGTTTGATTACCTCCATGTGCCCCATGCTGTATTTTGATTGAAAAATGATTTGACTTTGTTTTCTGGATAGCTGGGCATTTGTGATTATGAGGCTATGATGTGATGTTTGATTGCTATGACTCTGAGCAGATTATGATTATTATACACTGCATTTGACTGCATGCCTGAAATGGTTAGACTGTGAGGCTTATCTCTTGCCTATTGGATTCATATCATTATCCAGTCTGTTTCTTGTGTGTTAGTTCCTCATTAGCTGACTGATCTTGACTTTGACAACGTACTTATTGATATCTGATGACTTGTGGCAATTGCTATGACAGAGGCGTTCTTTTGTCTGATTCTCGAGCCTCAGACTGATTTTTTTTTTTGATATACTATTATCCTCCTTAGCCCCGTTGAGCCTAGTGACTATTTCATGTTACTAAACCTCATTACATGCCCATGGCCCGTATTTTGATATTATTCTCAAGCCTAGCTTGGGGGAGCATTTGTATAAGTTAGTTTCTGAGATGGTTTTTATGAGTTACTTGGGATGGAGATGATTGTATTTTGTATGGTTCAAAGTTTGAGAAAAAGAAAAGAATAAGCAAAGTGAGAAATAAATGTGACTGTTGGATCGAAAAAATGCAAAGAAAAAGAAAAGAAAGATGGAAAAAGTTCAAAGTTCCTTCTTTCACATCACTTGCAAAGAAAAATCCATTACATTGCTTCATGGATGGGTTTATTGTAGATTTTATTGATTCATAGAGTTGGGACATTGTTATTGGTTTTGTGTTTTGGGTGATGCATAGGACTCACTTAGCCTTGTTTTTAGTGACTTTTGCTCCCCCATTCTTGGTTTTTCCACCACATTTCCTATACATATTCCCTACCCTTACCTAAGCCCCATTACAACCCTGAAAAAGTCCTCTTGAGATTGTGTTTACATTATTTGTTGGATTGATGTGGAGTCAGTTTGTCAAAGTTAAAGAGTATGTCTGCTAATCGAGTCGACTTGATTAGAATGAGCGACATTATACCTTCTTAAACACATGAGAATGTGAGTGGGAAGGGATATTTATGGGTCGGGTCGGTGAGTGTTCGGGCACATTCTTTGCCTGCCATAAGATTGAGAGGAGTAACACCTGGGTGAGCACCCTTTCAGGATGTGCATGTCATGTGAGGCAGTTAAGTTTGACAATTTGCTTGGGTAACTGGTAGTTAGATTAATCTGAACAGATGAACTTGAATTTTGCTTGCTTGAACGGTTCTTAGTCATGAAAATATTTTGAACTGTGATTTTCCTATCCGAGGGGTGAGGCAATTATTTTCATGTTCATGTCTTGTTTGCTTGAGGACAAGCAAAGGTTTAACTTGGGGGAGTTTGATATGTCACATTTATATATAGTTTTTAGATGCATTTTGATTGCATTTAGAACTCTTTTTAGAGCATTTAGGTGCATAATGGCATGAATTACGTAAGTTGTGCTCTACTACTCCCCGTTTGCGTGTTTCGATGATTTTCAGGTTATTTTGATACAAATTGATTATGATTATCTAAGATCAAGACTATTAATCATTGATGATGAAGATAACTTGCACAAGGATCAAAATGCATCCGTTTGGGACAATTTCGAGTTAGAATGAAGCAAAGAGTTAGTGAAAGAAGTGCCAAAACTGACACCTGTTTACTATTTTGATCATAACTTTTGATATAAAATTGATAATCAAGAAATTCCAGTTGGGTTGGAAACTAGACTTTAAGGGCTTTCAAATGATAGGTCACACGCTACAAACGGACTTATGGTTTGAGAGATAAAGCCTTCGCAAGCTGACACAAAATCGCAGTTTTCCCTCCCGGTCGACCGGGCGGTTTCGCACGACCGGGCGAGAAGAAATCTTCATCAGAGTCGAAGGCATGTTAGCCCGGTCAACCGGGCGAGAAAGAAGCCAAAATCGGTTGCGCGCCCGACCGGGCGAAAATCCTTCTTTGCTCGTAAAATCAAGACACCGTCGCCCGATCGGGGGGTTTGGCCTGGTCGACCGGGCGGTTTTTCGGGAGCATTATTTTTTGCCTTTTTTAGCCGATTTTGTAAAAACTATAAATAGGTTTTTAGTATTTTCGATTAGCATCTCTTTTATTATGCGTTTTTAGGTTTAAACACTTAGTTTTCTCTCTCTACTTTGTTATTAACTCTTTGCTTGGAAGATTATAAAGATCGTTGATTTCGTTTTCATTGCTTTTCAATCATTCGGTATTCTTCTTTACTTTGTTTAATTTGATGAATTCTTGTACTTGTATTATATTTATTGCGTTTATTATTATCATGAGTGAGTAGTCTTTTTCTAGGGCTTAGTGAAGGAAGCCATGTTTATACCTATTTGATTGTGGTTTAAAGATCTTCGATATTTGGATTGAATTAGAGTAATTCCTGTTGATTTATTATAATTGCTTAATTCATGTAATTGCGCAATATCATGAGTTATGTTTAGCTAATAGGAGTTAGAATCGAAAGATCGTACTCATTAGAGGCTTGTTACAATTGGTAGTTCTGATTATGTTGAGTGACCGTACTAGCATATGTTGATCTATGAGTGTTAAGACCTGACCGTAGGATTAACAAAATACTCTAATTACTCGAACCTCAATCCAAGTATTGTTGAATTATATTGTAGTGATTAAATTGGTATAACCATGGTGGACCGATCGATTGCCCTAGGTTTTTAATTATTTGATAAACTTTCATCCTTTTGTGCTCTACTTTATTCTAGTTTAGTTATGAATCTTTCAATCATATTTCTCTCTTGAAGTAGTTAAATAGTCGAGCATAAATCTATAAAACTCCTCTCCCTATGGATCGACCCGTATTTGCCAGTTTCTGCTAACAACAGACACCGTGCACTTGCGGTATATATTTTAAAACCCATCATGGAACAAAGGAAAACAAGATGGAAGAGTACAAATGTCAGCCAATGCTTGCAGTCAGAATGAAGGAAGCAGCAGTGGAGGTGGCATCACTGCAGTTCAACTAGAGCAGTTGCTGAAACTCTTACCTCTTCCATCAAAGAGCAGAGATAATGACTGAGTAGATGAAATGGAAACGAATTATACTGAGATGATCAAATGTAACCTTGCACAATCAGTGTGCAAAGGATGGATAATATATTCTGGTGCTACACACCACATGACAGGAAGCCTTGAACAAGTTGAAAATGTTGTGAAAGCTCTTCATCAACCCAAGATTAGTTTGCCAAATGGTCAAACATCTATGGTCTCTCACTGTGGAGAAGTGAAGTTGGCTGGAAAATTGAAGCTGGATAAGGTGATGTATATACCAGACTTCAAGCATAGTATGTTGTCTATGCAAAAGCTTACACAACAACTAGGGTGTAAAGTCTTATTTCACCCTGAGTTCTGCATTGTGCAAGATGGGAAGAATTCTGACGTGATAGCAATTGGAAGAGAAGTGAAAGGCATATACTACTTGATCAATGAACCTGTGAAAGAAGTCATTGAAAGAGTATATGAAAATGTGATGAGTATGAGTGTAAGATATAAGAAGGAAAGAAATGGTATGGCTGCCAATACTGAGCTGCAGATTCCTAACACTGTAAGCAAGAAGAAAAAGGTGAATCTAACTACAGTGTGGCACTGTAGGCTTGGACATGCTCCCATTGATAGAATTGAGTGAAGGGCTGCAAGGGTTTAACATCAACTGTGCAGAAGAATGTTTAACATGTCCTGTTGCAAAATTCACTAAATTGCCTTTCAACAAGAGCACCAGCAGAGCCAGGGAACCCTTTGATCTCATTCACATAGATACTTGGGGGCCCTACAGGGTGAGTATTAGACATGGACATCAATACTTCTTGACCATTGTAGATGATAATAGCAGAGTTACATGGATTCATCTTCTCAAGTTGAAAAGTGAAGCATTCAGTGTCATTGAAGAATTTATCAACATGGTGAGCACTCAGTATAATAAAAAGGTGAAAAAGGTGAGAAGTGACAATGCTTGGGAGTTTGATGATAAAAAATGCAAGGTGTTCTTTGCTAACTTGGGAATTTTGCATGAAACTACCTGTGTGGACACCCCTCAACAAAATGGTAGAGCTGAGAGGAGGCACAGAAACCTGCTGGAGATGGGTAGAGCCTTGAGATATCAGAGTGGACTTCCTCTCCAATACTGGGGAGAATGCATGACTGCCACCTTCATCACTAACAAATTGCCATCTGCAGTTCTTAGAAATCAATCACCATTTAAGGTACTTAACTCTCATAAACCTGATCATAGTAGATTGAAAAGCTTTGGGTGTCTAGTCATAGCTGCCAACCCTGACAGAACAAGTGATAAGTTTAAGCCTAGAGGTGTCCCTTGTGTGTTTATAGGGTACCCTTAGAGTAAAAAAGGCTATAAATTGCTTAACCTTCTCACAAATCTCACCTTTGTGAGTAGATATGTGAAATTTTATGAACAAATATATCCTTATCAAGTGTTCAAACCCACCAGTAAGAAAACTTCACCATTTAGCCTTGATGCCTTTTACTTGAGTGATGAATCACCAGAAGAGAGTGTAGCTGAGGAAGATCACAATGCTAAGCCCGAACCACCTACACAAAATGTCACCTCCATTCCTATTACAGTGACAATGTCACCTTAGACCAGACTACTCCATAAAATGTTCCCCAGTCCTCACAAAATACCCAGCCACCAGTGAGACACTCTACCAGGTCTCATAAGTAACCCACATGGCTAAGTGACTACTACACTGGTCATGCTTCTTTGAGTAATCCCCCTGCAAAAATCTCTCCTCACACTACCACCTATAACTCCACACACTTCAGTTACTTTCTCTATCAAATAGTACAACATTCAGAACCTAAAATCTACAAAGAAGCAGTGAGACACACCCAATGGGTTACATCAATGAATGAAGAGTTGAATGCCTTAGAAAAGAACAATACCTGGACAATCACTACCCTTCCACCTCACAAAAAACCTATTGCCTGCAAATGATTGTACAAAACTAAATATAACCCTGATGGCAGCATTGGCAGACACAAAGCTAGATTGGACATCATGGGCAAAAGACAAAAATATGGGATTGACTATGAAGAGACATTTGCCCTTGTAGCTAAAATGGTAACTGTTAGGTCATTTCTAGCTGTTGCATCTGTTAAAGGGTGGTTAGTACACCAAATGGATGTTAAGAATGCATTTTTACATGGTGGCTTACATGAAGATGCCACCAAGCTACAAGGGGATGGGACATAGAGTCTCTGTATGCTCACAGGGGGAGAATAGTGATGGCAACCCTCCTACTCAAGTGTGCAAGCTTCTTAAGTCTCTCTATGGCTTAAAACAGGCTCCTAGGCAATGGTTTGCCAAGCTGAGCTCTGCCTTGAAAGCTTTCTCTTTCACTCAATCCAAACAAGGGCGGGGCTCAACCTGCATGGCGCGCGCGACCGCGCAGGGCCCCGCCAGAATAGGGGCCCTAGAATTTTACTATATGTATTTGTTGTTACAATATGGAAACAGAAGAAGTGTGTTAGATCAGTGGTGAGTAACTAGTTAATGAAAGGGCCCAAGGTCACTGAAGTCAAGGGTTCGAATTTTGGTAAACAATAAGGCCGTGCGTTTTGATTTTTTTTTTTGAAAGGGTTAAAAATCACAAATTCCACATCTTCTATCTCACGTTTCTCACTTTCTCTCACCTTCATCCTTTCATCTTCACTTAACAACTCCCACACAACCATTAATACTTCACCTTCAAATTTCCATAAAAACTTCTCCAATTTCCATATTTTCATTAATTAGTTCACTTTTAATTTTTCGAACAATAGAACAACTACAGCTTTTTTTTGCAAAAAATAAATTCTTTGAAATTGAATATCCCCCTCCCAAGAGAAGTTGAAGAGATGACTATTACTGCTTTCCAATCTAACGGTTTAATCTTCAATTTCATTATTGAAATGATAATTAATCCCTTAAGAATTGAGTTAGTGACACTAGTGGAAAAAAACGCAAGGGCTGCGGTGCAAGGGCTGCGGTTTATTATAAAATGCAGCCCTTAATAGTGAAGGGATGCGGTTAGCCCGAAACCGCAGCCCTTTAGTGATAAAAGGGCTGCGGTTTTTGGGCTAACCGCAGCCCTTAAACAGCCCAAAAATGAAATAACCCGCTAAATCGAGTTACTCCCTTCGATGAACCCATTTCTCTCTCTCCTAATTCCCATTAACCCATCTCTCCTCCTCTCACCGCATATTCTCTCCCATCTCTGGCGAGGGTTCGCAAGGGTTTAGGGCTTGCCGGCGAGGGCTCGCAAGGGTTTAGGGTTCGCCGGCGAGGGTTCGCAAGGGTTTAGGGTTCGCCGGCGAGGGCTCGCAAGGGTTTAGGGTTCGCAAGAGCTGTCTCTCTCGCACCTCTCTTCCTCTCGCCGGTGAATCCACACTGGGTTTCGCTGCTGCCACCACCGGTCCTCCTGCAGCACTGTCGAATCGCGTCTCCCTCGTCGGAGCTCTGCTTTCCCGAATGTCGAATCGCTGCCCCTGCCTCTTTCGCTCTCTCCTCTGATTCGTTCTGATGCTACACTCGAGCAGCCTCACCGCACCTGCATCGGAGCCGCGCAGCCTTACCGGAACTTTCCTCCCTTGCCGGATGTCGTCACTAGGTTTGTTTCCAATTCTCGTCCTTTTTGCTGCTGCTGCGTGGTTGTATCATGTTGTTTTTTTGTTTGATTTATCGACGAAGCTTCATCAATTTGCTCTTTTTACAACACTTTTTTTATAGATTTTATATTTTCACTGAATTTTTTTGCGAACAGAATTAGGCTGTGATACTAATCTTGTTAAGTACCAAGATCTGAATTTTTAGACCCATAGAGCTGCTGGAGCGACTGATTGTTGAGAAATTTCTTGTCAGTTTACCCAATTTGTGTGTTAAAGTGTTGAAATTCGATGAAAATGGTGGGGGGGTGTAGAAATTTGGGGGTTTTAAGGTAGTGAAATGGCAAGCTTTTAATGACAGTCTTAGTTTACTCTAACTTCAATGCATATGATTTTTGATGTCTTGTTTGTTTTTAATCTGTTGGTTTGTGTTCTGGTACTATCTATGCTGGCTTTAGTTTGCATTTAATTAGATGCTTATGTTTTGAGCAATGCTCGAGACGTGTGGATGACGACCGAGTTTGATGCTTGGACATGTATCTCTGCTGGATAGATAAAGTGTAACTCTATTAGGAGTATGGTAGGATGTGTAGTCACAAAAGAATCACCGAGTCTTCAAGGCTCAATCATATTCTTTATGAGATTGTTTGAATGGGATAAGTAATCATTGCTTTAATCAAGGTTGTTAAGCATGCAACAATATTCAGTTTCTGGTAGACATGGAGAATGGGGATAGTCAGCAGTAGCTAGGGTTCATTACAATGCTTTGTTCTCTTGCATGTTCTACTAAGATTATATGTCAGACTGAGAAATATTTGGTGCAATGCTTAAACACCAGAAATCCTAAATTTTGTATATAAAATGATGAGTGCAAACTTTAAATTGGACCATGCCAATTCTTTTTAGAATAGCTAAGGAGTTGTTGATTTGGTGATGCCTCATTGAAAGCCTTTTTATGCCAATCCGTACCCAGTAGTTGTTCATTTGGCGATCCCTTTTTCTCTTTCGTTCTTTGATCAGGGTTTTCGTCCTTCTGATATATAATGCATTGTAAGTTGTGGGATGGAGAACACTATTAAGATTTGGTCAATGAAGGGTAATGTTCTTTCTTTCTTGATATAGTCTGTTTATGAAATAAGTTATGGATGCAAATTGATTTGGTTTTATTATATTTTTTTAACCAACATCTTCAAAATGGTACTGAAGCTCTTTTGCCCTCCTTTCTTGCAATCCACGGTCTCCTTAAATTTCATTTTCTTTTGTTGACATTTACAGAAGATTACTCCTTTGTGTAGATCTATGCTCAAGTGATTGGACATGTTAAGATTGATGCTCGGTGAAACGAAAGTACTATGCAAGTAAGTACAAGGAATTTATGTTGCTTATTTTTCAGTTATGTTTTAGAAATTAGAACCCTTTTATCCGAAGTTGATTGTTCGAGGATGAACCTTATTTATCCCCCTTCCCCCTTAGTTGAAGATGATTGTTCGAGAAATTAGTATGGGCCTTGTAGCCCCCTTTGGGATTATGGTGTTGGCTCTGTTGAACTGTTTTTTTGCCTTTATTGCTTGTTTCGTTTTTAAGTTGGTGAATTTAGTTAGTTATTGATTTTGTGGGATCGCTTAGCCTAATATGTTCTTAAGTGGTTGTTTTTTTGCCTTTATGGATTTTTGTGGGATTTGCTACCCTAATGTGCATATGAGTGGTTGTTTTCATGACTTTTATCGCTTAATTCATGCAAAAACATGTGTCTCAACTTTGCTGTTAAAATTACTTTAGAGAAACTATTGTTCATAAAAATTGTGAAATCTTACAAATTTATGGTATCACCATTCTTTAAATGGACCCAATTCATTCTAAAACTAGTGAATAGTTGTGCAAACAAATTAAGGAATGGTTAGTTGTTGCTTTGGCATGGAGTGCTATGTGGTTTCTCAAGTGAAAAGTGCCAAACCCTTTAACTCGTAATTGCTGTATCTTTAATCTGAAGCCCCCTGTTTTTACTCAGAAAGCATCTAAGTATGGGTTTATGAGAATTATGTTTGAGTAGAATGGATCAGAATCCAGGTTAATTTATATGAATCCGAATACTAACATGTGTTGTATGAATTGGGATCCCATCTGTGTAGTATGAATTGGAATCATGTATGCGTTTTAAGAATCGGAATCCTGTTTGAGTTATATGAATCAGAATCGTTTGGTTTTATACTTTTGGAGTTGGATGGTTGCTTTACTTTTATGTTCTTGTGTGCATCCTGTTTTAGAAGTATTACGTTTGTGAGGGCTTACATTTCTGTCTTTTTTTTAGAGTGGTAATAATATTTATAGTACTTCGATTTAAAAGATGTTGTTATTGGATTTGTTTTTGAATGAATACCACAAAGTCCTGTCTACACTTGGTTCATCTTGATGACTGTCAAAATTCTGAAAAATGGCTTTCCTGTCTTAGTTTTTGTATTCACTAAAGTGGTTAGCAATTGTTACAGTATGTATCGTTAACTTTCTTGTTGTTAGGTGATGTTCTAATGTTCTTTTTTTGAAATACCATTTTTATATTTTCACGCTCTTCCCTCGCGCTTAACAGTAGCTGATTATGATCTGGGTTGCAGGATTAAGAGCTGTCGCTACCTTATGCCCTCATCATATCTAGGTTATGATCTAAATGTTCTTTTTCTGCTGTCTCTCCTCTTTGCATTTCAAAATTGCATTTCAAGTGAAAACTTCCACACATTATGATGTTAAAGTTTTATATATTATGGCATTTCTTCTACCTGGCATTATAGAAAATTTGAAATTTAGTTGTAATAACAAAACAGTTCTCTGGTGCATAAGAACTTCCTTAAGTTGAATTTCTTGAACTCGGCTTGGACCAGCATCACAAAGTTTACCAAATCTGCAGTTTATTGAATGCTTGAACATGAGTGATTGCACCATCCATTCTGTAATGGAAGAAAGAGAGATGGAAAATGGAGAAGTTCATCAGATGCTGAAATTTGTTAGAGCATACCAGAGTACTACAAGAAGCAACAACCTCTTCGGGGAGCACCTGAACTACACTCCACCATGGGTCACCAAACTCAAGGGGTCCGAACTTTAACGGGCTGCTAACTCTCGCATATCGGGCTTGATGAACAACCACAATTTCAGGCCTGTAAAATTGGAGTATGTTGAAGAAGGGAGTGAGGATGAAAAGAGGGGTAATCTATTTTTGGAGTATATTCTCTACACATGTAATGTATTGTATATTTGTGTAAAAAACATAATTTGCAATGAAAAATGATACTTTTATATATATATAACTGTTTGGGAACATTTAAGAACTAAAAAATAAAAAAATAAAATAAAAATTTATTTTTTTTGGGTCACAAGGGCTGCGGTTTTTGCCTTGACCACAACCCTTAACGCGCTAAGGGCTGCGGTTAACAACCGCAGCCCTTCCTAAATACCAAGGGCTGCTAGTCTAATGGCTGCGGTCAAAATACGCAGCCCTTGGGCCCCTTTTGACCGCAGCCCTTGGGCTTTTTATCTCTAGTGTGATATCATCAATCTCCCTAATTTCTCTATATACACTGTATACAAGTTCTGCAATTTTTACCAATAAAATTACAATATTAAGAAATTCAGTAATATATTTCAAAATTATACAATTTGTGGCTTGTGTGTACTGGGTACTTGCCGATTTCTGCAAAGTAAGGTTGAAGGTGGAAACTCAAACCACAATACACGCTGCATTCAATTATTCAAAGCCTCAAAGGTAATTGCATGATATCTTTCTTTTCTAATTTTACTTTTTAGTTTTCAATTTTATACTTTTGGTAATCTGTGGTAATACTTGTACTTATAAATTTAACTCAGTAACTTATTAAAATTATCAAAAGAAAAATTTCAGTACGTAACTAATTAATTTTTTTATATTGATTGCAGATTTACTGATTATTAGAGGAGAGTTGGATTAGTTTTTCCTTTGCAAAAATATCGAAATCCCGATGCTATCTCTTATCACTCTCTCTTTATTTAGTTTATGTATTTTTCAATTACATCATATGTTTAGACATTTGGTATGTGAGTTTGATTTGTGCTGAAATATGGTTAGAAAATACCAATCTGGATATGATATATGGTTTAGACATTTAAGTGAATATTACAAAGTATTTTTTTCATAGTAGATATTATGTAATTTCACACTCTCTACCATGAGTGAATTATTTTGAGTTAATAAAATCATCTTTTTGTCAAAAAAAAAGAGGATTTAAGGGCCCCTTTTCAAGAATTCGCACAGGGCCTCCAATATGCTAGCCCCGGCTCTGAATCCAAATGTGATTACTCCCTCTTCACCAAGGTTCAAGGTGACTCCTTCACTACCATACTTGTTTATGTGGATGGTCTTTTGGTTGCTGGGAACAGTATGGACAACATTAATGAAGCTAAGACATTCCTCTCCTCACAATTTCACATGAAAGACCTAGGTACACTCAGGTACTTCCTAGGCTTAGAAGTTGACAGAACTGAACAAGGGATTTTTCTCTCACAAAGAAAATATCTACATGATGTGCTCTCTCACTACAACATGAATCACTGCAAGCCCTTGAAGCTTCCCATGGATACTCATCTAAAATTGACTGCTGGTCTTGGTGATCCCTTGCCTGACCCCTCTCCATATCAACAATTAGTTGGTATTCATATCCTAAGCCAATTTATGCATAACCCTACAACTGTCCACTTTCAGGCTGCAAAAAGAATCCTTAGATACCTCTCAGACTCCCCTCATCAAGGCATCCTTCTTGCTTCCTCCTCTGCTGCCCAACTCTATGCATATTGTGATAGTGACTGGGCAAGCTGCCCAAACACCAGAAGATCTACATCTAGTTTTTGTGTTCTCCTAGGTAAGTCACCTATATCTTGGAAGAACAAAAGACATTCTGTAGTGGCAAGATCCACTGCAGAAGCAGAATACAGATCAATGGCCTTCACTATGTGTGAGGTCATGTGGCTTAAGCAGCTCCTCAAAGACCTTGGTCTCACATCCCTTGGCACAACTCTTGTCTATTATGATAATCAGGCTGCTTTGGCCATCTCTGCAAATCCAGTGCACCAAAAGAAGACTAAGCATGTGGATATTGACTGCCATTTTCTGAGAGACAAGGCACAAGAAGGCATCATCAGCCCTACATATATACCCTCCTCCAAGAAACTTGCAGACATCCTTACAAAGCAACTGCCATCATCTCAACATCAGCTGCTACTGAGCAAGCTGGGAGTGTGCTCCTCACCACTCTCAGCTTAAGGGGGAGTGTTGGAGATATAAGAGTAAAATCAGGCCCTCTTGGACCTGTGTTTTCTTTATGTTCATCCCATAGTAACTATACTAGCAACTTAATGGTATTTCTGTAATAACATAGCTTATACAGTTTTTTTCCTCTAGTAAAGATCTCTTGGATCATGTGCATTCACTCTGTAATCATGTGACCATGAGAATATTCTTCAGGTCACTGCTGCTAGGGTTACTCCACTAAGTAGTATATATACTTAGGTTGTAAGCAATAATGAAAGGGTTGAATGAAATGAATGAAAACTAGCCGTTGAGAGAAACTTTGAGCAAGCTACTGTTTCATTGAATTGCTACAACATCTTGATAGCATTGTCAACATGATGAACTGTATTAAGTCAGGTTGTACAATTAGCATCCAGTGAGTTCCACCAAACCTCAAATTAATTCAAATCTCTAAGGTGCCCAAATACATGAATAACATAAATGGTAAAACGTTCACAATAACTAGGGCCCGTTCGGCATTACTGTGGTTTTCTGTTTTTTGGTTTTTGATTTTCAAAGTCATGTGATATATGTCCTATAATGAATAAAAAGTTAGTCAAGTTTATTGGGAACATGATGATTTTGAAAACTGACAACTAAAAAGTGAAAACCACTTTTTCTGGTTTCCTGTTTTTGGTTTTTAGTTTTCAAAAAAACTGAAAACTGAAAACAAAAAACGATAACGAACGGGCCCTTAATTAGTAGCGTAATGACTTGCTCCATTACACATTTGATCAAGTTTTTGCTCCACAATTGACACTAAAACAAAGTGCATCTCACACATCAAAATTCTAGTTGTTATACAAGACAAATGGTACTATAAAACAATTACCATTACAAAACAATATCATATCAAGGAAAACTTTCTTTTCCTTGCGTGATTTATACGTCTTTCACGTAAATAGCATTCAATGAAAGTTATCTACTATGTCATCCTCAAACACTAGATCTCTCATTCTCTCATAAAAAGTACCTCCATAATTCCTTCCTTTTCCTTCACAAATCAACACACAATAATGTCAACAACAACAAAAACAAAGAGCCCTAAAACAACAATAATCATCTATGTTTTCCTTCTCCTCTTCTTCCTCTTTCTGTCTCTCTCCTCCTCCTCACACTCCCCTTCATCCACTGCATGCAAGTCCACCCCTTACCCAAAACTCTGCCGTTGGATGCTCTCCGCTTTCAACAAATCATCATCATCATCACCATCCAAATTCTCCATCAAACAGTGTCTTAAGCACGCTTTGAAACTCTCTAAACTTATCAACCACCATCTAACCACCCACTCGGCCCCCGCTGCCGACAGAGCGCTTGTTGATTGTGCGCAGCTCTTTGAGCTCAATGTGGACTACCTGCAGAGCATCATGCACGAGTTGGGACGACGACGAGTTGTCGAGACGTCGTCGTCGTCCGCTGAGTTGGTGGGACGAGTTAAGGCGTTGTTGAGTGGGGTGGTGACTAATCAACAGACTTGTTATGATGGGATTAAGGAGAATGGGGGTTGGGATGGTGCTTTGTTGAGTACATTGCATGCTCCTCTTGTTAATGGGAGTCAATTGTATAGTGCTTCTCTTGGGATTGTTACCCATACGCTTACCCGGGCCCAGGCCCGGGCCCGCCGTAAGAAGCATCAATCTAATTTTGTGGGCCGGGTTCTAAAAGATTCGGACCAGCCTTGGGTACCCAGCTTCAAACTTATCAAGGTAAGTTTTTAACTTTTAAGAGGCCTTCCTCATCTTACTATCACTTAATTAAATGTGTAATTTAACTGAAATGAGCGTATTTGATGCTTTTTATCTTGTAAATGTTTTTAGTTTTCTAGCTAGATTTAATTATCTAAGACCTTCTAATCAAAATACTCCCTCCATTTCTTATTATGCATGTACTAGCTACTTTAAATCTTGACACTATCTACTATTACCTATAATCTTTTAAAATTTTCCAATATACTCAGGGTCCGTTTTGTTCAACTTATTTTAACTTATATAAGATTTTATCAGATCATATCAGATCAGATAAGATCAGATAAGATAAGATAAGATAAATAAGATGTTAGACACACACAATAAACTATCTTATAAGATAAGATCAGATAAGATTTTATAAGATCTTATAAGATAAGATAAGATAAGATAAGATAAGAT
The DNA here is from genome assembly GCA_947648045.1 of Beta corolliflora. Lineage (NCBI taxonomy): Eukaryota > Viridiplantae > Streptophyta > Magnoliopsida > Caryophyllales > Amaranthaceae > Beta > Beta corolliflora. Next base: position 3,274,935 of record CANSZD010002921.1, on the reverse strand, counting down.
AAGACAAAATAAGTTGAACAGAACGGACCCTCACTCTAGTTTTTACTATCTTTAATTATTAATAAGCAAAAATTACAAAAGTCAATATTTAGCTAATATACATTGAGACGAATTTAAGAATATCTCACATGACTAAATTTTTCCTTAAGTACAAATCACAAGAGGTAGTCAAAGTCATGTATGTGAATTGTTTCAAAAGTCAAAATGGATCAACTAATAAAAACCGGAGGGAGTATATTAAAAAATATAGTGATGTGGGGTATAATTTGTCGTTAAAGTGAGTATTTTAATAATATCAGATTTTTATTAATATGTAATTATATATATTATTAGTCAAAAATACGAGTTGGCAAATGTGCAAATCAAACTAGGAACATAAAAAAACGACAGTATAATTTTTTTTAAAGTAAGTCTATTTGAGAGACTTTTACCTAATTAAAGCAGATACAAAATGAATACTAATGAGAAGAGGGAGAGGAACCATACAGCTATTCGGGATAATTCTTCTTTTTGGAGGAGAAAGAATGATTTGTTTAACAAAGTAGTAAAATGAATTAAGAATTTGAAGATTAAAAAAGCTCTATGTAGTGCGGTTGAGGAGGAAAAAGTAGGGAAAATGTAAAAGTGAATGAAACTTAAAAAAAAGCGCATAAATTAACTAGAAGTTTGTAGAACGAAGGAGACAGCAGGATTAATGGTAGAATTGTCAACATATAGTAGTATTTTTTTAAGGCTAGATATCTATTCAATATATATACCCTGTTTTAAAATATAGGTTGCCCATGTCTTTTAATATCAAATTATGGATAAAAGGCTATAGATAACAGTTGGAATGCTTTTTAACACAGGGCACTATTACTTACAGATATAAAACTTCGTCTCTTAAAAATGTAAATTATGTACAAAGTTTTTGTACGTATAATAAATTAGCATTTTTGCGCATGGCATTCCTGCATGCAGTATAATATTAGGTAAGAGAAGAAATTTTTTCTATTAAATGGTTATATTACATGATAAAAGTTCATAGTACCGGTAAATAATTGGGAATTCTAGGACTAAATTAAATAAAAAATATTTCATTGATTAATAAGAGAAAATATTTTTTATATGCAATCCATATACTACATGGTGATAAAAGTTCTTTGTGAATTCTGGGACTGAATCAAATAAAAACTATTTTGTTAATTAATTAATTAATAATTAGTTGTACGTGTCACATAGAATGTACGATGATTGAATTGAAAATTTTATAGTTAGGAGAGGCTTAAAGTATTGGAAATTGATTTTGTAAAACGATAAAACCTATTAAAAAATTGTACATAATTTGATCTATATTGACTATTGAGTATATATCGTAGATGAGTCGTGAGTGTTGATGATAATGAGTAGTAACGTACTACTAAATTAATCGGGTTAACTAACTTTGATATGATACCAAGGTGCTGAAAGTTTTGTGGGCTGGAGAATTCATTAATGGCGCCTCCCTCCACCCCTCTAGTTTAAAGACTCCATGGATTCAACATTTATTGCCTCATCTGTGCATGCCGTCCAAAGGTACACCATGCATGAGAGTGCATGAGTGATGTCAGTAATGTCACCTTCATTCAACTCTTCATGGTAATTTTGCCATGCGCAAATATTTATATTTTACTGCATGCATGGATGCCAGAAAATGCTAAAATATTGACGTACGAAAACTCTTCCTCAAATTTATATCTGTGATGTGTAAATCTTATCTAATAGATAATTTTTAAACATGTGTTAAAATATTCTTAATGCTGATATCGTCATAGATGCTATATATTGACCGTAAATAAATAAAATATTTGGAGCTATTAGGGTAACAACTTTCTTAACGAAACCTTTGTGAAATAACAAGTTTGTTAATTGTCAAGTAATTGCTAATTCTAGATTGATGGTCTTTATCATGATGACACCATCCATCATTTGAACGCTATTCTAATTAAGGAATTTGCATTTGTTTGTAAGTATTAAGAAGGAACGTAAATCATGCATTTCGCGTTGGTAGTTGTCCTGGATGTAATACTATTACCGATCTGAAAGGCAATGGAAAGGTAGAAATGGTTACCTCAAGGAATTTCCAAAAGCAAATAAATATCACAATTTTTTTTGCAAATTTTCAAATGCCTTACATACATTTATTGTTTCATTTCCTATTTGGCAGACGATAATCAACGGTTTTAATGATTACATACGATTCCATAAGTAATTTTGTAAAGACAGTCTCATTTCCTTGTCCATGGTATTGTTGGTATCCTTAAATACCTATTTTTACTCACAATTCCATGGTATTGTAGGTGTTGGCATGAAATATTACCAAACTACATGTAAAATCAGTTACCATTATCACCATTTATTATCAATTACCAACCTAACCATTAGAATTACAACAAAGCTGATGATAATAACTTCACATAATATTAGCCAATCAACATTGTAGCAATTGTCCAATCTTTGTACGTAAAAGGAACTTTTCGACCGCGAATATATGTCGCGGTAACTAAGTATATGATCTTTTTTATATATGATCTTTTATATATGATCTTTTTTTTTTGAGGGGATTTTATATATGATCTTAGATAGATAGAAAATTGTATATATAGATTTTAAGATAAGAGTGCAACTCGCTATCAAATTAAAAAGAAAAAAGAAAAAAGTGCAAGTCAAAATTGGGCAAAAATTTACTGGAAGTAACCTAACAAATCGAAGAGAAATATTGAAGAATAATAACATGGTTATAATAGAGTGTAATTTACAGTATAATATTAGAGATGATAATAAATTCGAGTAATTAAAATGATTATAACTTTATTATACTTCAAATTCATCACGCACCATTACAATGAGCTTGAAAGATATACTTCTAAACAAGCCTCATTTACAATATTTGTAAGTTGATTCATTTAATCCGTGATTGATAAAATTCTTGAGCAACTATTTAACAAACGAGTTTGATACAAATTTAGGATTTTAAAGATGATATTAGAATTTATTTTAGTTTAAGAATACGATCACAATTAAATAAAAGTAACTTATATAGATACATAACCTTATATTTGTACCTTTTATTATTTACTTCCTCAGTTTTTTTTTATTTGCACCATTTTGTTTTTGGCACTATTCATCAACCAAATTTGTTAAGCTATCTCGCATCAACAAGTGGGGTTTTGTTAGATTCTTCTCAATACAAGAATTCCATATATCAAATTTTTGTAATATTTTTTATTTATATGCAGTTAGAGATATTGACGTTCAAATAATTGTCTCGGCAAACATGAAAAACAAAATGGTGCAATTACAAAAACAGAGGAAGTATTATATTCTATGTCGTGATGTACATGTTTAAATATAGTTAATACCTCAAAATGCAAACATGTGACAAGTATTTTTTTTCTATATAAGCTAAAGAGTACCAAAATTAGACACAATATCAAGTTTTATCAATGGAGATGGGGTTTTGATTTAAATATATATAGTCCATGTAAAGTAAATATGTTTTCCTCAACTTGTTAATATAAGTTTCCGCAAATATATATTACGTTCAGCTAAAAAAAGAGAGTTAAATAATCGAACAAAAATTATTTAAGCGAAGATAAGTATAAGTCCAATAGAAATAAGTTAAGTTTTACATTAAAAAGTAAATTTCAGCAAAAATTAAGTTGAGCAACTCATGAATCAAAATACTTTTACATACAGCCATGTTTATGTCTTTTTCTTTTATTATTTAAGATTTACTAGAGCTTATATGCATATACATGCATCTTGTTATTTGAATTATATGTTTATCAACCAAACTATATATATTAATTTTATTAAAACTTAAAAAACACATCGAAAATTATTTTTCAATCTCATATATTTTCTAGTCTTAATTATTAGTTTTTTAGAAATAAATTTGAAATTTATTTTAAGTCAAACAAAAAAAAAATTAACAAAAAAAATAACTTCACAAGAATACGTTGAGTTCAACAAGAATAAGTTAAGCCAACAAATGGTACTTAAGTTCAATAAAAGTAAGTTAAATTCATCAATTTTCAATTAAGTTCGTAAAATATAAGCCGAGAAGAGTTTTCTTAGGATGTTCTAAATTTGACCACATTCTTGTACCAGTACATAGAAAATAAATCTTATTATGCAAATTGTTGTTGGATTAGTCTTGATGTAATTAAGTTTATTATAAAATATAGAAGGTTTATAAAAGTTTAATAATAGATATTTGAAGATGTTAATTGTCAAACTAGTGTGTTGACAAGCGTGAAAGTAAAAAATGTTTCATCTAATTAGAAACAAAGGGAATTGTACATGTATGATTTTTTTAAATTGGATTTAGAATTAGAGGCAAAAAGCCAAGAAAACACCAAAAAGGTGTTCATGAGGACTCTTCAATCGTACATGCATGTTCATAAGCTTGTTTGTTACGAATCTGTTAATCTTACAGAATACTAGTTTCAAATAATTTTACGAGTTAAAACTAAAGAACAAAAGGTACGTATGTCGCGTTAATGTATGCAGGTCCCCAACCGTATATATGTAATATGTATAGAAATATTTGATTATTCTCTCTTATGGACAGCTTCTGCAAAACAGTTCCAAAAGCCTTTCAAGAGATTTCTTAAGAGGAAAACAAGATTTGGAAATTAGTAACATAAAAATAAAGGATGTAGTGAGTGTGAGCCACTATGGAGATGCAAACTTCACAACAATAAAAGAAGCAATCGCATTTGCTCCAACCAAATCGAGGGTGCAAGATGGATATTTCATTATCTATATCAAGAGAGGATATTACGAGGAGTATGTAACCATCTCAAAACACAACAAGGGTATAATGTTGTTAGGTGATGGAATTAATCAAACTGTCATTTCCGGAAGCAGAAACGTCATCGATGGTAGGACAACCTTCAATTCTGCTACCTTTGGTAAGCTTAAATCAATCACTCATTTATGTAATAGATGGGAATTTCCTCCGTTCACAATTAAACGTCCTATATTTCGGTTAAGTTTACAAATGAAAATAAAGTAATTTTACAGGAGAAATTTTACTCATTTAATCCATTAAACTCATATAGGGGCCTTCTATTATAGCTACCTAAATTACTAATTAGAGTATTATTAGGCAAGATTAGTGGTATATATTTAGGAATGATTATCTTGATTGTTTCCTATTAGTAAGGGTTTCCTATTTACCTTGTATATATATATATTCTTTGATGATTAATGAAAAAGCCAAGCTTAACCTAATTATAGCATGGTATCAGAGCCTCCCAACTTTGCAAACCCTAACTCTATAATCAAAATATTAGCCACCTACGGCTACCATGGCCGGCGACGATGCACCAAAGCCGCCGCCCCCTTCATCAAAAATCGAACCTAATTCACCATTTTTTTAGGACCTCAAGATCGTCCTGGTGATTTTATTACTCCGGCTCGTCTGAAAGCCGATAATTTCGACACTTGGGCTCGTGCTATTCGCGTTGCTCTTTTTTCTCGTCGGAAATTTGGATTTCTTGACAGCTCTATCGTCTCTCCCACGCCACCTTGTACGGAGGATGACTGGAACACTATTCACTATATGTTGGTTTCTTGGATTACCAATACTATTGATCCAGAGGTTAGTTCTACGCTTTCTTACTATGACAATGCTAAAACTTTGCGGGATGACCTCCATGAACGTTACTCGATTGTCAATGGCACCCGTATTCATCAACTCAAATCTGACATTATTAAATGTGAACAAACCAAAACCATGCCCGTAGCCACGTATTTTGGTAAACTAAAAATTTTATGGGATGAATTGACTCTTCACGAGCCTTCTCTTGTATGTAAATGTGGAGATCTGGGTCCTCTTTTGGAACAACGTCGAGATAATGACCACCTACATCAATTTCTTTTCGGTCTCTATTCTGATTATTATGGCACGCTTCGTTCCTCTTTGCTTGCTCAAGATCCACTGCCCACTCTCAATAAGGCCATCCAGCAAGTTTCTCAAGAGGAACGTGTGCGAGGTTTCACTCGCACTAAGGAAGAAAAGTCGGAGGTCGTCGGCTTTGCGGTTCGCACCGAAGGTCGGGGTCGTGGTTCGACTATGTCTCGTCCTCCCCGAGGTAATCTTGTCTGCTCTCACTGCCATAAGTCTGGCCATGATGACACTACTTGCTTCTCCCTCCATGGTACCCCTGATTGGTGTTAAGAAAAATTTGGCCATAAGACCGAAGCCTCGCGCTCCTCGATCTACGCGTGCTCGCTCCGGGTCCGCTGTGTCTACTGCTGGACGGGGTCTGCCCCCAGCTCGCGCTAACACCACCACCGACACTGTGGTCGTCAGCAGCCCCCACTATTACACTCGAACAGTGGCAGGCCTTTTTTGCCGCGTTTGGTAATGCTTCCTCTACTCCCTCGAATCGGTTAAATGGTAAGTTTGAGTTTTCTTCATGGATTATTGATACTGGATCGATACTCTCACCATGTAACGGGTGATCTTTCTCAATTGTGTGATATTGTTTCCATTGTCGAATGTCCCGTTGGTCTTCCTAATGGGACCTCCGTTCTTGCTACTCAATCCGCCACTGTTCACTTGAGTGACACTCTTATTTTGCGTGATGTGTTATATGTTCCTACCTTGCAGTGTAATTTAATTTTTGTCACTCAGCTCAGTGATGCTTTGCCTTGCTTTGTCACTTTTTCTACTAATATTTGTGCTATTCAGGACCTTCATTCGAGGGCGCTGATTGGAACGGGTGAGAGACGGGATGGACTTTACTACCTTCGGCAGCAACCTACAGCTCTTGCGGTCTCTGTTGATAGTTCTGCTTCTTTGGACTTGGGTCTCTGGCACATGAGATTGGGGCATCCTTCTGAAGCCGTGGTGAAGTTACTACCTTTTGTTTCTACTACACCTCATTTAGATAAAGGTTGTGTTGTGTGTCATAAAGCTAAGCAACCTAGGTGTAGTTTTTCTTTAAGTGAAAATAAATCCTCTCGGATTTTTGAGATGGTTCATTGTGATTTATGGGGTCCTTATTCGACACCCTCCTCTTGTGGATCACGTTATTTCTTGACATTGGTTGATGATTATTCCAGAGCTGTCTGGGTTTATTTAATGGTTGACAAAACTGAAGTGTTTTGTTTGTTCATGTCCTTCATTGCTATGATTAAACGTCAGTTCTCTAAAGACATTCAAATTGTTCGTAGTGACAATGGGACGGAATTTGCTTGTCTTGAGTCCTACTTTAATGCTGTGGGGATTATTTTTCAAAAATTATGTGTGGGTACTCCTCAACAGATGGGAAGGGTAGAACGCAAGCATCAACATATTCTAAATGTTGCTCGCGCTCTACGTTTCCAAGCCCATCTCCCCCTTGCTTTTTGGGGTGAATGTATCTTAGCCGCTGCTCATATTATTAATCGTACCCCATCCATGTTGCTTCACAAGAAAACCCCTTACGAATTACTTTTTGGTGTGCCTCCTCATTTTGATGAATTAAAGGTGTTTGGTTGTCTTTGTTTTGCTCACAATCAACGTTCTAAGGGGGATAAGTTTGCGAGTCGTAGTCGTACATGTGTGTTTGTGGGTTATCCATTTGCTAAAAAAGGGTGGTTACTTTATGATCTTGAGCTTCATCAATACTTCGTGTCCCGGGATGTGAAATTTATTGAAAATGTCTTCCCTTATCTGGCCCATGACACTCGTACTAGTGCTTGTTCTAGTCCCATCATGGCCTCTGCTCCCTGCCTTGATTGGGATGCCTATCCAGAGCCCGAGCCCATGCCTGCCGCGCAACCCGCTCCCACTGCCCCTACTATTGGGCCTCAGGACCATGATCAGCCCCCATTGAGATCCACGTGCGGGAAGAGCCCACGGTTGAGCAGCAGGGCCCTGCTCCGTCCGCTACTGAACTAAGCGTGCAAGTAGAGCACGTTGCTGCCCAGCAGGCCCACGTGCAGCCCACGGATGAGCAGCCGACCTCTCTTGTCGATGCTGTCCCAGATTTGGGCCGTGGAATGCGGGCCAAGTTGCCCTCCACTCGTCTGAAGGATTTTGTTACTTGTACTACTATGGGTCTTCGTTCTTCATCTGCTTGTTCTAAAAGTCCATCTCTCTCCTCTCCTATTCCGTCAGCATCCTCAGGTACGCCATTTCCTATAGCACATTAATTATATTAGTTGTGACAATTTTTCTATGAAACATCGCCACTTCTTGGCGGCTATCACTGCAGGCACTGAACCACAATCCTTCAAAGAGGCCATGAAACATCTCGAATGGCAACAGGCTATGAAGAATGAAATTGTTGCTCTTGAAAACAATGGCACGTGGTCGATGGAACCACTCCCTGCAGGTAAAAAGGCTCTTGGGAGCAAATTGGTGTATAAAATCAAATATAATTCTGACGGGAGCATTGAATGATTCAAAGCTCGTCTTGTGGTCTTCGGAAATCATCAAACTGAAGGCCTAGATTATAAAGAGACCTTTGCTCCTGTGGCAAAGATGGTTACTATTCATGCTTTCTTGGCTATTGCTGCCTCTAAAAATTAGGAGTTGCATCAAATGGACGTTCATAATGCCTTCCTTCATGGCGATCTTAGTGAGGAGGTTTACATGAAACTTCCTCCTGGATTTGAGTCTGGTTCTTCGAATATGGTTTGTCGTTTGCGCAAATCTCTTTATGACTTGAAACAAGCTCCTCGATGTTGGTTTGCAAAGTTGGTTTCCGCGCTTAAGGCTTATGGATTTTGTCAATCCTACTCTGATTATTCTTTGTTTACATACACTAAACATGATGTGCATATTAATGTTTTGGTGTATGTCGATGATCTTATTCTCTCTGGCAATGATTCCGCTGCTCTACAAGCCTTTAAGATTTATATGGGCCAATGCTTTCACATGAAGGATCTTGGTGTTCTCAAATATTTTTTGGGCATTGAAGTCGCCCGTAGCTCATCGGGTATTTTCTTGTGTCAACGGAAATATGCTCTTGACATTGTTTCCGAAACTGGTTTACTTCGCTCGAAGCCCGCGACAACTCCCATTGAGCAAAATCATCACTTTGGCCGGAATGATGGCTCTCTCCTCGATGATCCGGAGCCTTACCGTCGCCTCATGGGTCGGTTGATCTACCTTGCCGTCACTCGTCCTGATCTGACTTATGCGGTCCATGTTCTTTCGCAGTTTATGCATGCTCCTACGCAGACTCATTTGGAAGGGGCGCAACGTATTGTGCGTTACCTCAAGGGTTGTTCGGGTCAAGGTATTCTTCTTCATTCTGATTGTGATTTGTCTCTTCAAGGGTGGTGTGACTCTGACTGGGCAGCTTGTCCTGTTACTCGTCGGTCTCTCACAGGATGGTTAGTCTTCCTTGGTTCTTCCCCTATCTCTTGGAAGACCAAGAAACAGCATATCGTTTCTCGTTCTTCTGCTGAAGCTGAATACCGTTCTATGGCCTCCATCACCTGTGAGCTCAAGTGGCTCAAAGGTCTCTTGTTGAGCCTCGGGGTACATCATCCTAAGGCTATCCTTCTCTTCTGCGACAGTGAGTCAGCATTACATATCGCTCACAATCCAGTTTTTCATGAGCGCACTAAGCATATCGAGGTTGATTGTCACTTTGTTCGAGATGCTATTCAAGAGGGTCTCATTGCTCCCTCTTATGTTCCTACCACGGATCAACTTGCCGATGTCTTCACCAAGGCACTTGGGCGAAAGAAATTTGAGTTTCTCATGTCCAAGTTGGGCATTTGTGACCTACACGCTCCAACTTGAGGGGGGGTGTTAGAGTATTATAAGGCAAGATTAGTGGTATATATTTAGGAATGATTATCTTGATTGTTTCCTATTAGTAAGGGTTTCCTATTTACCTTGTATATATATATTCTTTGATGATTAATGAAAAAGCCAAGCTTAACCTAATTCTAGCAATATCACTCTACTCTTTTTCAATCAATTTTTTTGCCATGACTTTTTACATTATATATCTTCAATAAAAACTAAAACCCTATATGACCCCCTACACTTTATTCATAATATGCATGCCCAAACTCAAATTGATAATTACCTGTGAACGGAGGGAATGTGGGAAGTTGAATTCAGTTGTACTAATCCAACTACTATTTCGTTAAAAAAAATTACCAAAACAGATACAAATTGACCTAAGACAACTCAAAATTTATTTGCTTCTTTTTTAATTAATGTAATAACAGTTCTGCAATTTTTGTTTGCTAACCTCTTTTTAAAGGTCATACTTTATAAATTTTACTGGCATTTTATACAAATAATTTATGTTTAATGTATGGTTTTTCTACGTAGTGCCCCTGTATTTTACAAAATTCTACGTTGTACCCAACTTTTTTGAACTCTCCACATTGTACCCATAAACTTTCTAAACGTGACACGAAATACCCTTACTAATAGAAAATCCTACTCCAAACCTCTTTTAGTATTCAATTTCTCATATCATATCACAAACCTCAGTCAACTAACAAGGCTAAAAAATCCTACTCTACGTCCACAGGGTAAGAAAGTCTCAAAATCTATTGTTTGATATCGTGTATAAGGGTATTTTATGTAACGTTTAGAAAGCTTAGGGGTACAACATGGAAATTTTAAAAAAGTCGGGTACATCATAGAATTTCGTAAAACACAAGGGCACTATGTAGAAAAACCCTTAATGTATTATCATGTGTGTTAATCTTATTAAATTCATTTTCGTGTGTCTTTTGTGATGCGTAATTTAAGATTAATAGTCAATGATGTGCAATAGAAACTGCATAATAGCAAATGATAGAAGTTGAAAAAAAAAACCAGAAGAAGTATGAGATTGAGAGATTCTATTTTTTATTAGAAAGCCTTCAACTATTGATATCATCAAATCTAGTATGGTTTTTGTTAAAGTTTAAACACCATCTACGTGGTTATATCATCAAATCTAGTATGGTTTTTGTTAGAGATTCTAATGACTATGCATGCAGCTGTTTCAGGAGAACGATTTGTGGGTATCGGCATTACCTTTGTGAACACAGCAGGTCCAGCAAAACACCAAGCAGTAGCTGTGCGAAACAATGCAGACCTTTCAACATTCTACAAATGCAGTTTCATTGGCTACCAAGATACGCTCTACGTACACTCCATGAGGCAATTCTACAGAGAATGCGACATTTATGGTACAGTTGATTTTAGCTTTGGCAATGCTGCTTGTGTTTTCCAAAACTGCAATCTCTACGCCCGAAAACCCATGCCTTACCAAAAGAACAGTTTCACAGCCCAAGGGCGGTCCGACCCTAATCAAAACACAGGTATTTCCATCCATAATTGTACTATTCAAGCTGCACCTGACTTGGCGATGGACCTAAACTCTTCCTTCATAAGTTACCTTGGTCGACCTTGGCATAATTACTCGAGGACCGTTTACATGCAATCGTACATCAGTGATGTCATTGATCCTTTAGGATGGTTAGCATGGAATACTACAGTAGGGCTTGATAATGTTTTCTATGGTGAATTTGAGAATTATGGCCCTGGAGCTAATACTAGCATGAGGGTACAATGGATGGGTTATAAGTTAATGAATGCATCTGAGGCTATGAATTTCACTGTGTACAATTTTACAATGGGAGATACTTGGTTGCATTACTCGAATGTACCTTTTAGTGCCGGATTATTGTAAGTTCTATACTAATTAAGCTCTAAGCCCAGGATTAATTGTGTATGCTTGATGTTCAAGGTTTAGTATAAGTTGTGTACTCAGGTTTTGCGATAATAATATGATAATTTTTCCGTTTATCTTAGTAATGGATATGATTCTATACTAAAGAAAATTTATTTCTTTGTGGAAAGAGGGGCATAATATAAAATTTAAAGCAAGCATTACAAAGCACATTTCTGTAATTGGTAAAATGGTCAATCAACAGGATAGAATCTGGCTTCAACAATTGCAATTATCTTTGTTTGTATTAGGCTTTGCTTAGGCCTAGTTTTGCTGTTGGCTTATATCCTACTTTCTCTTTCTTACTTTTTCTATTGCAACAAAGGAATTTTTACACTATTCACCCACCATCCTTTCACTATCTACTGTGATTTTTACATAAGAAAAATATAGTCATATGGGGTCTTGTTAGATTCGTCTTGATATATACTTTCAAAATATCAATTTTTATAATTTTTACCAAAAAGTAATTAAAAAAATAGTTAAAGCTAGTTACGCATTGGGTTCCTAATAGGTTGTACATTTTTTGTTTGATTGGCCAAGGTTGCAAAAATAATTTTCGGAAAGATGGAAATTATATATAGTCCTTTTTTGACGAGGAAGTAACAAATTTGGACAACCTATTAGGAACCCTGTAATTTTGATTGCTTATAACTTGTCACTAAAAAAGTAGTCTTTTTGATGTGTTTAATCAACCAACTTAGACTAATATTTTTTAGGGTGCTTGAAAATATTCTCTGGTTATTCTTTTGCATAAAACTTGAAATGAATCGATATTAAGTAGAAGCCATCAATGGGCGAACGTGGTTCCTGACCGTGTTCGTACCCTCACCCCTGAACTCAATCTATGGTTCATTGACCATTAGTGAAGTCATGACGGGGAAATCTACATTGGATAAGTCCCTAAGTTGTCCCTATGATTTCCCAATATCTAATTAGGTTTATGAGTCTTCCTTTAAAGACTTGTTGGCGACTTCTTTCAATTCAAAACGTATTTCAATAAACCTTTACAATGAGGTAGTCAAATACGCGCTCATCCTGCGTAGGCGAAATAAAATCACGCCTACAGCCTCCAATCCAAAACCCCTAAAAGAATGATTTCGAATGATATTTCACCATGTTCTTCAATTATTCCAAAGAATCAAACTGATAATAAATTAACCCTCGGGAGTGAATGAAATTTATTGGCCCATGTCCTCCAAGCATTAGCTAATGTTGGATCTAACTCGGTAACATGATTAAAATTTTGAGGTTAAGCATTATCTTTTATGGCTAAATCTTCTATATCCTCAACACCATGATCATCATTAAAACACGATTCTCTCAAATTAAATGCATCAAGATAATTGACATTAGCTTCATTGCTGAGTAAGGTGGTGGGAGAATGATCTTGCACATAAACAACATCTGTTAGCATCCTTGTAAATGAACTCGTAATTGGAAAGGAACACAAGTCATCATGGATGTCGAGCTATTTTAGATTTCGTTGGATGTATAATTGCATCATAGTAGCTGAATTATGCCTTATGGCAAGCCAAATAAATCCTAAAGACGTATCATCATCCAATGGAACTGTATCAAAGCCCAAAGGTAACAAGCATTGGGTGCCTCATTTGCACCTTTTATCTCCATAAACCTCGAATCACACCGTGAAGTTCAAATAACTTACCCAATAGCTAAACATAGTACATTGAAAACTAATAAGAAAACAATTATTCTTCCCATCTTTATAAAAAACATCACTGTAGACACAAAATCGTGTATGTCCAATGCCCAATGATGAAACATACCGTCGTCCTAATTGGTCCGGTCCAAAGGAAGAGCAATCAAACGAGCTACGCCCAAAAACGTTTCGAATATATAAACTCTATAATTTATTGGTTTAAAACAATCCAATCCCAAATTTTAAGGCCAATTAATTATTCCCGATACTTCCTCCGTTTTTTTTACCCGCAACACTTTCCTAAAACGGAAATAATTAATTACTTGCAACACTTTCTATTTTTGCTTTTCCTTTCTCTCTATCTCTCTCCAATCACATGGGCCTTCTCTTTTTTTTCCTCTCTACCTCTCTCATACCCAAAAATTGCATTGGAGTTGATGAAAAAAAAGTGTTGCGAGTAAAAAAAAAACGGAGGAAGTAATTAATTGTGTTTTCAATATTTTAATATTAATTATTCCTGATAATTAATTTTTAAAGGATATTTCGAAAATCAGTTTTTTATTAATAAAGATAGCTAATTTCGGATTTCAAGGGATAGATTTCATCAAAGATAAAAAATCATGAAACGAGTGAAAAACTAGTCAGATCAGCATTGCGTCTAACGCAACATATTGTGCGCGCGCAGTGGAGATGTCGTACCTTCTCAAACACATTCATATACAACCAAACACATTAAACACATTCAATCTCATTCATCCTTTGAATTTTCTAGTTCAAGCTTCAAGATTGCTCTTCCTGAAGATCGTTTCATAAGACCGAGGCGACAAAGGTATAATTCCTTAGGGTCAATTCCAACTAATCTCTTCTTTTACTAACAATTTACTTGTCATGATGAAGATCCTAAAGGAATTCACACTCTATTGTACATTCTTCCTTAAATCTCTAATCATTTTATTTCTATTCATTACTATTCATTATACTATTCATATGCAAGATTGTATGTTTTAATTCTTTCATCAACTCACATGGTTACTTTTGAAATAAAAAAACCTAAAGAATTGTTCTAACGCCTAATAAGATAATTGGACAATCTAATTAGGATCCCAGTAATTTGATTGCATAATAACATGTCACCAAAAATTAGTCTTTTGTTTGTTTAATGCACCGACATAGATTAATTATTACAATTCATTAACATATTGTGTGGTTGTTTATTTGCATAAAACTCGCACATATATTGTTATTAAGTAGATGCCAGCAATGGGCGAACATGATTCCCGATCAGGTTCGTACCCTCACCCACCGAACTCAATTTTTGGTTGAATAACCATCTATGGAGTCATGACGGGGAAATCCACATTGGATAATTCCCAAAATTATCCCTATGATTTTCCAATATCCAATTAGGTTTATGAGTCTTCCTTTAAGGACTTGTTGGCGACTTCTTTCAATTCAAAACGATTTTCAACAAAACCTTTACAATGAGGTAGTCAAACACGCGCTCATCCCACGTAGGCTATAAAACACACCTACAATTTGGCGATTCCACTAGGGAGGATTTTAAAAAATTATTTTTTTAAATAATTGGGTGAAACTCGAAAAATACGATTTATACTTGTAATGCCCCAAATTTGTTTGTACAAAATCAAACTCTCAAAATCATATGATTTTAGGTGTCCAGTTTACATTCCGCAAACATCTTTTGTATCTCTACTTCAACTCGACTCGCGAAATCGTGGAGCAAAGAAGACAAAAGGGCAAACTTGTTGGCGTTGGATCCCTAATATCTCATTTGAAATAAAATTCACTTAAATATCTTAATATATTCTAACAATAAAAGTTTATGAAACTAAAACTTCATTGGATTTTTTAACTAGAATAATACAAACTTTTGCCCGTTCTCTCGCAATAATACAAACTTTTGTAAAAAATTCCTCTAGTAGGTCATGACCGGTTAGTCACTTGTTGGTGCAGATATATTGCTTACGTGGCACTTACTTGTTGGTGCAGGTATTTTTTTTTGGCTTTTTTTTCGTTATTTCCCCTTCTTCTTTGTTTGCTCTGGTTCTTCTTCCTCCATTTTTTTTCCTTTCATTCTTCTCTCCTGCTCCCCCTCCACTGTCTTTCTCCCTTGCCCACCCCTGACCCCACCCCCACCCCTAGCCCCTGCCGGCTTGCCCAACCACCGTTTCTCTCTCTTCCTCCTCCCCCCTCCCCGAAACCGTTTCTCTCTAATCCTCCTCCTCCATATCCCCGTCCCAACCTATGAAGCCCCTCCCCCACCCCGAAACCACTTTCTCTTCTCTCACTCACTCTCTCGTGTCCGTCCCTCTCTCTCCTAAATTTAACTCTTTCAAATAAAATCCTAATCTACTACACCACTAACACCAGCGTGAAAAAAAAAAGAAAAAAAAAGCTTGAAACTTCAACGAAAAGATGAGAGATTGAACATTTCGTAGTAATTTTCTCACATTTATGTTCGATTTGAAGCAAACCCAGCAAAGCAAAGCAAATCTCATCTCATTAATCTCCAAAAATGGCACACATTTCTCGCTAAAAGTTGCAGAGCTAGGTTTCGAGGTGGGGATGAGGGATAGGAGGGGGTGGTCGTCGGAGTATGAGGAATGGGGTTCAGGTGGGGGAGGAGCTGGGGGAGGAGGAAGAGAGAGAAATGGTTGAGGAAGGGGTGGGCAGGGGTGTCTTCTTCGAGTTCGGTGGAGGAGTTGGGTTCGGGTGGAGGAGGTTTCGGGGCTGGGAGGGTGGTTTCGTGGTGGGCGTGGGTGGAACGCAAGGGTGGTTTCAGTTGGTTGGGGGAGGGGGAGGAAAGAGAAAGAGAATGATGTGGCGGCTTGGGAGGGCGGTTTCGTGGTGGGGGAGGGGGTGGTGAGGGTGGACTGGTGGTTTCGTCCGTGGGGGGAGGAGGTGAGGGGTGGGGTTTTAGTTGGTAGGGGGAGGGGAGGAGAGAGAAAGAGATTTTGGGTTTTTAAATTTTTTTTTACCTGTTTTACAGGTTAAAGGTCATATTGACCTACTCTAGGAATTTTGATGTTAAGTTTGTTACATTACATAATAATCAAAAGTTTGTATTATTGCGAGAGAATGGCCAAAAGTTTGTATTATTGTAGTTAAAAAATCCAACGTCATTCTAATAAATAGGAGTTATTCACAATTATAACACAATAGATTCCAACTATCTCATTGAAATGCAAAACTCATTTGAATTTCTTTCTAACTTATCTAAACTATAGAAGTTTCACAAAACTCATACTTCAATCCAATAAGTAAAGTCATACACAATTACAGCACACAATATGAAATACGACATAATTTGAGTTGTAACAATCATGGAAACATACAAGGCATTACAATACTTGTTTTATGCTTTTAAATAACATTACAGTTTTGCATATGTATGCATGGCCATTTATCTGGGCCACTATAAGGACAATCGTCCCTGCCTCATTAGCGCATGATCGATGAGTGAGGCTAACCCCGAGGGGTTTGCGCTTTGTCCTTCTAAAATGCTTCCTGAGCGATTGTGTTGGATCTTTGTCATAAGCAAACCTACCCAACCATGTCATTGTTCTCTTGTTCCTGACTTGAGAACTGGAGTGCGTCTTACACGTGGCCACCTTCTTAAGCAAAGATACGAAGTGTGGGATCAATCTCTTAGTCATGTACCCTTTTCAGCCTTAACCTAAGGATGACCATAATATTAAACGTAGATTTTGACTCTAGGATGAGAACTAAATAACATTTTTTTTTTGCCTATTTGACATTATTGATTACTTGTTTGCTATGTACAGCATGCTTTCCCCTCGAATTAGGCTAGAAATCATCGAAAAACGACCAATACATCCGCTCCGCAAATCGATGCGCCAAACGCACCAAACTTGCATACTGAAATGTTGCGGTTGGCTTACCATCTTGCATGGCACGCAACCACCTTGCATGTGGAGCAAACCATCCTGAAATGTTGCGGTTCGTTTCGTCGGTTTATTTGTCGGATTTTGATCTATCTGCGCATCATCGTCCATGATCACTTTTTGGACATCTTTTTCAAACGAAACTCACCTAATCTCAAAGATAATAATCGATCTTTTCATACATATCACCTAAAGTTGAGTCTATCCTAAAAAGTGCATCTAGATAAGTGATCATGATAGAGTTAGAGTCGTCATGCATGTCTACCTCATCCCATCTTATCCATGCTATCCAACAAATCTTCTCTATCATATCTATCATGTCATATTCCATCCTTTTCAAAAAACATATCCTTTTCAAGATCAATCCTACACCCTCCTCTATTCTATCTTTTTGGAAAATATTTACTTATCATCATCCTACTACACGTACGAAAATCTTTTCAAAAATTAATCTATCCATAATCATCCATCATCTTTTCCAATAAAAGATAAAAACAAGGGGTCTTATTCAAAAACGATTTTCGAAAATTCAAACCCTTGTCCAATCCTTTCAATCCAATAAACTAATTAAACAATCCTAATCCAATCATCCCAATTCCAGTACACTTGCATTCATATTAGGCCCATTAAAATGAGTCTATGCATTCTTATTAGGCCCACTTACATTATTAGAATCCATCTTGGGCCCAATCTAAGTCTTATCTCAGCCTATCTTAATCTAAGTATAATCCTAGTCCATTTCCAATGTCAAGCCCATGTGCATCCCCAAGTCTAACTTCAAACCAATATAGGACTAAGTGTAAAGTTAGGTCCATTTAGGCCCAATTCCTATCCTAGGTCTAGTTTGCATCTCCATTTAAACCCTAGTTAAGTCCAATCCAAAGTTTAGGTCCATTTAAAGGCATAACTCATGTCCCAAGTCAAGTCAAACCCAAGTCCAAACCCATATAGGACGAAGTCTAAACTCTAAAGCCCATCAATCTTTTGGTCTAGCCTGCTTACTCTAAATGTTAGTTCAAAGTCCTGTCCTCCCTTAGTCCGTAATGGACTAATCCTAATTGTCCAGCTTGCTTACTCTCTCGTAAGTTCAAAGTCTAGTCGATCACCCTTAGGTCTAGCCTACTTATTCTAAATATAAGTTCAAAGTCTCACCTTCCCTTTTGTCTAGCCTACTTACTCTCCCGTAAGTTCAAAGTCTAGTCACCCTTAGGTCTAGCCTAAAATATAAGTTCAAAGTCTTGCCTTCCTTATTGTCTAGCCTACTTAATCTCCCGTATGTTCAAAGTCTAACTACCCTCATTGTCTAGTCTACTTACTCTAAATGTAAGTTCAAAGTTTAGTCTTCTTAGTCCGCTTTATCTCCTAGTCTTACCTATCACCTAGCCTGCTTACTCTCCCGTAAGTTCAAAGTCTAGTAGTCCTTAAGTCCACATATGCAATCTTCTTTGAGTCTAGTCTGCTTACTCTACCTGTAAGTTCAAAGTCTAGTTTTCCCCAAAGCCCAGTCATTGAGTCTAGTCTGCTTGCATAGTCCAATCCAGTCCATGTTTGCGTATGCATATAGTTAGGCCCATGTCTACATCATGGTCACCCATACTACTCCAACACCCATAAACATTACCAAACCCTCCATTTCCAAAATTATTTCTCATTTCCATTTCCCAAATCAGTTCCCATTTCCATTTCTCATTTCCTATTTCCATTTTCTATTTCTCATTTCATATTTCAAAAATCATTTCTCTTAAAACTTACAAGTAAGATCCATTTGATTCTTTTTAGGACAAATCGTGAGGTTACAACTTGGGAACGCCTAGTAGAAAGGAAACAAGCTAAGGTTAACCTACTCCCTGACTCGTCAAACGCATCATCACCTTTAAATCTTCGGACGAATCTTCCGAAATTTTCGAACCATCACCTGAAATGGGAGACACTAATGAACAACTCAGTGCCATCATGGCTCTGCTCCAACTGATGAACTCTCGTCTTGAGGAACAAGGCAAAGAGACGATTAAGATGCTGAGAGAGAAACTGACAACTGAGGAAAAAGAACAGGTTGACACTCCGCCACCACCACCTTCTTTCAAGTCCGAGACTGAATTGAGGTTCAAAAAAACTCGAGCAATTGATCCAGTCAATTCCTGCTCTGGATAGTCAGGCTCATGGACATGACATAATTGATTCTGAACTGAGGGAAAAGCTCCCTAAAAAGGTAGCATTGGGTGAGCTCCCTAAATTCAAGGGGGTCGAAGATCCAGACGATCACTTGAGAGCCTTCTCCATTTCTATGGCTCTCAATGGCATGAGTTTGGACATGTTTGCTTATGTCTTTCCCTTAACCTTGGATGCACATCCATCCAAGTGGTTTAGGTCATTGAATAAAACGCTGAATGATTGGGATTACATCAAAGAAGAGTTCCGCAAGCAATATATATACAATAGCTTCCTATTGGTCATCGTGAGTTGGAGTTAACTAAACAAAACTCCAACGAAGACTTTGTCACCTTCCTTAATAGATGGAGAGAAAAAATCGCACAAATGACTAACATGCCATCTGAAGAGGACCAAGTCCGACTGATGATCCCTAACTTCCTGCCCAAATACGCAGATCACATTAAATTCCAAGCTACAGAGTCTTTCACAAAGCTCTACAAGGTGGGCTTACTAATTGAATAAGAGGTACAAGCCTCTAAAAATAAGGGTCATCACAATAACAACAACTCTTTCAAGAAGAGTAACAACAACCCTTTTAACTCCAAGGGCAATGAAATCAATGCCCTGAACACTGAAGATAGGGGTCATCAGTCGCAAAAAGCCCCAAAGAACCTTCACTCCCCTTGGCATGACTTTAGAAGAAGATTTTAATAGGCTTCATGCAAGATGAATTGAAATGGAATCCTAACTCCTACTGCAAATATCACCAAGGGAACGGGCGTCTAATATCTGTGTGTTGGGCCTTAAATAATGCTCTAGAGGATATAGTTGACAATGGTAGGCTTCCAATCCCGCATGCAGCAAAAGTCAGCAACGACAACGACCCCTTGGGCATCGTCTCTATAATGCAGGGGGCTTAGTCATTTAGCGCTAGTTTTCTAGGTTGAGTCGGAGAGTCCCTCCCCTAGCTCCTTTATTTCATCTCCTGTTGAGTCTATATCATTTTGGACTTTAATTTTATCAGCCTTATGTCACATTTATTTCTAATCAATAAAATAATTGCATTTTCTTTTCATTTTCATTTTCATTTTCATTGGTCTTCCATCATTTTATTATGCTTCTAATTCAATGATGAAACTTAAATCAACTAAATGACGATCACCTTAATTAATAAAACTAAAAAAAAATAAAAATAAAAAATGAAAAATGGACATATTTTGGAATATGAGTTACTTCCATCTTCCCATCATCCTTCCATAAGCCATCATCCATTAACCATCTCTTAAACCATCATTCTCCATAATCCTTAGCCAAATAACCTTTCAAATTAAAACTCCACAAATAGCCTTCAAACCTTCGAATACCCTAAACCACAAAAACTTGAGTCCAAACCTCACTACATAAAAAGAGTCAATGCCATGGCAAAAATAGAAGAAAGAAAAAAAAATTCAAAGTGTGAGAAAAAATGAAAAATCAAAAGCAAAATAAAATGCACAAAGCAAATGCAAAAGCAAAAAAAAACCGGGCTTGCACACAAGTTGTACCCCTCATTCCAAAATCTTTCAATCCATCCAAAAAACCTATATCCATGACCCTTACCTTAGCCCAACCAATTGAAAACCTATATTCATGACCCTTACCTTAGCCCAACCAATTGAACCTTCATCAAAACCTTAAATCTCAAACCTTTCATCAACCCTTACTCCTTCTTCAAGGTATGTCCATGCCCGCTAGGTTGAAAACCTGAAATAGCGGCCTACGCAAAAGTTAGGGCATAAAAAAAATATATATATTAGGTCCGGAACTACGAATGGTCTGATGCCGCAAGGATATGTAGGAATCCTCATCTCGAGGTCCGACATCTTGAACAAAATATATTAATCAAGGTCGTGATTTGACTTTTTAGAATTCAGAAGCATGCTCTTTCTAGATCCCAACATAGATTCGAGTTTGAACCTAGCTACGTCAAATCATTTTCCCACCTATATTTATTTAAGTCATAGATTAAACTCTTTTTCTATTTTTCAATCCAAACACTCCTTGTAACACTCCGTCCTTTGGTAAGATGAATTAGAGAAAACGAAGACATTTTTATTAAAGAAAATACGATAGCGAAAATATCGTCAAGACGGAGATGTCACTCTGCGGTTCAAAATAAACTAATGAAACTTGAAATATAAATCCCACACTAAATTAAACCAAAAATATCCAAAAGGAGGCAAAACAACCTCATAAATCCAATTTAACAAAAATAAGAAATAAAATATAATTATAAGCTTAATAAGTCTTTCCCTCACAACCCACAACATAAAATTGCTACTCTTCATTTTCTTAACCTGTAAAATATAACAACAACATCCACAATCAGTAGGGAGTAACTAACCCCAACCCAATTAGGATCCATATAAGAGTTATAAAAGTTTTAATAATCAAGTCATACACAATATCTTAAAAAAAACACTTCATATAATCAAATAAACAGATAGATAAATACATATGAACTGAAGGATCAACAAAAAAAACCTTCAAATAAAAAAATGAAGGATATAAATAATAATGATAACGTTTCCAAAATAATCTTCTTATCACGTTTGAGGAGGAACTGAACGTAAGTGGATCGCAACCCATTGTTCCAGTTTGGTTATAGTATTAGGACCCTACTCGCCTATGTCAAGTATGGCCACACCCTGATGCGAGATAATACCCTGCTCAGTACTTCTCGACCTCTTTGACGACAACTAATAACCAAGACGGACCTACATACCCTGCTCAGTACGTAAGTATAAACTACGTACCCTGCTCTATACATGGTGATTGTTCATTTCTATGAGACCATGCCGCCTCACTAGTCATCATCCTCAAACAAAAATAAATATAAATAATATAATTTCATCGTCTGCAGAATGCCATTTAAGGTCTTACATCAAACTGCAAGAATCTAGGGCCTTCACCCATCAATTCCATTTACATCAAACTTCAGGAATTTAAGGGACTCAACCCATCAATTCCAATTTAAAATAACTTCACAATTTCTCAACAATAATAATCATAATGTTAATAATATCATCTTCGAAAAATATTCATTAACTCATCAAGAAAATAGAAAATTATAGAAATACGTATAATAGCTTACAACCAATTTTAAGAGTTCAAAACAAAAATGTTTTCATCCAACAACCAAACAAATTCATACACAATACCATCATAATAAAATCAAATAACAACATCTCACGAAATCATCCTTTTACCATTATTTCAGCTAACATACATATACTCATAACAAATAATATAAGTATAAATTAAAATAGCATCAATAGCATAATTAACCAAAGTGAAACTAGGTTCATTATTATGTGCAATATACAATCCAACTAGATTATTTAGTATGATGAGAAAGGTCCACTGCAAGCCACTAACTCAAAATCATGATACTAATGTACATCTTAGTTACAGAAGAATTACAACCCATAACACGGCTCAAATTACACCTCCCTTATGCTATCATGCACTACACACAAGAACACGAAACTGTGGAAGCAAGCTAAGGCACCAAAACAGCGAACACAAATTAAGAAGATACATGAGATCTTATCGCGGGTCACGACCAACATCATGGGGTGCGACGCTGCTATGGTCCAATATTTCCATAAGACATTAAACACATAACTTTACTCACTTTCTCCAACTAATTCCAGTTAACAGTAATAATTCTCAACAAAATACCTACCCAACATGAATACATGATCATGCTTCACTTACAAAGTATACTTCATGCTTATGATGAAACTAAGTACAATAATAACATCACAAATTCCATAATATAAAATATTATAAGGTTTAGCATACAAGATATGATTCAGGAGCATGTATTCTACTCAAACTAACAACCAATAACTTAAATTATTGCTACAAGTAATCATACTTATCCAGCTATAAAACTCAAGATATTATGTAATCATATAGTTCACAAAACTCACGAAAATAAACATACATCAAGAAATTATTCCCACCCAAATTCCTATAATAATACTAACCCAACTTAAGTATTATAACTAATATAATCCTTATGTGAATTCTAACCGTTCTAGTGAAACCGTTAGTTACCTGGGCCAACTGAAGGAGTGAAGCAAAACGTCTAGGCCTCTTCCACGTGCGCTGGATCGTTCTCCAAATGGTCACCTCCTAATAATCCAAATGAGTCCTTAGAATACCCAAGACGAACAACGGAGAAAAGGTTGATATTTTAGAGTAACAATTAATGGAGGAAAAATGGTGGTTTTTGTGAAGAACAAAGTGGATGCTATATATTGTCCTCTCACTTCCTCTCTCTAATGGCGTGAAGATGAGAGACTCCAAACTGATTTTCGTTCCCTTGCCGGTTCAGCAGCCAGTTAGAGCTACAAAGGGGGTTACAAGCTTAAAAGGTGGGGTTTTAAATTGGGTAATAATTATGGGGTAATAAAAGGGAGGTTACAAGGAGTTACAAACTATTGAAAATTATGAAATATCTCCCATAAATCTGAAGCTTTCGGCCAGCCACAATTGATAAAATGATGTACCATGCTCGAGTTACAAACGGTCCAAAATGTGATAAAATATAAAACGTAGCTTAAACGTGTAATTTAAATACTAGAAAAAAAAATAGTTTCTAATTAAAGAATTTATATAAATATAATACTTATAAAGTTGAAAAATGTATGCGATATAATATCTGTAAGAAGTAAAATACTCTAATTTTGATGAAAGAATAATAATTAAGGGAAGATAACGCGAAAAACTAGGAGCGAAATTTCGGGGTGTTACAATCGCACCCCCTTAAGAAAGTTTCGTCCTCGAAACTTGGATTAACAAAATTACCTGAAGTCTCACTAGAACTGCTCTTCTTAGGACACGCAAACGCCTTATGTCCAACCTCACGACAATTGTAACAAACTATGGTGGTACCGTCACAGTTCTTTCCCGGGTGCCACGACTTCTTGCAATTGCGGCATAGAGACGAATCATAAGCTTGCTGGGATTTATCACTGGAACCTTTGGCCTCATATTTAGGCTTCTTCGCTGCACTTTGAACTGGTGCCTCAACTGATTTCAGGTGCTTGACATTGGCAGCTTCTTCCTCTTGAATCGAAGCGTAGATACTAAGAGCTCTCTCATAAGCCCCCTAGAAGGTAGCCACTCCAGAACTGAGTACATGAGTCCTTACTCTAGGTTCCATTCTCTTGATGTACCTCTTCACTCTCTCAGTTTCGGTAGGGATGACAGTAGTAGCAAACCTGGACAATTCGGTGAACTTGTCCGTATACATCTGAATCGACAAACACCCCTGAGACAACATAAGAAACTCCTCTTGCTTCTATCAGTGAAGCTCATCAGGATAAAACCTCTCTTTCAACTTCTGAGTAAACTGAATCCAACCAAACCCTGGGGTAGTAAGACAGCTATCTCTCACTGTGCTCCACCAATTATCAGCCTCCATCTTCAAGTAATAGGTACCAATGGGAACCATCTCCCCAGCAGGACAACCAGTAGCAGCAAATAACATTTCCATCTCACGGAGCCAACTCTCTAGAATGACGGGATCAGCTGCGCCTTCATAAGTCGGCGGCAGATGACAGTTAAATCGCTCAAACAAAGATTGCCCACCAGCAGGAGCAGTGCCACGGCTAGCCAAAGAAATGATGGCATTTTCCAATGCCTAACGCCTACGACACAAAGCTTCCTTGCGTGCGCTCATGCTACGACGGAGAGGCATACTGCAAGGAAGAACAGTGTTAGTTTATATAAGCACACATCAGAAAAGCACATAGCATGTTAGTTAATAAAATAGTTCCCAGGGCTTTCTTCCTACCCAAGTAACTCACTAATTACTTTTCTTGAAGCCTAAGATACTAATAGTCTTAGTTACAACAACTACACATTTCACCTGGAATATGTAGCAACTCAATGTGAGTTTTTGGATCATTTACTCTGATACCAACTGTAACACTCCGCCCTATGGTAAGACGAAATAGAGAAAACGAACGAATACATTTTTATTAAAGAAAATACGATAGCGGAAATATCGTCAAGACGGAGATGTCACTTTACGGTTCAAAATAAACTAATGAAACTTGAAATATAAATCCCAAACTAAATTAAACCAAAAATATCCAAAAGGAGGCAAAACAACCTCATAAATCCAATTTAACAAAAATAAGAAATAAAATATAATGTCTTATAAGCTTAATAAGTCTTTCCCGCACATCCCACAACATAAAAGAGCTACTCTTCATTTTCTTAACCTGCAAAATATAACAAGATCCACAATCAGTGGGGAGTAACTAACAGCTATCCCAACCCAATTAAGTTCCATATAAGAGTTATAAAAGTTTTAATAATCAAGTCATACACAATATCTTTAAAAAAAACACTTCATATAATCAAATAAACAGATAGATAAATACATATGAACTGAAGGATCAACAAAAAAAACCTTCAAATAAAATTATGAACGATATAAATAATAATGATAACGTTTCCAAAATAATCTTCTTATCACGTTTAAGGAGGAACTGATCGTAAGTGGATCGCAATCCATTGATCCTATTTGGTTATAGTATTAGGACCCTGCTCGCATATGTCTAGTATGGCCACACCCTGATGCGAGATAGTACCCTGCTCAGTACTTTTCGACCTCTCAGACGACAACTAATAACCAAGACGGACCTACATACCCTACTCAGTACGTAAGTATAAAATATGTACCCTGCTCAGTACATGGTGACTGTTCATTCCTAGGAGACCATGCCGCCTCACTAGTCATCATCCTCAAATAAAAATATATATAAATAATATAATTTCATCGTCTGCAGAATGCCATTTAAGATCTTACATCAAACTGCAAGAATCTAGGGCCTTGACCCATCAATTCCATTTACATCAAACTTCAGGAATTTTAGGGACTCAACCCATCAATTCCAATTTAAATAACTTTACAATTTCTCAACAATAATAATCATAACGTTAATAATATCATATTCGAAAAATATACTTTAACTCATCAAGAAAATAGAAAATTATAGAAATATGTATAATAACTTACAACCAATTTTAAGAGTTCAAAACAAAATGTTTTCATCCAATAACCAAACAAATTCATACACAATACCATCATAATAAAATCAAATAACAACATCTCACGAAATCATCCTTTTACCATTATTTCAGCGAACATACATATACTCATAACAAATAATATAAGTATAAATTAAAATAGCATCAATAGCATAATTAACCCAAGTGAAACTAAGTTCATTATCATGTGCAATATACAATCCAACTAGATTATTTAGTATGATGAGAAAGGTCCACTGCAAGCCACTAACTCAAAATCATGACACTAATGTACATTTTAGTTACAGAAGAATTACAACCCATAACACCGGCTCAAATTACACCTCCCTAATGCTATCATGCACTACACACAAGAACACGAAACTGTGGAAGCAAGCTAAGGCACCAAAACAGTGAACACAAATTAAGAAGATACATGAGATCTTGTCGCGGGTCACGACCAACGTCGTGGGGTGCGACGCTGCTCTGGTCCAGTATTTCCATAAGACATTAAACACACAACTTTACTCACTTTCTCCAACTAATGCCAGTATACAGTAATAATCCTCAACAAAATACCTACCCAACATGAATACATGATCATGCTTCACTTACAAAGTATACTTTATGCTTATGATGAAACTAAGTACAATAATAACATCACAAATTCCATAATATAAAAGATTATAAGGTTTAGCATACAAGACATGATTCAGGTGCATGTATTCTACTCTAACTAACAACCTATAACTTAAATCATGGCTACAAGTAATCATACTTATCCAGCTATAAAACTCAAGATATTATGTAATCATATAGTTCACAAAACTCATGAAAATAAACATACATCAAGAAATTATTCCCACCCAAATTCCTATAATAATACTAACCCAACTTAAGTATTATAACTAATATAATCCTTATGTGAATTCTAACCGTTCTAGGGAAACCGTTAGTTACCTGGACCAACTGAAGGAGTGAAGCAAAACGCCTAGGCCTCTTCCACGTGCGCTGGATCGTTCTCCAAATGGTCACCTCCTAATAATCCAAATGAGTGCTTAGAATACCCAAGACGAACAACGAAGAAAAGGTTGATAATTTAGAGTAACAATTAATGGAGGAAAAATGGTGGTTTTTGTGAAGAACAAAGTGGATGCTATATATTGTCCTCTCACTTCCTCTCTCTAATGGCGTGAAGATGAGAGACTCCAAACTGATTTTCTTTCCCTTGTCGGTTCAGCAGCCAATTGGAGCTACAAAGTGGGTTACAAGCTTAAAAGGTGGGGTTTTAAATTGGGTAATAATTATGGCGTAATAAATGGGAGGTTACAAGGAGTTACAAAGTATTGAAAATTATGAAATATCTCCCATAAATTCGAAGCTTTCGGCCAGCCACAATTGATAAAATGATGTACCATGCTCGAGTTACAAACGGTCCAAAATGTGATAAATCTGATAAAATATAAAACGTAGCTTAAACGTGTAATTTAAATACTTGAAAACAAATTGTTTCTAATTAAAGAAATTATATAAATATAATATTTATAAAGTTGAAAAATGTATGCGATATAATATCTGTAAGAAGTAAAATACTCTAATTTTGATGAAAGAATAATAATTAAGGGAAGATAACGTGAAAAATTAGGAGCGAAATTTCGGGGTCTTACACTCCTTGTCCCTGAAGGATTATCCGATAATTACATGGACTCAGGCGATAGCTGACTTTGCCTGCATCAACTCCCAACGGAACAACTGCGAATGCTCCTTCAAATGCTCAATTCAAGACAAATACCTTCTAATCTAGGCTTATAGTGCCTACTTCAAGACAAGCTTACCCAAAGTCGGGCTTCCTATATATGTGGTAGTTCCTCCAAATCAGACTCCCGAACAGTTGTAATCTGCGGATCTCACTTACCGATCATGATTCATTGCCAAAAACAGTTTTCGAAAATCTTTCGATCTCTTTACCTATCCAAACCTCCTAATCTAGTATAACACTGACCTTGCATTACATTTCATCTTTCCTAGCGGTTCATAACCCCGACCTTGCATGACATTTCATCTACCTTAGCTTTGCATAACCTTAATCCTTACATAGCGTCTCATGCATCCTTAGAGAGTCTAAGTTTGCATTTTTGCATCATTATGTGCATTATTATTTGAGTTGGTTGCACCTATCTGCTAACATCTTCTCCTGCAAGTAATCAGATTACTTGTAGTTATCGTTTTTCATACTAACTTTGTTTTGCAGAAATCAACGATATAGATCAGTTCTAAACTAAAGAGCGTTTAGAATCGTTCTCCGTCCCGACAGCGTATACTTTTGACTTTCGGTTTCCTGAACCTCAGTCAAAGTGAGGGCTTCTGTAGACACAAAGTCGTGTCTCCCCATTGAGTACCCAATGATGAAACATACCGTCGTCCTAATTAGTCCGGTCTAAAGGAAGAACAATCAAACAAGTTAAGCCCAAAAGTGTTTCGAAAATATAAACTCTATTTATTGGTTTAAAACAATCAAAGCCCAATTTTTAAGGCCCAATTAATTATTCATAACAATTAATTGTATTTTTAATATTTTAATATTTTAATATTAATTATTCCTGATAATTAATTTTTAAAGGATATTTCAAACATCAGTTTTTATTCCTAAAGATAGCTGATTTTAGATTTCAAGGGATCGATTCATCAAACATAAAAAAGAATCTTAAAACGAGCGAAAAACCGGTCAGATCTGCATTGTGTTCGACGCAACATATTGTGCTCGCATAGTGGAGATGTCGTACTGAATTCTTCAAAACACAAAGCTAGTGCGCGAGACGCACAAACCATTCGCCTAGCACATGGCTGCGCGTTAGACGCACGGTTCCTTCTTATTTCTGTGCTTCGTTTCGGATTCATTTGCCTATAAATAGCTTCGTTTATTCGAACGATTTTACAACATATTTTCCTACGAATACAATACTTCACAATACATCTCACATTGCAAAAACACTCCCTACGTACAAACAAACACATTCATATACAACCAAAACACATTAAACACATTCAATGTCATCCATCCTTCGAATTTCCTATTTCAAGCTTCAAGATTACTCTTCCTGAAAATCGTTGCATAAGACCCAGGCGACAAAGGTATACTTTTTCAGGGTCAATTCCAATTAATCTCTTCTTTTACTAACAATTTACTTGTCATGATGTAGATCCTAAAGGAATACACACTCTATTGTACATTCTTCTTTAAATCTCTAATCTTTTTATTTCTATTCAATACTATTCAAGTATTCATTATATTATTCATATGCATGATTGTATGTTTTAATGCTTTCATCACCTCACATGCTTATTTTTGCTAATCAAAGACCTAAAGAACTCTTCTAACGCCTAATAAGATAATTGGACAATTTGATTAGGATCCCGGTAATTTGATTGCATAATAACATGTCACCAAAAATTAGTCTTTTGTTTGTTTAATGAACCGACATAGATTATTATTACAATGCATTGACATATATATATATATATATATATTGGGTGGTTGTTTAATTGCATAAAACTCGCACATGAATCGTTATCAAGTAGATGACGGCAATGGACGAATGTGATTCCTGATCATTTTCGTACCCTCACCCCGAACTCAATTTTTGGTTCAATGACCATCTATGGAGTCATGATGGGGAACTCTACATTAGATAAGTCCCTAAATTTTCCTTATGGTTTCCCAAGATCAAATTTGGTTTATGAGTCTTCTTTTAAAGACTTGTTGGCGACTTCTTTCAATTCAAAACGATTTTCATTAAACCTTTACAATGAGGTAGTCAAATATTCGCTCATCCCACATAGACAATAAAAACACGCCTACAATCACTATTAATGTACATTAGTACCCCACCCCTGCCATTAGTAGAAAATATGGTAATTTGATGTCTTCATACTCTAAACAATACAAAATTCGAAACATTATAATTAATGAGCATCTTTACCTATTTCACTTCACTCATTACTGTAACGCCAACTAAGAATACAAGAGCTAACATCTTTACCTCTTTACCTATTTCACTTCACTTCTGAAATTTTTTTCCCCTTCTTCTTTGTTCATCCTTTCGACACTTGAGTACAAACAACTTAACCTATTTCCTTTCTCATCAACTCATTGCAAATTCAAAACTTTTCGCAAATCCTCTGAAGTTAGGTTAGGAAAAACCTCTCCCAATTTGATTCGAGCATTCATAGATTACTTCAAAAGTTTAATGTTGGTTCAAAAGGTAAAATTTAGTGTTTATGAAAATTAGGGTTCACAATTTGGTATTTTTTTCCACCATCTCTTCAATTCTCCAAATATATGCTTGTTTGGCTAGTACTGTAAAATATGTATATTTCTTCATCCAAGACTAATAAGGACAAAAATAATTGAAAGTAGTCCAAGACTATAGGGCCCTAATTATTTGTCTCTTGTTTGTGAAGGAGATATGTTCGTTATGTATAAAAATCCAAAACTTATTACAAATAAAACATAATATCACTATATTAAAATGCACAACCATTCAAATTGGTAAGAGTTGCTTAAATTTTTTATAATGGAGGTTAAAGAAAAGGAGTGAGTGATGAGAAGGAAAAGCAAATAAAAAGATAAGGAGATAGAATGATCAGATATTATAATAGAGGTTATGGTGAATTACAAAAGGAGTAGAGAGGATGTATGATAAGAAAATAGCATAGAAAAGGAAAATCAAAGGCCAAGATAGTTGAAAAAGTAATTACGTCGGCTTGTGGTCCCAAACAATGAATCTTTAGATGGAATAATCTATTATTAGATAGTGATTAATTAAGAGTGGTAAACAAATTGTAGTTGTTTAAAAAATAAACTATGAAAGGTAGTTTTTTTAGAGGAAAACAGTAGGTAATTATGAAAGGTAGTTATTTGAATAAAATTGTATGTAAAAGGAACTCAATAGTGATTTTATTAGTAAATTCGGTAGTGTGAGTAGCAATTTTGTGCTAAAAAGAGTAAAAAAAATAACCCGCTAGTAGAGCCTACATGGATGGTAGATTGATAAATATATTTGATTGCATGCAAAATGGAAACTTTGTTTTGTTTTAACATTATTCAAGAAAAAGATAGCTTATGAAATTGATTGTTCATTTATTTCATGTTGTATTATTAATTACTCACTGTGTCTTATATTAATCGATACACTTCTTATTTTCATCTGCCCTAATTTAATTGATACACTTCCTACAATTAAATGGTCTTGCCAATTTAATATTATGTCTTTGTCTTCATGGAAAGCTTAACACTAATAAAGAAACATTATCCCCACACTCTTACTTCAAAAAGTTGAGACCCTACAATCCACTCAATAAGAAAATATTCCACGACCAACTAACAACATTAATATAAACAAGTCAAATAAAGCTTCTAAAATTCTATACCAGTCAAACTGTATCGATTAATATGGGAAGGAGGAGAATATTGTATAACTGTTGTAAGTCTTAAATAATGAAAGGAAAGGAAATTATGCCTTTATGATAATTTAATCGATTAATGAATTGCCGAATTTGTATTCTATGATCATCTTTAGTAATTAAAGGTAAAACGGGTTTCGTTGATGTTATTATGTGTTGTTTGATTTGGTTAATAGTTAACTATTGATTAAACTATTAATTACAAAAAATGAAAGAAGATAAGCAATAGAACTTTATGTATATTAATGTACGCCTAGAGTATTAAACAAGGTGAGTTAAAGTTCATGGTGGTAGAAGTTATTATGTGAAACTAATTACATGTGTTTTTGTTTGTTAATCATGGCCAATGCGTTATTGATCTTATGACGGCCCATCTTTACTTTTGTACAGTTTGGTGAACAATCATTCGTAATCAGTTTAGGTTGAAAATCGATCATATGACATTACTAGGGAATGACGAGTGTTGGAGTGTGGGTAAATTCTTATTGCGTAAACTTTTTATATTTGGTTTACTTTATTTTGATAAATTCTTATTGCATAAGTTATTATTAGTCTATTACTAGTATTATGCATGTTACAAGAAAAAAGTTAATTTTTTTTTAACGCAAGTATAAAACTAGGGGTGCTAATGAGCCTTATTGGCTCGTAAGCTTCAAGTTTGAACCAAAAAATTTCATGAGGTGAGCATTGATGAGTTCCACTCAAGAAACTCATGGACATGCTTAAAATATTTTTTTTCAACTATTTTACTTTACGTATTATAGAATTTAACTTCAAAATATAGGTGAAACTGCTCATAATTTAATAATGAATTTTTTCAACATAATTTCCAAAATAAAATTGAGGTTAAGATGAATTGAACTTGAAATTTTGAGAATAAAAAATATCAAGATTAGGCTCTAGTTAAAGTGCAAGTGTCATGAGCCGAGCAAGCCTAAACTTAGGCGAAGACCCATACATTTCATTTAGATTATAGTAAAACAATAATCATAACTATTCTAGAGTACACTGAGAACAAAAATTTCCATAATTTTTTAATATAGAAAATACATTATATATAAATATTTAAACTTCTTTCTAATCTTAAATTTTCATGTGATTATGGTATTATTATTTTAATTACAATTAAAATTATTATTAAATTATTATTTTTATTTTTAATATTGTTGTTGATGTTATTGTTATCATCATCATCATCATCATCATCATCATCATTATTATTATTATTATCACATGTAACATTATTTTTTATTACTTATTAAATTATAATGTTCTTAAGTTACCTTAGTAGGCTTAGTTACATAAGGTATAAAAGTACCTTTTAACATAATGATATTGATAGTTGAAGGAGTCCATTGGCAACCACATAAAATGGAAAGAGGAAGATCTTTAAAAAATGAAGGGAGTACCAAAAGGTAAACCATAAATAGATTTTATAGCTTATGTATATGTTAAAAGGTACTTTTATACCTTATGTAACTAAGCCTACTTGCATAATTTTCAAAAATTATGAAAAAAATGATATGATAAATATATACATCCACACGAATAAAAAAAAACTCATATTATAATATACTTCACATATAAAAATTACCACAAATGGTCAAAGGGCACAGTGCCAGGACGATTCACACTTGTGTTTAATGGCGAAAAGCACGAATTCCCAAGATGAAACGGAAGACAGTGAAGTAAGTCTTATTTCCCTAAAACCTTCAATTCATCTTCTTTCGAAAAACAAACTTGCTACTTTGCTCAGTAATGTCATTGATGATTGTCAAGAGATGAATGATAATTTTTCAAACATGAAAAAAGAAGTAAAAATTTTGACTAAGCAAAAAATTGGGTTGGAGTTGGAATATAAGGATTTATTAAAGGACTGTAAAGAACTGATGAAAAAGAATGATGAACTGGAAAAAACTGTCAAAGAGATGAATGTTGAGTTAAGTGCCTTAAGGTACGAAAAGTCTCTCACAAACGAAGTTATTGATAACACTGTGCCGTACACTGAGCTAGAAGCAAAAAATTCGAATCTTGAAAAACAAATTGAATCCTTAAAACTTGAATTAATTGAGTTGAAAGTGTAACACCCCGTAATTTTCACTCTTTGTTTTTGGTGTTTGTTTACATTAAAATGATTTTTTTCGTAAAAATAAATAATTTATTATTTAGATTATTTTGGAACGTGTTGTGAAAATGTGTATATATATTTATATGTTGTGATATATTTATATGTTGTGATATATTTATATATATATATTATTTTAAGTTGTTAGTTATTTATTTTAAAGGTTATATTAATTTCGTTATTTGTTTAGGCGTTTAGGATGCAGTTTTGTCGTGTAGCGTTTTTGTAACGTTGTTGGACCGACTTGGGTGATGAAATGTTGCATCGCATGTGGCGTGCTAATGTGTGCATTATATTTATATTTATAATATAATTTATTTGAATTATTTTCAGTATTAAGTATTTTCAAAGTTTAGGCGCGATTTAGGAATTTATCGATTTATCGCGTAGCGGGCTTTTGAAGCGTGGACCCTTGTTGTTTTGGGCCGAAGATTTTTGTGGGTGTGTTGGGCTTGACAGCCGGTCAAGTGAAGGAAAAGGAGAGCCTCTCTTCTTTCTTTTCTTTTTATTTTTCCTTGTGACTCTTGGTAGCTTTGTAACACCTATAACCCCCCTAATCATTCTCCTTCATTAAAACCCTTTATTTCAACCATTAAACATCCATAAAATTCTGATTTTTATTCATAGAAGTTCAGCATCATTTGCATTTATCACCCACCGTTTTTCAAGAAAAGGAAGAGAGAAAAGGAAGAGGAAAAGAATAGAAAGTTTCAACCCGGTTTTTCCTGTCACACCTTCACGAAAATAACTGTAGCCGGAGATCTAACCGTTGGATCGTCTTCAATTTTGGACACAACGTTTATAACGTCTTGTTATACATTCTGACCGGAGAGATTTAGAATCTGAGCTTTTGATCATCGGGAATCATGGTCGTAACAGAGCAGTACGAAACAAGAGTTTTCAACGTTCAAGAAGAAATGCTTAGTGACTTGTTGCTACAATTTTCGTTTGTTATGCCTTGGGGTTAGAAGAGGATTTGGATTGCATGCTTAACTTGTGATTGTCTCTTTAGACTCAGCTCTCCTCCCGACGATCCAGGTAACTAGTTGTTATCTTAGAACCATAGTGATTAGGGTATTCTTCGGCATTAGATTACTACGCTAGGAATTATTTAAAATACTTTTTGAATGAAATTTTTGATGAAATTTGACATGAATATACTTGATACATGCTATGTTGATACTGTATAGAGAAAAATAATTTTCGCATGATTTTTAGTATTTACTCCCTCCGTCCCATATTATAGTGCTTGATTCTGTTTTTTCACGGGTATTAAGGTAAATAGAATCTAAGAAAAATGTAAAGAGTGTTTGTGTATTGAAAATAAATGTTATGGGGAAAAAGCTGATTTTAGGAGAGAGAATGATAATAAGTGGTGAAAGAGCATTAAATACATGACTAATTCAACCCTTGGGTTGAATAAACAAAGCAAAATACTATTTTCAAGAAGCAAATAAATAATGGTGACACAATTTTTGTAGGAAAATCATGAAAAGGTGTGAAATAAAAATAGAAACAAGAGTTATATTTTGGGACACTTTAAAAGGAAAGAAGCACTATAATATGGGACGGAGGGAGTATTTGATTTAATTGGTATTTTGTGCGTTTTTGGCTAAATTTCATAATAATTATTGAACGACTGTTAAAATTGATGAAATTATTTTTCTTAGATCATGTTACATGCGTAGTATGAATTCTATGACTTAGAATAATTTTTTACCTACTGTTTACTGTTTTAATTAATTGATATATCTGTTTTTGTAATTTCAGTTCTGTTAGTATATAAATCATGAAAATTATTTCTAGAGGCATAAAAATTACTTTCTTTGAATATTATGTATTTCCGTGAGTTTTTACATTTTATGTAAATTTTTGGTAATTTTTGGGCGTCTGTTTATATTTTTAATTATTATAATGGCTTATTTGAGGAATCTGTATATTAACTGTTAAAAATACTTTTGGAGTCCGAAAATTATAAATAAAAATTGTACCATGTCATTAGAGCCATTAGGGTCGTATGATAATTTTTGTGTGATTTTACTTCTCGAACTTATTAGTTTAATAATTATTATGGTGTTTTTGCTGTGAAATTGAGGATACACTTTTAAATTATTTGAGGGCTTGTAAATCAGAAATAATTCATAATTTATTATATTCTGGGTTGCTGATTTTCAGTAGTATACAGTATGTATCATTGGGTAACCACATGTTTATGTTTGATTTATGGAAGAAAATGATTAATTGTTACTACTCTTTTAATGAATATGATTTAGAGTTATTTGGTGGTGTATTGTTGATTGAATTGTGGTTGCTGTAAAAACCAGTATATTATCATTGATGATGTTTGGAGATGTTCAAGTGTTATTATGAGAGATATTTGTTGAAAATTTATAAGTGATTTATTTTGAGGAATTATGAAAAATTGTTTTGATGAACTGTGGGTATAAGGCCGGGTGGCATCCCTTTTGACGAATATTTTTGAGATGAATGATACTTTGATGATATTTATGATTTTATTTTGAGATAAGAACATCCGGTGGGATAGATGTAGTCCCCGGTGAAGAACATGCCAACCACTTGGTTTGCGAACAAGGGGTACACCTGGGTTAATTGTTGTCGTCCGAGAGTCAGGGAGTTCTGCGTGTTCTACCCGGCATCTGGAGTTTGGCCATTCTTAGACACAGGCAGTGGGGAACGTAAGCCCATAGACTGACCTGGAGATTGCGATCTGACAAACCTTAGGAAGTGATTTGCGAATCACTAGCGTTCGGTTTCTGTCTCAGTCACTTGTTTTACCTATACTTTTATTTTTCTAAAAGTACTCTTGAGATGATTTATTTATTTTTATCCAACTCATTTGCTATTCATTATTCATTTGTGTTGTTTGTGAGTTATATGGAAGTGGATGCATATTGTAGTTAACTTGACTTAATTATTTCCTTTCTTATTAATCTATCTCTGAATCGTACTTTGATTGCTATTGTTCTAGGAGAACTGCTAGTTACTCCCCACTGATTGTGGATATTTGTTGTATATTTTGCAGGTTTTGTTGATGGGGATTTTCTTTGATTTTGGGCTCGGGTTGAGATGCGAGGAATAATCTATTAGGGTTTTAGTTCTAGACTTCTCTTTAGTTTGAGATAGTTTTCTTATTTCGATTTTTAATCTAAGTAATTAATTTACTTATAGTATTTACTTATGTTTGTTTTTACCACTTAGTTATTTAAACACTATACTTGTAGTAGTGACATTCCCAGAAGACGATGTTTCCGTCATCGTCCTATTAAATATTTTATTATTTCTTTCTTTTCCGCCTTTGAAATTCTGGGGTGTTACAGAAAGACTCTAGACAGAGAACCAGAATTGTTCCCCTCATGCTGCCTCATGATGCTAATCTAAGTGATGAACTTGATAAAGCTAAAAGAGATTTGGAAATTTCAAGAAAAAGAAATTGCGATCTAAACACTTCTGTTGAATTCTTAGAATCACAATTGACTATTGCTCGGAAAATGTATGAAAAATGGTTAGATGGTAAAAAAGCCCTAGACTATATCTCCAGTACAACTAGCAATCGAAACAGAATTGGTTTAGGATATACAGACCAGAGGCACAGTGTAAGGCACAGTGCCAAAAACTTTGAAAGAGACTTTCGTAAAAGGAAATATGTTGATTTACCTGAGTATTTGATTTGCAACTTCTGTGGAAAGAATGGACACCTTATGGATAACTGTATTATAAAGAAAAAGAGTGTTGCCAAAAATGTTAAGTATGTAAATCAAATATGGGTAAGAAAAGATCTATTAGAGGCTCAACGTAAGAAAAAGGGACCCAAGCAAATTTGGGTTCCTAAAACTAACAAGTGATCTTTTTGCAGGCGAATGTGAGAGGAAGTAGCCTATGGTATCTCGACAGTGGCTGCTCAAGACATATGACTGGTGATAAATCTCAATTCCTCTCACTAGTAGCCCACCATGGAGGATGTGTAACATTTGGCGACAACAAAAAGGGAGAGATAATCGGTATTGGAAACGTCGGCAAATCCCTAACACACTCCATAGAGAATGTAATGCTGGTAAATGGTTTGAAACACAATTTGTTAAGTATCTCACAATTGTGTGATCGAGGTAATGTTGTTGAATTTCATGCTGACATTTGCAAAATCATTAACAAGGACTCTCATGAATTGATATTGGAAGGGAAGAGGGTAAATAATGTCTACTTAACATGTTTAAACAACTTACCTAACAATACTATTTCATGTATGAGCGTGCTGCAAGATAATCCTTTACTTTGGCATAAAAGACTTGGACATGTAAGCTCACGATTGCTTAACAAATTGAGAAAAATGGACTTAGTTGATGGTTTACCTTCAATAAATTTTGATTGGGAAACAATTTGTAAAGCATGTGCTAGATGTAAACATGTTCGATCCTCCTTTAAGTCAAAGAAATTTGTTAGCACCTCTAAGCCTTTGGAGTTAATTCATATGGACCTTTGTGGTCCTATGCGAGTAAGGAGTAGAGGTGGTAGCAAATATGTACTGGTACTTGTTGATGATTTTTCCAGATTTGTATGGACTCTATTTATTGGTGGAAAAGATGAAACTTTTGAAGTATTTCTAGTCCATATTCGAAAAGTCCAAAATCAAACTAATTGCAAATTGCTGTCTGTCAGAACTGATCATGGCACTGAGTTTGAAAACACTGATTTTGAAATGTTTTGCAATGAAAATGGAATTGATCATAACTTCTCCGCTCCAAGAACTCCTCAACAAAATGGAGTGGTAGAAAGAATGAACCGTACTTTGGAAGACATGTCACGAACTATGCTTTTACATAGTGGCCTACCTAGAAACTTTTGGGCCGAGGCCGTAAGTACCGCATGTTACATTTACAATAGAACAAAAGTACGGTCCATTTTGAATAAAACTCCTTATGAACTTGTTAAAGGAAGAAAACCAAATATTTCTCACCTTAGATGCTTTGGATGTACTTGTTATGTTCATAATAATGGTAAGGATAATTTGGGTAAATTTGATCCAAGGAGTGACGAAGCGGTGTTCATAGGATACTCTCCTCATAGCAAAGCATATAAAGTATATAACAAAAGAACAATGCGTATGGAAGAGAGTGTCCATGTTATTTTTGATGAAACTGACAAAAATTCTCAAGAAGTGCAGGTAGACGATGATGAAGACTTCTCTATTGGACTGATTAGAGACACATCTGATGCACTAGAAGACCGTTATGCTGAAAAACGGTTGGAAACACCTTCTGCAACACAGTCTGGGGCACAGTCCGAAGAACAAATTGAAAATTCAAATGAACGGGATCTTAGTGAAAGACTGGAAGAAATAGCAGTGGAAGATGAAGAGAGACCACAAGAAGAATCCTCAGCTGACTGTCGTACTCCAAGAATTGAATATGATAGCAACAGCTCAGAGCATGGCACTGTGCTACAAAACGTACCCTTCACTCCAAAGAAGTGGAAACATCAGAGTTCGCACCCTACTGACCTGATTCTTACTGATATTGCAAACGGAGTACAAACTCGTTCATCACTTCATAACTTTTGTGCTTTCAATGCTTTCATATCTGAAATTGAACCTCCAAATTATAAAATTGCGTTGACTGACCCTGATTGGATTCTTGCTATGCAAGATGAGCTTGATCAATTTAAAAGAAATGAAGTTTGGCATTTGGAACCTCGTCCCACTACTCAATCAGTTATTGGCACAAAATGGGTTTTTCGAAATAAATTAGATGATAGTGGGATGATTGTTCGAAATAAAGCTAGACTTGTATGTCAAGGATTCAATCAGCAGGAGGGAATTGACTTTGATGAAACTTTTGCTCCTGTGGCTCGACTGGAAGCTATTAGAATTTTGATAGCTTTTGCTGCATTTAAAAATATTAAGCTTTATCAAATGGATGTTAAGACTGCATTTCTTAATGGCTATTTGAAAGAAACTGTATATGTGGAGCAGCCCCCCGGCTTTGTTGATCATGATTTTCCTAACCATGTTTTTAAACTTGATAAGGCTCTTTATGGTTTAAAACAAGCTCCTAGAGCTTGGTATGAACGCCTATCTATCTTTTTAATGGAAAACGGGTTCAAACGAGGATCAGTAGATAGGACATTGTTTCTAAAAACTAAGGGGGAAGAATTGTTGATTGTCCAAATCTATGTTGACGATATTATTTTTGGGGCAACAACTGAATTATTGTGTCATTATTTTGCTGAACTAATGAAAAGTGAATTTGAAATGTCTATGATGGGAGAATTAAGTTTCTTCCTAGGGTTACAAATCAAACAACTTGAGACAGGAATAATGATACATCAACAGAAATACGTAAAGGAGCTCTTAAGAAAATATGGTATGGAAGATTCCAAGACTCATTCTACCCCTAT
Source organism: Beta corolliflora (assembly GCA_947648045.1). NCBI lineage: Eukaryota > Viridiplantae > Streptophyta > Magnoliopsida > Caryophyllales > Amaranthaceae > Beta > Beta corolliflora. The sequence continues at coordinate 3,234,390 of CANSZD010002921.1, read as the reverse complement.
CCCTACTGCTACCAAGCTAGATCTTGATGAAAACGGTAAGAAAGTAGATGAGACGATCTACAGAGGTATGATTGGATCACTTCTCTATCTAACTTCTAGTAGATCGGATATTCTGCACAGTGTGTGCCTCTGTGCCAGATTTCAGTCCTGCCCAAAAGAATCTCATCTTAAGGCTGTAAAACGAATTCTTCAATACCTAAAAGGGACTAATAATCTGTATTTATGGTATCCAAAAGAAGGAAATTTTGACTTGATTGGTTTTTCTGATGCAGATTATGCCGGGTTTTTAGTAGACAGAAAGAGCACATCTGGAACGGCCACCTTCTTGGGTCCATGCTTAATATCATGGGCCTCCAAGAAACAAAATTCGGTTGCTCTCTCCACCGCCGAAGCTAAATATGTTGCAGCCGCCTCATGTTGTGCACAGGTATTATGGGTAAGACAACAACTACGAGATTTCGGAGTTATGATTGATAATGTGCCAATTATGTGTGATAATACTAGTGTAATTAACATCTCAAAAAATCCTGTTCAACACTCACGCACCAAACACATTGAAATAAGATATCATTTTTTGCGTGATAATGTAGAAAAAGGTAATATTGCACTTGAGTTCATTTGCACTGATGATCAAATAGCTGATATCTTCACCAAATCACTTGCTCGTGAACGTTTTGAAAAACTTCGAGTCGCTTTGGGATTAATTTCTGGAACCTAATTGAGTATTATGCCTGTTGTCCCCCTTAAATATGTCAATTGGAGTCCCAGTACATGGTTTTGTCAACCAGGGGGAGAACTAGTCTATGTGATATTATAAGGACTCACACAAGAGCTATTGATGCTGTCCTGATAATTTCAACCTAAGTTGCTTCATTAATTTCCTTGAAAACAAACCACATATATCACCAGCTTTCTTGGAAAAATAGATGTTGCTTTTAAATAAAAATGTTTCGAAAAATTGCTTTTCATAAATTATTTTAGAAAACGTTCAGGTCCCTTCTAATGTCAGTCTGCAGCTTTCCTCTTCTAACCTCACTCACATACATACCAGCCCCATACCCTCTCCTCCTAAATGCCCAGCCCAACTCTTTAAACCCTACAGCCCATCCCTTCCTCAAACCCAGCCCCTTATTACCCCATACCCGTTGCCTCCCCCACTCCCACTTTCTCTCTCTCCTTCAAATTTTTTAAAATTCCAACCCTCTTCCGCATTCACATTCTCAAGACTTCCTAACCATGGTGAAAGTGAAGACCACCCGCAAACCACCAGTCAAGAAACCCACTCGACCACCGCCGGTGAAACCTAAAACACCGGCAACGAAAAAAACCCCAGCCAAGAAATCACAAAACCCTTCCCCTCCTTCCTCTTCACCACCGCCTTCTCCCTCTCATGCAAACCCCCCTTCTCCTCCCCCATTAAACAACCCCACCACCGAAACTCAGCCTCCCACCCCTCCCGCCCAATCCTCACCTGCTGCTGCGTCTCCTCCCCCCCGTCGCTCTGTCGGTTCGCAAGAAACGCCGTCTGGTCCGCCTGCCACATCGTCGCCCCTCACCAAGAAGCGCAAATTGGCTTCTTCCCCCTCAGGTAAAGCCAAATCTCGTCCCTCTACCTCCAAGACCACCAAGAGGTCGAAAATTTCCGCCCCGTCTCATGGGGTAAAAATTCTTCACGGCCGAATTTTTCCGGCTTCTTGGTTGCGCCGCCCCGAATTTCAATTTTTAGGTGATTTGATTACTACTCAAGGCTGGCATTCCCTCTTGGATTTTAATGATGCAATCTATGAATGTGAAGTGTGATAGGCGTGTCGCGCACCTAACAAAAATAAATAACCTAACTAATCCTCCTAACTATGTAGTAGGGTAAGTCAGAGTCGATCCCACAGAGAGAAAGTTGTTCTATGATTAGCCCTTAAGTAATGGTAAGACTAAAGGAGATTTAATATCAAAGATGGTTGAATTAACTATACTAATCAATCTATAAATAAAAGACTCTATAGTTAAGTATCCCCACTAGCATGAATTAATACAACAATAATTTCTACCCCAAACTAGTCAATTAAATGCTCACAAGGAAAAGTACACCCTATAAAATACCATAAACCTCTCCCGAGTATCTATGGCTTCTCTAATATGCACTCAAGCCTACTCCCATGGAATCATGCAAATTAAAGACATTAAACGCGGCACTCTAACTTCCTAACAATCCATTCTACCTACTCCCGTGGAGAACTTCATGTCCTTAATTGAAATATTCAAATCCGTCAAAACCCAACTCCCGTTGTGATCAAGACAAAGGAATCATAACAATACTAGTTATCCCTAATCTAGTATTGGAATATGCACAATCAATTAAGCAAGAACAATTCAACAATTAGTTTGGGAATTTAAAGAAATAATCATGAATTAATTCACACTAGGGTTCAACTTAACCATAAATTACAAAACTATGTAAGCATAATTGAAATAAATAAAGAAAATAGAGAAGAGTAATAAAACATCATAATATAAAACAAGGAGAAAAGAAGAAGAAAAGAGATACTTGAATTAATGGAAGGAAGGTGGAGTCTTGAAGAACAATGGAGATCTACAAGTTTCTCTCTCTAACTTCTCTCTCTAAAAACCCTAAGTATAAACTAATTATGATGATATAATTTCTAAGCTGCTCAAAATAATGTTTAAAGTCCTATTTATAAGCTAAGATTAATATAAACCGACATAAGTTAGGTCACGCGGAAGATACGACATTACAGCAGGTTGCACGGGCAAGCAACATATTGCACGGGCGTTCAGGGTCATGCACGGGCAAGCGAGATCTCGCTTGGGCGTGCGAGCGAGGCAGAAGTTTCAGTGACTTTTGATTGCAGGTTGCACGGCCGAGCAGATATCCGCACGGGCGTGCGGTCGGGACAGTGGCTTCAGCTCAACTTTGAACAGCTATAACTTTTGATCCAGAGCTTTGTTTCATACATGCAATATATCGTTGGAAAGCTCTTGAAGTCTAGTTTCCAACCCAGTTAGAATTAACTCATTATCATTCTTGAGTCAAAAGTTACAAGTGAAATGGTGAAGATGTGTCATATTTCGCACAAGTACACAAAGTCATGTGTATCTTCTTCACTTTCAATCCGTTTTGGGCACATGATATATCGTTTTGAAGGTCATCTACGCGCCTAAATCATCATGTCCTCAAATAGGAGTCCAAAGTACCTGAGATTACATCAAAAGACCAAACAACCCGTGAAAGCATCGTAGCTTACGAAAATGGACCTAAATATGCATAAATGCAAGTAAATGCTCTAATACTACATGAAAATGCACCTTAATATGCAACTAAATGATGTTAGAATATGCACTTATCAAACTCCCCCAAGCTAAACCATTGCTTGTCCCCAAGCAATAAGACTTAAACATTGGAAAAGAAAGACGACCTACAATATAGGACTACAACAGGGCTAAACACTCAACTGAAAATACAAGAGATAAAATCACTACACAAACCAAGCATCAATACAAGCTCGAACAAAGCCGCATAGCATGCCATGTATCGCAATCGACTCTTCAATCATACCACATACCATCTCTCCCAATTTGGATTTAACCAAACCTAACAGACCTCACTATAGTCATGTGCGCTCAAATCTCTCATGTGTTTAAAGGATAAATGATAACACTCAACCTAAAACAAGTCGACTCAGATGAAACATAAACTCTTTAACTTTGACTTTTTGACTCACTTAATACTCAACAATACAATACACAATGATCAAGAGGACTTTTAAGGGTTGTAATGGGGTTGAGGTTAAAGGTATGAAAAATAATTTGGGAATTGTGGTGGAAAAACCAAGAAGGGGGAGCATTATATAACTGAAAACATGACCAAGAAAGGTCACAACAACTCCGTGCAACAACCAACAATCTCCAAATATAATCAACAACACTTTTCACTCAAGAAATTCAATCATAACCCTTTTTATTTCACTTTATTCACAACTTTTTTTTTTCTTCTTTTTCATTTCATTTTTCACCTTTTTTTTTTCTTTTTTTTTCGAACTTTCAATTCAATTTCAAAGCTCACTAAACATACTTTTCCATCCTTCTAAACTACAAATAGAGCACTTCAATTCAATACAAACCAAACCAAAACTAATACTCGCTCCCCCAAGCTAGGCTTAGGACAAATATCGAATGAGGCCAATGGCTTGTAATGTAGGTAGCAATCAAACATAGTCAGAAAGGCTCAGCGGGGTTAGAGGAAGGATAATATGAAAACAAGAATAACTCTGGAGCTGAGATCATGAAATAGAATGCCTCAATCATATCAAAATGTATGCACTAGCAAATATCAAGGAGTACTAAGTCAAAATCAAGATCAATGCGACAACTAAGGAACTAATCACACATGAAAGAACATAACTGACACAGATACGTCAGTTTATAGGCACAAAAGCTCACTTAGTTTAAGGTGTCTGCACAATAAAGTTAAATCGAGCCAGAGAGAGATCAATCAATCTTACCACAAACAATCAATTGCGAAACAATCGTGCTATGAAGAATCATGAACAAGATGAATTATGCTTAGGAATTGTAGTAAAATATCAGCAAGGTTCTCAATAAGTGCTAGCAATAGTCCCATAGATGCAACTAAAATGACATGAAATCTAATATGAGATGAAATATGCCAATGCAACTATGAAAGCAATACAATGTTTTTGGTTACACGTAAACTCCCACTCCTAGTGAGCGGTACAAACCGTGCAACATCCTACGAAAGCAATGAAAAAAAAAAACTACTCTAGATGCAACTAACATGCGCTAAGTAATGATGACAAACATCCTCCCCCAAGCTAAATGACACATTGTCCTCAATGTGAACAAAGAGGAATTAAATGAGGGAGAGGTACAACTTACAAAAGGGGTGGGAAATCAAAGGGAGTGTCAAAAAGCATCGACACCTCCACCACAATCGATAGTTGTAATGAGGTAGTGAACTTGGCCAAAAAAAATTTGGCTATGCTTGTACCTAGCAACAGACTTCATCACACATTAGCAAAGTTAGTCAAACCAAAATAAAGAAAAATGAACAAAGTCGGGTTGCCTCCCGATAAGCGCTGATTTAAGGTCTTGCATGACCGTTTAAGACTAGTAGATCACTCATAATAGTTCAATGCTCTAAGAAGCTTATCATATGTTCCTGCAAACATCTCAGAGCATATTATATAAGAGTGGAAAGGAAAAATGAAAAAAATTAGTACTAAAAAATTACTAAAACTACAAAAAGAAAAATCAAAGGAGAAATTATATTTACAAGAAGAAGAAAAAGAAAAATTGTTAGTCTTTTTACATGACTCAAAAGAAGGAAAAGAAACTAAATTTACATTATTTACATTATCATAAAAGTCATTCAAGAAGGGAGGAAGAAGGAACGATGGAGGATATAATATAGGGGAAGAAGGAATAAGATCAAGTTTTTTAGAAAAAGGAACATGAGACTCAAAAACTATAGGTGGTACCGATAAAGACTCATAAATCACTTCACTCTCGACTTGACTTTCCTCCAAAGAGGAAATTTCAACAAAGGGCTCTTCCTCCTTTAAAATATCCATCACATTGCTCTCTCCTATAATTTGATCATCATCCTCATAACTCTCATTCTCTATACAACCGACATCATCAACATCATAAATATACGGTTGGGGATGAGAATTTTGAGTGTAATAATCAAATTCATATTGGGGTGAGGGGTTAAAATCATTCACTAACGTCACATCACACGAAGAAAAATCATGTGAAGTAGATTGACAATTTGAGCAATAAGGAGGTGTTGTAATATGCATCTCGGATGAAAAGGATGGTCTAGAAGATAAAGACATATCCCACTCATAATTATTCTGAGCCAACCACTCAATTTGATCCCAACAATAATCAGGTGATTGAGATAGAAATTGACCATTAGACATAGACTCCAACACCTCCCTAGTTTCTTCATTTAAACCCTCATAAATCACTAGGCACATATCCCAAATTTCAATTCCATGGTTAGGACCAACAAAATCGCCAAGTCTATAATAGTATTTCCAAAACAATTCATTCTCATATTGAGGAAAAGAAAAAATTGCTCTAGAATTACTAGCAAAAATATTGGGTTCATGGAACATGTATGGTAATTCATGAGAACTCATGCAAAAATTGGGAGAATTTTGATATGATGCATCAAAACTATAAACATGAGAACCACAAGAATTATGACTATGGTGCCTATCAGAAGAATTATCCCCATCAAAATAATAATATGATTCCATGATACGAAAAAAGAAAAGAAAAAAAAAATATATTCACAAAAGAAAGGAAAAAAATATATATACAGTCTAGTCTCACCAAAAAATAAAAACTAAATAAAACAAACTATCTCCCCGGCAACGGCGCCAAAATTTGATAGGCGTGTCGCGCACCTAACAAAAATAAATAACCTAACTAATCCTCCTAACTATGTAGTAGGGTAAGTCAGAGTCGATCCCACAGAGAGAAAGTTGTTCTATGATTAGCCCTTAAGTAATGGTAAGACTAAAGGAGATTTAATATCAAAGATGGTTGAATTAACTATACTAATCAATCTATAAATAAAAGACTCTATAGTTAAGTATCCCCACTAGCATGAATTAATACAACAATAATTTCTACCCCAAACTAGTCAATTAAATGCTCACAAGGAAAAGTACACCCTATAAAATACCATAAACCTCTCCCGAGTATCTATGGCTTCTCTAATATGCACTCAAGCCTACTCCCGTGGAATCATGCAAATTAAAGACATTAAACGCGGCACTCTAACTTCCTAACAATCCATTCTACCTACTCCCGTGGAGAACTTCATGTCCTTAATTGAAATATTCAAATCCGTCAAAACCCAACTCCCGTTGTGATCAAGACAAAGGAATCATAACAATACTAGTTATCCCTAATCTAGTATTGGAATATGCACAATCAATTAAGCAAGAACAATTCAACAATTAGTTTGGGAATTTAAAGAAATAATCATGAATTAATTCACACTAGGGTTCAACTTAACCATAAATTACAAAACTATGTAAGCATAATTGAAATAAATAAAGAAAATAGAGAAGAGTAATAAAACATCATAATATAAAACAAGGAGAAAAGAAGAAGAAAAGAGATACTTGAATTAATGGAAGGAAGGTGGAGTCTTGAAGAACAATGGAGATCTACAAGTTTCTCTCTCTAACTTCTCTCTCTAAAAACCCTAAGTATAAACTAATTATGATGATATAATTTCTAAGCTGCTCAAAATAATGTTTAAAGTCCTATTTATAAGCTACGATTAATATAAACCGACATAAGTTAGGTCACGCGGAAGATACGACATTACAGCAGGTTGCACGGGCAAGCAACATATTGCACAAAGTGCGGGGGTCATGCACGGGCAAGCGAGATCTCGCTTGGGCGTGCGAGCGAGGCAGAAGTTTCAGTGACTTTTGATTGCAGGTTGCACGGCCGAGCAGATATCCGCACGGGCGTGCGGTCGGGACAGTGGCTTCAGCTCAACTTTGAACAGCTATAACTTTTGATCCAGAGCTTTGTTTCATACATGCAATATATCGTTGGAAAGCTCTTGAAGTCTAGTTTCCAACCCAGTTAGAATTAACTCATTATCATTCTTGAGTCAAAAGTTACAAGTGAAATGGTGAAGATGTGTCATATTTCGCACAAGTACACAAAGTCATGTGTATCTTCTTCACTTTCAATCCGTTTTGGGCACATGATATATCGTTTTGAAGGTCATCTACGCGCCTAAATCATCATGTCCTCAAATAGGAGTCCAAAGTACCTGAGATTACATCAAAAGACCAAACAACCCGTGAAAGCATCGTAGCTTACGAAAATGGACCTAAATATGCATAAATGCAAGTAAATGCTCTAATACTACATGAAAATGCACCTTAATATGCAACTAAATGATGTTAGAATATGCACTTATCAAAGTGCAAGAATTTTACAAGAATTTGGTCTTTGATGATGATTTTGGTTTCACCTCTACTGTCAATGGTGTTGAGTTCTCTGTTACTGTTCATACCCTCGCCCATGCCTTAGGGGTTCCATATGCAGGGTTCACTGATTACAACACCAAAACTTGGCCCTTTATTGCTGGGATTGACAATGCCACAATTTCCCGCACTCTTTCTGCTCAACCTTTTCCTCATGCTCAAACCTTCCCTACCTCTTTACTCTCTGCTAAATTTAAGCTTGCCCGTAGCATGGTTACTAAAACCCTTCTTCCTCGTGTTGAGAATCGTGGGGACTGTTTAATCATGGATCAAGTTCTGCTGTGGTTGCTAAATCAAGGCCACCCTATTAGCCTTCCTCATCTTATGATCCATCACATGAAAAATTTGTCCTCTTCACCTACTTTTTTACCATATGGGTTGTGGCTCACCAAGTTGTTTCGGGCATATGATGTTCTGGGAGCCACTTCAAAAGGTGTGAGCAGTCGGGATGTTATGAGTGATGGTGTTCTGAGCAAAATGGAATTGTGTGTGCTAAGTGGGGAGTTGCTGAAAAAGGATTTCTTGGGTTTTCAGCCCAAATAAGCGTGTGCTGGGTGTCTTAAGATGCAAGAGCGGGTTTCTAATGTCGAAAAGTATCTTCAACAACTTCTTGCTCGTGATCGGGCTCGGGACCGGTTGGTAGGCCAGCAGCATCGTCAAATAATGTCCACCTTCAACTTACTCCTCAACCCTCCTGCTCCCTGATTTTTCATGGCTGTTTACTGCTATTCTAGGGGTTCTGTTTTGATTACTTAAACTACTTTTGACTTGTTTTTTTTGGTGATGCTTTGTGGTTGATTCTTGTTTTTTGAAGATTGTGAATTGGTTGCCATTGTAGCACCAGCATCACTAGCTTGCCTGTTTGAGCTACTGACATTTTGCTAAGACTCTCCTTTTTGATAATGTCAAAAGGGGGAAGATAGGTATAATGCGAACTTTTAGGAAGGAAAGTACATCTCATCTTAACTTTTGGTTAACTTTGGCTATTGGATTATGATGTGAATGCTGTTATGCTGTGTTGTTATGATGTTATGTTAATGTTCCTAATGATGGATTATTGGTGCATATTTTGAGGGGGAAAAATTGATTAAAAACTGATTACTTAATAATATTATATTGAGTGTTTGTCATCATCAAAAAGGGGGAATTTGTTGTGCATGTGTATGTTAAGTTTTGATGATGCAAAATAATATAATATGTTGTAGTATGAAAGTTTGTTACAGATGGTTGAGAAAGGAGTAACTAAGTGAAGACTTTGAAGAAAGGAAGAATCAAGATTGAAGTCTAGTTTATATTCCTAAGTTTAGTTACTATATGCAAAATGTAATATACTTGAACTAGGTGATATATTATGTGCCAAGTATAGAAATATTAAATTAGGATAATTATTATTTTCTTTGAGTTAAGGAAATAAATAGTTATGTTAATTTTATATATTTATATAAAAGGAAAAAAGATTTTCGAAAAACAAGTTTTAATAAAAAACAAGTTGTGAAAAAGAATTGTTAAAACGTGTTTTTGATAAAAACGTGTTTTGTTGAAAATCCGAGTAAAACAAGCTTGTGATAAAATTTAGATTTTCGAATATAGTTTTGGAAAAAGAGTTTTTGAAATATATCATAAAAACTGATGTGATCAAGTTTGTTTGATAAGAAATCTGATTTAAAGAGTTGATCTAGTTAATATAAGATATGAAGAAATCCATATCCTATAAGGATTTGAGAAATCAGTTTTTAAAAGATAAAATTTGTTTTTAATAAGGAAAAAGATTTATCCCTTAATCTAAGGAGTAAAAAGATAAACATATTTTTTCTCTAGGGTTTTCGTTCAGTCAATAAGCATAAAAGGGATTGCAACTCAGTTTGATAATTCACGTTTTCAGATTAGAGAGTTTAAAGTTTTTGAGAGCTGAAAACGATTTCCTAAGGCACAGAGTATATCACAGAGTTCTAGTCAGATTAGGAAACTAAACAGCGTTTGTAATTGTCCTCTATTTGCTTGAATAAGAAGCACGCTTTTGAGGATCTTTTCTTTCTGTAATTTCATTATTATAGAGAGTGGCAACACTTAAAGTTAAGTGTTGGGGAGCACTACTAGGGTTAGTAGTAGGGGGAATCGATTTATATCGAGAGTTTGATATTTTACGATTCAAATAATAAAAAAGTAGTTTGTGTGGACGTAGATTTCAGAGGTGAGATTGAACCACGTTAAATTCCAGTGTTTTATTATTTGATATAATTGTTTTAGTGTTTGGTTAAGTTTCGTTTGAGCAAAAACGTCAATCGGAGATTTTACGAGTGATTAACACAGTGCACGGCACTGTGCCATAAGGGTGTTTTTGCGAAAATCGATTAGATTTAGCCACTCAATTCAACCCCCCTTCTTGAGTGTCACCTTGAGTTCCAACAGGTTTAAAGTTTGACAACTTAAATAGTAATAAGGAAGATTTTGAAAGAACGAATGGAGTATTACTGTCAAATATTAACAAACTAGAAGTCTACCAATTTAGGTCAATTCAAATTTGCCATCATACTAGACGAATATTAGTAAGTAGGAAAATTTATGTACCTTGTTAGCTGACAACTTATATCATTCTGATATGGTTATGGATGGACAAATTCTAGTTCTGTTAGGATTTGTTTGTCAACTATCTTTATTTGTTTTATTAGGATGGTTGCATGGTTTTACTTTACTCTTAAAGTAGAGGTTTTACATGTAACGGAAAAATATGTCTTTTATTATGTTTGTTAGTTAAATTAGTTATTGTCGTTGAGTCATTTTTATTTTAGTTGGTTGTAATAAGGGCCGAAAATCTAAGTTGTAATTAGCTTAGACTTAGGCGTGTGTTTTTTTTTGGTATTTAAGGAAAGTGTTGCATCTCTTTCCTTAAAGCTATTGTTTCCTTAAGTTCTAGCTAGATTCTAGGCTTAGGTTTAGGGGAAACTTTCCTAAAATTATGTGCTAGTTGGCGTGTGGTGTATTGCCTTGGAGAGCAAGGATTTCTTGCTGCTCTTAGCCTTATAAATAGGCGCCTAATCAATAAAGAAGATCAGTTTGAGTTTTGATAAAAGTGATTCCTTTGTGAATTATTGTTGTTTTTGCCGAGATAGCAAAATAACACCGTTGAATTTAGCCGAGATAGCTTTATTCTTCAAACCTAGTTCAATTCATACCGAGATAGTTGAATTGTTCATACCCTTGTTTATTACTTTCGTCCACAAAAAGCACAAAACACAAAAAGAGTCCGAAAATAGCCTCGAAAATCATATCAGTTGGTATCAGAGCAGTGTTACGAAAACGGAGCGTGAGAGCCCGTGTAAGCTCCAAATCTTGATTTTCTTGGTTCTTTGGAAAGCTAACATACAGACCTACGTTGTGTCAAAATTTCAGCTTGATCCAAGTAGTAACGAAGTCACAGCGAAGCAAACAATCCGACGTTCTCATGGGAGACAGTGAAGAGGATCGACGAAGGGATGCCATGTTGGAAGCACTTGCCAAACAAAACGAAACCTTGCAAGACATGATCACCCAACTGACATTGGAGGTGTTTAAGAAGAAGAAGGGGGATGAGACACGTTCACAAAGGGACGAGTTGATTAAGCTTGGAGACCTTCCTGAGTTCAATGGTTTGAAAGATCCTCAAGCCTATTTGAATTGGGAAAGAAGAATAGAACGCCTCTTTGATCATAAAGGTATGGATGAATCTCAGCGTTTTAATCATGCTATACTTAAACTTAATGATTATGCATCTGATTGGTATGATTCTTTTCAAGTCCAAAGAGTGAGAGATGGGAAAGACAAGATTAAAACTTGGACTTCATTAAAACTGAAATTGAGAAAACGGTTTGTTCCCAAGTCCTATAAGCAAGAGTTGTACCTTAGACTAAGTTCTTTTCAACAAAATCATCTGTCTATGGCTGAATATGTGATTGAATTTGAAAAGTTATATTTGGCATGTGGGTGTAAGGAAGAGGAGGAACAAAAGATGGCTAAATTTCTGTTTGGTATGAACACACCTATTGCTAATCTTGTTGAATTGCAAACTTATGACACGTTTGATGAGTTGTGTCAATTAGCAAGTAAGGTAGAAAGGCAGCAAAAGGAGGCTAAGAGTAAGAGTGCTCGTGTGTCTTTCACTCCAAAACCGAAACTTCCGTTCCTTTTGTGAAGACCGAAACTTTGGTCAAGGGGAAGGAAAGTGGTGAAACTTCTCAACCTACTTGCTCTAGATGCTACTCATAAGGCACGAAAAACAGTTTTGTTTTCGGTGTCAAGGTATTGGTCATGTGGCTCGAAGTTGTCCTAATAAGATCTTGATTTCTAGAGAGGAGTATGATGCTTACTTTGCTTGAGGACACTCACACCAACCCGCAGTCATCTCATGCTTGTGATGATGATGTTGAAAATCCTTCTTTTTGGGACCAACAACCAGGTTTGTAAGCCGGAAAATGAACGCACATTGATCTTGAGGCGTAGCTTGCTGTCCACCATAGATGTTGAACATAACGACGAACAAAGGTCCAATCTTTTCCATTCAAATTGCTTAATTAATGGTAAAGTTTGTTCGTTTATTATTGACAGTGGTTCGTGTACCAATGCGTGTGCATTATCTATCATTGATCCTTTGAAACTTCCTACGCGTGCACATCCTCAACCCTACAAGCTAAGCTGGTTCAATGATGATGGAATATGGGTAAAGAAACAAGCTTTAGTTGGTTTTCGTGTGGGTGACTATATGGATCAGTTATGGTGCGACGCAATTCCTATGAATGCATGTTCGTTGCTGCTAGGTAGGCCATGGCAAAGTGATCGTCAAGTGCTTCATAATGGTAAGACCAATGCGTATTCGGTGTTGGTAGGAGATAAACGTATGTTGCTGCAGCCCTTACCTCCTCGTCGGGCCATCTCCCACCTACCTACGGCCACACAAGCATCTAAGGCACAACCCACGCACAACAAGACCGAGGCTTCTTCGCACATTTGCTTGAGTTCATGCCAACAAGAAGTGCTGGAATCCGCGCGCAACAAGAAAGAGAGACGTGCTCATGTTTTGCAAATGCAACGAGGCACACACTTAGCTAAGGGTGATCGAGTTTGGTTGTCTCTTGCTGCTCAAAGGTTGCACGTTAATCATAAGCATGACGAGCCAATAGATGAGGGACCCTTTGAGATCATAGAGAAGCTTGGTTACGAGACATTCAAGGTGTTGCTTGGGAATGGAATATGTGCTACTTTGACTTCTGCCGACTTGGTACCTTGCTTTCAAGAAAATGTAACTTGAGGACAAGTTTTTTTTCAAGAGGGGGAGTATGATATGGTTATGGATGGACAAATTCTAGTTCTGTTAGGATTTGTTTGTCAACTATCTTTATTTGTTTTATTAGGATGGTTGCATGGTTTTACTTTACTCTTAAAGTAGAGGTTTTACATGTAACGGAAAAATATGTCTTTTATTATGTTTGTTAGTTAAATTAGTTATTGTCGTTGAGTCATTTTTATTTTAGTTGGTTGTAATAAGGGCCGAAAATCTAAGTTGTAATTAGCTTAGACTTAGGCGTGTGTTTTTTTTTGGTATTTAAGGAAAGTGTTGCATCTCTTTCCTTAAAGCTATTGTTTCCTTAAGTTCTAGCTAGATTCTAGGCTTAGGTTTAGGGGAAACTTTCCTAAAATTATGTGCTAGTTGGCGTGTGGTGTATTGCCTTGGAGAGCAAGGATTTCTTGCTGCTCTTAGCCTTATAAATAGGCGCCTAATCAATAAAGAAGATCAGTTTGAGTTTTGATAAAAGTGATTCCTTTGTGAATTATTGTTGTTTTTGCCGAGATAGCAAAATAACACCGTTGAATTTAGCCGAGATAGCTTTATTCTTCAAACCTAGTTCAATTCATACCGAGATAGTTGAATTGTTCATACCCTTGTTTATTACTTTCGTCCACAAAAAGCACAAAACACAAAAAGAGTCCGAAAATAGCCTCGAAAATCATATCACATTCTTAATTTTCTTTTCATTTCATATTAATATATTAATTTTCATAAAGTATATATGGGAAGAATAAACCTTATAATGAATGTTGCATTACTATATGATTTATAAATAGGCTACATATGCAATTGTCAACTTTTTGACACATTATAATGTTTGATTTATTGATTTCAATTATTTTTTGTGTGTCCTTAATAAAAAAAATCAATAGAAAAGCCTATTTAAAATAATTCATATTGAATTTATTCTTCTTCTTCATATTAATATTGCTTAAATTATTATTACAAATTTTATAATTTATTTATGTTTAATCCACACATTACACAGTTTGTAGACTAATTGCGAATCTAAAATAAGATTGACCACCTTCCACAAAGGTAGGCTTTTTAAAATCGTATGCAACTTCTGCCCTTCATGCATGTTCAGTGGCATCCCAACTTTATAGTTTGCTAGCCACACCAAAAATCTGTCATGTACATGAAATTCTATAAAATTCATATGGTTTTTCATGAATAAATCTTTAAAATTAATCACAAAAATGCTAAGAAATCATGTGTAGCACACTGATACCATTCCATTTATGTTTTAAAATTATTCTTGATTCCCATCCTAATCTACTTTTATGGTACAAATGTTGTATAATTTGGAAATAATTATGTGGCTTAGAATTCCATATGAGAACATAAGCCATTTTGATTCCACAATTAATATATTTAATTTATGAATCGGAATGCTAAGAAATTATAGTGTGTAGCACACTGATATCATTCCATTTATGTTCTCTTAAAATTATTCTTAGTTTTAATTCTGGTATACTTTTATGATATGGGTTTCACATAATTTGGAAATAATCTATATATATTTATGTGACTTAGAATTCCATAATAATAACTAAAGCCATTTGGACTGTTACAAATAATTTTCTACATTTGTTTGTATTAGCTAGAGCTTACCGTTGATTCCCGTCTAGATCAAGAGAATGAATCAGGTGCTTGAATGAGCATTATAAGTCTGGTAGGACTACCATCAGAAAAAAGGAATCATGATTAGTTCATTTTATGGCTAAAATGAAATCATCAATGATTTATAACGTTATGAAGGAGTACAAAATAATTCAATAATTAAAATCACATTCTTCACCTTTAAAATCAAAATATATGTATTACCTTTATCTTTAATTTGTACTCCCTTTGCCCCTTATTTTTTACCCCATTGTTTTTTTAGGGTCAAACTTTATAACTTTTACTATAAGTTAATATTGTCAAATAAGAAAAAAAAAATTATTATCACATGGGATTTGGTTAGATTCCGTATAAGGTGTAGTTTTCAAAAACTAACATTTTCACTAGAGGAAAAAAGCCCAAGGGCTGCGGTCAAAAAGGGCCCAAGGGCTGCGTTTTTTGACCGCAGCCATTAGACTAGCAGCCCTTGACATTTAGGAAGGGCTGCGGTTTTTAACTGCAGCCCTTAGCGCGTTAAGGGCTGCGGTTTTTCCAAAAACCGCAGCCCTTGTGACCCAAAAAAAATAAAAAAATAAAATTTTTTTTTTTTTTGAATTTTTTTTGTCCTAAATGTTCCCAAACAGTTATATATATATTTAAAGTATCATTTTTCATTATAAATTATGTTTTTTACACGAATATAGAGAAAATAATAACTAAATTACATTAGTTCGAGGCTGCCCTCGAATGTTCGAATTGCAATATATGAGCAGGATCACAACCATCAAAAAATAACCAACCAAAGAACAGCCATGAAGACATTACAACAACTCCACCAAGATCAGCATCTGAATCCCTCAAAAGCAAATTTTCTAGAGATGATAGAACCTGGCAAATAAAACCAAAACCGCTATAATTTGGAGTTGAAACTATATCTATGCAAGTACTACAAAGCGTAAGGCGGGACGGACCCACTCCACAAGAACAACTTTCAATTTGTTGATGTTGTAAGTACATGGCGACTTACAATACAACAACAAATGGCTAAACAAATGGCTAGCGGGGGGTTGCGGGGTCGGGGGCGCGGGGGGGTGCTGGCGGGGGGGGGGGGTAGGGGGAGGGAAGCGGGGGGTCTTGGGGCGTGCTAGGGGTGTAGCAGGGGGCGGCAGGGGGTAGCGGGGGGCGGGTGGTGGGGGGGGGCTAGCGGGGGGGCTAGCGGGGGGGTCACGGGGCGGGGGGGGGCGGGGGGGGTGCGGGCAGGGAGTCTTGGGGGGTGGGGGCAGGGGGAGGGGAAGCAGGGGGGTGCTTGGTTGTGCTAGGGGTGTAGCGGGGGGGGCAGCAGGGGGGTAGCAGGGGGCGCTGGGGTGGAGTGGGGTTCTAGCAGGGTGGTGGAGTGAAAGGTACTGGAGGTGTAGGATATGGAGCAAGAGGAACTGGCATCCTTAGATTATCCTCTTTCTCCACCACCAAAGTAGCTATTAGGACCTTTAAGGCTATAACATGATTCTCACCATTGACAAAGAACAACCACCAAATTATTACTAGTCAAGATTTTCTTTTAGTGATTCTTATATTGATTTTTTGGTATAAAATGATTACATCTAAGTTCAACTACCATACATACATTATATGATCCTAACATACATCCAAAGCAAGTAAACCTAATCATAAATAATAAATAATAAAAAATAAAGTTAAATGACTCTAATAGTTTGTAAACTAACTATTATTATCAAATGTATAATCAAATTATATTACATGATCCTAAATGCGTAAAATTTTTCCTATATAATCGAAAATGTCCTAAAACGGCCTTTTAATTACTCAGAATGTACTTAGAAACAAATAAATGATGTTATATAAGCCTAATTGTTTGTAAACTAATTATTATTGCCAAATATATGGCCAAATTACATTATATGATCCTAAATATGTTAAAAGGTTCATAATGGTCGAAAATAGCCTAAAATGTTCTCTTCTTATCCCAAATGTAGTTAAAAATGAATCAACAAACTTAGATGATTTTAATAGTTTGTCAAATTATATTTGATGACACTAAATGCATACAATTACATTATACCACCATGTTTTTGCATGAATCAATGGACAAAAAACCCATGAAAACATTCACTTAATTGCTTATTAGGCCAATAAATCACACAAATATCAAGCTATAACCACTTCATTATCCATGGATCAAGCAATTAAAGTCCTAAAATAACCACTTTGATGCATATTAGGCCAAGAAATCCCACAAAAATCAATAACTAACTAATATTCACCAACTTTATGCATGAAGCAAACAATCAAGGTCAAAACAATTCAATAAAACCAGCACCATGATCCCAAAGGGGCTACAATGCCCATACTAATTCCTCGAACAATCATCTTCAACTAAGGGGAAAAGGGGGATAAATAAGGTTCATCCTCGAACAATCAACTTCGGATAAAAGGGTTCTAATTTCTAAAACATAATCGGATAAAAGGGTTCTAATTTCTAAAACATAATCGGAAAAAGAATTCTAACCTGTCTCCCTTTGGTTTCTTCACACCATCTCCAATAATAATATTAGCCATGGTATACTCGCATCGCAACGCACCTGAAAAGCATTATAACCATGTATCATGCTATTAACAAATGAACTTTCCACGTAAGAAAGATATATCCATTATCAACATATCAGCAATATAAATCAATGTATAAACTAAAAGTGTGATCTTTAAACATATCAGCAATATAAATCAATGTCTTATGGTTATGTATAAACTCCTTACCTATAGTCAAGGCAGGTCACTATGATGTCTCTCTCTGCCAACTGAAATCCAAGAAGAGAACCCCATGCTTTGTACCTAAATCAAGAAGAACGGGAACTAAAAACATCAACATGGAGGAAAAAAAAACAATAGCATGGAGGTAAAAGGAGAGGCAACACAGCAGAGTACAATGTTCCATGTCACCAATGGAGCTTGCATTAATGCATACATAGAATTCTTCTATCCTAATTCCTACAAATCCACCCAATTAAACGATCTCACAATTCAGCTAATACAAGTCTACCATTCACATTTCGCAATAAATTGTCTGCATGTTCCTTCAAAAGTTCCCAACTGTGCGTTTGGAAAATAACGGTGGAGGGAAAGGGAACCGAAGGTCGAAGGAAAGCGAGAGAATGGGACTAAAGAGGAGATAAGGGAGAAGTGGTCTTGTGTACTCCCTCCTCTTTCCCCAATCCATCTCCAAAAGAACAAATATATTACTCTATCCTCCCTTCATTTCTCTTCAAATTGTCTATCTTAACACATTGTAAGGCAACATTTATCATCGTCGTACAATAGTTCCGCAAAAATGTCTTATAATTAACCAAACAAACCGAAAAAGAACTTGCACCGATCTAATAACTTAGAACAACGAGAATCACATAAGCACTTCTCCTAGTATCTCAAGTCCAATTACAGCTTTACAACTCCCAATATTACACATCAGAGCGAGATTACACTAAAACTTACCATCAAGAAAACACCAAGATTCACCACACTCCCAACATAATATCATACTATAACTCATTTTGCAAATTATTACATGCAAACATTATCACCGAAATAATCCAAAAGACATTAACATCATCCAATTCATCAACATGTATTCACATTTTCCAAATCAAAATGAAATCAAATTACAACATTAAAAAATAAGAATGAAGAAAATAAGAATGGGGGGTGTGTAGGGGTTGTGGGAGGGGGTGCGAGGGGTGCAGGGGGGGTGTTTGCAGCGGGGGGGGCTCGTGCATGGGGGCTCTGTGCGGGGGTTTTTGATCGCAGCCCTTCACTCCCAAGGGCTGCGGTTTAGGCCCAAAACCGCAACCCTTTTTACAAATAAAAGGTTGCGGTTTTCATCAAAACCGCACCCTTGTGACCGGAAAAAAAACAAATTTTTTTTTTTTGTATTTTTAGTCCTAAATGATCCCCATATATATATATATATATATATATATATATATATAAGTATCATTTTCCCTTTCCCTGCAGGTTTAAAGTCTTAAAGCTTTACCCTTTTACCGCTTATTAACAACTGATGCAAATGAATATACATCCGGGCCGTACGAATTGCACTTCCCTCCGAAATCAACATATATGCATTGCAACGGGTATATAAAGCATCCCAATGTCAGCCTCACAAATAAACATTTCAATAGCAGAACATAAAAGCACATAACTGAACAAACACCTAGAAAGAAAGACCCACAACATGATAAAAGTCGTTAGTCTCATGGAAACGCCCATCTTTATTTCAAAGACTAATCATGAGTAATCTGACAAACATAATATATATAGTATACATGCTATGCATTAAGGGTACCCCCAAAGACTCATCCATTCTAAAACAGCATGAAGTAGTGATTTATGTAACTACAATCTTCTCTATCACATAAGCTAGAGTCAAAATCACTCAAAACTTATCACAGTAATTGTCAGAAGATCTGGAAGATTTGGATCGGCTAAGATGTGATGGAAACTTACTCCAAGGCCTCCTACTCCATGGTTATAGTGCTTTAATGGTCCCCTCCTCGAAAGCTCAAACTTCACTGTTCATTGATGCATTGCCATTAGCTACCATAGAACAAGTAGAAACCACCAAGCCATCTTGACAAAGAAACAAGACACTAGAGCCTCAAAAAATAAAACAACGTAAACTTTTGTCATATAAAAAACATTCTACAACACTATAAAGTAGTTCTCCAAATGTTTTCCACCTCTAAGAGTTTAGTCAGTGCAAGCATCCAGCACGCCTAAGAGGCTAAGACATCTAGAAGACTAGAACACACTACCATCAAAACCATTGAGCAAAAAGGAGAGATAATTGGCAGTTTTGGCATACACAATACATTCATAACCAAACGGCAAACGCAGCTACAATTTCACACATCAGAAGATATATTCTCAATACCACGAGCCGAATGGCCCCAATCCATAGGCTTCCTAAATAATATCAATTAAGGTACTTGAATATTTTATAATCAAATTACATTATTCAGCTAACTAGTTTCACCAAAACTCCCAACAATACCAACTTAGCCAACAAACTAAACAGATGAACACCCAATCAATAAACATTGTAACATCTTACTTCAACTTGTGCACACCATTGACAAAGTTCACATACCTGGGGAGAATAACGCCGCAGTTACACCGGAAGTTGCACTTAATGAAGATATCGCCATATATAAATCATCAACTTTAACCTAGTCAATGTCACACCATCAAAAACACACCCAAAAACCAATTGCAAGAAACCATAATACCATACCCTCTTTCTTCCTGAATCAAGCAACTAAGAAATGCATCAAAAGAAATTATAAATTCACCCATTTTTCAGTAAACCAATAGTGGAAAACCAATCTCTTCATTTTCCTCTAATTAGAAGATATAGACATATAGTGATCTAATTTAATCACATTTCACAATACTACATATCACTCGTAATTATACCTTAATACAATTTATCAAGTTCCCTAATTTTCATCTCACTAAATAAATAAGTCAAAAGTCACAAATATTATAGATTCATCAACTATCAAACTACTGATGAGATGTACAAGAAGCAAGAAACTGAAACAAGCATCTTTCATATACCAATCAAACTTACTTGGGTACGAAAACGAAGAACACCAACACACGACCAAAATTCAACCTCCAAATTCAAGAATTAAACTTTCTAATTTCGAATAAATAGAAAATGCAAGAATATTCACCTTAATCCTCAACGTTGGAGGATGAGATTCAGCTTTGAAATGGTCTGAGATTGAAACTCAAGTGATTGCAAAACTACAACAATTTCAAACCCAATTTCAAACCCTAGATCCAAGCATTGAAAAAACAGAGAGGAGAGAGAAAATACCTCAGCGGCGAGGTAGTCGAGAATGGAGCTCCGGCACCGACACGCTCAGCAGCAGCGTTCGCGTGACAAATCGAAAGAAAGAGAAGGGGAATGTGAGAGAAATAAACGGCGCCTAGCAGAAAGATGAGCTCGCTCCGGCGAACAAAGCCATTAATACGAGTTATTCAGAAAAAGTGAAAAACCCTATAAATTAGGAGAAATTGAGGAGGAGAGAGAAAATGAAACCTGAAGGACTTTAGGAGGTTGAAGAAACTGCGACGGCTTGCGAAGGAGAAGAATCAGGCAATGATTTTCCACCGATGGTGCACAAATCGATGTTGCATAGCTCGGATTCGAGTGATTCGACGGTGCCATTAATGGCGGAATGAACGGTGATTTTCCACCGATGGTGCGCGAACTTGATCGAGGTCGTTGAGAGTGAGAGTATGAGAGAGAGAAGGGCGTGGTGTGAAGGGAGAGGGAGAGATTGAGAGGCGGGTTCAGCTAGGGATTAGAGGGAGGGAGGGAGGGAGGGAGGGAGGGAAGGGCTGAGTATATGCGCGCAAAAGTTAAAATAAGAAAAGGCAAGTGAAGGGCTGCGTTTGTTAAGAAAACCGCAGCCCTTTTATGAAGGGCTGCGTTTTTCAATAAACCGCAGCCCTTTTATGAAGGGCTGCGTTTTTCAATAAACCGCAGCCCTTGCACCGCAGCCCTTGCGTTTTTTCCACTAGTGTTTATAATATTAATTTGTAATTTAAGATAGTAAAGGTCAAACATGTGTCTTAGAGACTGCGAAAAAGCAAATGGGGTAAATCATAAGGGACAGAGAAAGTGTAGATTGCCAAAAGATAGAAATCCCGATGTTTTCTTGTAATTTTTTATTGGCGAGGCGTTCTTTGTCAGTAATGTGTAACATATATGTGATTGTTGATAATGGACAATTCAATATTGATGAGCCAAGTAAAAAAATTATGTGTGTTATGAGATAATTAGAGACTTACATTTAGAAATATCTTACTCAATAAGAACTGGGCACACAATATAAATTAATATAAAGGGATTTGAACATGTTTATTGTAGAAATGGGAGAAAATTATTTTTGAGATTCAACATTGACAAGCCTAAAGCCGGTTGATTTAAACATAAAATCAACTACAGATATTTTACAAGGCAAAGACAAAAATTTTAAAAAGTTTGAGCTAGTTTATCACAATGTTAAACATGAACTTAAATATACTACAAAGTATTGTATCATTAAAAAAAATTAATATATCACAAACTTTTAATTAGGAAATTTGACTAAAAATAGAATGAATTTTAGACAATGCGTGAAATATTACACAAATTTAGAAGTTTACGTTTATATAATAGGTTCATGCATATTTTTCATATAAAGTTTCTTTTTTCAATAAATTATTGAACAACTTATAGTATTATGCAAAGTTATAGAAACTTTGTGTCATTTTCATAGAGTACTTGCAAAGTTGGTGATATAAATAGCAAATTCCTCCATCTATATGATGTTATAACACTGCCCAAATAATGTATTTTTTTATGGTTTTTACATTGGGTTTTTTTCACCTATATCATAAGGCATAGGCTAAGAGCATTAAGTTTTCTATGTAAGATATCATTATACAAAAGTTTTCATTTCAAAATCCAAGCAAACTAAAAAAACTTACATGATTCTCTTTATCTTAGTATCTATCCTTATTTACTATCACCAAATAAAATCTTGTTGTATTATATTATATTATTTTTTTAAATAATATCTTGAAATTCTGAACCTATGCCTTGTGGCATAGGTCAGAAAAGTCCTTTTCATTTTACTATTAAGTGAGTTAACTAGGTCAATATGGGTGATCCATTTATTGAATATATCAGATTAGTGCTCAGAATTTCTATCTAGGTGACTAAATGCCTCAAGTTAGTATCGAAGAAATTTTGGCTCTTTGATTTTTACACAAACGCAAACCAGACACATCACACGACTCATTTGCCACCTTTATCTATAGATGATACATGTATAATGGATGCGAATAGAAAATAGAATATACGATTCGAAATTGGGAATATCTTTATCTTAAAGAGAGAGAGAAAGTAAATATGACTAATAACTCGTATTGAGGAGAGAGTAAAAAAAGTTAGATATGATTAGAATACAATAATTGTATGCCAAAATAAGAAGTACTCAATGTCACCATGACAACCAAAAAGGAATCACTGCAACATATTATGGAACAAAGGAATTAAAAGTAAAAATTTAAGGGAACACTGTAGCATAACACATTTAACATAAATGGAACATACTTAAGTGACATGGTGCTAAATCATCAGAAAATCATGGTAGACAACACGGCCATGACTTCATGAATGGACAACATTATAATTAAGTAGTGTATATTACATTGTTAAATTTTTATATCTACCAATAGGAATTTTTCATAGTTTTGTATAAGGTTTTAGGGTTTCTCCTTGTGATCATTTCACTCACTACAATAACTCAAAAATTAATGCAAAAATGTGCAACATTAAGCGAATTTGATTCATTGTAAGCTAGGCATCAACTTACAACGGAAATTATTTCAAAACATACTATTGTTTCTTGAAATTTAGGAAAATATAATGGTTGACATTAAAAACTGATAAAGGTAGAAGTTTTACAAACCATATATTAGGAAATTAAGTCAGCCCAAGGGCTAACCCCTACCAGGCTACTAGCCTGTAGGAAACACCAACACATTGGCTGGTAAGGCATGCATAGCATGCTAAGGAAATACCCCAGCATAATGCTGGAGGTAAGGATCGAACCCTTGACCTCAAGGGCCAAGGGGGAGTGCTCTACCCACTTGAGCTAACTCCTATCCTTAACTGAGTATTATTAATAATTACAAGTAGAGTAATATTTTTATCATCATTGATAATGATAATAATTAATAATATTAATGATAATGATAATGATAATAATAATAATATTAATACTAATACTAATAATATGCATAACAATAATATTCTTATGAATTGAGTAATATTAATAATAACAAGTAGAATAATAACGATATGAAGTAATAATATTATTAATATAATATTTTTCTTCAAGATTGCTATTCGCAAGTCAATATATACAAAACCAATAGCATGTTTCACGCCTAATACTGTAGAATAGTAACAATAGCATGCATGACTCCTAATTCTAAGCAACAGAATATAATATAATATAATATAATATAATAATAAGAATATAATAATAATAATAATAATAATAAAATAACAATAATAATAAAAAATAATAATAATAATAAGAATAAGAATATAATAAAAATAATAATAGTAATAATAATAGTAATAATAATAATAACAATAATTATAATAACAATAACAATAATAATAATAAGAAGAAGAATATAATAATAATAATAATAATAATAATAATAATAATAATAATAATAATAATAATAGTAATAATAATAATAATATTAATAATAATAATAATAATAATAATAAAATCAATAAGTTGTAGTCTGAACTGATCTGAACTGAACTGGAGTGATCTGAACTGAACTGAACTGATCTGATCTGATCTGATCTGATCTGAACTGAATTGATCTGATCTGAACTGAACTGATCTGATCTGAACTGAACTGAATTTCTATTTATTCAGTCCAAAAGAACAGAGCCTTATTTGCAAAACGCGAAATACCCCCCTCCCTAAAAATAGAAACCACAGCAAAGCCTAACCCCCTCCCCTTTCTGGCTCGTCGGCGGCCGAGCACCTCGTGCTCTTCAAAGGTCGTCGGCGAGCCAGACCCGAACGGCCGGGTCCCTTTTTCCTCTCCTTTGATGGTGAAGCAAGGCGGTTTTCACGGTTCTTCTTTTCAAGCAAAGCAAAGTAGGAGCAAGTTTCTCACTAAAATCAGATTTTGCAGCGTTGGGCTCAACAATTCAGCTAAAAATCTCTTAATTTTAGATATCATTTTCCAGATATGAGGGTTATTGGGTTTGTGCTTTACGTCCTCCTTTACAATTTCTTTGCTACTATAGTCTAAATACGTTTTCTCTTTAGTTGGGTTAATTACGAGTGAGTTTTTTTTCCTTTATATTATATTGGGTAATTCTGCTAATTGTTGGAGGATGTAATACAATTGTTTATGTTGTTTTTTGTGGTTGGTTATGGATTTTGGAAAGTAATTGTTTGGTTGTAAGGGGATGATTGATTAATTTAGGAAGAGTAGAATGGGTAGGTTTCTTATAGTGTATGGTGAAAGTAAAATTGAATGAAAAGGATGAAGAACATTATGTTAGGTGTAGTCAATTTGTCGATCCAATCTCTAGAACTAGATCTTACAAAGATACAAGAATAGGATATCTTGATTTAGAGTCAAAAAATTTCTCAATCTTGAGGGTGAATAGGAGAAAGGGTTCTAATGTGATCGACCAAAATGATAGTGATACATTAGAGCTTGGAACAATGGAAGTTGAAAGTGGGGAACCAAAGTTTAGGGATCCCCCAGTTGATTATTCAGAAGAATGTGAGTGTGGACGAGGAGGGATAAAGGTTTTCATGGTTAGGATGTACGTTCTCCAGTTTTGGAAATCGGAGGTGGGTTTGAAAGCTAATAATGATTAGCTCTCATTTCAGCTCGACAAGGATCCTAAATATATTTGCCTTGAAAGAAGCAAGTATGAAGGCGACACCCCAGTTCAACCTGGTGGTTTTCAACACGTCAACTCAAATGTGGTTCTCCTACAAAATGGAGACTCCCAAAATACTCGCTCTCTCAAGAGAGTATTAAGTCACAAAGGTATGTGACTTTTCAAGGAATTATGAGCCAAGAGTTCCAAGTGACAAAAGGTCATTGGGATTGCTCATTCTACGTGATGCAAATCTTGCTTTTGGTTGTTAGTTGTCCTGATCGTGACAGAAATACGCTCCACCCACCACTTCCAGCAGGTATAATATGCCCTTTTATTGCAGATTGTCTTCCTCTAAGAAGGTACAATATCTTCTCAGTTATCGTTACTACAGTCAATCATCGGTCAACCACATCCAACAAAGTTATTACTCAATCTCCGAACAACGATGGCCTCTATAGTAGGCAGGTCCTCAGTAATTTTACTTGTTTTAACTTTATATGGTTTAATTTATAGAACTAGTAAAGCTCAGTTTAGTGTTTGTGTGTTTATTGTTTATTATTGTTTAGTCTTATTTTGTATTTCATGTTTAACCATTTGAATTAACTAATAAGAGCCCACCTTTTGAATCAACTTATTAAGAATTTGTGTTTCAAAAAAACCTAGTCACCGCCATTTGAATCAACTAATAAGAGCCTAAATTTCAATCCTTATCCAATAAAAAAATTAGCAAATTTTGAATCTCATCAACTACTTGTGTTGCCCTGCCTCTCAAGTTTTTTTTTGGAAATGTGGAATTATCTTTATTGTTTGCTCGTGCTTATTAGGTTAGTCTATTATGGACTATTAGCAAATTTTTTTGCATAGTAATAAATAAGATATTATGTTTGATGTAATTAATTATTTTCCTTTTCTTTTATTTTGTATATTTTAATGTTAATTAAGTTATTCTAGATTTTTCTTTCAAGTACCTCGAGTAAGGGTCACCTCTGGTTTTTATGTTAGTGTGAGAATATAAGGATAGCATTTACTATTTATAATTTATTTGCCTACTCCCATTTAGGAACACCCTCGAAGCTCTATCTTCAAGTTAGGTCCTGGTATAGGTAGCCGGTAGGGTTAGAGCAAGGTTTTCATCGTACTCTTTGTTCTTAATTTTATAGTCTTGGTGTTGTTTTAATTCGGTATAAGGCTATTTTAAGTATTACTTGTTTTGTAACTTTTGCCAGATCGATTTCCTTCCTAAAATAATAATAAAAATATAAATGCAACCATTTCTATTTTTAAAATTTTGGAAGACACGAATTTCTCATGAGACATGCACCAAAAATATGCCTTACAAAAATTTATACTTTAATTATATATATACTTCCTGTGTTTCTTCTTAGTGGAACATACAAAAAATGGGGGAATACTAAGGAGGCTAAAGAGAGAAATTGAAACGACAAGTCAAAAAGGAAATTAAATGAATTTAGATTTGTATAGTTATGATGAGAAATTAGATGAGTTAATTAAAAAGAAGTTGGGAACAAAGGGAAGTTTTTTGTTGCCATTTTCATTAATATACTACACTTATTTAGAGGTGTCAAAAACTGGGCCGACCCACGGGTGAACCCGCATGCGACCCAGACCCAACCTGTTCCGAGCCGAGAGTGGTCGGTTGAAAAGCCGACCTATTCCGACCCCGTATCCACCCATGCCCAGTTGAACCCGTGGAATTGGTAACCCAACCTGAACTGGGCCGACCCAGGTGGACCCGTGGCCAGTTGCACCCGTGAACAACGACCCAGACCCAACCTGTTTCCGACCCAAAACTAACCCGCACCCAACTTCACCCGTCAATGACCCAGTTAAACCCACCCAGTTATCACCCAACCCAGTTGTGACCCAACCCAGTTAGCACCCGACCCAGTTGTGACCCAACCCAGTTATCACCGACCCAGTTACCACCCGACCCAATTACCACCCGACTCAACTAAACCCGACCCAAAATCATTCCGACCCAATACAACCTGACCCAAAAGTTCCGGCCCAGTTTTCTTCCTCTCAGCACATGTTATGGCCTATGACCTATGACCAAACATTTTCAATAGGCGCAGTTCAGCTTGGAGGCCCAAATGTTCAAAAACCCAAATGTTCTAAGCATTCAATACTATACTTCTTCTCCCCTCTATTAATACTCTTATACTTTCCCCTAAAAAAATACTCTTATACTTGTGCAACTGCATGTCGTGTTTTGTGTGGAAAGGGATTTTCCATTAATGTGTGTGCTTACATGGTTTTGTGATACTTTGTTATTAGGGTCTGAGATTATTATGATCGTAATTTGTGTGCTAACATTATATTGTGAATCTGTGTCTTTTGTTGATTTACTTAGTTATTAAGTAATTATGTAGGCGTGTCAATTACAACAGCATAAGACATTGAACTGAAAAGTATATTGAATTTGAAGGAATATTGGAGAGAATAAGGCAAGTAAATTAGGAAAAATAGAAAACTCTTATATTCATATACTTCAATGTTTACAAAAGAAAAAATCAAGTACACTTACAAATGAATAATGTAAATAACAAAATGAGTAAGTCTAAACTCTAAAATAACAAAATGTATACAAGTATTGAACTAATTAGAGTATTGAGCTAATACTCTAATTATTAGACGTGTCAACAACAGCAACAACAACGGACCAAAAGCGAGCAACGAAAAGAACAACAGACCACCAAGAGCGGCAGCAAGAATAAAGAATGCCACACGGCGAAGCAGCAGCGAGACCACCACCAAGCGGTAGACCACCACCGGCGGC
This sequence comes from Beta corolliflora, assembly GCA_947648045.1. Taxonomy (NCBI): domain Eukaryota; kingdom Viridiplantae; phylum Streptophyta; class Magnoliopsida; order Caryophyllales; family Amaranthaceae; genus Beta; species Beta corolliflora. The sequence continues at coordinate 3,206,095 of CANSZD010002921.1, read as the reverse complement.
ATCGGCACGACTGCACACGAGCAAAGCAATAACAGGCCAACAGAAGAAGCAACAACAACATATGGTAGAAAACACCAAAAAGAAACTCCCAAAGAAAAAGAAATGTAGCAGCAACAACATAAAGGTCAATTTTAAACAAGTAAATATTGCAAAGATAACAAAATTAAATTTACTTTTAAAATCAGTAATGGCTCTCAGGTACACAAGTTGACCTCATCATCGAGCACTCGACTCTAATTAACAACACAACTTCACAACACAAGAAAGCCAGCAAAAGTGACACGAGCATCCACAATTCTTTGTCTTTTAAACAATACCAAACCAATTTTACCAATCAAGTGCATATCATGTCCAATAAGACAAAAGAAAAGTAGCTCCACATCGTGACACTTAGGGCAAAACATGTGTGTAAAGTAAAATGTAGCCAAAAAGAGTCGCAAATAATCAACAACCAATGATCTTTGCGCAAGGGACATTTATTAAGCAAAAGGATTTAGAACTAAACCAAACCCAACAGTTCTGTTTAGGGTTTATAATTTTAGGGTTAGGGTTCGGGTCTAGGGTTTGGGTCTAGGGTTTAGGTCCAGGGTTTAGGTCTAGGGTTTAGGTTTGGGTCTAGGGTTAGGGTTTGGGCCTAAGGAAACCCACAACACAACAAACCCACCCCAGAACACAACAAACCCACCCCAGAACACAACAAACCCAACCCATAACACAAGCAAACCCCAAACACAAGCACACCCCAAACACAAACAAACCCCAGCACACAACCAACCCACAAACACAAACCCAGAACACAACCATCAAACATTTTCAATAGGCCACAACACAAGGCTAGAACAATAACCATCAAACAACAACCATCAAACATTTTCAATAGGCCACAACACAAGGCCAGAATAATAACCATCAAACAACAACCATCAAACAACAATAGTAGCACATATTAAGGAATTGAATCATAATCAATATCAATAGGCTCGGTCTCTTTAACAACTTCAAGAGACTCCTCATCCTCAATCTTAGAATAACCAAAGATCCAATTTTGGCAAGTAACAAGAGCCTCAACATTTTTGGGCAGCAAACGCATGCGATACTTTGTTAAAATTCTGCCCCCCATACTAAATGAAGACTCGGAGGCCACAGATGTAATGGGGATAGCCAACACATCTCTAGCCATCCGAGACAAAATAGGATAAGCTCCTACATGGATTTTCCAATAGGCCAAAACATCAAAATGGTCATCTTGGTCAGCGGGAGCATGAGGGGCACTGAAATATGATTCCATATCATTTTCAATACCCCTACTAGCAGCAACATTGGCACAAAAACTCTAAAAAGCAGCAAACAAAATAGTATCACAAAACTATTAACAATCACAAACTGTAAAGTAATCATGAATCAATCAAATGTTACACATAGTAGCCAACCTTTCCAAGGTTGGCCTTCTCAAAAGGACGGGCAATCAACCTTGCAAAACTTGGAGTGGATGAATCAGAATCGGTAGTCATAGAAGATGTAGTGGAAGAGGGTTGGAGTTGACTCAATTGTAAGTGAGAATAAACAGTAGCATAGTGCGTATACAACTCAGTAAAGGCATCAACCGCCTCTTTAACCTTACCATCAAGATGTTGGGGCAAATAAACAGTAGCATACAACTCATGAACAAAGTTTTTTTTGTAACGGGGATCAAGCATGATAGCAATAGTAAGAATCAAAGAATAATTTTCCCAATACTTGTTAAATTTTTCATACATAGGAGCAGCCATAAGACGAATAGAATCAGCCTAAACACAAACCCAGAAACACAAACCCCTAAACACAAAACCCAGAAACACAAAACCCAGAAACACAAAATCTAAAAACAGAAGCCCAGAAACAAGCCCAGAACACAAGCCCAGAAACACAAGCCCAGAAACACAAATATAACCCGAATACACAAAAGTGACAAAACCCAAACACAAGTCACAAACCCAGAAATGATACACAAGAACAAAAATGATACACATGAATGCATGATATACAAGAACAAATATGATAGACATCAAATCATGAACAAACAGTTATATACAAGAACAGCAAAAAAAGTAATATACAAATATTTCAGAAATTAAAAACTAATATACATTATAGTATAATGATTATACAAGATAAATTAAAACTCATATACAAGATAATTAAATCATGGGTCATTAAATCAATCCCGAAAATTGAAACCCAAGAATAATAACTTTCTAGGTAGAATTACAAAACCCTAGATTTCCAACTTTGGCTAATGCATATTTAGGTTCAAATTACAAAACCCTAGATTTCCAACTTTGGCTAATGCGAAAGTGAAAACGAACACAACACATAATCATAAAACGAACACATAATAAAAAAACTAACACATAATAAAAAAAACGAACACATAATTAAAAACTAACACATAATAAAAAAACTAAATAATTCATGCATATAATTTTTAGCACAAACCACAAACCCTAAAATTCTAGATATTAAATATGACAAAAAAAACAAAAAACAAAACATGATAATATACGAAACACATAATAAAAAAACGAACACATAATTAAAAACTAACACATAATAAAAAAAACTAAATAATTCATGCATATAATTTTTAGCATAAACCACAAACCCTAAAATTCTAGATCTGAAATATGACAAAAAAAAACAAAAAAAAACATGATATTCCAGCAGATCTGCAAATCTGGACCAGCACATATCCCACAATCACAATCAAGCAGATCTTCACCTAATTCTAAAAAAAAACGGAAATTAGAAGACTTACCTGGTTGTGACATAGCGTTTTTAAAAATTAAATTTTTGCTTTTGTTTTCCCCCGATCTTCAATTTGTTTCCTTTTTCTTCAAATACACGCCTTTTTTCTTCAAATCCACGCCTTTTTTCTTCAAATCTTCACCATAAACCTCTACGTTCTTCGGAAAAAATAATAGAGAAAGTGAAAAACTCAGAATTTTATTTTTTGATCGGAAATTTTGAGACAAGGACCGATAATTTTAGGGTTTTTTTTGGTTTTATCAAAAATTGAGAGAAGGGCTGAGAAATTAAGGGTTTTTTTGGCTTTTGATCGGAAAATGAGAGAAGGGCGGTTGATTGTTAGGTTTTTTAGGGTTTTTTTTATCGGAAAATGAGAGAATGAGAGGAGGAGACTGGAGAGACCGAGAAACTTCGAGAGAAACTGAGAGAATTTTAGGGTTTGGCCGGTTTGCTTTGCGCCTTTCGTTTTGGTTTTGCAAGAGGTGAAATAAGGGGTTGCATTAAAATTGGGGTTTATATAGTAGGAAAATTTAGGGTTTTTTTTTAATCTCAACCGTTGGTTACAAGAATGAATGGCTCAGATTTTAGAGTGAAGATTTTAGATGTTAGAGAGTAAGTAAATAAATGAAGGGTTCAGATTTTATATTTTCTAATCAATGGTCTCAAACCATGATCCTTGCTTTATTTTTTTGACCAATGAACATCAAGACTTACCAAGCACATGGATTTCAAAATATCAATGGTTGGATTTTATCTTTCTCAAATCAATGGTTAAGACTTACGGTTAAGTTAAGTATTGGATTTTTTAATTTCTAAATTAATAATTCTAGACAACTAATTTACTAATCTAGACTTCTAGTATTAATTTGTTTAGTTATTAGTAATTTAGTAATCTAAACTATTATTAATATTATAAATTAATAAAAATTATAAACTTTAGAAGTTCCGTTAAGAAGACTATGTTGTTATGTTATTAATTAATTAAGTTGGATATAAGTTTGTAAATTACTTTAAAAAGGTCTTACTTACATTAGTGGGTGATATGTAGATCAGAAATAAGTTAGCTATATGTAATCATAATATACTTCTTGCTTTCAAAACAGACAATAATTAATGGAATGACGATTTTTGTTAATGGTGATTTAGATTTTAGAAAAGAAACATATTTAGACTTTAGAGTAGAGTAAGAATCATAGTTTTGGGTTGGTAGTTGTCAAGGTCCATATTCTATGTGAATTAAATAGGTTATTGTATGATAATCCTCGTGTTACAACTAGAATGATTTTCAATAATGGGTTTAGTATAATTCTATCAAGATGATTGGTATTAACTATGATCTACTTTTACAACTGAAACATCAACGATGAAAGTCGATCAATCTAATGATGCTTCGATTATTGTTAACCGTGTAATAACATCGATGATCGAGCTCTATCTTTTACAAAGAACCCCATAACACGAAAGATGAAAGACATTAACCTTTTGATGGTTTTGATTAATGTCAAAGACAATCAATCTTATGATCATTTGATCTATGTGAACCTTAACTTAACGAAAGTCGATCAACAACCGTTTAACATGGACCGTTTAATAAGATCGCCTCCTATGTTACTATATTTTAAGATCAACAACCGAAACATCAACGATCTTGATTCTCCACTGATATGATTGGTATTAACTATGATATACTTTCATAGTTTTAATGTTTCATCCACTACTGATATGATTATGTATCATCTATTCATCTTGATCACAGTTATCATCTTCATATTCGATTAACGTTGATCATTGTTACTTGTTAGTTGTTCCATGAACGATGAAAGTCGAACAATCTTGATCACGGTTATAATTACGATGCTTTCATTAATGTCAACCTAATTCTTTAATTTTAACTCTTTTTTGTAGCTATGTAGTGACTCGGTGAGACTTGAGAGTGACTAAGTCACTAACTAACTAAATGTTTAAGTTTAATAGTTTATTGATTTTAATCAATAATCGGTATGGACTTATGGCTTATGCCTTAGCCCTTATGCAATCATGAATAAGAATAACCCGATGGCCAATAGCCAATAATATAACTATATAAATTATAAGTCTTAGTTTAGTAACTTTTTAATTAAATTTGTAATATAAGTCTCAATGTATATTATCACAAAATTCACAATGACTCAATCACAAGTTACAATATCAGTATATGATCACATGTTAATTGTTATAACTTTCGTCTTCGTAACTTAATATATACTATATAATTCAGACCCAAGTCATTCCGAGAACCGATTTCTTCCGACCCATCCAAGTCAATACGCCGCCGGTTTGAGGCTTCAGCCGACCCAAGTCCTATCGAGAGCCGATTTATTCCGACCCAAGTCATTCCGAAAGCCGATTTATTCCGACCCGATTTATTCCGAAAGTTGATTTATTCCGACCCAAGTCATTCCGATATCGATTTATTCCGACCCAAGTCATTCCGAAAGCCGATTTATTCCGACCCAAGTCATTCCGATATCGATTTATTCCGACCCAATTCATTCCGAAAGCCGATTTATTCCGACCCAAGTCATTCCGAAAGCCGATTTCTTCCGACCCAATTCATTCCGAAAGCCGATTTCTTCCGACCCAAGTTATTCCGAAAGCCGATTTATTCCGACCCAAGTTATTCCGAAAGCCGATTTGGGCCGACTTCACCTTATTCCATTCCGACCCAAATTCACCCAACCCAGATACCGGCCGACCCAGTCCTAGCCGACCTAGTTCCGACCCAGTTCCGAGCAGTGGCGTATCCAGGATTCCAACCCTATGGGTTCGGAGCCGGTAAAAAAAATCCACATTCTTGTATTGGGTTTAGAGGTTCTCTTGAACTAGGAGAAGAACAAGCGGATGATTTTTGTGACTTATTTCCCGCACGATCTTTCCAAAAAAATTATAAATCCTTCATAGTCACAATACAATCTACACAAGCAAGAAATTTCAACTCCATGAGTCTAGACACTACAAAGTTCAATCACATTCAATCTATCATTCATTCACAATCCACAGTCCACAATCCACATTCATTCATTCAACATTTATTCAACATTCACAAATCACAATACAAAGTCAACAATCCACATTCATTCATTCAACATTTAAATCTGAAATTCATAAAGCAACAATTCAACTCTATGAGTCAGTGAGTCTAACTGTCTAAGTAATACAAACAAGTAACAAGTAACAACTCCGCAATCCACAATTCTACATTCATTCAAGTATTCAACATGTAAATGATTAACAAAATTACATAATTACAATTACATATATTCTAATCATCTAATATCTAAAAGACTAAAATCTGAAATAGTGAAATTCATATTTAAAATTGAAGAATTGGGCTTTACCGTTCAAACAGTTGGCTAGATGCGGTCGCCGAAAATTGAAGTAGTCGTCGACTGGGGAAGACTCCAAGACCGAAGTAGACGGTGGGGAAGACGCCAAGACGATGGTCAGTTCTTCGTTGCTTAGGGTCTAGGGAGTTAGGGTTTGGCCTTTGGGGGAAAATGTCGGCTTTGTGCGCCGTCACGGTGGGGACGACGCAAAGACGAAAGTAGAAGGTGGGGAAGACGCCAAGACGGTGGTCAGTTCTTCGAATCTTCGTTGCTTAGGGTCTAGGGAGTTAGGGTTTGAAAAATGTCGGCTTTGTGTTTAATTAGTTGTTGAATGTTGAGGGAGAATGGGGATGGGGCTTAGTTTAGAGAAGAAAAAAAAGGGTGTTCGCTGGATTGTGGATTCGAACCTCAGACCTTCAATCCCATGCTCCCAGCCCGCGCACTCAACAGAGATACAAAATCACTGTGACACTTGCTTCTTTCATGTTCTACTTTGCACGCATATAGTATATATCTAATATCTAAAATATTTTTAATTAAAAAAAAAAACTGGGCAATTTTTTTCCAAAAATCATTGGGTTCACCTGAACCCAGTGAACCCATAGTAAATCCGCCCCTGGTTCCGAGAGCCCTCTCACCCAGTTGAACCCGACCCAAGTCCACCCGACCCACCCAGTTCCGACCCATGGCACACTCTCACCCAGATTATTCCGACCCAGGTTGGGTCAACCCAAACCCAGCTAGTGACCCAAATTGACACCACTACACTTATTGTGGCTATTCCTAATAAGAAAAGAAACACTGAAAAAGAAACGGAAGAAGTACGATGATAAATAGTTTGGTAGTGAATTGAATCAAGGAAAAACTAACTCATTAATTAGCAAAATGACATAAAATTTAAGCGCGTGAGCTATAGAAATAGAAAATAATGATAAGTTACCAGTGACATAAAGCAAATTCTGATAAATTCGACAAAAAATTGTCATCAATGAAATCCAGATGAATTGGTTAACTTACGTAAATCGTAATGCACTTGCACAATTGATGTAGTTTTTGTACACTAGCCTTTATATGCACGCTATGCGTGCAAAGACGAAGGATGAGTGGCAATTGTTTTGCAATTTGTTAGATGGGTTTTCCCTTTTTTATTTTTAAAGTAATAGAGTAGTAGATGTTGTAGTTTTCTTTTATAGTTAGTGATATATTTGTCAAAAAGGGTGGACACTAAAGTCCTCAAGAGTTCCCATATATATTCTTGCAAATTTAGATTTCAAATTATCAAACAAAAAAAAATTAAATAGTGTGTTATATATAAAAATTATATGTATCACATAATTATTCTATTTTCTCATTGTAATTATTCTATTTTTCAGTAACTCATAATTATTAATATCCATATATATTCATGATCGCTATTGAAGATCATTAAATTACTAAAATTAATATATTTGTCTTGAAGTAATAATGAAACACATTATGAACTTGTTCAAAATTTTACAAAATTTCATATAAGTATGTGTTACAATAATTTATTGTCTGATGGGGGTAACATATTTTCCTAAAGTGATCACTTAGAGTAGAAATGACCCTTGTAAGGCGAGAGACGAGCTCTTATTTAAAAGTGACTTCATTAAATTAAAAAGTGACCCCCATTAACTTCAAAGTGTCCTTATTATGAAAAAAGTGAGGTGGTCTTACAATCTATACAAATATATCAAAAGACGTTCCTATTAAAATAACGCTGCCACATGACACTCTCCATTGTATGTGCCACATGACACCGTTATCAAGCTCTTAATACACATGTTTATGATCTCATTTAAAAATATAAACAATATGTAGCTACTAGAAATCAAACAAATGACCTTTGAAATAAATTGTGAGAGTTTAAACACCAATCCACTACAATTTCAATGTTTAATGTTTCAAAGTAAAACATAAATCTTATTATCATATGTAACTATAAAGACATAGACAAACTTTTTTTAAATCCTAACACTTTTATTAAGGTAATAACATTCTCTTACCTCAATTCCATTGAAATTGTTATTTTTATCCTCAGTTCTTTTTAACAACTTATCATGCCATACTTTCCATTTTCCAATTTCACATTAGACAAAAAAATTACAGAAAGCTAATAAAATGAATTATGTAAATTATAAATAATAATATATTTGATAATTGCAACTGACCGGTGGCATTTCCCAGGCCAAAATACTAGTTACTTTATTATAAAGAGGTCTTAACTCTCATACAAGACTTACTATCAAATTTAAGCCAGATAATTAAATTATGCTAAAAGATGTTTGAAATTATTTGACTAAGGGCATGTTCTGCAACGGAAGTAGTGGTTGTAATTTTTATCTGTGAGAGTAGATGTTAGCTGTGCACGTAGCTGTTAGTGATTGGTCTGTAGTTGCTAGCGCTAGTTGTCAAAGTAGCGGTATAAAATACTGATGTTTGGTAAAACAAATGGTTAAAGTAGCTGTTTACAAATAACTACTAAAAAAACTCAAAGAAAACTTTAATGTAAAATGGGATATTATTTGAGATGACTCTGACATATAGGTCATTTTCCATTCCCAAATAATCCTGACATTTTCATCTCTATTGCTGATAACCCTGAACTTGTATTTCGTCAATTTTTTTTACTGGAATAGCTAGCGCTGTTAACTATTTTAAAAAAAAAAAAATTTCTGCTTTTTTGAAATAATAATAAAAAAATCATCTCTTTCTCTCTCTCTTGTTCTTTGTTCATGAAATGTTCCAAAATTGGATGATGAATCTTGAACCTTTATCACCCAAAATCATTGCAATTGATGGCCAAAAGCTTCAAATCTAGTTATCTTTATGAAAGATCAAATTTTTAATAGAAGGCCTAAATTTGATTTGTATTTCAAATGGTTTAATTTCTTGTGGGTTATTATTCGAATTTTTAGATACAATTTCTTTGAACTCTCACAATCTTGAATAACTCCGAATCAATTTGGCAATGGTTGAAAAGATGAAAGGGCTAATGTGGTTGCACTAGCTCATGTAGGCTGCGATAATATTAGAGGTAGAGGAGGAGAGATAAAAAGCAGGGGATGGTGGAGGAGAGAGAAAATTAGGGGGTGATGGAATAGCGAGAGAGTGTGGCGAAGCCACCAGGCGTCTTCGACGATGTCAAAATGAGTAGATCCCTTAATTTAACCCATCAACAACATGAACTCAAATGACAGACAGTTGAGTGTTGATGGTGGAGAAATGGTTGACGAAAAGGAGGAAGGTGAGAAGAGAGAATATTTGGCTGGTTGGAGGTTTAGGGGCTGCGATGGGGTTTTGGTGGGTAAGGTGTGGTTTAAGGGGCGGGGCGGGGCGAGGCGGGGTTTCGGGGGTTGGGGTGGGGTTTCCAATGGGAGGGTGGTAGTTTCGGGGCTGGGGGTATTAGGTTCGGTGGGGTTTCAGAGAGAAAGAGGAGAGAGATGATTTTGTTTTTAAAAAATAAACAAATAAAAAGGCACTAATTGTCTTTGTTTTTAAATAGCTAAAGTCGTTAGCCATTCCGTCAGTTTTAATAACAAAATACAAGTTCAGGGTTATTCGCGATAGGGGTGACATTGTTAGGCTTATTTGGAAAATAACCTATATGTTAGGGTCATCTCAGATAATATCCCATGTAAAATTTATACACCACTAACCAATACCCCCAAAAGCTACAAATATTAGCTAGCTTTTGACAACCACTGCAAAAACACTATTTCTACCATTAAAAGCTATCCACACCACTACCTAACCAAACAATTCTTTTTTTCTTAATTAGTGTCTTGACTGACCTAGTCAAAATACTAAAAACTAAAAAGCTTGTGCCGAATAGACCTTAAGTCATTAAAATTTACTTAAATTCTACTGTTTGCGATTATGTGTCTACACTTATTCTACACATTAACCATATAACTTAAGAATTAAGAAAAGAAATTAGAAGTTTATTCTAAAGTGCACTAAAATGAAAATGGCATAAGTCACCCAAAAATTATTTCTTAGAAGCGGTGTAAATCCTATATTATGCTTACGTGAATATGCATCAGAAAAGGGGATATTACGGGTATAAATTTATCTTGCGTGATGGTAACAATAATGAAAGCCTAAAATTGATTATGGCTACTCAATTATATGATACAACAAATATTTTTTCCAATTACATTTGACATGTTTTGCGTCATTCACTACAATTTTATATAACTATATTGTGAAAAAGATAATATTAAACAAAAAAAAACCCTCCGTTATACTTGCGACATTTCTGATTTTGAAAAGTTTCATATTTCTTGCAACATTAACATTTTTGGCAATATGTTCAAATTTCTCTTTTTCTAGCATATGAGGTCCCCCTATTTATTTTTATAAAAAAATCTAAATCTCTTGCCTCCTAAATTCTTATGTCACGTTTCAATGTTGCAAGTAAAAGCACGGAGTAATATGCTGATAGAACTTAGGTTCATGGCTTAAAATATTCTTTTTGTCAACTTGAAAGATAGACAATAATTCTCGTGAAGATTGTTAACAAAAAAACAATTATTTAGTAATTTGATATTAGCTTGGAAATGGATTAACGTCAAATTACCTTATTAATCACACGACATATGAAATCTAAGCGCGTGAAATATTCAAGTAAAAAATATGTGTCATAATATATGTAAACAATGATATCAAAATTGACATAAATATACAGGACATTAATGAACTCATGTCAATCGATTAAATTGTCTAATGCACTTATTTCATTGATGTCATGCCTACAAAGAATTTTTTTGAAACCATCATATAAAATCTAAACTATTAGATCTTGTTTTACGAGAGATACACGTATCACAAAAGGCATGTTTTTATTCTTAATAACTTCAAACACGTAATATTAGCCTGCATGATCATTACTTAATTTCGACAACGCATATTACGTACTTATTTTTATCAGAAGCAAACTACTAAATTAGTAGTTTTGCAACATAATTTCATCAATAACTACATAATACAAAAATAATTACCTATATTATGTCAAAATGAAAACAAAACTAACCATATGCAAGATGCAACATCATAAAACAAAATACATAAAAATTTCACATGATCACAAATCAAGTTCAAGTAATTAAAAGTTGATAATGTTATATTCTCACTACTAAAAATACCTAAAAACCTTGAGCATACATATTTCTAAATCAAAGGACACATGGATGGTTCAAGATTTCACTACAATATGGAAGATGATGTGTGGGGATGCATTACACCCAATAAACACTCACGTGAAAGATGCAGAAAACCTCCTTAACCATAGTTTGCCTTAACCTAACCATAGTTAAATACTCCAAAAACAAAATATACTGTCCACCCCAAGACAACCCCACAACTTCATTCACTCTTTCTCTCTCCTCTTTTTCTTCCTCTCTCATCCTTACCCTCTCCATTTTGTCCACCAGCAAGGAAAAAGAAGAGCAAAAAAAATAAAAACTCCCTCCATTTATCTCCACTTTCTATCTCCTCAAAGCTTACTGGAGATCGTCCATGGGAGAAACGTAGAGGTAACTGTAACCATGATTGATTTGGATCAATCTTTTTTAACCATGATTAATATATTTAGCTGATAATATGCTTCTTTATTTTGTTCTTGTTGCTACTTTTTTTTTGCTGAATAATAATATATGCTTTTTATTATTTTTTTCTAGTAGTTCAATACTTTTGGTTTGTGGGTTGATGATCGTTTTTTATTGGGTTTTTGTTGTTGGTGTTGGTGATTCTATATTTGGTGTTGATTTTGATTCCAAAATTTTATGACATGTTTTTTTGTGTGTCTTTTGGGATATTTGAAGTTGGTTTGGTATTAAATTCTTGTAATCTTAGTGAGGTGATGACCATTTAATCTCTTATGTTGTTTTCAAGTTTTGTGATTTTTTTACCAATCACAAAAACATTTGGATTTGAATTTTTTTTTTTTGGTAATTTAAAAAATTAAATTTTGATCAAATTACTATATTTTTTAGTTAACTATTTATATATTTTTAATATGGGGGAGGGGTTTAAAGTGTGTAGTATATTGATATGTTCTTACCAAATGGGTTTTCTTGATTTATTTATATTTAAAAATGTAAACAAAAAATACTTTTGGGGGTTTAATAAATTTTTGATTGGGGAAGAAGATTGAAAAAAAAAACGTTTTTTCAATAAGTTGAAGCTTGTAAATGATAAAGTGAGTTTGACTTGCTTGATAAATGGGATATATTAGCTGGAAATGGTTGAATAATTGTCCAAATTAATTTTTTTTAGTTGCTTCAGTTTTCAATCAATAGATCCACACAGATAGATCTGTTGGTCAATTCTTATAAATTAATAATCCTTATGCTTCTTTTTTACACAAAATTTATGTATTTATCTATATTTATTATTTTCCAGTTGGTCCAAGGGGGGTTTAAAGCCTTTATTTATTTATTTATTATACTTAGTTTACAAGGGGGAGTAATAGTTTATTAATTAATGCTGAAGTGAAAATGTTTTGGTTTCATCAATATGGATATGTATGCAGACTGCAGTAATGTTGATGTGAAAAGGTATATGGGCTTTCTGCTGTAGTATACGTGTTGTGTTAGTGTAGGCTCAAATCTCGATAAATAATTTGGCTTTTAATTATAAATGTGTAAACTTTGTGTGACATTAAATTCATAAATGTCTAATTCATTGAATCCAATCACTCTAAATTCAGTAATAGCCCTTTGATTTTCGAATGGTCATTCCTATATTTATGTGGGCTGCTTGCTTCTTTTGCCTTTTGCAGGTAAGAAATATTTCATTTTGGTTTTTTGGTGGATTTTCTTCTTGAGAAGTTATTGATTGGAGTAATTGAGAAGTAGTTGTCAGTCATCAAACATCTGTATAAGTGTGGTTCCTGAAATCAAAGATGATCTCGTCGTCGTCAAAAATGGGTTATTTTGAAGATATGGGTTTTTGTTCAAACTTTGACTTCTTTGCTCCACCTCCTTCTATGGCGGGTGAGGGAGAAGTTGGCCGTGAAGCTGAAGCGGAGGCGGCTGTTGATGAGGAATACTCTGATGATGAGGTGGATGTAGATGAGCTTGAGCGGCGTATGTGGAGAGATAGAATGCTGTTGAAAAAGCTCAAGGAGCAGAGCAAAGATAAGGCCAAAGAAGGAGTTGATGCTGCAAAGCAGCGTCAGTCTCAGGAGCAAGCCCGTAGAAAGAAGATGTCAAGGGCACAGGATGGAATTCTGAAATATATGCTGAAAATGATGGAGGTTTGCAAGGCTCAAGGTTTTGTTTATGGGATTATTCCTGAGAAGGGGAAACCCGTTAGTGGAGCCTCTGACAATCTGCGGGCTTGGTGGAAGGAGAAAGTCCGATTTGACAGGAATGGTCCTGCAGCCATTGCCAAGTATCAGGCTGATCATTCCATTCCTGGTATCAATGAGGACTGTAATGCAATGGCATCGACACCTCATACCTTACAGGAACTACAAGATACCACACTGGGATCCCTTTTATCAGCTCTGATGCAGCATTGCGATCCTCCACAGAGGCGGTTCCCCTTGGAAAAAGGCGTCCCTCCACCCTGGTGGCCCACTGGGATCGAAGAATGGTGGCCTCAGTTGGGCCTTCCAAAAGATCAGGGAGCACCTCCTTATAAGAAACCTCATGATCTCAAGAAGGCATGGAAGGTGAGCGTTCTTACAGCTGTTATCAAGCATATGTCACCTGATATAGCAAAGATTCGGAAGCTTGTTCGTCAGTCCAAGTGCTTGCAGGATAAAATGACAGCCAAAGAAAGTGCCACATGGCTTGCTATCATTAATCAGGAGGAGGCTTTGGCTCGAAAACTCTTTCCTGATCGATGCCCACCTCCAAATGCTGGTGGAAGTGGGTCTTTGGTCATTAGTGATTCTAGTGACTATGATGTTGAAGGGGTTGATACTGATCCCAATAGCGAAGTGGATGATAGCAAACCTCAAAATATTAATCTCTTCAATTTTGGTGTTGGGGCAGAGAGAGAAAACTTTATGACTCCTAACTCTATACTGACTTCTGCAATCAAAGGAGAGGTCATTGATGCTAATACTTCAGAATTTTCTGAGAAGAGGAAGCAGCCATCCCCTGGATCTCACATGGTAATGGATCAGAAAATATTTGTGTGCGAATATCCTCAATGCCCTTACAGTGATAGCCGCCTTGGATTCCTTGACCGGAATTCGAGAAATAATCATCAGCTGAACTGTGCGTATAGGTTTAGTCCTTCAACTCATGGTGTTGGAGCAACCAACTTTCAGGGAAACAGTATTGAAGCTGCAAATTTCCCCACATCCTTTGCACAACCAGAGAAGCTGCCTCTGCAATCTGAGAACCAGTCATCAACTACCTTCAGTACTTCTGGGCTTGGACTTCCTGAAGATGGTCAGAAGTTGATTACCAATCTCATGTCAGTTTATGACAACACCCTGCATCAAAACAAGAATGTCAATCTAGGGAGTGGGAATTTCGGTGAAAATAATCAGATCGGTGGAACTTTTGCTTGTCAGCAGGGTGCTATATTTGGAAGCAATGCTTCCCAAGGAATGAACATAAATACCATGAAGGATCATAATCAGGCACAACCAAAGGTGGCTCAATTTCAGTTAGACAATGGATTTTTAGGGCAAGGAATGCCGATGAATGTGAACAACAATCCACAACAGAAGCTTCAGTTTCAGATGGGTAGCGCGGTTTTCCAAGGAACAAATATGAACCCACCTGAACAGAAAGTGCAGCTTCCAATGGACAACAGCTTCAATGGCCAGAGAACGGTGTCCGGGGCCAATGTTGTTACGCAGGGAACTAACATGGGTGGTTCTGTTTTTCAGTCTAACGCAATTCAGCTGGATCATGGCAGGGCATTTGATTCTTCTTCATTTGGGATGACTCTGAACGATAACATGTCAGACTTTGGATTTGGCGGCGTTCCATTCAACCTCTCAACAATTGATTTCGACCAGCTCTCGAGGCAGGACAACTCTATCTGGAACCTGTGAGTGAAGGATTTAGCAGTCAAGGAAGTCAAAACCGGGGAGTAACAAGCAAGCTGTACATTCTGAGAAGAAGATTGCTTTTAGATCTCTTCTTTTAAATAGGTGAAAGCTTCGCCTGCTGAATTTTAGCCTTCTTTTTTTATTTTTTTGTTATCTTTTTAATTTCCTTAGATAATCTGAAGAAGCCACATAAAAGACTTCCATTTCTTTCTTGCACCCACAATCACTTAGCGTTTATAGATGGATCCCATATAGCATTAGTTGAAGTTTGGCCACACAGTTATATGGGAGAGGCCACCTTGTTTAAACATTATTATTTTACTTCTGCGACTATATATTTTTATGTAGCCATGTTGAAGAAACCCACAGTAAATAGTATAAATATGTTTTGATCAATAATCACTTCTTGCATGGTTTTATTTTTAACCTTCTATCATTTTGTGTTTGGAATTTGTTATTCTTTGTCATGTTCATTGTCGAAATCCATATTCGTCTTGTACAAACTATTTCAGGGCTGATCAGATCTAATAAATTTAGGATCGATTGACAATGCAATATTATTCTTGTGTGACTCTAGTATGTTGACAATTGGAAATCTGCTTCTTCACTGCAAGTTTGGATGTTTTCACCTGATTTTTGGTACTACAAGATTGTTATAGCCCTTTTTCCTGGTTTGGTAAAACCTAGTCATTTAAGTATCAAATGAAAAAGGATGTTTTAAAAGCAAAAATACTTATAAGTCAAGTCAAAGTTAGGCAAAAGCTAAGGACAAGTTCTAGTCTCCTTCACTGTCCTTACCTTCCTACTACCTTCCTAATTGGAGAAAAATGAAATGTTATTGTTTTTGCCCATTAAAAAAAGGGGATGATTCTAAATTCTAATCAATAGAGGTTGAATAGGTCTCCACTCGTTGTAATTGTAGCATGTCTTTCCAAATAAAACAAGGGACCATTTAAAAAAAGGCCCCACTATTGGCTATTGCAAATGGTGTGCTCTTATCTAGAATAGGAATTGATGAGAGAGAATGTTAAAAATGAGCTGTACATGTGTGGAGAGCTGGACGGTGGGCTAGGGGGGAAGCATTTCATTTGCCTACTACTATTTACTATTTTGTGTTTTCTTCTCCCATCTATATTATGGTTTGGTAGGCCACAAAATGGTATTTATGATTTTTTTAGTTTTGGACATTCTTAATCATAGTTTAGTTCTTAGTGTTTTTTTTAGCTTGATGAAATATACTATTATTGTGGTTAGTATAGTTAAAGAAGGATTGCTATTCATAACATGTCCAATTGTGACTTTGTTGTATCATTCATAGTCATCATTCTTTTCTCTCCTACTATTACTTGATTCCACTTACTAACCTCGTTTTTCAAAGGATTTTTATTTGCGAAAAAGTACTACTTAAGTTCTTATATGCCTTTTATATCTTACTTTATCAAATAATACCTTTTACGGCAAAAAAAAGGCACCTTAGTGATATATTCCGGCCCAAAATCAAAGTTTCGACATTTAGATTTTATTAATTACGTGCCTTTTTTTGCCCCATGCTTTTATAGTATAAATTAAATCGAATCATCAAATTTTCTCAAATTTCGTTGGTGAGTATTAATTGGATAAATCTTCTCATCAAATCTAATAATTTCTTGATGGGATATTAATGAGAGATTGCTAAATTCTAGATTTTAGGTTTGATTGCATCCTTGTTTTTTGTAGTGAGTGAATTGGGTTGACAATTATGGAGCATTGGATGAGTGGGGGTGTCAGAGATGAAATGAGAAAGGGAGAGATGAAGAAGAACAAGAAAACATGTTTGGGACAGAGAGGGGAAGAAGTTGAGAAATCCAGATGTATAAGAAGAAGAGGAGAAAATATGACCAAAGTGATCATTTGATGGAAAGAAACAAAGTGTAGCCTAGCTCAAGGCTACAAATATCTCGTATTTTTTTTTTACAACAAATATCTCGTATTAGTGATGACCATTTAGGTACATAAAATATTCATCTATGTTCTATCAATATCCCACATCATAACCTTCATCAAGGATTGTAATAAGTGTATTAGGATTTTGATAATCAATACATATACTTCCTCGATCTAACGTTACTCATTTGGCCTATGTGGAATGTTCTAGAATAAATTACTCATTTTTCCTTTTGGATTCTCGGTACCACATCCCAACTATACTATAGAAGTACCTATTATCTCCTTCACATCTACTTTCTTTTTCTCTATCAGCAAAGCATTACTTGGGGAACACTATAAAAAGGGAGGTGAATTATGGTTTGTAGTTTCTTGCAAAGTTTTAGCGGAATTGCAAAACAAACAAAGAAAGCAACAGGACCACTTGGGAATTTTATGAGGAACCTTCTTGATATTCCTCAAGAAGGAAAAACATCGCTCTTTCTTTTATTGCAACACCTCAGTTACAACCTATGTGCTACTCCAAATTCCTCTACGAACTTGAGTTCTCAAACTATATTACCCTTTGATCATAGTTTATCTCTTTTTCTCTCTCAACAACAAGACTTAACACTAAGATTTAGGAATTCACTCAAATCCCTTTTACTCCAAATATAATTAGTAAGAAATGACACTCTAGTATTTAGGAGAGAACTTAGACAATTTAGAATTTTTTTTTTTTTGAAAAATTGCACTTTAGGAATTTTGAACACACTTGATTGACTTGTGAAAACTGAAAATACTTAGAAGATTTTTGCTTGTAATTAATCGTACTTGAAACTGAAGCAACTAATCTCTATTTATAGACAGACAAGTACTTCAGAATCTCAACCATTAACATCGCTAACACCACTAGTCGTTAGTTCCTTACATATAGGAACTAACGAGCGTGGCATCCAAGGCAATGAAGTACTGGAAATGCAAAGGAGTAAATAAGAAAGTTGTTATTTTTCTTTGATCAAAAAGAAAAATAAGATCATAAGATTTTCTGAAGATTTTTTTATTTAACAAAAACTTTTCCTTTTTTTTTCCTCAAAAAAAAACTTTTCCTTTTTATTTTTTTAGGGAAATTCCCATTAATAACCCTCTATTTTTGGCTTTCTCACTGGTAACCCTCGGTTTTTTTAGTCCCATTGGTAACCCTCAGTTATAGTCCTAATTTCAAACGTGACATTATGAATAAAAAAATGTTAACTTCGGTATTAGAACTTAATGCCTTGATTAGCGCGCCTTAGTTGTGTGCCATAAAAATTATTGGGTTAATTTTTAGGGGGTGATTTTTGTCCTTAAGGATTAAATTGGAGGTCAGAATTCACAAAAGACGACGAGAAATTTCTAATTTTGCGTGCTGTAAAACTCATTGAGAAACTTTGGTTTGCGTGCCATTAATTTTTAACGGAAATTTTCAACATTTAACGACAATAATTAACATCTATTTAATTTGTTTCATAATATAACACTTGACATTTATGCAATAATTGAGGGTTACCAACGGGTTTAAAAAAAAACCGAGGGTTACTAGTGGAAAAAGCCAAAAGCAATGAGTTACCAATAGAAATTTTCTTTTTTTTATTTATTAAAAACTCTTTTTCCAGAAAACACGTTTAGTTATTAATAGAAATACAAAGAGATTTTAAATCAAATTTTCACGCGTGTTTTCTTTTTGTTCCCAGACATTACTAAGACTTTTAAACACTTACATAAATTCTAAAAAATTAAACTCGTAACTTAGACTTTATGTCTGCTCTTGATGAAGCTTCAATCAGTAGCTTAACTTGTTCCAAACTCTTGGAACTCAGAACCACAAACATATAAGATGAGGAACTTGACAACTTCCTTAATGCTCTTGGTCTTCATAGTATTATGTAACATTGAGTATGTATTTTTATAATGTGCTCACACTTTCAAAAGCATCACGAGACTTCACCTTGTTCCAAGTCAAGAATTCGTTCCAGCTTGTTCCAACTATGAAAACCATGAACTCGCCTTCAAATCTACACTATCTAAACAAAGTCATTAGGAACTAAGTTTGCTTGTCATCATCAAAACCTTATAGGGTAACACATATTTACCTTTTCTCTTTGCTCAATCTAACATATTAACAAAGGCCCACGATATATTCCTGTTTTATACTTTGTGCCAAAGGCAGTTGAGTAACGTATATTGAGACGTAGGGAAAGCTTGATAACCTATCTAGATAGTATAAATAACTTAAAAACTATTGGTAAGATAGAACATAATTCATTTATTGGCAAGCTGAAACAATAATTTTCATACATGAACGTCTTTCATGCCACAAAATAATTTATCAAAAAAAACCCTAAAATCATTCTCCCTCTAAACTTTCCACCAAAACAAAAACCCTAAAAGAGGCGCCCCCACAGGCTCGCCGGTGACCGCCCTGAGCGCGCGAGCCTCCCCCTTATCCTTCAGTCAACAGCGGTTTACGGTTCCCCCTCCCCTTCCACCAGTGTTCGTGCATCTCCCCTTCCACAATGTTCACGTGTCTCACCTTCCCCCCTCCCCCTAGTGGTTCGTCGATTTAGTGCGTCTTCTTTCCCCTAGTGTTCGTCGTCCTCCCAGGCCCGTGCCCGGTTCCCCGCTGTTGCTCGTCTCCGTCTCCCCTTCCCCCCTAGGTTTCCGTTTTTCGTGCGTTTATCCTTCCTCTCCCTTTCCCCCCTAGGTTTCCGTTTTTCGTGCGTTTATCCTTCCTCTCCCCCTAGCATTTTCTCATTCCTTGTTTAGTGCATCGTCGTTCCCCTCCCCATCCCCTATTCGGTGTTTCAGTGAGTCTTCCCCTTCCCCATCCCTTGTTAGGTGCTTTTGTTCGTCTTCCCCTTCCCCCTCCATTGTTCGTTGGTGTTTTAGTAGATTGGTTGCTCGGTTCGGCTGTGTGCCTTATCCTGTTTGGTTTATTCTTTTGGTTTGTTGTGGTGCCTTAGGTGTGGTCGGTTCTCTTGAGAAGCACTGGCGTAGGTTGTCCAGTGAAGACTAGTCATCGAAGGTTGTTTTTCGTTACGGTGTTTAGTTCTTCAGTTTGTCTCGGTTACGTTTTATGTGTTAGTATTAGTTTAATTTAGTCGTATCCACATCCAATTATCCTTGCCATTTTGGTTATGGTTATGCTAGGGTGGTGGTTAGTAGTACTAGGTGGGAAATAGAAGGATCTTGGTTTCCTATGACGAGGGATGATCTAGGAAATCCAATCTATATTGAAGATGCTCCTGGAGTTTGGCATTGTTTGGTTCAAGCAGCTTTAGGAGACTGAATGTTGGGTAAGATGAGAGGCGGTTCTCATCCTAGGATAGGAATTATGTCTGTTGTTGCTCGATCTTCTGGTTTTGGGATTGCATAATTGGATATTCTGGTCCGATGAATGGGTGGATTCACTCAAACTAATTCGCCCCAAGGTCATGTGATGACTTCAGGAGTCATCACGCATGATAAATGCATCTTGTGGGAGGCCGTCCAATTTGATTTGGGCCAAGTTTCAACCTCCACGCATTTTGAGTTTCAGCCTTATGGGGGTAAAACTCTGGGATGTGATTCTTTTGGTAGTTCAATTAGTAGAATCCCTGGAAGAAATTTCTGCTAAAGGACCTTGAGATTTATCATCTTGTGAACAAAGGGTTCAACAAGATGAAATGCAGCAATCTGCCTCTGAAGATCGTTTGGGTTCAGCATCTCAACAGACTCTCTCTCATTATATTAGGTATTTTTAGTCAAGATATACAACCCAAACCCATCAGGAGTCACCCAAGATAATGATCATTTGGGATTGGATCAGCAAAAAGTTGGTGTTTCTTAGTAGAATATATAAGAGCAAGTGAAGCTCATCTTTTGCTTATGTTCTATGTTTGGTTGTAAACTTGTAATAGCATTAGGTTGTAATTTCATTTTTTTAATTAATGCAAATTTCCGCGATGTCAAAATATTTTTTTATCACTATCATTAAGACCATTCCATATTGAATACAATACCATGGATCAAAACTGCTTAAACGTTGGATAGATTTGCTAGATGAATATGTAGCATGTCAATCTGTTGCGACTTTGCATATCTTCATGAACCACATCACTTTCACCTCTTTGATAATTTCTTGAATGAGATACTAACGCCAGAGTGTGTGTAGATTTAAATTTATATCATGTGCAATGGCACTATAGTTGATAACTTGATATTGAAGGAATTTGTCCTTCGATTAAGTTTAGCAATTAATTATAATAAATGATAAGATAATTATTTAGATTAATTAATTTAGATATTTAGGTGGTTGTAGTGTTTTCTAGAAACCAACTACAACTTGTAAGTCCTAATTAGATTAGACATACTGCTACTGGTAAACTATCTACCTCCTATTATATCACACATATTAGGCAAGTTAAGCAACATAAGGAGAATAACCAAAGTGGTTATTCACCTAAAGAAATTTATGCCAACAAGAAGAAAGAGGGAGGAATATTCTTTGAATATTTTATTTCTTAATATCTATCATTAAATATGATTAAATATAGATATTAGGAGACTACTTTTAGGGATACACTTATCATTCTATTTTGTGAGACAAAAGAAAACCCTAGCCCTATTTTCTTCTCTTGGCAGTGTTACATCAAAGAGAGTGAGAGACAACATTCTTCTTCCTCCATTGTTCTAGCAAGCAACCTCTGATCTTGTTCCTTGCTTAGTGGACCGACTACAGACTAGAAAGGCTACAATTGAATCCCTTGATCTCCTATTTGGAGAAGAATCCGCATCTTACTAGGGAATTCACACTACAAGGGTGAGACTTTAATTATGTGTGATTGATATTAGTTTATGCATGAGATCTTGTGTGTTAGATGCAACAATAATGTTTTATGAAATTCTTCTATTTGCATCTAAATTTTTACAAGGGTATTTGTTAGCCTCTTCTATAAATCAATATAGTCAACATGAAAGATTACATCTTTTATATGTTTAATGTGATTATTTTAGTTCAATTAGGGAGAGATTAAAGTTATGAATTAATTTTGTATGAATAAAGTTGTTTAATTTTGTTAATTAGTTAACAAATTTTATTTTCGTGGCCAATAAATTAATATCCGAATTTTTTATATAATATCGAATCTTGTTCTTTGATTTTATAAAATTCGGATATTTCAAACATGAAATATTAGAAATTGATTATTGTTTGACTTGATAACTCTAGATCTAAGTGATTATTTTACGCAATAAATTTTGATTTCTTATATAAATTTAATCATAACGTTAAATAATATTGATTATTAGTTAATTAGATTTATTTGATGACTTCAAATTATTAAAGACTAACAAAATCATATTTTTCATGATTATTAAAAGGTTTAATCTTTATGTTACATTGAAAATCTAAAAATTAATAATTTTTCGAATTTGAAAATTTTATTTTTTCCCCCTCATATTTCGAATAAAACGGCAAATTTTCAAAACAAAATCGTATTTAGGGTTTCAGGAGTGTAAGACACTACATGAATCAGAGAAATCGCACCCCGCACAGAATTGGGTTCGACCCAATTGGCGTGCGTGTAGCGCACACTTCCTGGCTGCGTGTGACGTAGTGTATAGGCGTTTGATGCACAAGCCGAGAACAACTACTGGGAAGCTTGTGCATAGGTCAAAATATTTTGGGCATTTAGGTTACGACAATAATGTTTAGTCAATTATGCAGAATTAATATTTATTAATTAATAATCAGATGTTTAATTAATTGAATTTAAATAATCACTTTTTTGTGTTATTTTCTTTAAGTGTTAATATTTTATAGCTTGTTATGTGGCTTTAGTTTTTCAAGGCATGAGTTGCATGATTTATTTTTTTTATTAGCATGAGATGCTTGTTTTATTAATATGATTAATTAAATTTGGGTCAAGTAAATGAGAAAATAATTAATATTTGATATTAATGCATGCGTGGATGATTTTTAATTATTGAATTGCATGCAGTGTCTAGTATGATCCAAAATAGGATAGAAAATAAGATTTGCTTATCGTTATTATTTTATTGTAATTTTAGATATGATTTGCTCATCGTTAAGTATTTTTTTTGTAATTTAAATTTAAAATTATTTAAAGTACTGTAATTAAAATTCCTTATAAGCAATTGATTTTAGAATTAAGGATGGAGTTCCATTTGCCCAAGAAGGAAGCCCGTGAAGGGTAATCTAGTTGCTCAAGATGGAGGCCCAAGAAGAGTAGTATTCTTACATTTAAGGTTCATACTGATACTAGGATCGCATTTGATTTTTGCATTATATGTTTACGTGTTTGCATTTAGGGGTCAAGTTTATGTATGTTGCTTTTCTTACTCATGTGTTCGCTTGTGATTGGACCAACATAGTAAACTTAGGTCCCTTAAATGTAATATTGAGCATTACCTTTCAAATTTAAAACTATGAAGCCTATTACTTAGAGTAAATATTCCCTGCCCTAGTAGGGCATTTCTCTGTTTCCTAGGGTAGTACGGGTAATCTCAAAGAAGGGGATTACATGTTATTTTGGTTTAACTCAACGAAAGATCAAAGTTCCATTTTGAATTTTGAGGCAAAGAGATAGAACTAAAAGAAAGGATGTTCTTTATCGACCAAGAGTTATGAGTGTTATAATTCGAAAGAGTTTACTTACCTAAATCACTAAAACTTAATAGTAGGGCCCCACATCTGCTTAATTTCATTAAAGGAACAAAAGTATTGCATGAAATCAATACTTGTATGCTCTTATGCGCTTAAATTGTTTAAAACCTTAACATCATTTTTATAGTCATAATCTAAATCTTGCAAATATTTTTGTTGTAGTTATCATGTCTCAAAACAACGATCAAAATACTTCATTCAGTCTGTGTTCAATCCTTCAAAAGGAAAAAACTGAATGGAGCAACTTCTTTGATTGGGAAAGGAATATCAGAATTATTATCAGATCTGAAGGAAAAGATGATGGTGTGGACACTCCTATCACTGGTTTAAATGAAAACCCAACTCAGCCTCAAAGAAACAATGAGAGGTGCATTAGAAAAAGGTATCTATTCAGCACTTGCCTTATGGTGGCATCCATGGAATTAAGCCTCCAAAATAGGTTTGAGATGGATGCATACAACATCATCCAAAACCTTAACAACATGTTTCTATGCATGTTTTTATTTCCTTTGCAAGATGAGCGTGGATTTGAGTACCTCATTATAAAGGATTTTTAGTATTGAAATACGTTTTGAAAAAGAAGTCTTCAACAAGTCTTCAAAGGAAGACTCATAAACCTAATTGGATTTTGGAAAACCATAGGGACATCTTAGGGATTTACGCAATGTAGATTTCCCCATCATTACTTCATTATTGGTTAATGAATCAAAGATAGATTTCGGGGATGAGGATACGAATATGATCAGGAATCACATTCTCCCATTGTTGGCCTCTACTTAATTGATACGATTCATATTCGACTTTTATGCAAATAAAAACCCAAGCAAAATATGTTTTAAGCATTCTGAAAACTAATCTAGGTCAGTTCATTAAACACATAAAATACTAATTTTCGATGAGATATGATTTATGTAATGAAAATTACTATGAACCTAACAGGTTGTCCAAATTATCTGAATTTAGTATTCGAATATTTTATTTAGGTATTTTATTAACAAAAATAAACATGTGAGGTGATGAAAGTGATAAAGTATTTAGCATGTTGTAGGCGTGTTTTTATTGCATACACGATATGAGCGCGGATTTGACTACCTCATTTTAGAGATTTTAGTTTGAAAATGTTTTGGAATAAAGAAGTCGCGAACAAGTCTTTAAAGGAAGACTCATAAATCTTAATGGATATTGGGAAACCATAGGGACAACTTAGGGACTTATCTAATGTAGATTTCTCCGTCATGACTTCATAATTGGTAAATGAACGAAAGATTGAGTTCTGGGGTTGATATGTCTATTTTATATAGAGTTTTTACCCCAGTCCCTCATTGATTATTGGTCTTAATTGCGCTCTTTGGAGCTATTTTTAGTACTAATGTGCTCCTTGTAGTGTGTTTGTAGTTTCAGGTTGATCATTGTAGGAATTAGCATGTTTTGGTGCATTTCCTACTCATTTATATCACTACAAGAGATGATGTACTTTTGAGAGCGCAAGCATTAAGTTGGAAGAGTTTTGAAGCAAATCGAATAGTGAAAGAAGTAGAAAAATGACTCCAGCCCACTCTTTTTATTATATCTCAAGTTCTAAAAATTTAAATCCAGTGATTTCAACTGGTTTAGATTTTACACTTCAAGAGCTTTCCAACGAGTTGTCACTTGCCTAATTCCGATGAATAACGAAGAAGTTATGGCGTTTTGAAGATAGAGATTTGTGCAGGCTGAAGACCGCCCGGCCGGGCGGAATCCGCCCCGGCTGCCCGGGCGCCTTTACTTAGCCAAATTTCATCATTTGGAGAACATTTGGAAGAAAATAAAATATTTTGTTGCGTGCCCGATCAGGCGAAATCCGCCTCGGCAACCCGGGCGGGGCGATTTTTAGGCGTTCGGAAGCGTGTGTTGCGCTAATTGTTACTTTAGGATAAATAACTCTCCTTTTAGAGGAGAAAAACCACGTTTTCATATTATTATTTTGAGTCATTAGTTTTCTAAGCACTTTTGTTCTCTCAACAACCCTAATTTATTCTACTTTACAAATTCATTGAAGATTCAATAGAGTAATCGTTTTCAATATTCGTTCTTCAATTGGTATTGTTTCTCATCCCTTACTATTCCCTTTTCAATTCTTCCTTGTTAATCCATCATGTTGCTTTCTTATTTAATTGTGATTATGTTTAATTTTCCCCAATTATGTGTGAGTAGTTTATTTTCTAGGGATTTGGGGATCTATGTATGCATATGAGGGATTGATTGAATGATTATTTAATTCATTGATTTGTTTATTTTTGCTATTGAGTTATTTAAGTTAATCTACAAGTTTGGCCAACTGTGTTGATTATTGTTGCAATACAAAGTTATAGACCGAGAGGTAGGATTTTGTATAGGCTCTCAATAGTAGGCTTAGCGATCTATGACCATGCGAGAGCGGCTTAGTGAGCTTCGAGGGAGGTAATGTTCGAGAGAAATTACATGTGCCCTAGTTAGATTATTTCATTGAGTTTCTTCAATCATTCTTGATATCCTGAATTGCATACATGGTGAACCGTTCCCTAATCTTTCCCTTATTTGATATTTGTGATTTGATTATTTGCTTAGTTAAGTAAACCAACCCTTTTCATCTGATTTAGTTAGTATAATATTAGAGTTCAGATATAATAGTATAGCTATCTCCCTGTGGATTCGATCCTGACTTCCCTGACTACTAGTTAGTAGACCTTAGGATATTTTTGATTAGGTGATACGACTTTAGCCTGTCAAATTTTAGCGTCGTTGCCGGGGAGACGACTTATTTTTATTTTTTCTGAATTGTAGTATTACACTAACCTACTCTGAAGAACACCTGTTCTTCGGAGCATCTCACGTTTGTTTTAGTGTTTTTGGTGTATGAGCAGGAAACTAAAATCCCCAAATCTTATTCCATTTGATCCGGAGATTGAAAAGCCTGCTCATAGACTCAGAAAGAAAACTAAGCAAGCAAAGTTGCATGTAGGGACACCTTCCCAAAAGACACCTACTCCACCATCATCACCACAGCAAGACTTCCCTGTCACTCCTATTTCTCTTACAATGGGTGAGAATGCTACCCGAACCTTCAGGGATTATGCACAACCATCTCCTGATAATGTACCCACTGGGGTACAGTTGCCTACTATCGCTGCTACGACTTTTGAAATCAAGTCTCATGTTGTCTGGGTTACCATCTGAAGACCCAAATTAGCACCTGCAGCGATTTTCACAATGTTGTGCTACTCATAAACAAGATGGTGTTACTACTGAGTACATGAAAATGATCCTGTTTGGCTTTTCTCTGCGAGACAAAGCTCTGTTCTGGTATAACAAGCTGCCTGCCTCTATCACCACTTGGGAAGAACTATCCAAGATTTTTCTTATCAAGTGGTATCCTTATCAAAAGACTACAGATATGCATCATGCGATAGTGACTTTCACCCAAGATCCCGGCGAGTCATTGTATGAAGCTTGGGAAAGATTTAAGGATTTACAGTGCCTTTGTCCTCATCATGGTTTAGACCAGTGGTACTTCTGTTAGATTTTGTACACTAGAGTTGATGCAGATACGAGACGGGTAATTAATGGAGCCTCTGGTGGGTTTTTCATGGATAAAGCCATTGATGAAGGGTATGAACTTCTAGATAAACTTGCTTCTAATCAAGCGTCGACTATTCGCTCTTATATAAAGAAAGGAGGCAAGCATGATGTTGAGGCCTACTTTATACTGTATGGGCAACTAGCTGCTTTAAATCACAAGATCGATTCTTTGAATCTTGGTAGTAATGAACCCTCCTCCCACATGAGTGTAAATGCTATGGCCAGTGCTGCTGGATATAATGCTCTCATATGTGACGCTTGTGGGATAGCTGGACACAACTCTCAAGAGTGCCCCGCTCTCCTACCTTCTAGTGAGATAGTGCATGCATTGCAGTCACGACACAAGCCCCAGTTCAATCCATACTCCAATACATACAATCTTGGGATGCGAGATCATCCAAATTTCTCATATAGGAGCCATATTGTGTTGAATCCGCAACAACAACATTATCCACAGCCTCAGCAGCAACAACAGTCCATACCACAACCCCAGTTTCAGCAGTATTAGTCACAACAACAAGCTCCTCCAGGATTTCTGAGAAATCAGTTTCAACAGCAACATAGTACACCTCATTCAGACCCAGCTATTGCTGAACTAAAAAATCTCATGTTGTAGATGCAGAAGGGTATCCTTTCCTTTCAAGCAGATACTAGGTCTCAGTTTGAGAACCTGCATGCTCAGAACAAGCTACAGGTTACACATAATAAGATGTTAGAGTCACAAATAGCTCAATTGGCAAGTTCATCCTCTACTAGACAGCCCGGTTCTTTGCCTAGCCAATTTGTCCATCCCAGAGAAAGTGTTAATGCAATCACTCTAATGAGTGTTTTGAGAAACGATGAGCCCGCTATGATTAGCAACAACGACTCTACTTTCGATAAGGAAGACAAGTTGGCTACTTCTGAGGTTGTTGGAGACGATGGGTTCGATGAAGAGGTTTCAAAGAAGCATGTTGCCCAGGACAGTGAGAAAACGAAGGATGTTGCCGCTCCACCTCCACATATCGCTTTGAAACTCCCATTTCCACACCGTGCATCATGATCTAAGTTTGAGAAGAAGTTCATCAATTTCTTGGCTATTGTGAAAAGCCTTCAGGTAACTATTCCTTTCTCTGAATGGATTACGCATATTCCAATGTATGTTAAGTTTTTAAAAGATGTGTTGTATAAGAAAAGAACGTTTGATGAGCTGGAGTCTGTAGCCTTTATTAAACATTGTAGTGCGGTCATTCAAAATACGTCACCGCCTAAAAAGAAAGACCCAGGTAGTTTCTCCATACCCTGCACTATTGGTCCTATTAGTATTGATAAGGCTTTGTGTGACCTAGGTGCTAGTGTCAGTGTCCTTCCCCTTTCCTTGTGTAAAAAACTTAATATGTGAAAACTTAAGTGTATCATTATGACCCTCCAAATGGCTGACTGTTCTATTAAGCACCCATTAGGTATCTTAGAGGAAGTCCCTGTTCGAGTGGGTAAGTTTTACATTCCTGTTGCTTTTGTGGTGCTTGACATGGTTGAGGACCCAAAAATCCCCAATATTTTGGGTAGACCCTTTTTGTGCACTGCAGGGGCAGTAATCGATCTAAGGGCGGGAAGTATCACACTGAATATTGGGGATGAACCTGTGACTTTCAATCTTAACATGGCTCGTGAGAGCCCTATGCTTGATAGTATATGTTGCAGAGTAGATGTCACTGATGAGACGGTTCGTGAGTTTGCAATCCTGAAGTGCCTAGGGGACGATCTGAGACCTGAGCGATTATGGGAGCCAGGTGACAGTAATATTAATGAGTTTATTGAGGAGTTAGTTGGAGATGAGTTCCCACGAGTTACTGATGACCTGCTCTACTACCCATGGGATGATGGTGGCGATACTAAGATCGAGGAGAAGGGTGTTGTGGGTTTACTTGAAGAATTTTATCTCCAAGCACCACCTTCACTTGGCAATTGAAAGAGGTAAACGATCGTGCGGGACCTTTATAAACCAGCGCTGATCGGGAGGCAAGATGATTCTTTACAATTTTTTTCTTACTTCCTTTTTATTTTATTTTTATTTTTATTTTTATTTTGTGGAGTGGTGAGTTTGTGGCATTTTATGTCTTTACAGCTTTCTTTGTGCAGCATTGTATGAGAAGGAACCAAAAAAAAAGAGCGCGAACACGTACTGCTTTCTCTCTTTCCTTCCTTCGTTGCAATGAGGCCATTGCCGAGTTCAGCGTGGGGGGGAGTTTCATGTACATATGGTTTGTCTCTTTCTCAGTCCCTAGATAGTTTATTGCTTTCCTAGTCTTATTTGGAATTAATTAGTTTATTTAGTTTAAAAAAAATACAAAAATACGAGTTCATTAGAAAATTAGAGTCAAGTTGAATAGTTGTTTCCCTATGCCCCATATCATCGCATTTATGTTTTGACTTTGGATTATTGATGGGCATGAAACAATGATTGATTAACAGAGCATGGCATTTTTGTACTTTGATCTATGATAAGAATCACAATTGTGGCACTCCATATGTCCTACAAGCATGTTTAGGTTTAAATGTGAGCTTCTGTGCCTTAAAACTGTATATATTCCAGTTTTTTCTTTTTATGTGTGTATGCCCACTTCTCTAAGGGATGCTAGAACTTGTGCTTTCTCTCCATTGATGCATTGACTATATGATGGCTAAACAAACATGATTATGACTCTTGTAGGAAATTGCACCACAAAACCAAATAACCTTCCCTACATTTATTTCCCTTGTTAACCACTCTGAGCTAAGCCTATTTCTTTTGATACCCATGCTATGAGCTCTTAATTTTCCAAAAATACATCCCTCTACCTTTGGTTGTGAAGTATTAAGGAAATGTATGTTGGTTGACATTTGTTGGATGGAATTGGTTATTAATGTGAATGAGAAAAAAAATTGTGTACATGGAAAAAGAAGGACTCCGCATTATTATTTTCGAGTCCTAATTGTTGATTCTCCTCTATCCTTATTAGCTAGTAGCTAAAGTATAAAACTTTTGAAAATGAGACAAGCAAGGCTTTTAAAGAAAAGTACAAAAGAAAAAAAAGTGAAAAACATTGAGTTGAAAATCTTTGCTTGGATTCCATGAAAGGAGAAAGGAGAAGTGAGAAAAGAAAATTGGTTGTAGTTGTGTTGAAATTTAATATATTGTGTGGGTTGTTTCATTAAAGTTGTAGTAATACTTCACTTCCTTGAGCACCACATTCCCAAATATTTATCGCACCTACTACCACGAGCCCCATTACAACCTTTAATGAGTCATATGATTTGTTTGCATGTATAGTTACCTAATGTGGAGAGATGACTCAAGCCTATGGAATAACTTGGTGAAGTTTGGCAATTGAGCGTCGTTGATCAACCTTCAAACACATGAGTGTGAGAGTTGCGATGAGGCACTTGGGGTTGGATAAAAGCAGTCATTTTAACTGCTTGGAGAGTGTTTTACAAATGAGTGGAGAGTCCCCTTGTGAGATCCTTCTCATTGATTTGTAGTACATGTCTAGTGGCCTCTTTTGATTCTTATCCCTGATTGGTGCTTATTGGTTGAGCTTTACAGATTGTGATTGGTGGTGTGCTTGAAATTTGATCTAAAGTCACCTAAATGTTTTTTGCAATGATTTTATGTTGGGGTGAAACGACTATTGCTTCCTTAAACTCTTGATTTTCAGACAAGTTTTGCTTAGGGGCAAGCAAAAGTCTAGCTTGGGGGAGTTTGATATGTCTATTTTATATAGAGTTTTTACCCCCATCCCTCTTTGATTATTGGTCTTAATTGCGCTCTTTGGAGCTATTTTTAGTACTAATGTGCTCCATGTAGTGTATTTGTTACAGGTTGATCATTGTAGGAATTAGCATGTTTTGGTGCATTTCCTACTCATTTATATCACTACAAGAGATGATGTACTTTTGAGAGCACGAGCATTGAGTTGGAAGAGTTTTGAAGCAAAGCGAATAGTGATAGAAGTAGAACAATGACTCCAGTCCACTCTTTTGATTATATCTCATGTTCTACAAATCCAAATGCAGTGATTTCAATTGGATTAGATTCTACACTTTAAGAGCTTTCCAACGAGTGGTCACTTGCCTAATTTTGATGAATAACGAAGAAGTTGTGGCGTTTTGAAGATAGAGATTTGTGCAGGCTGAAGACCGCCCGGCCGGGCGGAATCCGCCCCGGCTGCCCGGGCGACTTTACTTAGCCAAATTTCATCGTTTGGAGAAGATTTGGAAGAAAATAAAATATTTTGTTGTGGGCCGGATCGGGCGGAATCCGCCTAGGCAACCCGGGCGGGGAGATTTTTAGGCGTTTTGAAGCGTGTGTTGCGCTAATTGTTACTTTGGTATAAATAACTCTCCTTTTAGAGGAGAAAAACCACGTTTTCATATTATTAATTGAGTAATTAGTTTTCTATGCACTTTTGTTCTCTCAACAACCCAAATTTATTCTATTTTACAAATTCATTGAAGATTCAATAGAGTAATCGTTTTCAATATTCGTTCTTCAATTGATATTGTTTCTCATCCCTTACTATTGCCTTTTCAATTCTTCCTTGTTATTCCATCATGTTGCTTTCTTATTTAATTGTGATTATGTTTTCCCCAATTATGTGTGAGTAGTTTATTTTCTAGAGATTTGGTGATCTATGTATGCATATGAGGGATTGATCGAATGATTATTTAATTCATTGATTCATTTGATTCTTGCTATTGAGTTATTTAGTTAAGTTAATCTACAAGTTTGGCCAACTGTGTTGATTATTGTTGCAATACAAAGTTATAGACCGAGAGATAGGATTCTGTATAGGCTCTCAATAGTAGGCTTAGCGATCATTGACCACGCGAGAGCGGCTTAGTGAGCTTCGAGGGAGGTAATGTTCGAGAGAAATTACATGTGCCCTAGTTAGATTATTTCATTGAGTTTCTTCAATCATTCTTGATATCCTGAATTGCATACATGGTGAAACGTTCCTTAGTCTTTCCCTTATTTGATATTTGTGATTTGATTATTTGCTTAGTTCAGTAAACCAACCCTTTTCATCTGATTTAGTTAGTATATATATTAGAGTTCAGATATAATAGTATAGTTATCTCCATGTGGATTTGATCCTGACTTCCCTGACTACTAGTTAGTGGACCTTAGGTTATTTTTATTAGGTTATACGACTTTAGCATGTCAGGGGTGAGGGTACGAACATGATCAAGAATCAAATTCGCCCATTGTGGGCCTCTACTTAACACACTTCATGTTCGAGGTTTAGGCAATTAAACAACCAAGCAATATGTTCATGCCATGTAAATTTTAATATATGTTGGTTCGTTAAACACAAAAGACTAATTCTTAGTGATATGTTATTTATGCAATCAAATTACTAGAAACCTAACAGGTTGTCCAAATTATCTGAATTTAATATTGGAACATTTAGTTAGGTCTTGATTAGCAAAAATAAGCATGTGAAGGTGATGAAAGCGATAAACATATAGGCATGCAGATGAATATGATAGAGAAAAATATATAGAGGAAAGATTAAAGGTTAGAATATAGAAGAGCATGAATTCCTTTAAGATATACATCATGAAAAGTAGATTATTAGTATAAAAATAGATAAATTGGAATTGACTCTTAGGACCTTTGTCGTCTGTGTCTTGCGTAACGATCCGCGGGAGAAGCAATCTTGAAGCTTGAAATATGAAAATAATGGAGTTTGAATGAGTTTGAATATGTGTTTGAAGAACTTGGAATGTATTTGGAGTGATTTTCGTAGTTGGAAACGTAGGAAAAGTTCGTAGGAAAGCGTTGAAGTGTCGTGGTAAAACGTCCGTAGAACACGAGGTCTATTTATAGGAAAACAAATCCGAGAATCATGCAAAGAAGATAAAAAGGGCTTGCAGCTGGCGCTAGGAGTGTGCGCTCAGCGCACGACCAAATGAGCCACGCAAGGACCATGCACCTGGCGCAGGCTTCCTGCGTCAGTGCATGCTATTCTGCGTTTCCGTGTTTCGCTGACTGTCTCGATGTTGGGCGCGCGCATTCTTGTGCGCTTGACGCATCTGGATGCGCGTCGTGCTATGTTTAGATATGACCGTGTAGACACATAATTGTGCCTCCCCATTTAGCAGCCAATGATGAATCGTACCGTCATCCTAATTGGTTTGGTCCAATGGAAGAGCAATCCAACAAGCTAAACCCAAAATCGTTTTAAAAACATAAAATCTATATAATAATTACAAGCCCAGATTTAAAAGCCTAATTAATTATTCATGATAATTAATTGTATATTTAAAGCCCATTTTCGAAAATTAATTATTCTTGATAGTTAATTGTATTTTTAATAAATATTAATTATTCTAAAAGATATTATAAAAATTAGATTTTTATTCCTTAAAATGACTGATTTTCGAATCCAAAAGATAATATTTAATGCGGATAAAAAGAATCTTTTAAAGATTGGACAAATAGTAAAATACAGTCAGATCTGTGAATGCTCTTCGCTCGCTCGGATGCGTTTGGCGTGCTGATGTTGCGCACACGTGACATCGAGACAGTCAGCAAAATTCAAAAGTGCAGAAGTGGATGCGCTCCGTGGAACACTGATGCACGTTTCGCATCGCTGATGCATCAAGTGCAACAAACTTGCGAGCCGTGCATCCTTAAATATTATCCGGTTTCTTCCCTTTTGCCAATAAATAGATCTCGTTTTCACTCTCATTTTTTAACTGACTTTCCTATGAACTTTTCCTGTTGTTCCTACTATAAAAATCATTCCGAATACTTTCACAAATACTTCAAACACTCAAATTCCATTAATTTCATGAGTGCGTCTTGGGTGTAACATGTTACACCATAACTTATTGTGTAACATGCATGATGACATAGACTTCAACAAGAAAAACATGGACTATACAAATAATGACATGAATCTCATGTCATTTTGTCATTTATTTTATGTCATTTGAGTTTTTTTTACAAAAGAAGCGGTGGTTTGTGGGTTGTTACACCATAAATTATGGTGTAGCGATTACACCCAAGAATTTGTGTAATTTCATACTTCAAGTTTTAAGATTGCTGCTCATGCGGATCGTTACATAAGACCTAGGCGACAAAGGTATACTTCTCAAGGGGAAATTCCAATTTAATTCTTATTTTACTAATAATCTACTTTTCATGATGTCGATCTTTAAAGGAATTGATGCTTTCTTGTATATTCTGACCTCTTATCTCTTCTTTCTATATATTTCTCTGCTATATTATATTCGTATCCATGCTTATATGCTTTAATGCTTTCATCACCGCACATGTTTATTTTTGCTAATCAAGACCTAAATAAATAATCTAATGGTAAATTCAGATAATCTGAACAATTGGATTAGACTCCCAGTAATTTGATTGCTTAAATTATATATAATAAAAAATTAGTCTTTTTGTGTTTAATGAACCAACGTAGTTAATTTTATATTGCAATGAACATATTTCTTGGTTATTTATTTGCATAAAACTTAAACATGAATCGTATTAAGTAGAGGCCATTAATGGGCGAATTTGATTCCTGGTCGTATTCGTATCCTCACCCCCGAACTCAATATTTGATTCATTGAACAATTATGAAGTTATGACAAGGAAATATACATTGGATAAATCCCTAAGTTGTCTTTATGGTTTCCCAAAATCTAATTAGGTTTTATGATTCTTTCTTTAAAAACTTGTTGGCGACTTCTTTTTCAAAACAATTTCAAAACGAAAAACCTTTACAATGAGGTAGTCAAAGCGCTCATCTTATGCTGGACTAATCATGCTTGCAATCCCTAATGTTGACCAACAAACACATAATTCCTCTGTTTTTCTAAATTGCACTATTTTGTTTTTCACGTTTGCCGAGAAACTTCTTTGATCATCAATATCTCTAATTGTGAATAAATAAAAATTATAAAAATTTGTTATTTTGAGTCCTTGCATTGAGATGAATCTAATAAAACCCACTTAACTATGTTTATTCTTTTATAATGATGCGAGATTGCTTAACAAAGTTGGTTGAATAATAGCGTCAAAAACGAAATGTTGTAATTAAAAAACGGAGGAAGTATATGCATTCCAAACTTGCTCAATTACAACCAAAAAAGGTCTTGGAATATTGTCCAACTAACTAACAATATAGATAAAACTCTTTAGATCTGATTAATTAGAAGCCACGATCAAAGGTTCAAACTATACAACTCAAGAAGTCAACCATTATAGGTATTATGAAAAGTTTTTGTCACCAATCAAATGTTGCGTTTTAAAGCTATTTGCAAATTATTAAAAACTATTTCTAATATCAAACAAGAAGATATCATGCATAGATTAATACGATTTAGACAATAAATAAATAATACCTCTTGAAGCGCGTGAATTACATTAGCTTTTCGAGTGTTTCAACGATCAAGAACCAAGATCTAGGACCTCGATGTGATTCCTCTACTTATTAGTCCACCCAGACACGAATTAGAACCCACACTTGTGTTTCCTAGAACGACTGAGGAAGAACAAATGTATCTCTTTTAGTGTTAGGCGTTGGTTTCTAGAGAAGAATAATAGGGAAGATTTTCC
This sequence comes from Beta corolliflora, assembly GCA_947648045.1. Taxonomy (NCBI): domain Eukaryota; kingdom Viridiplantae; phylum Streptophyta; class Magnoliopsida; order Caryophyllales; family Amaranthaceae; genus Beta; species Beta corolliflora. The sequence goes on along the minus strand of CANSZD010002921.1, from coordinate 3,170,108 downwards.
TTGATTTGTTAGGTTACGTTAAACATAATCTCCTATATAGTATATATAACCTTTACACATACTTGGAGAGAAATTAATCTAACCTAATTTCTATATAGTGGCCGGTTATCCTAGTCCAATGGGATTAGGATTTTTTATTTCTAATATGTTAACTTGTTGTGCGTGACCTCATAGGATTCAGATATAATTAGTAGTAAGCGTAAACGTAGTGAGCCCATAGATCATAGTTGCTTTCTAGCAAAACACTATGACCACCTAAATATCCGGTAATTGATCTTTATCATTAATCATATTCTATTAAAAGTAAGAACTAATTTGATTGATGGACAACTCCATTAAACATCTAATCCCGCTACAAATGAAATTAACAAGGACAACTATGTATGACAGATTAAAATTATAGCAATCAAACCGACAAATGACGCCAAAGATTGTCAATTTATGTAACACCCCGACAATTCTCTATTTTCCAAAATACCTTTTCAATATAAAACTTAGAGAATTATCAAAGCATTATCGCCAGTGTGATAACGTATCTGCTTATTCAGAATTTTGCAGCGGAAAATAATAAATAACTTTGAAAATAATACCTTAGTCAACCATAAGTCAACTCCAAAACCAAACTAAAATCAAACCAACATAAAGTCAAACTTAAACCATAAATTAAAAGTCAACTATAATAATAATAAAGTCAACACAAGCTCTCCACGAAATTCCCGAACCCATGATGCATCATCTTCAAACCTGAAATGGACAATACACTACTGATCCCGAGAGACTGCTCACCAAATGGGTCATCACATGATCAATAAGGCATAGCCATGATCAACATACACACACAAAGCACGTAATCAGCAAAGCTGAGTACTACATAGTAAATAAATATAAAACCTATCATGATACTAATAAACATTAACTCAACGGTAAACAATGATATAATAAATAACATATTGACTATACTGAACTAATTCCCAAAAATCAATAGGTTACTTATAATTAGATTGAATAGGCAATGGAAAGAGTTGTCCAAACCAAACCAGTCTTCAATTTAGAAGACGAAGTACGGGCGCGACTCCGTACTCCCCTGACCATCGATATCGAGGAACCTTTAAAATAAAATAGGACACGGTGATCAATCCGGTCCCAAGAAAAGCCATGGGCTACCACCATGTACTCCAACTCATACTAGTCCAACACTTCAGACGTGCACAAGTCTAAAACTTATTGCTATTCACTTTCCACTTTAAGTGATTAATAATTTATTTATTTGTTATGACTCACAAAGGTAAGACAAACAATATAGTCATCAAGGATACATAAACTTTTGTTTTTATCTTAGGATTATATAAGGTGATCATCAACTTATAATCCAAGAATAATTCCAATTATAAATTCCATAACCATTATTTATTTGTTGATCCAAGTCAACAATCAACCAACCTTTCATAGGTAAATAACCAACTTACCAAATAAGGCCCTCGGTCCTCATAAAGTAAATATAATAATCCAAAAGGAACAACAACATGATCTAATACAACATAATTATTAATCCCTCATGTGAATTAATAAAATAAAGTTCCCAATCCCATATGCTTGCATCAATCATCCATACAAACATAATATAACCAACATAATCAACATGCTTCACACAACGGCATAAAACATGCAATTTCACTTGAATATAAATCATATATGAACTATAAATAGTTCCCTATACATGATACTACATCAATCCCATTCTTAGGACATGATACTAATCCAACCAACACATAGGTATGTACGTACCTTGTGTAGACAATATGCGCGGCCACTTTAACAACCTTAGAAATCGCCTAAGAAGAAATCTCCGCCTACCAATTATCAACACAACCACTAATCAATACTTAATTAAAAATTCCAGCAACATTAAAATACGTTAAACCTCTTTAAAAGTGTTTAAAATCCTTTTTAACCAATAGAACTTCACTATTAATGTTTCCTAGTATAGTACCACTATGCTAGTCATTAAAAATCCTCAAAAATCCATCATAACCATGCTAATAAAAATTCAAGCAACTTATAATGTGTTTAAAACCCTTTAAAACATGCTTAATGATAATCATAATCATAATCATAATCATAAGAGTATACAATTTCATAAACTATAATATAGTACTATAATTTTCCAACTCATAAAACCCTAAAAATCCATAATTTGATACTTAAAAGCCTAGTTCAAACATAATTAATAAATCTGAAATTTAATTACTTCACTACTTAAATTACATAATCTGAAATTTATATTTAAATCATCAAACTATAAACTATAATCATGAAAACATTAAATCAATCCTTAAAAACATAAACTTAACATTAAATAAAAATAGAGGAGGAAGAAATATCCAAGAGAGATAGAGAGAGAGAGAGAGAGAGAGGAAACGACGGTACAAGAGGGAGGGCGGCGGACGCCGGTCGGGCTGCTGCCGGCGGCGGGTCACGGCTACCGGTGGTGGTCCGATGTGGTGGTCGGCCGAAGCACACGAAGAGGAGAGAGTAGAAACCGAGAGAGAGAGAAGAAGGAGAGGAGGGCCGAAAAAAAAGGAGGAGGAAGAAAGAGAAAATAGAGTGTGGGGAAAAATTTGGGTTTTGTGGGGTTTATATAGTTAACCCTTGTGGGCTTAGGGAATTGTGTTTGGGCTTCAATAATCATTTAATGATTGGCACTTGGCATAGTTGGGTTCCTCTAACCCATTTTAAAATCCTTTTTACTAAACTCAAAGTTGTTTAAACTGTTTAAATAATTCTCAAAGTATGACTAAATTAAATAAAATATTTAATTACTTCAAATTATTAAATAATTCTTTTGACTTTCAAATAGTCAACCTTTTGAGAAATAAATTATTTAAACATTAAAATATATATAATTATACATTAAAATGTATTTATAAAATTCATAAAATTATGGGGGATTACAATCTAAGTTGTAGGTTAACAAGTTCAAAGCAATAAAAATGGATTGGCAATCTAATCAAAATATAATCATAATTATCTAATAAGAAAAATTATCACAACTTTTAGTTATCACAATTGAATGATCCAATGCTCAAAATATCTGCCTCCCCTGCAGCCTAACATATTAATAATTTAAAAAATCACTAATAAAGGGGATAAGAATTCATATTCTAATTATACTATGATTCAATAAATTGCAAAAGAAGTATCTAAACAATATTAAAAAAAAAAAATTCAAATACTAATAGACACGACCCACGAGGCAAAACAACGAGTCGGACTCTAATCAACATCTACTACTATCTATACTAATATATTAAGAAGTGTTCTTAAGCAAGTCTACAATTCACTTGTCATTCTCCCTTTAGTTGTTTCATTCCATGTCATCAACATATACTGAAGAAACTAGAAATATGGTCCATATAAGATTCGACCATGTGACCTCAAATTAATATACTAAAGTTCTAACCAGTAAAAGATGCAATATTAGATGTCATTCTTTTAACATGAAAATATTAATAACTTGAGGCATCACCCAAGCCCAAAAATTTGTTATTAAAACATGTGAGCAACTCTTATTTGGCCACCATGTGTCACGCCATTTCATACACTAACGTGGCGCCACTTCATTTATGATATGGCATTCATATGCTGGAATGGCGCCACATGTGGCTGACATGACAATACCCTGGAAAATGATAAAAAAAAATTCATAAGAGGTCTCGATCCCCTAATCACTTACTTTATATGTATCATACCACTTAGCTACATCTCTTTTATGTAACTAAATTTTAACACCAAACACTATATCATTTAGCTATTTCAATGTTATTTAAAATTAAATAAAAACTAGCAGCAAGTTGAGTCTGACTGAATTGACAAACATGTCTTACAAATGTTAGTTTTTATACTTTAGTCTTAGTATTATAATGGTTTTAATCAAAAAAAAAAAGAATGGACCAACTAATTTATGATAAATAGAATTTCTCTATGAGATCATACTTTAAGTCCAATTTTTCGAAAAATAAAACTAATTTTAGGAAATAGAAGGTTCAGCGGTTATAGGTGTTCACAGTTCACAAACCATTACGACAGACGGTCAATTTTTTTTTTAATATGTTCTAGAATTATTCGAGATGTGAGCAAAACTCAAATTGGAGAAGAATATTTTCCTTGGGTTCTAATGATGTTAATAATTATAATTTAATGATATTTAAAATGTTGCAAAAGGTATATGAATATAATGTGGAGAATTCATCTCAAATGAACTTTTTAGATGTCAAAACACCATTGCGTTTTACAGAATGTTCGTATGATGGATTTCTCATTAAAAAGGCCACCGTAAGAAATGAATGTGAGCCACTCATTTCGCCACATCATACAAACAATAATGCTGATTGTACCGCGTGATTTAAGGAAGTTGGAGATAGTTTGACCATGTAATTTAGGCACTTTACGAATTAAATCCAAAATTAAATGTATTAAAATCTTTTCTTCATATATTGTATTTATTATATGATTTACTAACTTATACGGTTACTTATACTACAATAAAGAATACACGACATTATACGTTTCACTATACGCTTTTTTTTTCAAGGTATAAAATAAGTAAATAACATAATTAAATCTTATATTATACGAAATTCATGACATACGAAATATTACTGTATGAAACATTGGCACATATTATTTAAACTCCATTAACGTCTTCTTCAATAGTCCAAAACCTCCATTATTAACGGCGAGCAACCTAATTTGAAGACGATTATTTTGTTTTTTCAAGGTATATAAAATTAAATCTTATCATATACGAAATTGTGCTTTACAAATTATACTATATGAAAATCATGACATACGAAATATTACTTTATAGAACATTGGCATATATTATTTAAACTCCATTAATGTCTTCTTCAATTCCCCAGAACCTCCTTTTTTTAAGGGGAGCAACCTAATTTAAAGACGATTAGGGTTTCTGATTAATTTGAATACATTTGTGGTTCATAAAGTTGACTTGCGAAGTTATATGCAGCATGCCATTCAGACGAATAATTCTGAACTTTCCGGTGCCATGGTCGAGTTTTTAGACGGCCTTGGTGGTATTTTCCGAATATGAATGGTGGAAGACAAATTGCATTTGGTTTTGGTGCGTTGGACAGTCCCATAACTTGTTTTGGTCATAGCCGCTAATTGGATAGTGAGACTTTTTATGGCTATGACCATAGTGTTCACCTGGCATTGCCAATCGATTAACTCCTATTAGGTTTTTACTCAGCTTCGGAAAATATGTCGAAGGAACCTTATGTGAACCTTACTTGTTTGGTCACTAGCATTTCTCGTGGTGGACATGTCCAAATATTGAATAGTGACAGTCCATAATTTGTTTTGGCCATAGTCGCAAATTGGATAGTGATACTTTTTATGGCTATGACCATCTTCTTATCCAGGCATTGCCAGATGCTTGACTCCTATTATATTTGTACAGAGGTTCGAAAAATATGTATCGTTGTTCGTTTGTGAACCTTAATTGTTTGGTCAATGGTATTTGACATTGTGGACATGTCCAAATATGTCACTTGTTTTTGTCAAAGCCGCTAATCGGATAGTGATATTTTTTATGGCTATGACCATCCTGTTATCCTTGCATTGCCATACGCTTAACTCCTATTATATTTGTAATCAGCTTCGAAAATTATGTCAACTGCTATTGTTTGTGTACCTTAATTGGTTGGTCACTGGTATTTCACGTGATGGACATGTCCAAATATTGGTCAAACATTATATCGATATTCAACAACAGTAGGATATGAGTACTTAATACATAGGAAAATGGTTTTTTATTTACAAAATAGCAGTTATTGGATGTGCGCCTGTGCCTCATTTGAACAAAAAAACATTGGAATTTACAAAATGACAGCTATATTTGATAATACTATTGGTTTTACGCAGGTAACTGAAAAGGAAGAATATGAAATTTTAATTTCATTTTTTGTTTGTAAAAAAGAATTAGATGATAATAACGTATATAATAATTAATGATCTATTCTATTAGTTATTTGGATTCTACAAAATATTCTTTTTATCATATTTGGAAAGGAAATAATTATTCTATTTAGCATTTTTGGAAAGGAAAATAATTATTTTTTTAGCATATTTGGAAAGGAGATAATATAATATGATCTTATCTTCATAAATTTAAACGAAGATCTCAAAATTGTATTCTGCGCAATCTTTTTTACGTGGGTTAGTGGGTGGTTAGGATTTTAGGAAGGAAGGTTATGTCTAGGGTTTTTGCCTTGTGTCATCACACCAAAACCCACTGTACATCCCCCTCACTCTCGTTACAGAAGCAGTGGAGTAACCGAAAATTGCGGAAGAGAAAAACAACTCCTCATGTGTAAGTATTACATGGTGGTTTTCTTTATTTTCCTTCATTTATGTAGCCAATTAATTAATCATAAGCAGCGCCAACGATTAATATTGTAATTACATATTCAATATAAATTATATAGATATGCAGTTGGAAAATATATCTTATACAGTTATGAATCCGAAACCTGATTTTGCCTTTTTTGCCTTCATTTTGTTTGTGTAGAACTTGGGTGTGATTCTAGAAGCCATCAATGAAATACGCTCAAAAGTTACAAACATTGAGTTGTCGTTGGCTCAACTACATTCAAAGCAACATGATTGTCATGGTGAAGCCAATGGTGGAAAGTCACCCCCGGGCAATGAAGAAGGTGATTTCACACTGGGAGTACAAAAATCAACAAGAACTCCAAGTGCTAGTTGCCCCACTAATAATAGATCGAATTCCCCTTTCCTAAGTCCTGATGGTGGCTTGGTCGATTGCTTACAAAAATCAAAAACTAAGCGTAAGCTGGACGTTGATTTGGGAGGACAAGAGGAGGAAAGTGCAGAAGAACCCTTAGAAATGAATCATTTAGTATCCGAAATGTTCGTTTCAATGTGCCTCAATTTCCTCCAGGGTTGGAAACACTGAGAGACGTGAAAGACGAGGCAAAAAAAAAGTAAAAAAAGCCGAAAAGCCTATTGATGTTTCGAAGACTCCAAACACTATCTGAACATCAAAGGGCAGCGTTGATGTAACACCCCGTAATTTTCACCCTTTTTTTTTGGTGTTAGTTTATTTTAAAATGATATTTTTTTTCGTTAAAATATATAATTTATTATATTCTCTAGATCAATGATTTTTATTCTTTATAATTTAGGAGCCGAATTATTATTTTATTATATGGTGTGTTAATGTGTTTATTATATTTATATTTATAATATAATTTATTAGAATTATTTTCATTATTAAGTATTTTCAAAGTTTACGCGCGATTTAGGAATTAATCGTTTTATCGCGTAGCGGGCTTTTGAAGCATGGATCCTCGTTGAATTGGGCTGAAATTTTTGGTTGGTTTGTGTGCTTGGACAGCCGGCCAAGTGAAGGAATTTCGTTTATTTAATTAATATGTCTGTTTTTGCAATTTCGTTTCTGTCAGTATATAAATTATAAAAATTGTTTCTGGAGGCCGAAAAATTAATTTATTTGTATATTATGTATTTCCGTGTGTTTATGCATGTCATGTAAATTTTTGGTAATTTTTGGGCGTTAATTTATATTTTTAGTTATTATTTTGGCTTTATTGAGTAATCTGTATATTAACTGTTAAAAATACTTTTGGAGTCCGAAAATTATAAATAAAATTGTACCATGTCAGTAGAGCCATTAGGATCGTATGATAATTTTTGTGTGATTTTAATGCTCGAACTTATTAGTTTAATAATTATTATGGTGTTTTTGTTGTGAAATTGAGGATACACTTTTAAATTATTTGAGGGCTTGTTAATCAGAAATAATTCATAATTTATTATATTCTGGGTTGCTTATTTTCAGTAGTATGCAGTATGTATCATTGGATAACCATATGTTTATGTTTGATTTATGAAAGAAAATGATTAATTGTTACTACTCTTTTAATGAATAAGTTTTAGAGTTATTTGGTGATATATTTTTGATCGAAATGTTGGTGCTGTAAAAATTAGTTTTATATCATTGATGATGTTTTGAGATGTTCAAGTGTTTATTGTGAGAGACATCTGTTGAAAATTCGTAAGTTATTTATTTTGAGGAATTATGAAGAACGGTTTGATGAAATGTGGGTATAAGGCCGGGTGGCATTCCTTTTGATGAATATTTTAGATGAATGATACTTGGATTATATGCATGATTGTATTTTGAGATAAGAATATCCGGTGGGATAGATGTAGTCCCCGGTGAAGAACATGCCAACCACCTGGTTTGCGAACTAGGGGTACACCTGGGTTAATTGTTGTCGTCCGAGAGGTCAGGGAGTTCTGCGTGTTCTACCCTGCATCGGGAGTTTGGCCATTCTTAGACACAGACTGTGGGGAACGTAAGCCCATAGACAGACCTGGAGATTGCGATCTGACAAACCTTAGGAAGTGATTTGCGAATCACTGGCGTTCGGTTTCTGACTCAATAACTTGTTGTAGTTTGATTTATTATTATTTATATATTCTAGAATTGTTCCACTCACTATATCTTGTTTACTTATTTTTGATGTTCACTTGTTTTACCTATGAGCTTTATGATTTTTATGTGCATGCTATTGATGTAATGATTGCATGATTTTCCTTTCTTAATAATCTACTTCTGAATCGTGCTTTGATTGCTATTGTTCTGGGAGAACTGCTAGTTACTCCCCACTGACTGTGGAATTATTTAATATATATCCTTGCAGATGGAAATGACTGCTAGACTTGTGACTGCTTGGGCTAGTAGAGTGAGGGTTTGTAGTGAGAAGAAGCTCCTGGTGTTGTTTTTGGTAGATGAGTTTTATGCAGACCATAGAGAGTCCTACTTTTGGCTAGCTTTCAAGGACATTTAGTTTTTATCTCAGTTTCATCGGGATACTTGCATGTCTCATAGTTTTTGGATTGATGATATGAAGTAATTGGGATATTTCTCTTATTTTAGAACTATTATGTTTTTTTGGATATTAATTTTCTTTTGAAGCTATGAAACTTGGTTTGAAGAATTATCTTTAATTATTGTTTTAGAGTAGCATAATCGTCCCGACGTTATTTCCGCTAACGTCTTTTTAGTATTTCTTGATTAGATATTGTTAATACCTTAGTAGTAGAAGGACAAGGTGTTACAGTTGGTATCAGAGCAAAACGCTCCTAAACTCTGAAACAGAGTTGCTAATGATTCTTTAGAATTATTAGTTAGCCACAGGAGATAAAATTTGTTTAGAATTAAGTTTAGTAGTTTCACTATAATGAGAGTGTGATGGGTAGAGTAAGTAAAGGGAAGCCTTATGGGAATGTGGTGTGCTCTCATGCTTATGGAGCATATGTTATATGTATAGTTACTTGTATTATTGGTGGAATTAGTCTACCAAGTTTGTTAATCTTATTTGCAGGGCCTCTTACTTGTAATTTATTTTCTCTTTTATCAGAGTGCGCAGCGAAAGCGAAGTAATTTATAACCTTCTTGGTTTAGTTGTGTGTTTAATTTGTTTTGTGTTTTGCAATTTTAAAAATAAGCTTTAATTTTATTTTAATATAGTAATGTGTGTTGCATTGCATTTATTTTATTTGCTAGTTTCTTGATAGTATATGTTATTATGTGAGACAGTATATATTTTCTATTCTTTTTCAATTATGTGTTGTTTTTATGTGAGTACTACGTATCTGTTTTATTATTTACAAAACTTTCCAGTTTGAATTTATATTCCAAATTATATTTTAGATCTTTGAACTTAATAAATTTTATACTTATGTTAGAGTTATTTTCTGATTTTCAAATTTTGTTATTGTTAATATTTTGACATACTATTTTGAAAAACGTTTAATTTCAATTGTTTTATAATGGTTTGGAAAAAGAAAGGGGTTATGAAATTGTCTTTCAAGATATTCTTCAAATTTCTCTTACCGTCTTTGACTATCTATATTTATAAATATTTTCCTTTTAATATTTTTATTTTTCATGCTAATCCTTGTTTAGCCTTTAATTATGGTAATAAGTTTTGTAGTCTTTGAAAATAAAAGTACCCTAATGAGTTGTTTTGGTGTTAGATTGAAAAGTAGATGTAAACTGTTTTGTTTTAAAGGTTAGCATTCAACAACTTTTACTTTACTTACTAATTTACTTTTCTTATTGGTATTATTTTCAAACTCAAATGTGGGAAAGGATCTTGTTTACTATTTGTTGTTTCTTGTTTAAATATTTAGTGCTTTCTTTTTTCATAGCAAAATTTTGGTTGTTTTCATTCTTATTTAATTCTCTGATTGTGACTGATCTGTTTTATATTCTTTGAAAACGAAATTTATATACTCGGTCTAAATTTTAAACTTATTTGAGTTGATATTAAGTCATAATGGGTGATTCCTTTGACTTGTATGTCAATTTGATAAGTCTAAATTTTAAAACTTGTTTGAGTTGATATTAAGTCATAATGGGTGATTCCTTTGACTTGTATGTCAATTTGATAAGTTGACGCATTTTGACTATTTTGATTTAACTTCCTTTTTGAGTTGACATTAAGTTTATATTGGGTGATTCCGTTAAACTTTAATGTTGATTTGATAAGTTGGCTTTCAAATATTGTTTTGTTGATACTAGGTTGCAATGGGTGGTTCCATGCACGTTTGTGTCGACTTGACAAATTTTATAATTGTTGTTAATAATTTATTACTTTATCGCCTATTTATTATTAGTGTTTCATCGTTGTGAAATTTATTTTAAAGTTTTCAATTTCTTTTGCGAACTTTAATTTTCATATATATGTTTAGGAGGCGTACGCTCGTATAACATATGTCATGACTTGTGTTCGTAACTGGTACTTTAATAAAGCAGCTAGCTACTCTTTATTAAAGTGTTCTTATCTCTTTAAGTGGAGTATAAGCCCGTGTGGATAGCTCTATTTAAATTGGTTTGGCTATCTATTTACGAACTTTTTCTTCTTCGTTTCTTTTCTAAAAATATTTATGTATGATCGGATTTATTCTTTTATAATTTTACATAAATATTTATTCCTGCTTCTTTTACAAAATTACCTATAGTTTATTGTGCAACAGTTTTTACCTTAAACTTTCTAATACTTGTCTTTGGTTCTTTCACATTTTATAAAGGATGGTTGTTACCATGCTTCTTTCTTTATACAACTCTTTTGGTCTTCCAAAATAAAATATATATTATTTGAGTTATCAAATTTTAAACCTGCAAAGTTGTTTAGTTCTTAACTAAAATCCATCGATTTCTGTTTTCTTAATGTTCTTTATTTAGAGTATTTTCTTTTGTCTCTTGGTTGATTTGAAGTTTCGAGGACGAAACTCTTTTAAGGGGGAGTGATTGTAACACCCCGTAATTTTTACCCTTTATTTTTGGTGTTAGTTTATTTTAAAATGATATTTTTTTTTCGTTAAAATAAATAATTTATTATTTTCTCTAGATCAATGATTTTTATTCTTTATAATTTAGGAGCCGAATTATTATTTTATTATATGGTGTGTTAATGTGTTTATTATATTTATATTTATAATATAATTTATTAGAATTATTTTCATTATTAAGTATTTAGGAATTAATCGTTTTATCGCGTAGCGGGCTTTTGAAGCATGGATCCTCGTTGAATTGGGCTGAAATTTTTGGTTGGTTTGTGGGCTTGGACAGCCGGCCAAGTGAAGGAAAAGGAGAGCCTCCTCTTCTTTCTTTTCTCTTTTATTTTTCCTTGTGACTCTTGATGCTTTGTAACTCCCATAACCCCCTAATGATTCTTCCTAATTAAACCTCTTTAAACCACCCCTTTATCACTTCAAATTCTGATTAGAAAATCAGAACTCCTTGCTGCCATACTCTAAGATTTTCGGCCATCCTCATCTTCCTCAATCTCTCAAAATTTTTCATTTTATACTCCTTGTTAATTGTTCGTAAATTGTTCTTGTTGCCTTTTTCTTATACTTGGTGCTTGGGAATTGAAGAAGGAGAGGAGTACACGCCTATATTGGGATTTTCCAGAAATATTCAGCTCGCCTCCGACGATCTAGGTAACTAGTAGTTGTCTTAGAACCATAGTGATTAGGGTATTTTTCGGTATTAGATTATTGCGCTAGGAATTATTTAAAATACTTTTTGAGTGAAATTATTGACGAAATTTGACATAGATATACTTGATGCATGATATGTGAATACTGTGTAGAGGAAAATAATTTTCATATTGTTTTTGGTATTTATTTGATTTAATTGGTGTTTTGTGCGTTTTTGGCTAAATTGCATAATGTTTAATAAACGGATGTTAAAATTGCTGAAATTATTTTTCTTAGATCATGTTATATTCTTAGTATGTATTCCATGCCTTATAATAATTTTTACCTACTGTGTTCTGGTTTATTTAATTGATATGTCTCTTTTTGCAATTTCGTTTCTGTCAGTATATAAATTATAAAAATTTTTTCTGGAGGCCGAAAAATTAATTTATTTGTATATTATGTATTTCCGTGGGTTTATGCATGTCATGTAAATTTTTGGTAATTTTTGGGCGTTAATGTATATTTTTAGTTATTATTTTGGCTTTATTGAGTAATCTGTATATTAACTGTTAAAAATACTTTTGGAGTCCGAAAATTATAAATAAAAATTGTACCATGTCAGTAGAGCCATTAGGGTCGAATGATAATTTTTTTGTGATTTTAATGCTCGAACTTATTAGTTTAATAATTATTATGGTGTTTTTGTTGTGAAATTGAGGATACACTTTTAAATTATTTGAGGGCTTGTTAATCAGAAATAATTCATAATTTATTATATTCTGGGTTGCTGATTTTCAGTAGTATGCAGTATGTATCATTGGATAACCATATGTTTATATTTGATTTATGAAAGAAAATGATTAATTGTTACTACTCTTTTAATGAATAAGTTTTAGAGTTATTTGGTGATATATTTTTGATCGAAATGTTGGTGCTGTAAAAATTAGTTTTATATCATTGATGATGTTTTGAGATGTTCAAGTGTTTATTGTGAGAGACATCTGTTGAAAATTCGTAAGTTATTTATTTTGAGGAATTATGAAGAACGATTTGATGAAATGTGGGTATAAGGCCGGGTGGCATCCCTTTTGATGAATATTTTAGATGAATGATACTTGGATTATATGCATGATTGTATTTTGAGATAAGAATATCCGGTGGGATAGATGTAGTCCCCGGTGAAGAACATGCCAACCACCTGGTTTGCGAACTAGGGGTACACCTGGGTTAATTGTTGTCGTCCGAGAGGTCAGGGAGTTCTGCGTGTTCTACCCTGCATCGGGAGTTTGGCCATTCTTAGACACAGGCAGTGGGGAACGTAAGCCCATAGACTGACCTGGAGATTGCGATCTGACAAACCTTAGGAAGTGATTTGCGAATCACTGGCGTTCGGTTTCTGACTCAATAACTTGTTGTAGTTTGATTTATTATTATTTATATATTCTAGAATTGTTCCACTCACTATATCTTGTTTACTTATTTTTGATGTTCACTTGTTTCACCTATGAGCTTTATGTTTTTTATGTGCATGCTATTGATGTAATGATTGCATGATTTTCCTTTCTTAATAATCTACTTCTGAATCGTGCTTTGATTGCTATTGTTCTGGGAGAACTGCTAGTTACTCCCCACTGACTGTGGAATTATTTAATATATATCCTTACAGATGAAAATGACTGCTAGACTTGTGACTGCTTGGGCTAGTAGAGTGAGGGTTTGTAGTGAGAAGAAGCTCCTGGTGTTGTTTTTGGTAGATGAGTTTTATGCAGACCATAGAGAGTCCTACTTTTGGCTAGCTTTCAAGGACATTTAGTTTTTATCTCAGTTTCATCAGGAGACTTGCATGTCTCATAGTTTTTGGATTGATGATATGAAGTAATTGGGATATTTCTCTTATTTTAGAACTATTATGTTTTCTTGGATATTAATTTTATTTTGAAGCTATGAAACTTGGTTTGAAGAATTATCTTTAATTATTGTTTTAGAGTAGCATAACCGTCCCGACGTTATTTCCGCTAACGTCTTTTTAGTATTTCTTGATTAGATATTGTTAATACCTTAGTAGTAGAAGGACGGGGTGATATATTTTTGATCGAAATGTTGGTGCTGTAAAAATTAGTTTTATATCATTGATGATGTTTTGAGATGTTCAAGTGTTTATTGTGAGAGACATCTGTTGAAAATTCGTAAGTTATTTATTTTGAGGAATTATGAAGAACGGTTTGATGAAATGTGGGTATAAGGCCGGGTGGCATCCCTTTTGATGAATATTTTAGATGAATGATACTTGGATTATATGCATGATTGTATTTTGAGATAAGAATATCCAGTGGGATAGATGTAGTCCCCGGTGAAGAACATGCCAACCACCTGGTTTGCGAACTAGGGGTACACCTGGGTTAATTGTTGTCGTCCGAGAGGTAAGGGAGTTTTGCGTGTTCTACCCTGCGATATTGTTAATTGGAGTTCTGGGTTAATTGGTTTAGTATTTCTTGATTAGATATTGTTAATACCTTAGTAGTAGAAGGACGGGGTGTTACAGTTGGATTCTGGGGCTGCATTGTCATAAGGAGCGACCCAGAGGTCATCAGGCCGAATATCTGGAGTCTCCGGCGATTAGTCTTCAGGCTGGGGCGACCCACAGGCCGTATGCCGAATATGTAGAGTCCTCAGGCGCAACGAGGGCGTTGCTGTTCTCAAGTGGGGGTGTATGTAATACCCCTCATGATTGCTTTAAAGGGAGTTAGCAGGCTACTCATTCAAACAAGATGCATCTTTCTTTTAGGGAGCTTAATTCCTTAGTTACTCCACAGTTAAGCGTGCTTGGCTGGGAGTAATCTTGGGATGGGTGACCTCCTGGGAAGTTTCTCAGGGTGCGCATGAGTGAGGACAAAATGCGCCGGAAGAACTTGTGTTGGTTATTGAGGACAGTTGTTGGCCCTAGATGCGCATTGGTGACGATATACTCGACTCCGGAAGAGTCGGGGTGTTACAGTTGACCTATCTGGTGGAGCGAACACTATAGATAAAACAATGGAGAAGCGGACTCCTCGGCGGATAAAACAGGAGCATCCAAAATCAAATGAAACCGTAAGTTTTGAAAGTGTATTGTTTTGTCAACACTTATTTCAAAGGTGATACTTATGTCCCCAATTTATAGGCAGCAAAGCCCAAGGGAAACAAAAAGCGCAATTCAAATGCACAAAACGAACAGGTACACCTTAACATTTGATTTGGCAATAATTTAGTAGCCAAATTGTTAATGCTTTCTTTTGGCCATACAAATAAATTTGTCTGGACATTACCATATTACACTGTATATACCAGGTAGGGGAAGAAGTAAAAAAAACATCAAAATCAGAATCTTCGCAGCCCACATCTTCGAAAGCAAAGAGGCGGAAGAAGTGTAACGCAAAAGAGCTTATTGTATTACAGGTGCATTGTGGTCATCTCATTTAACATTTCCAGACATTACCACACGCATATCAATTTTGGCTATTAAGGACTGACATTTGCTTGATGCATTTCCTATTTAATTAATTTCGCAAGGATGAAGAGGTTGTGCCTGGTAATGGTAGCCCTCCAGTTTCCAAAAGACGAAGTTCAAACAAATTGGCAAAGCCAGTATTCCATAAGTATCTACCTCAACTAGTAGATCGGGACAAACAAATATCCTTAAATCTTCACAAGTTTGACAAATATGACGAAGTGTATTGTCCAAGTGAGGGTATGCACAGATTGACAGTTGGTGACTCTATGTGTGTATTTCCAGATGGATGGCTGTCTAATCATGTAAGCTGTGTACTCAAGTCTTGACTATCAGTACTACCTAATTTTAATTCAAGTAATATGCTTACAAAGTTGTATTTTTTTTACAGTTTATCAATGTCTACTTATATGACATGCAACTGGGGTTAATGGAGACCAACTCCACGAAGATGGTATTGTCCCCCTCTTTCCAGGTACATTATCGATTCTGGGTTACACTAAAATGACTTTCGTACCTTGCGGTTATTTATTTGAACCAGACCATAAAAATGTTTTAGGGTGTTATACTTAAGTCCGATTAACGGAATCCATATAGAGGAAGTCTAGCCATAATGAATAGGTGTTCAGCCGTGAATGACACATTTATCCCTGAACACGTCGAAACAATTGATCAGGTTTTACATATTTGCAAGTCTTGCAATTTATTTGAGATTTAATTCGTCTTATTAGTTAATCAGCTCTCAATATCTTCATTTTTTGTAGGTTTTCATTCCTGTGTTAGATAACGAGGCGAGACATTCGTTCCTGTTGGTTGTCCATGTCTTTAAAAAAAACGGTGTACATCATAGATTCATTAGGAGCCTCAAACAACCGCTTCAATCCCGCTGAGGAAATGGTAACTATTTCAAGCTAACGCGCTGTACTTTTCAAATGTAGTGACTATAACGTCCAGAATAACTTCAATTTGATCAGATGAGCAAAGCTGCGACAGTTCTTCGAAGAAATCGCTTAGGCGAACTTTTCAAGGAGTACAAAGACTTTTTATATGACGTCGTAGATGTTCCGTTATAGCCAAATTGGTAACTTCAAATATACACATTTAGTTTAGTTATATTTACTATCCAAATAAACTAATCGACATTACAAATTCACCTTTTTCAGTCATGACTGTGGAATGTATGTCCTCCAGTACATCAAATGTGCCGATATCAAAGCCATGCAAGACGTTACATATTCAGTAAGAACCTTCAGTTACTGTATTGGGGCTAAAATATTTATAAAATGCAATTAACATTGTTTTCTAATTCACCAGACTGACGAGATGCGTGCCGAACGATTGAAGTGTTTGGCTAAACTAGTTACAAGCAAAAATAACAACTTGGCAAATATCATAAAATTCAGCGGTGTTGATTCGAGATGTGCTTCATAGTATATAACTGTGCGTCGAGACAAAGTCTTCATTATGTATAGTATCGTTAGCATTCCTATCATCATCTTATACAACAATCGTTTAAAATTTTATATTCCCTCAAAATTATGTGTATGATTGTTGGAGAACTAAACTTTATTTCTTTAATGTGTAGCAATGTTTGTAGCAATGTTTATGGCTATGTCTAAACACGGACTAGGTCATTACTGAACAATGTCACAAGTAAAATACGTTGTAATCCATGTGTCATGAGTACTCATGAATACAAAAAACAATTACATATATACAAGTAAAGTAACTTTTACTCATTAAACAATGGTTTGGTTCATTCTATTTGTTGATTCTTAGAGTACCTTTTGTGTTATGCCCTATAATGATCGTGGACATTAAAAAAATCATAATACAGACAAATATTTGAGTAACACAAGGTCCAAGTTTTCAACACAACACTTCGTTTTACCATACCAATATTATGTGTAATTCGATTGTTCAAGTAGTCTAACTGTCTTCCAGGTACATGCAGCAAAGTTTATGGCAATCTCCAACCATGATTTTGGTCATTATCAAACAATGTCACAAATGAAATAATTTAGGGAGTCATGTGTAAATTGAACTAAAGAAGTATTGGAACTATGACAAACAAGTCTAGAGTATAGTTGTGTCACGAGACATTACCAAATCAGGAATAACGACAAATATTCGACAGTGCACAAGTAACACATGTTCCAAGTTTTTAACACAACTCTTAGTTGTACAGTACAAATACGTCTAAGAAATAGCAAGGAAAATACACCAAGATCGAATTTCGTTCTCTCAACCCGCCATTGCCAACTTGTAGACATTATCTTTCAACTGATTTGCATCCCAATCAATCAACGATGTTAGAGTTTTTTTGCTATGTATTGCAAGATCCTAAGTTGTTAGAAAACATTTGCACACAATTAGTTGCTTTCAATGGAGCAACAATGCATGAAAACTATGCATGGTTGGATAAGATTAACCATAGACATTCATTACCTCAAAGTATTTCTTGTTCGTCCACTTTCTCCTGTTATGTGCTTCCATGTATTTGATTACATGCATCCCACAGTCATATCTAAAACAAAAGTGGGAGACTTTAGAAAAACGCATAGCCGTCTCCAAAAAAAAATTGTAATAGAAAAGTTAACTTGTGAATAACGTACGCGTTTGACTGTCTTGGGGTATTAACCTGCTTGATTTCCCAACCGAAAAATGCCTTGAACCTTTTCAGCTTCGCGTCCGACTTGTTTGAAGACATAAGTGTGGACAGTTTCCTAATCTGTGTCAGAAATGCGGCCATTATTTTACATACACACGAAAACATCTAACCAACCAGACAATAGAAGACGAATACCTGACATTTGGCATTATCGATCCTTTTTTGCGTGTTTTCATCAGGGTTCGAATCAAGCATGTAAATTTTGGAGTCCTCCAAACAAACAACACACGTGTAAAAATGTTCTGGCTTCGGTGTCCACAATGGAACCATGATCTACAATATATATACCATATTAGTAGACTATTCCTCAAACCAAAAACAGCTATTAGCGGAACAATATAGGCAAATTACAATTACCTCTTTGCATTGGTCTGGATCATCTGGCAAGTATGATGTTTGCATAATAGGTGAATCCGGCAAATATTTTGATCCCTTCCTCGTCCTTTTCACATCCATTGTCTTCAGTATTGAAAGAATTTAATAATATTAAATAGATTTTAATTTCATGACAAATTTCAACCATTATAAACAGCAGCTCAAAGACATCGCAACTAACCCGGAGTGCCGTGGGTATGAAAAAACTTGTTTGCCTATTTATTGTCTCTCGAATCCCCACCAAATTGATGATCTTAAATAAATCCCACATTCAATTTAAGCAGCAATGGGTTTTCAATCATTTATAAACATTCTTATATATTTAATTTAGTAATTAATTCCTTACTTGTTCCGTCAATTCACACCCCGGACCCAAGGTCCGTAGGTGTGTCTTATCTGCCCAGGTCCACTCTAACTTGAACAACACCTGGCTATTACAAAAGTAAAAACACAAAATTAAAGGTTCAAGTCACAAAAGTTTCCAAATGAAATCGGCCAACAGATAAATATAGTTGAAGACTAACTTCACCGACTCACTCAGGGTCTTCCTTATCGGATAGAACAAAGTCCAACATTGTTTTTGTCTCAAGCTTGTATTTTCTCATCGCGGTACCTATCGGAACATGTTTTATGTGGAACGTCTCCTCTTCATCAACCTGAACTCATTGACATTACAGTCAGTTCACAACATATGTGAGCAACTATAAACAATGATGCTCAAAGTAATGAAGAAATTCTATATAATTACGCTTTTTTTTGGTTTGGTAATGTCCTAACTACTTTATCCAGAGTGCATACATGAACAAGTACAGTAAATAATATAAATTCTATAATTCACAAATTCTTACTTCATCAACTAACTAACCTCTTCATCGTTTCCTTTAGTTGTTTCAATCTTTTCAGCAGGAGCTTTACCTTTGTTTGTTTTCCTCGTATTCTTTGTTTTTTGCTTCTCCTCTGGAGGATCCTCCTCTATCGTTGAGGTGGAATGCTCCGCATCTGCTGGGGCGGTCGTATTAGCTTCTTCGTGTTCGGCATCATCAACCTTCTTATCATCATCATTCCTATCATCATCATCAACCTTCTTGTCATCATCATTCCTATCATCATCATCAACCTTATTGTCATCATCATTCCTATCATCATCATCAACCTTCTTGTCATTATCGTCCTCTTTTTCCTCTACTTCAGCAGTTGTATCTCTCTCATCGACATCTTCATCAGGGACTAGGCCCCCAATTACCCCTACATCAGATGCTTCATTCGCCGCGGCATCATCCTGCTTCTCCTCAATGCTTTTTAATACTATTTGCCGGCTTCTTGGTTTTCTCTTTCTCCCTCGGCATCTCCGCTCCTTGACATCCTCAGGTTGTCCTTCTTCATCCTCCCGTTCATAATCAGAATCAACCTTACACTCCTTAACATTTTTCGTACATCTCTTCCGTTTGCTTCCTTTTACAATTTCCTTATTCCTCTTCTTCCTTCTCTCAACCTCTTGTTCATCCCCAGATTCTGCTCCTATTTGTTCTTCTTCGTCATCTACTGCTTGAGGATATGTTCTATCCACGAAGTCAGATACCAATTTAAACATTGCATTTATAGCATTACCCCAACGATCCACCTTGTCCAGTATTTGAGTAAACGCTTTTTCTACATTTTGTGCATGTGTAGTTGGAACCTTTTCTGTTATTTGACACTTGTCTCTCTCGACCACCAGCAACAACTACACAGAAAAAGTAGGATATATATGAGTAAATACCTTTTGCAACCAAGGTGGAAAAAATATAAATTAAATTAGTGATAACCAAGCATAGATACTGTTTGGCACTATCCAAAACCTGCTTCCCACGTATCATATTTAGATTGTCAAACTTGCCAGATCTTATATGGTTCATGGCAATCTGTAGCATTAAAAATTCACCTATAAGTACTTCATGGCAATGTTATAAATTAGGGACACTTACTTTACTCGTTTTGTATCCCTGTGGGAGCTTGTTAATTGCATCATGCAATGCCTTTGTGTTTATGTCACTCCAATCTCTAATCCTTGGAAGATCGTACTTCCATATTTCTTGAAGTTTGTCCTTCAGAGTATTCACAGAAAATAGCCTGCCGAAGATAACAAACCATGAATTTACAACTTTGACACAATTGCCATTGCAATGTAATGCCCATATCAAATTCACAATATTACCTAAAAACAAACCAACCAAGTACACTATACCTGATCACTATATGTGTATATGGCCAGACATAAGAAGCGAATATAATTATAGTACCTTAGGAGAAATTATTAACACAATACCAATAGCATGTCATACCATTAGAAATAGGGGACATCCGCCCAATTGTTGTGGTGTGTCTCTCCCTTTGAACTCGATGATGGCCTTCACTGTGTCATTAAAAATGTGCTTCACAAAATTCTAATTAGGAATAAGGTCTTCATTCAGAACGAGGTGAAGCCATTCTGGTTTTGGCTTGTAATCCAGTGTTGGTGAACACAGGGCGGTCATGACGAAGAGTGTGAACATACCCTTGAAACATGGGTGATCATGTTGTTCCCTTCTGAGTTGCGTGGCCATGCCTCTTACGTCCAACTGTACAAACCCAACCAGCGATTCGTCGAGGTTGTCGCTCTTAAAGGCAACCTCCTCAATTGTAATTCCACTGTCCTTGAAGCCCAGAAGGTACTCAACATGTCTTGGAGTAATCAAAACCTTATCCCCATAAGCAACAATGTGTTTTTCACTGGGTCAAAATGATCTATTACCCATCTACACATTGTTCTCCTCAATATCTTGGTGTTGTAATGAAGGAGAAACTCAAACCCCAATGCCACCAACACCTTTTTTTAACTAGTGGAAAACCTTTTACAAGAGTCACAAGTTCATCTAAATCACCCATTGGACTCCATGTACCCTGATATTGTAAAACTATCATTTGCCCAACAACATAAAAAAACAAATAACACATTAACTTTATCCAACCTCAAAAATTAAAATTAGTATACCTGTGTGGTTTGTAATGCTGTTTGTATACATTTATTTCTCCGTAAACGGCTTGGCTCAACTGACTCAGTACCCTTTATCCTCAACACATTATCAGACATTCTTGAAATTGCTAGTAGTTATGGAATTATAAAACATTTCAGAGTTCAGTATGCTGAGCATAGCATGATAATGTAAAGTAATGGCCAAATCTTATATTGGAAACAACTTAGAAAAATATGAATACCCTTGAATTTTGTTGGTCAGATGATACCTCAGGAAAAATCCTCCATATTTTGCACTTTACATTATTAAATAATACTAACTATTCACCCAATTGTTAAATACTATTATTCATCCTCATGCTTCAATTACTCTTACAGATATTTTCTCGAGGGCTGTTTCTTGTTAGTTTAGATCTAACTATGTGGTTTGCATATACTTCAGTTGAATAAAACATATTAATTGTTGATCACAAATTGGTACGAAAACTAACAATAAAGCAACAACAATTGCTGGGTGAAATCTTGATGAATTGCAACCCAACAAACAAACATTCAGACCAACCGAAAGCCAATTTCAAACACTAATATTATAAAAAAAGCAACATCTATGCAGTTCATAATTATGAGTACAATTTCAATTTAAGGCATGCATCAACACTTTTTGGCTTCAAACACGAACCCAACTCCACTCCTGATATGCTACAAACACCCAAAATCCAATTGCACTTCAATTACGAAGTCCATTGCTTTCAAACCGATGTACACAAGATTTGAGAAACAATTCTTCTTCTTTTATGATTTGCAAAACAACATAAAATACAAATAAGTGGTGGATGTGAAATTTTTTTCCAACTGAAAATATTGTACCTTTCCACCGATGAATGACCCCGCCGCCGTTGCTGGTTCCAAAATTTGATGATACTTTCTCGGAGTTCAGTGACAAGGAAATAAACAAAGTTAATTAATGGAGAGAGAGAAAGTAAAGGTATTTTGGAAGGCAGAGCAGAATAGTGACAAATTTAATTCTCTTTTTTTTTTGGTTAACAAGAATTTAATTCCCTTGATGGCGGTTTCTTGAATTGTTAGCGCTTTTACCTAAAATTTTAAAAAGGCAAAATTCAACAGTTTTAAGATTTTAAAAGATTGATATGCGTTCAAAATTTAATCAACTGTTAATAGATTATGTAATTTCCAAAATATAACTGCCAAATTTAAGAAATTTTTTTAAATTTTTTTTTCCAATAAGATAAATATATATTTAACCTACCAATCTATTGCTGTCAAATATAAAATAAAAACCAATCTCTATTATATTTGGGAACTTTTTAGGACTTCTGTGTCCACTATTTTTCACCAATATACCCCTAATTATAAAGGAAAAGTACATCACCTAAAAATATATTAGTTTAAAAATAATAAAGGGAAAATGAGTGCCACCTAGGTTTTTCTAGCTAACTCAACTTTAAGCCAAAACTCCCTCAATGGTTAGCCAATGTACTTGTTGCTTGAGTAGGTCCCACTTAAAGTAAGATAATTTTTTCCGTAGAGTATGATATAGATTTTAGTCATTTTACCATAATTGCCACATGGGCCCACATAGTTAGGTCAATCAAATTGGCTTAGCAACTCCAATTGTGCAAAAGAAGCACTTGCTAGCAATTTCGCATTATACTTAGCTAGTTGGTAAACCAACGAAAATGTACTTCATAACTCCAACAAAATTGTTCCCATCAAATTATTAGTATATAACGTTTAGCATAAATATATATGAACCATTAAATGATGATGAATTAACAAAATATATATCAATGCTAATGTTGGAATCAGTTGTACTAATAAAAACACAAAATACAATGCTTTTTAGAATGAAATTGGAATGTGACATAAAGATTCTATTACAGTATTGAAAAATCTAAATAGTTTCAACTATAATCTAACACGCGTGCCTAATAAAAAAAATAAAGTTGTCGATCGCACAGGCAAGCGTCACAGTTGAATTCATTATCCTTTGCACAAGGGTAATCACCCGTTTCCCAAGAATCAAACTTCTTTAAATGTTCTTCGTGCTTGTCACATGAAATCAGACGGTTGGATTCCACCTTGATTTTATAGTTCTTCCATACTCTTACGAAAAGCATCAAGGTTTTGTCTTCACATTCTCTAATACCAACCTTACCGAATTGTCTTCTAATATTGACAATTATTTCATAACCCTTTTTGTTTACTTCCACATCTTTGTTGCATATATAAATGTTGGCTAAAACATACATTGCCACCATATGGCCTTGTGCACACGCCTTCTCCAACATACTAATTCCCTCTTCGAACTCATTCTAGGTAAAAATCTTTTTCTACAACAGTTATAAAGAAAAATAAGACAAGTAATGGACGTGTAAAACAGTTAACAACGTGTTATTCGTACAAGTTATTGACATATACCATTGCAAAGTGCACTAGCGCTTGAGGATTGTTGCACTGTTCGCAGTCCATAAAACATTTGTAGGCATTCGTATAATCTTTGTACATTAGTCCGACTAAGGGCTCAAGATTAACCTGTTGAAGAACCTTGTCTTCACCACAGATCCTGTTTAGTGTTTTACAACTGTGCAACCAATAAACAAACAGGTTGAAAAGAATAAACATGACTGTTAATGCATTTGGTAAAAAAAAAAACCAAATCATACATACTATACCTCAATTTACAATTCAGAAAATCTGATGGAGAATCCTTTGCTAACCGTCCAATAATGTCGATTAGAATTTCACTAGGCAGACAACTAATTAGTTGTGGTTTTGTTCTTGACGATCTCTTCCTTGTTGCAAATTTCATAGTGTGCTTTAATATGTTGTTTGAATCCTTCATTTTGATGTAAATAAGTTTATGTGAAATTGTAGAATAAGTGCAAATAGCGCAAGCAGGTTTGATTTTGTGGGTGGTTATGTTTTTTAAGAAAATAGGATTGAAGTATATAAAGCACACACCAAAAGACATATGAACCCAAAGGCCAAAAGACATGTCCCATTTAAAACGAAATAGCTTCATCACATTTAACTGTAAAAAATACTTTACATAAAACCAAAAGGTAAAATTTAAGAGCATGTAATTTAATGATAGTTATTTGGGTTCCAATGAGATTGTAATAAAATGTAGCTAAAATTTTTTAAAAGGAAAATTTCCATATTTTTAAGATTTTAATAGGTTCAGTTGCTTTAAAATGTTAATATTCCTTTATTTAAAGAATTATGTGATCTCCGAAGTATAATTGAACATTAGAAACATATAATTATTCTGTATAACTTTTTGATGGGAAAGACCTATTAAAATAGATATTTTTTTAGGAAATACCTAATAAAAACCTTTTTTGTTGAAAAGACCTATTATAATACTTACCTGTGTTACTTAAGACCACCACAATATTCTTTAACAATGGTTTTGGACATGGTTTTTAAGGAAATGAAAAAAATGGAAAGTTTAGCATAGAGGTACCCTTTTAATTAACTAGAGGCGGGGATAAGTAATTCCTTAATAAAGTAAATGCAACTTCATGAGACAATTTGAGTAATTAATGATGGTTTTATTAATAAATAAAGACAATATTGTCAACTATAGTTGCTTTTTTTTATACCAAAAGTGGCGTAGTCCCAATAGATGAAACTACCCAAAGTGGTAATTGTTGCAATAGAATTAAAACGGAGGAAGTATGTAAATACAATAGTGTTGAAAAATCTCATTTCACAGCAACACAAGATCAACAATGTTAACCAAAAAGTTGCAAAAAATAAAATATAAAACAACACGTGCAACGCACGAACTTCAAAACTAGTATTCTTTATAAATGAATTGGGTGGTTTTGTTCATATACACCTTGGCAATGCCATAAACCAGTAATTGTAACAACAAAATTGTATATCCATTCACAATATTTAAGATTAGATCTATGTAAAATTGCGTTGCATGTCCAAACATGATTTTTTTATAACGACATTTTATAATGCTATAATTTTGATATTCTTAACAAAATACATAAGATTGTAAGCGAAAGTAAAATATATGAAACCTAACAAAAATAACAGCCACTTCATTGATTTGAGTAAATACGTCCATATTGTTGATAAAATAAAAGTTGTCATACATATTTCCTTAGAATAATACCATAAAAACTAAGAATTCCGAGCAAAATAAATCGTTGTACACTTTACTCCTCCTTGAACAAAAATGGAAAACCATCAAAATACGCAGTCATGTCTTTCTCCAACCACGCCTTGAAGTCATGACCATCGTTGTAAATGATGTCCTTGATGATCCATTGCTTTAATTGGTCACGGTGACCATAATAGGGCAAATCATGGCTTCGAAATTGCAAATACCTGCACCACCATCGCAAAAAGCATGCAGATAGTGAATAACATACCTTCAGGATAGGACAATCTTCGACGCTTCTCTGTAACAGGCCACCCCATTATTCCTTAAACATAGTTGTGTTTTGTTTTAGGTTTGAATGTGATGTAGATATGCACAGAATACTTGTTTTTTAAGAGAACAAAAATAGACTGAATAAGGACTTCTTATTTATATGGAGTGGTGAATTAGGCCACATCAACTAAGATCATTATTGCATTTTGCAGTTCAGTGAAGTGACACTGCACAGCCCGTCACGTGACTATGTTGTGTTGAGTGTCCAAACTGCCAACAAGTACTAAAGTTGATTTCGCTTTATGTAATATCCAAAATTCACATTGGTAGTATGTTTATTATTAACTGTCCATTTTAATTTCAATTGCTAATTTGCGAAATTGAAATTACCTTATATGGAAGACAAAATATTAGCTAATATATTATTACCTTAATCTTACCCCTTACCTTTTCTCTTTAAAAAAAAAATCATAACCCTAACCTAAATAACAGATTTAGCTAATATATTATTTCCAACCTGCACATTAAAAAAACTAATATATATGGCAACCATGGAATATGGTTTAGGAAAAAAGGGAAAAACAATCCAATAGTTATCATCTAAATATTTTTTTCTCGAAAAAAATTTATAACATCCCTAATTTAAGGGGAGTGTAACATGTAAAATTTATATGTAGTCATATTTTTCCTTTACCATTATCACAAACACCCTAATTTAAGGGGTAAATAAAAACTTCTTTTTTCACTCTTTTTCCGAAGTACTACTTTATTTTTCTCCTACTTCCATCAGTAACTAATTTTTTTATTCCCAATATTTTGTTTTCCTCCTAATTCCATCAAGAAGTATTTTTTTTTATTATTCAACTTCTATCCATATGAAAATGTAACTTATACTTTATTTTAATTAACAACCCTTTCCCTATTCTGGTAACTTGTTCATTTCTTATAATATAGATACGGTTATGTTGTTTTTTTACTACTACTAGCCATACATGCACGCGATGCGTGCTTTAATTTCAAAACTTCATATCTCATATGAAGTGCATGTCTTGAGTTATATGAAGTGCATTTTTAACTTGTTTATAATGGCAAGTGGATATGAGAAAGGGTTCTTAAGCCTCCACCATACCCTCCACTATATGTTTATTATTAACTGTCCATTTTTAACTTGTTTATAATGGCAAGTGAAAATGAGAAAGGGTTCTTAAGTTATATATTACCTCATATCTCATATGAAGTGCATGTCTTGATATATGGTCAAAGTTAGGATTTAATAGTGTACTATGAACCTAAATCCATACCAGAGAATATGCAACATCCAAAAATAATTTTGTAATATGATCCTAAATTCATACAAGTAAAAAGTCATATCAGTTTATCCACCGAAAAAAAACCAATAATTCCTAGCACATATCATAATAAGAACATCCATTCTTACAGACATCCAATCTATGTCATGATGCCTTCAAAAACCAACATCCAAAATACTAAAACTACATCTATTTAATCTTCCTTGAACAGCCATGGAAAGCTATCAAAATAAACAGTCATGTCCTTGTTGATCCAGGCATGTAAGTCCCTCCCATTGTTGAAGAGAATGTCCCTCAGAATCCAATTCTCAGTCAGAGTCCTCTGATTAGGCCAAGTAACACCTCCATAATGCCTAAGCCTCCACCATACCCTCCACTTGGTGCAAGTGAGTTCAACCTTTAGCAGATCTTCCCATTGTAGCCGACTGAAAATGTGAGTAACCAGTACATTTTGATTGGAGAAAAGGGGATGTTCGTCTTCCAAAGCATCCATACCTAGGTCAATTCAACAATTACAAATCAAAAACCTAAATATATCACCTTCTTCTGATAAATTAATTTAAACAATAACTACTGTATCTGTTAGAACCATAGCTTCAAAACTAACCCTAATAAACAATGGTTTTAGTATATGACATGCAATATACAAAAATAAAAATAACAATAAAAATATCAAAATTTATATTTACCAAATTAGAACCTTGTCTAGGTACGAATTAGTTCTAAATTTCAAACCACAACCCAATTTAGATGCGAAATAATTGTGTGATTATAAACCTGTCCCTGTTTAAATAACAAATCAATTTAAATATTTATGAGTCACTGAACGATTAAAATAATCACAACCCTACTAGTACCTAACATTAAGAAAACAAGTTATGCAATATTAGGCTTAATAATTTGCAAAACAAACAATTTTTTAAACAAAGAAATCCAGTTTTAAGACAATCCGAAACAATAATTTACACAACCACATACGAAAACAACATAAAGGAAATTATAAACATATATATAAAGATAAATACTATAATATGTAAAAAAAAAATTAATTTGTATACAAACATACCTTCTTTCGATTCAATAGTTACTCTTTGCCTTTTTCTTGATAGTGAGGTAGGCCATATTCGAGTTTTATGTGATATTAAAAATGGAGTGATGAGGAAGACTGGAAGAGAGATAGAGAGAGAGAGAGATAGAGATAGAGAGAGGTAGACACAGATAGATCCTCGGAAATCTCTTACATACCTCGATAATCGGATACAGATCATTACCAGTTGCACCCGAAGTCCAAAGCAGAGTAATTTGATGTGACTAATTATTTACGTGACCAATATTACGATATTCACAATTTTCTTTCTTTCCTTAATCATGAAACAAGTTAATTTAGACAAGTTATGGTGGGTACCATAAATATTACTTGTTCAATTTACGTTACATATTCATCTTTGGTAATGTCTTATTCATGTATTTCCAGCAACCATTCTTGACAAGTTGTGGTAAAGAAAAAAGTCGTACATAATTCACTAGTTGAAAATTGTCTATTACATAGTGTTCCATATAATTTTATCTAAATTAAGTAATATTAGTCCGTCTCATACAATTTACTAAAACTAAGTCATATGAGTAATGGGAAGTGACTAAGTCATATATAGTATTTCATGACAAATGTTTTCCTTAAATTTGTTTAAAACAACTCATATGACATAATGAATTGAAATTTTCCATATATAGTATCCTTTTTAAAATCTTAAGTTATATTATACAGTTAAGTTAGTATTATACACTTTGTGACATAGTAGTCATTTTTTACACATAGTCAAACTTCATCACAATCTATATCTACTCATCATTTATATCAATTTTTTTATATAGTGACCTTTTTTTTACCATAAATCACAAGAATTAGCATTAGTTCAACACTATTTAATGTGGACCAAGTCCATATAATTTTTTTTATTTTCCAAAATCTCATGTTATTTTTTCCCTACTATTTTTTGTTTAAAAAAAATAAGTTAACAAAGGTCCTTTTTTTTAACCTTTTTTTGATGTGTCCCCCAATATGTCGCCTTATATAATGGAGATATTACACAAGTTATGGTGGCTACAATAAGGAGAACTTGTATAAATTACAATACAATAATCGCATTTTTGGTAATTACATAAGCATGTATTTTCGGCAACCATTTGTAACAATAAGTTAACACAAAGCAGTGAATATAATACATAGAACTATAAAAATTTATTTTTTGGTAATTTCAAAACATTGATATAGTATGTGGTCAAAATAAAAGTGGTACATAATTTACTAGTTCATAATTCTCTATTACATAGTAATTATACAATTTTCCCTTCATATAATACATGCTTTGGGAACAGACACTTTAGTTGGCTTTTTTCTTTTTTTTTTTCTCAAAATGGCACCATTTTTCCAAACTAAAATTAAGTACCACTTCATTAATAGGGTGCCTCCAACAGTCACTTTTTTTCCTATATAAGGTTAGGCACTTCAATATTCTTATTCACATCCAAGATTCCCTCCTCCAAAAAAACCATCCTACACTCCTTATCCAAAAAAAAAAAACATGTCTTACAAGGGAAAGGAAAAAATGGAGGTTGGTGGACCGTCCCGCCTCCGACCGCGCCGTCCTCCACCACCACCATCACCACCATCACCACCATCAGCACCACCATCACCACCATCACCACTACAATTACCATCCTCCTCCTCCACCCCTCATACATCAACATCATCATCTCTCTCCTCCTCCAACTCTCCAAAATCATCATCATCCTCTTCCTCCTCCTCCTCTCGTGAACGGAACAGGAGGAGGCTCCAGTCTCCCTCCTCTCCATCGTTAGCACCAACAACACCATCATCAACACCCCCCACTCATCATTATCATCATCATCACACTCCTCCTCCACCCATTCTGACTATGCATCACCACAACGTGGCGATGCATCGGAGTCAGACACGGACTCCGACGCCTACAATCGGATTTCGGAAAACTACGACCGGATTTACTGACATTTGTCGGTAATTCCGCAACAAGACTGGGTTTGATCATGCCCCTGCATGGCCTTTCCCATGTCTTCTTTTGTGTAGGGTTCTTTTTTTTGGGTTTTTTTTATGTTTTCTTTTTTTATGCTTCTTTTTCTTGTTTTTGTCTGTAGTTTGGCATTAGGTTGTAGTAAATTAGTGTTAAGACTTTTGTAATGTATTTAATCTAGTATGAATGAATTATGTTTTTTCTTAAATTGTCTCTCAATTTATTTATGCTATTTTCTTATGTTGTCTCAATTTTATATTTCCGCATTTCCTTGCCTTATCAACAAAATTACATTACAGTTCATTATGTACGGAAAAATATTTAAATATTTAAGATGGCTAGAATGGAACATTAGTAAATGGGAAATTTTTCATGTATATGATAAGTTATGTTATGACATGATTAGTTTAAAATAAAATTGAAGTCATAGTTACACATAAGAATTAATTTTAATTCTTTTTTCTAATTTAATTTTAATTCCCTGTGTTATGAACATAAGAAATATTAATATATAATAATCAATATTATGCAGATAAAGTAGATGGGACAATAATTAATTAAACAGTTTAGACTGTAGTGGATCAATTTTTTTTTATGAAAATAAAGTAAATTTCAAATTAATAGTCCTAAGTCTTCCTTTTAACAAGTACTTATGACTACATTATATTCAATTGCCCTGTCAATAAAAATGAATTACAGTTCCTTATGTACGCAAAAGATATTATTAAACTGTTGTTTTTTGAAAATGAACAACTTTAGACATGACATATCCTGTTTTTGGACATGACACTGTAATTTAGGCTTAAATTAACGTTCATAAGCGACGATTAAAAATTTAAAATGGCTATACTTGAAAAAGAGTAATTGGATATAAATATGATAAGTTAGGCTTAAACTAACATGAAGAGAAAAAAATAAAATTGAAATCATAGTCATTAATCATTTTTTGTAAAATTAAAAGGCGTTAGATTATTTTTTCTGATTTAATTTTAATTCCCTGTGTTATGAACATAAGAATTATTAATATATAATAATCAATATTATTATGATAAAGTAGATGGGACAATAATTAATTAAACAGTTTAGACTGTAGTGGATCAATTTTTTTGATGAAAATAAAGTAAATTTCAAATTAATGGTCCTAAGTCTTCCTTTTAACAAGTAATTATGACTACATTATATTCAATTGCCCTGTCAATAAAATTGAATTACAGTTCCCTATGTACGCAAAAGATATGATTAAACTGTTGTTCTTTAAAATAAACAAATTTAGACATGACACATCCTGTTTTTGGACATGACACTGTAATTTAGGCTTAAACTAACGTTCATAAGCGACGATTAAAAATTTAAAATGGCTATACTTGAAAAAGAGTAATTGGATATAAATATGATAAGTTAGGCTTAAACTAACATGAAGAGAAAAAAATAAAATTTAAATCATAGTCATTAATCATTTGTTGTAAAATTAAAAGGCGTTAGATTATTTTTTCTGATTTAATTTTAATTCCCTGTGTTATGAACATAGAAATTATGTGGGACAATAATGAATTAAACAGTTTCAGACTGTAGTAGATCAAAAGAATTTGATGGAAATAAAGTTAATTTTAATTCCATAGGCCTAATTCTTCCTTTTAGTAGGTACTTATGAATAAGCTATCTTATTCAATATGACGTCAACACACTAGTTCCTGTGTGGTAATTATGAGGTATGATAATTAATAAAAATGGTAGGAACATAAAATTAGGGGGTATAAGTTTATTTCCTTCATTTTTTTCCATTTTTAAAAGTGCACCACTAACCAATTTGTATGTTTGATCTTTTTGCCAAAAGTCACCACTTTCACAATTGTCTGCTCTCGTGTTTTTTTAACAATAAATAAAATTTAAATTTTAACAAATAATATTTGACACACCAATTAATATATACTACTATTCAAACCCTTTAAATCAATTTCAAGTCATTGATTAAAAAGCATTAATACGAATGCAATGAAAGCCTAGTGATGTAGTAGGTTGAGTAAGAGCAACCTATAAGTGTCTAATCACATTAGATAGGATTTAATAGGCTTCCCTCCTCCCTCCTCCCAATGCATGTTCTACTTGCAAAATTTGATTAGGTATGAATTGTGTAACAAATATGATGGCAAAACTCAAAAGATAGTTTTTCTTTAACAATTTTTTACATTTTTATGTAGCCAGTAGCCACTTACCCATATAGTACTTCACAGTGCACACTACTACTATTATGTGGTATTTTTTTGTTATTGTATGTTTTTTTTTTATAATATAACGCTGCCCTACTATGCAAGTACATGTTGTAAGTGAAAATGAAATGATGGCCTTTACAAATTACCAAATTAACAGTGACATCTTTTTATCTATTACTTGGCGTGCACAAATGCTTCGGTCATGACCAAGGTTGTATTGGGCCATTACATAACTTTACAATAAATGATAATCAGTGAAAAGTCAATAAACTTCTCAAAAAGGGGTCAAAGTACTCAATTATTCAATGAACCCAGAAGTTATTACGTCAAAATAACAGTTGAACAAATAGGTGGTTATTTAAAGGGACCTAGCCATAGCATCCTACCATCACATTTTAATTTCAAACAATCAAAATGAGCAACGAAGCGTATGCAAACATAGCAGCTGAGTTTGATGATGATTGTTATAATCATCGTTTCGTCTTCAACGGTATAGAGGAAGACAAAGAATCTTTCGTTAGAAATGAGAGAGCCAGATGGACTGAGAAGATGGCATGGATCTTTGGCGATGAACCGGTAGTGGAACCAAGAGATCCTAGGCTAGTTGGATCAAGTGCTGCAAAGGTCGGTTCTGATTTAGACCTTTTGTCCACCCACATGTGGCCTAAATTGGATGGGAAATCGCAAG
This sequence comes from Beta corolliflora, assembly GCA_947648045.1. NCBI lineage: Eukaryota > Viridiplantae > Streptophyta > Magnoliopsida > Caryophyllales > Amaranthaceae > Beta > Beta corolliflora. Next base: position 3,136,851 of record CANSZD010002921.1, on the reverse strand, counting down.
ACAAACTGCTAATAGTTTGTAAGAAGTGGGGAAAGGAGGTTTCCACTATTTTAAATTTCCCAAGACCTCAAAGGATGAACTGGACATATGCCAAGAGTCTAGTTCTTTCTTTTACCCAGTCCTCCCTCAAAGTGGTGAGGATGGAAGAAGGTCAAAATGATCATCAGGGGAGATTAGTGCACTTTAAGTGTATGTGTCAACTATGGAATCTATTGGTACAAGAACACTTCCTTTCCTGGATGTATGTTGCATTGATCAACAGGAGATATGTGTGGGACAACGGTTACCAAAGGAATATCTTTGAGGCAAGGTTCAACAACTCCCCTGAAGATGGCTACTATTTAGGAGTTTCCAAGAGCAGTGCGGGGCGCAAATTAGAAGCCAGTGAATACGACGTTATGGTGGAGACAGTATATAGGGAATACTTACAAATGTTATCTCTAGATGAAAGTCTTTTCAATTGATATGTCAAAAATGACTATATCTCTATTATATAGATAAGTCATGAGACAAATGTAGCCAAGACAAATGTAACCAAGTTACCTCAAATGGTAATTTTATCAATTATACATTTGTTTTATTATAATTCGACTGTTTTAACATGAGTTTTATTTCACCAAATTGAAGTAAAACAACCATATATCCATTTACTTATAATATTCCCTAAAAAACTACATCTATTGTTCCATGAAATGAGACAGTTAGGAAGTTTAACACGGTTAAAGTAAAGTAAAGGTTACTATATGGAACAGAAAAAGGTCACTATGTTAAATAAGTGACTTTGGTCCACAATAGTAATATCATTTTTTGCACGCTATGCGTGCGTGTCATATTAACGTTTTTTTTCTCAATTAGTTATTCATCAGTGGTACAAAAAAATTGATACAAACATACATTTATAATTACTTTAAATCTTTTAATATGTTTTCTCAAATGTATGTTTCGTTGGTTTTTTAGCTATTTGTTCATCATTATTCAAATATTGCATTGAGAGAAAGAAATACTCCCTCCGTTTCTTTTTAATTGTTACACTTACACTTTTCACACATGCCAATGCAAAACTTTGAGGATCTATATCTCTAGTTTTGTATTTGTAAAAATTATAAAAAGTACATATTAATAAAATACATACTAAGACGAATCTAACAAGATCCCACATGACTATGTTTTTATTCATGTATAAATCACAAACGAGGGTCAAAGTGCAATGTGTGAATAGTGTAAAATGTCAAAGTGTAACAATTAAAAAGAAACGAAGGTAGTATATAGCAGAAGAAATCTTTTACTCAAATAAAGTGGAAGAATTTAATTATAATGTCAATTTAATTTTTGATCAGTGTTTTCACACATATGTAAGCAGAGGAAATCAATCTCCTTAATTAATATTTAATTGAAATCTCAAATTCAATTCTAGGTTATTAGTTAACTAAGTATAAATTTATTACAAATATTTATATTAGATCAATGATCTAATGCTATAAGATTATAGGAGACCATGAAAAATGCGAGAAATCATTAAAAGATGAAGAGGGTATCTAATGTTATATAAGTTATAACTGCAATTTAATCTCTTCCTTTAAGAGATTTAACTGAAACACTAAACCAACAAACTACTCAAATAATTAAATGAAAAAAAGACAAAGTGATACGAAGAAATGAATCCATGTCTTTAATGCTTACCATCCAAACGTAATCTCTAATGACAGAAAATGATGTTTTGTACATATAAACAGCATATCTCTAATATATGGCAAGTAGGGAAAAATTATCATTTATTATAAGATAAGTATATGATATAGATTAGTGTGGACCAAGTCCACGCAAGAATAACTCAATTATAAAAGGAAAGTAATTAATACACTAAAAAAGATATTTTTAATATTAAATAAGATAGCACCATTTTTTCTAAAAGCAACTTTCTTTCTGTAGTGTTTTTATTAAATGGTAGAAATTAGAGTAAACTATTTAGATCTATGAAAACCACCTCCCACGTAAATTTCAGAACTGGACTTCAAGAATCCAATATATTTCGGTCACTGAATTAAAAAAGGATTCCGCTTCAGGAGCCTAAATAAGTTTAAACATATTCAACTTCACATATTGATTTTGGCCTCTCAATTTTTCAAGGTATGTTTCAATTTTTTGTAGATCATATTACACTTTTTTGATTCGTGCTATGAATAAATTGTTGAACTTGTGTCGTATGTAACCAGAAGTTAATGTTCAATTGTTTAAAAATTTAATGATGATATCATAGACATGATAAACCCTTTGTAAAGATTGTGATCATGTTTAATTATATACAACATGGACACATCTAATGACGAACGCTTACCATATCTAGAGTACGATGCAAATAGGAATATGGTACGTCACATATTAGTCCTTAAAATTGTTAATTTTAGTGTAAATACAACATCAGGTGGTTAATTTCACCCGAAATTCATATAACATTAATGGCGTACTTTAAATTCTATTAATTTTGTTATTTTTTGTGCAATGAACCCTAAAAAAATCGAGAAGCACCACAGTACTCCTATTAACATCGACCAATTCGTGGATGGAAATAAAGAACATAACACCGAAGACAACAATTCTGACGAGGTACGTCTTTATGTACTTTTGGACGTTTGTTAAATATGAATATACGATCTTAATCCCAAAATTGTAACCCACATGGCAAATACGCAATAATCGATTATACTTCGCAGGAAAGTGACGCTGGAGATGGGGATGAGAGTGATAAGGACTCTGATTCAGAATCTGACATGGATGAAAATACAGTCACATTCTTTGACCTTGAAGTTTGGGATCAAATTGGGATGGATTTAGAAGATTTTACAGTAGATGACATGAAAAAACTTTCTTTCAAGAGCCATCACAATTGTATGCAGTTCAATAAGATGTACTCCAAAGTGAAAGGTTTTGGTGTACGCCGTAAGAATCCAATCAGGAGCAAAGTGAACGGACACATTACATCTCAATTGGTTTGGTGTAATCGGGAGGGATTCCGATCAGTGAGATACTTTGAGAGAAAGGACAGGAGACGCAAAGCGTTGATCGATTTCAAATGGGATCAAAACTCTGACACATGGCACGTGACACGGTTTATAGAAGAGCACAATGATGAACTTGTTCAAATGAACCAAGTCCCTTTCATTAGGTACTTCAAATGTCGAACTGAACATATACAAATAGGATATATTACATTCTTTTTTAACTTTACTCATTTCACATTAAATAATTGTTATTTTGTTTTAAAAAAATTACAGGAGCCAGAGAGAGGTCACTGAAGCCGATAAAATACAGATTAAGTCGTTAATCAACTCTGGAGTACGTCCTTCCGTCACTATGAGGAATATAGCCCAACATGCTGGTGGGCTAAGGAAAGTAGGATTTTTAACTAGTGATTTGTACAACACGTACGAAAAGTTAAAAAAGGCAGAGATACATGATGGAGACACCGAAACTGTGGTTGCATACTTATTAGGGAAAAAAATCCTCGGACCCCACTTTTTTTTTGAGGTACACTCGTGATGAGCAAGGTGGGATTGACAAGATGTTCTGGTGCGATGGAATATGTCGTGACAATTACAAGGCTTTAGGAACAGTAATTGCATTTGACGCAACTTACAAAGTCAATGCATATAGGAAGCCATTTGTTGTCATCGTTGGGGTGAACCACCATAGGAGGACCGTCCCATTTGCCGTTGCATTGATTGCAAATGAAAACGAAGAGACGTATAAGTGGGTGCTCCAACAGTTATTAGAGGCTGGTGGAAATAATGCTACTTACACTGTTATCACTGACGGTGATAGGGCCATGGCGAATGCTATCAAGGTCGTATTCCCAAATGCTTGCACAGGTTATATTTGTGGCACTTGATGCGGAACGTCAAAGGTCATACCAACAAGCGTTTCTGTAGTGGTTTCATGAAATGTGTGGATGGATATAGGACTATAAACGACTTCGAACAAGCATGGGGAGAATTGATGACTTCTTATGACGTTAGCGAAAAGCAGTGGGCAAACGATTTGTATAGAGACAAAGAAAAATGGGCTGAAACTTTTATGCATGGGGATTTTTATGCCGGTAAGTTAGTAAGCTCCAGTGAAAACATATTGGTTATGCCCCTTTATTAAATTGGTCATTACCTAACATTGTTTTTAATTCTATTTTTTTTGTTATTTGACCTTTAATTTCCTTTTCTATTGTACACTACTGGAAAGTACAATTATAACGTCTGCGTATTGTAGGGATGAGAAGCACACAAAGATGCGAGTCAATGAACAGCACGTTGAAGACCGTTCTAACCAAGAAAATAATGCTGTATAGGTTTGTTCAGTTGTATGATCAAGTGCTTGAACATCTCCGTTTTGATGAAGATCAAGATGAGTATATTTCCACACACACCTTTCCTGTCATCCAAGACGTCCTGTCGGAAATCAAGACACACGCAGCACGGACTTACACGAGAAATGCATACGAGTTATTTTGTAAGGAACTAGAGTTCGAGTCAAGGCACATTGTGATTAAGACGGAAAGATGCTTGGACCACTGTGACGGTCCATCAAACACCTACTGGCTAAATGATTGCATAAGTAAAAATATGAAATATATAGTGTGTTACAATTTAAACCAACAGATGATGTTTTGCTAGGGTATGAAACTCGATTCCATTGGGTTTCCTTGTCGACATATGTTTGCTGTTATGAAAGCTAAAGGCATGGTTGAAATACCAAAAGGTTGCATTCTTCGGAGATGGACAATCAGAGCCAAGTTGCATCTTTTTTCAAACCCATGTGGACATCTTAGTTTACATAAAACAAACGACGAGAGATCGGCTACCGGACGTTTTGCATTTCTAAATGGTCTGAGCACGCAACTTTGCAGGATGGTTTCAACCTCATACGAGCGGTCTATGTGGTTGAAAGATAAATTAGCGAAAATGCTTGTGCACACATAAAAGGAGAAGGTGACCCAAAATACAGATGAATTGGAAGGGAATGGTAACAAGGGTAAGGGAAAGGGTAAGGGTAAGGGTAAGGGGCAAGGTACTAGAAAGAGGATGGTGGAAGAAGTGGATAGGAATTATGATCCTACTGAAGAATTGGGAATGAGATTTGATCCTATGGAAGAAATGGTCGCTGACGATCCTAATTATAAGCAAGAAATTGCTAATTTTGGCGATGGTTTTAGTTTTGTTAACCTATTGAAACAGTTCATGCCCAAGCCATATTGTGAAGGTGATGCATCAAATGCTAAAGACTGCTATGAAGTGATCACATTCACCAAAATGCCAATTGTGTTCGATTGGGATCCTAGCACCCAATTCTAGACAATAATGCAAATAATATCTTAGGTTGTGGGTTTTAACACCTGTCTATGTTTGCGTTCTTTGATTTGTATTGTTTGAATAGTGCACACACTTATTATGTGTTTTTTTATGGGTGACACATTCACATGTGTAATAATAAAACGTCATTATGATAGCTCAACAAAGGAGAAAAAATAGCATCCTATATTCCGAGGCTATATAAATTCTTAACTAATTTGTTCAATTAATATTGGGGAGTAGCTTCTTCATGACAGAAAGTAATTTTCCGCACATGATTATTAATATGGTTATGTCTAATCACTATTTTGGTCATTTCAATGTCCAAGAAATGTCACCAACCAAATGCATATGTCAACAACCAGATATTATTTTATTAGTGTTGTGAATTTTACTTTACCGGTTGTATATGTTTTGGTATAAAAACTCTCCTTAGTTACAATTTTATCCCATGTCCCAACCATGTTGCCATTTATAATAGCGATTTCAGTGTTGCTATTTAATTCCTAAATTAAAATTAAACTTATTACAATCAAAATTAAGAGCATATAATCCTTCGTAGGTTGTACCGCTGTACTTTATGATTTTATTGGGTTATACATTTGTTAAAAAACGCAAACGTCCTTTTTTAATGTAATCTTAATATTTAGAGATTTTAAAAATTACAAAATAATGTGCACTGGTCAACTGAATGTTTAAATAAAAGGAAAGATAAATTGGGGAAAGTGGGGGATAATGGGATCACAATAGTGATTTTTATAAATAAATCTCTATTATATAAGTGAAGGGGAGAGGAAAATGGTGTCCCCCTACAAAAAGTCTGATGTATCCTTAATGAATTCAAATGACCATATATATTAAATAATATTTTCTTCTTCCTACTTGCCATATATATTGAACAAGTTAATGATAGAATTGAATTTGAAATTTGAATTAAATATTAAATTAAGGAGAATGATTTCTCTTAGCTTCTTACATATGTGTGCAAAACTCTTATAAAATATTATATTGACAATATAATTTAATTGACACAATCAGAAGAAAAAATAAAAACTTTAATTTCATTTTAATAATTATACTGATAATATTTTAAAACCTAAATGTTGTTTATTATTCGATGATCTGTATTATATAAATCAAACTCTTCCACTTTATTAATATTTAACGATTGAACCTGATACACAAATTCTTCCACTTTATCTGAGCACAAGTTTTCTTCTGCTTTATATTTCCTTCTCTCAATACTATATTTGAATAATAATGAACAAATAACTAAAAATATCAACGAAACATTAATTTAAGAAAAACATATCAAAAAAGTTAAAAATAATTTTAAATTTATGTTCGAATCAAAAAAATTGTAACACTGATGAAAAACTAATTGAGAAAACAAATGTTAATATGACTCGCACGCATAGCGTGCAAAAAATTCTAGTATACCCATATTCCGTCATATCATGATAACTTATAAATAATTTTTTTAAATAACTCTAAGATCTCAATTAATAAAAACATTACAAAAGCATAAAATCAAGCCTATAAGTAGATTATTGTCAAATATGAAATCGTCTTTTTGATAACTGGCACTCTACATATTCTATTACGGTCATTACCAAAAGCATAAAATAGTACGTGGGATGTACTATACGATTTAATTGGGTTTACCTCTTTATTTTTTTCAAAGATATAACAATAACAATACTCCTTAAAAGTTTAAACCATATGGGAAATGACACTATGAAGCGTTAATAGACTGTCCAGACACACTTTAGGATATTACCAACAACGATTTAGTGACTATTGTAAATTAAAGGAAAATCAGGGTCTTATTTATGTTTTAATACTTTGTTTAATGGTTACTTTTGAAATATATATTAACATGTTTGGAACTGTAATTGTTAGCAATGCTTAAATTGTAAACTTCTGCAATATATAACTAAATGTAGTAAATGACCAGTAGAATAGTTTTTCGTATGTATTCTTAACTCTTAATATTAAGAGCTTTTTTTTTTTATTTTAGTCTTAATATTAATAGAGTTTTTTTCCCTTACAAAAAAGAGACTTATTCATTGGTCAAATCAGGCTTAAATTTTAAAAACATAAGATGAAGTAGGAAAGTGTAGGATGGTCAATAAACATTTTGAAGTAAATATTATCTTATTTTTAAATATAAAAGATTTGTATGGCTTGTTTTTAGTGGGAAATTCGACTCATTTTTGGTGGGAAATCCCATTAATTTGGCGGTACTTCTTTTACTATAAATATATGACATAATATGTGCACATTTTAGAAACCACCATCCCTCCAAACCTAAGCTTTTTGCAATGTCTGTCGACAAGAAACTAGCTCATTTGTGCGACACAGTTTCCATAACCTTGTTTGTGTCTACATTGATGGATGAAATTGGGGTAAAACCTGTTTATGATACATTGGTTAGAATCGAAAAAGAAGAAGGCCCTGTACCATTCATGAAATCGATTTACCAATCAGAATTGACCTTTTTTCATCATACAATGGGGCTTTGGTATTATGATGGGGACGCCAAAGGTAATTAATTTGTATATTGTATATTGTATACATCTCCAAATTAGATACACTGTGTGTTTTAATTGTACTCAGCTCCACTAAATGAACTACCATAACTGACTTATAATTGTACATTTGTACTATGTGTATTTATTTGTTTTCAGATCCTCCTAGTGAGATTAGGGACAAAGCAACACATACTAAAGATTTGAACGAATTCAGAGTCTTCATGAGATACCTAATTGCATCCCGTGGACTTGAAAACGTACGTGTGTTGGTGCAATTAAAGCAGTCAAAATTAATCAATGAATACTTTCAACTTGAAGAAGAACATACTCATCGAACAAAGCGCGTGTACACGTATGGATCCATGGATAAAAAAAGATTCAGGATTCTTGCCTGGCCAATTAACGTAGAGGACACTGTCGAGTATGACTTAAATGGTAAAATAGTCTCACATTGCACCTCGGACAAACAAGCAAAAAAACAAAAAGTCATAGAAATCATCAATATCAATTGAAGAACATTTTCCGTCCAAATTCTGTTTAAGTATATTTATATTTGCTATATATTTGAAGAACATTTTCCATCTAAAGTGTATTTATTTGCTATATATTTGTCAAATGCATATTCAATACATATATATAAGGCAACACATGGGGGACACCAAAAAACAGAAAAAGGAAAAAAAAAAAGAGGAGGTTAACTACCTGCTTTAATTAAACAAATAAAAATAAGAAAATCATATGTCTATCTCTATTATATATGAAGAATTTTATATGCTCATATAAGACTAGTATTAAAAAAAAAAGTCGTCTCCGAAAAACTTAAATTAAATGATATTTCGGGATTATAGCCAATAACCGCCGGGATTTGGGTTACGTGCAATCAATCAAAGCCTCCTTAAATTTAGCAACCAATAACACAAAGATTTAATTAAATAAACGAATCCCACCAAAATACATAACGTCTAAGTTTATTAATTTGCTTATTTATGGGATATTATTAATTGTAAAATGTTGAGAACATTCCTATTTCCTTTTTTATAAGATATTTCCTTAACTATGGAATATTTTCCAAATTTTCTCATTTGTGGTTTAGGGCGTCTAATATATGTGAAAAACTAATATTAATATGAGTGTATAATGGTAATGTATTTATGGTATAAAATTATGTTTTTCTTATTAAATGTGCAAGTTAACTTCCATCAGAAACAAAATCTCCAGCAGATCTCTAAATTAATTAAATATATTATAACCAAAAAGCTGACATGACACATGACCATATTGACCCGCCCTTTTTACGACTTACGGGTTGCGCCTTCATCATCTCCCTTGTGTTCAAACCCTTTTCTCTGAAACCGCCTCCTTCCATCTAAATCTCTCTCAATTCTCTGAAAATAAGCTCCATAAAACTACCAACTGACAACTGCAAATTTTGTGCAACTCTCTATCGAAGGTTAGATTACCTAATTTATTTAATGTCGCCGTAATTATCATCTTCAATTCGCTTGATTACAGCTATTTTTTTTACTGTACCTCATGTTGTTTTTATGTTTCATGCAAAATTATATTTTTGTTATGTTAGGAGTGGAATCATATTGCGAATTTGTAACTATTGTTAATTTGGTATCATATTCTCGCACTATAACTACTTGTAATTGGTACATTCTATTTCATTTTCAATGGCTGAACATTTGTTGGGTGATCCTTGCGTGGATACATTTAGAATGAAATTATTCGTATGTGGTCGATTATTTATGTTTTGTAAACTCCATTCCTGTCTCCATACTTCTGCAATTGTTTCCAATTGTTTTGCAAATGTGGTAAGAATTGTGTTTATGGTGATATGGAGTTTAACATTGTGCATATACGAGTGATTGTATTGGTAAGCAGGCTTTAAGTTGTTTTGTTTTCCAAACAAACTGCCCTATGCTCACATAAATTTGTATTGTTTCTGTTATATTATACTACTTCGTATGTTGCATGAAAAGTTTTACATTTTGATTGCGCATGGCAATTACCAATATCATTTGAGGTCATGTCCAAATGTATATGTAATCTTCTCATAACATTTTTTCATCTTTTCTATGACCCTTTGCCATTTTGAAGCATAATGAGGGTTAAGACAGTTGCGACAAAGGATAAACTAGCAAGTGCAAAGGCTGTGAAGAAAAAGCGAGAACAAAGTACAGTAGCTGAGGAAGAGGACCCAGAACCAATGGAACAAGTAATTACCCCCAATAAAAGAAAGTGGGAAGGGGTTGGTGAAATCTCAAGTCCGTGTAATAATACAAGATCTGCCAAAGTCGCCAAGATTGCAACTACAGGACCTTCACAACCAGATCAAAGGTTCAAGTCAATGAACTACAAAAGGTTGTACAACAAAGTATTTAGGGCAAGGAAAATTGCATCTGGGAGGGCTGTGGATTTTAATTCCTTGGACGACGTAAGTGCGGGTTTTGTGAGGTTGTGGTTTCAATATCAGAGGTGGGATAAGCTTCTAGAAGAATCAGATGATGTGTACCCCGAGCTAGTGCGACAATTCTACACTCACTTCGACCACGCGAACCTAGAACAGGGGGTCATACATACTTGGGTGAAGGGGAAATCAATAGTTCTAGATGATACCGAGTTGGGGAAAATTCTGAACATTCCGACGACGGGGCTACACAATTTACCAGGAAACAAGTGGAGTACAGTGAATGGTTTTGATCCCACGGAGGCAATCAGGCTTATGTTGAGTGATCCAGATGCCGAAGGAACAAATAAGCCTTCCATCGATGAACTGCCAATGCCCTCTCGCCTTCTTCACTTGATTCTGATGCAGACTTTCATTTGTCGTTTAGGTAGGAAATCTTCCCTTACCTATCGAGACATATTGGTGATGTACTGTGTCTTTGCCAAGAAGAAGATGAACATGCCGATGATGATGATCAACTACATGGTTGCTGCTCATAACAGTAAAAAAAGGGATTCCATCCTTACGGGATGTGGCTGACTAAGGTGTTTAGGCACTTCAAAGTGAACCTTTCAAATGAGGTGATTGCAGACTACGAATACACAACGCCGTTCAATAGCAACACAATCACTCTTGCTCTGGGATATACGTTCGAGCCAACGCTGTGTGTATGGAAGAAGCGTGGTGTTAGGCGTGCGCCGAAAAGGGCAACTCCATATGTGAAGGCACCAGCTAAGGATCCCGAAGGAGATGGTAGATTAGGTGTGAATGAGGAGCTGGTTCAGAATGATGTGCTGGAAAGCCTTGTGGTGCAGGAGATGCTTAGGCGACTACATCCGGAGGTCTTCACTACTTCACTTATGAATGACATTCGTGTAGTAGCAACGAAAGAGATGGCCAAGCATTTCGAAACGGGCGACAACATTTCTGGAAATACAGCTTTAGGTATTGTTAACCTTAATTCATACTAGTATTATTGTTTACATTACACCAGCATGACCACTTTCATTTACTCGTATTTTCGCATGAGTATTTGGTAGCTGTTTCTGGCGCTTATGGACATACCCACATATTTTGTTAATTTGTTAGATACCATTTTATATATGATTTCAAGTGCGTACTGGGAAATGCCCAAAATGTGGTCATGGACAGGACCAAACATTGTGGGAACTTGTAGATTCCAATTTGTGTGTATTTTTTCGCCTGTGGTCATATTGCTATTGTTAGAATGGAATGCTACTATCAAATGGCGTTATATATGGATTTTTTATCACGTGTATTATCTTTAGTCCACACTTCATTAGCTGCATTTTTGTAAAGCAATAAAATCATTGTGTGATTCACAGGCGACGACAATGGCAATAACTTGGATGCTGATGAGGGAGATGATGGTGCATGCACGCGTCGTACTGATAGGGATGATGTTGATGATGAGGATGATGTTTCCGGTGATGATGATACCGAACATGATGAGGATGATGTTCGTTACGACCCCGAAGATGATTAAGAATTATGTTATGCCTTTTTATTTTAGTTTGCATCGGAGTTGTTAACTTGTTATTATCTTGATTAACCAAGGTTATGTTGGTTTAGTAGGTGTAGTTGCTATGTTGTATCATGAATTTTTTTAGTATTTGGGTTAGTTATTACCAAACATCCTGCTTTGGAACTTGCACTACAACTTATGGATTGGTTGGCTACTGCCTAACTTTAGTATATTAAGTTTTGTTCAGCTACTTATGTGGTCTTTCACAATAGGAAGCCTGAGTATTTGAATGATTTTCCATACGTGCTTTTAAAATTACAATATGACCAAGGCTATTAATTATATCCTTAATATGTGACACACTAAAAGAGGCAGGTAACTACTTAAACACTTAGACATGTCCTCCATGGTAAACCACACCACAATCCATGCTCCATGATCCCCCATAGTGCACAACTATACAATGACTCAACTCAAATTTTTCTGCATAATGTACATTCTTAACTAATAAGTAACATATAAACGAAGTGGAGTGTGTAACAAAAACAATCATTTTATTTCATTCCATAAAGCATCTCATTACATATCTCTTAATGGCTTCAACACTTTACATTAACAACCAAATAGTGTTTAGCCACGCTTTCCATAAACTACTAGTACTGTGTCATAGTAGTGACAAACACAAAAGGAAATAATTGTTTGTCACATTCACTTAAAACAAGCTACGACACAAACCTAAATCCAACAATCAACATAACAATGTAGGCAGCTTAACCCCAAAAAAATGATATGCCTACCCACCATTTACATCAACAAAAAAAAATTCAACCAACAAGACTAACTGTAATCCTCTAATCCTCCTTGAATAGCAAAGGAAACGCGTCAAAATACACTGTAATATCTTTTTCAAAGAAATCAATGAGGTCCCTGGCATCGTTGTAGATGATATCATCAAGTGCCCAGGTATTAAACCCCTCAAAAAACTTAAACCCCCCAGTACGCCCATGTGGGAAACCAAGATATCCATACTTTGCCCATATGCGCCATTTTTTGCAAGTACATTCAACATTCTTTCTATCCCGCCAGTGCAGCTTGATAAAGATATGGAAGAGCAGAATATCCATATCCCTGCAGATTTCATGTGCATTCTCCAGGGCTATCAAACCTAGTTCATCATTAAAAAAAAAAAAGGAGAGTTCAGAATCATCCTAAACTAACATCATTTCTAAAAGGTAATAATGGGCCATGATGGTTTATTTTGTTGTTTCTATATTGTCATGTGGACATAGCATTTGTCTTGTTGCCCCTTACAATTTCATTCTAAACTATAAAATGTAGGGGTTCACATTTATTATTAATGTGTTTAACTAAGGTTCAGCTACAATTTCCAAATATGTAACGTATACATGTTGAACTTAATAAAATTTAAGAGTGATAATGGGACTTAAAATTGATTTTTGGTCATCTACACATTTTTGTTTGGGCATTGTCATAATGTGGCTACCACATGGTAAACTCAATTAATGTACGTATTAATATGATATGACCAATATATTGTAAGGTGATGTCCATATTATAACACTAACCACGACTACATACTAAACTAACCAAATCAACTACAATACAAGTATTATAAAATTACATACATCAACTTCAAAAAATTTAAGTTCAGTTTTAATTAGCTCAACCACAAACACCATCTCACATCAAAAAAACTCTTTAAATAAGTAAATTACTACAACCACAAACAAATAAACAATCATTGTTTCACACATTTCAGCAAAAATACCAATAAACAAAGGATTTCGAAATTTGTAAAAATACAGACTACTTACCATTTGGAGGAGAGAGGTCTGGAACTTTCCTAACAAGATGGGACCATGGGTTATCGTCGTTTTGAGCCATCATAAAGGAACAAAAGATGAGAGGATTGTGTTAAAAATAGCCTTTTTGAGAAAGATGACACAAGAAGAAAAGCGATAAAGTGGAGAAAAAAGATAAATACTTGGGAACAATAAGTACAAGTTAACAAAAGTTCCTGGAAGGGTGTTAAATACACCAAAAGACAAAAAAAGGGGGATACAAAGCGCCAAAAGGTACAATTACTATTATATAGTTCCTCGAATTTGTGCGAATGGGGAAGTTAACAGAAGTTGGACTGTTTTTCTAAAGGGTAATAATGGGCCATGATGGTTTATTTTGTTGTTTCCATAATGTTATGTGGACATAGCATTAGTCTGGTGGCCCCTTACAATTTCATTCTAAACTATAAAATGTAGGGGTTCAGATTTTAATATTACTGTGTGTTTTTTTTTTTCAGAGGGGAATTAATATTACCGTTGTTAACTAAGGTTCAACTACATTTTCCAAATATGTAAGTTATACATGTTGTACTTAACTTGTATATTGACAGAGTGATAATGGGGCTTAAAACTTATTTTTGGTCAACTACACAGTTTTGTTTGGGCATTGTCAAAATGTGGTTGCCCACATGGTAAACTCATTTGATGTATGTATTACTATGATATGGCCAACCCATGGTAAGGTGCTGTCCAAATTATAACACTAACCACAACTACTAAGTGAATTTTTACGGATAAATGGTTGTTATCTTCTACCTAAGGCAAGTCGGAAAACACCATTATAGCCGGCCAACTGAACAACAAGCTCGACCTAGGCACCGGTAATTTCAGATTCTTTTGTGGTTACGCTACACAAACACTGAGCGAATTTCAATTTCATAAACCCTAATTTCTTTCAAATAAAAATCGAAATGAGGACCCTAATTGTCTACAAATTACCATGCTCGTCGTTAATTGAGGTATGGGGGCATTGAAGAAGACGTTATTGGAGTTTAAATAAATATGTCCCAAATTTTTTTAATGAATTAATATTTCATATGCCATAAGGTCAAAGTTCATATATTATAATTTGTGAAGCACAATTTCATATAAAGGTTTAATTCTGTTATTCATACCTTCAGAAAACAATCATATATTAAAAGGCATAATGTCATGTATTTTATTTGAATATAACTGTATAAGTAATCATATAGTAAAAGGTATAATATCATGTTTTTTTTTTTGACAGCATGTTTTTTATTTTAGTATAACTGTATACGTAATCATATAGTAAAACGTATAATGTCATGTTTTTTATTCTAGTATAACTGTATAAGTAATCATATAGTAGTATTAAAAGGTATAATGTCATGTATTTAATTTTAGTATAAGTTCGTAAATCATACTTATATACCAAATACAGTAAATAAAGAAAAGAATTTATTAAATATAATTTTGGAATTATACAGCTAACTGCCTAAATTAAAACTGCATAAATTAAGGAACTACCTAAATGACGTGGTAAAGTCAACATTTCGTGTAATGCTGATGTGGACAAATTACTGGTTCTCATTGCACGCTTCCTGTGGCCTTTTTCGAAGAAGGCTATTGTAAAAATTTTAGCGTTTTACACTACGAAAAATATCAATACCACTTCTGTAGGCAAAAAAGAAAACAATGCTAAACATAAGTATAACCAACAACCAAGTCTGAAACAACTACGTTAATATATATAAAGACATTTGTTGTTTTGAACTATTGAAATGTAGCATACAAATTAAAAATAAATTGGGTCATCAAAGAATGGAGTACAAAAAATAACATATGAAATTATCACCACCATATAACTTAGGGAATTACCGAGATGCATCTCCGAGCACAAAATTAGTGTACTATCAACTATATATATTGATTAAAACGTGTAGCCTAGAAATGTTATCACGCCACGTGTCAATCTTCACCTTATAAATGACATGACGCGCTACGTCATCATACACACAAAAAAAATTATTTGTTTTCTCATAAAAAAAAGACAAAGCAAGCAAATGCAAATTTGAAGTATCAATGCTTGAATTTACAACCTCATGTTTAATAAGGTATATTTTCAAACACTACTCCTATTGACAACTAACGTTAACAAAGTAAGTAAAAAAGCGAAAGGTCATATGCTAATCAATTATTATAACTCTTCATTGCTTAACGTATTTTAGTTGTAGACTTCAATCTCTTATTATACAGTTATACCCCAAATCTCTTTATTTACTTAAACATATATAGATTTTTTATAGAAAGAAAAAAAAGATAAAATTAAATTATTATTATTCTTCTATTAACCAACTTCATTTTGTGGTCACAAAACTTAATCAACAAAAATATATTCTAATTTTATGTACAATTCATTCTTCAAAGAATATCTTGATAGTAAAGAATAATAAATCCAGCTTAAAGATGATCAAGTTTATTACTTTAGAAGTTTTTTTGTTTAATTGTTGGTTATCAAATTATGTGCTAAATTTTTATTTTAAAAGGAAGTTTTTTTCTACCTTAGGTAATATTTCAATCATAAATTACAAACAACTATATATAATCTCAATCTACATAATATAAATTTATATTTTACTTGATTTAATAGTCTATTACATACAACAACCAGGGGCGTTACCTGACTAGTATATTACTTCCTCCGTAACAAAAAAAAATGCAACATTTGCCATTTTGGGCCGTATCACAAAAAATGCAACATTTTAAAACTTACTAATATTAGTAAAAAAAATTCAACATATTTACAACAATGCCATTACTAAAAAACCCTAAATTATCATTACCACTCCCTAACCCACATTACATTACTAACCTAAATAAACCAACCCCTTAATGATTTCCACCAAAATTAATCATCTACCCTATCCACCCCTCCCAAAATCAGAAATCAAACCCCAACCTTCAACTACCCCCATCCCCCATTTAAGATCTGCAATAACTTCCCCCCAACTTCCCAGATAAAAACCCTAAAATCTTCCTCCTTTTAAATTACCCCCAATTTCCTAAAAATGCCAAACCCTAGATCTACTCTCCTCTTCTCTTCTCCCTCAATCGGCGAATTCTCTCTCTCCTTCTCCTCTCCATCTCATATTGTCGTTGTTTCTCATAATTCTTCGCTGAAAATGGTTAACCTTGAGCCCCTTAGAACAGTGCTTGCAATGGAAAAAGATCCGGATAAGAAATATCTCCTGAATCTGTGTGATCAACTTTTTGAAGCATCGCATTTCGTGCACTTCACTCGCCTGTACGAAAGTGGCGAGGCTGCAGAGCGGTTGAGTCCCAAAGCGGTTGCGGCTTTAGGGGTAGCCATTGACAGCATCAATGAGGCCAAGAAGTTTGAGTGGACTGTGGTATGTGGTTTGCCTGCGGTGGGTCACTCGGAGTTTGAGTTTAGGGAGCGTAGATCTGGAGGAAAGGGCAAGAAAGCGAAACTTGAGTCCCCAAAACTGACGCCTAGTCGGTTTTCTAAGTGTTCGTACTTGTGCAAAACAAGAGGGGTTGGGGTGAAAATTGTTGAACCTTCTTCACCGGTTAAGGAGAAGGAAAAAGTGAAAATTTTGGAATCAAGTGACGATTCCTCCATTCAAATTCTAGGATCTATGGCTAAATCTGATTCTGTGGGTTCTGATTCTGATGGTTATGGATGTCATGATCCTGTTTTTATTCTGTCATCTAATGATGAGTCCCCCAACAAATCAGAGACTATCTGATTTACTTTGCCAGAGGAACCCAGATAAGTTTAAGGCTGATCTCTAACCTTTATCCTATTTTTTGTTGTTTTTGTTCGTTTTTTTTTGTGAATTGTTGTTTGTGATATTTGCATGTGGGTATTCATGTGTTTTGTTGCTGTGGGAATTATGTATATGTGGGTGTGTATGATGGGTCGCATTTAGTTGGATTTGCATGTGGGATTATGTTTATGTGTTGCTGTGTCATTATGCATTTTGTTGGTCTGGGATTATAAATTTTATTGTGGCTGTTGGATTGGATTGAAGGATGGATTGTATTGAATGTTGGATTCATTTGGGTTGCTGTTGGATTATTTTGTTATTGCTGTTGGATGACTGGTTGTTGTTGTTGGGTTATTATTTGTTATGTTGTTGGAATATTTTGTGTGGCTATTGGATTATTATATATGATGGTGTTGGATACATATTTGTTGCTGTTGGATTTTTATTTGTGATGATGTTG
Organism: Beta corolliflora; assembly: GCA_947648045.1. NCBI lineage: Eukaryota > Viridiplantae > Streptophyta > Magnoliopsida > Caryophyllales > Amaranthaceae > Beta > Beta corolliflora. The sequence goes on along the minus strand of CANSZD010002921.1, from coordinate 3,118,969 downwards.
GATTTTTGTGTGGCTGTTGGATTTTTAGTTCTGATGGTGTTGGATTAGATTGGAGGATGAATTTGTTGGATATTGGATTCATTTGGGTTGCTATTGGATTATTATTGGTTGTGGCTGTTGGATTTTTGTTGTGACTGTTGTGTTGGATTGGTGGATTGAATTTGTTTGTCATATGTTGCTGTAGGGGTTTGATTTCTTGCTGTTACTTTTATCATATGTCCCTGTATGTGCTCCCTATGTATGAGTCCATGCCCTTTGAGCTGGAGAAGCCATTGTTGGATGATGTTGTGTGTGTGTGTGCATGTAAGAATACAACCTCAATGACCTAGGGAGAGGTTTTGTACATGGGTGTCCCTGTCCCTTTTGTTGGTTTGAGTCTTGTATGTGTTAATGTCCAAGTGATGAAGGGACTCAACACAATTGGTTATGATGTTTGAATTGCTCCGTTTGCAATAATGGACCTATGCTGGTGCTACACCATTGACATTAGTCCTTGTTGTGAACGTTGAGGTAACAAACATCATAAACTTCTTTGTGAAAAACCCTAAATCTGATGGACCTAAGGCTGTAAAATGATGAGACTTATGAAAACAGTAAGTATGCATTCAATAGGATTATAACAACACATTTTTTTTCCAACCATTGAGTCCCAATAAGAATTGGCAAACATAGACATAAGATACCTTCCATTAAGTTCATTTTTTACAATTAGGATCAACAAAATCAGTGTAACTAGTGACTGCCATCACATAACTACAAAAAGGATCTTCTAACCACTACACTTAACCTAACAAAAAGGAATGTTTAACTTGAAGGCTTAAAATCTAGGTAAGTGAACAAAAAGGGGCTTACACAATTTAGCTTAACCTTCATCAAAAGTGGTTAAAAGGGGCAGTCATCTTCATGCTTCTCTTAATCTGCATCAACTTCTATGTCTTCTTCCATTGCTTCTGAAAAATCAGTTGTGACTACATTAAGATATGCAACAGCCTCATCAATGATATCTTGTTCAACTTCAACATTCTCCTTTAGTAACCCCAACCTTTCCAACCTAGCCTTCCCCACATGTGGATTCTTGTAGTTGTTCCCTCCCTTGACCTTCAGAGCTTCTACCATTACATGTTGTAAATGAATCCATGTGTACCTAATGAGATTGGGATCAAAGTTTACAAATGCTAGGTTGACTTGCTCAATCAACTCATCCAAATTTTTAGGAAATGATTGGTATTGCAAACTTTGAAAAGCCCTAAAAAGAGCTAAATCTAGGATGTTGAAATCAGGAGATTGTGGTGGTTGGAAAATTAGGTGAATGTTAAACCCATTTTGGCTTGCTGCATTTCTAAATTTTGCATCATCATCACTTAGGTGTGGCCTTGCATTATCCTGTTGAATGAAGATGTCCCTGCACATCCCTTCTGGCCATTTCCTCATGATGCTTGGTAGCACATTTTTGAACAGCATATCTCTGATCACAGCCTTAGTAACATTTTGTATTACCTTGGTCTCAACTGTCCCAGCTTCTCTGTTTTTGCTTCTCTTCTTTGCTCTTTGCCTAAACACAAATGGGAAAATTCCAAATTTACCATCATGTATCATCGCACCATGTTCATTAAATATGGGCCTTGATGTAACACCCATGAACATTGCCTTGATCTTGTACCTTTTTGACATGCATACTCTGTATGGATTAATTTCTGATGGTAGCAGATAAAACCTTCTCTTGTTAGGGTTTAAGTAAAACCATTATTCATCAATATGAACAATGTTGTTCATAGGGATGAAGCATGATTTGCTACCCTCTGTTGCATAGTCAATGTGCTTGAGTACTCACTGCATTCTCTCTATCTTATGCTTGTCTGTCACCGCTGGGTGGTTGTTGCTTGTGTGCACCCTTAGCTTTCCTGCCTTCAGCAGCCTGAAAATCTTCATGTGTGAGCACGTTAAGTAGCCTGCGTATGCTCTGTAAGTACACGTCAGATGAAGGGGGACTGATTGTAGCCACTCCTCATAAACTTCTTGTGCTTTCCTCCCTGACTTCCCCTTTTTTTTGGACCTGACATCAATGGCTTCTCCTCTTGCTCTTTGTTTTTCTGCTTCTTTGAAAATTCTGGAAATTGTACTTTTATGCACCCCAATTTGTTTAGCAACCCATGAAATTTTCCCCCATGGTAACTTTCCATTTTCCATCATGCCAAGGAGCTGAAAACTGATGTAACCTCTTTGATTGTTTGTTAGATTTCCAAATTTTTTTCTAATAAATGCATTGACCCACATTTCTTCTTCAGTATGTGTAGGTGCTCCTAACCCTTCTTCATCAAGTAGTTGATCTATTCCAAAGAATGCATCTGCTTCATCCATTTTGGTTGGTTTTTGTTGCTCGGATGAGGATGAGGGTTGCAAGAAGATAAAGAAGAACTGTATACAGTGTATGCAGTGACTAATTTCAGAGTTAACTTAAGCCATTGTGGGCTGATATTTTTTGTGTATTCAAACAATGAACTTCATATGGGTTCCTCTCCTTATATAGATGGAGGTGTAATTAGGGTTCAAACAATGCAAATTGGTGGGAAACTTTGAATTTTAACTTAATGACTAAAGTTGCAAATTTGGGTTGCTTAAATTTGTTGCAGTAAATGGCTCCAAAAATGGCGCCTTGCTTTGAGCAGCCAAAAATACTTGGCGCCTAAAAATTTGCCTGCTCACAATTTTTTGCTCTTAACAGTTATCAGAAATAGGGGAAAAAAAGGTTATGTATGGGCCCATTTTTCTCTCTCCTAAAAAGGCAAAAGGCAAAAAATTTCCCCCAAAAATGGCTCTTAAATGCCCCACATGGGCAACTAACCAAATGGTTCCCTCCTTTTTTCTCTCTCCTACTTTTCACTAATTCACCCATCTAACTACAATTACCACATTTTGACTAGGAGTCCGTGCCCATCCCAAATGTTGCAATATTTTCGTTACGGAGGAAGTATAAAAAAAACTTGTGGGCAAGCATCGTAGCCCTCCACGTGTCACACCTGTTTTCAAGCCCTGACATGGTGTCATATAATCTGTGACATGATATGTATGTCCCCCCATGCATGAAACTTCTCTCTCATGCAAAAAACTCTTACCTTATGTTCGGAAGCAAATTTCATAATAATAGAAGCTGAAGTCAGGATCTTATATAGAAAACATGGAGCTCCTACCAATGAGCTAACATATCAATGATGCTCATTTACTTCTAAGAAAACTGATTAAAGTATTCATCTTAAACCTTTCTACATTACAAAATAAAAGAAAGAAAAAGGATAGCTTAACAATAGGATTATTAGACTAAACTATGATGTTTTATATGCATTTATAATATAAATAACATGAGTTATTCCTTTTTTGCTAATACAATTAGAAAAAAAGAATTGAGGTACCACCACATATCATCCATATTCCTCCCATAATGTCTATAAGAGGTCTCAAACTCTTGATTGCGTAGAAGTTATATCTAACCATCAAGCTACAACTTCTACTTGTGATAAAATGCCTATTTTCCACCCAAATAATTATATCATAGAGTCTTATTAACTTATTTGGGATATGATCCAGACCTAATAACTAGTTATAAATCTAAAAATTAAGAACTCAGTAATCAAATTGCAAATTTGTGGAATTGAATGGGCAAATAAATTGAAAAAAAAACTCAACATCACAATATTTTCTGGGTGAAAGTTCAATTACATAAACCTTATTCTTTCTATATGAGAATGGGGTTTAAAGTTGATAGTAATACGAATATGAAAGTAGTGGTTATGTAGGTGGATATTGGGAAATAAATGAACTTTTGGCTATGAAAAGTTCGGGAAACTTAGGATTATCTCACTTTTAGATTCTAATCCGACAAAACTATGGCAAAGAAACGAAAATAAGGAATAGTAGTGTTTGAGCAATAAAAGAAAAAACTCTAATATTCATAAAAGGAAAAATTAACGAGTGATAAAGTTTGTTCGGAGCTTAAAACCGCGGATTTTCAAACTACAATTCTAAAACTGAGAGCAATACTACGTCCATTTTCATAAAAATAGTCTTCACTTATCAACTTGGGGGCAGCTTCACGATAGACCTAGCCGCTTTCTCTCAACCCACATCTCTCCAGAGAAATCCTAGGCGAAATCCTCACCCCCAAGGGGCTTGACGACCACCAGTGCCGCCTTGGCACGGTGGCCGTCGAGCCCCTTCCCCCCTTTTTTTCCTTTTTCCTACCTGTTGGTTCGTTTCCTTCTTGTTGGTTCATGTTTCCTGAGGAGGCGTTCTCGTGGGTTTCAGTAGTGGATAGTCCCTATTCGCTTCCCTACCCCGGTCGTGGGCTTCGCCGACGCTTGAACGCGAGCCGCCACCGCCGGCATGGTCTCCCTGTTCGCTTCTTTCCGTTTGTTTTTCGTGTTAGTTTTAGCGTGCGTTTTCCCCTCCCCCTCCCCTGTTTCGTGGTCGAGTCTCCCCTTCCCCCTCCCCCTCCCCCGGGCATTGATGTCCCCGTCCCCGGTGTGGTATAGGTCTGTTTTGTTGGGCCTCCCCTCCCCCCCCACAGTTGTGCGCCGGGCTTCCTCTCCCCCTCCCCGGTTTTCGCTAGTTGGGCTTCCCCTCCCCTGTTCGTGTTATGCTGTCGAATCCCCATCCTCCATAGTTGGTCAAAGTTTTGGTTTCGGGCCTCCCTTTCCCTAATCTCCAGGTTTGTTGGGCTTCCATTTCCCCTCCCCCTTAGTTGTTAAGTTCCTCTCCCCAGCTATGTTAGTTATAATTGTGCTGGTTTTTTCTTAGTATGTGTGGTAAGCTGTCAAATCATGGACGTAAGTTGTTTCTTTCGAGTTGCTAAGGCTGATGTTCGTAGTTGGTTCTGGCAATTAAAAAATGTTTGCCAGTTGCATAAGAAATGGTGGTTTAATATTGTAGTCGTCGAATATGTAGTTCTTTTGGACTCTTTGATGAATGAAAAGGTGAATCAAGAGGATGAGAAGTGTGAGTGTGGTCGAGGCGATGAACGGCATCTATGGTTCAGACATGTGTTTTCCGATTTCAAAAGCCGGAGGTGTTTTCGAGAGCTCAAAATATTTTGCTCTCTTTTTAGCTTGGCAATGATCTTAATGGTCCTTGCCTTGAAAAATTCAAATCTGCAGGCGGCACCCCAGTTTCATCTGGTGGATTTCAGCACGCCCAGTTTCTCCTACCTAAAGGAGAAACCTCAAATACTCTCGAGAGAGAGTCATGAGTCACCTAGGAACGTGACTCTTCAACAGTTCCTGAGTCACGAATCCCAAGTGATAGAAGCTCGCGGGGATTGCTCATGCGGCGAGATGCGAAGCTCGTCATTGGTTGTTTGTTGTCTGGATCGTGAACGACATTCGCTTCTCCTACCACTTCCATCAGTTATCAAGTTTTTGACTCCACCAGCACAATCATCGACCAGCGACACCCTCCTTAATATGTGACTCTCTATCAGTTTTACTTGGTATTGTTTTTTAGGGCATGTAAGAGCTCATAAAGCTCCTTTAGGTTTTACTTTATTTTATGTTTTGATGTATTAGCAATAGGTTGTACTTTGTTATTTAATTAATGCAAGTTTTCTCGATGTCAACAAAAAATATCAACTTGGGGGCCAATGAGGAGATCTTGTGCTCTAGCACAAGTTGTACTTGTTCTCAGCTGAACCTGGTTAATATTACTAAAAAATGTAATTTTATATTTCTTTTTATTTGAAATAATTGACTATTATGTTGAGTAAGCTTTGAAATTGCTATCTCAATTAACAGTTTCTTCTTTTATGAAACCACTTACAGAATCAATTATTTGTCTTTTAGCAAAAAAAAATGTATATATTTGCAAGCTTGTTCTGATCCTATGTGAATGTATCTCTAAAAAAAATTGATGCGAAGTGATAATTTTTATTTTTTCTGAAAAAAGGAACACTATCTAGAAAAATTGATCCATTAGATCTCCTAAATTATTACCATTGGTATATTTGATTTTGCAAGAAAGTAGCCATTGGCATTATCAAACAAAACAAAATATGGATCCAAGGAGATCCACTTCCCTGGACCAACTCCGCTTTTGGTCATCCCATGACTAATTTTACCCAATTTTCAGGACAATACAAAGTGGAATTTTTTTAATCAAACTTAATAACCCATTTTCATGACCTATTTTATCATGATGTCAATGATCTAAAGTAATTGCTCGTCTCTGTGTCCTCCTGACCTCCTTTCTCTTATCCGCTTGAATAACTCTTGGTTAGCTATGAACCAGAAGTGAAAAATGGGTAAGGCCAATTATTTCTTTTGTTCCATTCATTCGCTTTCAAGATAGGTTTTGATCTTGTACTTTTTTTAAAAAAAATGGTAAGATAAGTACAACGTGCTTCAAAGCCTCCAATTTCCCTTGATGAGAATTGAACCCACAACTTGTGGGTGGAAGATGGAAGGGTTCACCAACATTCCGCTTCGTCATTCTCTTGATCTCTTATTCTTGTTCAATCTAGATTCAACTACAAGTTTGCTATTCACTTAATTAAAAGTCATAGCAAGCCTCACCTGAGAGCTTCACAAGAGCAATCAGAGTTGAAAAAACAAATGTTAAAAAATCACTATTATATATATATATATATATAGAGGTAAGATCACATGAGAATTAAAGAGATTAGGGTGAGAAGTGAGAAGAAACCACAACCGTCCGATCTACATAAACGGATGTCCCAGATCATTTCATTAATTCTGGCACGAAACAAAGTTATTGCATTAAAAGCCAATTTCCTCTTCCTTCTCTCGGTCAAATTTTTCATCAAAAACCCCCATTAAGTTGAAATTATCTTCTCCCAAATCCCTTTCTACACCTAATTTCACAAATCAATCTGCAAAAGCCTTCAAAAATACATACTCAATCTGTAAGGAGTTGATAGGATTTCATGTAATCCCTTTACCAGCAATTAACTGGGGTCATGCGCATAATTCAGAAACTTATTTGGTGCAGTATGATATAATTTCAGTTGCAGAATTATTCAATGTAATACTAATTTTATTCACTTTTCACAGTTGGTTTGTGAAATTGAGATCTTGTTCCACTTCTTTTTATTTTATGTTTGATGCTCCTTTTTTTAATAGTGAATAATGTTTAAAAAAATGCATTATTTTGTTGAGACTTATGAAAAGTACTAATTAGAGTTATAGCAATATTTCTTTAAAGTTATAAAAAGTAGTAATTAAAGTTATAGCAACATTTTTTTAGAGTTACAACAATTTACTCATTAGAGTTATGGCAACACTTGTTTGGAGTTGTTGGAAATAGTAGCAAAGAGTTATATCAATGCTTGTTTAGAATTATAGGGAGTACTAATTAGAGTTATAGTAACATCTCTTTAGAGTTACAGAACATACTGGTTAGAGTTATAACAATGTTTATTTAGAGTTATAAGATGTACTAATTAGAGTTGTGATAACACTTCTATAGAGTTGTAGGAAGTAGTAGTAAAAGTCATACCAAAGCTTTAATGCGAACGTTAATGCGAACGTTTTAATCTATTTATGCCATTATTTTGGCCCTTATGCTCAAGCAGAAGGAAATTTTGGGTTGAAGGATACAAGGCCATTAAAAAGAGTTCCAAAAATGCATTCAGTGCTTTTTTTTTTCTGATATGGTATTTCCTGATTTTTATTCATACTTCTGATAGTATTAGAAGCAAGTCCAATTTACTGTCAACTTTCATATCTTACTAGGTAAAATATATTAGAATTGAGGCTTGAGCTTGCTGGTTAAAGTTTAATGTCGCAGTAAGGAACATACCTTTGAATTGTAAAATACTTGCATTCCATAGATAACATCTCAGTTTGTATTGTCGAAATACTATATAGTTGCATGCTATAAAATTTGACTGTTAGAGAACGAGAGGAAAGAGAAATGAGAAAATGTTTTGGTAAAAAATGAATGTGCGAGAAATACAATTTTTGCCTTTTATTATCTAGGCCATTAAATGAAGCATGATCTAAGGGATGGGATTTGTTCTCATTTCTCATATAAAACACCATTCTCACATGAACTCATATATATATATATATATATATATATATATATATATATATATATATATATATATATATATATATATATAGGGGTAGGATCACATGAGAATGCCTCCTTACATGAGAAATGAGAATGAATCTCAACCACATGATTGGATTAGAGTTACAGCACTTGTTCATTTGAGATATACCCCCGAAAAAAATTCGAGCCCAAAAAAAAAAAATTCAAATTTTTTTTTTCTAATATTTTTTTTTTAGTTACATCACTTGTTCATTAAAGTTATAGCGCGTAAAATTCATTCTCATTTCTCATGTAAGTATGCATTCTCATATGAACTAACTTCTTCTATATATATATATATATAATTGAAAGGTCGAAAAAGGCTTTTTTCTTGTTCATCTTGTGATCGAAGCCTCTTCGTCTTTCGATCACATGGGCATGACTGTAATACTCCGTATTTTTGGGAGTTATTTTGCTATAAATAAGAAAATATAAAGTAAAAGTGAAAGTATTTTATAATATATTTTAGGTTAACCTACAGTTATAAATTAAATATACAACCTACTTTCGTACCTAATTATATTTTAATTCGGTTTTTGTTAAATAATAAATCAGAATTCGATTTGGAAACAAATCCTAATAAACTAAGGTTTCTCATACTATAAATAAGAAAAGGAAGAAAAAATATATATATACATATAACCCTATTCCTTTTCACAATCAGCCGTCTTTTTCTATTTTACCCCAAAAATCAAATCCTTTTCTCTCTCCTCCTTCTCTTCTTTTCCCCTGCTTCTTAAATCTTCCCGTCGCTGCTCTTTCGACCCTCACCAGTGGTGCTTGCGCAGCGCTCGTTCACCGGGGATTCGTGTCTGGTCGTCGTTCTAGCAGCCGTGGTGGCTTAGTGGTGGTTCGTGCGTCGCGCGTTGCACAGTGGGCGTGTGGTGTTCGAGTGGTGTTGTTTCATCGGAGTTCGAGTGGTGCCTGCTCGCCGGTGTTTCAGTCGCGCGTCCGCCGGTAGTGGTGGTCGTCAGTGGTGCAAGCCGGTATAATTTAATAATAATAATAAAAAAAAGGATTTCTCTTCTTTTATATTTAAATAAACTGTAGATTCTGATTATAATATTTATGTATCTTTGATTATCTTTGATTAAGTTTGATGATTATAAATAAGGCATAAAGTAAAGTATAGAAATCAGATTTATAACTATATTTGTAGTTCTTATGATAATTTTATTCTTAATGCTGATTTTTATAATACTTATATATAGTTGTTTAAGTTTTGTTGTTGTAAACAGAGTATAAAATAAAGTTAAAAAGAAATCATATTTACAAGCATATTAACTAGTTTCTAAAAATGTTAGTTTCAATAGAATTCATGAAAAGAAAGTTTAAACAACAAGAACGTTTACTTTTATTATTCAAAACATTATATCTTACATAGTTGGATAAGCTGACTTTTATTTTCATAATGCCAAGGACTTAGCACTGAAATAATTCTATTATTCGATTAGGTCCCAATTTCATAAGCGGAACGTTGTAAGTAATCAGCAAAGATTCTCCGTTACAAGGTACGTACGCGTACTAGTTCAGTTCGATATATTAGTATCATGTTAGGTTGTGATTGTCATATTGGAACCTAGAATCATGATAGGGAACTGTGGTTGATTATGATTGAGGAGATTGTTTGGTAACATGAAATCAATTGGAAATCTGTATGTATTTCCTAGTTGTATGACTTGTGAGTTGGAATGAGTTATTATTGGTATGCGTAATTCTATCGTATCACAAGCATGAAATGAGAATTGGATTGAAAACATATGATTTATTATTGTAACAAGGATGTTGCAAGAGATTGCTTTAATTAGATAATTTTAGCAATGTACCTAAGAATTTAACGATTATATGTTCGATGTTGTATGAATGAATATTACTAAGAAAGGATTTTGGCAATAAACTTGTAGTTGGACTCCCTACAAGTGATGAACAATGGGAGGAGTGTGGGACTTGTTCTACACTCCTACGCAGGCCTACTGTGACGACAGTAGTGTCCTTATAAATTTTGATAACTCAAGTAGGCGGAAGGTTCCGTACGATCTTGGGGGTATGCATACTAAGGTGATGGATGTGGAACGGAACGAAACCGTATTTACATTTCATCTAATAGACCAAGTTGTCTATTAAGGATTAAGTAGCCCGTATGATTCTAGAAAGATGACGGTGCCCGTTCGATGCCAAATAAATTGTAAAAACGGAATTTAATGTTTTTGTAGAATCATGTTTAGGAATTGTTATTATTATTCTGATTATGTTTAGTGTATTTTGTAACTGATTTTGTACGTACTCAGCATAGCTGATTGTTTGTTATTTGTGTTGTTTGTTGACCTGTGATGAACCATTGATATTTCAATGGGGAGCAGATTAGGTATGCTGGTGATGCTGCATAAGTTCGGGCATACGGGGGATACTTTTGATTATAAACTTTTAAATTGATTTGGTTGAACATCCTAGAGATTGTTTATGATTTACATAGTTAATGGTTTTAAATAAAAGGGGTCAATAGTGATTCCCGAATTGTAGTTAAGTTATCATTTTATTTCCGCTGCAATTTAGTTTTCATTATAAAGAGTAAGTTAGTGTCTTAAATTGAATAAGCCTTGCGTTTCACCGCGGCGGTAACACTCCCAAAGTCGATGCAACGTAGTTTAGACGTGTATGGATTTTGGGGGTGTTACAAAACTGGTATACTTAAAAACCTTTACTTCTCTGGAACTTAGACTCTTTTCTTCTTTTAATTCGCGAATAGTTTACGACATAGGTCTGAAGGAATACCTGATGAAACACCGAATAACGGAAGATTGGGACATGTGGGCCCATAAGATGAAAGCTGCTATGGAGTATAGGACCTTACAGGGAGAGACTTGACTAAAGACTGAAATGGAGAAAATATACTTTATGTTGCAGTACGTCCCTAAGGAGGAACCCTACCTTTTCGTACACCGCAAATATTGGGATATATGGTTAGAAAATGGAAGTTTTAATAGGGCCAAACACACTTACTGGAACCAATACCTTCCTACTGTAGGACATTTCATTACTGATCTTAAATACTGTGTAAATGAATGGAGAATTCGTGAGAAAAGAAGTTGGGAGCACTCTACCTCATCACCTCTAGTTAGAGGAACCTATCATGTGGGGGAAAGCTCGGGAATTAATGTGAATTCCTGAGAACCCTAGAGTTAAAACTGAGCCGCAAGCGTCCTTTAGAGCTGCAAAAAGAGCTAGGTACCAAACTTTTGAAGATGAATTCATACCCGAGGACTACCACATAGCGTCAAACCTCAGAACTGTTACCTACATTTCCGATGATGAGGGGAATAATAGGACATTCATCGCAGTGATTGGGGAAGATAATGTTGAACCTATACTTGACTTAGAAAATGAGGAAGAGGGAGATCCTAATGAAAATGAGCCTGATGAAGAGGGAGATCTTAATGAGAATGAGCCTGCTGAAGGGGTTCCGATTGAGGAAAATGACCAAGAAGAAGAAGAAGAGCCCATAGAGGAAGAATCTCTGGAGGAAGATGAACCTATAGAGGATGACGAGTCTTCTGAGGACGAAGCTGTCATGGAAGAAGGAATAGAAAATCCTAGTTCAGATGACGAAGCTCACCATTATAGTCCCTAGTTTCTATTGAATATATAATTAGGATTAGAATATTATTTTATTCGTTTATTTCAGTCTTAATAAGGCTTGCATGCCAAGTAGCAAATTAAAATTCTTTGTATTCCTTTATTTATTCATATTATGTTTTCCTTGGAAACAATAACTTTTACCCTTTTCAATAATAATACAACAGTTTTAATCTTTTATTTGAAGTAACGTCTTATTTGAGATGTTTATATTGCAAGTCAATAGAGACTTAATGATTGTTCGCAATAAAAATGTGTTATATAAACGTGCCAATGTGTAGTAGTTAAGTAAATAAACGACTATGTGCATGTTGCTGAAACAGCCGTTGTGTCATTTTTCAGCGTAGAATGGTTCGTCAGGGCGGTACGCCTGATCCCTCTCTGAATGTCGAACAATCGATTCGTTATCTGGTGCAGATCACAGCTAACTTAGTCAAAGGACATAACCGGGATGGGGACTTGACTGAAAAGGTTGCCCGTAGAAACCCACCAGTACTGAATGGAAAAGGGGGACCCGAGGAATTGGAAAACTGGGTTGGGGAGTTTGATAAGTTGTTCTTTACCCTCTCCTGTCCAGATGACAAGACTGTGCCCTTAGCAAACTATTACCTACAGGGGGATGCCCACTTTTGGTGGACCCAAGCTAAGGATAACCTCCTCAAACAACCTGACTTTGGGTGGGAAACCTTCAAGAAAGCCCTGAGGGATAAGTATTACCCACCCTACCTCAAAAATCAGAAAACCCAAGAGTTTATGATGCTAGAGCAAGGGAACTTGTCTGTTGAGGAATATTACCGCAAGTTCATTGAATTGATGAGATTTGCTCCTGAAATTGCCCCTACTGAGGAAGCTAAGGCCTCACGTTTTGAATTAGGGCTCACCCTTGACCTACAAGGGAGAATGGGGGGAGATACTTTCACCTCGTTGGACCATGTCTTTGGCAAAGCTGCCCACCTATATGCCATAAGGAAACGAGAGGAAGGGGGTAAACAAGGTGAGAAGCGAAAGGAGAATCCAAATCCTGAGGTTCAGAGATTTGAAAAGAAACACCATGGGAACCAGAACAATCAAACCTCCCAAAGAAACCTCAATAAGGGACCCAACAACGATAACAATAACAGCAACAATCACACCAATAACCGCAGACCTGAGCGTGTGTATAGGTGTAAGAAGTGCCCATACAACCATCCTGGGAAGGATTGCGAGGGTAATAAGGTGGAGTGTCATGAATGTGGGAAAATGGGGCATAGAGCGTACGAGTGCTATTCGAAGAATAAGGTTAACCCCAATAGTCAAGAAAAAAGGAACTATGGAGACAAGCCTATGAATGGGAATGAGAATGGTGAAAATGCATACAATGGGTCAGGGAACTCTAATTACTCCAAACCACCAACCAATAGCGAAGAGGAAGCTCGTCGAGATGTTGTTACGGGTACTTTCTCTATAAACTCAATTCATGTTAAAGTCTTGTTCGATTCTGGAGCATCTTTGTTTTTTTTGTTGCCCATACAACTATTAGAACTCTAGCATTGGTTGAGACCGAGTCAATTTCTATGCCTATAGTTATTCCGTCTGGGGCTTCTTTCCTTCCGATCTAATAGAGTTTAATTTATCAAACCTAGACGTCATTTTCGGAATAAGATTTTTCGACCCTACCTCGATAAATTCGTAGTCGTGTTCATAGACGATATATAGATCTATTCAAGGAGCAAGGAAGAACATGAGAACATTTGAGGCTTATTTTACACACACTTAGGGAGAACCAATTGTATGCAAAGTTTTAAACATGTCATTCGAGTGCATGAAATACCGTGAGCTCTTTCAAGGGGTAGGTGAGTTACGGGGACGTAACTTTTCTTTTTAGGGGGGAAGAATGCGATAGAATTTCGTGCTTCCACCCTAAAGTTTGCTTAAGTCTGTTATTTATGTGTATTATTGCTTATGTGACTTGCGAAAACTAGAAAACGCTTGTGAAATTTTGGGACTTAGAAGTGCAAAAGTTCGTCGTTAAGACTGGCTACCTCAAAGTTTCGGGACGAAACTTCCTTTAAGGGGGGAAGCCTGTAATACTCCGTATTTTGGGAGTTATTTTGCTATAAATAAGAAAATATAAAGTAAAAGTGAAAGTATTTTATAATATATTTTAGGTAAACCTACAGTTATAAATTAAATATACAACCTACTTTCGTACCTAATTATATTTTAATTCGGTTTTTGTTAAATAATAAATCAGAATTCGATTTGGAAACAAATCCTAATAAACTAAGGTTTCTCATACTATAAATAAGAAAAGGAAGAAAAAAAAATATATATATAACCCTATTCCTTTTCACAATCAGCCGTCTTTTTCTATTTTACCCCAAAAATCAAATCCTTTTCTCTCTCCTCCTTCTCTTCTTTTCCCCTGCTTCTTGAATCTTCCCGTCGCTGCTCTTTCGACCCTCACCAGTGGTGCTTGCACAGCGCTCGTTCACCGGGGATTCGTGTCTGGTCGTCGTTCTAGCAGCCGTGGTGGCTTAGTGGTGGTTCGTGCGTCGCGCGTTGCACAGTGGCGGTTCAGAGTTCGCGCGAGGTTGGGCGTGTGGTGTTCGAGTGGTGTTGTTTCATCGGAGTTCGAGTGGTGCCTGCTCGTCGGTGTTTCAGTCGCGCGTCCGCCGGTAGTGGTGGTCGTCAGTGGTGCAAGCCGGTATAATTTAATAATAATAAAAAAAAAAGGATTTCTCTTCTTTTATATTTAAATAAACAGTAGATTCTGATTATAATATTTATGTATCTTTGATTATCTTTGATTAAGTTTGATGATTATAAATAAGGCATAAAGTAAAGTATAGAAATCAGATTTATAATTATATTTGTAGTTCTTATGATAATTTTATTCTTAATGCTGATTTTTATAATACTTATATATAGTTGTTTAAGTTTTGTTGTTGTAAACAGAGTATAAAATAAAGTTAAAAAGAAATCATATTTACAAGCATATTAACTAGTTTCTAAATATGTTAGTTTCAATAGAATTCATGAAAAGAAAGTTTAAACAACAAGAACGTTTGCTTTTATTATTCAAAACATTATATCTTACATAGTTGGATAAGCTGACTTTTATTTTCATAATGCCAAGGACTTAGCACTGAAATAATTCTATTATTCGATTAGGTCCCAATTTCATAAGCGGAACGTTTTAAGTAATCAGCAAAGATTCTCCGTTACAAGGTACGTACGCGTACTAGTTCAGTTCGATATATTAGTATCATGTTAGGTTGTGATTGTCATATTAGAACCTAGAATCATGATAGGGAACTGTGGTTGATTATGATTGAGGAGATTGTTTGGTAACATGAAATCAATTGAAAATCTGTATGTATTTCCTAGTTGTATGACTTGTGAGTTGGAATGAGTTATTATTGGTATGCGTAATTCTATCGTATCACAAGCATGAAATGAGAATTGGATTGAAAACATATGATTTATTGTTGTAACAAGGATGTTGCAAGAGATTGCTTTAATTAGATAATTTTAGCAATGTACCTAAAAATTTAACGATTATATGTTCGATGTTGTATGAATGAATATTACTAAGAAATGATTTTGGCAATAAACTTGTAGTTGGACTCCCTACAAGTGATGAACAATGGGAGGAGTGTGGGACTTGTTCTACACTCCTACGCAGGCCTACTGTGACGACAGTAGTGTCCTTATAAATTTTGATAACTCAAGTAGGCGGAAGGTTCCGTACGATCTTGGGGGTATGCATACTAAGGTGATGGATGTGGAACGGAACGAAACCGTATTTACATTTCATCTAATAGACCAAGTTGTCTATTAAGGATTAAGTAGCCCGTATGATTCTAGAAAGATGACGGTGCCCGTTCGATGCCAAATAAATTGTAAAAACGGAATTTAATGTTTTTGTAGAATCATGTTTAGGAATTGTTATTATTATTCTGATTATGTTTAGTGTATTATGTAACTGATTTTGTACGTACTCAGCATAGCTGATTGTTTGTTATTTGTGTTGTTTGTTGACCTGTGATGAACCATTGATATTTCAATGGGGAGCAGATTAGGTATGCTGGTGATGCTGCATAAGTTCGGGCATACGGGGGATACTTTTGATTATAAACTTTTAAATTGATTTGGTTGAACATCCTAGAGATTGTTTATGATTTACATAGTTAATGGTTTTAAATAAAAGGGGTCAATAGTGATTCCCGAATTGTAGTTAAGTTATCATTTTATTTCCGCTGCAATTTAGTTTTCATTATAAAGAGTAAGTTAGTGTCTTAAATTCAATAAGCCTTGCGTTTCACCGCGGCGGTAACACTCCCAAAGTCGATGCAACGTAGTTTAGACGTGTATGGATTTTGGGGGTGTTACAATGACGAACTAAAGTAACCTATGTCGTCAGTTCTCTTTCTGTTTTCACGATTCCCGACCCAATGGAAAGAAGCCCTCGCTATGGCGGGATGGATTGCTGCTCGGTTGATCAGTCGAAATTGGGGGCAGGGAAGGAATAGACCAAATTCTAGAGCTTTAAGCTAGCTTTGAAACATGCAAGGCAGATACACGAAGTTAGATCAAAAGCAAGCGAGCAAGGTGGGTGGGAATAGATTGTAACTCGTACTAATCCTTTTGCCATTGTGGCTCGAAGTGAAAACTTTTGTGACATTAATGAAGATGTGATGTGACTCCAACCTTAATGTGACTTTAATGAAGAAGTGTTGTGACTCTCATGAATAAGTGTTGTGACTCTAATGAGGAAGTGGAGTGACTCTTAAGTCCTTCTCATTTCTCACGAAAGATGTTTTCTCATGTGACCTTGCCCATATATATATATATATATATATATATATATATATATATATATATATATATATATATATATATATATATATATATATATATATATATATATATATATATATATATATATATAGGTAGGATCTACTAAAAACTAACCTTAAGCTGAAAAACTGAAAACCGGCCTTTTCGCTCATTTTACAAGTTTGTGCTCATTTTACAAATTTTTGCACATTTTATGTTATTGCTCATTTTAAGATATTTTTGCTCATTTTATGTAATTTTTGTTCATTTTACATTTTAACTCAATTTAAGAGATTTTTGCTCATTTTATGTTTTTGCTCAATTTAAGAGATTTTTGCTCAATTTCAGAGACTTTTGCTCATTTTATGTTTTTGCTCAATTTCAGAGACTTTTGTTCATTATGTTTTTGCCCAATTTCAGTGATTTTGCTCATTTTACAAATCTTTGCTCATATGAAAGCTTATACACTTAATCTTCAATGGAGATCTTCAATGAAGGTTGAAAATTGGAAACTTACCATCTCAACCGTTGGAAACTTCAATGTAATCTCAACCACTTGATTCCGCACATATTAGTAACACATCTCGACATTATACGCTCCTCTCTATCTCTCTCTAAAACATCGAAACTCCCTTTCAAACCCATGAACCTCGAGATACTTTCATTCGAAATCAATGAATTGTGATGTGAACTTTCAAATCAAGCTTTAAAAGACGTTAAATTATTTATTAGCTTCGAATTTTGATTTTCTAATCCCTAATTTTCGAGATACTTATATCTTTAATTAAACCTAAAACCTAAAAATAGGAAATTGAAAGCTTACTTAATCTTCGATGGAGGTCTTACTTCAATGGAGGTTGAAAAATACTGCAAAAAGAGCTTCACAGAGCAGGAAAAGTGAGCTTAGTGGAGAGAAGCACGATCTAGAAGAGATAGCAAGAGAGAGATAGTGCTTGGTAAAACAAAATTAGGTTTTGCTGTTTAGAAGAGAGAGAGATGGAAGTTAAATGCTTGTGTCCGCACGATAATAATAAACGGCCCAGATCTGTTGTTTTCAGTTTTCAACTTCATGGGTGTTTTTACAAATTCCAATCCCTTTATAAAACTGATATATAACTCTAATATATCTAGCCAAATCCCACATAATGGCGTTGTTTTTTATGATTCAATGAGAATTTACGATAAAAGTTGGTGAACTTTAATTGTCGTAATGAAAATGAAAAGGATAATATAATTATGAATTGGGAAAGATTACCTATGCGTTACAATGTATATGTTCACCAACCTTTTGGCAATCTTTTAGAAAAACTATTGATATGTTCAATACATATAAATTGTTGAGCTAAAGAATTATGTTTGGTTTGATTATTTCTTTTCAGAATAATTTAAGTTTCAAAGTATTAAGATATAAACAAATATGACAAAGAAAAATTAGACTATGAAATCAAATTGTTTTCCTAAGAATGAGATTGTGATACATGTATTTTGTTTTGGCAAATTGTATACTTCTTCCTTTCTGTTTTAAATGAAATATAGGAGATTGGCAAGGGCATATAGGAGAGGAGAGAGATAGAGAGAAACAAAACGAGGGACTCATGTAGTGATGAGAGAGATAGACAAAAGTAAATATCAAAATATAGTAACGTTTCATTTAATTTGAAACAGCCTAAAGTGGTAAGTGTTTCATTTATTTTAGAAAGAAGGAAGTATAATCAATATATCAATATATATATATAAAGGAGGAACTTTTCGGGAGCATAGAGAGCTCCTCAAGATTTCGAGGCCATAGAGCGCGCCACGTAGGATTGCCATGTCATCAAATTTTATTTTTTTCTTTTAAAAAAATAGAGTTCTACATAGATTTAAATACACATAAGGAGTTATAGATAAGCTAAAATAAGAGTTTGGTTTTGAATGAACAACCTAAATTATTATATTATGTAAATTGTGTATAGCTTTTGCTACGTAATTCGAAATATTATAATTTTTGTTCCATTGGATAGTACTCGAAATATGCTCCGAAATAAGATCCATTTACAATATAGTTCTACAACTTATGAAATAGAGAGCGCCATGTAGGATTGTCATGTCATTAATTTTTATTTTAAATATTTTAAAAAATAGAGTTCTACACATATTTAAATACATGAAAGGAGTTTTGCATAACGAGAAATTAGAGTTTCGTTTTGAATAAACAACCTAAATTATTGTATTATGTAAATTGAATATAAATTTTGCTACCTAATTCAAAACATTATTATTTTTACCATTTGAGAGTGCTTGAAATATGCTTCAAAATAAGATCCATTTACAATATAGTTTTACAACTCATGAAAATATATCTAACTAGATGAATGGTAAGGCATTATTTAGTCTTTCTTTTAACTATAGTGTACTATATGTGACTATAGCATTTTATCAAAGGTCCAATTTACAGGATTAAACATATATATAATCTTTCAAAACCTCAGCCTTACGAGTCCGGATCCTCTAGAGTTTTAATCAAATTCTACAAGTTAGAGTTGTATATGAATCCTACATTTTAAAATCAAAGGCTCGTATTGGTGGAAGGGGTAATCAAATTCTACAAGTTAGAGTTGTATATAAATCATACATTTTAAAATCAAAGGCTCATATTGGTGGAAGGGGGAAATGAAGGGGTGGGTTTTTATGAGAAAAAATAGAGGGAGTTTTGGAAAGATAATATATGAGGCATTGATTTTTTATTCAATGATTGATATAGCTCAAACTCTACATTGTAGAGTTCTTTTAGAACTTTAGAGGATCCAAACACTAGCCTACTCAACTGAACCAAAGCAATTTAGTATTGCAACCAAATTTATTAAGGAAATTTTGTTGTTACAACAAAATTTAAAATCTATATCAATAAAGTTACATATATATTAGAGTTTTGGATGATGAAAAAATAAGAGTATGATTTTAAAAAACAACCTTAGAATATTATAAAGAGCTCCACCTAAACATGACATGTCATTCTTTTTAATTTTTAATTTTTTTCAAAATAGTGTTTAACATAGATATAAATACATATAAGGTGTTTTTAATGATTGAAGATTACACTCTGATTTTAAATAAACAACCCAAATGATTCAACTATGTAAATTGAATATAACTTTTGCTACATAATTCGCAATATTATAAATTTCTTACCATCGAAGATTGCTCGAAATATATTTCCATATAAAATATAGTTTTACAACTTATGAAAAATATTTATTTAGATGAACAATAACATATTATTTATTCTTTATTTTAAATAACTATAAAAGTAGCGTATTATATGTGACAATAGCAATTATATCTTTCAAAATCAAACTTAATTGAGTTATATAAAGATAAAAAATACATATCTGTAGTTTTGAGCATACCATGATGGCATTACATGAAGAATCAAATGAAAAGTTTGTCAACAACATTATAGAGGTATTATGCAATTGACTAATTATTTCATTCCTAGAATATTTATTGTATACATAATTATTTATGTTTTTCTTTTTCATATATCTATATGTCAGATCTTATTCTTTTCTCAATAAACTTAATTCTACTAAAACTAATTGGAAAATCAAGGTTCGAGTTTCTAGACTATTTGAGGTCGCAGATCATAAAAAAGAGGTAAGTTTGATAAGTCTTGATAGTGTCATGATTGATGAAAAGATTTTTTTCCTCTTAAATAATATTTTTGATTATTAATTGAGGTTAGTCTTATATTTAATTTATTTTATTCATGATACCATTATGATCTTATTTTTGGCTTTTTCATCTTCTATTCTAATATGTATTAGTGTTTATGTGATATATTAAAAGTTGAAGTTATGGCTGACGCTCATATTTTTTCTCTATTATTTATGTCCTGCATCTATTAAATTATTACCCTCTACTTTCTTAAAGTATCGTTCAGGTATTTTCCATGTTAAAACTGTGTTAGCTATTGTTAGTCATACCAATTATTGCGATACTATTTAATAATAGACTAAGCTATAATTTTCAATTAAACATTAAAAATATAAAATATATATATCACAATAACAAATCTAGAAATTAAAGTATACTGACAAATACTTTCTCTGTCTTTTTCTACTGCAACAATGGGTTTGGGCATGATTTTTAAGAAAATAAAAGAAAATGGGTAGTTTAGCATAGATGGGTTAACTAGAGTAAGGGATAGGTAAATCCTTAATAAAGTAAACACAACTTTATGAGACAATTTGAGTAATTAATGATGGTTTTATTAACATAAAGTAAAGGCGATGTTGTCAACTATATTACTTTTTTTACCAAAAGTGGAATGGTTCCAATAGTTGAAACTACCCAAAGTGGTAATTTTTTTTTTTTTAAAATTTGGTAAGATAAATTACATTAACGCCCTCTCACAGGGCACCTAAATACAACCTACCCCAAAGCCCCCCAAACCCCCCTGATGAGAATCGAACCCACAACATGTGGGTGGAAGATGAAAGGGCTTACCACCCCCTTCCACTCCCTCATTCTCACCCAAAGTGGTAATTGTTACAATAGAAAAAGAATGGAGGAAGTATATAAATACAATGGTGTTGAAAAAGCTCATTTCACACCAACAAAAAATCAACAATGTTAGTAAAAAATTGCAAATAAATAAAATAAAAACAATAGCCCGTGCAACGCACGGGCTTCAAAACTAGTATATAATATATCTGATACCTTTTTCCCATTGGATTACAAAAAATAACATGCTCTAGATTTTTTACTCCCACCCTAAACCAATGAGGTCTTGGCCTAGTAGTGAATACTATTTCCTGCCTAGGATATGTCCTTCTGCCTCCGATCCAGTTGAAATTTGTATTTGAACGAGTTCATAATGGACTATTGCAATTAATATGGGACCAAGAGAGTATTTAATTGTATCTATTTGTTTAAAAATTCTTTGGCCCCTGAAATTAAAACATTTAAAATCCGCCACGACTCACAACCTATATAACTATCAAGAACATCAAAATATATACATTGAATTGGAAAAAAAACTTCTTTTGCCTTGTTCACATTTTCGTTACGCAAGCAAATCAAAAGACGAAAAATACCTATGAAGCGACCAATGCCACTATTGATACATTTAGGAAAGAGAAGAAAGGAAGAAATATTACAAAAAAAAAAAAATTGCTCTGTACAAAATTCTAAGGATCAAGATGGAAGAAGCGTTAGCTCAAAAAGAATTGCCTACAACTTATCACTTGTGGTGCAAGTCAGCAGCTAAAAAATGGGTATATCTTCAGTCTTCAACTATAACAGTATACGTCAGTACCTAATGAATACACGAAAAAAAAAAATCAGAACATCATTTTAAGATACTTGAAACTGCTGGAAGCAAAAATGGGACATCAAAGCAAATGCTAACCTTTCTGCACTTGAATGTTATTTTGGTAAGAGTTCTTCGACTTCAATTTTGAGGAAGTTTGAATAAGAAGATTCCCTAACTGAAACTTCCACGGAAAAGGTTGCAAAAACAGGCCGGTGATCAGAAAATTGATATCTGTTGGAGTCCTTGCGTTCGTAAGATAATTGATGTACCCCATCTCCCTTCCATAATATTCTGTCACACCTAAAAGTTGTATGTATATGTCTGTAAGTTATATATGCATGCTAGTATGACCGAAAGATTATAGATGATGTAAAGCAAAGATAAAGAGCGAATACCAAGCTGGAGTTCTTCTTTTGCTTGGAGAGATGTTGGTCTCTCCGAGATAAGAGTCTGAATTGTAAGAATACTTATAAGTAGGTGCAAATTTGATTAGCCCTTCCCTCCATCCTTTGAATACTCGCCCTGCTTCTCTCTCAATTTTCAGCTATTAAAATACAGGTAAATGATGAAATGTCAGATGAACGTCCACCAAAAACTCATTGCACTCATAGAGCATGAACAAAAAATTGTGTCAGTGTAACCTACTTCTCTTAAAGTCCCACAAACAATGATCCGTAAAAAAATGTAATTGGTACATGCAACTGATAAAATTTTGGATTACTTTTAAGTAAAAAGGGTAGATTTTCATATCTATTCTCGTGCCAAGAATTAGTTTACACTGATGTGTACATGTGAAACACGAACTAAAAAGCATTTAAGATGAACGTTTTATGATAGACTTCAGCAAAATGTCAACTAAAGCTAATTACAGCAAGATGTGAGGATCACCTGATCCTTGCTGAGCAAAGTTTCCCATTCCCTCTTCTTCAGCAGCTTTAGGGTTTCAGTATGATTTAAAGCAATCCTGTAATTCAAGTCCCCAAACCAAACGATCCGGCTAGTGTTTGGAAATTTTTTTTGGTCCCACCCATGCAGTAATAAGATCAGCATTTATCAGAAGAAAAATAAATCAGAAATCAATTGTATAACATACTCATGCTCTAATATTCTCTCTGGAATCCGGCTGTTTGGTACTTTGCATCTCCTTGGAAAGTAAGTACATTTAAGTATCTCTATAACGTCCAGATTCCTCCTGAGCTCGTCTCCTTCTTTCTCACCAGATGCTAGGTGGCTGCATATGAAGCAAAAGCTCGTCTTGTACAAAAGCATGCTCACAGCGATACATCCCTTGAAAAAGAAACAAATAAATAAAAAAGATCAATCAGCATGTTTCAGGCAGATTCATAAGTAGTAGAGAAAATTATCTTTCCCATAAAATAAAAAGAAATTACCTTGTTACCAAGGCCCATGATACCACGACTAATACAAGAAGTTTTCAAGTGACTAATATGTTGAACAAGCTCCCTCCTTACCCAAATGGTGAGAAAGATTCCAACCATCTGCTTACTCACAATTAAGCTGTATTTTTGGTTATGTCCAGAAGAATTTATGATTTCTGAAAAAACAACGCCGTTTGGTCCGTCATCTTCTTCTGATGAGAAGTCATCATCGCTGAAATTACTTTGTTGGCAGCGGAAACAAGAATCTCTTGTGTATCTTCTCTCTAACTCCGAGACACAATTGCAAGTCTTGAGCCTTTTTTTGCTTTCTGTCCTGAATTGCTTACTCACAGTTTTGAGCGAGTACTTAGGAAAGAAAAGTGAACCACTCGGTGTGCTTGTTAGTTTGGCAGCCTTTGTTCCATGGCATGTTTTTGCATCCATCATAGATGTGGTTTTTCGTAGTGTTTGGAAGTGGTTGTTAGAACCATTAAGAGATTGATTGATGAGAGCCAGCCATCTTGCAGCTGGTTCACTGTCTTCTAAAACAAGCACATTTCCAGCATTTAATGGGACAATCTCCTGAAAACTACATATAACAAGGTAAGATCCTTTTAAAACACCTTCAAAAATGATCTCAGAAAACAGACACTGAGTTGCACTTTTTCTATAATGTTAGTGCGCACATATTTCAGGCTCCTTTCACAATTCTGGGTGCATTCTCTTCACCTTGAACAAATTCTTTTCAGGTAAGTTCACATAAGCTCCAATAAGTTCCGATATGTTCAGTAAAACTATGGTGAAGAGAACGCACCCCTTAAGGCTGCTAAAGTTGTCAAAGACAGGAAGTAATCAGACGTAATAGCAGTTGAATGATTCTGGTCAAGGTTTCATTTTGGGTAGATTTACTAACACCCAGTAAAGGAAAAGGAACATAGAATGAGTATGTCATATCAGGTAACATAAACATTCTCGGAACCAAGAAAGGGATTGAGGGAAAGAGTGGATTACCCTAAGACGTAGATATCCGAAGGAGCACTAAGCTGGAGAAAATCATCCAAAACAAGGCTATTCTCAGGAGGCTTCCCTCCCACATTCCAAGTAGCCACAAAAGTCCTGAGTTTTAGAAAACAAGAAAAAAGCAAAAGGAAAACAACAAAAGTTAGATAAAAGGAGAAATAATACAAAATTTGAGTAAAATGCATCCAAGAGAGGAATGAAGGAAATGTTAAAAGTGAAGCCTAAGTACTTTAAGGTCTTGGCATTTCGATCTGCCTGCATTTCAGTACCAAAGCCAGGGAACGCCTCTATTTCTGCATATAAATCAATAAATAAAATCATTCAGCAGATTTATAATGTGAATAGTCTAAATATGCGAATGGAACAGTGAATTATGCAGCTAGGACAACAAGGCAAATTGAAGAAAGTAAAAAGAATATTGTCAATATGCAAATTGCCAAACATTAAGTGTTAATCTATTTGCTTTCAGAAAAGATAAGATAGATTGGAAGCATATATCATTTTTGCTTTAGTTCCCTGTTAATAAGATTTCCCATAATCATAGTGAATCTTATTCTTTCTTTCCTCAAAGATGCCAAGAATCGACACCACAATCTAGCAACATTCCTACTAGATTGATGTGTTTTTTGGTTAATGTAGACAACTTTTCAATCTCGGGACACAGATACCACCATTTCAGGACTTTACAAATTAAGCTAGTTGGCATCCATAGTTCATGGCTGGACGAAAACTGCATGAAGGGCAAAAACTAGGGGCGTCTTTTTTCCTACAACATTGACTTAACATCGCGAAAAAAACAAACAAAACGAAATCGAAAGATTAAGAAGAAACTAACCAGAAGAGTGATTGATCCCTCTTCTACTTCTGTCCTTAGCTGAAAACATTTTATGAATCAAAGACTGAAAAATAAGAATGCAAATAAGAAGGTCA
This sequence comes from Beta corolliflora, assembly GCA_947648045.1. Classification (NCBI taxonomy): domain Eukaryota; kingdom Viridiplantae; phylum Streptophyta; class Magnoliopsida; order Caryophyllales; family Amaranthaceae; genus Beta; species Beta corolliflora. Next base: position 3,093,790 of record CANSZD010002921.1, on the reverse strand, counting down.
AAAAAATGAAATGAACTAGACGTGGCCAACATATAAAGCCCGTTTCTTGAAGAATGACAGCACAGTTGGTCGGCATTTGGTATGAAAAATCCCGGAAATGAGGGATAAACAAAACTATTAAGAGGGTGTAAAGTATTTGAACACATGAAAGACCCAAATATGAAATTGTTAAAAATTTAGATATCTAAATAAACAAACAGTTTGAGTAATTAAGAATTAATGAAAAAGTAAACAAATTTAATATAAAAAGAGATAGTTTTGTAAATAAATAATATTAATAATCATAATAAAAATAATACCTTGCTTTTTCTGTCTTCAATTGATCTCAAAGCCATCCTAAGACCATCAAGAATTTGGTAAATTGCTTTGGTCCAGAAACTCCAAACCCCATAAACTGTTTTATAATTATGCAAAAAAAATAACCCAAAAAATTGTAATTAGCCCATTTTCTGTTTATTAAATGTAACCCCTTAAATTCAGAATGAATTCATGGGATTTGCACTTCCAATTCTTAACAAATCCCTTAAGTTTTCACTTTTAAGATTCAACCCAGAAACAAACAAGAAATCAATTTATAAACAAAACCAACAAAAACGAAGAGAATAAAGAACAGAGCAAAGTGAAATACCCAACAAGAAAAGGAATTTTATTTTCCACTCTTAAATTTGAATTTGAATATAAAGTTTAAGAGTGCAAATTAAATCCATTTTCAGAGAGAATTGCACTCTTAAATTCATATATTTAAATTTGAATTTCAACCCAATAATAAACAGGAATTAAATTTACGACAGAACCAAATAATTAAATTAAATAAGAAAAAAAATTAAGAACAGATCAAAGGGAAATACCCAGTTAAGAAATGGGTTTAATTTGATATGATAAAACAAAAAGAAACAAGAACAACCCTTTAAATCAATGTGAAATCATCTGAAAACCCCACAAAAAAAAATATGATTTTTTTTCGAGAAAGTCAACAACATAGACATACCAGCCATTGTTAATTTCAAGAGAAAAACTTGGGAAAATAAAGAAATAAGAAAATGAACCTGAGACAAAAACATGAGGAGGGTGGTTTCTTGATCTGGATTTCCGAGCAAATATTTTAGGAGAGAGATTAAAAAAAAGAAACTTGTCTTGTAAATTGGAGAAAGGTATCAAATTTTACTTGAAATATTTGGTGCTACAATGGAGGAGGAAGAGAGAATTTATTGATGAGAAAAGAAAGGGTCAAAATGTTGTTTGATTGAATTTCCCAAGAAACCAGAATTTCCTGGGAAATGCTATAATTCTTGTTTGCATGTGAAAATTCAGATTTTTTTTATTTAATTTTTCTATTTTTTAAATGATTTTTGAAAAAGAAACTGCAACTTGTAGAGGGATGAAAATTGGGGGAAAAATATTAATTTCTAGATTGTTGTTAATTTGGGGTTCTCACTGTTTCATTGGGTGAAAAAACTGAGAAATATGTCAGAGATAGAAGAGGCATGACCCCACGTGTGGCTTCGAACACCAAATCTTATGTCATCCTAATTCCATGGTCTTCGGCTCTTCGCTTCTCTTCCACCTTCCATTTTCCCTTGTTTCTTAATCAAGTACATTTTTGCTCTTTTGCTTTATGAGCATAAGGTTTTAATTTTTGTGGAGCCTAATCTTTTGTCCACATACCTACAATTTTTTGATAAATACTCATATGATAAAGTTTGTCAATGGTTTGCTATTGATATAGCTTGTGTTAGGTAATTGGATTGATATGGATCAAATTGATTCATCTTATAAGTTGTTCAACATCTTTGCTAGAATTGAATATTTTGTGGATATATTATGTAAGATTTCTTATCTTAATTTTCAACATGTTAATGATATGACATACCTTCTTCTTTATGTTGATTATATTATCTTGTGAATCCTACTAACACTAACTATAAGCTTAGTGCAGATTCACGTCCATTCGTCGACGATCCAACTCCATACTGCAGTCTAGTTGGTGCTCTTCAATATCTCAGTTTCACTCACCCGGATATTGCCATTGTAGTACAGCAGGTGCGTCTTTTTAATGCATGATCCCATGGAGCATTATTACAATGCATTAAAATGCATCATGCGTTATATTCAAAGAATAGTTTATCATAGGTTACACTTATAAACTACTACTCAATTGCACTTGATCACTTATGCTAGTGCAGATTGGGGTGGGTGTCCATACACTCGTCGTTCTACTTCGAGATATTGTTATTTTCTAGGGGACAACTTAATTTATTGGCAATCTAAGCATCGGCCACTCTTTCCAGATCAAGTGTAGAGGTAGAATATCGAGGTGTCGCGAATGTCGTTGTGGAAGCATGTTGGCTTCGCAATCTTCTTCTGGAGTTACATTGCCCTCTTGATCAAACTATTTTATTTATTTTGATAATGTTAGTGTCGTTTACATCTCTCGCAATCCAACCCAACAACAATAAATGCACCAAACATATTGAGATGGACATTCATTTTATTCAGGAAAAAGGTTGTGTTGGGTCACATACGAGTTTTGCATGTTCCTTCGAGGTATCAGTTTGATGACATATTCACTAATGGTCTTCCGCGACAATTATTTTTTGATTTCAAATCTAGTCTTAGCGTTCGCCCTCCTCCCGCTATAACTGTAGGGGTGTGATAGAATAAAATATTATGTAGATATATTTAGTAAACATATATCTTATCTTTATAGGTTTTCTAACACAGTTAGGAGTATCATTGCTTTGTAACCTATAAATATTGATCAATAACATTAACTCAAATTAGAGAGTTTCACTTAATCTAGCAATCTTTTTTTGTAAAGACGAATAGAAAAATCACTATTGATAAAATTGTCATACGGCATCTACATACAACAATAATTATCATTAACTATAAGACGATCTATAAGTATAAACGCTTTGGTGTCCCTTCTGTGATATGGTAAAATTCAAACCGTAAACGAAATTCAATGACTCAACATCTTTGATGTCTAATGTTATAGTAAATTTTATTGCTGATCTTCATCTTAATATTCTTGATCTTCAACCAATAAAACTGATTTCCCACAGCTTCAATCTTGTAAACTCAAAAACAAACCATGATGCGGTGATAGCGTAGAAAAAACCCATCATATTAGTGGAGAAAATCCGCACATAAGGAGCGAGGGAGATAATTTAGAATTAAAGCAACAAAGATAAAAAAAATTAGGGTTTTCCACGGTTAGAACCAATGGAAATCCCAACAAATTCACTACTAAGGTTTGAGAGACTAGGATTATTAATGTCTTTCTAATACTTGCAAATATTACCATAAATAATGTGTCATATCATATCAAAATAAGTTATATTTACATAAATTAATCAACAATAAATAACATCATAAGCTAAAGAAAAAACAAAGTAAGAACTATTGAAAAAATGCAGATGTTATAATTTATAGGATAAATTTCATGGAACAACCTTTTATAACAAAAAATTTTCAAAAAACTACCTTATAATTTTTTTTTCAAAAAACTACCTTATAAAACAAAACCCGTTTCAAACGACCACCAATTGACGACATCCGTTAATTTTGACCGTTATCCCCTCCTTTGACCATCACATGATGGTCACGTGAGTTCATTAAAACTAACAAAAACTCAATTTCAACCCTAAATAATCCAATACAAATCTAAGATTATGACTCACGTGAGTTCATTAGAATTCACTTGACCAACATGTGATGGTCAAAGGAGGGGTTAACGGTCAAAATTAACGGATGTTGTCAATTGGTGGTCGTTTGAAACGGATTTTGTTTTATAAGGTAGTTTTTTGAAAAAAAAAATTTATAAGGTAGTTTTTTGCAAATTTTTTGTTATAAAAGGTAATTCCATGAAATTTATCCTAATTTATAAGATACAGTTCGCATAAAAGAGAACAATTTAGTCATTCTTCAACAAAAATTTAGAATTTGCTAAATGTAGGTGTTATAAGAATGAATTTATAGCTTTTCATTTGTTGTATAGGCTATGCCAAAAAACTTCGGCATACGAGGATCTTGGCTACATTTTTTACAGACTTGTCAAAATAAAACTCATTTAGTGTTAACTTTATTTACACGTACATTCCATGTTAAAAGTAAACGAAATTCAACCAAATAGAAGATAATTTAAGAGTGAATTTGACAAATAATGTTGTGCATGAGCTAATTTCAACATACTAATGAGAGGCTTAAGTCGAGCAGAGACTAGCTTGTTCAAAGGTTGTGCTTGGAGAATTGGTAATGGTAGACTTGTCAAGGCTTTCTCTAATAGATGGGTGGATAATAGGATTCCTGAAACTCATTCGAACGTCTGTTTGCGTCAAGTTCCAAAACCTAAAGGTGTATAATCTTATTAACCCTATTACTCATTCTTGGAAACAAGACTTGGTTAGGAGCTTTTTCACCTTCCATGATGCAAAAAGCATTTTGTCAATAGAACTAACACAACAAGATGAGTTTGATTTCCTTTATTGGGCGGGGCATATTCCTTCTAGTAAGTTTACTCTTCAAAGTGCCTATGCTATGTTGGCTACAAATGATTCCACCACTTTGCAAGGTGCTCCTCTTAACCCCACTCATAATACAAATATCTTCAAGATTCAGTGGCACATTCCTTTTTCACCCAACTGGAAATCATTCCTATGGAAAGTTGTTCAGGATAGGCTTCCTATTAAGTTCAATCTTTTCCAAACGAGGTGTGGCTCTAGATACACATTGTCATGTTTGTGCAAACCATATAGAAAGCCAGAATCATCTATTTAGCGATTGTGTTATAGCTTCTATTTTCTAGAACCATAATTCAATTTTGGCTCCAACAATTTCTTATATATAATCCAACAATGCAGATTGACTGGATCATTTACCATATCCTGCTCTTTAGAAGCGAGGATGGTCTTCATGGTAACCGGTTATTAACTTCACGATCTCCCTCTGGAGTCTGTGGACCCATAGGAATGATAAAATCTTTCTTCCTTCAGATGATCATATGACTATTCTTCAAAGAATCATTTCACTCGATTTCATCTAAAGTGGAGTGCTCAGCAGCATATCCTCGGATTGAGTTTTCTTCACCCTCCTGAAGATGATACAGTTTTTCAACCAGGTTATTGTGGGGCAAATCGTGGACATTTTCGCCATGGAACAGCTCAACATACTATTCTGTTTGATGGGGCTTGGTCTTCTAGGTTTAAAACAATGGGTACTGGATGGTGTCTTCATGATAGAAGCACTCATGACAGCAGCACTCAGCCTCCTACACTTTACAGAGGTGGAGGAGCTTATGGAAGTGTTATTTCGGCTCTCCGAGCAGAAGCTGTAGCTTGTCTCCATGCAATGGATTGGGCCCTGCAACACCACCTAACACATGTTTCTTTCTTAACTGATTCTGCTAAGCTGGTTTCTCTTTTGTAGGGTAATTCATCTCCAATTATTAACCTCATGGACGATCTCTAAGATTAAAGACACTGCCAAATCCTTCTCTTGGTGTATGGTTATCAAAGTCCCAAGAGTTCATGTAGCAGACGCAAACTACATTGCAAATCGATGCTTAGCTACTATGACGACCTTTAGTAATTAGTCTTTGTTTTTCTTTCTTTTCATCTAGTGTCAAAAAAAAATTTCGACATAATAAAACTCGCAATACACCTCATTATCAGACGAGAAATGAAAAAGAGAAATTCATAATCTATAACAGTTATAAGCTATAACACACACAAATACTCACATTTTTTACATTATTTTCAAAACCCCCTCTATTTTTCCTCCAAATTTTTTTTTTCAAAATCCTCTGTTATAAGTTATAGCAAAAAAGAATTATAGTTACAACAAATAGGAATTTGTTAAAACAATGGAAGAGGAGAGATAAAGTCAACTTACAAAACTCTATGATTTGTTGTTGTGGACTAATAGCTTTAATTTCATTTTTTTTAATAGTTTGGGCTAAGTTTCAAGTAGACTTGAGTTGGGCTGGAAACTAAAAGATCTGTCAAATGGTTTAGGTGTACACTGTACAACTCATATTACACCCAAGTTTATATAAATAGTTGTAGCACATTGGTTTACTTGGTCCATTAACTAAACTCATATTCTTAAACAACTACATTTTTTATACTAAAAAAAACTATAAATGATGCATTATCAAGTAATCCCCAGTATCCCCTCCTTTTCCTTAGTTGTTGCTCCTACAATAATAATGAAAATATGTAAGGAAACGAGAGCTAGCATTTCTATCTCGAAGAAGTAAAGATTACACTCAATGAACATAAAATACAATAGTTCGTTGAAGTAAATATTAGATGAGAAGTAACATCAGGACCTTTGGATGAGAAATTTTATCCTTACCTAGTTACCTTGTTGCATAACATTAATTCAGAAAAAAAAAAATCATCATAATTTCAATTTGGTTAGATCTTTAAAGTTCATCATAATTTCAATTTTGGTATACCTTTAAAATATGAACCGAATTTCATGCAATCTCAAAAAGCCTAATTTTGTTGGCATATCTAAAAATAGTCTATACTTAACGATATAATCATTAATTCTATATTTTTTCTTCTTCTTATCTTCAAAATAATTGAATTATAATTATGTTATTATATTCTTTTGTTATAAATCTCCCCTTGAAAAACTCCGGTATTACAAGTGAACTACATTAATTAAGGTAGAGTTTACAATTGTCTAACAATCAGAGAGAAGGGAGCATGTAAGTTGAATTAAAATTTATTTTGAAAATCTGTAATGAGTTCGTTACGTTGCTTAATATAGTAAGTTATATTACATAATAATTTTGGAGCGGAAGAAGTATAATACAACAAATAATCTTATATTTTATAAGAGTGCGTTTTGGGTGTAACATGTAACACAATAACTTATTGTGTAACATACATAATGACATAGACTCCAATTAGAATGACATGCACTACACAAATAATGACATAAATATCATGTCATTTAGAGTTCCTTTTACAAAAAAGCGGTGATTTATGGGTTGTTACACGTAACAGTTACACCCAAGAATTTGTAATTTTAGAATTGATCAAATTAATTGAAAATTAAATTATTTTGAGAAAATGAGCCAAAATTTTGATTCATCCTCCTAATATTTTTTTAACAACTGATTGGATTTGCTTTAGAGAAGCTCTCTCTATTCATTACCTTTTTTTTTCCTTACCTTCAATTGGCCCATGCATTCATTCATACATCATCTCTTCGAGCCAAATGCAACTTGTTTCAAACTCTTTTCTAATGGATAAATTTCCTTTGACCACAAGACCATGACCATGACCATGACCATGACTTGAATGGCTGAATCAGCCAAAAGCTACCATTACATAATACATACTATACTGCCTAAAAGCAACTAATGGACCAAGGTTTCTCTTAAAGAAATAAAATCTACATTTTAGGCAGCCAAAGAAGAGATACATGGCTATATACTTAAACTTACTTTTAGACAGAAACAAAGTTCAACACACTAAACAAGCTTAGCAGAAGCAAAACATGTCGAGACATTGCCTTTCTAAACATTGAAGATAATCCCCAATTAAAGGAAGCCGTGTTATCTTTCAAATGGCAAGGATATTTGGGTCAAAACAAGGGACCACATTTTTTTATCTAGACAACGTAACGTTCTTGATGCATTCGTGTGTGCATCAATCTTTGAAGTACTTGCCCCACTTCCCAAAGAGACTTCGAAGATACCAACAACTAATGAACTAATTATAATATATAGCTTTTTAAAGATATGAAAGCGAATGCATGCAAATGAAACTATGAAATATGACATTAATGCGACTAACTAAGCTTATACTCGTATATATCTACTTAGTATGGAAGTGTGCCTAGAGGCTGAATGCTAGAGCCAACAAGGTAACATACTCTAGTTAGCTTGTTTAATAAGTGGTAAAAGTGTATCTCACACTCATGAGGTTGTGGGATCAAACCTAACTCATTTCTCACTAGTGGTACTAAAGGATACAAATTCTCCTTATCAGGTTCAATTGTAGGTATGATTAAGAGGGATATATGCGGATGCCAACATAGAGCCTAAGGATGAAATTAAAGACGCATTCTATTGGTTTTTAAATCAGACTAATAAAGTTAGGATAGCCCAATGGTATATGTTTGCCAGTGTCTCTTGAAAGCATAATAGCCATGGTTTGAATCTCACTCGAACTACTAACCTCTAATGTTTGTATTAGTTTACTTTTTGTTACTGTAGACACAAAATCGTGTCTTCCTATTGAGTATCCAATGATGAAACATACCGTCGTCCTAATTGGTGTAGTCCAAAGGAAGAGCAATTCAACAAGCTAAGCCCAAAATCGTTTCGAAAACATAAAGTCTATTTATTAAATCCAAGTCCAATTTTAAAGGCCCAATAAATTATTCCTGATAATTAATTGTGTTTTTAATATTCTTGATAATTATTTCTAAAGGTTATTTCGATAATCAGCTTTTTATTGCTAGATGATTTTGGATTTCAAAAGATAAAAATAAATCTTGAAATGGACAAAAAAACCGCATAGATCTGCATTTCGCCAAGCGCACGTTGGTGCATTAAAGTAACGTCAATGCCGCTTATAAAAACCAGAAACGCGAAGTAGGTGCGCTAGATGCACGAGCCATGCGCTAGGCGTAAGGCCCGTGCGCGGAGCGCATGGTTCTTTCTTATCCTTCCGCATTGTTTTCGGGCTCGATTTCCGTATAAATACTTATGTTTCTACGAACGTTTTTCCTACTCTTTTCCTACGACTTCATAGCACACTTACTCTTACATACTTACATACACACAAACACATACAACTAAAGAACATTCAAACACACATTCATACATTCAACTCCATTAAAGCTTTAAGATTGCTCCTCCTGCAGATTGTTACATAACACCCAGGCGACAAAGGTATTAATCATGAGGGTCAATTACAATTTAATTCCTTTGTTACTAACAATTTATTTGTCACAATGTAGATCAATAAAGGAATTAGCGCTATTCTGTACATTCTTCTTTAATCTTCTCTTTTCCATTATTTTTATTTCATTAATATTATCCAAATTCAGATGCATGATTGTATGATTTAATGCTTTCATCAACTCACATGTTTATTTTTGTTAATTAAAGACCTAAATAAATATTCCAACAAATTCAGATAATTTGAAAAACTGGATTAGGGTGTTGTAATTTGATTGCTCAAATAACATGTCACCAAATATTAGTCTTTTACTCTCTCTATTTTTTTAATTGCTACATTTTCCTTGAATGGTTGTTTCTTTTTAATTGTTTCATTGTTTAAACTTTCCTTATTTGGGGTATACTTAGCCCACCATAAAGTAATACTATTATATTTGTTTTTCTCTTTTTCCACTAAAAAGTACTACTCACTTTTCCCCAATATTTTACATGGAATGGGTCAAAAAGCATGAAAATGACATTGCCTAAATTGTTGTGCATAACACAATGTAGCAATTAAAAAAACGGAGGGAGTATGTGTTTATGTTAATTTTAGATTGCATTAACATATTACTTGCATTAAAAAAACATATTACTTGGTTATTTAATTGCATAACACTTGACATGAATCGTTATTAAGGCTATTAATGGACGGATTTGATTCCTGATCATATTCGTACCCTCACCCCCAAACTCAATCTTTGGTTCAATGACCAATCATGGAGTCATGACGAGGGAATCTACATTTGATAAGTCCCTAAGTTGTCCCTATGGTTTCCCAATATCCAATAAGGTTTATGAGTCTTTCTTTAAAGACTTGTTGCCGACTTCAAAACATTTTTCAATAAATCCTTTACAATGAGGTAGTCAAATACGTACTCATCCCGCCTAGGCAATAAAAATACGCCTACAGTTACTAACCTTTTTTTCCTTTTTCCGACTACATTGTTGTTCCAGGAAAATATCAAGTTAATTTTCCTCCCTTAGCTTCCCCCCCCTCCATAAAAGAAAAATATCCATCATTATTTAACGTTTTAGGTTTACATAACCTCTAATTTTTGTTTCCCTTTTGTCATAAATTTTATTTGGTTGTATAGTAATTTGTAATGCCATGTATATCTTGATATGTACGATATATATTGCATAACTTATTTGATAGAAAAGAAAAAAATTACTAGATTTGAACTCTATACCTAGAACTAGATACTAAACATGGCTTATTCTAGAGGTAATAGCTTTGTATTTTACAACATTGAGGTTGTGGGATCAAGTCTAGCTCAATAAAGGTAGTTTAAGAAAGGACATTTGGTAAGCTGTCATACACCTGTCAAAAAATAAATTCCTGACAAAAACACCTAACAATGTAGTAGGATAAGTAGGGTCGAATCCACATAATGATGATCGTTTTATAGTTAGCTTTTAAATATGGTGAAATAAAATAACTCAAATAAATCAAATCACAAATATCAAATTAGGAATAGACTAGTGATATAGTTCACAATGTATGCAATTTGGGATCTCAAGAATGAAATAAGAAACTCAATTAACCAAACTGAATAGGGCACATGTAATTTCTCTCAAACATTACCTCCCTCAAAGCTCACTAAGCTGCTCTCCATTGTCATAGATCATTAAGCCTATTGTTGAGAGCCTATACAAAAATCCTATCTCTCGGTCTATCATTTTGCAATGCAATAATAATCTAACAAAGTTGGTCAAAACTTGCAGATTAACACAAAAAACTCAATAGCAAGAACCAAACGAATCAACAAAGTAAACAATCATTCAATCAATCCCTCATGTGCATACATTGATCCCCAAATAATAATTGAGAAAAAGATAATCACAAGTAAATAAGCAAGCATCATGAGCTAATAATGAACAATTGAAGGAGAATGATAAGGGAAGAGAAAGAATACCTATTGAAGAACAAATCTTGAAATCAATTACTTATATTCAGAGGTTCAATGTACTTACACTAGAGGAAAAAAGCCCAAGGGCTGCGGTCAAAAGGGGCCCAAGGGCTGCGTTTTTTGACCGCAGCCATTGGACTAGCAGCCCTTGGCATTTAGGAAGGGCTGCGGTTTTTAACCGCAGCCCTTAGCGAGTTAAGGGCTGCGGTCAGGACCAAAACCGCAGTCCTTGGTGGGTTAAGGGCTGCGGTTAAGGGGCCAAACCGCAGCCCTTGGTGAGTTAAATGTTCCCAAACAGTTATATATATATATATATAAGTAGGGGTGGGAATGAGCCGAGCCGAGCCCGAATAGTCTCAGGCTCGGCTCGAGCTCGAGTTTCGAAACCGAGGCTCGTCGAGCCTCAAAAATGGAGCTCGGCTCGGGCTCGTCTCATGGAATTTGAGGCTCGGCTCGAGCTCGTTTGAGGCTCGAGCTCGGGCTCGTTTGAGGCTCGAGCTCGGACTCGTTTGAGGCTCGGGCTCGTTTGAGGCTCGTGGCTCGGGCTCGTTTGAGGCTCAAGCTCGTTTTAGGCTCGTGGCTCGGGCTCGTTTGAGGCTCGAAAAAAAATGGCTCAAAATCTCAGAAATAAAAATAAAGTCATACACTAATACATAATTTATAGGCGATACAAATCTCATCTCCAACAAGTAAACACAAATTAAAAAAAGTCTCCAAGTAAACACAAATTAAAAAGTCTCCAACAAGTAAAGACAAATAAAAAAGTCTCCAACAAATCATACATTACAAATTCAAATTAGTTTCACCACCAAAGTTTACAATAATGCAAGTTGGTTCAATATTCCATGCCATGAATGTCGATCTTCACAAATTTTGTGCCAAAACAACTTATGGAATAGGAATAACGATCTCTTTTGGTTGATCCTCTTCAATATCCTACATTAGTGTACAAAACAATTAAAAATCAGCCCAAAATCAGTATTAGTAGCATGTAAGAAATCTTTTTGCATTACTGAGTCAGTCGTTCTCCCTTTATGCCCTTTCCTCATCAGTTTATGTTCACTTTTTTCAAGTTGGCAGCAAAAGAAACAATAATACAACTAGGTAAACATCATAATCAGGAACACTTGGCAGTGAAAAACTAAATTAAAAACCAATTAAATACCATACAATTAGAAAGTAGAATATATGACAAAACCTATGATAGAAGAACTATAATCAGTGGAGTAAAATAAACAAGAATAATAATGCAATGGACCTTGGATTTATCTATAACATGAATTCCACTTAAAAATGACATAGTTCTTTATTGATATAACCGTGCATATAATTTGACAGAAATTATTCAAAGTTCAACTCTTTTTAACCAAAACAAAAGTAAAAATATCATATACATCATGGCACAGATTAATCGGCATTCACAAACACATCCACAAAAAAGTAGAGTGAGAGATGAGCTGCGATTCATACCTGTTGGTGGGTCACCGGCCATGGCTGTTCCGCCAGCAGGTGGCGATGGTGGTGAGAGATGCGACAGTGTGCGTCTCGGCCGAGAGCTGCGATGCTGCGAGAGAGCTGCGACGCTGCGAGAGAGCTACGACACTGTGAGAGAGCTGCGACGCTGCGTGTGTGACGCTCCGACTGACAGATGATGGTGAGTGAGAGAGGTAGGAGCGGCGTTGAGCGAGAAGCCTGACCAGTTAGAGGCAGAGCCTTAGGGTTTTGGGAGTTTTTGAATTTTGACAAATGAATTTGTTAAGTTGAATGGGGGGAATGTGCGTGGCAGCGTGGGTTGACTGATTGGCTCATTTTTTTGTTGTTGTATTTTTTCCCTTTTTTTTTTTGAGTTTTTTCTAATATAGGTTTTAAATGTTTTGCTTTTTTTTAACTAAATAATAATACTATTTTTTATATTTTTCTAATAAAAAAATAACTCGAGCCATTCGCGAGCTTTTCGAGCCGAGCTTAGCCTAGCTGGTGGCTCGTATCGTTAGGTCTCGAGCCGATCTCGAACTCGAGCCGAGCCTTAGCGAGCCGAGTCCTGACCGAGCTTTCACCGAGCCGAGCTCGAACAGTTCACGGGCAGGCTTGGCTCATTCCCAGCCCTATATATAAGTATCATTTTTCATTGCAAATTATGTTTTTACACAAATATAGATTACATTACATGTGTAGAGAACATACTACAAAAATAGACCCCTATTTTAATCCTCACACTTGTGGACGATCTTGAATAATCTAAAGTCAACCCTTATATAATAAATAAAACTCAGTTGCAAGTGCAATATGCTTCATTGTTTTAGGCTTGGTTGAGCGTGAAACGCTTCTTAAAAAGATGATGGCGTTTGGATGGATCTTTGGGTTTGCTCTTCACGTGTTCATGTCTCTTAAGTCCACTGCAAATAGATAAAGAAGATCCAAGTCAGGCAAACCAGCGGGAACACACTCCAAATAAGCTTGCTTTTAACCTCAATAGGCTGAAGCAGCTTAACTGATCTACAGAAGAAACCAAATGCCAAATCACAATGGATGTAAAGATAACGGCCAATGCAGACATGAATTAATATGTACTCATTGATGGCAAAGAAGTTGTTGAGCTAAATTTCTCGAGCAGTAGGCAAGCTGCGGAAAACAAATGCAAATTTCTACTGTATAACCTTAATGGCTAATTAGCATGGCCTTCCAGAATGATAATCTTACTTGTATTCCATATACACCATTCCGTTAGCACCAGACATAGCACTCATTGAACCTGCCATGCGACATGCTTTCATAAGAGCTACCTCATCAGCTTCTTCTTCCAACTTTGCTAGACCAATGTCATCCCCAGCGCTTTTAATCTGTTACCAAAATATTAAAAAAGTCTTATTCAGCCTAATCTCAGGCCTATTCAAGATTCTATTTTACAATATTTTTCTACTGCAGGAACCATCACTTAAACAATTATTATCAAATAAAGTATCTGAGAATTTGCGCCTCTTCTGAATCAAGGGAGGATAGGCATAATTTTTTCCGTGAGAAGAAGAGTAAAAGAACGCAGCCAGATCTAGAAATCAGCATGATGCCAGTCAATTGTAATAACTACCCTCATAATATAGATCTCATTCGGATCTACAATCACATATGCAATCCAAAAAAATATAAGAAAACAAATCCATTCACACAATACACACACACAATGTGATCACCAAAGAAATGCTACATGTCATTACTTTGCAAAGATATTACAACGAACCAAAAAATACAGGAGAGCACCTTAAAGCTGTAACCTTGGTCAATCAGAAACTGCTACCTTTTGGTTGAGTAATACATCTCCTACATTTAAAAAGAATATAAGTTAAGCATAAAATATCATTTGATTTCAGTGAAAAATATGTCCAAAAAGTCACATTCACAATCAAATGTAAACAATACTTGTGTATCAGTAGAAACAAGTGAATCAAAGAAGGCATTATACTCTTCCTTTCCTCCAGCCATCCTATCTTCAAGCCGGCCCTATAAATTAAACAACAAGTATTTAAAACGGGCATCAAATAGAGATAAAATGGAGTGCATTAATAGAACCTAACAAATTTCTCCTTTCTTAGTTCGTACAAGTTCGAACACTACAAGTAAATAAAACCTGGTGACAAACACATTCTTCTTCTTCTATATAGACGTTACAGGAATTCACATATATAATCCAGAAATCACAGTCTTCACATACAGGAAGTGCCCAAGTACTGAATTTTTTTGAAGCCAATACCTGATTGTCTTTCCAATTTTTTTGAAGCTGACACCATCTTTGCATACGGATATTCCTTTCTCTAAACATTCTTGGGTTACCAAAGTGCAAAATTAGAAATATATATAAAGCTATTAAACAAAAAAATTACAGCGAAAGAACATTCAAAGAACACTTATCAATAATAGCAATCGGCAAAGATGAGAACCTAGATACAAATTACTTTCAAGCATATGCCATGCGGAAAAAGCAATCAATTTAGCATATTCAATTAAGTTGCCCTTAAAAAATGCATCCAATTTAGCATATGGGGGGGGACTATACAGCGAAGAAGGTGAGTGCAGGCAGCAGGTTGGGGGGATTCAATCACAGCAGGTGGGGGGTACATGTGGTGGATGTTTGGTGGGGGAGAGAGTGGAAATCGAACTCGCTTAATAATTCGTAATTAGTCCTACATTGTGATGAACATTTTTAGGTTTTACACGCTTCAGATCTAATCCAATTTCAATATTGCTATACCAACTATCAATATCATAATTCAACCATAAAAAACAACCCATCACATGAAAGATCAATCACCACAAAATACCAAAGAAAAGGACCAACCTTATCATTTCAAACAAACCATTCAAAATACAAACAGATCCAAAACTCCAATTCTCCAAAAAAAATTACATCAACCCACAAAAAAAACCACATATTACATTGAACAATAACTGAAAATTAAATCATCAACAAAAAAAAAAAAAAGATGAAATTACCCGCTTGGCCTTGTAACCGACGACGAGCTTTATCGGGGGCGAGTTGGGTGAGAAATGCGAACAATGGGAGGAAGCTGACGATAAAACCACTGCAGGACCGATGGTCGAGCGACGAAATCGAAAGGAGGAGATGAGTGAGGGAAGGAGGCGCGAGCGCGACTGAGGAGAGAGAAGAGTGAGGGAAGGAGGCGCGACGACGAGGTGGCGACCACAGCCAATGTCGGAGAGAGCAGTCGAGGTCGAGAGAGGGGCGGGCGTGACCGCTTGAGTGTGAGTCAAGCTGCATATTTACTGGAATCTTTCTCAAAGGATAGCAGAGATCGGCATAACCATAAAAAAAGGAGCAATGGGGGAGCTGGGGGTGTTTAGGGGGTAGCAGGGGGCCGGGCAGGGGGCTGCGGGGGGCCGGGGGCTAGCAGGGGGCGGGAAGGGGTGTGTAGGGGCCGGGGAAGGGGGTGTGTAGGGGCTGGGGCAGGGGGTGTGCGGGGGGGAGGGTTGGCAGGGGCTGGGGAGGCTGGGTGGAGGGAGGGGGAGTGCAGCAGGGGGCAGTAGTAGAGCTTCAGCATACTTTAAACTTCCATAAGTAAAGACTTATTTTAATCAAATCTAATCATACAAAAGTAGAGCTACTTTCAAATTCAATTAATCACCAAAAGAATAACTTTTAGCACTAAACTAATCAACTTAAACAAATACTACGAAGGCCATAAACATGTGCAGGTACAAACCAGCACCTACTCGGCACAATAACCAAAAAAGCCCTGATTATCAGGTAAAATATTCACTCTTTCACAAACACCAACCAAGTATCAAGGACCAACCAAGTGTCAAGGAAGCATTGATCATTATAAGATTCACCAAAATTTCTGGCAGGAAAGCAGACAATGGCCAAAAATCAATAACCACACAAGAAAGGGAAAGTAAAGCGGTTAAAAACCTTTGCATTGACTCCATCTGGCATAATCCTGTTCTTAGATTTGTACTTCAAATAATCAGCTCGGTTGTATTTGGTAAAGCCCCTGCATAATAGATAAGAGTTAATAGAAGTCAGCACCAGCAAGATAAATCTACCAGGAAACAGAACATACCCTAAACACAACAAAAAATCTAGCAAATAGCCACCCACGCATCCCAATTTGCAGTGACACATAACGAAATCATAATCAAACATAAGCAAGCAATAAACATACCACTTCCTGTTGACAATAATCTTTTGACGACCAGGGAACTTAAACTTAGCACGGCATTCCGCTGTATCAGGGATTATATCAATTGTCAAGATAAAGCAGCAAGACATTATAAAAACACGGGATCATATTATACCAATGCAAATTAGGAAGTGGGAACGCATAGCAGAATGGTAGCCACTTCAACGGACAAACATGGCAACGGAACATTCCAACCACCAAAAGAACCAATTCAGGAAAAAAAAAATACCGTTCCTAGTAAAACCATAGCAACAGACAAGAATTGGAAGAGAAAGACACTGGAATGTTCACGTTATTATAGTATCCCGGAAACCGCCAATATGTCACTCCACCTCTATAGGAATCAACATAAGAAAGAAACACATCAGAACAAGCAACTTGGTTCAATTCTAATGGCGAAAAAAATTACAAACAAAGCAAAGACTGATGAACAAATTGGCAAGATAATAAAAAGAATGCCAACCAAATTCTACCAAAAGGGGAAGCGAAGGGAAAAAAAAAAGGGCAAAACAAACCAAAATTATCTTGCCCATTCCCTTGATCAAGTTTACAGTGGTAGATACAGAAATTTAGATACCTAATCGTTGGTCATCCATGTCAACATCCAAGAACACTCGTGAGTAATTTCGGGTTCCTTCACACCACCCTAAGCCCCCGCACATGAAAAGGACCAGATAGATTCTACTCAATGCAAATGACAAAGGAACATCTAGTCTCTAAAATCATAATTCACGATCTTCGACATAAGATATTATAACAAACATGAAACATTACAAGCTTACTTCAACTCGTGATACAAATAAGCACCGAGTCTCTCTCGTATAATACAATAACATATAGTAAGATCTAACCTTGTTTCACTCAGACCATAACTACCATCTTTTTAATTGGAGAAAGAATACAATATTAGGAATCACCAAACGATCCTTGTCTAAGCAAAGATCCTTACAGGAAAACAAAAAACACTATCATCAATTCAGCATCATCAAAGCCAATAACAAAAACTAATTTCTCCTCCAGTGAGTCCAACTAACTCGAATCGCCGAAGCTTAACTTCGCCTGACATCCTCCCATAGCGATAACTTGTAACCAATTAACTACGCACTAGAAACAAGACTATATATATATCACTGTCATTAAGTGGAAATTTGTAAGGAAGAATTTTAGGATCTCCCAAAGTGTTCTCCCCTGTCCAAATAACGGCCTCAATTTCCATCTTAATCACATTGTTCAGCCATTACAGTAAAACCGTTTCTTAATCGATACAATCAGAAAACCCTAGCAGATTTACAATGCTGAATTCGAGAACAACGAATAACTACAGATCTTAAAATTTAACATGAGCTTTACAAGTAACAAGTTCGTAAGTCAGAAATTGAAAACCTAAAACTGCAATTAGATTGATTAATACCTGATAATTGAAGGAGAATATGACATATCATCTTTCTTCAGTTTCTGATCTTCCGACGTCGACATTGCAGAACAGGAGCATCGACGGAAGAGCGCGACGGCATATGAGAGAGAAGCTCCGATGAGAGAACGGCGGCGGAGGGTGAGGAGAGGTGCGAAGAGAGAGATGAATGGGGTTTGATGAGGTGAGAGGGAAAATCGGGTGAATGGGGAGAGAGAGAAAAGCTAGGGTTTTGTGTGTATAAGACTAAGTGCGGGAAAATTTCGCGTGTGATAATTTTCGCGTGTGATAAGGGAAGAATTAGGGGTTGTGGTTTTAGCATTAACCGCATCCCTTAAATTAAGGGCTGCGGTTAGCGCAAAAACCGCAGCCCCTTATCAATAAAGGGCTGCGGTTTTTGGGTTAACCGCAGCCCTTAATTTTAAGGGCTGCGTTTTTCATATAACCGCAGCCCTTGCATAGCAGCCCTTGGCTTTTTTTCCTCTAGTGTTAGAAATGAAAATAAGTTAAAGCCTAAAACTAGGATTTGTGAGAGAATAAAACTACTTAGAAAACTAATACACTGAATAATAGTGAAAAAACGTGATTTTTCCACTTCAATAGAAGAGTATTTATATTAAAAGAAAACTACGCAACACGCGCATTAAAACGATAGAAACTGCGACCAGCCCGGGCTGGTGGGATGAAATCCGCCCGACCGGGCGGTTGACAGATTATTTGCCGTAGAAGTGCAACAACAATCCACCCGACTTGCCCGGTCAGGCCTGCAACAAAGCATAAAAATGCTCATCTTCAAAACGTAATAACTTTATCATCTCTCATTAAAAATTATCGTGTGACTAGTCGTTGGAAAGGTCTTCAAGTCTAACCACCATCCCGTTTAAAATCCCTCCATTATCATTTCTAAATCAAAAGTTATGAGTAAATGAGTAGACAAAGTCCGTTTTGGCACTTCTTGAGGCTGCACTTCTTTTAGCCCAAATTCGTCCCAAAGAGATGCTTTGCGATCTCATACAATCTACCTTCTTTCTTCATGTTTATTATACTCAAGCTTAGCCAACCACAGTCTATTTGCCTTGAAATCACCTGAAATTCATCAAAACAAGCAAATGGAGAGCAGTAGAGCAGATTTTTAGTAAATCTTGCAAATATGCACCTAATCAATGCTATAACAAGAACCAGAAATACAACCTAAATGCACCTAAAAACTATGTATGAATTTGACACACCAAACTCCCCCAAGCTAGACTCTTGCTTGTCCCCAAGCAACAAGATAATAGACACAAGAAAAGAAAGATGACCGAAAATACGGGACTACGATAGGGCCCGACACACAACCAAAAACACAAGAGATATTATCACCATACGAATCAAGCATCCAAACAATCTCGAACAATATTACATAGCAAGTCATCTAACGCAATCAACTCTCCAAATAAACCACAAACCATCTCCCCTAGGCTGGACTTAACCAAAACCTGACAGACCTCACTGCAGTTATATTCACTCGAATATCTCATGTGTTTAAGGGATGAATAATGATAGTCAACCTAAATCAAGTTGATTCAGATGAAGCATAAACTCTTTAACCTTGACCCTTTGACTCACTTTTCAGTCGATAATATAACACAAAAAGATCATGAGGACTTTAATGGTTATAATGAGGCTAAGGTTTAAGGTATGGAAAATAATTTGGGAATTGTGATGGAAAAACCAAGAAGGGCGAGCATCATATCACTAAAATCATGACTAAGAAAGCTAACAACTCATCCACGCAACAACCAACAATCTCCAACTATGATCAACAATTTTAATCAAACATTTCAAAAATAACCCCTCTTATTTCAACTTATTCACAACACTATTTTTCACTTTTTTCATTTCATTTTTCACTTTTTTTTCAAACTAATTTTTCAACCTTTTCACTTCGAACTCACTATATATAACTTCTGCAACTAAAAACATCATATGCAATATAATCCGCACAATACAAACTCACAACCACAACTACAATTTGCTCCCTTAAGCTAGGCTTAGGATATGAAACCATGTGAAGCTAAGGCTTGCGATGTAAGGGTTAGTAACCAAAAGAGACAAAAAAGGCTCAACGGGTCTAGAGAAAGAAATTATGAAAATAGAATAGATTCTGGAGCTTAAACCATGAAATTAAACGCCTCAAACATATCATAATAATGTCTACACTGTCGGATATCAAAGAATACCAAGTCAAAATCAAGATCAATGCAACAAATGAGGAACCAATCAGACATAAAAGAACAAAACTGACACGGATACGTCATTTTATAGGCACAAAAGCCCACTTGAGTTTAGGTGTCTAAATGGGAAAGTTAAATCGAGCCAGATAAAGATCAACCGATATATCATACCACAAGCAATCAATCACAAAACAATCATGCTATAAAGAATCATGAATGGGCGGGCGCGGATGTGTCGTCGTTGTGCACCGCACCCGGCCAAAGATAAAATTTCTCCTACTCTCTTTTACACTAAGGTAGTATAATGGAAGTAGGGGTCGTATCCACAGGGAAACAGGGACGAGTTTAATATTCAGCGTGATTCGAAACCTAGATTAAGCTAAGGGCCGAGAAACCTAATAATAATTACAAAGGGGGGTTTCAAGTTGATTTATAACTAAACTACAACTAACTAGCATATAAACAAAATGAGAAATCAATTATAGGAAGATCTTGAATCCGATTAACATTCACTTCAATTCATTATCGATCCTTGTACCTCCACTCTAATTATTTCCATAATTATCTATTGTCGAGAATTAATCTCGTGTTCTCCTTATTCTTAGTTGAATAGCACGATCAGCATGACTATAAAACCCTAACCAAAGGATAACCTAGTCCGATAGCGGCTAAGTTCAATCCAATAGCAGCAATAAACACAGAGAACCAACAGACCTGCTAACGCCATACAAGCGATAAACATTCAACAGTTAATTCAATTTCCCCAAGAAATAACCAAGATGATCAGCATCTAAGCTACTCCCTAGTTTGCTACCAATTGATAAAAGAATAAAACAATCCGATTCTATTCTTAAATCTAGCATTAGATTAATTACACAATCAAACTAGCAACGTTCCTAGCATAATCATGCAAAAATCATAGAAAGCAAGCATAGAAATTAAACCATAATCAAAGGAAATAGACAGAGAGGAAAGATCTCACAATAATGCTTGAAGCTTCATATTAATCTCGTTCAAGAACGGTTCAAGCTATAATCGACATAGCAATAGCCAATTCCATAATTGAAATCCCTAAAAACTAAACTAGAAAATAAAAACTAAAAAGAGAAGATAAGAAGAGAAGAATGGAGTGTTGGATATTCTCTCTCCTCAAGTGTGTGTTGCCCAAGGTCCAAAAACAAACTTTAGTATTTATACTAAGGCTCAAAAGTCAGCCGACATTTAGACCGACCTAGGGGTCGCGAGGTGCGGCGTAGGTCGCGAGATGCGAAGGGTGTTTAGCCTACCGCCTGGGCAAAGCAGGTCGCACCTCGCGAAGCAGGTCGCGAGGTGCGAGCAAGCAGGTCGCGAGGTGCGACCATGCTCGCGAGGTGCGAGCTCGAGCTGGGCAGCTGGGCGAGCATGCTGGGCGCTGGGCGTTGGGCGTGCGGTGGGCTGGCGATGTGCGCGCATGGGCGATGAGCGATGCTTGCTGGGCAGCTTGCTTCGAGCATGCGATGCGGCTGGCTTACGATGATGGAGCGCTGGGCGACTTGGCTTGCGGTAATGCTTGGGCTTTGCTCGGCTCAAATGCACTTTACCTTGGAAGCTCGGAATACATGACGTTAACACAAATTATCTCGCACAGCTCCGAACTTCCTCTAAGGGCTAAATAAAACACGAATGTTAACAATTACAATCAAACCCTTAGCAAAGTGCACCCAAAGTTACGTAAATACTACGTGTAACTTGAGCGTATCAAATACCCCCACACTTGAACTTTACTCGACCTCGAGTAAACTCAAAATGAGGATCTCCAAATAAATCATCACCCAAGCTAACGACAACAACCTACACTCCCCATCAACTACACCATCATTATCACATCTTAACAAAATACGCTCAAAACCTAAACGTAAGGGATGATGATTCCCCCACACTTAGATTCAAGCTCACCTGAAAAATACAGACGCGACAACAATAATCACCAAACGACAACCAAAATGTGAGCTCAAATCCTGAAGGATCTCAAAGGAGTTGAGCCCACTCCAACGCCACAATCAAAATGACAACTCGCCTAAAACCTCAAAAGATAAACTAAAAATACTACTACAACAACTAATTTAAAATAGCAAGCCATGGAATGAAGAAAAAAAGGGATAAATTCCATGCTTACTCCCAAAAAAACAAACAATTAACCAAAAGAATGTGAAAGCCAAAACAAATCTTCACAAAATCAAGGATGAAATAACCAACCCAACCCGAAAACGCTTTCCACCTTATGACACCATCTCCGGCAAATGAGTTTCCAAAGTACAAAATTCTCTCTTAATCTCTCATTTTGCCTAGGAGCCCTTTCGGGTTTTCATCCTAGCTTCTCACATTTTTTTTTCATCTCACCATCTTACCCGCTCAATATAAGCCACTTTTTTGCATAGGTTGCCCTTTCGGGTTTTCAACCTATCCGGGCCCCCATTTTTGCCTGAGTCGCCCACCCTTGTGGGTTTTCAACTCAGCGGGTTTCATTTCATCACTTTTTTTTTTTATATTATTTTTTTTTTTTTTTTTTTTTTTTTTTCAAATTGAAAGTAATATACACAACATAGATACATGAGAATGAGAATACCCTCCCCCCTACTTAAACTACACATTGTCCTCAATGTGTCGACAATTAGAAGAAAAAGTAAACTGAAAATAGGGGGAGAAAATCGAAAATCGGGCAAATCGAAGATCGAATGCTCAAAACTCATGACCAAACAATCCGTCAAACTCAAATTTCTTAACAACACCAACTCAAATCTCATAACTCAACTCACAACCCTCTCCCTCGAATCACTCAAACAAATGACAAATTCAAAATTTTAAATTCTTGAGATTTGCACCTAACTTAAGAGATCGAAAAGATACATTAACAATCTCAACCCTCTAGTTGTACCAACTCCTAGCTATTTGAAGTCCTCCCAACGGATTTTCTTTTGTGGATTTTGGTTACAAGTGAATTAAGATTGGTTGTGGATCTTTTTAGTGGGTGGGCAGTGGGTGAAAGAAAATTTATTGTGGTGGTGGAAATTTGATGAGAAATAAAGAAAAAGAAAGAAAATAAAAGGGGTCTCGGGTTGCCTCCCGAGAAGCGCTGTTGTTTAAAGTCGTTAGCCCGACTTAGTACCTTAAGCTCAAAAATTGGGCTTGTGCTCCATATGTGACAATGGTGGCTCCATGTCAACCTCCAATTCAAGTACCTGCAAAACAGATTCCGAAGAACTCTTGCAATGCATCGTTAGTGGTACAGTTTCAAAACAAGGTGGTAAGTCAGGAGGCTTTTTCCGCTCTTTCGACTCGGGCACCATAACCTGCACGTTAGTAGGAGGCACACAATCCTCAACCAAGACCTCATCAGCATTCATCAACTCATCAACCTGCTCAATATCAAGAACATCATGCAAAACAGAGTCAACAATGTTAATAGAGCAAAGTGAGCTATCATCCTTAAGTAGAAGCTTAGGATCATTTATATCAAATGCCTCTACCTTTCCCTCAAACTCCATAGTCAAAGAACCAGCGCAAACATCAATTTTAGTGCAAGATGTTTTCAAGAAAGGTCGTCCCAAAAGGATTGGGGCGGCATGCTTATCGAGGTTCCATCTCCGAACATAAAAATCAGCGAAATTGCAATTTCCCAACCTTAACTAACACATCCTCTAATTTACCCCTAGGATAAACATTGGATCTATCGGCTAGTTGAATCACCACACCGGTTTCATGCAAATTGCCAAGTTTCAAAGACTTATACAATGAATATGGAATCACATTAATTGACGCACCTAAGTCTAACATGGCTTTAGGAAACATGGTGTCACCTATAGTACATGGGATGGTAAACATGCCTGGGTCATTGCACTTTTGAGGTAATTTCTTTTGAAAGATAGCCGAGACATGCTCGCTAGCCTTCACTTTTTGCACTCCCTTTTGTTTTTGCTTTCTTTTCGAAGTACACAATTCTGTAAGGAACTTAGCATACCTGGGTACTTGATTTAAAACATCAAAAAGGGAAATGTTTACCTCACATTTACGAAAGACTTCGTAAATGTCGTTGTTGCGCTCTGCATTGCGGGTTTCTCTCAATGCCTCGGGAAATGGTGGCTCTGGTTCATATAGTGGAGGAGGTGATTTTTTGACTTTCTCCTCTTGTCGAGGTGGCCATGATTTACTATCTGTTGTCGGTTCATGCTCGATCACCTCTTCCACTATCTCTTTGTCTCGAACCACCAACCTCTCTTTGCTTGCAATTTCCGCTCCACTCCGCAATGTGATAGCACTCACGTTCATTTTAGGGTTGAGTTCCGTTTGGGATGGCAACCTCACCGAATCCCTAGCCTCTAACTTGGTTACAGCTCCTGCAATTTGGCTTACTTGGCTCTCCAAGTTCTTGATACTCGATCGAGTTTCCTCTTGAAACTGCACCATGTTACCCCCGCATGTTAGTCACATTTTTAGTTAAAACATTTAACATTCCTTCAGTGGACATGCTAGAGCTCGAGTCTTGGCCTTGGGGCCTAGCATAAGGATGTGGTGGTGGCCTGTTATAATGCTGTTGTTGATGTTGATTGCCAAATCTGAAGTTAGGATGATCTCTCCACCCTTGCTCGGAAGCATAGGAGCAGGAATCATGTCTCTGTAATGCTTGTTGGCCTTGAAAACCTACAGCTTTGACCTCTTCCCTAAATTCTTCTTGCATTTGAGGACAAACATCGGTATGATGATCTAAAGAACAAATTCTACAAGCTTTTACCCGTTGAACTCTATTGTTCTTTACCATGAACTCCCGCATCATTGATGTAAGAGCTTGTACTTGATCCTCGACCTTTGAAGAGCTAGAACCTGGACTTTCAACATTTGCTCTACGATGATTCGATCTTCTACTGAACTGTCTTGAGCCTTCAGCTAGTTCTTCAATGAGTTCTCTTCTTTGCAGTTGGGGTTTTGTTTATGAAAGAACCTCCACTAGCAAGCATTCACCATTCGCACATCTTCGTCGGAAGAACCATTGTAAAAGTACGTAATGAGGTCTTCATCGAATAGCCATGATATGGACAACTAGCACAAAGTCTCTTGAACCTCTCCCAATATTCGTAGAAAGACTCATCGTGTTTTACGCTCAATATTGCTGATTTCCTTCTTCAATGTTGATGACTTAGAAGCTGGAAAGAACTTCTCAAGAAATCGCTTCTTCATTTCAACCCAAGTGGAAATGTAATCAGGAGGAAGATAATATAACCAATCTTTAGCTCCATCCTTCAAAGCAAAAGGAAAAGCTCTCAACTTGATTTGTTCATCCTTTGCTCCACTTGGTTTCATGCCAGTACAAACCACGTGAAACTCCGAAAGAAATTTGTTTGGATCCTCTCCATTAAGCCCATGGAATGAAGGAAGCAAGTGTATCAACCCCGACTTCAATTCAAAAGTAGTGTCTTCATCAAGAGCCGGAAATGAGATGCACAATGGTTGTTGATCAAGGTTAGGAGCCGTGAGCTCCCTCAAGGTACGAGTTTCAATTCTCGGAGGCATCTCTTCCTCCACTTCAACGTTAAAAGATGATTCTTGAAAATTTTCTCGCAGAACGTTTCTCCACCTGAAAAGAGTCAATTCTAATTCGGGATCGTAATGCAAAGATTCTTTGTTAGTAGTACGAGTGTTAACCATAAACAAAGAGCACAAGCAATACAATTCAAAAACACACTAAATACAAACTAGTAACACCGTTTCCCCGGCAACGGCGCCAAAATTTGGGCGGGCGCGGATGTGTCGTCGTTGTGCACCGCACCAGGCCAAAGATAAAATTACTCCTACTCTCTTTTACACTAAGGTAGTATAATGGAAGTAGGGGTCGTATCCACAGGGAAACAGGGACGAGTTTAATATTCAGCGTGATTCGAAACCTAGATTAAGCTAAGGGCCGAGAAACCTAATAATAATTACAAAGGGGGGTTTCAAGTTGATTTATAACTAAACTACAACTAACTAGCATATAAACAAAATGAGAAATCAATTATAGGAAGATCTTGAATCCGATTAACATTCACTTCAATTCATTATCTATCCTTGTACCTCCACTCTAATTATTTCCATAATTATCTATTGTCGAGAATTAATCTCGTGTTCTCCTTATTCTTAGTTGAATAGCACGATCAGCATGACTATAAAACCCTAACCAAAGGATAACCTAGTCCGATAGCGGCTAAGTTCAATCCAATAGCAGCAATAAACACAGAGAACCAACGACACACGCTAACGCCATACAAGCGATAAACATTCAACAGTTAATTCAATTTCCCCAAGAAATAACCAAGATGATCAGCATCTAAGCTACTCCCTAGTTTGCTACCAATTGATAAAAGAATAAAACAATCCGATTCTATTCTTAAATCTAGCATTAGATTAATTACACAATCAAACTAGCAACGTTCCTAGCATAATCATGCAAAAATCATAGAAAGCAAGCATAGAAATTAAACCATAATCAAAGGAAATAGACAGAGAGGAAAGATCTCACAATAATGCTTGAAGCTTCATATTAATCTCGTTCAAGAACGGTTCAAGCTATAATCGACATAGCAATAGCCAATTCCATAATTGAAATCCCTAAAAACTAAACTAGAAAATAAAAACTAAAAAGAGAAGATAAGAAGAGAAGAATGGAGTGTTGGATATTCTCTCTCCTCAAGTGTGTGTTGCCCAAGGTCCAAAAACAAACTTTAGTATTTATACTAAGGCTCAAAAGTCAGCCGACATTTAGACCGACCTAGGGGTCGCGAGGTGCGGCGTAGGTCGCGAGGTGCGAAGGGTGTTCTGCCTACCGCCTGGGCAAAGCAGGTCGCACCTCGCGAAGCAGGTCGCGAGGTGCGAGCAAGCAGGTCGCGAGGTGCGACCATGCTCACGAGGTGCGAGCTCGAGCTGGGCAGCTGGGCGAGCATGCTGGGCGCTGGGCGTTGGGCGTGCGGTGGGCTGGCAATGTGCGCGCATGGGCGATGAGCAATGCTTGCTGGGCAGCTTGCTTCGAGCATGCGATGCGGCTGGCTTACGATGATGGAGCGCTGGGCGACTTGGCTTGCGGTATTGCTTGGGCTTTGCTCGGCTCAAATGCACTTTACCTTGGAAGCTCGGAATACATGACGTTAACACAAATTATCTTGCACAGCTCCGAACTTCCGCTAAGGGCTAAATAAAACACGAATGTTAACAATTACAATCAAACCCTTAGCAAAGTGCACCCAAAGTTACGTAAATACTACGTGTAACTTGAGCGTATCAATGAACGAGATGAATAATGCTTAGGAATTGTAGTAAATTATCAACAAGGTTCTCCAAAAGTGCTAGCAGTAGTCCGTTAGATTCAACTAACATGAGATGAAATCTAATATAAGATGAAAAATGCTAATGCAACTAAAAAACCAGTACTTTTTTTTATTACATGTGAACTCCCACCCCTACTGAGCAGTACAAACCATGTAACAATTTTACTAAAGCAATAAATCTAAATGCATATGCAACTAACATGCACGAAGTTACATCCTTCCCCAAGCCGAACTTCACATTGTCCTTAATGTGAACATTGAGCTCAATGTGAACATTGGGAAGAACAAAGAAGCGAGAGATACGGGAAGGGTACAACTCACAAAATAGGTGGGTAATGAACATAGAGCGTGCCAAACAATATTGACACTTCTACCACAACCATGAGCACATCACTGAAACACACGTTAGCATGGTTAGTCACTAAAGATTAGAAAGTCGGGTTGCCTCTCAATAAGCGCTGGTTTTTAGGGTCTGGCATGACCGAAATACATTTTACATTATGAAGAATCTAATGTCTTTAATAACTTATCAAATTCCCCTGCAAACATGTTGTTGAATACTCGTCATGGTTTAACTACAAGCACACTTATGTTCACTGATAAGGGGTTAGAAATATCAAAAGAAAAAGAATCATAAGAAAAAGAGAAAAAATGTACAACTATCTTGCAATCCATTAGGTCTCACATGATGAACATGAATATTTACTTGGTTAAAATTAGCATGCAACAATACCTCTTTAAGAAAATAAGGAGGATATAACACAGGGGATGAAGGTACAAGATCAAACTTCAATAAAAACAGGATATGAGGGTGATGCGGGTTAGGCTCAACATCAAATTTTGGTTGGCTTTCAGCATAGTCAAACTTTTCACCTTCAAGAGCAGCCTCTAAGGCATCCACCTTATCCTTCCATCGACTAAAATTACCTGTAGACTATTCTAGTCAAACCAATGCCTTCTAATGATCCCGCATAAGAGGCTGGCATAAATCATCATTAACCGACACATCAATAGCATCAATTCTATGACAAGACTCCTCTAGCATGGGAACATCGATACTTTTACCTAAAACTTCACCCTCATCAATAAGCTTGTCGACAAAGGAGTTTTCACTCAAAAGTTCAATAACCAATGGTTTATCAATCACTAATTCTACAACTAATGATTGTTCCTCCTCAAAAACATCCATTATATTCATCTTTTTCTTATCTAGACTACCATCAAGAGTCAAATGATATGTAATGAACTAGTATTCTCAACTAATACATCATCATAATACAAATGTTGCTCAATAGGTTGGCTAATAGATTTTAATCTAGATGCTATTGATCTTTGACTATCTGAATTTTAGCTAGTTGCAACATGTAATCCTCCTGAACCAACTTATAATCTTCCTGAACCTTATTTAATTCATTCATGAAATCATAAACAAATTCTTTGATATTATCATATTCAGATGGAGAATTAAAGAAATTAAACTCAAAGACAGGGTTATTAACATGCATATATGACTCATTATATGGACAAAGAGAAATATCATGACCATAAGAGTGGTAACAAGAACAATAATCATACAGAGAGGTATGAGTTTGAGAAGCATAGATAGATGAATTTTCTAGAGTTGGTGTAACATACTTTGTCATCTCCCACTGAAAGCTTTCCCTAGCAAATTGCTCAAACAAATTGCAACCATTTTCAGGTGTCATATCCATGGATTTACCATCACTTGTGGAATCTACAACCACCCTTGTTTCATCATTCAAACCCTCATAGATCACTACAACAACTTTCCATTGTTCAAATAAAAGTTCGGGACCAGGAAAGTTTCAAATCTAAACTTGTAACTCCAAAACACTTCATGCTCAAATTAGGGGAAAGAGATAGATATCATTAAAAAAACAGAAAAGAGAAGAGAAATAAAAAATATAAATATATATACAATCTAGTTTTATAAAATTGATAACTCGATAAAACTATACCGTCTCCCCGGCAACGGCGCCAAAATTTGATAGACTATCGTATTACCTGTCAAAAATAAATTCCTGACAAAACCTCCTAATAATGTAGGGCAAATAGGGTTGAATCCACAAAGAGATGGTCCTTTTATAATTAGCTTTTAAATATGGTGATAGGGTTGAATCCACAAAGATATGGTCCTTTTATAATTAGCTTTTAAATATGGTGAAAATAAACTAATTGCGAAAAATCAAATCACAAATATCAAATAAGGGAAAGACTAGGGAAATGGTTCACTATGTATGCAATTTAGGATCTCAAGCATGAAAGAAGAAACTCAACAAACCAATCTGAATAGGGCACATGTAATTTATCTCGAACATCACCTCCCTCGAAGCTCACTAAGCCGCTCTCGCATGGTCATAGATCACTAAGCCTACTATTGAGAGCCTATACAAAATCCTACCTCTCGCACTCTAATTTTGCAATGCAATGATAATCAAACAAAGTTGGCCAAACTTGTAGATTAACAAAAATAACTCAATAGCAAGAATCAATCGAATGTAATCAACAAAGTAAACAATCATTCAATCAACGATTTTTTCACCAGATACCCCTGAGGTTTCTTAATATTCACCTGGTACCCTCGCGTTTTCTAATATTCACCAGGTACCCCTAAGGTTTGGTAAAAATTCCTGAAATGCCCATGCCGTTAAGTTTTCGTCAACTTCGTTGGGTTTCCGTCCAAATCATTCATAGTAACCCAAATTAACTCTAATTAAACTCTAATTAACCCTAATTAACCCTAATTTACTCTAATTAAACTTTAATTATCCCTAATTACTTTAAACCTCCACCCACCATTACCCAGCCACCCTACCCCCCCAAAAACCACTATACCCACCACCCTACCCCCGAAAACCACCATACCCACCACCCCGCCCCCGAAAACCACCCCCAACCCCGAAAACCACCCACCCACCTCCCCAACCCCCGAAACCCATCCCATTCACCCCCCTTCCTCCAATGTCATCCTTCTCCTTCCCCATCCCCTGCCACCCCCTTCCCCGCACCGCCCCCGCAACCCCATCCACCCCCTTCCTCTTTCTCCTCTCTCGTCAAGCTGCATCCATCACCAGGATTCCTCGCACCATCTACCCACTCAACTCCTTCAATGTCGTGGTGATGAGGAACAGTGGCTGCGTGGTGGTGGTGCAGCAGCGCACCAGGGGCAGGGGAAGAGAGAGTTGCGTGGGGAAAGGTGGAAGAAGGGATACGAGAGAAGGAGAAGGCAGGGGATGGTGCTGCAGTGGCCGACGAAAGGGTACCAGGTGAATATTAAGAAACCTCAGGGGTACCTGGTGAAAAAATCGTTCAATCAGTCCCCCATGTGCATACATAGATGCCCAAATCCCTAGAAATTGAATTACTCACTCATAATTGGGGAAAACATAGTCACAATTAAATAAGCAAGCATCATGAACTAATAATGAGATATTGAAGGAGAATGAAGAGAAGATAATGAATACCAATTGAAGAACAAATCTTGAAATCAATTACTTATGTTGAGAGCTTCAATGTACTTGGAAATGAAAATATGTTAAAGCCTAAGACTAGGGTTCGTGAGAGAATAAAACTACTTAGAAAACTAATACACTGAATAATAGTGAAAAAACGTGATTTTTCCACTTTAGTAGAAGAGTATATATATTAAAAAACAAACAACGCCAACACGCGCATTAAAACAATAGAAACTATGTCCCGCCAGGGTTGGTGGGGCAAAAATCCGCCGGACTGGGCGGGTGTCTAGTCATTTTCCGTAGAAGTGCAACAACGGTCTGTCTGACTAGGCAAGATCCGCCCGGTCGGGCCAGCAAAAAAGCATCAAAACTGCTCATCTTCGAAACGTCATATATTTCTGATCTCTCATCGAAATTTGTTGTGTGACCAGTCATTGGAAAGGTATTCAAGTCTACTTTCCAACCCCAATAAAATCACTCCATATTATCATTTGTAAATCAAAATTTATGAGTAAAAGAGTGGACAAGAGTTAGTTTTGGCACTTCTTTCAGTGAGGCTTCACTTCATTCTAGCCCAAATTCATCCCAAGATGTGCTTTGTGATCCTTATGCAATTCACCTTCTTTCTGCATGTTTATTATACTTAAACTTAGCCAACAACAATTTATTTGCATTGAAATCACTTGAAATTCATGGAAACAAGCAAATGGAGAGTAGTAGAGTAGAAGTTGAGTAAATCAGGTAAATATGCACCTAAATGTTCTAACATGAACCAGAAATACAACCTAAATGGACCTAAAAATTATATACAAATTTGACACATCAAGATTCCATTTATCCTTCCCCACTATTAAGGGGTCTTGCTTTTGTAGGTAGGCCAGCTTGACCAATACGAGATTTTGGTCCGTAGAGCACAATTCTCCTTACCTATCCAAATATTTTGTGTATATGTGAAATAGTGAAAGCCATTAAATCATAACTTAATCAATCTCCGTCCTAAAACCCTCTCGTAATCAAATTAGGCATAATTGTCTTTATGCTAAAACCAGTTTTTTGGTTAAATGCCTTGATTAATAATTGCAAGAGATTTAGAGTTAGTGGGATTAATTGATCTAAATATAATTTCCCAAGCCCTTGTACATACCAATGAGAACGTTAATTTACTCCAACCTACTAACAATCGTCCAATCTCATCATAATTTTGGAAGCTCTTGATTGTGCATATCAAGGCATACATATACAATCCATCCAACACTAACATGCTCCTTTACTTAAAGTCACAAGGAACTTTTTTTTACAAAAATTCTTGGGTGTAACTGTTACACCATAACTTATGACATAACACCTCCATTCACACATGTTAAACAATCCATCTCTTCCCCTCCATCTCCCACTCTTCCCTTTCATTTCCTCCATAACTAACATCCATCTTCCGCCATCGCCACCATCACAACCATCCCCCTTCCATTTTCTCTCTCCTCCAACTCCACCCCAAATCCACTCTCTCTCCTCCCAAACCTCAGTCACAAACCCTAAAATCTTTATGCCAATCCTTATACAAAGAATCCCTAAATCTTAAGAACAAATCCAATACAGATTCAAAAATTCAAAATAGAAGCCAAAACAATCTTCAATTGCGAAAAACAACAAATTGCGAGGAATGAAGAAGTTTTCAATCGTCAAAAACAGCAAAATCGTTAATCATGAAGGAATCTTGACAACCTTTGAATCAAAGAACTTAATAGAAAAATCTAGAAGAATTTAGGAAAGAAATTGAACAAGATCGAGAGAATCTGATTTGATACCAGAAATTAGGTCGACGACGGGTGAGGAAGAATGAATGCCGATAAAGCTTATGGTTTTGGGCCAATGGAGGAGATAACATGTGCGAAGATTAGTGTTTGGAACAACGGACTTCGAGCGAAGATTGATGGGAAGGAGATTTCGGAAGTAGAAGTTATGGTGGGAAGAGAGATCTGAGGTCGAACATGGAGAAGGGAGAAGGAGGTCAGAGAACAAGAAAGAGGAGAAAGGAGGAGGTCTGATAAAGTTGTGTGAAGAAGATGAAGTTTGAATGTATGAATGGTAGGGCATATAGGCTACGTTTCTTATAAATGATAAAGATTAATAGAAAAATGACATAAGTTTCTTAAAAAATAATATATGGGGTTGAAAATGATATAGAACAAAATATAAAGATACACATTGGATGAAAAATGATATAAAAGTCAACATAAATGATAGGAAAAATTGACAAGAGCGGTCCCAACTATGGCCCCCCTTCCATAAAAGGTCATAACTTTCGATTATTCTATAGCAGTCCCAACTTCTGGGGGTGCTTTACAAAAATGGTCCAAGTGGACCGGTTGCCTGTTTAAGCGGTAATTTTTTTAATTTCTTTTATTGGTTTCGAGGAAGGGAGTTTAAGGGGTATTGAGGGGTTTTTTGGGATAGGGGAGGGGATGGCAGGGTAGGGGAGGGTGTTTCAGGCGGGGGAGGGGTTTTCTGGTGGCGGCATAAGGTAGCAGTGGTTGCGTGGTGGTAGTGCAGCAGCGGACCAGGAGGAGGGGAAGAGAGAGAGTTGCGTGGGGAGAAGGGGAAGGAGAGGCGCGAGATAAGGGGTCGATGCTGCAGTGGTCGGGCTCCGGCGAGCCGCCGGCAAGGACGCAGTTAGAAGGTGAAGAGAGAAATTTGCATGGGGAGAGGGGGGACGGAGGGACGCAAGAGAGGGAGGAGCAATGGGTCGTTGTTGCAGTGTCCGGCAGGAGGGTGGCCGGGCTCCGGTGAGCTGGCGGCAGGGAGTTAGTGAGTGAGAGTTTCAGTGGCGGGGGACGGGGTGGCGGGGCACGAAAGGAGGTTTTGGGGGCGGGGAGGGAGTGGTGGGGATGGGAGGAGGTTTCGAGGGCGGGGGAGGGGGTAGCAATGCGGGGAGAGGGTGACAGGGGTGGCAAGGGTGGTGGATTTGGAGGTTTACCTGTTGTAGCAAGTTAAGTGACCTGCTAGGACCATTTTTGTAAAGCACCCTCCAAAGTTGGGACTGCTGTAGAATAAT
The DNA here is from genome assembly GCA_947648045.1 of Beta corolliflora. Classification (NCBI taxonomy): domain Eukaryota; kingdom Viridiplantae; phylum Streptophyta; class Magnoliopsida; order Caryophyllales; family Amaranthaceae; genus Beta; species Beta corolliflora. The sequence continues at coordinate 3,059,733 of CANSZD010002921.1, read as the reverse complement.
AGAAAGTTTGGACCTTTTATGGAAGGGTGGCTATAGTTGGGACTGCCCTTGTCAAATTTTACTAAATGATATCATTTATTTTATAGATGATATCAAGATTTTTTTTTTTTAAAGAGAAATTTCATTAATTGAAGGCCAAACGGCATCTACAATAGGTATTAAAGAAAAATAAGATACAATTAAACAAGGCTAAATCAAATTCGTCTTCGAAAAAACTACAATGAACCAGATCGAGCAATACAGCGCAGCCCCCTTGTATTTGCTGAATCAAGTAGCTATTGATGAGGAAGTCTATCATTCTGATATAGTTTGGGAAGAACATTCTTGATCGAGTCATGTTGAACGCATCCGAGATTCCAATACCTTCATGTTGAGTCTCGAACTTCAACCAATGAGAATAATTTCTCATACCTAAAAACAAAAAAAACCATACTCACAACTCCCATAGGGGAGAAGGAGATTTCCAAAACAGAAACTAAAAACCCCATAACAGGGTTTGAAAAAAACTCATAAAGAGAGACTAATTTATTAAACAAAACAAGCAAAAGAACTAAAAACTGAAAATAAAAGGGGAAAAGGGGCTTACCATGAATGAAATCATCCATGGCAGCCCCTAACTGATGAAGAAGGGGTAGGGAAGACTAGGGTTTGAGAGAGAAAGAGAGAGGGGGGCTAGAGTTAGATGATATCAAGATGTGTAATACGTATAAAGAGTTGAAAAATCATAATGAAAATAGGGAAAATGATACAATTTTGTTAAAAAAATGACACAAAATTGAGTAGTACTGATATTATTTCTCTTATAGATGATACCACTTACTATCACCATGATTAGGGTTTTAGAAAATAATTATACTATATTTACTTGATTCAAAAGATATACTAATGCAATATATTTTTAATGTATAAGTTGATGAGATAATAGTGGTAATCAAATTCGAAATCAAGTTTTATGTAAACTCTATCTCATATAAGATTCAGAGCAAATTTTATTTCTAATCGAGTCCGACTCTCATCAAGTTTGAACTATATTGTCATCCATAGTAAGATTTTGGCTAAATAAGCGGGGTTCAAATTTATTTTCAATCAATTTCCGGGTCATGCTCAAGACATATAATGCGTCGACCGTGCTCCCGGGAGCACAGTGTGCTACATGCTCCCAGCACAAAACGCAAAATAAAACAAACAAAACGCGGAAGTTAAAAACTGGAAATATCTAATAGAACATTTAGTGAACCAATATAGAACATATTTTGCGCGCAAAAACAAAGACAAAAATCAACATATAAAACCCCCAAACTCATTTGAAACTGCAATTTCTCTCACTTCCACAAACCAACTTCCACAAACCACCATTTTCTCTCACTTTCTCTCTCAAAAAAACTCACCATTTTCTCTCACTTTCTCTCACAAAAACGAAATTCAAAGAATTCTACAAAATGGAAGATCAATCAAAGAAGCAAATTGCACAACAATATGTTAGAACAAAAAGGTATAAACATTCATGATCATCTTGAATTTTAGTTTTGATTTTACTTTCGAATTAACATTATAATTTAGTAAAAATGTTCATGAGAATTTCGTTGCAAATGAACAGAAAACAAACTTCAAAATCTCAAACACATGAACCTCAAATGCATGAAGAAATTCCGAAAATGTAAGTATAATTTCAACAATAATGTGATTTCCAACTTATGTTCTACAATCAATTTCATATCATACTATGTTTGAATGATTGAACAACACAAGAAATTGCAACAAATGAAGTGGAAACAACTGAAATTGAAACAACACATTCTGGATGTTCTACGCAAGAAACTGAAGTGTAAGTTCTACTTTCTTATGTTCAGTTTTGATGGAATGAATGTCCTCATTTAATGTTCTATTTTGATCGAAATGCATGTACTATATCGAATGTTCTATTTTCATGACCTACATGTTCTATTTAATAAGTTTAAATTTTGTGATTTCAAGTTTCTTTTGATGTTCTATTTTTATGCGCTGGATGTTCTAATTCATATGTTCTATTTTGTAAACTAAATGTTCTTTATGTAAACTGAATGTTCTATTTCGTATGTTCTATTGTCAATGGTTACATGTTCTATTTCGTATGTTCTATTTTCATGACCTAGATGTTCTATTTAATATGTTCAAATTTTGTGATCTGAAGTTTCTTTTCATGTTCTATTTTATGCATTGGATGTATATTTCATATGTTCTATTTTGTAAACTGAATGTTCTATTTCATATGTTCTATTCTGAATGCCTACTTGTTCTATTTCTTATGTTCTATTTTCATGACCTAGATGTTCTATTCTCATGAGAAGAATGTTCTTTTTTTCAATAACTAAATGGACAACTGGACATATTCATTGATTTATGTTCTATTTTATAAGCTTAATGTTCTATTTTAATGCCTTGAATGTGCTATTAAATATGTTCCATTTTCAAGAACTCAATAGTCAATTAGATATGTTCAATGTGTTTTATGTTCTATTTCATGAACTGGATGTTCTATTTTTATAAACTAAATGTTCTTTGTTCTAATTCTATGAACTAAATGTTCTAAACTCATATCCTCCTATTCACTATTTCAGTAACAAAGTAACACAAGAAGTTGCAACTGAAGCAGCAACAACTGAAGTTCTAGTAAATCTAGAAATTTTAAAGGAAATTCAGAGCACACATGCTGATTCATCACAAGAAAATGACCTGTATGTTATATTTTTATGAATTGAATGTTCTATTTTTATGCCTTAAATGTTCTATTTCATATGTTCTGTTTCCAAAAATTGAATGGACAACTATACATGTTCTATGATTTATGTTCTATTTTATAAGTTGAATGTTCTATTTTTATGCCTTAAATGTTCTATTGCATATGTTCTGTTTTCAAAAATTGAATGGACAACTATACATGTTCTATGATTTATGTTCTAATTCTTAAGCTGAATGTTCTATTTTATGCATTGAATGTTCTATTTTTATGCCTTAAATGTTCTATTTCATATGTTCTGTTTTCAAAAATTGAATGGACAACTATACATGTTCTATGATTTATGTTCTATTTCATAACCTGAATGTTCTATCTTATTGCCTTGAGTGTTCTATTACATATGTTCTATTTTCAAGAACTGAATGAACAATTAGATATGTTCTATGTTTTATGTTTTATGTTCTATTTTATGAACTGGATGTTCTATTCTTATAACTTGAATGTTCTATTTCATGAACTAAATGTTCTATTCTTCTGGTATTACTTATTTATTTCAAGAATGCTTCAAATCAAGAGATGTTAACAAAGACAATCTCAATCATTACCATCACGAGACTTCAACTCGCCACTAACTCAACCTACACGGCCAATCCTAACTAACCGAGTCTCAAAACGAACCACAAACACAATCAATAACCCAACCATTACTACAAATTCAACCACTCAGTGAACCAGCACAACCCACTGAATCAACAACATTACCAACTGAAAAGACAACTCAAAAGCACAAAAGAAAGCACCAAAAAGAACAGATCGAAGAACCAAAAAAGAAAAAGGTCAAGAGCACAACCAAAAATGAAGAACAACCAAAAAGTGAAGCACCAACACCATCACAACCACAGAAAAAGCAATTCTACAACGCAAGACACACTGCTTCAAAGTTCATGGAAATAGCAAAACAGTTCACAGATGAGCAAAAGCAAGAAGTGCATGAAATGGGTTTTGCACCACTCTTAAACCTCGACTTCCCACAATACAACACAGCATTCACATAATATCTTGTTGACCACTTCAACATTAGTAGATGTTCAATTATGCTTGAACAACAAGAACTCACAATAAATGAAGAAGATGCACACTGTGTGTATGGACTACCAATTGGTGGTCAAGAGGTTAAGGAGGAAAGATCAGAAAATGTGTTGAACCACATGGAGTTCATGACACTTTGGAGACGACATCTGGATATTAGAAGTGGTAGTCCAACCATTCAACAGTTGGAGGCATGTTTGAAGGCAAATGTACTTGTGACTGAGCACTTCAAGACAGACTTCCTTGTTTTTGCCGTCAACTGTCTCATCAAGTCAACAACAAATCCAAAAGTTAACACAAAGTTTCTGAAATCTGTTGTAACTGCAGATGAAATAAGACATCTGGACTGGTCCAGATATCTTGTTGACAGCTTGATAACATCAATTAAAGAACTCAGGAATGATGGAAAAAGTTATTTCACTGGAACAGTGCCCTTCATGATGGTAAATTCCTTTTTCTCTGAACAATTTTTATATTATGTATGACAATGTTCTATTTTAATATGCATAATGTTCAAAATGATATAGGTGTATGTTCTTTTCCGTTTGATAATATGTTCTGTAAACTCAAGATCTAACCAATCAACTAAAAATGTTCTAATTGTATGCACAGAATGTTCTATCCTATATGTTCTCTTATATATTATTTCTTATGCTCTAAGTATATATAGTACATGTTCTATATTGAATGTTCTACTTTTATGACATATATGTTCTATTATATATTATTTCCTATGTTCTAAGTATATATACTACATGTTCTATATTGAATATTCTATGTTCTAATTTTATTGACTAAATGTTCTAATTGTATGGAAAAGTTGTTCTAGATCTATACTATATGTTCTATAAACTCATGTTCTAACCAGTCAACTAAAATGTTCAAAATGCTAAGACTATATGTTCTGTAAATTGAATGTTATTTTTTCTATGTTCTATTTTTATTGAACCAATGTTCTACATCATTTATTCTATTTTCATTAGTTACATTTTCTTTTTAATATGTTCTAATTGTATGCACAGAATGTTCTATCATATATGTTCTATTATATATTATTTCCTATGTTCTGAGTATATATACTACATGTTCTATATTGAATGTTCTACTTTTATGACATATATGTTCAATAAAGCATGTTCAATTGAATATAGTATGTTCTATGTTCTAATTCTATGAACTAAATGTTCTAATTGTAAGAACTAATTGTTCTATGAACTAACATGTTCAAAATGCTAAGACCATGTTCTTTTTTATGCCCTGTTTGTTCTGTTTATACAATAACCTCTAATGCCTTCTTTGATTTCCAAAAGCTTTGCTATTTTGACCGTGTGAGGGTTCAAAACAAGACATTTCCAAGAGAATTCCCAATCATATCATGCTGGAAGAAGAATATGATCAGGCAAAGAATGAGAATAGAGGAGCAACAAGGATTTGGGAAAGGTCTTGTTCTAGCAAGAATTGCACAACAACAACAAGTACTTAATGTACTACCACCACCACTAGCTATGCAACAACAACAAATTCAACCTGATCTTCATCAACCTGTACAACAACAAGAACAACTCCCACCACCACCACCACCAGAACAAGCAACAACTAGCACTCACCAAGAGAATGTTGAACAACAATATCAACCACCATCAAATTTGAAGGTATAAATGTTCAAACAATAAACTGATTGTGCTCTACATCAAATGCATAACTGTTCTAAATGAAAATGACAAATGTTCTTTTTCCATGCATGTACTATCTTAAATTGTAAAATGTTCTAAAGTTAAGGTCTAAATGTTCTATCATAAAATCATATGTTGTTCTAAATCATAAGCAAAGTTGTTCTAATGTTCTAACATTTAATTCTAAAATGTCCTATCTTTAATAATATAATGTTCTAAATCAGATGTATAATTAAACTCATTATGTTCTACATAAAATGCATGGCTCTTCTCAATTAAAATGACAAATGTTCCTTTTCCATACATGTGCTATCTCAAATTGCAAAATGTTCTAAATTAAGGTCTAAAATGTTCTATCCTGAAATCGTATTTTGTTTAAAATGAAATGAAAGATTGTTTTAAATAAAAATGAAACAAGTAAATGTTCTAATTCAAGCTGTATAATGTTTAAAATCTACTACTAAAATGTTCTATGTCTAATGGTAAAATGTTCTAAATGAGATGGACAATTGTTCAGAATCTTGTACTATATTCTCTTCAGGATTTCATAGAGGAATTCAGCAAATTGATAAAAAGTATTGGAGGAAACTTCTCAAGATTTGGCTACTTATTACAACTTTTCCAACAAATATTCAAAACCAACCAAATTGAAGAGATAATGGCAAATGTTTTGAATGAGATGTGGGACAAGTGTGCACACAAAGTGAAGCTTTCACAAAGTAGCCAAGAGAAGACCCCAAATATTCTTAGCCAAGATGAGGAACTGTTTGCTAGTGATGAAATTGGAGAGCTTTTGAAAAAATTTGAAACACAAGCTACCAACACATATCAAGGAAAGAAAACATCAGTTTTTGAAATGACTCCTCCATCCTTTTCTTTGGAAATTGATTCCACCCAAACACCACAACCAAGAGAGCCGTCCGAATGACCAAGCTTAGACTTGAAGTTGGGTTTTGACGACTTGGACAATCTGATTTCTACACCAGAAGACACTTCAATTGAACACCTCTTTGAAAAAGAAATGTTAGATCTTGGAGGGGAACGCAATGAAGGGTAACTTAATCTCAAGAATTGTTAAGTTTTTGTTATAACTTATGGTGATTTTGTACTGACAAGAAATGACAAACATGAAGATGAATTACTAACAAAAATGTCCTTTTGTTTGGTATAAATATTAATCAGTTTAAAGTTGGTCTTTTATTGGAAAGTGTTCTTTCTTAATGTCTGTTTGTTCTATTTCTATATATGTTCTATCATACAATTATATGTTCCATTTCAAATGAAGAAATGTCTTATTTTGCTATCCTCTATCCCTTTTCAAAAGTTTAAAATTGGTCTTCTTCTATTGGAAAATGTTCTTTCTTAAATTTCGTTTGTTCTATTTCAACTCTGGAATGTTCTATTTCTATATATGTTCCATTTTGAAAAGTTTTAAGTTGGTCTTCTATTGGAAAATGTTCTTTCTTACTTTCTGTTTGTCCTATTTAAACTCAGGAATGTTCTATTTCTTTATATGTTCTATCATACAATTATATGTTCCATCTGAAACGAGAGATGTCTTATTTTACTATCCTCCATCCCTTTTCAACTTTCAATGAGGCAATTTTATGTTCGATATCTGATGGGAAAATGTTTCATATTCAATGCATAAATGTTCTATTTCATAACTTGAATGTTCTATTTCCTGAAACTGAATGTTCTATCTTATTGCCTTGACTGTTCTATTATATATGTTCTATTTTCAAGAACTGAATGAACTATTAGATATGTTCCATGTTTTATGTTATATTTTATGAGCTGGATGTTCTATTCTTATAACTTTAATGTTTTATTTCATGAGCTAAATGTTCTATTACATATGTTCCATTTTATGAACTGGATGTTCTATTCTTATAACTTGAATGTTCTATTTTATGTTCGATATCTGATGGGGAAATGTTTTATATTCAATGCATAAATGTTCTATTTCATAACTTGAATGTTCTATTTCATGAAACTGAATGTTCTATCTTATTGCCTTGAATATTCTATTATATATGTTCTATTTTCAAGAACTGAATGAACTATTAGATATGTTCCATGTTTTACGTTCTATTTTATGAGCTGAATGTTCTATTCTTATAACTTTAATGTTTTATTTCATGAGCTGAATGTTCTATTACATATGTTCCATGTTATGAACTGGATGTTCTATTCTTATAACTTCAATGTTCTATTTAATGTTCGATATCTGATGGGAAAATGTTCTATATTCAATGCATAAATGTCTTACTTATCATGCAGAGATTCGAAACGTCCTAAGCGGATAGTGCAAAATCTGCCACCATGCTTTCGTTCTCCATTCCTTGCCAAATACAAAAACCTTTTCAAGAACATGAAGGCATTGTACACAACATTATCAGACTATGCATTTGAAGAAGAAAATGAAGACAAAGAGTAAGTGGGCAATTACAATTGTGTTACGAATTACTATATATAAATATATGCCTAATGGTTTTTCCTTCAAACTTGCGTAGGGAGATTTTGTACTATGATGGGATGACAATAATAACTAGGAGTGATATGCAAATTCTATCATTCGAAAATGAAGTGATGAACAATGTAATTGATGCATGGACAATTGTACTCAACAACAGAAACAAGCAACGTGCAACAGATGCACCAAACAGAATTTTCTTCAAGACTAATGCATTTGTAAGTGTGCCAGTTCTTTTAAAGCCAATAAATAATGTACAATAACAAACTAAATGTCATTTTGTAGATATTGTTGTGCACAAATCAATACAATGATGAGAATGTTGATATCCAAGCAAGGACCAGACAATTCATTGAAACATTGGATAATGAAATGAAAGAAAACAACATACAAAATATTGATCAATTTGATCTGGTAAGTCATAATTCAAATTTGTTCCAAACTGATTTTTAAATGTTCCACTTTAGAATTGAATGTTCTATTACATATGTTCTATTACAAATGTTCCACTTTAGAAGTCAATGTTCTATTACATATGTTCTATCTTTTATGTTCTATCACATAATGATTTTTAAATGTTCTTCTTTTGAATGTTCTATTAGAATCTTCTTTTGAATGTGTTCTATGATTAGAATGTTCTACATGTTCTATTGAATGTTCTATTTTCAAGTAGTGAATGTTCTATTACATATGTTCTATATTTGTTACGTTCTATTTTACTAGACACAATGTTCTACTTTAATTTATAAACCTGAAACTGTATACAGATATTCTTCCCCATTCTTGCAAGTGAACACTACTATATCTTCTGCATCAACATGATCAATCATGAGTGGGTAATAGACATAATTGACAACACAAAGTTGGCCAAGAACATCAACTTCAGATCAAAGTACAAAGACTACCCAAGAAAGATGGTAAATATTTATACAAATCGAAAATGTACTGTCCAATGAAATATGAACTTTAATAAACAATGATCCAATGTTATGTATAATTTAACATTTCTGTTTCCATTGTATGCAGAAAAATGCATTTCAAGAGTACGTAAAAACAAAGAGATTAACAACTAATGATTTACTTGAGTAAATGAGGTCAAGGGTAATAAAGATGCCATGTAAGGACAACATCAACCACACAGACTGTGGAATGTTTCTCATGAGACACATGGAAACATACATTGGAGAAGGAGCAGAAGAATGGGATTGTGGACTTGGTGTACAAAATGTAAGTCCAGAATGGGATTCTTTAATTTTCTCTAGTTGTTCTTTTTTTAACTGAATATGTTCTATTTCTGATGCATGGGTGTTCAACATTTGTACAGGAAGAAATGTTAAAAAAGTTGAGAGTTGAATATTGTGCAGAAATCATTTTGAGTAACAACAACCTCCATCGAGATGAAGTGCAAAAAAAGGCAAAAGCAAAGGCCAAAGCAAAATCCAGAATTTAATTGTTATACTTAAGAACTAAATACTCTTTCTATATTACCAAATGTTCCATTTATAAAAATACTATGTCTTATTTGAAATAGGAGTTGTGTTCTATATCTACCTATAAATGTTCCATTTCTAAAAGTACAATGTTCTATTTTAATAGGAGTTATGTTCTACATCTAGCTATAAATGTTCCATTTCTAAAAGTACAATGATCTATCTTAAATAGGAGTTCTGTTTTACATCTAGCTATAAATGTTCCATTTCTAACACCAATATCCTATATTAAACAGGAGTTCTGTTCTACATCTAGTTATGTCCCATTTCTATATGTAAAATGTTCTATCTGTATACTTAAATGTTCCATTTCTAAAACTACAATGTTCTATCACAAATAGTAATTCTGTTCTACATCTAGCTATAAATGTTCCATTTCTATCTATAAAATGTTCTATCTATATATTTAAATGTTCCATTTATAAAACTACAATGTTCTATCTTAATAGGAGTTCTTTTACATAGAGAAATGTTCTTATTAAATATGTGAATGTTCTTTTACTAATAGAGTAATGTCTTGTTTCACTATGATATACTATTTTTTTTACGACAATTAAATATTTTATACTACTTTCTATTACATAAAACATGACCTTCATAAAAAATTAAGATATAAATAATTTATCTAAAAATTACACAATATCAAAATAACAAAAAGATTCTAAACATATTGCAAATCATGTAAAAAAAATTGTAACTATATTTATAACGTATTTGAAAATTAAAGAACCAATACCATCAAATTATTCAAAACAATACTACAAAAATTCAAGAATGGCAATTTGGTGTCATAGTAATTCCAAAAATATTGAAAAAATTGTAACTAAATTTATAATGTATTTGAAAATTAAAGAACCAATACCATCAAATTCTTCAAACAAATCCTACAAACATCTTACAAATTAGCCGTTGTTGTAATAGTAACTCCAAAATATTCATCTACACCACATTGATTAAGTTGAGATCCAGTACTAGGATGAACTATATTGGAACCAGCCGGTAAACTCATCTGCAAAACAAAATGTTCCAAATCTAAATTAACAATGTTCCAAACCAAGATCAACAATGTTCCAACTTATATATATAATGTTCCAGTATGCAATTAAAAATGTTCTACTTTTGTAAGAACAAGGTTCTAAAATCAAACAAAAAATGTTCTAAAAGAAATAAAGATGTGTAAAAGGTATTCAGATCACCTTAATAGCAGTTTGAGCATTATTCTTTACTTTTAAGGCATTTGCAGCAGCTTTCTTCCTCCATCCTTTGGCCTGATTGCATTTCTTCTCAATAATGCTCTTTGGTCTGCTATTGCTTTGATACTTTGGTCGTTGATTTGGATTTCCAACTTTTACACCACCAACACTCTCAACATCTTCCACAACCAACACTTCACCAACCTTACCAATAATACTCTCAACTTTCTCCTTAGCGCTAGTAAAAGCAAGATCTAGTTCATACCTTGCATTAGGATCAGATTGACTAGCTGTTATCAAGCGCACAAAATTCCTTGTGATTTGGGCCCTCCAAACAGAAGAAGACACAGAATCACAATCCCTAGCTTTCCTCTCTTCTACTTTTGAGCACATAACTGATCGTGTCCACCTCACCAAAATGTACTGATCAGGAATTTTAGCAACACAATGCAAGTGATAAACACGAAGAGAGTGGAAACACAAAACCCCAACCTCGCTATAGTAGTTGCAAGTGCACTCAATGTGATGTGTTACTTCATTGTAACCAACTTGATGCATGATCAAATCAACATCGGGACGACCAATATGGTATATAACAATGGGATGTTGACGAAAAAATACCTTCTGACCACACTCAGTTCCTTTAATAAACTCATCTTCAAAAATCTTATACACCTCAGTTGTGTAAATCTGACTAGCATGCTCCAACAACTTCAAATGAGCAAATGCCAAATGTCGGTTACCCTTATTACATTGGAAATCCTGACCATTTTCCTTACTTCTCCATTCACCAATAACATCAAGAAATAAGTTGTAGAAATCACATAAATCATGTGTCTTACAAAGTCTCCTTTTCACAGATTTATTTGTTGTCTCACTTCTTTGTGAGGAAAGAATACCACCAGAAAAGAACTTCTTAGAATATGCAAAGCACCACTTCTCTCTAAGCTCATACAAATCATTGAGCCACTTTTTTGTAGAACAATTAAATTGAGTCATCATCCTAGAATGAAAAATAACAAATCGTAGATAATGTTCTAATATAACAAAGATATGTTCTTTTAATAAAATAAAATGTTCTAGAGCTAAGCTGTAACATGTTCCACTTATAAAACTAAATTGTTCTAAACTCTGAAATGTTCTAGATTATATTGGGGTTTGTTCTACATCGAATTCAATATGTTCTACATGAATACACAATTGTTCTAAATATAAAAACAAAATGTGTACATCAAATTCATTATGTTCTACATATAATGTTCTTTTTAGAGAGTTACTTGTTCCTTTTATGAAATAAATATGTTCTATAAATAACAAATAAAGATATAATGTTCTTTTAATAATGGTTAAATGTTCCATGTCTAATAGAGGGTGTTCTACATCGAATTCATTATGTTCTACATGAATAAACAGTTGTTCTATGTAGAAAAATGAAATGTTCTACATCAAACGCATGATTGTTCTACATGAATACACATTTGTTCTAAATAAAGAAAGACAATGTTCTACATAAAAAAGCAATGTTCCTTTTTTGACAGAAATATGTTAACACATCAAATGAGAAAGCAAAATAGCAAAAGAATCAAATTATACCTTTGCCAATAGAATTCGAACTCCGCAATTGTATCACTGTACTTCAAAACAGTATTAAAGACATCAACAAAATCATCTTGTGCCCTCAAGTCTGGAATGTTCTTCTTTGAATTCTGACCAATATGCCAAGTACATAGACGATGGTTCACTGATGGCAAAACAACTTTCAAAGCCGCTGCCATTTCTGCACACTGATCAGTCATCATAGTGATTGGTTTTTTTCCACCCATTGATCTCACAAATGAATCAAATAGCCAAACGAATGAATCAGTTTTCTCATTGAGCAAGAAAGCACATCCGAACATGATATTGTTCGTGTGATGATTCATTCCTACAAACAATGCACATATCAACTCATACTTATTTGTACGATATGTTGTATCATGAATCACAACATCACCAAAAATCAAATAATCCCTTTTCATCCTCCCATCTCTAAAAAAAAACTAACCAAATTCCCACAATTATCCAACTGCACATCATAATAAAAATCAGCCTCACTTGCTTGCCTTTGTGCAAAAAATTTTATCAACTGATTTGAGTCTGAAAAATCAATACTTTTAACCTTCTCACCAAAGAAGAGCATTATAGGCATCACTAGCAATAAAACCTAGGTTAGGAGAACCCCCAACTTCTTTCCTCATAACCCGAATAGCATCCGCTACAGAATTCCACTTCTCTTCAAGTTCGAAATAAATGCCAACTGCTCAGAACGAACTAATCTATGTGACCTAATATAATGACGCTCATGAAGTGGAACCATTGCATGATTATGTCCCATAACATGTGCAACCAAAGTATAAACACCATCTTCATCAACATGAAATTGCACATAAGCTCTGCAACCAGTTCTATAATCAACCTTTGAATACGATTTATGTCCTACATTATTCACATTCTTGAAACCAGTCCTCCAACAAACCATTTGTCTCATACAAATACTACCATCTTTGACCCTGCACCTTGTTTTACCCTTACGAACACCAAAACCAAACTTAAAAGCATACTCATTATACAATTCAAAAGCTTCTTCATCATTTTTCACTTGCTTCTGTAGCAACTCGATCTTCGGAACCTTCCTCAAACTCAACAACATAAGTCTTCTTCCCTAAAATCACAAAAATAAAATAATAATGACAGGGTGTTCTACATGAAATCAGTAGGTGTTCTAAATGAAAATGACAAATGTTCTTTTTCATATATGTACTGTTTCAAACATTAGAATGTTCTAAATTAAGGTCAAAATCTGCTATATTAAAATGATAATATGTTCTACAGAAATACCTCATTGTTCAAAATGAAAAGGAAAGAAGTCTCGTTTCAAGAAAATTGCACTATGTTCCAAATTAAACTAATAAATGTTCTACATGTAATGAAAATTTGTTCAAAATGAAAACGGAAAATGTTCTTTTTGAATAAAATAGAAAATTGTATTATGTTCTACATAAAATCCATAGTTGTTCAAAATGAACATAGACAATGTTCTAACACCAAAAACAATAATGTTCAAAATGAAAAATGTTCACATCAAACTCATTAAGTTCAACAACAATAGCAGAATTACTTTAAGCATGTTCTACTTCAATTGGAAATATGTTCTAAATTCAAAAGGTACTTGTTCTAATTCAATCACCTATAATGTTCTACACTTTTATATTCAATTATCAACTGATTCACAAAATTCAAAGAACACAAACAAAAATTCATAAAAATTGTAAACACATGATGTTATGAAATTACTTAAGCAATCAAAATCATACAATTAGTCAAAAACTTACCAATTGATTTTGAATTACTCACAATTGAATTAGCAAATTGTGTGGAAGAATTGACAACACAACCTACGAGTTCAAAAAATAACATGCAATTCACAAAATCAAGCAACAACACAATAGAATCAAGAAAATCGAACAACAAATTGCAAAATCGAACAACAATAAACCAACAATAAGCAATTGAAATCATTCAAAACTTACAAATTGGTTTCGAATTAGGCAAAATTGAATTAGCATCTTCTGTCGAACTTCCAACAACAATAGCAGAAGCTAAATTCGACATTTGATCAGCTAAATTCACAAAAATCGACGAGAGAATTGGAAAAATCGATCATGAAATCAATAATAATGATAAGCGAACAGAGAACGTTGGAGAAGAGAGAGAATTTCGAACATAATAATGATCAACTGAAATAAATGTTCTATTTGGCTGATTTTATACTTTTCCACTGAAAACCAAAACGCAGTCGTTTTGGTACCGGGAGCACAGTGTGCTACGTGCTCCTGGGAGCACAATAAAATTTTCACAAGACATAGCAAATCTTATCAGAAATGCTATGTAATTACATGTGTCAGTCCAACAAATGGCTAATGACAAGCTACACACTATCCGTAAAGCACACACATCTAAAGACGGCAATACCGTTTGTGCTAAGTAAAACCAAAATGGAAATAAGTGCGCAACTCTAGTCACATTTCATCATCCAGCAAATCAACTTCTACTGCCACAAAAATGTTTCAACAACCTTAATACTACCGTCTGAAGAACCATCGTTGATTTCACAACGCTCAAATAACCCTAACAATTATTTGCTCAGAGTGAAACTTTTTTTTTTTACGTTTTTTTTACAGTAAGGAGAAGGCATCCTACGGAACCAGAACCTCGCTCAAATCAACTCGGCGCAGCTTTAAAGGCAAGGTCCCTTGGGAGTAAGGGGGAAATGATAAGGGAAAATCCCCACGCCTAAAGTGCCTCTAGTAGGATTTAATCCCACAACCTCAAGTTGTAAGATACAAACCCAACCACTAGACCAATTACTAATTGGTGACCAAAGTGAAACTACAAATTGCAAAATGGAAGATTACTTTCAAAAGCAAAAGCCAAAGCACTTTCATATAAAAAAATGGAGATGTTACATGTCAAAAACTTTAATGAAAATACAAGTGTTCATTCGCATTCAATTGATGCTAGAATTTCATGCACTACATATGCAAGGGAGCCTTCACAGTTCACACTATCTAGTACGCCTAAAATTAACAAATCGTGACACCTAGAGCACAAAGATATGCAATTACAACTAAGTCATCAAATGACATACATGCTAAAAACATGACCGACTGAAGGAGCAACTAACAATTACAAAGATAAGCATCCAATGCAGCTCAAGAATCAGTAAGAATCAACGGGACTGATTTAGGTTCATGGCCATGCACTCTGAGCCTATAGATGCAGGTATGCGATGGACTTCCATGATTGGAGCTGAATTCAAATCTAACAGTGTCAACAACAGAAGATCTTAAATCATCAAGCACGTTGAAAGTCTGGGCATTGCTCTTCTCCAGGTCATAAGTAAAGTCTGTCAGAAGAAGCATATTGTCAACTGTTTCAGTCTCGAGACCTTCATTCCCTTGGAACCAACCAGAGATCCGACAATGTTTAGGAGCACTCGACCGGTCATAGGCCACACTCTATCACAGATCAAGCAGACATATATTAGTAAAAGGAAAAGAGAAAAGCAAAAAATACAACAGAGATTCAACATATGGGATGTGAAGGCAAAAAATTTAGTTATTTGGTTCACAAACATGAGCAAAGTCACAGCAAAAGATGAAGATCCAATCGCACATCTGAAAATCCTACTAGCAAATAGTTAAATTGACACGACCTAGAAAAACCTAAAACAAACTGTTACAATTCATTTTTCCTTAATCTCCCTACTTATACTCAAATAATGCTAATATCATTGGGACGAAAGTAACACAAGAGGACTTAAACTAGACGCCAAAAGTAGGTATTTATATGGCCCCAACTAGCAGTTGTCAAACATCGCATGTAAAGCCCACCATCTAATGCATATAGCACAACCTATCCATGCATCCATATCTTTTTATTTAATATAGACTCGACAAAAAAAATATAAACAGGCATCATCTTCATAACATGCTGCTTCCAATTACATAGAGGTCATTTGAATTGGGTGGAGAAGGCTAAGAATGAAAGAAGTAACAGACAGAAAGAATTGACATTTCTTAATCTTAAATTATCAAGCACCATAATGGGAAAGGAAATAATTACTTCCATTCTTTTCAGAGATAAGCAATCCAAATCCCTTATAATTTACTCTTCTACAAGAATTTCTCACAGAAAAAATTTGCTGATTTGCTCCTCCTACTCTTAATACATACTTCCATGTTCCAAATCTAACTGACATAATTGCAAAAGGTAACTAAATCCATCAATAATAACTACTGTAAGACTTATCCAGACGTCATTCAAATGAAGAATGTGCGAAGGGCTGATAAATCCTTAACTTAAAAACACTGACACTCATCCAAGATACTAATGGAATTAAGGCTTTGGCATTGTTGTAGTCATCCAAAGCCATATTGATCTAAGAGAAATGCACAGCAGAGGGAATATCAGATTCTTGTACACAAGCAACTACTACATTGCATTTACACATCCCCTCAGCCCTTTAAAAAAAAATAGAAAAAACAAACAAAAGAGAAGGTTCTTCTGCAGCATCGAAGGACCATCTCTTCATTCAACACGAGTTCATTTTACCTTCTTGAGTCCAGAGAGAGCATAGAAAAAAGAGATAAGAGTCAACCCAAGATCAGAATACGGAGTCTGCAGACACAGCTAGTGCCTAAAGTATGCTGCGGCCGCATACAAAATGCTTATACCAGTCATTTACAATGACAAATCAAATGTTTATAAATGATAGCATCATACATACTAAAGATAAATATGAAACAGGTTTGATAAGCAGCCCTCTGTGCCCAGGAAATAGCAGCTTTTGATGAGAGCAAGTAACAAAGTTGTTGAAAAGGCCAAGGAATTATGTAATTTTGAAAGAGAGAAGAAAACATAAATATGATGGCATTTTGCAGCACTAACGGTACAAATAAGGAAGAAAGACAGAGAAAAAAGGTTCACTCAGAAAATACATGTTGAGGACGAACAGCTACTAAAGCCGGCATAGCAAATCTATATTTAATTATACATTACACTCTTCTACTCTTCTACATGGTTTTTTCTATTATAATGCAGAAGTCTGATACAGATCAGCAATTTCAGAGTAGAAGTCTGAGCAAACTGAAGAAACTTCATGTATTCTGAAAGGCTGAGTGAAAAATCCAAAAAAAGTATAACATCTTCAAGGTTAAACAAGTAAATTCCAAGAACATTACTGAATCCATCTCAATAGAAATTTCTCCTAGAAAACCTTTTCTCGAGGGGGAAATATTACATTCCACAGTTCATCCCTCTCAAGTTAAATTCAGTAGCATAAGGAACAGAAGAGCCTATCACTAAAGCGTTTTCAAAAACTTGGCATCGTTAACAGTGACACTGTATAAAGAAACTTGAACCACGTATATCTAGGTGGAGCCATGAAGTGTACAAATAACAGATCTAATTTGGTTTTCTTATCTCATTTTACCCACATATGCAGATGAACTATAAGGAAGTTCAATCCAATGGCTTAGAATGGAGAAAAGGCTAAGCTCGTTCAACCACTGTTAATTTCTTTAATTCTCTTTTCTCTCCCTCTAAATAGAGGCAGTTCCATAGAAGTGTAGGCACTAGGCACACAGTACACAATAAAGTACGCACTTTAGAATGTCAACAACAATGCTTGAGCTTGACCAAATCCAGAATCATATTTCATTAAAAATGATAAGGGAGCCTTCATCTATAAAATGGCTACAAAAGAAAGCCTTTCCAAAGTACTTCCACAAGCAAAATATTGATCACTGATCTTGTGTTCCTCAAGCAACACACCATAAAACAACAAAGTCACATCAAGCTTTTACTATCCTACCACCTCAAAAAGCTACCAAACAACCTTCTCCACAAACTTATTTGAAAAAATGAATTAACTTTCATTTCATTAGCTGACAGCATTTAAAATGTTGAAGCTTAGTTTTAAAAGGTGCAAGGCGCAAAGCGCACCGAGGCGCAAGGCGCAAAGCGCACCGAGGAGCAAAGCGCACCGAGGCGCAAGGCGCGAGGCGAAGGCGCACGCATCCCGTAGGCGAGGCGCACCTTTGGTGCCAAGATACTTAAAAATCATATATGGAAGCATTATAATACTTAAAACAACATAGATATTATATTAAAGACCCATAAAAGGATGTAAGAAAGCATAATTCATCGCTAGAATACCGCAACAAGGCAAAGTACTAAGTAGAAAGAAAAGCAAACGTAATTCAAATAATATTTCAAAACTAATTAAATAGAGAAGCATGTAAATGGATTTTTAAATATAAAACTCACTGCATCTTTGCCTAAGAAATAAAAAATAAACTCACTTCCTAAAAAAAAAAAAAAAAAAAAAAAAAGAAGAAAGATGCATGGTAAATAAACAAGAAAGAAGAAATAAAGAAAAGAAATAAGAAATAAATAACAAAGAAAGAAGAAATATATAACAAAGAAAGAAGAAATATATAACAAAGAAAGAAAACAAAAAGAAGATGCAAGCAGCGAACCAGAGGCAGAGCAAGAAGAAGAAGAAAAGAAAAACCACCGGCGAGGTAGAGCAAGAAGGCGAACCACCGCCGACCAGAGTAGAAAAGAAAGAAGAAAGAAAAAAAAACATAAATAGGAAGAAGAAAGTAACCCAGAAGAATAAGAAAAGAGAAGCTTACCGGAAAGGAGGAAGAGCAAGCAAGACCACCGCCGACCGGCGAGCAACCGGCGAACAACCGGCGATGCATCAAACCACCGGCGAGGAGGAAAAGCAAGCAGCGACTAGAGGCAGAGAAGTTTCGAGTTCTAGGGTTTAGGCCAAGGTAATGTCGAGGAAGCTTTTAAATTGAAAAACGTGTAAAAATTAAGCGCGTGTCTCACACGCGCGCCTCGAGACGAAAGGTGTGCGCCTGATGCGCCTCGCGCCTCTTCAAAGGCGCGCGCTTTTCTGCGCCTCTGAGCGCCTTTCGTTTTGCGCCTCGCCTGAGCTGTAGGATGCGTTTTTCTCAACGCCTTGGCTCGCCTTGCGCCTAGGCGCGCCTTGGGCACACTTTTTAAAACTAAGTGTTGAACACTCAGCAAGGAGTATGATACATAAAGAAACCATGGACACTAATTTCAGAACATGATGCTGAGAAAGAAGCAAAATTCCTTTATATTGGCAAGAGCAGAAGACATCTGGAAGAAAGAGCACATACTATATACTTAACCAAGTATATTGCAAATTAATCAGGTAAAATTGTCACTATTTCAAAGATGGATTCCAAACAAACATCTCATTATGTATGAGAAAGTAAAAAAAAAAAAAAACAAACAAAGCTGAGCTGCCTTAGCAACATATGTAGATCTTAGAGTAATTGGCTAGATGGCCCTTATATAAAGAATGGTCTACCATCAAATTTGTCGTAATTTTCAAGGAAGTGAGGAACCGTAAAATTTCAAGTGCATGTTTAATAACATCACCATGAACTTCAGACAAATCTTACCAAATAACTTCAATCCCTGCCTAAAATGAACCAACCCAATTCTGACCACTCCAGAAGGCAAGAAATCAGAGTAATATAACCAAAAAAAATTATTTCAGATTCTAATATCTATTCTTAAAGAAACAAAATAACAACTACAACCAAGTAAGGATCCCAATAACATAAACCGGTGGATACTAATAGAGAGGTATTGCACATACAATATATGAAGTATTATGTATTTAAACAAAAGAATCCATAAGCAATTCACAAAGTTCTTAACACTTGGCATCTACCTCAGACAGAAAGCGTCTTTCTATCTCCTTTTCATTTATTTCCAACTGACCTCAGATGATCAACAATGAAGAAAATCTAATGTCGATAAATTCAAACAAAATTCACATATTTTTTTACAAGTAACCTACAATATAGGAAAGTATTATAGGTTGGTAATTATATAAACACATCAAGATCAATAAGTTTTAATAATTAAATATGCTATGACTTGATCATCCAGTCTACATAGCTCATACCAATAGATCTATAATAGAAAACTTGAGTGGATAAAAGTAACATATCACTAATGAATATCAATATTTATATGTAGAGTTATTAGTTGCGAAAACTTGTTAATTCCTCCATATTGACTTTGTACACTAATCAAATGCTTCACTCTTGAATCACTGAGTCTCTTGAGTTATTTATACTTAAGGAAAAACATAGTCGTGCAGGATCTTGTTAGATTCGTCTCAATAATATTTTAAAAATGTCAAGTTTTTATAATTTTACTTATACACAAATCAAAGATATTAAAGCTCACATGTGTGTGTTGGCAAACATGTGAACTAGAAATGGTAGATGTAAAAAACAAGGAAGTGGCAATAAAAGAGATTTTTATGAAAGAAAAAATACAAGTGCTATGTGAATCGAGGTCGCTTGTTGAAACTAAAGTAAAGATTTGAAGCAAAATCCACAAGTGCGTTCCAGGAATCAAGACTCATTATCCTATTTTGACGCCAAAAGTCGTATTGTTTAACAGAATAGCTCATTAGGTAGACAGAAGTTACATGGGAAACCTAAGAAATCGCTATACATATTGGATGAATACTCCTGTACATTGCAAAGGGTAAAGATCTCATAAACTAGATTCAATTAACAAAAAACAATGTATACAAAGCGTTCAGACCTTAAACAGGCAACCAGACGGCCAAATCTAGAAGAAATTACACCAATAAGGCAATACAATTACACCTAAAAGACAAACAATATAAACCCTGGACTTATACTTAAATCTGACCAAATAATTGAACCCAAATATCACCCAAACCCAAAATGACAGACTCTAACAAATCTGAATTCTATTTAACACAGGCTATAGTCCAGTGACATTGGCTCAATTGTATGGCCAAGAACCACAGAAACCATACACTATCTGTAAAGTAGAGCAGGTAATGCAACATCACTAAAAATCACAAAAGCACTCCACATACACATGCTTTAAAATGAGTACTTGTGTTTGAAAATACCCTATATCATTATATTGCATTGTCTTGTTCTGCTTAAATTTTAAGCTTAAAGTCACCTTGTTGAGACATCAACACATTCTGCCTCTGGGAATTCATGCACATCACTCAAGGGATGAGTTCTCTCCATATTCAAGAACCCTAACTAGCATTATCAAATCAGATTATCCATAATGCATTCTCAAATATATTTCATAGCCTATAATGATTTCCATAATACTGATCATATCAATCAGTTCTCCTTCCAAAAAATATAAATGAATGTCTTACAATATAACGGGAGATCTCACAAGTCACAACAATTATCTTGCATCCTTGCTTACCACTAAGTTTTCACAAACAAGCATGGAGCATTGACTAATTATAAATCTTCAGTAATATAAGGTCAATGCAAGAAAATATATATAGATCATAAGCCCACAATTAAGTAGCTGACTTAGAAAGCAACAGAAGTTGTATATAGCAAATAATTTGCTCAATGAACACAAATTTAAAGCACTTTACAGGTTCACCCATGCACTAAATGAATGGCACGTGTCCAGTACCACACATCTAAGGGAGCAAATTGGTCGCTCATGATGAAATCGACAGTAAAATGGTACTCTTTTATAGCCAGAAAACAGAAGTAAAAGCAAGACAATATTGGCACGAATCACACAGTATGGTAATATGGCTCTACAGCTTAAAGCATGTGAGTGATGATGATGCAAAAAGAATAAAAGACGGCGATAAAAAAAAAACACAAATCATACCATGTAGCAGTATATGAATATGATAAAAGCTCCATAGAGTAATCAATCAAAACACGCTACCTCATAGTTCCACAATCCATCCATCAATTCCATTATCACTAAAATATTTGAATTACATTGG
This sequence comes from Beta corolliflora, assembly GCA_947648045.1. NCBI lineage: Eukaryota > Viridiplantae > Streptophyta > Magnoliopsida > Caryophyllales > Amaranthaceae > Beta > Beta corolliflora. The sequence goes on along the minus strand of CANSZD010002921.1, from coordinate 3,037,674 downwards.
TTTCTCAATTCTCATCGTCAAACTAATCTTTTTAACCAGATTGTATTCTGCAAATGCACTCTACACTCTTCAGGCAATTAAAGCTTTGCTATGATAATGCCAATCCTTTGACTCCATGGAGCACATATTTACTTGAAGAACCCTTTTCCCCTTCCCAGGAAAACTCGGAAACACTTGACTGATGCAAATACCATGCATATGTAGCAACCTTCTAAACAAGAGGTCTAACTTGAACATATATTTAAGTCAAGAAAAAAAATCAATGTATTAGGTCTTTATAGTACACCATAGTCATGATATAGTATGGATGAATTCCTTTGAGTAACATCATTGAAAATCAACATGAATCACACTAACAAAAACAATTGCCTTGCACTTTAAACAGATAAGACTAATAATATCATAATGCTTAATGCTTCTATAAATTAAGTTGCATATACATTAGTTATTCGACATTCTGGATCAATCAGCTTAAAGATTCCAGATGCCACTTAACTACTACACTTCCACGTAACAAAATTTTCGAGACATGGCCTAGAATTCAGTAATATTTTATTTACTCATAAATGCAATGAGCGGGAACCCAAGCAACTTTTTATGGTAGTTCTTGTTCCAGCCTGCATCCATCTTTAAAATTATGCAGCCTCTGGAACAATGTTTTCCAGACATCATAGAAGTAGTGCACAAGTAATAAATATCGTACAAACCAAAATCATTTCATGTCAAACAGACAAATAGCATGAACTAAGCTACGGAAAATTGAAAGAAAATACAACTAGATGAAAGATACCTCAGCAACATGTTCAAGTGTAATAGCCTCGGGAACAATAGCCGTCCTTAGCCGGATCACAACAAAACCAGTGCTACCTTTCAGTGGGAAACACTGACCAGGCTCTCCAAAGCTAGGCTTCAACATTCTATCAGCATTCCTATGAACCCCATGGTTAATGATGTTTCCAGCAAACCAACTACCAGTAGTTAGTGGTTCTGAATGCCGCACAACCCTGGCACCACCATTAAAAAGCGCATAATCAGGCCTTCCGAGGCCATCCGCTGCGTGTTTCTGAATCTCTTTCTCAACAACCTCCCTGGCGAAACCCCTAATCTCATCAAAACTCAACCCAATATCCCCACCAGTTTCACCTCTCTTCAATTCATCATACACTCTAACCAGGTCATCTTTTGTCAACAATTCTTTGGATCTCAATTCGTCCAAATCCGTCTCGAAACTCTGACTCCTCTCCTCCAAAATCCTTAACTTGACATCAACCTCTCCACCTCTATCCTCAATTCTCCTATTAACCTCTCTCCTCAAGTTCCCCACTTCACTCTCAATCTTCCTATCAACAACCTCTACCTGAACCTGAAGCATCTTTGCAGTGGTCTTAAGCGACGATTCGACACCCGCAATTCGACCCTCCATATACGAAAACCCCATCAAGCTACCCTCACCACCCACATTCCCATAATTAACCACTGACTTCCTAATCATCTGAACACCTCCAACTATCACAAACAACAACAACAAATTCTTTATTAAAACACTCAATACCGTCTGCCACCTTGGCCTTGAATGTTTATTCGGCGTTGCTACCGCCTTTCGGTTTCGAGTCCGAATCGGCGCATTCGAATTAGGCAATTGCGATGATTTCTTCTCCTTGGATCTTTCAACAACAACTGCTTCTCCCCTAATAGAGTGACTCAGATCTTTGTCACCGCTCGTTACTTTATCACCTCCTCCATCACCAACCAAATTAGGGGAATTTGTCGCATCGTTGACTATTTCGATGCTCTGCTTCACGTCTGAAACGGCCGAAGGACGACGCCGAGGGTTCGCCGTCACGGAAACCGTCGATGCTGACATTTGAATCGGGGAAATTGGAGTCAACGGAGAAGAGAAGTTGAGAGAAAGTGGAAACCCTAGGTTTGAAATTGACAGTGGAATTAGGGGAAAAGTGTAGTGATGTGATGTTTAGAAATGGAGTAAGTTACTGGAAGTGCGAGAGACAAAAAGAGGGGAAATGAAGGCTAAAACACTTTTGCGAAATGGCAAACTACGAATTTGAATTGGAGGAATGAGGTTTGGAAGGATAAAAAGGAGGGAGATGAAATTTTTATTAAGGTGGCGGTTCGTGAACAAGAAAAAAAAATATTGGGTCATTGGGACTTGGGTGTGTGCTTGTGTGATGCCATTCCAACCCATTAGAAAGGAAATTAACAAAAATGTTTGGGTTTTTCTACGTATAATTCCCTATGACTTTAAAATTCTATTTCTTCTGTTTTATTAGTTGCATCATTTGCTTTGTCACGTTTAATGAGACACTTCTTTGAACATTAAGAATATGGCCACTCATGCCACAAAAAACCATGTCATCCCTCTTTCTCATCAACTTTCTCTCTCATCTTATAAAAGTTGATTATGATTTCTGACCCATTTTGACAAATGCACCCCTCATGACCCAAAAAAAGAACATCATCCTTCTCTCTCCTACTTTTTACTTTTTTTTTAAAAGGTAAAGAAAAAACATTAGGAGACCCTCCTCACGAGGGGTAAACCTAATGTATCGTTTACAAGAATTTTAGAAATAACTGAATTATTACACGGATCAATAACGAAAAAATCCTGAACTAAGTTCCCTACATTTGCGATCCAATTTGCCGCTTGGTTTGCTTCTCGATAAATGTGTTTAACTTGCCAATTATCAAATTTTTGGAGTAGGAGTTGAGTATCCTGAATGATGTTAGCAATCTGCCAAGGGGGGTTCCAGACGCCGTTGATAACATTGATCACTAGGAGGTTGTCACCTTTGATGATAATGTGCTTATACCTGATTGGATTGCTCGAAGAATGTGTACTGCCGTTGCTTCGGCCATATAAACAGAAGCTTGTCCAATGTTGAAGGCACGAGCATGAAGTGATGTACCGCAGTGATCACGGAGGATGAAGCCTGTAGCAGCTGAAGTATTTCAGACCGAACCATCAAAATTTAGTTTGATGAAATATGTAGGAGGCGGCTCCCAGGAAATGAGGGTGGGATGAGGATTTGGATGATTGGGAGAGGATAGGTGGTGGAGGGAAGCTCCTTTAAGTGGAGTGCCCGACGAGGAGTGTGAATCAAGAATAGTTCTAAACTCCCATTCTTTATGAGCAAAGAGGCTTTTGTGGAGGATACGATGGGGTTGCCAAGTTTCGTTGTTGAACAGGATCGAGTTTCTTTCTTTCCATATGAACCAAATAAGGAAGATGAATTTTGTGAGGGTTTTTTTTGTGAGGTTTGAGATTGGTGAGGAGGTGGGTAATAGGAGATGGAAGGATATGTTTCCCAATCCCATCTTTAGTTCCTGGAAGACCCCAAACTTGGCGGGTGAGGGGGCATGTGGCAAAAAGATGGTCAAGAGTTTCTAGAAGAGAATTGCAAAGACCACAGATGTTTGACGGGATGATGTGACGATTATGAAGAATACTTCTAACTCCCATACTATGGTGGCAAATTTGCCACAGAAAAATAAGAAGTTTCCGAGGAACGTTGACATTCCAAATCCACTTGAAAGGCCAAGGAGGAGCGAAAGGGAGGTCATGAGCTAGCCAAGTAGCTGATTTGACAGAGAAGAGACCGCTCGAATTAAGCCTCCAGACCGGGGTGTCCTGCATATTAGAAGTGGGGAGGGGAATGCCTTTTATTAGTTCAACAAAATGAGGAGGAAGGAAGTGATGAAGTTTGTGAAAATTCCAAGAGTGATTTGGTAAAATGAAGCCGGAGACTTTTAGGTCAAGATTTACAGGGTTGTGGGGTTTGACAAACTCGTAAAGACTCTGAGAAGAGCATGCACTAGTTATGAAGCCAAAATAGGATTTACTGACCATTTCCTATTTTCCACCTTATAACTTTTCTTACGATTTCCCATTGGGCTAGGATTTTCCTCCATATATGGGAGTCTTTTTGCTTTGGTTTATACTCAAAAAAAGTAGTATTTAAGAGATATTTTTCTTTTATAAGAGTGGCCCAAAAGCTAGTAGGATTTGGAATAAGGCTCCAGCCCAATTTGGCTAAAAAAGCCTGATTAAGGGGGAAGGTTCTTCGGAGGCCAAGGCCACCTCGGCTTTTGGGTTGGCAAATAGTGTGCCATGAGATAAGCGGAGAGCCATTTTTTTCCTTGTTTTGTTTCCGAAAAAATTCTTGGTGGGTTAAGTCAATTTTTTTGCAGATATCTTTGGGGATGAGGGATGAAGACATGGTGTAGGCAGGAAGGCCCTCCAAGTTTGTCTGGATTAGCGTATGTCTGCCAGCTTTAGAAAAGAAGTCGGCTTCCCATTTCTGGATTCTTTGCTGCATTTTGAATAGTATTTGGTTATAATCTTATTTGGTCGTTTGTAGTTGCTAAAGAAAGCACCAATATATCTACCAAGACATTGCTTAGGCGTTATATTAAGATGACTTGCAATAGATAGTTTGCGGTTATGAGGTTTTTTCTTTGAGAAGACTATTGCAGATTTGTGGAAATTAATTAGCTGGCCTGAGAGGCCATAAAAATCATCAAGGATGGTTTTTAGTTTAGAGCAGGAAGATGTTGTGGCTTTACAAAAAACTAGGCTATCATCAGCAAACATTTGACAAGGTATAACAGAAGTCCTAGGACAAAGTATAAACCCTATACCAGAGTTGTGCTTTAAGCTTTCTAGAGAAAGTTTTTTGATAAGGACATCCATGCAAAGGATAAACAAATAGGGGGGTAGAGGGTCCCCTTGTCTAAGGCCCCTAGAGGGGGCGAAACCAAGAAGTGGTGGTTCCATTTATTTTAATGGAGTAAGAGACATTTGTAACGCATTCTTTGATCCATTCAATCCATTGATCGGGGAAACCTAGTCTAAGAAGGCATTTCCATAGGAAGTCCCATTCAATTCTATCATATGCTTTTTCCATATCAAGCTTGAGGGCACACCACCCGGTTTGTTATTGGATTTTTGGAAGGTATTGAGAATTTCTTGCACAATAAGGAGGTTATCGTGAATTGAACGGTCGGGGGGTGAAAGCATTTTGGAGAGGGTCGGGCTAATGATTCTTTGAAGGAGAGGGCATAGGCGATTGACAAGTATTTTATATATGGCTTTGTAAATGGAGTTGACCAGGCTAATTGGTCTAAAATTGTTTGGGGTTTCCGGAGAGCTTATTTTACGGATTTTCTGTCTCCTACATCAATACATTATTTGTACCTTTCTATATTTATAATATTATACAAGATTATAAATAAAATTATTTTGTGTATTTACGATCCTAATTAAATTCATTTAGTAGTAAATAATTTTGGATTGAAAAAAATTAAGTTTTAGTTGGGATTATTCACTAGCGCAATCATCACTTAATTTTACATATTTAACAACATGATAATGAAACAACAACTTCGACATAAAATCAGAAATAACTGCTACTACAAACTACTTAAATTTATTCAATAAAACGAAAGGCACAATAACTGCTACTACAAACTACTTATCTTAAATAATCCAGATATTAAGACTATTGTTCATTATTACGACCATATCGTTGCCAAATATGCTCAAATAAATTTGATTTAAGAGAGATATGGGTTGGCTTATCGCGTATTGCAGCCCTTCTAGCCAAGTATTGATCCATGTTAAAAGGACGTTCGTTGGCATATTCAAATGGGGCCTCGACACTAGTTGCCGCACTTGTACTACCCCTATTTCGAGGTCGATCTTCATTGAATTTTGCGGTGTCTGCTAGTGGTGTCAGAAACAGACCTGACCGATGGGTCAACCTGATACCGAATGGACTTGAACCTGGTTCGACTTGTAAGGGTCAGTCCCCAAACCTGATCGAAACCTGACCTGAGATTACCACTAGTGGAAAAAACTGCTTTTGCTACTTATTAAATGCTCCGGTTGACTAATCAACCCGAGCATTTGTGAAAATTTTAATAAAAAAATTCACAAATGCTCGGGTTGATTAATCAACCCGAGCATTTGGTGTCAAATGCTCCAGTTGACTAGTCAACTCGAGCATTTAGACCCTCTCTCAATTCATGAAACCCCTCGCACTGTACGTACTAAAATGATTTTCGTCTCTCCTCGTCAGTCATTCTCGTTCCCTCTCTTTATTGTTTTCTCTCCCTCCCAACTCCCAAGTCCCTCGGTTTCCTCTTCCCTCAATTGAAACCTCCGACATCCCTCCCTCCCTCCGTCATCCCTCCTTATCAAGCCCCCCTCGCCGCAGTTCAATTGATTGCATCACAAAGCATTGGCCATTCGACCAATTTCTAATCGATGTTTCTTCAATCCACCTGCCAAACTTCTTTAGGTTTGATGTCCTCCCACGAAACCAAAGCATTCACCACCAAAGAGAGATAAAGCACTTACCAATCGAGGGAGACGAACAGAGATTCCTCCGCCAGTTATCGCGCCGCCGTCTGCTACCGAGGGTATCTCGCCCTTTTCATTTTTTCTTATTTGTCGACTTTTAGGGTTTTTTTTGTTTGTCTTTTGCTTATTTTTCTGGATTTGGAAGTTTCTAGATTTAGTTGTGTTGATGTAAGATCTGCTTCATTAAAGCATTCAAGTTCAATACTTGTGAAGTTTCCTTTGATTTGATTTTGAATTGGTTGAAGATTTGGTAAGTTTTTTAACTTTTTATTTTGGTACATTCAACCTTATTTGATTAATGGATTTGATATTTTGTTGAAATTTCGTGTTTAATGGGAGGATATCCTTTTAATCTCTTTAAATTTTTGCTGATAATGGATCTGAGTACTTCCAGAAGATGTGGGTGGTTTGCTAAGTTTAGTAAGCCGTGAATGAAGTAGTTGTTGGTGTGGGGTATTTAATGAGATGTCGAATTTCGGTAACTAGGACTACATTTGGGACGCCCAATCTGTGGTATATCTTCAAGTGTATGTGACTTACTGTCATGTTTCTTCACCAAATTTGCTATGTTCTTCTTTTGTTGCGTCTAGAAATAGAAATATATACTAAACTATACAATTTCACTTTGTGGCGCGGCCAAAATATTCTTTTGAGTTATGAGATCTATCCCTTGGAAGGTATATTAGGTTAATTTGTTGGGATTTTGTGAAACGATTCGAACTCTTTCTCTGTACTCCTTCGTCTTCGTCTTCTTTACTCTTATTATTCAGCATAATCCGCCTACATTATTTTCTCGTTCTTAGGGTTTTCAATTGATGTTTTTCGCTGCATTTTTCGGGATTTTTTGGTTCATTCATGGTTTCCCCTTTCTTATGAGTTTCTTCTATCTAATTTCTTTCTGTTTTTGTTTTTGATTTTGTATGTTGATCTGAATTTTCTTTAAATTTTTTGGATTTCATGTTAGTCTACGGTTTTGTTGTGGTTTAGATCTCGAGTTTTGTGATATTTGTATGTTGATATATGCCTTTTTCTCTATATGGAGTGTTGCAGGAGCATTACGTGATGTTTTTAACAGTGTCACACCCATAAACTGGTCAAAATTGAGTCATGCGTATATTTTATCCTTGATTTGGGTTTACTTTCAACTTCAATGGAGCTTTGTGAATTAGCATAAAGCATGGTCCCATAAGCATTGGAGTCAGTTGCATTTGTGCTGGAACAATTGCAGTAGAGTGTAAGTCTTATTTTCGAAAATATCTATCTAAAGAACATGAAAATTGCAGCTCAAACAGGCAAAAGCTCCGTGCAATGTGCATGACTTCCTTGATGTGAATGTCAGACCTGTACTACTAGTGGAGGGGAGTAAGTATATAATTTTTCTTGGCCAAATCTTCAGCTCCTCTCATGTTAATCTATGCTGTTTAGTTTTAGCATTAATATATATATAGTTTATGATGGGCTGGTGCGGTCTTTCCCCTGTTTCCCTCGCCAACAATTTGTCTTGCTTCTCTACTTGAAGGAGTGATGTATGTTACCTCCTAATATTTTCATATATATATCCATGTATCAGTTGATTTATATTTTTATATTCTGCATATCTTTGAAATAGTTTTTATCTTGTGTTTTGGACCACACTTCACTGATGTTTGATTCAAGAGTAATATGTGCCCTGCTAGTTCTCTACTTATATCATCACTTGATTCTAGTTAGCTTATGATTTTTTCATGTGATAAAATCTTGATGTGTAGCTGTCCTTTTCTCCTTTGCTTATAACTGTGTTTCTTGTTCTCTTTTTAATCTTTTTACTTATGGTGTGAACAAGAAGGCATATTAAGAGGGGTTAAGGTTGAAGTTACACTACTGTTGTACTGTGTAAGACAGAAAATACATAATATACAAGAAATTTGAGGCTTTTGTTTTCAATTCTTCCTTTTCTCTTTGTTTAAGGGGATAAAAACTTGAAAGCCAGGACATAGAGGAATTACCTTACTTGAGACCCACTAACTTCCGCCTTTCTTACATTTTCTGGAATTATTAATTTAAAGTCTTTCTATTGACTTCCTATGAGTTGGAGATGATTTATAAATTATGTAAACCATCTCAATTCTATGTTTCAATGTTATTATTTTTGGTTTATTAGAATTTTAAGAGGATAATGTCCTCTTTTAGTACCTTTCGCAGCATAGTAACTTCCTTTTGTTGTATCTTATTTTCTTTTTGTTATGTGAAATTCTATCTCCAAAGCTTGTCATGTGTACTTTCTTTTCTGTTAAGATGTGTAATACTTTCTTCCCCCTATCTCTATGCAACTAACACAGACATCTCTATCTTGGCAGTAAATTCATGCACTTATTATACATATCCAGCTTCTTCACCCATACCCGAGGCAGGTTAGTAACTTTATCTATGACTATGGGATGCTCAATTTTCTACATAGACTAGGTCACAAGGGTAGTAAAGGTTTGGCGTAGAGTTTGTACTTCTCCAGAAACTAAGACGGTCTAACAAATTATCTAGGACAAGCTTGAAATTGCTTTATTTTGATTTATTTATCGATGGTTCAGTTCAAGTGTATCAGTTTATCTGTTGAAGTCATACTTGCCTCCTTAATTGGAGATTTGGAGGTTGAGATTGATGCCTATGTAATCATTTAAAATTTTGTTCTATAGTATAGATGAGTGTTGAACTGCTTTATCTGCCCTTGGCAATGTAAGATGATTGTACAACTGTTCTTAACAGTGCCAAACTACATGATGAGTGGAGGAATGTGAGATCAAAGAGCATTCTAATCTTAATGCACTTTGCTTTTGGAGTTGCTTTCTAATCTTAATGCACTTTACTGCATTCTGATATTGTTATATTATTTGGTTTGTCTCATTTGGTGCATAGGTTGTTGTCTTGTCATGAGGAGCAGGTTTTGAATCAATCTGATGGTGATATGTTTTTAGCGTGTGAGAATGATGATGAAGCTATTGCAATGATGGAGGAATCACCATCAGGCAAAAGGGTGACATGCATCTTTCATTGGTTTAGATTTATAATTCTTACCTGTTTTTCACGGAACTTTTTGTAGAATACTAATTATGGTGTCGTAAAGGCATATGAGATTTTTTTTGCAATTATTAGCTAGTTGTTTATACTTGTGTCATGGCATATTAATTTTTTATTTGATTAATAAAATTTCACTTTCTATCCTTTTTTATTTGTTCTTTTGATTTTTATAAAAGTAGTCTTAGGGGTTGCCACACTAAAAGCTCCTTGTACTGAGTACCTGACCAGTATAGGTAGAACTTCTTACTCGTTGTTGGTGTATTATTGCTATACAGCTTGCTGAAGCTGTACAATTTTTTTTTAGAAAAAAAAACTATCAAATGCTCCGGTTATTAAGGAAAAACCGAAGCATTTAACAAACAAATGCTCCGGTTTTTTCTTAACAACCGGAGCATTTGACTGTCAAATGCTCCGGGTTTTTAAACAACCGGAGCATTTGAGTTACTAAATGCTCCGGCGGAATCCGGAGCATTTGTAAAATGCTCAAATGCTCGTAAGGCGTTTGCTACGCGCTAAATACGGAGCATTTAATGGGTTTTTAACCGGAGCATTTGATGTTTTTCTACTAGTGTACCCATACCTGACGGGCACCCGACCAGATCATATTCTAACCTGACCACACAAACCTGCATTGAAACCCGAACCTGACAGTAACCTAACCAGATATTAACCCAAAACCCGACTATACCCAGTAAATACCTGGTTCAACCCGATTTGTTTATGATTAACCGAATTCAACTAGAATTCGATTGAACCAGATAAAATAAGATCTTTCTTATTTGATTCAATTTTTCAAACCAACCTATTTGGACGACTAAACCCAACAAAATTACTAAAATCCAATTATTATTTTATATTTACAAAATCATTTAAATATATTAATTTTATCTTTTACTAAATATATATTATATCATTCCCTTATAACTATTTATAAGTTGGTACTGTTTATAATTTTTTTTAATGACATGATATTTTATACATTTATAAAAATATAAATAATATATAATTGATATATTATGAAAGAGAGGCAAGTGATTTTCTTTCACTCTTGTATTGACAAGCGAATATAAACCAATTAGACTTATCACTATCAAATTAAAATCAAACCAAAATAATTACTTGAATTAACTATAAACCTTACTTAAATTAACCAGCAAATATCACTTGAATTAACTAACTAAATATCAAATCAATATCAAAATTACAGAAAAATAATAATAAAAAACCAACGAAAATAACATCAAAAAATTACAAAGAAATTAACAATGAAATACAAAAAAAATCTGAATATAAATATAGAAATTAACAACTAAATTACAACAAAAAAACAGAAAATAACAAAAATACACACGAAATACAACACCTCCAACAACCACAAAAACAATAGCAACAAATAGAAGCAAGAAGGGAGGCTAGCGGCGCGAGCTGCAACGGTGGACGGCTGGCTGGGAGGATGAGAGAGGCGAAAGAGGAGGAGTGAAATGAGTGGGTGAGAGAGGGAAGATAGAAATAACAAACTCAGAATTAACCTACGTGGTGGTGGCCGAATTCCGACGGAGGCAGCCGCAAGGAGGGAGCAACGAGAGAAAGGGAGTCAGGGGAGAGAGGTGGTGGTTAGTGGTTACTTTTCGAATTAGAATTTGCTTTTTTTGGTGAGAGGACTGACGGTGGTGGTGTAGAAAGAGGGTGATAAGAGTAAGGGGAGAGAGAAGACGAGAGAGTTGAAAGAGGATTGAGGGTGATGAAGAGGGAGGCTGTGACTGAGGAACGAGGATGGGAGGAAAGAGGGAGGGTTTAGGGTTAGAGAGGGAACACTGCAAAAAAACTGGCCTTTAGCGACGGAACAAATCCGTCTCTAAATTGACCAAATCCGTCGCTATATGTGCTTAGCGACGGATTTAGAGACGGAACCCATCTGTCGTTAAAAACCTCGTCGCTAATTCGAGTTAGGGACGTAAATCCATAAAATCCGTCTCTAAAATTTAGAGACGGATTCCAAATTCCGTCTCTAAAATTTAGAGACGGATTCAAAAATCCATATCTAAATTGAGGGACGGATTTTTAAATCCGTCTCTAATTTCAGGGACGGATTTTTTAATCCGTCCCTGATTTTAGAGACGGATTGTGGGAATTCGTCTCTAAATTTAGAGACGGAATTTGGGAATCCGTCCCTGACTAAATTCGCTGAAAATAAAAAAAGGAAATTAGCAACTAAAATACTTGCTAATTTCGTTGCAGGACATCAATTTTAGCTGATTAAATTTAATCACCTATTCTTTGCTGTTCGGTTCAACTAGGTCCAATCACCAGTTCGGAATCTCGCTCAGGTCAATCCGGTCCAGCTTTGCAAGGGTAAGGGGTAAGGGAATCCCTAGTCGCAAGAACCGCTATTGGTAAGAATCGAACCTGTGACCTCCAAGTCACAAGAAGAAACTCCAACCAACTACACCAAGTACTACTTGTATACTTCTATGTATGAAATTCATAATAATTTAAAGAAATATTAGAAACGGATCTAGAAAATCCATCTCTAAATTAGAGAGAATCCGTCTCTAAATTGCGTTATAAAAATATGGACTTGACTAAAATCAATGGTCTTAATTCATAATCTATGACATTATTTTTTTACCAATGAGAATTCAGAGTGGCCAATCACATGGATTGCTAACTTAATTAATGGTTTGATTTTTATCTTTCTAAAATCAATGGCATTTCCCTCAAAAAAAAATTCAATGGCCTAAATAAACTACTAATAAACTAGTATTGTATTTTGATATTATCATGATTTGAGTATTCTAAATTTCTAATTCTAATATTATTAGTTTAGTAACTTTATAAATTAGTATTCTTATTAGAAATTAATAGAAATTATAAACTTTCGAAATTAAATTAGTATCATTGATTTTTGAGAAATTATTATTCTAAATTTATAAATTAGAAATATGTGAACATGTTACATGCGGTGATTAGGGATTAATTTAATGCTAACATGTAAGACGTAACACAGTAACAGTTAGTCGATTATTGCCGATGGTCCGATATTAGGATTTATGACTTAATGTCTTAATAATTACATTTACAATTTGACTTATGTCTTATTGTTGATACTTTGTAACACCCCGATTTTTGAAACAGTTTATATTTATTTTATTAAATATTTTAGTTTATTTAATAATTAAATTCATTTATCTTTAGGAATTACTTTGTAAATAATTTATATGGTTATAGTGGGACAAGTTTAGTAAGTAATTTGACTAATAATAGTAATAAGAGGAAATATACTCACATATATGTAAGAAGGGGGAAAAAGGGAAAAATAAAACAAGAAAAGAAAAAAAAAAAAAAGAAAACGAAAACAAAAAGGAACGAAAGAAAAGAAAGAAGGACGTCTTCTTCTTCTTCTCTCACGCCATCTTCTTCTTCCTCTCTCTAAGTCTTCAACCTTCTTCCTTCACCACACAACCACCACCGTTGCCGACGATCGCAACCAAAACCGCCACTAGAAGTGCCACAGTAGACGTGGGCGGCGCAAGGGAGAGCAAAGGAGGTCGTTGCTGCTGTAATTTGCTCGTATTAGGGGGATTTTGCAAGTTATTTTTCATTCCCAATCATCTATATTAGTGGGTAAGATGAATTCCTCAACTAAATTAAGTTTTCTTTTCAAATTATGAAGTTAGGGTTTATGTTTATGAAATTGAATTGGGGGTTTTGATTTTTAATTGTTTGGGTGTGGAATTGAATGAATAAAATGTGTATTTGGTTGGTTAGTAGTTAGTTTAGATTAATAGAAGGTAAGTAAACTTGTTGTTCAAAGAGAATTGTGGTGTAATTCGTATAAATTACTGGCAGTTTCGTAAAACGCAATTTTAAGCAGTTTCTGGGCATTTTTAGCAAAAATACGATTTCACAAAAGTTGTTCGTATTGAAATTTTATCCAAAATAGGCTCAAGAAACGCTTGATTTGGATCTCGAATGAGGAAGTTATGTCCATTTTAAGTTTCTGCTAAAATTGATAAAAAGTATAGTTAGTTTCGAATGTTTTAAGTTTCAATGTTTTCTTATGAATGTTTTTCTAATGAACTTTGAGTGTCTAAAGTATAATAAGAATATTAATGTTGATTTAGTATAAACAAAGAGAGATTTTAGTATTGTTGGTATTAATTATCTTGATAATCAAAGGTAGATCACGGTTTAAGTAAATAAGTTATGAGAATTAGTTATACTTACTTGAATATAAAAGAAGGGGTTGAAGTTTTATAAAACTAAAGTTAATAAAAAAACTCATTAACTATATTAGCCAAATCTATTAATATTCATTAAGTACATGTATGTTATATTGTAGATCCCGGTTTCATTGAGGAGCCGTATAGACTGAGCTAGTTGGTTTGATATAGTTTAAAAGGTAAGATTCTTTACTCAAATGTTTGGTAGTTACGAGAAAGGTCTATAAAAAAATAAGATTGCAGCTAAAACTTTCATATTTACGAGAAAAGATTATAAAGGTATGTATTTCTCTTGAGTTGAGATTGGTTTGAATAGGAGGATGTTCCTCCTAATACAGATAGTTGGTTTTGAATAGGAGGATGTTCCTCCTAATACAAACAGTTTGTTTTCAAACCTTGAATTATAGAATAGTTACAGAAAGAGATTTATGGATAGTTTTATGTTTTTGAAACGGTTGGGATTGCCTTTGAGGCGTCTCAAGGAATTGGAACTTTGCCGAGATGTTCTCGACATTTCAGAATAGTTGGGGGGTACGTTGATCAGTACCTCGGACTTAGATCTTCTGCTACGGTTTGGCCGTATGTAGGGTGTGCACACTAGGGGTCTTTGTCTAATAGTTATCCGGAGGGCCTAGCTAGCCCAATGGGAAATAAAGTTCGTTCCATTCCATAGATTTATGGTTCTAGGATTCTGAAAGAAATTGTTTTAGCAAAGAAAATAGAAAAGTATTTGGTTTGGCAAAGAAGTAAAGGAAAATGTTTATAATGCTTTTATTTAGTATTGTGGTTTCAAAAAGAAAATGATTTGTAGGATATAACTAATGTATCCTACCTGCATATATATTTGGCTTTACAGTATTGAATCTTGCTCAGCCTGTTTGGCTGATACTACATGCTCGATATATGCAGGTACATGAAGGCTTAGAGTCGGGGTGTGGGTGGAGAGCAACGTCCACTAGTTTTGCATGAAATATAGTTATAATAGTTCTTTTCTGGTGCATTTCTTATAGACAATCAATAATTTGAAGACTTAGGGTTGTAAATGTTAATCCACTTAAATCTTTAATCGGTTAGGTTGTAATAGTTTAAATTAAGCTTTAATTTAGTTTTAGTGCAGGTAGTTCTTCCTTAGCGATTATTCTCGTAATAATCGTGGAATAACACGTTTGGATTTCGAGTAGTTAAGCAGGAATTTCGTTGGTATTTGAGCTGGGTGGAGTTGTTGAGAATTTGGAATATGGATTACTGAATTGTTGAAACAGGTTTATAATAATTCGGACGCCAGTCCTAAATTAAATTTTAGGCAGTCCATATTTCAAACAGAACTCTGCCGAATTTTCTATAAAATTTTTACCATTATTTAATTAAATTAAGCACTCGAAATTCAGGGGTGTTATATACTTGTTATTGTTTTAACTTTGTAATATCACTAATATGTTATCACTTTATCAATTATCTATTAAGTAGTATTTTTGTACTTAGTAACAATTAACAACTAACAAGTTAGTGAATTACTGAGTTAATAGGTCTAAGTGAGTAACTGACTAAGTGCTAAGTTACTATATGGTTGTTAACAAGTTATTATGTCGTAAGTACTTATTAACTTATTGGCTTATGGTAGGTTAATCTTGTTATTAACAGTCAACTTCTTGATTTTGATTTTTAACAAGTTAGGATTTTAGAAAGAATCGAAGAAGTTGGGATTTTAGTAAGATAAACTTGTAACCGAATGTTCACACAAGTTGATTTGACTTAATCGTTTGATGATTGATCATTAGTGACTTTAATGTATATTGTTTAATTATATACTTTGTTGGAGTAACACATAAATGCAATAAGCCATTAGCCAATAATCTAAGTATTAGTTTAGTAACTTTACTCATTTATATAAACTGTTATTATGTTTATTATTATTGTACAACATATGAACCCTCGTTATAAGTACTTAAGCCTCATATGAACCGTAGTTATAAACATATGATTGTCATTTGTTATAATATTATAACATATCAAGAGTCGTTATTCTAATTTATAATCAATAGAGTATTAGAGTGGTTTTGCAATTATTTTGATACCAATGTAGTACTAAAATGTTTAAACATATTGATTAAATAGTTTGTTTATACTTTATCATATATAGTCACAACATAATACATATATACCGCGTTATATTTTTTATTATTATTGCTATTATTAGCATTGTTGCTACTATTACTGTTAGTATTTGTATTATTATTGTTATTGTTAGTAATCCTGTTGTTATTTGTATTATTATTGTTCTTGTTAGCATTGTTACTATTACTGTTATTATTTGTATTATTTTTATTATTATTATTATTATCGCTTTATGTTTATTAATTATTATTATTATTGTTATCATTATCATCATAGCTATTTAAAAACTTATATATCAATAATAATGCTTACAATAATAGAGTCGTTTATATAAAACCTTGGAATTGATCGTTTACTCGTTATTATTGTCGTTGGTTATAATATTATAACATATGAAGAGTCGTTCTACTCATTTATATATTAGAGTGGTTTTACTCAGTTGCTTAGTCCAAACACGAGTTGACTAAGAGAATACACTAAACATCACGGTAAACAATATAGTATTTTTATTAGTTTTTCGTTATCATCCATATATTTATCGCACACACACATATGTATATATATATGTCGATCTTAATACTTTTAATAATATGATTCGTTTACAAAATCCATTACAAAATCAAAATTGATCATACCTCTATAGTAGTCAATGTATAATAATTCGATCTTGAAACTATTTGATAAGTGATCATTAGTTGATAAAGAAGGTAACAAAATGATTTAAAACGATCTGACCCGGAGTTTAACCGAAGTCGAATTGACGTTCAATATTAACGAATGGACCCGATGCTTCACAATGATCGAACGAAGGTCATAAGTGATTCAACCCGAGTACACTTGACTCGACCCAAGTGTACATGAAACCCAAATACGACATGGGCAAACCCAGCTAAAAAATGTCCACAGGGGATCTTACCCGAAGTAGATCGACTTGTAAATGGAACGACCAGACCTGTCCGGCACCTGGCAATCCCATGATTCAAATGTGACCGACCCAGATGAACAAAACTTGATCAATCACGACCCAGGGCACTGACTGGCAGAATCCTGACCTACCCGGGTCTGACCTGGTTCGCCGTGGGTATACCCATAACCTGTTCGAGAATCTGTTTTGACACTACTAGTGTCTGCATATTGAATATATGATTCTCGCTCATCCTCAACAATCATGTTATGCAGGATGATGCAAAACCATGATATCGCTCAATATGTCTTCATCCCAAGCAAGTGATGGTTTACGTATGATAGCAAATCTCGCTTGTAAAACTCTAAACGCACGCTCACCATCCTTGCGCACGGCTGCTTGACGATCAGCAAATACTCTTTGTTTATCAGTTTTTGGAAGGGAAAACCCTTCGATAAAAGCAGCCCATTGAGGATAAATACCATTAGTTAGGTAATACCCCATGTTGTAATCTGTCCATTTACCATAAAATTAACTCCAGGAGAATGCCCGTGGAGGACATCATTAAAAACAGGAGAACGGTAAAGAACATTGAGATCATTACACGAACCTGGAATCCCGAAAAAGGAATGTCAAATCCAAAGATCTTACGACTGACGCACTCGTTGTAAACACGTCAAAAATACCTAAACTACCCAATATAGGGCAAGTAAAGGGTCGAATCCACAAGGACTAAGGAAAACACCAATAAGTATCGATTTATGATAAGCTAAGCAAACTCTATGTTTTTGAAGATTTATAGATGAAAGGACAATAAGAAAAATGGCTTTGGGAAGGGGTATCCACCAATCAACTCATTCACAAACCAAGCAATCACAATGGGAATCAACAATGGGGATCAATTGAGGGGAATTGTTCATCCATTGGTACTCTAACCACTCTCTCGAGCTAGCTAGATTGGCCTAGTCTCTTACCGAAGACCTATTCTCATGGCTAAGGCATTCAACCAAGCATATCCATAAACATGATGAACTTAAACAAGCAAACTAAATCCCCTAGGCTAGGTAGTCCCTATTCTCATGGTCCTTCAAGCTTAATAATCGATTTGAGGTAACCCCTTAACTTCATATCTCGATCCTTCACTAAGGGTACCTAAATAATGCTCCTATGATGGCCAATCACACAAACATTCATGAAAATGCCAAATCAATTAACCAAAATTATCCCAAGTCAAAGCCCAATGTTGGATTTAGAGGTTCATGAACTCATTAATGGCTTCAAACCCTTCCCAAAGAAATAACTACTCACAAATCATGAAAAATTATAAACTAAAAGACATTAACAACTATTAACATAAACTAAAACAATAATCTAGGATGAACAAGTAAATAGAGTGAAAATGACATGGAAATATGAAAATAAAGCAATAAAATATGAGAGAGAGTAAGAAATTCTCATTAAAGTTGCAAGGAGCTTCAAAATCTTCAAGTTTCCTTCTTATATTCTTCAAATTCCAAGTTTTCAACAAGTTTCTCTCACTTCTCTCTCTAGAAGATGAGATTTTCTGTCTCCTAGGGTTCTAAGAATTTCAAATCTCACTTTATTAAAATATATTGTAAATTAGTCTAAGTTAAAATAAGAGGAGTCCCTCTTAAATAGTCATAAGAAATAAAACAGAAAATTACAAAACAACCCCCGCATTAAAGCAAACAAAGTCACAAAAAGGTTTCCGGAAAAATGACCCGACCCGGGCGGGTAAGATGACCCAAGCCCTCGGGTGGCCTGACCCGAGCCCTCGGGTCACCTGACCCGAGCGGGTCAGACCAACAGGAGCGAAAATGAGTTTATCGTAGATTGACCCGGGCGGGTCAGTTGACCCGAGCGCTCGGGTCAGTTTTCAGTTTCGTCAGTTCATTTTCAAACGGTCATATCTCACTCGTTTTGCATCGGAATTGAGCTTGTGACCACTTGTTAGAAATCTATTGAGCCAAACTTTCATCTCCAACTTGAATCGCTCAAAACTGTTTTATGTGCTGAAAGTTATAGCCATTTGAAGTTGACCCTTGTGCGCAAATCCTTCCAAAACTTCTTATATTTGTCCCTATGAACTCGGTTATGCTTCCTTGAAGCTTCCTTGACCTTCGTCTTCGATCTTAATATCCGGGGTTGTGCAAGTATCCTCCAAGCATGCTCCTAAGTCCTGAAATGAAACAAAGCGTCCAAAGAAAGTGCATACGAGGAGGAAAATTGCACAAATTAAGGAGATAGCTAACAAACTAGCCTAAACGAACTCAAAAACAACTATAATACCAACTAAAAGAGATCAAAAAGTAAAGCAATAAACAAGGCATCAAACTCCCCCAAGCTTGATCTTTGCTTGTCCCCAAGCAAAATTAAATAAAACACAAGGGTAAGAGAATGAAGATTATTAGAAAACAAGATCAAGAAGAAAGAAGAAAGGAAAAAAAAAAAGGATAAAGAAAGAATTTACACTAACTCATTGTCGTAGGAATCACGATTGCATTTAGCACATGCAACAAGCTCTTTAAACCCCTAGATCGCTCTAGAGGGCGAGTGGGATCTCGCGAGGGTTTCCAAAGAGTTTTCAAACCCACAACTCTAGTTTTTCATCAACTATTTATTCAATCAAATTCAAAATTAATGCCCAAGTCAACTATTAATAAAATGGTTCACAAGCAAAGATAGAGAGCAACTTTCAAAACAACTAATTTCCAAGTGTACTCATAGGTTATGGTAGAGGAAGAAACTAATCAAGATTGCAATAGGACACCTAATTAGACTTTTTACTCGCTCATTAGAGAACACCTAGCTATCCAAAAGACTTAGGGCCCTTCAAGTGTTATAAAAAGCTCAAACCACTAGTCCACCATCCCTAGACACACAAATAGGCCTTAGACTCCACTCTACTCGAAACTTTAGAAAAATAGTACTAAGTGTGGGAGGCATCCACAAATTGACCTCTTTTATTGGAATTCTTCTACTCTTTTTGCTTTTCGTTTTTCTTCACTTTTTTTCATTCTTCACGCCTTTTTTGACTGTTTTTGGCTTTTTCTTTTTCCCTTATTATGGGAATTTTTGCTATACAAATGTGAAGTTACTCACTAAAGAGAGACATAAGAACTTGTGGCTTTTTGTGTCACTTATTGGATACAAAGAGAAATAAAAACTAAGTTTCTTATAGAGCTTTTGTTTCGGGACATGATGAGTACATCTAGGGACACAAGGGACCGCAAATTTGAAGCTAAAATTATTCAAGCATGAGCAACTTAGTCAAGATTCAAGACTAGGCATCCAATTGATCATTCATTAGTTTCATTTTGGTAGATTCTAATGCAATCAAGATTAATCAACTCCTAAAACACCTTAACCCATGCTCACACTCTTCCAAAAGAAGCCTCTAAACATATACTCAAAGTCAAAGCAAGGAATCCACATCATATCATTACTAAGCATCTTCCTTGGGCAAGCAAACCAAATTTTTATTTATATCTAACGCTTCTTTTGTTTCTTTTTTTCTTATTTTTTTTAATTCATTCATTTTTTTTTTCATTTTTTTGACTTTGTTTGAACTAGAGGGAAGGAAATCAAAACTCGAAAGAGAAATAAATGAAATGGAAAGAAAGAAGATAATTAATTTTTTTTTTTGAAAATGGGAAAAATAAAGAAATAAACTATACACACCTCCCTCAAGCTAGCAAATAGCTACTCCTCCAAGCTAGAATAAAGCATTGTCCTCAATGCTTGAACACGACGATCAAAGGGAAGGAGGGAGGGAAGAAACATTCAACCAACAAGCATATGTTCCACAAATCATAGAGCATTGAAGAAAGAGCAAAAGGAAGGAAACTACCGGATAGTAGGTGGGTGCAAATACCCGCAAATGACCCAATATCTCCTTTTGTAATCAACTTTCTTCAAAACCATTATCTGCTTTCCATGTACCATTGAGAACGAGTGTTATTCTAATTATGTACCTAAATCAAAAGTAAAGATAAAAAAAAAATGAGTAAAATTAAAATAAAAAAATGAAAGCAATAAATCACGGGTTACTTCCCGAGAAAGGCTTATTTAAGGTCCTAAGCTTGACCTTTCTAGTAAATAGCAATTCAAAGATCGCAAGAGTTTGTCAAATGCACTAACGCACATTTCCATTATTATAGCATATGCAATACTTAAATAAAAAGCATGCACAAAATATAGTGTAATTCTATGCAAAAATTAAGGAGGGGGATGCCTAAAAGAAGTGGAATCAAAAGAAAAATCAAGAAAATAGGAAGAAGAAGACTCAAAATAATAAGAAAATGAACAAAAAGTCGGCAAATTCTCCTCGACAAACTCTTTTTGTTTGGCAATCTCACTCTTTTCCTCAAAAACAACCAAATTGGGTACTTGAATGTCAAAAGAGGCAAGAAACTCATCAAGAGGTGGAGTTTTGAGAGATGAAAATGGATATGAAATGGGAGTAGAGGGAATAATGTCAATCCTTCTTGTAAATGGAATATGAGGGGAAGAGATAGAAACAAAGCTTTCACTAACCACTTCACTCACATCGTAAGACTTAAGAAGGGAGACTTCTTCCACCAATGAGTTATTATCAACAACATTTTCATTATCCATCAAAACTTCAAAATCATCACCAATCACCAAATGAGGTATCTCACCCTCAACTTGACCAAGATCTTCACTCAAGTAAGAAGGGGTAGGAGAGGATGGATGCTCTAAAGCACAAGGAGGGAAGGTAAGGTCCAATCCACTAGATGTAGATACATGAGACTCAAAAAGGGTATGTAGAGACTCATAAACATCATCACTTTCAACAATATCTTCAATAATGGGTCTTTTCTCCTCAAAAACATGCCCCTCATCGTCACTACTCCAAAAACCATCATCAAGATCATGGGGTTTTTCCAATTGATTTTCATTTTCAATATACATCGAATCAACATAATCAAACTTGAGAATATCATTTTTGCAACCCCGATTTTTCCCAAGCGAATTCAAACCACTTTTCAATTGTAAAAAGAGAATCTCAATGGGTTTGGAGTCAACTTTAGGGAGAGGTTCATAATTGGCACTAGAATTTGCCCCAATAAGATATCGCTCAAGAGTCAGCTCTAATTCGGATTTCGATGATTCAGAATGCAAGGAACCTTGAAAATCAATTTTGGGGGAGGGATTACAATCAAGCATATGAGAATCAATATTGGGGACATGTGACACATCATTGAAATTCATGCACATATTAGAGGAATCATGACAATTTGCATAAAACTCGGAATCATAAGTGTCCTTAGCTAACCACAAAAAAAAATTCCAAGCTTCATCCGAAGATGTCGCTCGAAAATCACCGTTAAACATATTTTCAACAACTCCTCTAGTATGCTCATTTAGTCCCCAATAAGTAATCTCACAAGATTCCTCAATATCATAGCCATGAAACTTTATAAATTCCCCAAGTCACTCAAAGTAAACCCAAAAAGACTCATTTTCGTATTGAGGAAAAGAAGTATTTGCCATTTTTTTTTCAAAAAAAAAAGAAAGAAAAAAATATTCACAAATAGCCTAGACTTATCTAATCAACACGAATCAATGCAAGCCGAAGTCCCCGGCAACGGCGCCAAAATTTGACGCGCTCATTGTAAACACGTCAAAAATACCTAAACTACCCAATATAGGGCAAGTAAAGGGTCGAATCCACAAGGACTAAGGAAAGCACCAATAAGTATCGATTTATGATAAGCTAAGCAAACTCTATGTTTTTGAAGATTTATAGATGAAAGGATAATAAGAAAAATGACTTTGGGAAGGGGTATCCACCAATCAACTCATTCACAAACCAAGCAATCACAATGGCAATCAACAATGGGGATCAATTGAGGGGAATTGTTCATCCATTGGTACTCTAACCACTCTCTCGAGCTAGCTAGATTGGCCTAGTCTCTTACCGAAGACCTATTCTCATGGCTAAGGCATTCAACCAAGCATATCCATAAACATGATGAACTTAAACAAGCAAACTAAATCCCCTAGGCTAGGTAGTCCCTATTCTCATGGTCCTTCAAGCTTAATAATCGATTTGAGGCAACCCCTTAACTTCATCTCTCGATCCTTCATTAAGGGTACCTAGATAATGCTCCTATGATGGCCAATCACACAAACATTCATGAAAATGCCAAATCAATTAACCAAAATTATCCCAAGTCAAATCCCAATGTTGGATTTAGAGGTTCATGAACTCATTAATGGCTTCAAACCCTTCCCAAAGAAATAGCTACTCATAAATCATGAAAAATTATAAACTAAAAGACATTAACAACTATTAACATAAACTAAAACAATAATCTAGGATGAACAAGTAAATAGAGTGAAAATGACATGGAAATATGAAAATAAAGCAATAAAATATGAGAGAGAGTAAGAAATTCTCATTAAAGTTGCAAGGAGCTTCAAAATCTTCAAGTTTCCTTCTTAGATTCTTCAAATTCCAAGTTTTCAACAAGTATCTCTCACTTCTCTCTCTAGAAGATGAGATTTTCTCTCTTCTAGGGTTCTAAGAACCCTCTTAAATAGTCATAAGAAATAAAACAGAAAATTACAAAACAACCCCCGCATTAAAGCAAACAAAGTCACAAAAAGGTTTCCGGAAAAATGACCCGACCTGGGCGGGTAAGATGACCCGAGCCCTTCGGGTGGCCTGACCCGAGCCCTCGGGTCACCTGACCCGGGCGGGTCAGATCAACAGGAGCGAAAATGAGTTTATCGCAGATTGACCCGGGCGGGTCAGTTGACCCGAGCGCTCGGGTCAGTTTTCAGTTTCGTCAGTTCATTTTCAAACGGCCATATCTCACTCGTTTTGCATCAGAATTGAGGTTGTGACCACTTGTTAGAAAGATATTGAGCCAAACTTTCATTTCCAACTTGAATCGCTCAAAAATGTTTTGTGTGCTGAAAGTTATAGCCATTTGTAGTTGACCCTTGTGCGCAAATCCTTCCAAAACTTCTTATATTTGTCCCCATGAACTCGGTTATGCTTCCTTGAAGCTTCCTTGACCTTCGTCTTCGATCTTAATATCCGGGATTGTGCAAGTATCCTCCAAGCATGCTCCTAAGTCCTGAAATGAAACAAAGCGTCCAAAGAAAGTGCATACGAGGAGGAAAATTGCACAAATTAAGGAGATAGCTAACAAACTAGCCTAAACTAACTCAAAAACAACTATAATACCAACTAAAAGAGATCAAAAAGTAAAGCAATAAACAAGGCATCAACGACACCACCGCTTCGAGAATGAGAGTTAATTTTCCGCTACGGCCTTGATATTGAGCTTTCCACGCAGAAGGGAAATTTTTCCATGCATACAATCAATACTTCCCATCATCCCTGGGAAGCCATGTCGCTTTCCTTGACCAAGAAGCCTCTCTAAATCTGTATTTGTCGACCTTCTCAAATATTGCTCCCCAAAGCAAGCAATCACCCCTTCAGTGAATTTTAAAAGGGATGTCCTAGCACTGGTGTGACCTAAACGTACGCAAGTACTCGTTAACTGCATCAGCTGACATGCCATATGCTAACATTCGTATGGCTGCTGTGCATTTTTGCAATGGAGATAAGCCCGTTCTTCTTGTCGCATCCACTCTCTGTGTAAAGAAAGATTGGTTGGTTGTAACGGCCTCCATGATACGTAGAAACACATGTTTTCGCATTGCAAAATCTCCTCCGGAAGATGTTATCACCATTGACAACATTACTAGCGAAGTAATCATTATATAGTTGCATGTGCTCTTGTTCTCAACCTCTATCCATGGTTGGTAGTGCGAGAGGAGCTTCAGGATGTTCATCTCGCACATCTTGTGGTGGTTGACGTCGTCGTTGATGGGGAGTTTGCTCATGTGTTGTATTATGATTAATGAAGTAATCATTAATTGCTTCATCAATGGCTTCGTATCGTGAAGCAGATTCATCATCTGAATTAGAAGAACTAGTGCTAGAGATTTGAGACAACATTTTATTGAAGTGTTTAGGGTAGTAGTAGATGTTTTTTGCATGGCCACTACATATAAGTATCTATAGAAGTTTATAGTTGTGTAGTTACCACTCACCACACAAGGGTAAATCCATTGAATTAATTGCGAAGTGACCGCACAATAGTGAGTATAGTAGGTTAAAGGTGAGGTGATCATACAATGCAATGTGTAGTGTATTAAAGATGAAGTGACCATGCAACGCAAAATGTAGTATGTTACTAGTGAGGTGACAACACAATGCAAAGTATTGTAGATTAATTTTGAGGTGACAACACAATGCTATGTTAATGGTGAAATGGCTACACAATTATAATAAGTAAAGAAAATAATACTACGTCTTAGAAGACAACAATTTTAAACAGTACAAGTGAACATCCATTGCAGAAGTAGCCACATAAACAATACTTAAAGCATTAACTACATTAACTACTAAACATCAAATAAAGTGATGACAAGAACCTATTACATTAATTACTAGAAATAAAGTAAGGAAGTAGCGACAACAACAAACATGATGAACTAGTAATTTTAATAATAAAAAAGTTAATCTTTCGCACCACAAATTTCAGTGAATAATTTGTCCTTCAACTTCTCCTCTCGCGGAGTCAATGAAGGCTTCATCAGTAAAGTAATTAAGAGATCAATGTTGATCTTCAACTGCATTAACCTCTGATTATTTTCTTTTAACTTAACCATTCTTGCCTTCCTCCTCTCTTTGGTCCTTTCAAATTCCAACATCTCTTTTTTCAAATTGATGTCTTCTCCTCTCATTTCAGTATGTAGTGTATTCTTTCACCCCAAACTCATATGATCCTCAAACGAACCTCCTTTAACTCTTCTTTTTTGCTTTGGCCTTCTTTACACCATCTGGATGCTTATTTCCACCGGATTCAAGCCCACCTGAAGCAACATCGGCTTCTGCTTCGTCATCATTGTCATAATCGTCATCTAGTCGGACTCTTTTACCACAACTATCGCTATCCGGATCAGAGGCCATTGGTTTTGCTATATCCTTTCCCTTCTTAGGTAAGAATCGTTGGACTTTTGGTTGCCATTTCGGATATAATTTAAAATTTTCCCAAGCATGCTCAAATAAGAAGTTTTTGTTAGTGGCTTGCTGGTAAATTATGTGAGCATTGCGAATAACATCTTCATCATTCATCCCACTCCTCTTTAATCGAAGTGCTTCTTCATGGCATCCAACCCACCTCATCATTTATGGACACATTCTTTTCCAATGACTCTTCATCATGTCCAAACTTCGAAAGGGCAATTCATGAGGCCTTGAAGCCCGAGCCGCTTCGTATGACTGGTGTATGTTTCTCCATAATTTAGCACCAGTCACGTTGGTTGAACAACCTCATCAGTAGAATGCTCGAAGAAGCAAGCAATAAGAGCTTCGTCCTCTCTCTTTGACCATTGCGTCTTAAGGGTTGATCCACCAACTTCTGTTGTTTTTATTCTTGATGGATTAACAGGCATCGTAGGTGAAAGGATCGGCTCAGTTGCGGCAGGGATGATTGGTTCGATAACATTGTTTTCGTCTCCTGAGCTTGATGTTTGGAATTTCCCTCATCATTTGCAGGAGGACTTGGAAGTTTGGATGAAAGGCAAAGGACGGGTCGAAAGTGAAGCCAGAACTTCCCGAAGCGTTAGGGTCCATTGTAATTTTTCCTAAGTATAAACATATATTATGATTAGGAAAAGAACAAACTAACATAACACATTAAAATCCCACATGTGAACACCAATAATATATATTTGCAACAAGTTCGAAAGTAATACTATTAATTAGCAATAATTATTATAAAAATAATGTTTCAAATAAATTTAAGTTATCAACAAGTGCTAACAAATTTACGTGTTAAACATGATTACTATTCTATATACTAGCACTAGTCTCTTGACCCGTGCATGCTGCACGGGAATTTCACAAACTAACTAAGTTTGCTTTTTTAATTGAACATTAGGAAAGTAGTTGAACAAAGAATAATAAAGTGTAAATAACTTTAAAATTATTGCATTGTAAATCGTTCTATTAGTTCTCAACCAATTGAGCTTGGAGATATGTAGTTATTGATTGAGTTATTAACGACATGACTTCCATAGTTCGATTGAAAACCTGAACAACAAAGACGTACTTATTACTTATAACACAATGTAACTATACATTTTTAGTATGAATATAAAATATGAAGTAACATTATATTCAATAAATTACCATAAGAGTGACAAAGAGTGGATAACGCAAGTGAGTTCTCAACATTATTACTGCCTTGCTGACTCTGAAAATCTGGTGATATTTTATTACGTTTGCTTGAGAGTATAAGCATTCGTTTTTATCTTGCACGCTTCTGTTCTAGTTTCTTCTTCTCCAAGTAATTGAATGATTCTGCATTAACTTTAAAAATATGCGATATTCTTTTTTTGTAATGATTACATATTTAAACATATATAAGCATATATAGAAAATCAAAGTATTTTAGTAAATACTATATTACAAAAGCATGGTAATATAATAAATTACAATTTAGAGACAAATAAATCAATATTTCAATATATTAATACTTAATTAGACAATTTATTTTAATTTACTTTTAAAATATTAATTTCTATGTACAAACTAATTAAAATTAAAAGAAATAAGTCAATTACATACATAAGTATTGTAATAGTTTAACAAAATAGAAATAATTCTACCCTAACTCAGTCCATGTATGTATAGAAGTTGGCCCAGACTAAGCCCATTAGTAACTCCTAAATGATTTTACAAACTAATTATATCATTCCAACCATGTTAGCCCATAAATTATAACATTTCCTTTTTAATAAGCCCATAAGTTAACATATAATAGTTGCAACTATGTTAGCCCATAAATTATTGTATTACCCTCTATAATAATATAATATTTCAACAATTAAGAAAATGATGTAATTTACTTGACTGCGAAAAATATAATTCCATATTCATTGTAATATATATTATAATAATAGATAGTTTTGTTAGCCCACTACTTACAAATGGCCAAGTAATTACAAAGGCCCAATACGAGGAAGAAAAAAACAGATCACTACTCTCTCTCTTTCTCCACCTTACTCGGCTGATTTGGGCCATTTAAAAACCCTGAGCCCACTGATTTTTTTTTCATTTCATTTACTTCACTCAAACTTTCCACCTTCCTCCCTCACTCTCAACTTCTTCATTTCTCTCTCTATCCGTGTCTCTCTCTTTCTCTCTTTCTCTAAATTCTACTCTAATATATAAATTCCTATTTTAACAACAACAAAAAAATGTTCACAATCTACAAATTTTTATATATATTATTCGAGATTTATGAAAGAGGAAACTACAAAAAAAGATTAAATTTTTCGGATTTTTCAATGAGGATATTCAAGAACTGATTTTTTGGGAAGAATTATATGAAGAGTCGAATTGAAGGAGAAGAAATCGAGATTTTTTTTCAACAATTCGAAAAGAAATGGAGGTGTTTGGCTCGAAAACTACAAATCAAGATTTGTATGCAGGTATTTTTACATTTTTTTCTACTTTTTGAATTATATAAAACCGAAATTAATAGATTAAATTATTTTTCATTGTTGTAGATCTGGGCATTTTTTGAATTATATAAAACTATTTTTTTTTGGCATTTTGGGCATTTTTAATGGTTTTCGTTTTTTTTAATAGAGAATACATGCATGTGAAATCGAATTTTCGTTTGAATGAGAAGCAATTATTTTCGTTTGCTTCAAAGGATCAATATCTGTTTTGGCTCAAGAAATCGATGTTTATCTTCTACATCGAACACAAATTCCCTTCCATGCAGGTAATTTTTGGTCTTTTTCCTTTTTTTTTAATGCATGTCAAAATTAATGATAGAGGACGAATTGTAACTGTTGTTTTTTTCATTTAAAAATTTTAATGGTTGTAGATCTATTTTAATCTACAATTACCTTATTATCAGTTTTTTTAAAATATAATTGTTAGATTCCTATTTTTTTATTTAACAGTACATATAAAACTGATGCATGAACAATAAGTGAGAAAAAATCGATTTTTGTTCTTATTTTTTTCGTTGTTGGAAACTACATGCAATATCTGTAATTACATTGTTATTGTAAATGTTATTTTTTTTTTGTTAACATAATTATGTAGTTCTTGGAAATCTGTTGCTTTTTATATTTATGCCTTATTTTCTATAAAAAAATCGTCCTCTGTATTAATTGAACCCTAAAATGCGAGAAAGAAAATAGTTTATTTCATTTGTACAAAAAATGTCCACAATTGAATCAAAAATATGTAAAAAAAATACGCTGCTATATCTATTTTTTTCGCTGTTCAAAGTTACTGATGTTTTTATTATAAATGTTGTTTATTTGTTACTTTTGTATTTATCCCTTATTTGATAAAAAAAATAATTCGTAAGATAATTTTTATTGTTAATAATCTGATGTAACATTAAATTAATTAAAAATGGGGTTAGATTATCCTTACATTTTTTATACATATTTTCTTTACCATATGAGAACGAATGATGGAAATTAGATACCGAAAACTTATTTCCCCATTTCCCTTTGTTTTTATATTTATGGCCATTTGTTACAAAAAAAAATTTGTCCTATAAATTACATTAATGAATTTTTTTCCGAATATACATAATAGTTTATTTGGTCCGTATAAATCTGGTACATAGGGTTGTAATCACATTTGTAACTTTTTGATAAAATTAAATTATTCTAATTGTGAATTCCAAGGAAAAGTTAATAATTACCATGCTGAAGTCAATAGTTTTAAATACTTGGATTGGAAATGTAACATTACAAAGCATTAATCAATGTTTACAACTTTTCAAGTCATTGCTTTTCAATTGTAAAAAATTTATACAAAATATATGGTTTCATTAAATTTGATTAAATTTTGAATTATCTCATAAAAAGTTATATTCTTTAACTCATATATGTCTAATTTATTATTTGTTTTTAGAATTTTATATGATATATATTTTTATTAAATGAGCTTAATAACCATTAATATCTAACTTTTTAAAGGCTATCTTACTTAACATAGGGGAATAGTGGCAGTAGTCAAAGAAGTCCTTTAAGCTACTTTGCTAATGGTATTTTTGAGATTCCTAATCATATGACATATTAATCTTTGTGATAATGTTAGAAGCCACATGTTATTATTATGATTGAAATTGTTATTTTTGGTGGTTTTTAGTTTAGAATATATTATATTTTAATGTAAGTTATTTGCAATACTCATAGTAATATATATTCTCCTATTTTTGTTGTGTTTTCATGAACCGGAACTAATGGAATACATTGTTTCAATATGGAGATTATTGGAAAAGTTTAAGGAACAGGTATCTAAGCTTTCATACTCTTATAGTAAAAATCTATTTACAACTAATAAAGTAACATAGATATCTTCTATATATACCACTATTAAGGTACAATATATACAACTCTTCATTTTTCGTATATGGTTGGTATGTTTAATAGAATAAATATTGATACATGTCATCTAAACTATCCAACTAATTAAAATTTATTAGGTAAGGTGTGTTAACATTATCAATCAATTATAATCCAACTAAATTCACAATATTATCAAGGTTAAAAAATATTATACCATTAATTTCCTTGGGAAATTTGATTATGTTTTTGTCCAAAAGGTATTTTCTCTTCTGCCTAGCTGCTCTTGATTCTTCATCGAGTGCAAGAACGTCACTACTTGTTATAACTAAATTTTGTGTGTCACATGAATCTATTCTTGTTGTTGACCTAGATATAACTACAATCATTTATAAAAAAACAAAAATGGAGTTAGAACAATTATATGTAACAACATTTTTCATGGTCAACTTATTTAACAATGTTATAATATTTTAGTATACCATATGACCTAAAATATGTAGAACACATTACCATTAGATATGTCTCCCAAAGGTATTCGTGACTCCTTAATGTTTCCAATTTCTCCAATTGATAATGTAGATCCTTTAGGAGAATTTTCTGTAACAAAAATAGCAGTAAATAAAAATGGAAACAAATGTACTTAAGGAAAAAATCCAGAATAACATGTACATATCATGATATTTTTAATTGTCTACATGAACACATAAAATAACATATTAGTTGATCAATACTACTATATATTCAACTATATAAAGGAAAAAGGCATTTGATAAGCTATTAATATCAAGATCTTAGTATCATTTTATTTTTCAACTACAAACATGTATTTTTGTATATAATTCCTTGTCTTGCATATAAACTACTCATAACATATATTGGTAGATCTACAAAGAGGTAAATATGACTAATTACATTGACTATATTAGATAGATTTATTTAATTTTCTTATGACACGTTTTTATGCAATGCATGTGATGTATTACAAATAGCATAACATCAAATTGCTAATCTATGTCAGGAGATAAGGTAAGCATGATAGCACCTCTTTTAGTATTTCATCTACAAAATATTTACATATATGCTTCATTTTACAACATTTAAATGTTTATATTTCATATTCCACCTAATATATAATGTTAAATGTAATAATTAGTACTCCCTCTGTTTCTTTTTGTTCTTCCTATTTTGACTTCCACGTTTGCCAATGCACGTCTTTGACATTAAATATCTTTCATTGTGTATTAGTAAAAAATATAATGATTAAATATTAATAAAGTACTCATTGAGACGAATTAAACAAGACCCGACATTACTATATTTTTTATCATATGTTGAAAATAATTTAGAAGATTCTCTTCAATTGTGAATAGTGTCAAGATTCTAAATAGGAAGAACAAAAGATAACGGAGGGAGTATTTTTTTTATTTATAATTTGTATTTATTTTTAATTTATTGCAATTTGTTATGTAATAATTACCCGCCTTGTATTTATTCAATATTAGGTGGAATATTAAATATTAGCATATAAAATGTTATAAATTTTAATGCTTCTAGTATTACTTACCCATGTCTTCTTGATGTGTTCTTGCATATTTTCCACGCAAACTTTTGCTTGGTTTCCTCTTCAATGCTTTTTTTTTGTTTCTTGCTCATGATTGCTCATCTTCAATTATATGATTTACTTATGAGGTATAGAATAGAATTAGCATTCTAAATTTTTATGAAGTAAACTAATCAATAAGAATGGGGTAACATGAGTATAAACGTGTAGTATACGTAGAGGATAAACGTGTAGTATATGTGTGTGGTTAAGGACAAAACATAGCTAACATGAATGAGTAAAAACGTGTAGTATATGTACGTGGTTAAGGACAAAAAAAAATCGATAGATTTAGGTTATGAAATTGAACCAAACATTTGGCTAAAATTTAAGTGTCTATATATATTATATCCTTAAATATCTTTTTACGTATTTATATTTAACATATCATATATATATCCTTAAATATCATATATTTTAAGTATCATATACTATATCTTTAAATATTTTTATTAATCAAAATGCAAATTACATCTTGATTTTTTCTTTAAGAGTAAATTTTTTAGGATTTTCAGAAAACTATCATTTGGCCGATTTCTTAAAGAGAATATGCAGATATATTTTTTTAGGAGTACATTTATAAGAATTAGCTCAAAGGAAATAATATGAGTAAAATTAATAGAGCATATGATACTTAGATATAAATTATAGTAAAGTGAATGTATAGTGGAGCATAGTTCATGGACACAATTAATAGTTTCATAGGGCTCATAAAATGCAAAGAGAATCAATTGGACAAAATGAATTATAATAGTGCGTAAATTGCAAAAAATATTACAAAATAATTCATAACATTATTATTGTCTTAAAACATAAAAAAACGGAAATACATAAACTAAGTCATAAGCTATTTTACCAATTATGATTCGAAATTATAACTAATTATTCGTCGCTAGCTAAGTATTGCAACAACACTATATTCTTCAATTGTAGCACATCTCCATCGTTTAAGTCAAAATCCTCGAAAAATGGGGTACAAACTTTATGAGCCCTTGGAGGAGTGCAATGAAGGTGATACAATATCATGTTATCACAATTCAAATATAACCTCATTCCCTTTTTTGTTGAAACAACATCTTCAACACTATCCCAAATGTCGGAATTAAGATCTATATCTGTAGTAAATTTTCTTTGAACATCAAAATATCTTAAGTAACCTGATCGAAACATGGTTAAGACCATACAGCTTGCTTCATAGAAATTAGAATGTTCTAATTTAGGATGCCAAATCTTCACGTTTGAATTAGGCTTTGTAATTGGATTTCCAAATACTGATATTTCCATTGAAAAAAAACTTATGGTTGAGAGAAATTCGAAAAACCGTGTGTTATTATTAGTTCAAGGGAACGTGTAGGTTTATTTGATATTTCATCTTCTATTTATAATACAAATGTGTGGATCTAACCTAAGGAAATTAGGGTATGTTTTATGGAAATTTGACTAAGGGCGTAATAGATAAGGAAAGTAGATTTAATTTAATTAAATTAAGGAGATTTTTTTTATACTATTTTTATTGCAATTCACTCATAAGACCGGTTTCCAAAATATACACTAAGAGTTTGATTAAATATCTCTTATTTTACATATATTTTCATGGTAAAAAAAAAACAGGTATAATAAGTTACCATAAATTTCCGATTTAAATTAATTTGTTTACAAAATGAACGAATTTCATTTCCTAAAATAATTACTTCATTCCTTAAAATAAAAAACGGGTATAATAACGTGGATGTAAAATTTCCGATTTAATTAATTGGTTTAGAAAATGAACCGATTTCATGTCCTGGAAATAATGATTTTATTTATGAAAAGTTATCTTGATGTATAAAACATGATATATGGAATCACGTAACTATAGGAAAGATAACATAAGTTATATCATAAATCACATTATCCCCGCAAAAAATATCGTGAATAATTTTAGGGGCAATTCATTTATGGAAAGTTATCATATACTATATCCTTAAATATATATTTTACTTATCATATACTATATCCTTTTATATCATATATTTTACGCTATATATACTATATCATATATATTATACGTATCATATCTAATTAAATATCTTATATTTTACGTATTATCATATACTATATTATTAAATATTTTTAATCAAAAAGCAAAGTACATCTTCGTTTTTTTTAGGAGAACATTTTTTGGAGTTTTAAAAACTACCATTTGGCCGGTTGCTTCAAGAGAGTATGATGATGTTTTTTTTAGGAGTACATTTATAAGAAGGTGAATATAGGAGATACTATGAATGAAACAAAGCGATTTTCAAGTAAACCATAATCTATTATAATAAAGATAACGAAGAATACAATTAACATCATGACATGATGAAATCCATATCCATAACCGATTATAACTTCGAAAAAGAGAGACTAAAACTAAGAACAACTTGAACTAATACTAACTACGAACATTATATTTTGTTAGCTACCATAGTAATAGCTAAATAATAGTGCATAAATTGCAAAAACTATTACAAAATAATTGATAATATGATTATTAGGATTGCAAAAAACCAATAGGTCATAAGTTATTTTACCAATTAGGATTCGAAATAATAATTAACTAATCGTCGCTAACTAATTATTATATTCTTCAATTGTAGCACATCTCCATCGTTTAAGTCAACTTCCTCGAAAAATGGGGTACACACTTTATGAGCCCTTGGAGGAGTGTAATGAAGGCGATACAATATCATGTTATCACAATCCAAAACTAACTTCATTCCCTTATCTGTTGAAACAACATCTTCAACACTATTCCAAATGTCAGAATTAAGATCTATATCTGTAGTAAAGTTTCTTTGAACATCAAAAAATCTTAAGTAACCTGATCGAACCATGGTTAAGACCATACAACTTGCTTCATAGAAGTTAGAATGTTTTGATATTTCCATTGAAAAAAAACTTAAGGTTGAGAGAAATTCCAAAAACCGTGTGTTATTAGTTCAAGAGAAAATGTCGGTTTATTGATAGTTCATCTTCTATTTATAATACAAAGGTGTGAATCTAACCTAAGGAAATTAGGGTGTGTTTTATAGAAATTTGAATAAGGGCCTAATAGATAAGGAAAGTAGATTTAATTTAATTAAATTAAGGAGATTTGTTTGATACTATTTTTATTGCAATTCACTCTTAAGACCGGTTTCCACAATATACACTAAGCGTTTGATTAAATATCTCTTATTTTACTTATATTTTCCGGGTAAAAGAAAAACGGGTATAATAAGTTGCCATGAATTTCCGATTTAAATTAATTTGTTTACAAAACGAACGAATTTCATTTCCTAAAATAATTATTTCATTCCTTAAAATAAAAAAAACGGGTATAATAACGTGGATGGAAAATTTTCGATTTAATTAATTGGTTTAGAAAATGAACCAATTTCATTTCCTGGAAATAATGATTTTATTTATGAAAAGTTATCTTGATGTATATATACAGGATTTATGGAATCACGTAACTATAGGAAAGATAATATAAGTTATATCATAAATCACATTATTCCCGCAAAAAATATCGTGATTAATTTTAGATCATATACTATATCCTTAAATATATATTTTACTTATCATATACTATATCTTTTATATCATATATTTTGCGCTATATATACTATATCATATATATTATACGTATCATATCTAATTAAATATCTTATATTTTACGTATCATCATATACTATATTATTAAATATTTTTAATCAAAAAGCAAAGTACATCTTCGTTTTATTTAGGAGAACATTTTTTTGGAGTTTTAAAAACTACTATTTGGCCGGTTGCTTCAAGAGAGTATGAGGATGTTTTTTTTAGGAGTACATTTATAAGAAGGTGTATAGGAGATACTATGAATGAAACAAAGCGATTTTCAAGTAAACCATAATCTATTATAATAAAGATAACGAAGAATACAATTAACATCATGACATGATGAAGTCCATAACCATAACCGATTACAACTTCGAAAAGGGAGACTAAAACTAAGAACATCATGCACCTTATATTTTTCGGGTAAAAGAAAAACGGGTATAATAAGTTGCCATAATTTTCCGATTTAAATTAATTTGTTTACAAAACGAACGAATTACATTTCCTAAAATAATTATTTCATTCCTTAAAAGAAAAAACAAATACAAACATAGTTAAAAAAACCGACAATTAATCATAACTAAATGAGTCGAACAACTTTATTGCATTGGTTAATGTATAAAAATACATAGTTTACTTAAACATTGTCTATTTAAATAAAAAAGCACATTCCTCAACCCAATCAACATTAGGCATAAAGTCAACACTATAAGGGTATTCAAATGAATTCATATCCATTGGATGAAATACAAAAACATAAGCGCTTTTGATGCGGAATAAAATCTTTTTCTTCAAAGAATTGGTTATTAGGCACCCGCAAAATAGTACAATATTTGTTAGTAATTGGTTTTTCTAATGGTACAAATATAAAAATGCATAAAAAATGCGACTAAGAAATATTAAGGATTTTACCAATTGACATATTTCCCTTATTATCCACAACTTGGAACGTAGCATGAACTCGAGTTGTTTTTTTGTAAATCCTTACACACATTGAACCCGTAGAATCAACAATAGTTATATCCACCGCAACTCTGTTGAATAAACAATTAATGATACTAATACGAATAATACATATTATTGAATACAAATTCATTTGATTTCAAGTCATTAACAATTTAACATACCCGGATGTATGTAAGAAATTTGTCATTCCGCAATGAGTGCACGTACAACAATATACATTGCCTTCAACATGTAGACCACAAAAATTGCAAATGTAGTACCATTTCAAACTGGACATATCTATGTCAACCAACCCGCCAACTACTCTATAATATTTGGCCTTTAAAAAAAACAATAATCAATTTATTAGTAAAACATTTAAGTGAAGAGATAAGAACACCGTTGTCTAATATATTAATAACAATACCTTTCTTCTTGGGAAATAGTTAGCAATAGTTGTTCTAATTGCGTTTGAAATTGAGATTGTTCTATCCAATGGTAACACAGATTTTACTATCCAATCACTTTTTCTTCTAGCAAAATTATCCTTTGAAAACACCGAAAAAGATTT
Source organism: Beta corolliflora (assembly GCA_947648045.1). NCBI lineage: Eukaryota > Viridiplantae > Streptophyta > Magnoliopsida > Caryophyllales > Amaranthaceae > Beta > Beta corolliflora. The sequence goes on along the minus strand of CANSZD010002921.1, from coordinate 3,000,822 downwards.
CTTTGCTCAAATTTTGAATAATTTAACAAATCATATATATAAATACATAATTACTCACCAATCTATTAAATTTGTTGCATATTCAATAATAGGATTGACATATAGTTTTGTGTATCTTCCAGTAACTAATAGCTTGCCTATATTATAATAAGCGAAGTCAATGATAAGTAAAAACCACTAATCATTAACATATTCAAAGTGTTACCTTTAACATCTCGCACATACACACCACACGCAAGTACGGTATTATACTCTTTAACATTGTCTCGGTATTGATTTCCAAAATCAAACAGAAGCTCATTCATGATTGTTAGTCTAACTGCCACACAACTGTTTTTTCCCAAATGCAAATTAATTAATATAGATAATATAATTAATCACATGAACAATCAATAATAATTTAATTACCTCCTATCTAAAATGACAATATCTTACCTCCGTGTCTTCTCCTCATTGAATAGGACCGGATACTCTATACGTACTATGATACCTAAGACATCTGCAATAATAACTATAAGTTAACTAATCTATTATACTTAAGAATAGTAAAAGTAAATATTCACTTAGATGGTTATAATACCTATCATTCTTGTTGTATGAAAATCATATAAATCAATGTAATGTAGTCCAATCAAATTAGAATAAATTGTTGGATAGAGTTCATAGTTCGATACATCTTCATGTATCGTTAAACCCATCATAATTTGGAGCCTATATTGATTAGGGACAATTAAACTGTTTATATCGATATCAATCACCTTGATATTTTGAAAACAGTAAATTTTCCCTTCATGCAGTAAACTAATAAACTGTTGAATGTCACTTGGCTCGATTATACATTCAATTGGTTCACCCTTAAACAAAAAAACATTACAACATGTTAGATTATTATATAATAACTCAATAGTATGTAAGAGAATTGAAACCAATTAGTTCATCAATTCAACAAAATCAAACATACTAACATAAGAATCAATTAGAACCATGCGTAGTTGCGAACCCATAGGTTCACTTTCGTAGGTACTATCGAATACATTAGTAACTGTCCTTTGACATTCCATCTCGCTGCAATACGGATGCAAATACATGAATGGCGCATACGGTGTTTGACTCATTTTTTGAAAATTTTCTCGTTATAAGAGTAAGAGTTGGAATAGAATGTTTTGTGTAACTAACGAATTATCAAAGAGTATAATGTATTTTTGACATAATAATTCCACAATCATAGTATATAATATATATATATATATATATATATATATATATATATATATATATATATATATATATATATATATATATATATATATATATATATATATATATATATATATATATATATATATATATATAGTTAATAGACAAAATGATAATGCAAAATGGAAGTCATTGTTCGTATTTAGGTAGTAAATCATGAGAAAAGATACTTATCTATTATAAATAGATATGAGTAGATTATGTGGAATTACAATCAATCAAACAAATCTCTTAAATCTATGATTTTCCAATATTATAATTGATCTTTCCTGAAATTTTGGCACAATCTTAGGCACAATTGATTTCCCCTTAATTTTGTTAATTACGAAATTTTGAATCACATAAGGTTTCTTACTTGCTCAACAACTTTTGAATCAATAACATCCATTTCAAACAAAAGGAAATATTGATTTATAAAGATGCAATTTCGGAAAATATAAAACGAAAATCTAATAGTTTTATGGAAAAATGAAAAGAGACGTAGACCTTTATAGGAGAGAGGTCAATTCGGCTAGGGTTTTGTGGCGGGTAAATTTAATTTTAAGTCAAATTAAATAGTGGATACTTGGTAGTTCTGTTAAATGAGTCAAAGCTCATAAGTCCACTGTTATGACAACTACACCTTTCAATTTCACATATGTTGCGATTTTCTAGTCCTTAAATTTCAATAGGGCTAAAATTTGTAAAAACACAAAGTACAAAAATGAGTCAAAATTGGTGAAACATATAATATAATAAAGATTTAATTAGATGCAAGTACCTCTTAACATTCATAAAACCAATAAAAAGTGAGATTATCAAAGTAAAAAAATTACATTTATCATAATTTATTGAATCGAAAAATGTTGTATTCATCTACTAAAAAAACGAAAATTTAAACAACAAACTTAATTTGAATTCTTCATATCCCTCCTATTTCATCATTGTTAAGAAAAACCGAACTTTCCGATCGCATTATTTAATCATAACAGTCCCGATTTTTATTAATGATGATAAAGCATTCAAGATAACATAACTTTCAAGATTACATAATATTAGCACTTCTCATCTACTAATTGTTCAAAAGTTGTTCCCATTCTTCCATAATTTCCTTTGACACATCCATGGCTTTCTCAATAACATTCATAACATGGAGCATATTATAATGAAATCCAAGACAATATTTTCCCTCATCGTTGATGATGATAAAGCATTAAAGATTACATAAAATTAGCACTTCTCTATGGACATGTACTAATTGTTCAAAAGTTGTTGCCATTCATCCATAATTTCCTTCAACACATCTAAAGCTTTCTCAATAATAATGAAAGCATGGAGCATGTTATAATGAAATCCAAGACAATCTTTTCCCTCTTCGTTGTATAGATGCCATAATTTGTTAATTGGATCATCAGCTCTCTATTTCACATATGAACACGTTCTTGTAAAATGCTCCATGATTTCCATAATCTTTCTTACTTGCTCAACGACTTTTGGATCACTAACCTCCATTTCAAACAAAACGAAAGACCTAATATTAAATGGATAAAAGTTTGAAGAAGAAGAAATGAACTTGATAGTTTTATGGAATAAGTGAAAAGAGAGGTAGACCTTTATAGGGAATAAGTGAAAAGAGAGGGAGGCCTTTATAGGGAATAAGGGAATAGTTTTATGGAATAAGTGAAAAGAGAGGTAGACCTTTATAGGGGAGAGGTGAATTCGGCTAGGGTTTTATGGTGGGTAGTTTTAATATTAGGTGAAATTAATTCATTCATACTTGGTGGTTGTATTAAATGAGTCAAAGTTTATAAGTGCAATGTTATGAAAACTGCACCTTTCAATTTCAAATAGGGTGGCAATTTTCTAGGTATTAAAGTTCACCTAAGGTCAAAATTGGTAAAAACACAAATTACAAAAATAAATTTGTAAGTCAATCTAATGCGGCAAAGTAATTTGTAAACAATTAGATGGTTATTTAGGGAAAGATCGATAAATCATATACCGTTAATTAACATAACATATAATATTATAAAGATTTAATTAGACATACGTACATCTAAATATTCATAAAACCAATAAAAGTTGAGATTATCAAAGTACAAATATTACGTTTACTTTGCCTAATGAATTGAAAATTGTTTTATTCATCTAATAAAAAAATGATACATTAAACAACAAACTCAAGTTAAATTCTTCATTTGCCTCCTATTTCATCATTGTTAAGAAAAATCGAACTTCCCGATCGCACTTGCATTCATAACAGTCCAATTTGTCATAATCGTTGGAGAAGGAATAGTAATCTTCTATATCCCACATGTCGCCCTTCAAATGTAGCTTATCAATTGTCTTACAAATAACCGGTGCCTTGTCTACGATATTAATTATGTTTCTTATAAAGATTGTGTTTAACATCCTCCTAAAGATCCCTCTACATCGAATAATAGACTGCATATTAAGTTGTCTAAGTGTTCCTCTTAGAATTTTAAGTCCATTTTCTCTAGTAGCTTCGCACTTGGCACATAGCCAAATTAGGCCTAGTAAATAACATGACATTGTATGTCCCACTTTCGTTGCTTCAATCAATGTACACACGCCATTATTGTAGTTATTATGGGAAAAATTTGTACCTGTATAAAAAATTAAAGTTAGCAATTTTATATACATATAATACAATAACGCCAAATATTTAAACAAATTTACGATTTTAGGTAAAAAAAATTAAACTTAAAGAATTTATTGGGTTAGTTTTCATTACTTTAAGGATAACAATTTATATATCAATGAGAAGTATTAAAACTTAATGAAACGGTTTATAACATTAAATTATGCCAATAAATACATATAACTTATAAAATCTTAACTTACCAAGCCATATCGTAGAAGTGCATCCGGATTATTGCACTCAAGACATCTTCCAAAAAAAATCTTAGCTTTACCAATTTATCATCCATATACGAACGATTATAGTCTCCATTGATACTTTTTTCATGACATGTTCATCATCTGATAGGCTATATATAGCAACTTGCAACTAACGAAAAAAAAGCCGTAAATAACAATTAAACTAACACGAACTACTAAAATATTATTTGCAAATATGTAAGAAAACAAAATACCTGAATTTGCAACTGAATAAAGCAAAAGGGTATTGAGAAGCAATGCGTCCAAGTATGTCAATTGTGAGTTCATTAGGTAAAGAGGCAAATAAATTTCCTCTAGGTAGACACCTCTTCTTAATGGCCGAAGGTTTTTGGGGTGTTGAAGCTTTTCTCTTCATTGCAAAAACGTCTTGAGTGATAATAAAATCAATCGAAAATTTGTGTGTGTGGAAAAATGTTAAGCTTTAGGAGTATATATTAAAAAACCGAAACACTTGCCATTATGAATCACTCAATTAATAGGAAAACTTCCCTTATTTACAAAAACATGTTGATAATTTATGGCATAAAATATATATGGCAAACCGTCCAAGATATTATATTTAGGAAAGTGTATACTATGTAATATTTTTTACATTAATTTAGTCATAAGAGCATACGTACCATTTTTTATAGTAATTGCCTAATAATGTCAAAATTTTAAATCCTATGACAAATGTTTGAAAACCGTAATATTTCTTTAAAAAAATTCGGCCAAATGCAATTATTACAAATAGGTTGGTTGTTCACATTAAATATATGCTTGGGGTGTTTAACTATATTTAATGCTATAAATCTTCTTCTCCTTATATTATAATTTGAATCCTAATTGCCTAATATACCGAATTATTTTGAATCCTATGACAACATTTTTATAACCGTAATAATTCCTAATTGCCAAAAATATTTTTTTAGTATTCAAAGTATTCTCTAATTGCCTTATATATTTAAATTGCCTAATATATTTAAATCATTTGCTAAGATCTAATCTAAAACATTTTTGATAGTAATTGCCTAAAATTGTAAAAAATTTAAATCCTATGACAAATCTTTCAAAACCGTAATATTTACTAAAAAAAATTCAGCCAAATGCAATTATTATAAAGGCAAAACTAATAGGTTGGTTGTTTCACTATATTTAATGCTATAAATCTTTTTCTCCTTATAATTTGAATCCTATGACAAATTTTTAAAGCCGTAATATTTCCTAATTGACAAAAGAGATATTTTAGGATTCAAAGTATTCTCTAATTGCCTAATATATTTAAATTATTTTCTAATTGCCTAATATATTAAGATTTGAATCATAACACCCTAATATATGAAGATTTCAATCCTAATTGCCTAATAAATTTAAAATATTTTATAATTATTCAAAAGTGAATATATTCCTTCTAAAGTCGGATTTTTGCACGAAAATTAATTGTAAATATTTCATACTTGCGAAAAATGGTATAAGAATATTTATTAATACATAAAAAAGTGAAAAATACATAGCCGAAATATTCAAAATTGAATAACTTAGATAAGAGGACTAATACTATAATAAAATGGCTATTAATATCCAAAATAGCCATCCTAATCCTTCGAAAATGAATCTATTCCACTGACCACTTGATCTGAAACTTGACGTGCAAGCTCAAATTGGTTACGTGCATGCATGATTTGAGCTATCCAACCAACAGTCTCGTGTCCATTTGAATCTAATTTATCTAACTCCGTTGTTATATCCTTAATCTTCTCTTCATAATCTGAAAACGCTTGTAAAAGTGAATTAGTTGTATCCACGTAATTCTTCAATTGTGTTTCAACTCTAGAATCCATGGAGAAGAAGGAAAAGTGGATGCTTATAAGAAAATGAAGGTAGAATATGTATAGAAAAGATGAACAAAATAGTTTGAAGTGAAGTGAATAAAATAAGCTTATGAGCATATTTATAGCACAAAAAATTCGGCCATAGCATGGAAACCCTAATAGGTTTGTTGTTGACATTAAATATATAGTTGGGGTGTTTCACTATATTTATTGTTTTTTCAAAAAAAAATATTACATGTAATAGTTGGTGTTCAAATAAAAACACACTCTATATGAAGCACAAAAAAATTTGGCTAATGTAATAGAAAGGGAGAAGTTATACCAATAGGTTGGTTGTTCACATTAAATATATGATTGGGGGTATTTGACTATATTTATTGTTGTACTTAAAAAAAAGTATATGTAAGAGTTGGTATCTGAAATTAAAGCACAATCTATCTATTATAATGTACAAAAAACAAATCGACCAAATGCAATAGAAAGACAAAGGCAAAACCAATTACATTAATGTAATATATTCGAAAGTAACATTAACAAAACAAAAATTGCGTTATTGTAATATATATTATTATAATAGATATTATTTCATTGACACTAAAACAAAGCAAATATTGAAAAATATATTACTAATCGTTAGCTTAAATAACGCAACAACGTGTTATTTGTAGGTGGTATAACTTCTCCTTCATTCAAGTCGATTTCTTCAAAGGAAACTCGAGATACTTTATGAGCTATTTGAGGATTGCAATGAAGAAAGTGTAGTACCATATATTCTAAATCCAAGAAAATCCTAGAATCCTTCATTGTGGAAAATACATATTCCACCATATACCAGTTATCCGAATTCACATCTGGATCAGTTGTGCCATCATCGCAAACTTTGTAGAATTTAAGATGTCCTGAACGGAACATTGTTAGTACCATACTTTCATGATCAAGAAAATTTGAGTGTTCCACTTTTGGATGCCAAATCTTTAAACGTGTAGGTGAAGATGATGCATCAAATGAACCATATTCATCGGCCATATGAACAAAACGATTATAGAGGAACACACATAGGGTTTTAGGAAGTTTGATGGTGTAGTGCAATGAAAATATGATGAGGATATTTATAGTCCTAGAATTAGGATTCTAGTGCAATCAAACGATTTTAGAGATACAATCTCAAAGATTGAAGTCGATTTTTTTTTTAAATCTAGTATACATAATCGGCAAATAGAAAGAAAGAAAAAATAAATCCCTAAAATCATATACAAAAACGGCAATAGGGAGGATTGTAAGAATCAATCCCTAAAATCACGATTTGCAATTAGAGAGAATGAATTGAAACTTTCCATTATCAATCCCACAAATCACGCTAATCACAATGAGATTGCAATCATCCGGATTTTTACACGAAAATAGCTGATTTCGTGGGGCATTTGCTAGTTAATTCGACAATCCTATGTGGCACCATTATGCTCTATGGTCGAATCCTATGTGGCAACTTCTCATGAGCCAAGGATTTTGTAATATATATTATAATAGATTACATTATGACATATACCTAAAATTGAATTATTAATTTATCACAATGCTTAATGATAATTTATCATAATAAATAAAATTTTCTTTTAGAATTTGCATAATAAATAATAATTTCTTTACAAAATTCAACAAGTGTATAAGAAATTTAAGTATAAACATAATTAGTATTCTCTATAATAGCATTTAATTATAATAATAAATAAAATTGAATGATTAATTTATCACAATGCTTAATATATAAAATTCAACAATTAATACAAATTTATTCTAAAAATTCAGTAATTAATAATAATTACTTGAATAAGTTCAACAATTAATAATAATTCAACCATATAAAATAAGAAAATAGATAAATACAATTTTTTACTCACCTCAATTGTCTTCAATAATAATTTCTTCAAGAGTAAAAGCTTCCAAAAATATATATTCAAGTGTGTATAATCTAGAGAGAAAATAATTAATTTCGGAAGTGTGTCAAAATATAACAAAATAGATATCTATATATAGATCTCAAATAATATGATCGTTGGTGAATTTTTTTATTTGTATTTTTAAAGTCATTCAGATTACAAAATCTGAATAAGAAAAATAACTGTTCTGATTCAGCAGCCACATGTCAACAAATTATTGGCTGGGCGCGCTGCTCAATGCTACTCTCTACTGACGCATGGCAGAAGTTGCTGCCATTTGCTGTTGAATTCATGCACGTGTGGCGGCCTTCCATTGGCTCTTATAAATATTTGCCCTCAAATTCACCGTTTTGCAAATTTCCCCACCCAAACTTGTCCAACTTTTTCGTGGGCCCCATCATCTCCTTTTACGTGGCTCATTCCATGGTATGGGTCATAGGATGCCCAAACATGGATTGAGTCATTGTATGACCCAATTAGAAACATCAAAAAACCATGAATGCAATGCAATGTTTTTTTTAGCAAGGTTCATAACTTATTTTGATGTCCAAAAAACCACGAGTGGGGATGCTCGAATATTTCTAATTGTGTATATATAAAATTTATGAAGATTTTATAGCTACAATCCTCATATTGAGATAAATCTAACAAGACTTCAATTGACTATGTTTTTTCTTACTAGCCTTAAATGCACGCTATGAGTCCAATGGTATGTCTTCCTATCTCCCACATGGGAGACCAAGGTTGGTGGAAACAAATTTCAATGTTGTGGGGGGAGGGAGTTGGGGCTTGTTGGGCCTCTGGGTGAGTGACCCTATGCGAGGACAGCCTAGAGGAAATTCTTCTTACCATGTGTTCCCGAAAGGATGCCCAAAAAAATGTATAAAAAGGTAAATTCATTGCGTAATTACATTTAATAATCTAAAACAATAATAAATTTATCAAAAATAGGTTGTCATACTGATATAAATGCAAATAGAACACTGAATAATTATGTGAAATAATATCATAAAGTTATGAAATTGCGTTCAGTGGATCGAAAAGAACTAATTGGGACAAAATGAAATTAGATTAAAAGACGTCAAATCCATATAAAATAAGAGTAAAGTTAGATATAATAATAATATTTTTACATACGTATATTTTGTTCTTGATAATTTTAGTATATCTAAAATATATTTATTTATCTACATAACAATCCAAACATAATTCTTCAAAATTAAAAAGGTCATAAATAATGAAGAACAATTGCACTCGAAAAGCACAATAAAAATATATTTGTCTCCTTTTTCTTAAATTTTTGCCAATATCTCAACTAGATTTCCTGAAAACCCTGAATTTCGAATTAGGTTTCTTCAATTTCCTCCAATTGTTTCTCAAAATAATGGTGGGTCGAGCTTTTTCTCGGTCATTAATGGCGGCCACTATGTGAAACGTTCAAGTTCTCATCACATGGTACACTTTCTTTCATTTTTTATTTTTTCCAATTTTGGCTGTGAAATTGTGTTCCTTTTATTGGTCACCATGCAACAAGTTTTCTTAAGTATTACCAAATGAGGTTTGATTTTTTCGACATTCCATTCCTCAAAATATTAATTTTTTATTCCCTCAAAAACATTGAACTTTGTAGGTATCAGTTATTAAAACTTAATTTCCGCAAGTATTAAAATTAGTTGAAGCAAACATTTGACATTGCTTGGTTTGGTTTTCTCCCATGATTAGCATCAATCAAGTTCAATATTTGTAAATTTTAGGTTCAATTGCTGAAACAACAGCAAATTAATAGAATATGTTGAATTTTGTTGTTGTTATTGCGATTTTGATATATGCATATACGTAATTTAAAAAATCAGGAAGCAAGAATTACCTATTGATTGGGATTTTGTGGTTTGGTTATTGCTCCTCTTGGTTTAACTCCATTACGCTGATGCGATGCATTAGGACAAGAATTCCTTTTTTGCTCGTTTAACCAAAACAAAATTAGTGTGTTTTTGTATGCAAATAATCGAAGGTAGAAGATGGAAAACTCGGAGAATTTAGATGCAATTGAAAGGGAAGCAGGAGTATGATAGTGAAGTTATGAATTGCCGTTTGCATCTTGTTTGTTTATTATTTTTTCAATTTTCTTAAAAAAACTGTTGTTCAGTTGAACTGTGGTAATTATTTTCCTTTTTTTTTTTGTTTAAATGATGAATCAGTTAGTTTGTTTTTCATTTTTTGTCTTTTTTCCCCTTACTTTTAAATTAAAAGACTGGTAAATTTTGTAATTACCTTTGTAGTTTGGGAGTATAATGGGAAAAGAGGGTGGACACCAAACTCCTCAGGAGTTATCGTATATAAATACTAGTATTTTTTGCACGCGATGCGTGCGCGAACATTGCGGTGATATTGTACATGTTTCTTTTGTTTTCAAAAATCTGGAAGTTACTTTCACTAAAAAAATGTGGTAGTTTTTTTTAGGGGAAAAAAATCTGGCAGTTACATTAGAGTTTTTTTTAAAAGTTCTATGACTTTTTTGCCCTCATTATTTATCTTGGAAGAATAAAAATATAAAGGGTACTTTTGGGAACTCAGGTGGACACCAAAGTGCTCAGGAGTTGACATATAGAATAGAGATAATGATGCAAGATTACTTACAAAAAATTGGTTAATTAATAGTGCCAAAAGGCAAATGGTGCAATTAAAAAAAGAGGAAGTATATTTATCGTTTTGAACTTTAAGATTGTGCCTCGAAACTTACAAAACACTCCACAAATAACCCTTAGTAATGTGTCACTAATAATAGTATTTGGAACAGACATTAAATAGCATTACTGCCGTCACTTTAAATTCATTTTCCCTTCATTAAAAAACAAAAACTTATGTCATTGTGTGCAAGAAAAAAGTGTCCCCACTTTCTCCTAAGAACCTGATCACTCCTCAAAACCCCTTTTATTTCCATGTCTCACCCTCACTCTCTCATAAATCAATTAAGGAAAAAAAACCTTGAAATCTAATGTATGAGTTGCCAAAATAATTTGACCTGAAACTTCAACCAAAAGATGGAGCACATGGAGCAAAAAGAAGGGTACTCTGAGCATCATCTCTGTAATTGAATTGCAAAGGACTACGGTGGTTAAGAAACAAAAAACATCAAGCATTGTCAACGATCAGTTAGCTACATTAACATTTTTTTTCACTTGTTGGCAAAATCTATAGTGTATACAAGTACTTCAATATATGTGCAATTCTTGGTGAAAAGATTTCCAGATCAATATTTGTAGCGGTAAAATAAAAGAAGTTGACATTTGAAGAGTGAGAATGCGGTAGCAAATGATGCCAAGAGAAGAAGAAAAAATAGAGAAGATGCGTTGTAAAAAAATGGAAAATTAGATCACCATTTAATTAACTCTAATTTTCAGTGGAAAAATTTTCCCCCAATATCCCCTAACGTTTTTTGAGTTTGAGGGCATGGTATGGAAAATTTAAAAAGGTAGGTACAATATAGAATTTCAAAAAGCCCAATTTATTCGGAAAAAATCATTGGATCAAGCCGAATTATTGGCCCTCTTCTCATATTGATCCTTACTATGATCTGACTTGGATTAATTTCATCTTTATGCATACCCATATCCTAACAAAATTAGCTTACCATTTACCTTTTGAACCAGTTAAAAATATGATATTTCTCTCTCTCATCTCCTCAGTTCTCTTGGTCTGATCTCTCTGAGACTTCAAAGCATCACCTCCTCCTAGCCCCACCACTGCCAACACTAACGTACGCGTGTGTAATTTTCTACTATTGGCATCACTCCAACCTTCAATTTTAGTCTATATCCTCCATAGGTGGTGCTCCTTGTCTACTAGTGTTGGTATCCTCGTAGAAGGTCAAAGTTGCTACCGCCTCCATCAATTCAACTCAATGATCAACGGGACTAAATGATGATGATTTAGAAATTAAAATGTGTTAGAATCCAAAAATCTAATCTCAATTGATTATAGGAAAAGCCGCGGAAATCAGTCAAATTAAAAATGCTTAAAATTTTCTCAATTTGCACCTCCATTAGGGTTACAGCTCCAAAATCTGTAGTAAAGAAACACAAATGGAAATGGTTCTTGTTATCTCTCTTCCCTAACCTACGGAGAACTGTAAATTTTTTCTTAGAGTATGAGCTTAAGAACGAGAGACTCAAGAGAGAGAAGGTAAGTTTTCTAGGTTTAGCCGCGGAAATCCTAGGTTTGAAATTGAGAGTGAAATTAGGGGAAAAGTGTAGTGATGTGTAGAAATTGTGTAAATTACTAGAAGTTAGAGAGAAAAAAAAAGAGGGGAAATGAAGGCTAAAACACTTTTGTTGAATGGCAAATTACAAATTTGAACTGGAGGAATGAGGTTTTGGAAGGATAAAAATGAGGGAGATGGATTTTTATTAAGGTGGCGGTTTGTGAACAAGAATAAAAATAATTGGGTCATTGGGTGTGCGCTTGTGCAGTGCCCTCCCAACAGTCCAAGCCATTAGAAAGAATATTAACAAAATGCTTGGGTTTTTCTACGTACAATTCCAATGTTTTTTAAAACTAGTTGTTGAAGCGCACCCTAACGCGCATGTAACACCCCGTCAATTCTCTCTTTTGTAAAATACCTTTTAATATAAAACTTAGAGGATTATCAAAGTATTATTGCCCGTGTGAAAACATATCGGCTTATTCAGAATTTTGCAGCGGAAAACATAATAAATAACTTTAGAAATAAAACTTAGTCAACCCAAAGAGTCAACTTTAAAGTCAAACAAACATAAAGTCAAAAGTCAACCTCCAAAGTAAAAGTCAACTGCAATAGTCAAAGTCAACTAGAGAAGTATAAAGTCAAAGTCAAAGTAAAGTCAACACAAGCTCTCCAATCCCGGACCCATGATGCATCATCTTCAAACCTGTAAATGACGATGCACTATTGATCCCTAGAGACTGCTCACCAAAAGAGTCATCACAGGATCAATAATTAAGGCATAGCCATAATCAACACATACACACAAAGCATGTAATTAGCAAAGCTGAGTACTACATAGTAAATAAATAAACAATTCTAACATGATACTAATAAATATTAAGCAGGGATAAATAATCATACAACAGCATAGCAGACTACTTTTACTGAACTAAACTCCACCACTAGTAAGTTAATTAATTCAAATGGAATAGTCAATGGAACGAGTTGTCTAACCAAAACCAGTCTTCAATTTAGAAGACGAAATACGGGCGCGACTCCGTATTCCCATGACCTATGATATCGAGGAACCTTTAAAATAAAAATAGGACACAGTGATCAATCCGGTCCCAAGAAAAGCCATGGGCTACCACCATGTACTCCAACTCATACTTGTCCAACACTTCAGACGTGCACAAGTCTAAAGCTATTGCTATCCACGTTTCACTTTACATGATTAATAATTTATTCACTTGTTATGACTCACAAGTAGGGAAATGATATAATCATCAAACAATCATAGACTTCCATTTTTATCTTAGGCTTAGATAAGATGATCAACAACAACTTAACAACCCAAGATTAATTCCAATTTAAATCCATAACCTTCTTTATTCGTTGAACCAAGTCAACAACCAACCAAACTTTCATAGGTATAAAAATCAACTTACCAAATAAGACCCTCAGTCCTCATAAAGTAATTAAGTAATTCAAAGGGAACAACATGATTCAATCATGATCCAAAGCCAATCATAAATATTAATCGCTCATGTGAATTAATAAAATAAATTTCTCAAATCCCATATGCTTGCATCAACATTCCATAGAAACATAATATCAATAACATAACCAACATGCTTCAATCAACGGCATAAAACATGCAAATCCAACTTAATAGAAATCACATATGAACTAAAAATAGTTCCCTATACATGATACTACTCAATTCTCATCCTCAAGACATGATATTAGTCCAATCAACACATAGGTATGTACGTACCTTGTGTACACAAATCGAGAGGCCACTTTCACAACCTTAAAAGTCGCCTAAAGAGAAATCTCTGCCTAAAATAATCAATCATAATCCACCATCAATACTTTATAAATTTTCAGCACTAATAAAATACTTTAAACCCTTCTCAAGAGTGTTTAATTAAAAACCTTTCCCATCATTAAAACTTAATTATTAAAACCTTCTAGTATAGTACTCCTACACTAGTTGCTTAAAAACCCTTAAAACACATGGTTTAATCATAAAAACTCCATTACCAACATCGTTTTTAAATTTCCAGCAACATATACTATAATAAAACCCTTTTTAAACATGCTTAAACATACTTAAAATCATAAGAATACTCAATTTCACAAACTACAACATACAACTATGATTTTCCAACTTATAAAACCCTAAAAATCCATGCTTTGATATTTTAAAACCCTATTTTAACATAATAAGTAAATCTGAACTTTTCTAACTTCATTAAACAATTTACATAACCTTAGATTCATAATCAAATCATCAAATTATAACTTTTAAACATAAACTTATTAAAACAAACCCTAAAAATACAAACTTTGCATTAAAACACTACAAGAAAAGAGGAAATTAACGACGGCTAAAAGCCGTCGGTGATGGCCCCAAAAGCCGTCGGTAACTAATCAACGACGGCCAACCGTCGTTAATTCACAGTCGGTATACAGATGGTCGCTGATACTAGAATCAACGACCGTCAAGCCGTCGGTGATACTTTTAACGACGGTTTTGTGACAATCAGCGACGGTATATAAAAGCCGACGTTGATCCCCAGTCACCGACCGTTTAAAGCAGACGGTGAATCAGCGACGGTTTAAAACCGTCGCTGATTCACCGTCTGCTTTAAACGGTCGTTGATTTCGATAAATCAACGTCTGTTTAAAACCGTCGCTAATGTATTTAAGCAGTCGTTGATTTCGTGTCCATGGGTACATAGAGAACCTTACAGCGACTGCCTAGCCGTTGTTGATTTAATGTTTAACCGTCGCTGTTGTTACAAAATAATATTATTTAAAATTCTATTGTTCTTAATAATAATTAAACCCGTACACTGCACAATTTGCACCTAAATATACCACGCTAAAGTCAGTTTCTCCATCGCATTCAATTTTTTCAATTACAAAAATATGCAATTTTGATATATATTAAAATTTACATAGATACTTGTATAATTACATGAAATAGATTACATTTATGTACACAAAATAGATCCCGATGTCGGGAAATAAAGTAGATATCGGTGTTTACAAAAAATATATATCGACAAAGCTAGAAACTAATACGCTAGATGCCGATAAATATAGACACTAAATGTCTATAGTTAGACAAACTACCTAGATTAAATATATGTACGTAAAATAGATCCCGGTGTGGGGAAATAAAGTAGAAGTCGGGTTGAAAAAAAAATAACCCGACACATCAAGAAACGAAGAGAGATGCCGATAAGTATTTACACTACAAGAAAATAGTTAGACTAACTATATCCAACTATAAGTTAGTTACCTAGTTGTCCACGGCCAAAAAAACTACACTGTCAAGGGTGGCTCTGTAGCACTACCGCCACCACCAAACCCTGGGTCATCTTCTGGTCTGCGTTGTGGAGTGGGGCCTGGGTTGCAACCTGAGAACATGTGGCCGAAACTAGACATGTTCCTCATCATTTCCTCTATGAGGGCCCGACGTGACTCTTCCACCCGTGCTTTGACCATTGCCTCCACCTCTCCCATCCGTGCAGCAACCTTTGCCTCCACTTGCGCCTCAATCTGAGAAAAAATGGACGGCTCATATGGTTGTGAAGAGCCGCCATCTCCTCGCCCTGATGCAGAGTTGTAGTACAAATGATCTCCCTGACCCAACCCCTGAACTTTTCCTCTGTTCCTCCCCCCAACCTGTCTCCCAATATAACGGATCGGGGTTTGGCCGTGACCCCCGAGTGGTACAATGATCCAGCTTCTTATTGTATGTCTCCTGCATTTGGTTAAATATACTCATATTCAAATAATATAAAGTGCCAAAATGGCGTATATTTGGTTCTATCTTTCCTATTTTATGTATTTTCAATCAAAACAACTTATAATCACATTAAACTAACTATATATATGATGTTTGAGGTGTTTATAACTTAAACTAGCATTAAACTACTCGTATTCATTCAATTTCAAGTGAAATGGCCTAAAACGGCCAAAATGGCCTATATTTGGTTCTAACTTTCCTATTTTGTGTATTTTCAATCAAAACTTATAATCACATTAAACTAACTATATATATGATGTTTGAGGTGTTTATAACTTGAACTAGCATCAAACTACTCGTATTCATTCAATTTCAAGTGAAATGGCCTAAAATGGCCTATATTGGCCTATATTTGGTTCTAACTTTCCTATTTTGTGTATTTTCAATCAAAACAACTTATAATCACATTAAACTAACTATATATATGATGTTTGAGGTGTTTATAACTTGAACTAGCATCAAACTACTCGTATTCATTCAATTTCAAGTGAAATGGCCTAAAATGGCCTATATTAGCCTATATTTGGTTCTAACTTTCCTATTTTGTGTATTTTCAATCAAAACAACTTATAATCACATTAAACTAACTATATATATGATGTTTGAGGTGTTTATAACTTGAACTAGCATCAAACTACTCGTATTCATTCAATTTCAAGTGAAATGGCCTAAAATGACCAAAATGGCCTATATTTGGTTCTATCTTTCCTATTTTGTGTATTTTCAATCAAAACAACTTATAATCACATTAAACTAACTATATATATGATGTTTGAGGTGTTTATAACTTAAACTAGCATTAAACTAAGCGTATTCATTCAATTTCAAGTGAAATGGCCTAAAACGGCCAAAATGGCCTATATTTGGTTCTAACTTTCCTATTTTGTGTATTTGCAATCAAAACAACTTATAATCACATTAAACTAACTATATATATGATGTTTGAGGTGTTTATAACTTGAACTAGCATCAAACTACTCGTATTCATTCAATTTCAAGTGAAATGGCCTAAAATGGCCTATATTGGCCTATATTTGGTTCTAACTTTCCTATTTTGTGTATTTTCAATCAAAACAACTTATAATCACATTAAACTAACTATATATATGATGTTTGAGGTGTTTATAACTTGAACTAGCATCAAACTACTCGTATTCATTCAATTTCAAGTGAAATGACCTAAAATGGCCTATATTAGCCTATATTTGGTTCTAACTTTCCTATTTTGTGTATTTTCAATCAAAACAACTTATAATCACATTAAACTAACTATATATATGATGTTTGAGGTGTTTATAACTTGAACTAGCATCAAACTACTCGTATTCATTCAATTTCAAGTGAAATGGCCTAAAATGACCTATATTAGCCTATATTTGGTTCTAACTTTCCTATTTTGTGTATTTTCAATCAAAACAACTTATAATCACATTAAACTAACTATATATATGATGTTTGAGGTGTTTATAACTTGAACTAGCATCAAACTACTCGTATTCATTCAATTTCAAGTGAAATGGCCTAAAACGGCCAAAATGGCCTATATTTGGTTCTAACTTTCCTATTTTGTGTATTTTCAATCAAAACAACTTATAATCACATTAAACTAACTATATATATGATGTTTGAGGTGTTTATAACTTGAAATAGCATCAAACTACTCGTATTCATTCAATTTCAAGTGAAATGGCCTAAAATGACCAAAATGGCCTATATTTGGTTCTATCTTTCCTATTTTGTGTATTTTCAATCAAAACAACTTATAATCACATTAAACTAACTATATATATGATGTTTGAGGTGTTTATAACTTAAACTAGCATTAAACTAAGCGTATTCATTCAATTTCAAGTGAAATGGCCTAAAATGGCCTATATTAGCCTATATTTGGTTCTAACTTTCCTATTTTGTGTATTTTCAATCAAAACAACTTATAATCACATTAAACTAACTATATATATGATGTTTGAGGTATTTATAACTTGAACTAGCATCAAACTACTCGTATTCATTCAATTTCAAGTGAAATGGCCTAAAATGGCCTATATTAGCCTATATTTGGTTCTAACTTTCCTATTTTGTGTATTTTCAATCAAAACAACTTATAATCACATTAAACTAACTATATATATGATGTTTGAGGTGTTTATAACTTGAACTAGCATCAAACTACTCGTATTCATTCAATTTCAAGTGAAATGGCCTAAAACGGCCAAAATGGCCTATATTTGGTTCTAACTTTCCTATTTTGTGTATTTTCAATCAAAACAACTTATAATCACATTAAACTAACTATATATATGATGTTTGAGGTGTTTATAACTTGAACTAGCATCAAACTACTCGTATTCATTCAATTTCAAGTGAAATGGCCTAAAATGACCAAAATGACCTATATTTGGTTCTATCTTTCCTATTTTGTGTATTTAGAATCAAAACAACTTATAATCACATTAAACTAACTATATATATGATGTTTGAGGTGTTTATAACTTAAACTAGCATTAAACTAAGCGTATTCATTCAATTTCAAGTGAAATGGCCTAAAATGGCCTATATTAGCCTATATTTGGTTCTAACTTTCCTATTTTGTGTATTTTCAATCAAAACAATTTATAATCACATTAAACTAACTATATATATGATGTTTGAGGTGTTTATAACTTGAACTAGCATCAAACTACTCGTATTCATTCAATTTCAAGTGAAATGGCCTAAAATGGCCTATATTAGCCTATATTTGGTTCTAACTTTCCTATTTTGTGTATTTTCAATCAAAACAACTTATAATCACATTAAACTAACTATATATATGATGTTTGAGGTGTTTATAACTTGAACTAGCATCAAACTACTCGTATTCATTCAATTTCAAGTGAAATGGCCTAAAACGGCCAAAATGGCCTATATTTGGTTCTAACTTTCCTATTTTGTGTATTTTCAATCAAAACAACTTATAATCACATTAAACTAACTATATATATGATGTTTGAGGTGCTTATAACTTGAACTAGCATCAAACTACTCGTATTCATTCAATTTCAAGTGAAATGGCCTAAAATGACCAAAATGGCCTATATTTGGTTCTATCTTTCCTATTTTGTGTATTTTCAATCAAAACAACTTATAATCACATTAAACTAACTATATATATGATGTTTGAGGTGTTTATAACTTAAACTAGCATTAAACTAAGCGTATTCATTCAATTTCAAGTGAAATGGCCTAAAATGGCCTATATTAGCCTATATTTGGTTCTAACTTTCCTATTTTGTGTATTTTCAATCAAAACAACTTATAATCACATTAAACTAACTATATATATGATGTTTGAGGTGTTTATAACTTGAACTAGCATCAAACTACTCGTATTCATTCAATTTCAAGTGAAATGACCTAAAATGGCCTATATTAGCCTATATTTGGTTCTAACTTTCCTATTTTGTGTATTTTCAATCAAAACAACTTATAATCACATTAAACTAACTATATATATGATGTTTGAGGTGTTTATAACTTGAACTAGCATCAAACTACTCGTATTCATTCAATTTCAAGTGAAATGGCCTAAAACGGCCAAAATGGCCTATATTTGGTTCTAACTTTCCTATTTTGTGTATTTTCAATCAAAACAACTTATAATCACATTAAACTAACTATATATATGATGTTTGAGGTGTTTATAACTTGAACTAGCATCAAACTACTCGTATTCATTCAATTTCAAGTGAAATGGCCTAAAATGACCAAAATGGCCTATATTTGGTTCTATCTTTCCTATTTTGTGTATTTTCAATCAAAACAACTTATAATCACATTAAACTAACTATATATATGATGTTTGAGGTGTTTATAACTTAAACTAGCATTAAACTAAGCGTATTCTTTCAATTTCAAGTGAAATGGCCTAAAATGGCCTATATTAGCCTATATTTGGTTCTAACTTTCCTATTTTGTGTATTTTCAATCAAAACAACTTATAATCACATTAAACTAACTATATATATGATGTTTGAGGTGTTTATAACTTGAACTAGCATCAAACTACTCGTATTCATTCAATTTCAAGTGAAATGGCCTAAAATGACCAAAATGGCCTATATTTGGTTCTATCTTTCCTATTTTGTGTATTTTCAATCAAAACAACTTATAATCACATTAAACTAACTATATATATGATGTTTGAGGTGTTTATAACTTAAACTAGCATTAAACTAAGCGTATTCATTCAATTTCAAGTGAAATGGCCAAAAATGGCCTATATTTGATTCTAACTAAACTTGCATCAAACTTTTCAATCATATTTGCCTATAAATATATGTTTAGATATATGTTATCATCGAACCTGAATTGAAAACCAAACAAACACGTGAATTGTGAATACCATTGCATAAAAATATCATGAAGCATATAGTAGCTTACGAACTTACCATAATCCAGTAGGGCTTAAAACCTTTCTTGGTGCACGGTTCGAACCTCCCCGCACGCCCCCCTCCACGACCTCCCCGCACAACCCCCCCTCCCCGACCTCCCCGCACACCCCCCCGACCCCCTGCAGCCCCTCCCCCCCTCACCGACCAATTTCTCTCCCCCCCCACTCACCGACCTCCCGCACTCCTCCCCCTCCCCGACTCCCTGCGGCCCCTCCCCCCTCACCGACCCCCTGCCCTCCCCCCCCACTCACCGACCTCATGCACTCCTCCCCCTCACCGACCCCCCCTGCACGCCCCCCTCCCCGACCTCCCCGCACGCCCCCTCTCCACGACCCCCTGCAGCCCCTCCCCCCTCACCGACCCCCTGCACGCCCCCCCGCCCTCCCCCCTCACCGACCTCCCCGCACTCCTCCCCCTCATGCCCTTGTTCCCGGTTTATATATGGGTGTTTTGAATTTCACTTAGCTTGCATTTAAGAGTGAATTACATTTTGTAGAGAAACTTGCAATTAAAAAGAAGGATCATACTTCAAATACAACTCAATTTATCAAAACTACCACAGATAGCCATCGCAAAGTTCAAACAACTAAACAATTTCATATTCTTGCTAAGCAAATCGATCTCAAATTGAATTCTAAACTCGCAAAATTCACATCCAAAATACTCACAAGAAACGAAATCATTATGTGAATCCTTCATACTTCAATTATTCGACTAAGAAAAACAATAGAAAGACGAAAAGAGGAAAAGGTAATTTTCGAGTGATGAAAAGTTTGATTAAACCATAATCTAAAGCATGTGACTTCAAGACTCAATCTCCAAGATCACCCACAAAACAGAACACATTCTTTTTAGAACCTTAGTTGATCAAACCTTTCAACAATATGAGCAACAAATCAAGCTCAAGTTCGCATCCCCGATAAACGAGACTTTGCATCCAAAACACTCACAATTACAAAATGAATCCTTCATACTTCACATAAAACCTCAATTTCGCACTAGAAACATCAAAGGAAAAATATATGTATATACACATCGGCAGTGCAAAATTCAATAACATACTACAATCATTGGCACATCTAGGGTTTGAGTAACTTCAACTGAACCCCCAAAATCTGAATTTCTTCAAATTCACCAATGAAAAACGATAAAACCAAAATCAAACAAAGTTCTAACTCAAATATAAAAACTGAAAATTCAAACAACAAATTCAATTAAGTACCTGGAATAGTAGTCGAACTTACAAATTCCAAGTGAATTTTCGAATTGAGGTATTACCGGCGGCGAGGACGACCGGCGAACTTGGTGTTTATAACCTATATCCCAAAAACCCCATTTTTAGGGTTTGATGAGTAACCAAAAAAAAAAAAAACAAAACACGAACCTTCACAAATTACCGGCGGCAAGGAGAGCAAAAATGGGCTGTCGCCGGTAGTCGGAACGGCAAGGCAGGAGGTCTGACCTTGGCCTTCAATTCGCGCGCCCTCCTCTCCCTTTTGTGTTTTGAGAAAAGAGTTTTGAAAATGAACGACTGCAAAACAACAAAGATGCTCGAGTTTATTTTAACTACTCAGCGACCGTTAAACACCGTCGCCTAAAGTTACAAAAAATCAAAAATTTAAAATAATAAAAACAACGACGGCTTTAAACCGTCGTTGCTACTTAGCGACCGTTTACCCGTCGTTAAATACTTTAAAAGCTGTCGGTGATTACCGACGGCTGAAAGCTGTCGCTGAAATAAAAAATAACGACCGTTTCACCAACCGTCGCTGTGAAGCAGTCGTTGTTTCAGCATTTTCTTGTAGTGAAATAACTTGAGGAGGAAGAAAATAACCAAACAAAGAAGAGGAGGGAGAAGACGCCGGAGAGGAGGGGCGGCGCAGACTGGGCTGCTGTCGGTGGCGGTCCGCTGCTGCCGGTGGTGGGCCGGTTGTGGCGGTGGTCCGACCGAGCACGAAGGAAGAGAGAACCGAAGGAGAAGAAAAGAAAGAGAGAAGAAAATAGGGAGGGGGCCGAAAATTTTGGGGGAAGAGGAGGAGAGAGAAAATAAGTGTGGAAAAATTAGGGTTTTGGGAGTTTATATAGGTTCCCCTTTTGGGCTTAGGAAAAGGTGATTGGGCTAAAGGTATTATTTAATGTTTGATGATTTGGGTGGTTGGGTTCCTCATACCCAATTTAAAATTCTTTTTACAAACCCAAAAAGTGTTTTAAGCTATTCAAATATTTTTCAAAGCATGACTAAATAAAATGTTTGACTTCCGTTACATTAAATAATTTCTTTGACTTTCAAATAGTCAACCCTTCAAGAAATAAATCGTTTAAATACTAAAACATACTAAATTATATATAAATATACATTAAAATATATTTATAAAATTCATAAATTTACGGGGGATTACAGCACATGGTCCCCAAGAAAGTAAAGCTAATTAATTAGGAAATATTGATTTTTAATTTTAAATTCTTATTAGCTAGTAATTAGTTTATTAGTTCATCTATATATAATTATCTGAAGTAAAATACACTTGCCTTCATGTCATTTGCAGGATGAATTAGCAAGAATAAGGCTGCAACGTATTACTCCTGTGTAGGGGTGTAAGCGGACTGCGAAAAGTCCAGAGTCCAATCCAGTTCAGTCCAAACTTGTCGGACTGGACTGGACTGAAATTTTTTTGGACTGGACTCGGACTCAAATTTTCGAGTCCAAATATTTTCGGACTGGATTTGGACTCACCCCTTTGGAGTCCAATAAGTCCAATCCAGTCCAAAAATATTTTTATATATAATATATATTTAATATTTATATATATAATGTATATATATTTAATATTTATATATAATATAAACGATGTATGTGACTTATTTTATAGAATGAATATAATGGGCTTAATTTTTCAAATTCAATTATGAGAAAACGTTTGTGAATCATTGAATCAAATTCGGAGGAAAAAAATAATATAATAATCGACTGACCTGACTGGGATTCGGACTTCAAAAAAAATTATCGGACTGGACTGAACTGGATTCAAAAAATATTTGGATCGGACTTGGACTCAATTTCTCGAGTCCAAAAAACTTTGGACTGGATTTGGATTTGGCAAAGTCCAATCCAGTCCAATCCACTTACACCCCTACTCCTGTGCATTTGAAGTGTCCACATGTGATGGGTGAATGAAAGGAATTCAAGAACTATGAAATAGCAGCCACATGGCATGTTCTTTCTTGATCAGTAGCATATATCTAGCAATGTTAATCTTGGGTCCCTTCATTCAAAGTACCATAATTCAAGGAATCATAGCCCCAAATCATTGGTAGTTCTTTTTAAAGGAACACTGGTAATTTTTTATTTACTGCCATATTTGTTCAGTAATCAGTAGTGATTTATAGCATATTTTAAAACGTAACAACATAATCGTCTGCTCTAATTAAGTTTAGTTTGGAAGGTTTCCATTTTCACGTTTTTAATGTCAATAGGAAATCAGTTACATTATAAAAAGAAGATAAAAACATATATCAGTACACATTGTCGCATATTTCTCGGATTTAATAATATGAATTTCAAATAAGATGATATTTAAGAAAAAGAAGATTCCATCTACACCCTATTTTTGGAGTAGCATATGTGGTTTAATTTTTGCCTGAAGTGAAGGAAGCTTTATAGGTTGAGGATTCTAGGCCAGATTATGGTCTTTTGTATATTTCTCAATGTCGATTTTTTATGGGACTGTAATTTTCTTAGATTGTTGCTGTAATTTTTTTACTAGAATATTTGGCAAATCAATGGAACTTTTGAACTTGACAACTAATATATGTCCTAAGAGTTTGTGATGATTATACTGGATACACTATAACTTTATGAAAATATACATGCAAAGATGTTTCACTCTCTTCCTTTGTTTTTTCTTTTCTGAAATCCGGGCCTTTGTTGACGGATGTTCAAGTATTCAACAATTTTCTTGATCATTGTGTGTGTCCTGTTAGGTGATTGAAAATTTAATGGAATAGAAGACGAAAAAAATGGGAGATAAAATGGCATTAAGATGAATAATAGATGAAAGGGCAAGGAGAAAGAAGGAAGGAGAGGGTAGATGACATAAAGTAAAATTGATTGAAAAAAAGGGAAGTGTCAACGGTTAGTTGTAAATTGGATCTACCACGAATAGAGCAGCAAGCCAGCAACAATGGAGGAACAAAGAAACAACATACAATTGTGTCGGCCGGTGAGGAACCAAAAGCAACACCGGTGAGGAATCTGGCGCGATGGCTGCTAAACAGAGGGGAGATGAAGATGAGAGAGAAAGAGAGCAACTCAAGCAAATTGAATCTTGAAAATATTTGATGGACACACGCGGAATTTGTAATGGACACAAAATTGATATTACATTATATTTCACAAATAAGAATTACAACATAAATTATATAACAATATTTTTGGTGGGACACTTGTTCCACACCTTACCAAAACAACTCTTATATTTTTTTGTGTGTGTGGGCTCATGTCTCACATATCTCTCTCACTATTTTATGTAGTGAGCTCATATCTCACCCCTCTTTATGTGGGAGTATATAAGTTAGTTGAGCTGATGGCTCAACCTATTCTTCACACTTTGGTAGATTACTTTTTGTTGCTACTCCTCAACATTACTTCTTTGCACATATATTTATAATTGAAGTATGTCGGTTACTCATGCTCCTTTGATATATTATTCCAAACTTCTAGGATCATCTTTTTACATGACTTTGTGCCACATATTCTATTATCATCTAGAGTTTCCTTTTGACGCGCTTGTTGTAAGCATGTGAAATATACCTAAACTACCCAATATAGGGTAAGTAAAGGGTCGAATTTGCAACTTTACAATAAGCTAAATCTATTTTTGGATTTTTGAAAGATTGATAACAAATCTAATGTCTAAGATAACTAGAAAATTGACTAAATAAATTAGCAAGGCAAATAAAGGAGATAAATCCAGGATAAAGAAACTAGGGGATTAGGGGATTCACCAACAAATAATCCAAGAATCCTACATCAAAGCCAAAGGGAAACAAATGTGGGATCACAAGGGGAAATCATGCACTTAGGAACTCTAATTACTCTCTCGAGCTAATTAGAGGAGCTTAATTAGTCACTCATGACCTATTCTCATGGCATGAGCAACTATTCTAGCCAAATTAAGAACAACATGATAAATCAAGCTTTCGTAAACTAGAAAATACCTAAGATCATGGAAATCCTAGTCTAGCAACCAAGCTTAGTCTATCGCTAACTTCGTCTCTCGATCCTTCACAAGGAACTCCAAATATGCAAGTCAAGTGGTGATCAATCACCCAACAAACCAAATCAAACAAGCTTAATCAACAAGTTTAACCCCCAAATATTAACCCCCTTAACTTAGAATTAGGATCTAAGGAGTAAATGAAGGTTACATCCATTCTTCTAGTAAGGAACTACTCACAAATCATGGAAACAAAATAAATCAAAGCTTGAAACACTAGTGGAAAAAACCTCAACTGATCCGGTCAAAATTGGTCTTACTAATTCGGTTTTGAGCTGGAGCGGGTAAGAGCGGAGCAACTTTAAGAAATTAACTGATCCGGTTTTATACCGGATCAATTAAGTATTAACAAATCTGGTTTGGGCAGAAAACCGGATCAGTTAGTGTAGTTAACTGATCCGGTTTTCTGCCCAAACCGAATCATATGACTAAATTGTTATTTAAAAAAAAACCGCACCTTTATACAAAGTGCAGTCCAGGCTGTCCAGCAACCAACCCTTGCACCTTTATACAAAGAAACACTAAATTACAAGTTGTACCTTTATACAAAGAAAACGAAATTAAATAAAAAAGAAAAACGACAATTGTAAAATGAAATTTAAAGAACATTTAGATCCGTCAAGCTATTTAAAGTTCGAAAGTTCAATTTGTCAAGCTGCACCTTTATACAAAGAAAACGAAATTACAACATTCAGATCTAAACACGAGAAACGACAACTAAATAAAAAAGAAAATGAAATTACAACATTCAACATTAATTAAAAAGGAAAAATGAAATTAACTGGATCTAAACGAAATTACAAGAACGAAATTAAAAGAAAAAACGATAATTAAAAATAAAAACTTCAATATTTAGATCTAAACGACAATTACAAGGAAAACGAAATCACAGATTAATTAAATACAAGAAAATAAAAAACTAAACAAAAACGAAATTACAAGATGAATGAGAGAAGACGGTGACCGAGCGAGCGAACGAAACCCAGAATTAGCGGTTTTACAAGACGGCTACGACGAGAGATGGCTGGTGAAAGAGGATGGCTAAGCGACGGCTGGTGGGATCGAATAGGGGTAGTGGTGTGTGTAGGCGTGTTTTTATTTTGCCTACGCGGGATGAGCGCATATTTGTATTTGACTACCCCACTGTTAAGGTTTTATTGAAAATTATTTTGAAGTCGCCAACAAGTCTTTAAAGGAAGACTCATAAACCTAATTGGATATGGGAAATCGCAGGGACAAATTACGGACTTATCCAATGTAGATTTCCCCGTCCTGACTCCGTAGATGGTCAAAATGAACCAAAGATTGAGTTCGGGGGTGAGGGTACAACACAGTCAGGAACCATGTTGCCCATTGTTGGCCTCTACTAAATATCGATCCACAACAAATTTTATGCCAAAGAATAATCATATAATATATTATACACCCTAAAAATATTTAGTCTAAGTTGGTTCAGGAAACACATATAAAACTATTTTTTTAGTGACAATTTATTATGCAATAATATTACAAGGTACCTAATAGGTTGTCCAAATTAATCTGATTGATATTAGAACAGTTCTTTAGGTCTTGTTTAGCAATAATAACATGTGGGTGATAAAAAAGCATGCATGACAATCATAACAACATGAATAGAACAATCAGGCAAGCATATAACAGTGTATGAAAATAAATAAAAAGAAGGAAGGATTATAATATACAGTAGAACGATTATCAATTAAAGATCTACATCATGAAATAAATTGTTAGTATCTTCCAGGCAATAAATATAATTGAATTATTCAAGGATCCTCAGGAATTATACCTATGCGGCTTAGGTCAAAGAGCGCAACGACCTTCAGGCGGAGCAATCGCGGAACCAAGAACGTAGTATGATCAGGAATTGGAAAAGGAATTGAAGTATTGAAAGTGTTTGAGTGTTTGGATGTTCGTAATTTAATTCGTATTCGAGAGTTTTTGTGTTCGTAAAATAATAAATCGAAAAAGCCACCCGTGATTCGAGAAATCACATGTATTTATAGGCAACAAGAACGTGCGCCTCACGCACCCACCTGCGCCTGGCGCAGGCTTACGTGTCAAGCGCACGTCTATGTGTCAGGCGCGCATTGGTGTGCCTGACACGGTCAGCCCAGTCAAACACGTACACGTGGTACACGTATTTAAAAAGATAGAAAAGAAAAATATACAGCTCACACAGAGAGGTGCGCTAGGCGCAGGACTCTGTGTGAGTCACAAATCCACGTGTCAGACGCGGATTAGCGCGCCTGACACAGCTTGGCCAATACGCTGGGCGCACGTGGCGTGCTAGGCGCACCGCCTGCGTCCAGCTCATTTGCCAGCCTTTTTTCCTTAAATGCGTTTTAGAAGATATTTTTTATCCTTAAAATCCGGAGATTGAATTTTACTGAATAAAAATCTAATATTTATTAAAAGTATTTTTTAAAAATTATAAAATATTTATTAAAAATAATAAATAAATAATGGACTTAAAATATTTTATGGGCTTAAAATACAACTAACTATCATGAATAATTAATTTCGGCTTTAATTAGAATAATATTTCAAAGCACAATTTAATTTGATTTTGGGTTGGCTCTTCGGATTGCTCTTCCGTTGGGTTGCTTCAACTAATACTGCGGTATGTTTCATCATTGGACCCTTAAATGGGGAGACACGATTATGTGTATACAGAAGCCCCCTCTTTGACTGAGGTTCAGGAAACCGAAAGGCAAAGTATACGGTGTCGGGACGGAGAACGATTTTAAACGCTCTACAGTTTAGAACTGATCTATATACGCCGTTCTCTGCAAAACAAAGTTAGTATGCAGGACAATAATTACAAGTAATCTGATTACCCGCAGAGAAAGATGTTAGCAGATAGGTGCAAACAACTCACATAAAGCACATAATGATGCAATAATGCAAACTTAGACTCTCTAAGGATGCACAAGACGCTATGCAACGATTAAGGTTATGCAAAGCTAAGGAAGATGACACGTCATGCAAGGTCAGGGTTATGCAAGAATAGGATGTATGCAATGCAATGCAAGGTCAGGGTTTTGCAAGGCTAGGAGATCTGGATATGCAGAAAGATAGAATGATCAGAAATAGATTGAATGATTTATTTTCGAAAACTGTTTTTAGTAAATAATCGGGGTCCGTAAACGAGGTCCGCAAATTACAACTCTTCGGGAGTTTGATTTGATTTGGAGGAACCACCACATATATAGGAAGCCCCCAATTTGGGTAAGCTTGTCTTGAATTAGGCGCTATGAGCCTTGATTGAAACGTACTTGATCTGTCTCGAACGTTGAAATTTGTCATTGGGGATTCTTCTTCGAGAAGTAATTTAGGCAAAGTCAAATATTTCACAGAGACCATGGAATTGTCGGAGAGTCCTTCAGGGACAAGGAGAGCTTGGATCGAAAAATTAAAAATGTTTAAATTTATGACTCATATAAATGTAGGTGGGAAAAGGCTTTAACGAGGCTAGGTTCAGACTCGAGTCTATGTCGGGATCTAGAAAGAATATGCTCCTGACTCTAGAAAATCAAATCATTAGACCTTGACTAATTTATTTTTTTATTTTAGCGGTCGGACCTCGAGATGAGGATTCCTATGTATCATTGCGGAATCAGACCATTCGTAGTTCTGGATTTGATTTTTTTATATTAATCATTTTTTTTGTGCCATAACTTTTGCCTAGGTCACCCTTTCGGGTTTTCAACCTAGCAGGCTTGGACATACCTTGAAGAAGGAGTTAGGGTTGATGAAAGGTTGAGAGGTTTAAGGTTTAAATGATAAAGGTTTAATTGGTTAGGCTAAGATATGGATCATGGATTGATTTTAAGGCTTTCATGGATTGAAGGATTTTGAAATGAGGGGTAGAACTTGTGTGCAAGCCCCCTAGCTTTACTTTTTATTTCTTTGCCTTTGGCTTTTTGCATTTTTTTCTTTTTTTGTCCCATGCGTTTTGTTTTGCTTTTTTCGTTTTTTCGCACTTTTAATTTTTTCACTTTTTGTTTTTGCCTAGCATTGATTTTTTCTTATGTTGTAAGGCTTGCATACAAATAATTTATTTTAGGGTATTGGAAGGTTTGAAGGCTATTTGTGGAACTTTGATTAATGGAGGGAATATTTGGATATGGAGATGATGGTATATGGATGATGGAGGGAAGAAGCGGATAACTCCTCATCCAAAGTATGTCCTTTTTTCATTTTTCATTTTTCATTTTTTTTATTTTTTAATTAATCAAAGTCATTTAGGGACAATTTGATTTGAGTTTCATCATCGAACTCGAAGCATAAATGATAGTGAAAGGCTAATGAAAATAAAAAGAAAAAAAATGAAATGAAAATGGAAAGGCTATAATAGATGAACTCCTATAGTGACATAGACTCGATGGGAAAGGACACAAAATGGCTTAGGGTAAGGACTCTCTGACTCATCCTAGAAAACCGGAAATAAAAGACTATGCCTTTGAATTGTTGATGCACTGCACCCAAAAAAAAGGGTTGCTGGTGATGTTTATTCTCGTTGTAACAAGTATTAGTACTCTATCGCTATCGATCATATTTTACAGTGCATTTGCAGGATCCAACACTAGATGTCAGATGTTCATTATTACGTCGGAATTTACAGTAGAGATGTAAGTTTCACCTTTTGAATTTTCTTTTAGGTGCAGGGTTCGGAGTAGACCATATAGAAGTGATCGCGCCTCTATTGTGAAGGCGGTAGACCCTATGGAAGTGATCGCACCTCTATTGTGAAGTCGGTCAAAAGTAATCTTCATGATTCTAAATGAAGTCGGGGTGGTGATAGTGCGATTGATGAGCTTTTGAGTAGGCTCACTTTTTTTGTTCTCCTTTAGGCATTCCCAAGTTGTAATCTCTCGACCGGTCATGAACGGAATCGGGTGGACCTTGCTTGTAAGTTTTAAGAAATGATTTTCTTAATAGGAAATGCAAATGAGGGATGGAGAAATGGAAATGGAAATGAGAGATGAGAAATGAATATGAAAGTGGAAATGGAAAATGATTTTGAAATGGTGGATTAGAAATGGTTATGGATTTTTGGAATAGTATGGGCTTGACCATGATGTTGACATGGGCCTAACTATATGCATATGCAGATATGGACTAGACTGGACTATGCAACCAGACTAGACTAGACTTTGAACTTGCAAGGAGACTAGACTCAAATGGATTGCCTATGTGGACTTAGGGAACGCTAGCTTCGCTAGACTTAGGGGTGATTAGCTTCGCCAGACTCTATGATATTGGGGTTTGATGGATCCAAGATGGACTAGCTTCGCTAGACTCAAAGGTTTTGGACCATTATGGACTTAGGGGAGACTAGCTTTGCTAGAATCGAGGATTTGGACTGCTATAGTCGTTAGGATAAGAGTAGCTTCGCTAAACTCGGAGGGAGCCTTTATGGTCTTAGGGGTGACTAGCTTCGCTAGGTCAAAGGGTGACGTTATGGTCTTAAGGGTGACTAGCTTTGCTAGGTCAAATGGTGCCGTTATGGTCTTGAGGGTGACTAGCTTCGCTAGGTCAAAGGGTGTCGTTATGGTCTTAAGGATGACTAGCTTCGCTAGGTCAAAGGGTGCCGTTATGGTCTTAAGGGTGACTAGCTTCTCTAGGTCAAAGGGTGCCGTTATGGTCTTTTGGGTGACTAGCTTCGCTAGGTCAACGGGTGCCGTTATGGTCTTAAGGGTGACTAGCTTCGCTAGACTTAATGGTTTGGACTTCGTCCTATACGGGTTTGGAAATGGACTTGATTAGACTTAGGAAATGAGATGGGCCTTATATGGACTTAATTTTGGAATTAGTCCTATATTGGTTCGAAATTAAACTCGAAAATGCACATGGGCTTGACATTGGAAATGGATTGGAATAGACTTGGACTGGGCTCGACATTGACTAGGGTTCACATAACGATGCAAATGGTCCTAGATTTGACATGAACTAGACTTATATGGGCCTACGATGGACTCTAATGCTAGCGGGCCTAATATGAATGCATGGACTCAAATTTAGAAGGACCTAATATGAATGCAAAATGGACTCTAATGCATATGGGCCTAGAATGAATGCAAGTGAATCGGATCGATTGGATTGGATTGAAGGTGTTTGGACCGGGCTTAGAGTTTTCGACATTTGTTTTTGAAAGGAACCCCTTGTTTTTATCTTTTGTTTGGGAAAGACGATGGATTAGTTTTGAAAATATTTTTTTGAATATGTGGTAAGATGATGATTAGTAAATGTTTTCGAAAAAGGTAGAATAGAAGAGGGTGTAGGATTGATTTTGAAAAAAAGTAAGTTTTTGAAATTGTTTAATATGGTAATATAAGATTGATAGGGACGATTAGCTGGATAGCAGGGAGAAGGTAGACATGCATGACGATTCTAACTCTACAATGACTACTTTATCCTAGATGAGCTTTTTTTAGGACAGACTCGACCTTGAATGTAAAGACTGATTTTTTTTCTGAATTAGGTGAGATGCCTAGAATGTCCATGTCTTTTTTTTACGTGAATGTAGACAGATGACATAGGACCTGGACATAAGACCGACCACCATGACGACTAAATCAAAGAAAATCATTCAATGCACAGACTCCCCCGACATGTTTTTCGGGGATTTAGGCGATGTTTTGGCCAATTGATGATTTTTTATTGTTATTAGACGCGATTTTAGGAACGACGCATAATAATGACAATTTGACAGGTTAATAACAGGCAAAACTTGCAATCACAGGCAAATGTCATATAACATGGATGCAAAAGTTCCAACCTAAAGTCCAGTTCTATGTTTGAAACTATGGTCAGGTTTAGGTTTAGTCTGAAAGGGTCCATGACTAAGAGATTGATCTCACGTTTCGTACCTCTGCTGAAAGAGATGGCCACGTGTAAGACGCACTCTAGTTCTCAAGTCAGGAACAAGAAAACAATGCCATGGTTGGGTAGGTTTGCTTATGACTAGGGATGTCAGTGGGTAATGGACCCTACCCGGATCCGTGGATCCAGATCCGTTTTTAGCGGATCTGGATCCTCAAATTTTGGACCATGCGGATCCGGGTAGGATATGGATCCTAGTTTTTGAAAACGGATCTGGACCGGGTCCTAAATTATTACCCAGATCCGGATCCATTACCCGTTTTTGAAAGTTATTTTAAAATATATAATTAAAAGGGTAAAAATTAATGTTAAATTCATAATGTTATTTATGCTTGGATTTGTTATATTAAGGTTGAATGCTTGCTTACTTCAACATCGACAAATGAAGATGTTAAATGGCGTTGTTTGTTCTTTAAAATCTCTAATTATTGTGAAAATTAGGGTCGTTTGAAGAAAATAGGTTAGGATCCGTTTTGGATCCGTTTAGGACCCGGATCCGTAGGATCCATTGGATCTGGATCTGGATCCTCAATTTTATTACCCAGCGGATCCGGGTAGGATCTGGATCCTTGCCTAAAAAACGGATATGGATCTGGATCCTAGAGGACCCTGTCCAGATCCTACCCATTGCCATCTCTACTTATGACTAAGATCCAACACTATCGCTCAGGAAGCTTTTTGGAAGGACAAAACGCAAACCCCCACGGGGTGACCTCACACATAGAACATATGCTAATGAGGCAAGGTAGATTGTCCTTATGGTGGCTTAAACAATAGCCATGCATATGCAAAACTGTAATGTCATTCTAAAACATAAAAAGAGTATGAATCGTATTTTTCGAGTTTCACCCCCTCATTTAAAAAAAAATAATTTTTTAAAACACTCCCCAGCGGAATCGCCAAATTGTAGGCGTGTTTTTATTTCGCTTACGCGGGATGAGCGCGTATTTGTATTTGACTACCCCACTGTTAAGGTTTTATTGAAAATTGTTTTGAAGTCGCCAACAAGTCTTTAAAGGAAGATTCATAAACCTAATTGGATATGGGAAATCGTAGAGACAAATTAGGGACTTATCCAATGTAGATTTCCCCGTCCTCACTCCATAGATGGTCAAAATAAACTAAAGATTGAGTTCGGGGGTGAGGGTACATCACATTCAGGAACCATGTTGCCCATTGTTGGCCTTTACTAAATATCGTTTCACAACAAATTTTATGCCAAAGAATAATCATATAATAATTTACACACCATAAAAATATTTTTAGTCTAAGTTCGTTCAGGAAACACATAAAAGACTTTTTTTTTAGTGACAAGTTATTATGCAATAATATTACAAGGTACCTAACAGGTTGTCCAAATTAATCTGATTAATATTAGAACAGTTCTTTAGGTCTTGTTTAGCAATAATAACATGTGGGTGATAAAAAAGCATGCATGACAATCATAACAACATGAATAGAACAATCAGGCAAGCATATAACAGTGTATGAAAAAAAATAAAAAGAAGGATTAGAATATACAGTAGAACGATTATCAATTAAAGATCTACATCATGAAATAAATTGTTAGTAACTTCCAGGCAATAAATATAATTGAATTATTCATGGATCCTCAAGAATTATACCTATGCGGTTTAGGTCAAAGAGCGCAACGAGCTTCAGGCGGAGCAATCGTGGAACCAAGAACGTAGTATGATCAGGAATTGGAAAAGGAATTGAAGTATTGAAAGTGTTTGAGTGTTTAGATGTTCGTAATTTAATTCGTATTCGAGGGTTTATGTGTTCGTAAAATAATAAATCGAAAAAGCCGTCCGTGATTCGGGAAATCACATGTATTTATAGGCAATAAGAATGTGCGCCTCACGGGCCCACCTGCGCCTGGCGCATGCTTACGTGTCAAGCGCATGTCTACGTGTCAGGCGCACATTGGTGTGCCTGACGCGACCAGCCTAGTCAAACACGTACACGTGGTACAAAGATAGAAAAGAAAAAGATACGACTCACACAGAGAGGTACGCTAGGCGCAGGACTCTGTGTGAGTCACAAATCCACGTGCCACGCGCGGATTGGCGCGCCTGACACAGCTTGGCCAATGCGCTGGGCGCACGCGGCGCGCTAGGCGCACCGCCTGTGTCCAGCTCATTTGCCAGCCTTTTTTCCTTAAACGCGTTTTAGAAGATATTTTTTATCCTTAAAATCCGGAGATTGAATTTTACGGAATAAAAATCTGATTTTTATTAAAAATAATAAATAAATAATTTGGATTTTAAAATATTTTAAATGGACTTAAAATATTTTATGGGCTTAAAATACAACTAATTATCATGAATAATTAATTTGGGCTTTAGAATAATATTTCAAAACACTATTTAATTTGATTTTGGTTTGGCTCTTCGGATTGCTTTTCCGTTGGGTTGCGCCAACTAATACCGCGGTATGTTTCATCATTGGACCCTTAAATGGGGAGACACGATTATGTGTCTACAGTGTGATTCGTCGGTGTTACTCGGCTGGTGGGATCGAAGAGGGGTGGTGGTGTGATTCGTCGGTGTTTTTGTGAATTGTCTCGTGTAATGGCCTGATGGTGGATTAGAGGAGGAGAGATTGAAGAGTGGTGTTTAGGGTTTTATGGGTGAGAGGAGGAGAAAGAAAATATTGAGGGAAATAATAATCTGAGGGCTGGTGCGCTTAAAAGAGATCATTCAAGTGGACTGTGGGCTGTGGGCTGGTGAGTGTTACTTTGGGCCACACTAAATTGGGCCAATTTACTAATCTGGTTTGATAAATGATCGGATCAGTTTATTTAATCAGACTTATGTGCCAACAAAACTTGAACTAACTGATCCGGTTTGATAAATGAACGGATCAGTTAATTTAATCATATTTTTGCACCAATAAAACTTGTGAAACCGGATCAGTTATCTTGTGTCATTTAAGGTTTTTTCACTAGCACTAGTACAAAAACAACAATTTGCGTCGGATCCCAGACCATCATTTACGTCGGATCCGGGTCCGACGCTAAAGGCCTCGATGCAAATCTCACGTAGATGATCTACGTCGGATTGGGACTCGACGCAAATATCTAGCTATATGCATCGGATGAAGAGCTATGTGCGACGCAAATGCTTAGCCCAACACCACGCCAGCAGCAACCATGGGCCATTTTGCGTCGAATGATGGACAATATGCGACGCAAATCTCTAGTTATTTGCGTCGCATATTGTCCTTCATCCGACGTAAATAGCTCTTTTTTTTATAAAAAGAATTAATATGATGACATTCACCCACAACCAAACGGAAACATCCGGAAAAAAATGAAATTCAAAGAACAATAAACAACAAATAAACAACAAAGAATTTTTAGAACTCGAGGATGGAAAATCAAAGAAAACAAATAAACAACAAAGCAAGAATTTGTAAAAATATTTGGAAGTTCAGAGCATATATAATTCAACAATTCGTAAAACAAATCTCTTAATAACTAATATAACACAGAAAATCGTATATAACCTAATCCACTCATTCCCAGATTCCATATTGATCTTCGAATTTGGGAATTTTTCAGATTTTTGAGCTGCTCTCCTTCAATACTCGAGCTTTCTTCTCGTTCTTATAATTCGAACAAAATAGCGAAATAAACAGATCTGGAGAAATTGAAAAACGAGGAGGTCTTCAGTCTCCAGACAGAATACACAACGAAATAAACAGATCTGGAGAAATTAATAAAGGATTAAAACAAAAAAATGAAAAAGGAAAAGAGAAGAACTCTCTGCGAAGAAAAATTGAGACACGGATGAAGTAGAAAAAGACAAAGGAAAACGTTACCAAATATGATGTTAAATGATTTTCTCTGATTAACATATCTCCAATACTTTCTCTGATTAAAATATAATGTGAAATAATTAACATTTCCGCACGACGCAACTGCAGTTTTCCAGATTCAAACAATTCAAAAATCTTTCTCTCTTCATCGCTTGCTTAAGCTCGCCGGAAGAAAATGATATTGGTTCAGATTAGAAGGAAGAGAGAGAGAGAGAGAGAGTGAGGTGGGGAGTTGGGTGGGAAAGCGGCTATGTTATTTTTTAGGGTTTGGGGAAATAAGCGTGTAGCTAGATGTTGGCCTATGGGGGAGTTTTAAAAATGACTCATAAATCATTTGCGTCGTGCGGAAATCATAAACGATGCAAATCGCTCTCTAATAATGATTTGCATCGCGTCTATGGCCCATCCGACGGAAATCATAGCCCAAAACTGCTTTTGTTCCTTATGCATTTGCGTCGCGTGCATATCAGTATCCGATGCAAATCATTTTTCTTCAATTTACAGTAGTGATTTGCGTCGGATGCTCTAGGCAATGCGACACACATTACTTATCATTTGCGTCGGATCTGTCGCCTATCCGACGCAAATGATTTGTGCCTGAGCATCTACGTCGGCTTCTTAAATGTTCGACGCATATGATAAGTAATTTCATCACCATAACCTTGGAAAAAAGAGAAAAAGGGGAAAATAATAACTAATATTAAGGAAAAATTCACATAAATAATCCCAACTATGGCCGGTCTGCCAATATTAATCCCAACTAATGATTATTCTGGTATAATCCATATTATTATGTCTTATCCATAATATTAGTCCTTAAACCAGGTTACCTGCTAAATAAGTCACAAGATTTCCTTAACTCCCTATTTCCCTCCAAAAGTTTAATTTTTTTTATTTTATCTTTTTTTTAAATGGACTTCCCTTAGTAAAACCCCCCAACTACCCAAGTAAAACCCTTTAATTTACCACAGCCCACCATTACTGCTACTTTTCTACAGTTGCGTGGAAGAGAAAAAGTACGGCCACCATTGACGACATTCAAAGAAGCTATTTTTAGAAGCAGAAAAGGCAATTTCGTCCAGTATTTGAACAACGAAAAGGTAATTTTTTTTCTTCATCTCTTTCGTACTTAGTAATTCGCATGAATTTTAGCATTTCAAAATTACATCTTTTGCAAATTTATCTATTATTACAGAGATGAAAAGTTAGAATTTTTTATGTTGATTAGGGTGTAGGGCTGTTGTGAATAGGAAATTTTGCAATTGATTTAGTTTTATTTTGTTATTTTCTTTGAATAGGGGATGGATACTATTTCGGGAACTCTTAAAATGTGGCATGGGGGTTTCTTTAGCAAGGATAAGCATGGTGTTCTTCGATATTATGCTGGGCAATATAGGACTTTTCCTATTGATTTTGATATGATGTGTTGGTTTTGGTTGGTTGAGTTAGCTAAGAAATGTGGAAATTATGATGAAATTGCTGAGGTTCACTATTTGATTCCTGGGGAGCAGGATCTTGAGGTGGGACTTAGAAGGGTTAAGAGTGATGAGGAGGTGAAAGAGTTGATTTCCCATGTAAAAACAAAACAGGGTAGGTGTATTCATTGTTATGTCATTCATGGCATTCCTGATGTTATACCTGTGTTAGGGGAGGGTGGAATAAGAAATTCACCAAAAGGGACAGTTGGAAGGAGAAAACCATACACCCCAAAAAGAAAGAAACAAACAAAGGTCAAACAACCAAATGAACCTTTGACTAAAAAGGTTGCTGACTCAGCTTTTGACCATTCCACACCTAGGGTTTCTGAGGTGTGTAAAAAAGCAAGCTCCTCAACTGTTGAACCTCCCCAAAATACTGATAACTCACCACAAAGGAAAGAGCTCATAGAAAACACCTCTGAAGAACCACAAAATACCCAATCTCCCCAAATCACCCAAGTCACTCAATTATCTTCACAAATTACCCAAGATAACATTCACAGTCCAAGGCCTAATGAAGTACCACTTGAGGCAGAACATGATGGT
Organism: Beta corolliflora; assembly: GCA_947648045.1. Lineage (NCBI taxonomy): Eukaryota > Viridiplantae > Streptophyta > Magnoliopsida > Caryophyllales > Amaranthaceae > Beta > Beta corolliflora. The sequence continues at coordinate 2,962,452 of CANSZD010002921.1, read as the reverse complement.
GGGTTTGCATATGATTGGATAGATCCAAGGACTGATGAAGTACCAACTTGGGATGAGTTTTTGTCTGGGTATGATTATGATTTTGAAGATTATGATCCTACTGATCCTGAATTTGATCCAGAGGTAGAACTAGGCACATTAAGTGAGGGGGAGCAAGAAGGACTTCAGGGAGGTAACAATGGAGAGGGACATGTCAGTGAGGAGGAGAGGAGTGTTGAGGATGAATCTGATGAAAATTTAGAGGATGGTGTGCCTTTGTCAGATGGAGGAACTAGTGATGAAGAGTATGTGAGAACAAGGGAAGCATTGAAGGGATGGAATGCAAAGGCTTTAGAGATTGCAAGCAGGCTTCAGAAACAGGCTGAAGAGGGAAGGTTAGCTGGACAAGCAGGACATATTGGTGGGAGTAATGGTGAAGCCACTAAGACAGGTGACTTTTTGAGTGAATATGAAGACACTGATGAAGAGAAACTCACTGATACTGATGAGGAAGACAACATAATTGCAAGGAAGAGAAAAGTGAAAGTACCTGTAGTTGACAACGACACTGACTATAATACATTACAGTGGATAGTGGGTATAAGGTTTGAGAACAGGGAGAAGTTTAGGAGTGCAGTAGTTAAGTATGTTATTGCTCAAGGCAGAAATTTATACTGGAGTGTGAGCAACAAGCAGAGGCAACAAAGACTTGGGGCAAAATGCATGCCTAATTGTCCTTTCATAATATATGCAAGTTGGGAGAGCAAGAGATCTTGCTTTGTGGTTAAATCAGTCACATTAGAGCACACTTGCAACAGAAATATGGAGTCCAACAGACAAATGAAGACAAGGTGGGTGGCTGAGCAGTTGCTTGAAATGTTTAAGTCAAAGCCACATTGGCCAGCAAAAGACATCCAGGAGACAATCAGGAGGGCTTACAAGATCATTGTCAAAAAAAACTATGCATACAAGGTGAAGTATCAAGCTCACAAGAAGCTTCATGGTAGCATGAAAGAACACTACAACAAGATTGGCAGGTATATAACTGCTCTAACAAAGTCAAGCCCAAACAGTGTATTTACCTTGGTGACTGATCCTTCTGCAGCACCCCCTATATTTCAAAAGTTTTTTGTGTGTTTTGAAGGGGTGAAACAAGGTTGGATGCAGGGCTGTAGGAAGGTCCTTTGTGTTGATGGGTGTTTCTTAAAGACTTTTTAGGAGGGCAATTATTAGCTGCTGTAGGTAGGGATGCAAACGACCAAATGTATCCTTTGTGTTGGGCTGTGGTTGAAGGGGAAACAAATGACTCTTGGTTGTGGTTTTTTAATGAATTGAAGAAGGTGCTTGGTGAAACTGATGGTAGTGACATTACAATTGTATCTGATGAAGCTCAGGTAACTTTCTATTCTTCTATTTGTTATCTTTTAATAACAGCTTATTAGATATTAATATGTTAGTTACTATGGATTGCAGGCCATTTTGAATGCTGTGCACAATGTCTTGCCACAGACAGAGCATAGACATTATGCAAGACATGTATTTGCTCATTGGCATAGGTACTTTAGGGGAGATGAAATGAAGATATTATTCTGGAATACTGCAAAGGCTTACAGTGAGGAGGAATATGAGGATGCATTAGAGGAGATGGAAAAGGTTGATCCTAGTGCAGTTGTATCATTCAAGGCTTATAACCCAAAGTGCTTTTGCAGGGCATTTGTAAGGAGTAATACTAAGTGTGATGTCATAGTGAATAATATGGCAGAGACTTTCAATGGTTATATACTAAATGCAAGAACCAAGCACTTGATCTTCATGCTTGAAGATATTAGGACAACTTTAATGCAAAGAATGGTGGTGAAGAGGGAAGAAATGGAAAAAAGCAAAGATGTTCTGTGCCCTGGGATTAAAGCTAAACTGAACAAGGACAAGACACTAGCTGCTGAGTGTTCTGTAATGCCATCAACATCCACTTTGTTCCAGGTGTCACACATGTTAGACACTTTGGAAGTTGATGTTGATGCAAGGAGTTGTACTTGCAAGAAATGGGATATCACTGGTGTGCCATGCTGCCATGGTTGTGCTGCTATTTTCTTCAAACATGAGGAGCCTGAAGCCTATGTGCATGAGTGCTACACTAAGGAGACATACCTGAAGATTTATGTAGCCTCCATCCCACCATGTGTTGGAGAAAAACACTGGCCAAAGGTGGAGCTGCCATTGGATCCTCCTCCTATTAAGATAGGTCCTGGAAGACCAAGGAAGAACAGAAGAAAAACTCCATTTGAAGATCCCAAGAAGCCAGGGAAGTTGACAAAATATGGTGTTGAAATGAGTTGTAGTGTGTGCAAGTCAAAGGAGCATAATAAGAGAAGGTGTCCTGACAAGGACAAGGTTGTTGAGTCAGAACCTAAGCGACCTAGGGGAAGGCCCAAAAAAGTGGGGTCCAGGAATGATGGAGCTGAATCATCACAAGCACAACATCACCAACAAACAGCAGAACCTTCTGCACTGGGGAGATATGGGAGAACAATCATAAGGGGAAGGGGTAGAGGGAGCAGAGGAGGTGGTGCCAGGGGTGGAAGGGGTGAAAACAGTAGTGTAGGCAGAAATGGGAGGGGGGCCAGTGACATTAGAGAGGGAAGAGGTGACAGAGGTGGCAGAGGTGGAAGGGGGGTCAGCACTGTTAGAGGAAGAGGTGGGAGGGGTGTTAGAGGTGGAAGAGGTGGGAGGGGTGTTAAGGGTGTAGGAGTTTACTTTGATGAACAAGGAAATCCAACTACTTTCAGTAGTGGAGTGCAAGCCAGCCAACTGTTTTAAGCAAGTACATCAGCAACAAATGCACCTGCTAGCCAACAGAACTCATCACCAAATCTTTTATCATTTTACTTTTGCTCTGAATTTTGGCTTCATTTTGGTTCAATCTTGTTGTATTTAGGTCTGATGTGTTGAGATAACCTTTTTTTGGGTTTACTTTTGCTTGTGAAACAACACTGCCTACTGTTGGTTTATTTCAGATTAATGGATTCATTTTGATTCCTCTTACTTTGGTAATAATTGCAAGTGTTGTATAATATGCACAAGTTGATTGAAAATTATGCTAAAGTGTAGGATTGCAAAAACAACAGTTGCAAAGATTGGAAAAAATTGAATATCTCATTTACTCCATTGAATGGAAAATACACTTCATTGAGCCAATACATACTACTACTACTACTTTGCCTTCCAAACATCTTTGTCTAACAAATTCCACTTCCTAAATGACCATAATAGCCAACAAAAAATTGCACACAAATTGAACCCATTGTCAATTCCCACAAAACATACCAGCCAAAACAACCCAAGACAAAATCAGGGCGTAAACCAATTTCTTCACCATTGCTGCATTCTTGAACCTTGTTTCAATCAGTTCCACCTTCAACATTTCACTCTTCTTCTTCAATTTCTCGACTTTCTCATGTAATCTGGTATTCTCTGCTTCTAACTTCTCAATAACTTTTCCTCTACCATCACTAGTTCCATCATCAACCATATTCACATCATCAAGGTACCATTCAAAAAATTTACACTGCAAACAAATTAATTTAAAGATATAAAACCCTAAAATAATCAAATCAATTGCAACAAAAAAAAGGAAATTTAAAAAACTCACCGGTGGAAATTTAGGACATCCCCAATATCGCCTCCCAACATTTTCTCCTCGCTTGACAACCTTCACAGCAGCATGAAGACGATGAAAGCATTGTAATCCAACTGAAGCAGAATCACTTGCCATCTCCTTTCTTCCTTCTCTAATTTTTCGTTTGCCATTTTTTTCCTTTCAACTGGTTTCAACGCCTTTAAATGGGGGAGATAACCTAATTAAAGGTAAGCAGGTAACTTAGTTCACAATCACCGGTTATAACAAGTTAACCTGGTTTAAGGACTAATATTATGGATAAGACATAATAATATGGATTATACCAGAATAATCATTAGTTGGGATTAATATTGGCAGACCGGCCATAGTTGGGATTATTTATGTGAATTTTTCCTAATATTAATGAGATCTAATCAAGCAAAGCATAAACTAAACAAAATTAGAGAGAGAGAGAGAGAGAGAGAGAGAGAGGAATTGAAATAAATGAGAAATTACAAACTTTTAATCTTGCATAAATCTGGAAATGGATTTAAAAAACTTCAAACATCAACTTTTTCTCCTAGGGTTCTAAAGTTTGAAAGCTAAGAGCAAAATAAATCTCACTTAATTAAAATGTAAATTAGCTTAACCTAAAATGAGAGGAGTTTGTATTATGTAGTCCTAAAATAAACTAAGTATAATTACAAGAAAACCCATGTACACAAGAAAATACAGAGTAGTTTGTTTTCCGGAAAAACCAAGCGACCCGGGTGGGTGAACCGACCCGAGCGCTTGGGTTGGCCCCGAGCCGGGCGGGTCGTTTCATCAAAAAGAAATGGCCTTGGCTCTCAAAGCTGACTCGGTCGGGTCAATCCACCCGAGTCCTCGGGTCAGGTCTGACCCGTGGGAATTGATTGACCCGATCCCTCGGGTTAGTCTTTGCTCCTCTTCTTTTCCTCTTTTCAGCTCCTTGATCCCCCATTTCTTCGATTCCTTGCCCCGAGTTTGTGCGAATGTCCTCCAAGCATTCCCCTAAGTCCTAAAATCAAATCAAACACCCAAAGAAAACAAACAAGGGAGGAATATCGCACAACTTATAGGAAAAAGATAGCAAATTAGCCTAAACTAACTCTAAAACTACTATAAAACCTACTAAAAGCTAATCAAAAGTCAAGTAAATAAACCAAACATCACCTTTCAACTTTTACATTTCCTCCACTGACCTCATCATAAAATATCTTGCTTGATCTTTCCTAAATTTTACTTATGACATATTCTAGCAACTTCTTTTTATATAATATTTTTGTAAAATTATCTTCAACACTCCCCCTAATTTTAGAAAATATACTTCCAAACTTACTCGCCCTAATTTCAACTTCTTCCTAATTTTCGCCAAACATTTCTTCTCATTGTTTTTCATCTCCATTTTCCAAAATTTTTTCTTCAACATTCTTTTTCTAAAATTTCTCCAATTTTGTTTTTCTTGTTGATGCTCATGTCATCAACTTCCCAATCATTTTATTTTTGTTAGTGCTCATGTCACTAACCACATATTTCACAACTCTTTTTAATCTTTCTTTCTCCAATTTTCATCACCATAATTCTCAATTTTATTATTATCACCAATTCTCTTTAACCATCATATTTTCATCTTCATTCCAAACATTTTCTCCAAAACTTATTTTCTGTCTTTTTTTCATTAAACTCGCACAAATATCTCTATTATCATTTTCTCCACCAAAATTCTTCTTCATTTTTTTTCACCAGAAATATCGCAGCTTCTTTTGTACATACTTTTTCAATTTTAATTTATCCTCAAGCTTTAATCCTTGATTTATCTATACAAATTTTTATCTTCATTTTTAATTTAAATTCTTCCAAATATTTTAAACTTCACACTTACCTCAACTTCTTTTATCTTGCTTCAACCTTCAACTTCATAATTTGCATATTCTATCTTCTTTTTCCTATTTTGATGTTGGCTTTATCACGTTCCGGCTCTGATACCATGATGGAATTTTGGGGCACACGCGAAATTTGTAATGGGCCCAAAATTGATATTACATTAAATTCACAAATAAGAATTACAACATAAATTCTATAATAATATTTCTGGTAGGACGCTTGTTCCACACCTTACAAAAACAACTCTCATATTTTTTTTGTGTGTGAGCTCATGTATCACATATATCACTCACTTTTATGTATGGTGAGCTCATATCTCACCCCTCTTTAATGTGGGAGTGTATAAGTTAGTTGAGCTCATGGCTCAACCCATTTTTCACACTTTGGTAGAGTACTTTTTGTTGCTACTCCTCAACATTACTTCTTTGCACCTATTTATACTTGAAGTATGTTGGTTACTCATGCTCCTTTAATATATTTTTCCAAGCTTCTAGGATCATCTTGTCACATGACTTGGTCCCACATAGTCTAACATCATCTAGAATTTCCTTTCCACTTTTACATTTCCTCCACTGACCACATCATAAAATATCTTCAACAATATTATTGATGATTATCCAACTTAAATGTTGAAACTTAAATCTTAAAAAAAACAACTGAGAGGAGAAGTATTGGTGGTTGCATCAAGAAAGAAAAGATGATTCCTTTTTTGTGTGTGAAAGGAAAATGGTGGGCTTAAGTTTCAATATTGAGTTCTAATGAGATGAGTCGTTCTTTTCCATTTTTTGGTTTGCAGTTGGTGTTTTCATGGTGTTTGGGTAAGGAATTGAAGAAATGGCGAGATATATGAAAAAAATAAACTTGAATGGATCGGGTTCACAATAACTTATTGTGCACCGAAAACCATAAGATACAATCAGTTTTTATTTGATATAGTCAGTTTTCATTTGATATAGTCAATTTTTATTTGATATAGTCAATTTTTGTATGACATAATCACCTTTTATATAGTCACTTTTTGTATGATATAGTCAATTTTCATCCGCTATAGTCGCTTTTTTTTTTCTAATATAGTCAGTTTTTGTATGATAAGTTAGTTTTGTTGCACAATATATTATTATGAACCTGGTCCACCAAAATCATTTTGAATATATGAAGTGAAGAAGACAAGAAGTAAAAAGAGTCCAATTTTTTTTTGTATAAGCAAAGAAGAGTTTAGATAGATCATACAATTATCCGGCAATATGAGTTGTTGTTTAACCACCTACCATCTTATTTACTTTTTACTATTTGGATAATTTCATATCAATAATTGTAAATTATTTCCAATTTTCTACTAAAGTAAATAAATTTTATCTTAAAATTTTTAATTACATGTAACAAATACACTAATAATAACCTTTTTAGATTTGGAATACTATGAATTTTATTTTCTAAAAAAATCAATGTGTATTATGGGAGTAATTCAACACACATATAGTAAGTATACAGTTACAAGATGCACATTATATAATATTAATTGAGACATGTACATAGTTCACATTAAAAGTTTCACGTTTGTATATAGATTTTCTTTTACTTTTTTTTCAACTGTGCAAATAAAATTTTGTTATTTTATTGTGTATTAAACAAAATATTTTTATCTTAAAACTCTATAATATCTGTGTTATCATTATAGAAAAATAATACTGATAAATATACATATATTCTTTTTTTAATATAATGCAATGAGTTTCAAAGCAGCCATTAATTAATTATGATATTTACAATAGTTCGTCTATAATTGATCATACTGGACCAGTAACTTACTGTGCATTATGAATGGATTAAAAAACTATGTGAAATCTCCATCTTTTTTGACCAATAATGCATATAACTTTAGACAACATTCTTCATATAGTTCAAGATTAAGCAACATAATTTGCTTCCACAAGTTTGTGCTTTGCTCTTTAACTAATTATTCTTGCTGAAATAATTTGCACATCTGAAAGTACGTATCTTGCAAAAATAATTATCCTTTCACTAATTATTTTAACTGTATTAGTTTTTCATTTGAATTGCACTTTAAGTGTACACTAATTGTTTATAAATCTAACATCCTGAACTCAAATTAGATATAAAATTATGAGTGAATTAATATGTAATTGAGATTACAGTATGTCAATAAATATCTCATATATACAAATGAAATATAGTTTTCCTTGCTTAAAATATATGTTATTCACTTACTCTTTAAGCAACGCCATGATATTGGTTGAGAAAATACTTTTATAAGTAATAATATTAATATTTTTACATTAGAAAATCAATCTTATTTCTCGATTCCGGTTTCTTTAACCTAATGTTTTTAGGCAAAACTTTAGCCTTATATTTTTGTAGATAGTGTACACGAATCTACGTTAGCATCTCGAGTTTTCTAATATTTACATTTGGAAAATAATTGATTTTGGATATAAACGTAAGTACATTCAATTAAAATATTATAAATATGAAATCAATTTTTATATATCCTTGTAATTTTGGCTGGATTTTTATATACATACATACATATATATACATACATACATATACATACATATACATACATACAACCAAGCTTAGCTTGGCTCACTTAGTAGGAATTCCACCTCACGACCTCAAGGTCAGGGGTTCGAATCCCACCAAGTGAGGGGCACTTGGAGGAGAATTCCCCTCACAACTCCCCCTCCTTCCAAGTGCCTGGGCCTCTGGGTTGGGCCCTGTACGAGGACAGCCCAGAAGTTATTCATCTTACCAAATCAAAAAAAAAAAAAAAAAAAAAAAAAAAATATATATATATATATATATATATATATATATATATATATATATATATATATATATATATATATATATATATATATATATACAAAGATTAAATGTACATTGGATAAGTCCTAACTTGTCCCTATGGTTTTAAAATATCTAATTAGGTTTATGAGTTTTATTTTAAAGACTTGTTGGGACTTCTTTTTTCAAATGTTTTCAAAACTAAAACCCTTTAAAATGAGGTAATTAAATTCACGCTCATCTTGTAAACAATAAAAATATGCCCATAATCATGGATTTTTTTTGTCTAACCTAAACGCGAGTACCTGACCATAATTGTTGAACATAGTTATTAACTTTAGGTTGAAACTTTTTTTCAATTGTGCATGTCTTTCTATGATAGTTTTCTTGTACACGTGTAATTCTAATCTTTTATGATTATTTTTCTTCCAAAAAAAACAAGTATATCCCATCTTCTTTGAGTAGTTATTCTTTTTTTTTAGGATAGATTCATATTATTTGCAGTTTGTTAGATCGATTTTCCCCTTTTATTTTTAAATTAATAGAGTGGTAAGTGGTGTACATATCTTTTCTAGTTAGGGGTATATTGGTCAAAAAGACTTTACACCAAAATCCTCAAGAGTTTACATATACTCCCTCCGTTTTCTTTTAATTGTTACACTTTATTTTGGGGAGAATCAAGGATGAAGTACAAAAAAGAGAATGTTTGGTTGTGGGAAATGTAAAAGAAGCAATATAATAATATTGCAGAGAGAAAAATGGGATAGGTGGGAAAATTTTTGTTGATTAATAAAATAATAGAAAAAATTAATGTTGATAGTTACTTATAAGGAAAAAAGAGAGGTGTAACAATTAAAAAACGGACTAAAGAGGAAAGTGTAACAATTAAAAGAAAACGGATGGAGTATATCTTAAAATTTTAGCATATTATTTTAAGATATTAATTTTTTATTATCTTATGATTATCTTTCTTGTATAGGATAATATTTGCATTTGATATAGTTTTATTTCCTTTTAGCTTTTATCTTTTTTAGAAATTTATCATATCTTCTGCAATAAAAATTTATCATGACATATCATTTAGCATCATTTTTAAATTCATCATCTAGGATTTATTTCATCATTTTCTATACATATCTTTTAGACTAATATATTTATCATATCTTAAGATCTTTTTTTAAATCATCATCTAAGTATTTTTTTTTTCATTTTCTATGTATATCAGTTAGGGGTATATATTTTTCATATCATATTATATTATTTAGGATCATAGTCCGTAATTAATTTCACCAAATATTTTTTTCCTACATTTTTGAGAGTAGTGTTGTGAAGGTGAGCTCTTTTTGTCACATATGTTTGAGTAATTACTTCCTCCGTGCCTAATAGAGTTCCCATTTTCTTATTTCGTATGGCTCCACCAATTAAAATATTATTTAGCTTCATTTTTTATTATATTACCCATTTTCCAATAAACAAAATGACTTTGTAAAGTGGCCCACATTCTCTCTCCTCAATAAACAATTCAAGAATAGTGTACCAACATTAATATTTAATTCTAATTTAATACAACTAAGGTACTACTTATAATTTTTCCTTAATACGCGTGCCTAAAAGAAATGAAAACTCTATTTAGGGACGGATTAGGTAAAATACTTTTCATTAAAAAAAACAAAGGTAAAGTAGAGAGGGCAGAAAGAGAGAAAGATGAGCGAGCAAGGGATTAAATGTCCAATAAAAGGGTTAAGATTGGGACATAACAACCAAAACCCTTCAAAATAAGGCGTTCACAACTCCTTGAAAGCCCCCTAAAAAGGTCATGGAGGATCCAAATACGGGGCTAGAGGTGCCATTGATTTTTTATCCAATGGTTTTAGAAAGGTAATATATGAACCATTGATTTTTTATCCAATTGTTGATTTTGCTCAAACTCTATCTTGTAGAGTTCTTTTAGAACTTCTAGAGGATCCAAACACGGGGGATAGAGGTGCCATACTGCCATTGTATCATTAAACAAAATACAAAAAGTCTAATGTTGTAAAACCACGAATAAATTAGGAAGCTTCCTCATTGAGAAGCCAAAATGTTGAGTTATATATTTGAAACCCCACAAACATGTACACAAAATTTCTGGGCAATGAGACTTGGCTATCAAGTTGAAGCACACAACGCTTAAAATTCTGAGAAGTACCAAAACTCCAAAAGAGCTAGAGCATTTACGCGGGATACTTAAATTAGAGGTTCAAATTTGGCTCAAAACAGCAGCAAAAAGTGGCTCAGCAGAAGAACATTGAGCTGCTGACATTAGGATGAAGCTTAGGAAGTTGAGGTATTTGGAGACTACCCGCAGATGTAACACCGCCATGACTCGAAGATGTCTCAGACATGTCATCGAACTTCATGAACTGACCAATCTGACTGGCTGCGAGATGCGCGTAACATACAGGAGCAACTGCCATAACACAAAGATGCAAAACACACTCCCATCAGAAAAGAGAAGATACAACACAAATGTATACCCTGGCAAAAACAGAAAAATAGAAATGTAAAATCAGAAACTCACCGACAGAGATGGCTGTTGTGCTTCGTTGGTACCTGTGCAACAAATCAGACACAAATTTCAGAAAATTAGAGAAGACATAAGTACATCTTAGCTAGAAAACCCGGGTTTCTGATCATGATTCACGAACTATACATAGGAAGCTTGATAATGAAGATTTCTCGGTAGGGATGGGCAAGGGTCGGGTCCAGACGGACCTAAATTTTTTTGCGGACCCATACCCTTGGTGTCTGTAGGGTCTAGGGTCCGGGTCTAGGGCCCAGGCTTATTTCTTTATTTTTGCCAAATTTTCAACATTGTAATATTTCATGACCAAAAATGATCATCTACAAAAAAGACCCATAAATAAGAAAAATATAAACTACAATAATAATTATGTCTAGAGCAATTTATACTATTTAGAACAATACAAATAATGTCTTGGAAGACTAATATCCAAAAACAAGGGGAAAAAAGTTACAATTTATATATTTAATATTTTTAGGGTTTGGGTCGGGTCCGGGTCCAAAATATCAAGACTCGGACCCTAAAAAATTTAGTTGGACCCAGACCCGGACCCTTAGGGTATGAAAAAGTTGGACCCAATCCCTTAAATTAGGGTCGGGTCCAGTAGGGTTCGGGTAGGGTCTTGGACCCATGCGCATCCCTATTTCTCGTCAAGGACATAATGTTTGATGATTGATACTTACACATAGGATAAAGAATGAACCAGATCTTGCAAATCATTAGCTGAGAAACCAATCTCATCAAGCAGCACATGATAATGTGTTGGCCGAGTTGTTCCCTACAAAAATAGCCATTTTGAAGCTATAAGGAATCACTCATGATAAAACACAGCAATGTATCAATGGAGTAATACTCACTATCATTCCAGCATGTGAGCACATGTAAAAGTCATTGTTCTTGGGATGACAGATGCTGTTATCGACAACAGTTCCTATAAAATCATACAAAGAAAAAGAATTAGTTTACAACAATGTAAAAATTTACAAAACTTGACTGATGATATACGTCACATACCAGCGGGAACATTGTCCGGAGAACCTTGCTGGAAAAACTTAGTATGGTGATTCTTCTGTGCAACAATTAGTGTAAACTTCGGAGACCAGCTCTCTTCTAGGAACTTGCAAGCCTCTTTTATCTGATCCAGTTCAATATTCAGAACTTGACTGAATTGGGATTCACTGACACCATCTCTGGACAGCCATACAGATATAGAATTATATGATTAATAACCACGATTCTGGCTAAGAAACGATTAACAACAGATAAAACTAATTGTTGTAGGTGTAATTCAAACACAAAAATTATTTTGATCTACATTTTTAACGCAGGGAGACAATCAGAGAAAAGTAAGCGAGTTGATAGTAATAAATCCGACAATACAAAATTCACCGGCCAGATATCCGAACAGAAATGTCTATACCTGAATATAATGATGTGCTGTGGTTTTTGCTTTCCAGAGCTCTGAAAGAAGTCAACCAACAGTTCCCTGAATTAAAAAGGTCGAAAAAGTCAGTACGATATGAAAACTGGAACTCCATGATTAGTCACATATATCAAGTCAAGAAAAGCTACCTAATCATGCCATCATCTTGATTAGTTCCAGGAACAGGCTTAAAGAGAGCATCTATTATCTCAACCTTGGGAGACTGTGTACGCACTGACGCTCGATAGCGAGAAATGGATGGCCATCCTCGGGAGCCTACAACCTGATACATGCGTTACACACAAAACATACTCGGATCATACAATAGAACAAGGATGTGTACACAGAGTTGTGAAGATATGAATTTACAAAAGTGTAGTTTGAAAGAGCAGGAAACACACCGCAGCAATTGATGGGACATCAGCACGTCCTGGAGAGCCATGTGAGACATCCATCCCAATGATTACAGTAGGAACCTTAGAAACCAAAGGTATCATTCTTGAATGTTCAATGGATAACATAGAATTAAGTCCACCAAGCTGAGAAACACGAAGAAGAAATTAGTGAATTTAAAAAAATAATATGTGGCAGATTAAGTTGGAGTTCTCAAAAGTAAGGAGAGAAGTACCTTGGCATTGATTTTCAGCAGAACATTTGTGAGATACTGATCATTCAACCTTGTCGGAGCTATGCATTGGGTCACAAGACCAAGTTCAGCCAGATTCTTCCTCTTCCATGGCCCTTCGATCCCCCAAAAAAACATAATTTTATTCAATGATCATATTAGCAATAAACAAGGCATCAAGAAGAGAACATTCACCAACCATAGACATCACAGTTCTTCCTCTCAGGAAGAACGCACAAAATCATCTGAGGTGGACCAGGGAGTCCACTCTTGACACTTTCCATCATCTTTTCCACCCTTGCAGGAGCCGGCAATCTTCGATCTTGAGGGTTCTCGTTAAATACTTTGAAGGGATCACTTACTTTCTACATTTAGAAATACACAAATTTATGAGATCAAAATTATGGCACAGCCAAAATCCATACTTATAGAGATTATTATATGTGAGGACTAACCATTCCTTTCCTCTGACCACACTTCACAATATCTCTGCATAAGGTGTTCATATCAACGCGTGCAGAGAAGTTGACAATTATCCAGTTCTGTAAAGGTTTAGCTGGTTCGAACAATCCCTACATTAACAAACGTATTGTCAGCTCTACAGTCCATAGGAGTAAGGCAGTTATTAACTTAGCAAGTACAACGAATCAAGTATGTTATACCTTATTATTGAAGTTCCATCTACCATTACGAGGACTGAAATCCTCGCCATTTCCGACTCTTAGCTGCAAAAATGAGGATAGTGAACAAAGAAACAAAAGGATTTTTACATTATCATTAGAGACACCACATCATATGTCATCCAGCTGATCGGGACATGATTTGCAGATAACATTTACATTATCGATTCATGGCTCAGAAATTTCATTTTGTTGATACATATCAGCTTCTGAAAAAGCACATGTCCCACTGTATCAAACCACTCATTGACTCATCATATTTATGCAGAAAGATATTTGTTACCTGAGGTGGTTGCAAGACACGGCCATCAACTCGAGCAAATTGAGTATTGATAGAGATGCCAGATGAGTTGAGCAGCGGATCTGCCGCATAGTTGCTACTCGTCAAGGCCTAGAAAAGGAAGAGTTTAATACCATTGGAAGGTGGAATATGAAATGAAATCTGAATGCAGTTAACAAAGAATTTATGTAATCATACATCAGTCAGAACTTTCATCCTCTCCTGAGGCTTCTGACGTGATTTTTCAACAAGGCTTGCTCTTTGTAGTCCAGACAAGGACTTTGTGTATCTTTGCAGCGAAACCAAATCACAGAGCTGTTAAATTGTACAAAGAAGTTCAGCATCTATGTAACATATAACATGGGAGCATTCTTGTAGTTCTATTGAAATCCAGTTATTACCTCAATCGGAAAGTATGAAGGCCTCTTTGGTTTGCCAACATTGATACAAGGAAGATCACCAGAAAATTTCAAGCTGATGTCGCGGTGTTTCAAAAAATAATCTGACACAGTTATCTCAACACTCTGGCTGTCCCCATTACCATTTCGTTGCCTGAATTCAAACCTGTACCATACAAAAGAAATACATAATCACCTCTTAGTTATGATAATAGCCCACTAGAGTCCATTAAAAGAATGAAATGTTAACTTACGTTTGCTGCCTACAGGGTAGATCACTCAGACCAATGATTTTGAACTCCATGTTTGAGGGTCGGGCAGTGATTCTCAGATTTTTCAGCGTTCTCTTAGCCTGTTAAAAGTCAGAATACCATATATTAGTCATAAAGCTCTTATAAAGGTAAAGTATACCTACTTAATTCAGGATAGCAATGTCACCTTGGTCCAATCAATCTGGAATGGATCGCGAACATTTTGGTTTGCAATGAGAAAGTCCACCACAGGGCCAGGCCGGACAATCATAGTAGTTGACACATCTACATATAGCAATGATAAAAAGTTCAGATATCACCAACACAATACTAATATTTCTTGTATATAACATTATATCATCTATCGACTTCTTTGTTATAATTATAAAGTGCTAACCTATATTAAGAGAGAGCCCACCCTGGGTAGCCCTGAAACTTGAGTGAAATCCTCTACACCCAAGAACTCCACCGCCTATGTCAGTGAAGTTGTGTGGCTCGTTATGGAAGAAAGACTGCCGGACTAGAAGACAGCCCCTGGAAATGCATATAAGTGGTGAAGTCCAGTGTCACAGGAGAAAAAGATCCACTAAACCAGAAAGAAACAACTTGAAAGCTTACTGTCTTGCTGCATGCTGTCTCAATATAATATCAAGAACTCTCACTGCCTCTTGAAAATGCTCAGAATCCTGACCACGCAATGCATTTGTTATCGCCTGTAAAGGGATCTTGGTTGCATAGGTAATCTCAACCTTGTATGTCTTTGACCTCTGTGGCCGCCTAAGCCTCTTCCTTTCACCGTTAGGGTCTTCATTTTCCGTAGGGCTACCACCCCTCCCACCAGGGCTTCCTCCCTTTCCACCAGATCTAGTAACAAACAACTTCCAACATAAGCATGTGCGTTAACATAGACAAGTCATATCAACACAAAATCAACACTTGTACCTGTTAGATTGTTGGTCCTCCAAGATGACATCAAAATCAACCTTGGTACGAGGAAGAGCTCCAAGTGTGAACAAAGTCTTGTCTCCATCATAGGCAAAATGCTTACCACCTAGCTCAGATTCATATGTTTCATGTAACTTATCAAGCACTCTTCTTCCTATGCCTTTGGCTTCAACATCAGTTCCATCTTCATAACTCATCTTAACCTGCCAGCATTTACAGCAACAATAAGAAATTTATCCGGTTGATCCCAACCATCACCATTACCATCATCAGAAATATAATATAAAAAAGGAGACATACACTATATTGGTAGAAGTGACCGTCAGAATTAGGCATCTTGACTTGAAAGTGGTTAGTCATGAGCTGTATCTTTTGTCCCTTGGACCCCAACCCACAGCGAGCCATAGGAAGCCGCTTTGGTCCTTGTGAACTCTTTGGTATGTCAAGGTCTGATTCCTTAACAGGTGTAACGCCAAGAGGAATAACAGGCGGTGGTGGAGGAAGCGCTGCTCCATTAAGCTCTTCTTCACTACCCATCTTCTGAACCAAAGCAATTGGCAGTAAGTGCATAGCTCACAATTATTGTAATAGAAACAAAATTCAAATTGAGGAAACAAATACACAGACTGTTTTCAGTCATAGAACTATAGAAGTATAATCTAAGAATTCAGATTCACATATAGCAGAGAAATAACAGTCATTAATTACTACCATAAGATTCCATCACAAGTAGCAATTCAATGATGAAGAATCCAAGTTTCCACCTTGATTAGTAGCAAATTATCATTCTTTAATTCGTTATAAAGAGTGTAAAGAGTGTTAAGCTACTAATCATTAATTAAACTGACATAATCTTCTTCTTCGTCTTCAAACCTTTCAATCCCTAGAAGTTTTACTTTTATAACTTAAAAGACTTCACAAACCTATCTCCAAATGAAGGTGCAAGAGTAACAGCAAGTTTGAAGCAAAACAAAATCATTTATCAGGAGGAATATGCCCCCTCCATCAGAAATAAGTTTGAAGTAAAAGTGTAAAACTCTAATAATTTAGGACATGCCATAATGTAACAGAACAAACAGTTTTTGTGATAGTTGTGTGAAACATCTAATTAAGTCACATAAAAACACGAAAATTTCATGAACATTTTAATTTGTAAGCTGTGGACACCAAGAAAAGTTTACCAAATGTAATCAAGCATTATTCATGTAACTAAGTACTCCTTTCAACTTAAGAAACTTTGACATCCTTTTCTTAGAAATATATGGTAAAAGGTATTAGATTTGGGATCTTATTGCTTTTATTTGAATGTTTATTAACAAAGTAGAACTATGAGCTTATGATAATTTCTACTAATACCTAATTACATATAACAACAATTAGGGTTGTGCATTAAAACCGTAAAAAGCAAATGTCACTAACTCACTACTACTATTATTCGATAACTTCGAATATAAAAGCCATAACTATCCTTATAAACACCCATTATGAATACACATTATTAGTTAGAATTGTCCATTGTCACAATGACATTTTGTGTAATTTTGGCAAAATTATGGTTAATTTGAAGATTTTCCAAATGCTGTGTAGTAAAAATTTCCAATTTTTCTTAAGAATACAAAAATGCAATTGATATATACTATTCACCTATCTCAATGATATTTGTTAGTTTTTCTCATTAGTCCACTAACCACGTAAACACCCATTATTAATATGGACTTACATTTGAACAGACTATTTATATAGTAGTATACTTATGTCAAAGTAGAAGTCACAAATCACAAACGCAACTAAAAAAGAAATTCTACCAACAGTTAAATTAATGACCCGACGAAAACTAAAGGGAATTTTATACAGTCAACAATTTATCTGAGTTCACCAAAAAAAAAAAAGAATGTATCTTGGTCAGCTGACAGACAACATTTACCCTCCACCTCAACCGAAAAAAAAGGAAAAAACTTAGTAGGAAAGACTCATGATGCAACTGTACCAATTGAGAAGGGTATGTAACCAGGTAAAAAATGTTAAAATAGAGAAATAATTTATCATGAAAAATAACTTTTTTTTAGGGGATCATGAAAAATAACATATTTTACGTTTTGAAATTTACTCTCTCTGTTTTTTGTTCTTCCTTTACCTATGCGCGTTTGCCAATACAATCATTTGATCCGAAATATCTCTCAGTACATATTATTAAAATTTATAACGATTGAATATTAATAAAATACTGATGGAAAAGAATTAAATAAGACTTCACTTGACTATATTTTTAGTATATATTGAGAAAATTTTAGAGCATTTTCTTTATTTGTGAACCTTATCAAAATTAGACAAAAAAGTTACAAAGAGAGTATTTATTAGTTTAATAGAAAAAAATTTAAAATATAGTTTCATTGTCCTAAAATAAATAAAAGACTCTTCAAAAAAGCTTTTTAGAAAATAATCCTTTCAAATTTTATGAATCACTCC
The DNA here is from genome assembly GCA_947648045.1 of Beta corolliflora. Classification (NCBI taxonomy): domain Eukaryota; kingdom Viridiplantae; phylum Streptophyta; class Magnoliopsida; order Caryophyllales; family Amaranthaceae; genus Beta; species Beta corolliflora. The sequence goes on along the minus strand of CANSZD010002921.1, from coordinate 2,944,513 downwards.
ATCTCACTCTCTTCACCTGCTGTACTACAAAAGGCTGTTTCCCATGGAAAATAAACTTTTTAAATCTTTTTTCGTGAAAATATAGTAAAAAAAAAGAGGGAAAAAGATATCACAGCGCCATAAAAACATCCTCAAAACGTCAAACGTCAAACGTCAATCAAACATAAGCAATAATAAACGAAAAAATAAGCAGTCTATTCGTAAGTTTCCAAAGATGAAAGTGACATAGTAGTGTTAAAAACAGAAGCGACTTTGCGAAAAAAGGTAAATAAATCACGCAGAAACCAAATACCCAGAAAATAAATCTTTCCTTCTCTAACTTTTCTTTTGATACACATATCATAACACCTCTGTTTTCTTAGATGCAATATTTACCTCTTTTTATGGGTGAATTAAAATAATCAAATGTTGCATCTAAAAAACAGATGACTTATACGGTATATCAACAGCCTTAAGAGGAAAGAAGCATAAACCTCAAAAATAAACCTTTTAAACATGAAGGTAAGAAACAAATAGTGATAAAACCTAACAAATCAACAGCAAATCAAGTATAATTTAGAACCCACAAAAAAGATCTACATTATTATAGCGACAAACATCAAACCAACGAGGTAATGGCAGAAAGTCTGTATAATTTGTATGGCCCTTGTGGCTCGTTTAAATAAAAAAAATAGCGAGAAACATAAAGAAAAAATACGTAAAGTTGTGATGAAAATTAAAACAAGCATAATTTAGCAGGTACCCACAATATAAAACTTGTTTAGACGTAGGGAACAGTAACAAGGGTGAAAAGAAAGAAAAAAAAAGTTACTTTTTTTGTGTTAGTTTGTAACATGTAAGAATAAAGATAAATAGTATAGAGAGGGAGAAGAATTACAGTGAGAAAAAAAGAGAGAGCGGCTGATGAGGAAGATGGAAGGTAAACCCTAGATGGAAGAACAATGTTGCTGCAACTTTAGGGTGTCTTTCTCTCTCTGACCTCTGTGTTGTATGGTTGTATGGTGTGGTTTATGGAATGGGAAGGGGAAGGGGAAGGGGAGGGGAAGGAGAGCGTGAGTTGGTATTAATACGACAAATATAATGATGAGGATGGATCTTGGAGAGCCGCGATTCAGTAGCTCTCATTATATTACGAATAATTTTGGTATTTCACAATTTTTTTTATTGATACTCACGTTTATATCACCACTAGTTTTTTTTTTTTTTTTACAGTATCACCACTAGTTTTATATGTATGCGATGCGTGCAAAAACATATTGAAAATTAAATTACTCCATCCGGTCTTTATTAGTTTACCCCTTTTGACTTTTGATACTATTCACATACATGACTTTGACTATCTCTTGTGATTTGTACTTAAGGAAAAATATAGTCATGTGAGATCTTGTTAGATTCATCTCAATGTGTAGTATCCAAATATCAAATTTTTGTAATTTTTGCTTATTGATAATTAGAGATATTAAGGTTCAAATTAGTGTATCGGCAAATGTGCCCCATAGAAAGGGGTAAACTAATAAAGACCGGAGGGAGTAATTGTTAATTACATCTAATAAATTAGAGATTTTTGAATTTTTAATCAGTTTATTCCACTAAATTAGGGATATTTAAATTTTAAAAAAAAATTAAGAGAGAAGTAACTGATTGTATCATTGTTTTGTTTTTGTAGTGCATTTTTTATCTTTTTATTTCTTTTAATTAATTAGGTAGTTCCCTTTTTATTTTTTATTTTATTTAATTAAAGTAGGTAGTTAGCTTTTTTTGGTGTCCTACCCCTCTTGACATATAGAATAGAGATATTGGTATCCATGTAATTTCAAATTGGTACTACAAAAATCTTCGACAATGGTGTTCATATCACTAGTGGAAAAAACAAATGCGGCAGTTTTTTAAAAAACTCACAAGATTTAACAAGCAAAAATTCGTGGTTTTTGAAAAATATTTAATAAACTAATTTTTAATCCATGTAAAAATGCACAGAAGGTTTTATGTAGATATAAATTGGACGCGTGCATAATTCACTAGATTTATTTTGTTTATTAATTAATTGTTTTTATTCCAAATTTAATAAATCCATAATTATTTGAATCCATGCATTTAAAGTTGAAAGAATATAAAATGTAAAATTATATTTCACGATATTTGTTACAATATTTAAAGTTTAAAATCTTATAATCGTGATACATAAATTTATGAATACGTAAATGAAACAAACAAAAAAATCCATCAAAATGCACGAGAAGTTTCTTTTTATAAACTTAAGATTTTAGGATGTTTCTCGTTAAATTATGGTTGAATATTATCTCGTGATTTAAAGTTTTTATAGTCATATCATGTATTTATAACATATTTTAAACCGACTTATGGCCCATGCATTCAGTGATTGATGTAGCTAAGGTCATGGTGGAACATGTGACCAACTTTTTTTAAAAGAAAAAAGGTCGACTGAAAAACCTTTTGCTCCGCCCATTGCTTCATTCAGAGGCTCATATAAAATTAAAATTTGCACCACTACTGACACTCAATCATGCAACCACTTTCCCCCCTTTCGGCAGTCTCGCTCAACTCCTCTCTCATGGGTTATAATAAATTAAAGGTAAAATTAACAAGGGCAGTCCCAACTATGACCCCCCTACCATAAAAGGACTAAACTATCGAATAATCCACAACAGTCCCAACTATTTGGTGTTGTTGACATATGTGGTCCTTATGATCAGGTGATCGGTTAAACCTATTCGGAAAAAAATTCGTTTTTCCTTTGTCAATTACACTTGCTGAACTTAATTCAACCTTATTCTCTCTCTTTTCTCAATAACAAAAAAAGCGGAGAAAAAAATGAGGTATTAATTGGTTCAGCAATTAAACTCCCCCCTCTTCGACTCACTTTAGTGTAACACCCCGACAATTCTCTATTTTATAAAATACCTTTTTCCCACAAAACATAGAGAATTACCAAAGTATTATCGCCCGTGTGATAACGTATCGGCTTATTCGGAATTTTGCAGCGGAAATAGATAAAGAACTTTGAAAAAACATAATAAACTTAGTCAACTACAAAGTCAACTCCAAAACCAAACCAAAGTCAAACTAATAACATAAGTATAAAAGAAGCTTAAACACAAGCTCTCCAAACGATTTCCCCGAAACCCAATGATGCATCATCTTCAGACCTGAAATGGTCGATGCTTTATTGATCCTGAAGGACTGCTCACCAAATAGGGTCATCACAGGATCAATAAGGCACAACCATGATCGACACAGATAAAAGCACGTAATCAGCAAAGCTGAGTACTTACATAATAAATAAAACATATAACCCAACATGATACTAATAAGCATTTAAATCAAAGATATAAGATAACAAAGTATCAGATGATACTTACTATACTGAACTTGACTCCACGAAACCAATAGATTAATTATTAACAAATTGAATAGTCAATGGATAGAGTTGTCCAACCAAAACTTGTCTTCAATATAGAAGACGAAGTACGGGCGCGACTCCGTACTCCCGTGATCAACGATATCGAGGCACTAATTAAATATAATAGGACACGGTGATCAATCCGGTCCCAAGAAAAGCCATGGGCAACCACCATGTACTCCAACTCATACTAGTCCAACACTTCAGATGTGCACAAGTCTAAAGCTTATTGTTATTCACTTTCCACTTTTAAGTATTAATAAATTATTTGAGTGTTGGGACTCACAACAATAAGACAACCAACATAAATATCATGGATACACAAAATTTCAATTTTTATTTTAGGATTAAATATTGTGATCATACAACTCAATTAATCCCATTCATCATTTACTAACAATAATAACCATCCAACCTTTATTTGTTGATTTAAATCAACAATCAACCAACCTGTCAATAGGTAAATATTCAACTTTACTAAACAAGGCTCATGGTCCTTATAAAGTAAATAATACAATAAATTCCAAGGGAACAACATGATACATTAATCCATCATGTGAATTAATAAAATAAACGTTCCCAACCCACATGCTTGCATCAATCATCCATACAAATATATAATATTTCATCATAGGCAACATGCTTCACACAACAGTATAGAACATACAAATTCACTTAAATTTGAGCCACATATGAACTATAAAAAGTTCCTTACACATGATACTATATCAATCCTAACCTTAGGACATAATACTAGTCTAATAACACATAGGTATGTACGTACCTTGTGTAGACAAAATGAGATGCCACTTTCTCAGCTTTAGAAATCACTCAAAGTAAAGTCTCCGCCTACCAAATACCAAAACATCCAAGTATTTATACTTTAATAAAAATTACAGCAACTTTGAAATATTTTAAACTCTCTTAAAAAGTATTTTAAAACTCTCTGAAACATCAAAACTTCAACCTTTAGTATCCCTTGATATAGTACTACCATACTAGTCATTAAAAACCCTTAAAAATCAATACTTTAACATTTAAAATTTACCATAAGTATACTAATAAAAATTCCAGCAATGTATAATTTTTTTAAAACCCTTTTAAACTCACTTTAACATATTTCTAAAGATTTAAAGTACTCAATTTCATAAACTATAATATAATACTGTAATTTTTACTCTTAAAAACACTAAAAATTCATGTTTTCATGCTTAAAACCTAATTCAAACATATATATTAATTCTGAAATTTATTTACTCCACTAAACTAATTGTATAATATGAAATTAATATTAAAATAGTTATCAGGTCCGGCCCTAAAGGTAGGCGGGGAGTGCCACCGCCCAGGGCCCACGACCGTGAGGGGCCCAAAAAAAAGAAATTAACTATGATATTGCTGCGCGTATTCTTCCATATTCCCGTTATCAAACTTCATAACTGCTTCATTCACTGCTGCTTCAATCCACAAATCATCCATCAATTTCGCTACTTCCAATGATGTTTGTAACACCCCAATAATTCTCTCTTTTCTAAAATACCTTTTAAATACAAATAATAGAGAATTATCAAAGTATTATCTCCCGTGTGATAACGTATCGGCTTATTCAGAATTTTGCAGCGGAAAACATATAACTAAACTTTTAGAATTGAGATATAATAAATAAACAAAGTACTTTAAAACCAAACAACACTATTAAGGTTACTTCAAACCAAACTTAAATATAAAGTATCTACTAAAGCAATAGATAAAACAATCTGCTACACAAGCTCTCCATTCCCAGATCCCCATGATGCATCATCTGCAAACCTGTAGATGTCAATGCACTAAAGAATCTGCTCACCAAATTGGGTCATCACAGGATCAATAAGGCAAAGCCACAATCAACACATACAAACAAAGCACGTAATCAGCAAAGCTGAGTACTACATAATAATACATAAACATTCCTAATATGATACTAATAAATGATAAACATTCCTAACATTCATAAATATTATCTCAGATAACCCTGACTTATAGGCCTTTTTCCAATATAACCCCGACTTTGGCAGGCCTGTCTCCGATAACCCTGAACTTCATTTTTATCATTAAAGTGGACGGAATTGTTAACGACATTAACTATTTTGAAACATAAATTAATTAATGATTTTTTTTAGGAAAAAAAAAACAAATCATCTCCTTCTCTCTCTTGTTCTTCCTACTATGTTTTGCAATCTGACAAAATGAACTTAGGAATCAATTTCCAGAAAATAAAAATCTGAATTTATAACAAATTCATAAAGCTTGAACAATCATAAAATAAAAATCTGAATTCATAAAGCTTGAATTTATAACAAATTTGAAGAAGTGATGGAAACCCCAAATTTTGAAACCCCAAACAAATGATGGGTCAAGATTCAAAAATTTACGGGCTTATGGAAGCAGCTGGGTCACGATTTCCACAAGTCCAAATTGATTCACCTCCAACTGAACTTTATCAAAGATTTCCTTCTTAAACTCTTTAGTCCCTTTAAAAACTGTTCTTCTTGCTTGCGTTCAACGCGAGGATGCGAAGACGATATCGAAGAAATTGTACGATACGATTTCGAACTTGTTCTTTGAATTTTACCTGAGAATGGATGGCCGGAGCTTCTACCGTTTATGTTTCAGTGTGTTACTTCGGATAATTTGAAGTTGAGAGAATCGGTGTTGTTGATTTTTGCGCAATTGGCTCAGTTTATTGGGGAGACTTTGATGCCTCATTTGGATACTCTTCATAATGTGTTTTTTCAATGTTTGGGAGGGAATTCGAGTGCTGATGTTCGAATTGCGGCTTTAGGAGCTACGATTAATTTTATTCAGTGCTTGACTACTGCGGCGGATCGAGATAAGTTTCAAGATTTGCTTCCTCCGATGATGCAGACGTTGACGGAGGCTACAACTCGCGTTTCTCTCTTCTCACTCTCCTTTATCGGTGTTGTGTTACGCCGCCGCTACTTGCGGTCTTTGCCGCCGTTGTTGTTGTTTTAGCGGTGCTGCTGCACCGTCCTAAGTTCGGTTTGTGGTGGTGGTGCCGCCACTAATAGGACTCCGGTGGTGCTGGTCTTTGCATGTAGTTCAAGAGAGATGAGGAAATTGGGGTTTTTGGTTTTTCTTTTGATAACAATTGAGGAATGAGGATGAATAATGAGAGATGAAGAACAAAAAGTGAGGAATTCAATTTGAAACATCATTCTGGAATTAAAATTGAAGAGTTAGGTTTTGAAGAACAAGAGAGAGATAATAATGAAGAACAAGAGAGAGAAATAGATTATTTGGGCTTTTTTTAAGTATTAATTAATTTATGTTTCAAAATAGTTAACGCCGTTAACAATTCCGTCCAGTTTAATGGCAAAAATCAAATTTAGGGTTATCGGAGACAGGCCTGTCAAAGTCGGGGTTATATTGGAAAAAGGCCTATAAGTCAGGGTTATCTGAGATAATATCCCTAAATAATAACATAACAATCTAACAATCTACAGACAACTTTTACTGAACTACACTTTAACCATCTTTTTAATACTTTAATGGAATAGTTATTGGACCAAGTTGTCTAACTAAAAACCAGCCTTCACCTAGGAAGACGAAATACGGGCGTGACTCCGTATTCCATAGCGACCTGCGATATCGAGGAACCTTTGAATAAAAATAGGAACGGTGATCAATCCAATTCCCAGAAAAAGCCATGGCACGCTCACCATGTACCCCAACTCCTGATTGTCCAACTTCAGACGTGCACCAGTCTAAAGTTTATTACTATCCACGCTACACTTTACATGATTTACCAATTATTACTTGTTATGACACACAAGCAATACCGATAACATATAATCAAACATTCACAACTTAACTCCTTTTTATCTTAGGATTAAATAAGTGATCATACAACTTACAACCCAAGATTAATTCCTTCTTATTTCTATCCTTCTTATTTGTTGAACCTAGCCAACAACCAACTTACCTTTCATAGGCATAAATTATCAACTTACCAAATAAGGCCCACAGTCCTCATAGAGTAGTGAAAATAATAATATAAGGGAACACATGATTCAACTCAATCAATATATTAATTCCACCATGTGAATTAATAAATAAAGTTCCCAACCAACATGCTTGCATCAATATTCCATACAAACATGATATTCAACTCATAAATAATTCTTAAAGTCAACATGTTCGCACACAGGCATAAAACATGTAAAATCCAATCATAATAGAAATCATATATGAACTCACAAAAGGTCCTACACATGATACCACATAACTTTTCCTTCCTAAAATCATGATACTATATCAAACAACACATAGGTATGTACGTACCTTGTGTAGACAAATTGGTAGGCCACCTTTAATCACCTTAAATATCACCTACAGAGTAATCTCCACCTAAAACAACCAATAGAATTTAAAATCAATACTCCAAATAAATTCCAGCAACTTTAAAATACTTAAAAGCCCCTTTAAAAATATTTAAAAGTTGTGTTTATCATTAAAACCTCAATTACTTATATTACCTAGCATAGTACTACTATATATACTAGTCATTAAAATCCATAAAACTCCATTAATAACAACCTTTCTAAAATTTCAGCAACTTATAAATTATTAAAACTTCCTTTAAACATACTTAAACATGCTTAAATTCATAAGTTAAATCAATTTCATAGTTTATAACATGTTACTATGATTTTCCAATCTTTAACACCCTAAAAATTCATGCTTTGGATAATTAAAACTCAATCTAAATATAATAATCAAATCTGAAATTTTATTCTTTCAATACATATAATTTATATAATCATAGATTCACCATTAAAACAGTAAATTAAAGCCTTTAATCATAATTAGTACTAAAACAAAACATAAAAACATAATCTTTAATCAAAACTTGAGGAGAAAGAAAAGAATTAAACCAACACAAAGAAGAGAATAAGAAGAAAAGGCGCCGGCAGCACTCAGGGCAGCGGCGGCAGTAGCAGGTCGGCGGTGGTGGTGGTGGTGATTGTGGTGTTGTGACGTTTCTTGGTGAAGAAGAAAGTGTTTCTTGGAAGAGAAGAAAGAAAAACCGAGAGGGAGGAGGAAGAGGGCGCCGATTTTGAGGGAGTGAGGAGAGAGAAAATAATGTGTGGGTAAAATATTTGGGTTCAAGGTATTTATATGGGTGTTTCCCTTGTGGGCTTAGGAAAAGGCAATTGGGCTTCAAATAGAGTTTGATGATGAATAAGAATGATGATTTAACTCCTAACATCACTAGAATTAGTATTTGGGTTCCTCAAGCCCACTTAAACTCCTTTTTCAAATCCAAATAGATATTTCAAACATTTCAAGTACTTTCAAAGCATGATTTTAACAAATATTTGACTTGGATAAATTATTAAAACAATTCCTTTGACTTTCAAATAGTCAACCTTTGAAATATAAAACCATTAAATGCTAAAATATATTAAAATATAAATAACTATATATTAAAATATACTTATAAAATTTATAAAAATACGGGGGATTACAGTCTACCCCTCTTAAAAGAAGTTTCGTCCCGAAACTTGACACGAAAACTCACACATTTTCAAAAGTTTTTCAACTCAACTCCTATTGGAGAAATACTTGTGCCACTCATGTGCACTCTTTTTCCAACTTACAATCACTTGTGTTACTTATGAACACCTTTTCTTATGCGGAGAATCTATTTGTTTTGCACCAACATGTGCAAATCGCCAAAATAAGCATAAAAATGCATAAAAATACCATAAAAATAGGTAAAAAGCGCAAAATTCTATCGCATTCTACCCCCCTTAAAGAAAACGAGTTACGCCCTCGTAATTCACCTCAAGGAATAAATCTGGATACTTCTTCTTCATTTCAGCTTCAGCTTCCCACGTCGCCTCTTCGGACTCATGGTTCGACCAAAGCACTTTCACGATATTGACATCCTTATTGCGTGTACTACACACCTTCTTATCAAGTATTTTCACATGCCTTTCCTCATATGTGAGGCTACTATCAATCTGGATCCTCTTAGGCTCCAAGACATGACGCTCATCAGGGATATAACGCTTGAGTTGGGAAATATAAAACACATCGTGCATCTTTTCGAACTCCATTGGCAAAGCCAACCTATAAGCTACCTTCCCAATTCTTTGTAGAATCTCATATGGACCTACATATTTGGCACTTAATTTGCCCTTTTTCCCAAATCTCATCACACCCTTAGTTGGTGATACTTTCAGAAACACTTTATCACCTACTTCGAACTCATCTTCTCTTCGCTTCAAGTCGGCATAACTCTTTTGCCTATCTTGAGCAGCTTGAATTCTAGCCTGAAACAACTTCACATTCTTGACAGTCTCCTCAATGAACTCTGTCCCTAATACTATGTTCTCACTAAAATCATTCCAGCAAATGGGACTTCTACACTTTCTTCCATATAATGCCTCAAAAGGTGTCATCTTAATACTTGCATGATAACTATTGTTGTATGAAAACTCAATCAAATCTAATTGGTCTTCCCAACTACCCTGAAAATTAATAGCACATGCTCTCAACATATCTTCCATAGTTTGGTTAGTCCTCTCAGTCTGACCATCAGTCGCAGGGTGAAAGGCAGTACTCATTTTCAATGTTGTCCCAAGATTTAACTGGACCTTTTGCCAAAACTTCGAAAGGAATCTCGAATCACGATTTGAAATAATATCGGTTGGAACCCCATGCAATCTCACTACATGCTTAACATACGTCTTCGCAAGTTGCTTCTTCTTCCATGTCTCCTTGATTGGAATGAAAACGGTCGACTTCGTCAGACGAACCACGATAACCCAAATGGTATCATTGCCATTCCTTATCTTAGGCAAAGCAGTCACAAAATCCATTGAAATGGAATCCCACTTCCATCCAGGAACCTCTAAGGATTACACCTTCCCCATGGGTCTCTTATGATCTATCTTGACTTTCTGACAGGTTAGACACTTAGACACGAACTCAGCAACCTCACGCTTCATGTTTGGCCACCAATAGATCTGCTTAAGGTCTTTATACAGCTTGTCACCCCCAGGGTGCACAGAATACTGTGTATTATGGCCCTCATCCATAAGACGTCTCTTTAGCTCATCACATTTTTGTGGTACACACCACCTCCCCTTGAACCTCAGACTACCATCATCATGAATCTTGAAATCAACTTCCTTTCCTTGGCCCATCTTTTCTTTAATCTTCTCGAGATGCTCATCCCCAACTTGACCCTCTTTGATCTCGTCGAAAATTGACAACCCCAATGACAAGGCACTCAATCTTGCCTCGATCTCCCCAGGATTCAAGATTTCTAGGCTAAGTCTTTGCATATCTCGACACAACTCCTCAGGAACTATCAAGGCATTCACGCTATGACTCGACTTTCTACTCAACGCATCAGCAACTACATTTGCTTTCCCCTCATGATATTGGATGACTAAGTCATAATCTTTTATCAATTCTAACCATCTCCTCTGCCTCATATTAAGGTCTTTCTGGGTGAAAATATACTTCAAACTTTTATGGTCGGTAAAGATCTTACAGGTTGCCCCATACAGGTAATGTCTCCAAATCTTCAAAGCGAACACAATAGCATCTAACTCTAGATCATGGGTAGGGTAATTAGCCTCATAAGGTTTCAACTGACGCGACGCATGCGCGATCACCTTCCCATTCTGCTGTAACACACATCCCAAACCATTCTTTGAAGCATCACTATACACCTCAAATCCCTCATTCCCATCAGGCAGGGTTAAAACAGGTGTGGAGGTCAAACGTTCTTTTAAAATCTGAAAAGCTTCCTCACACTTCTCACTCCACTCGAATTTTGACTCATTTTTCATCAAATTGGTCATCGACCTCGCTATCTTCGAGAAATCTCTCACAAATCTCCTATAATAGCCAGCTAGACCTAGGAAACTTCGGATATCAGACACATTCTTTGGAGTTGGCCACTCACTCACAACTTGAATCTTAGCAGGATCTACAGAGACTCCTTCCATAGACATATAGTGACCCAAAAATGCTACTTTCTCCAAACGGAACTCACACTTAGAAAACTTGGCATACAATTGATTCTTCCTAAGCGTCTCCAATATAATCCTCAAGTGCTCATCATGCTCCTTTTCATTCTTCGAATAAATCAGAATATCATCAATGAATACAACCACGAACTTATCTATGAACTCATGGAAAATCCTATTCATCAAGTCCATAAATATGGCAGGTGCATTAGTTAACCCAAAAGGCATTACAGTGAACTCATAATGACCATAACGAGTCCTAAACGCAGTCTTAGGTATATCCTTATCAGCTACCCTCAACTGGTGATACCCCGAACGCAAGTCAATCTTCGAGAACACACTCGCTCCATTCAATTGATCGAACAGGTCATCTATCCTAGGCAAAGGATATTTGTTCTTGATGGTTACATTATTCAATTCCCTATAATCGATACACAACCTCATACTCCCATCTTTCTTCTTAACAAACAACACAGGAGCTCCCCAAGGTGATGCACTAGGTCTAATATAACCCTTATCGAACAGTTCTTGCAACTGCGTCTTCAATTCACTCATCTCCGGAGGTGCCATTCTATAGGGTGCTTTAGATATAGGTGTAGTTCCAGGAACTAAGTCTATGGTGAACTCAACAGCTCTAGCAGGCGGCATACCCGAAATCTCACTCGGAAACACATCCATAAACTCATTCACGATTGGAACATCTTCAATATTTACCCCAGCTTCTTTACTCATATCTTGCACACTACAGAAAAATAACACACACCCTTTCTTCATCAACTTCTTCACTTGCATTGCAGAAATAACCCCAAAGTTCTTGGACTTCCCAAAATGTCTATATGAGGTCAACTTTCCCAAAGGGTTCTTTAAAACTACCTTTTGAACTTCACAGTCTATCTTGGCCTTGTATAAACTTAGCCAATCCATCCCCGGAATAATATCTAGGTCGCCCAGATTAAACTCTATCAAATCAGAAGGAAAACACAGTCTCCTATCTTCAGAGGTAAATTTTTAAACAACTTGGTACACCTTATGGTCTCACCAGTAGGTATACTAACAGGCAAATCAATCACCCCAAAATCTACTATCCCCAGACTTTTAATGACAGATGACGAAATAAAAGAATAAGTCACCCCCGAATCAAATAATGCTTTAACTAGCACGGAGTTAATAGAAAAAGTACCAGAAACTACATCGACAGATCGTTCAGCTTCGTTGCGACTCATCACGAATAGTTTACCCGGAGCCTTGTTCTGGTTGTTGCTCTCATTAGCAGGCTTATTGTAGCTCCCTTGATTGTTATGTGCCCCTACAGGCTTCGAACCCTGATTTCCTGACTGGTTAAATCCAGTCCTCGCTTGGTTACTACCCCCATTACCATTTTGGTCTTTCTTTTGCTTAGCAAAGCACTCATACTCCCTATGGCCCTTCTTCTGGCAGTAGTTACAAGTCACTAGATCTCCCTTGCAGTCTTTACCTGGATGGTTATTACTGCACTTCTTACAGTGGTACACTCTCTCAGATTGACCCTTATTATTATTGCCCTGATTATTCCTCCCTTGAAAATTCCCATTTCTACTCTTCTTGAAGTTCCCTTGATTTTCCCCAGCATTGAAATCCTTTCTTTTCTCACCCACTACAGCATTTTTCTTATCACGCCTCGACTGAAGACCATAGATGTGGGTGGCTCTTCCATAAACAATATCTAAGGATGAAAAAGTTTCACCACCCAACCCCAGCTGGATTTCATCAGTCAAACCTTGCTTAAACCTTTGAGCCTTTAACTCCTCAGTGGCTACTACCTCAGGTGCAAACCTCGACAGTGCTATGAATTTGCTATAATACTTAGAAATGGTCATAGTCCCCATCCTCAGGTTAATAAACTCCTAGGCTTTCTGTTTCCTCATAAAGGCAGGGTAAAACTTCCCTCTCAAGGCAGTAACTAAAGAATCCCAATTGAATCCCTCAGCAGCACTTAGTCTAACCCCATTTTCTCTCCACCACAAATCAGCCTCATCCTTTAAGTACAGCACAGCCTGACCTACTCTCATATTCTCAGGACAGTTCACAGCCCCAAAGATTTTCTCAAATTCCCTAATCCAGTTCTCCAAAAAGGTAGGATCAGCTTGCCTCTTAAAATATGGTGGTTTAATTTTGGCTAGCCTCTCAAACATGTCACCAGCAGAATCGGGACGCTCAGCTCTATCTTGAGTCAGTTTCTCCGCCAAAAGGTGAATAACAACAGCTAAATCGTTATTGTTGTTTGCCATTCTAGCGCGCGACCTGAAATTAATGTACTCTACTTTAGGTTCAATACATAGCTTATATGTCGTTCTCTACAAAGGCATCATTTGATTTGACCATAAAGATCGCATCAACAAACAATTTCTCATGAAGTTACAACAATATTACAGAATAATCATCATCAATCATCCATGAAGAATATTCACATCAAGAACACACAGTTTAGTTATCATGAATAAAATTCAATCATAACAAATAAATAAAAATATTCCCCTTCGTGTGCCCAAAATAAATTCTTGCTCACTTGGATAACTAAATATTTAAATTTTATTCCTCAAAAGATGTTAATAACAATTTTCTCAACCCTAACACTGTACTTTTCCTAAAAAAATAAAATAAAGGTACTATGAAATAAATTTAAACCACTACTGGACGAATTATCCAACATTATTCTTTAAAGCATAAATACATAATAAATAATCTAAGGTGAAACATCATCAGTCTTATCCTCTGATTCCCTGTAGTTTTCTGGAGTGAAAACCTCATCTTCAAATTCATCGATGTCCTCAGTATTATAATAAACATATCTTCTAAATCTCGTGGATCTCCGTTCAGGTTGAGGCTCGTCCTCCTCTGACTCAGAATCAGTCTCACATCTCATAACAACACGGTAGATGTTACTTCAGGTCTGCCCTCTAGCACGGTCAAACACATGAAGAACCTCATCATCACTATCAGGCATGCCTGCTCTTAATACATTACGCATAATAAACTCTAGTTCGGTGTAGCTATCATCATCAGACTCATAAACTCCATCACTCTCATCATCAGTGTGCACAATAGGGTTGTAATAGGTCCCTATTCTAGTAGCTTCTCTTTCAGACATGGCTAGGAATCTATAACAATAAATTTAACTTCTATAAGCAATTGGTACTCTCACTTAACGTATAATCCCAACAATAAACAAGAAGCAAGAATAACCAACAACATAAAGCATAGGAATATCATAAACAGTTAGCAGGGAAGAAAAATATAATCATGCTGAACTAACTATTTAATGCAGACATATAATATTTCTATCCTATATGCCCTTCCTATACTACCCATCTCTCATAAAATAAACTAGAGTATTGAAAACTATTTAAGTAAATAATTTTGAATTAATAAGGGTACCGAAAAAAACGAAATAAAAAAAAAATTAAACATTATAGTTCGAAATTTCCGAACTAAATCACAAATACAAAAATTTTTTTGGACATAATAAAAAAAAATTTCGAACCTCATAAAAAAAATTTCGAACCTCATAAATAATTAAAAAAAATTCGAACCTCATAAAAAAAATTTCGGACCACTAAAAATAAATTCGAATGCGAAATTCTATCACAATCGTGAAAAAGAATTTTCGAAGGTAATTTGAATACCATGAATAAGTAGGAGCTCAATTCTAAGAAATTCATTTTAAGTACTAGCTAGTTAGGCGCCTAAAGACTTAAAGTTGGCACGAAAGGCCAATAAAAACCTAAAGCTCCTAGATACCACTTTGTAACACCCCAATAATTCTCTCTTTTCTAAAATACCTTTTAAATACAAATAATAGAGAATTATCAAAGTATTATCGCCCGTGTGATAACGTATCGGCTTATTCAGAATTTTGCAGCAGAAAACATATAACTAAACTTTTAAAACCAAACAACACTATTAAGGTTACTTCAAATCAAACTTAAATATAAAGTATCTACTAAAGCAATAGATAAAATAATCTGCTACACAAGCTCTCCATTCCGAGATCCCCATGATGCAACATCTGCAAACCTGTAGATGTCAATGCACTAAAGAATCTGCTCACCAAAATGGGTCATCACAGGATCAATAAGGCAAAGCCACGATCAACCCATACAAACAAAGCACGTAATCAGCAAAGCTGAGTACTACATAATAATACATAAACATTCCTAACATGTAACATAACAATCTAACAATCTACAGACAACTTTTACTGAACTACACTTTAACCATCTAATTAATACTTTAATGGAATAGTTATTGGACCAAGTTGTCTAACTAAAAACCAGCCTTCACCTAGGAAGACGAAATACGGGCGCGACTCCGTATTCCATAGCGACCTGCGATATCGAGGAACCTTTGAATAAAAATAGGAACGGTGATCAATCCAATTCCCAGAAAAAGCCATGGCACGCTCACCATGTACCCCAACTCCTGATTGTCAAACTTCAGACGTGCACCAGTCTAAAGTTTATTACTATCCACGCTACACTCTACATGATTTACCAATTATTACTTGTTATGACACACAAGCAATACAGATAACATATAATTAAACATTCACAACTTAACTCCTTTTTATCTTTGGATTAAATAAGTGATCATACAACTTACAACCGAAGATTAATTCCTTCTTATTTCAATCCTTCTTATTTGTTGAACCTAGCCAATAACCAACTTACCTTTCATAGGCATAAATTATCAACTTACCAAATAAGGCCCACAGTCCTCATAGAGTAGTGAAAATAATAATATAAGGGAACACATGATTCAACTCAATAAATATATTAATTCCACCATGTGAATTAATAAATAAAGTTCCCAACCAACATGCTTGCATCAATATTCCATACAAACATGATATTCAACTCATAAATAATTCTTAAAATCAACATGTTCGCACACAGGCATAAAACATGTAAAATCCAATCATAATAGAAATCATATATGAACTCACAAAAGTTCCTATACATGATACTACATAACTTTTCCTTCCTAAAATCATGATACTACATCAAACAACACATAGGTATGTACGTACCTTGTGTAGACAAATTGGTAGGCCACCTTTAATCACCTTAAAAATCGCCTACTGAGTAATCTCCGCCTAAAACAACCAATAGAATTTAAAATCAATACTCCAAATAAATTCCAGCAACTTTAAAATACTTTAAATCCCCTTTAAAAATATTTAAAAGTTGTTTTTATCATTAAAACCTCAATTACTTATATTACCTAGCATAGTACTACTATACTAGTCATTAAAATCCATAAAACTTCATTAATAACAACCTTTTTAAAATTCCAGCAACTTATAAATTATTAAAACTTCCTTTAAACATACTTAAACATGCTTAAATTCATAAGGTAAATCAATTTCATAGTTTATAACATACTACTATGATTTTCCAATCTTTAACACCCTAAAAATTCATGCTTTGGATAATTAAAACTCAATCTAAATATAATAATCAAATCTGAAATTTTATTTTTTCAATACATAATTTATATAATCATTGATTCACCATTAAAACAGTAAATTAAAGCCTCTAATCATAATTAGTACTAAAACAAAACATAAAAACATAATCTTTAATCAAAACTTGAGGAGGAAGAAAAGAATTAAACCAACACAAAGAAGAGAACAAGAAGGAAAGGCACCGACAACACTCAGGGCAGCGGCGGCAGCAGCAGGTCGGCGGTGGTGGTGGTGATTGTGGTGTTGTGACGTTTCTTGGTGAAGAAGAAAGTGTTTCTTGGAAGAGAAGAAAGAAAAACCGAGAAGGAGGAGCAAGAGAGGGCACCGGTTTTGAGGGAGTGAGGAGAGAGAAAATAATGTGTGGGTAAAATATTTGGGTTCAAGGTATTTATATGGGTGTTTTCCTTGTAGGCTTAGGAAAAGGCAATTGGGCTTCAAATAGAGTTTGATGATGAATAGGAATGATGATTGAACTCCTAACATCACTAGAATTAGTATTTGGGTTCCTCAAGCCCACTTAAACTCCTTTTTCAAATCCAAATAGATATTTCAAACATTTCAAGTACTTTCAAAGCATGACTTTAATAAATATTTGACTTGGATAAATTATTAAAATAATTCCTTTGACTTTCAAATAGTCAACCTTTGAAATATAAAACCATTAAATGCTAAAATATATTAAAATATAAATAACTATATATTAAAATATACTTATAAAATTTAAAAAAATACAGGGGATTATAATGTTCAATTGAAAAATTGTTTGACTTCTCCAATTCTATCCGAACCTTTTGGAAAACAAATGACCTTGAATGGACCTTTTGCCCTTCAGTTGGTAACTCGGGTGGTCTTATCTCTCTTTGGAGTAATTCTTTGTTCACTGCTCAATCCACTCACGCAGCCAAGAATTGGATAGCAATCAAGGGTGTTATTTCCACAAAAAATTTTGAGTGTATTCTAATTAACATCTACAACCCTTGTAGTGTGTCAGAAAGAGCGAATGTTTGGAGCGAAATCTCAAATTATCGGCATTCTCACAATCTGCCTTGCATTATTATCGGAGACTTCAATGAAGTCCTTGACATTTATGAGAGAGGCAACCCCTCCTCCTCACAAACTGGTACTAATGACTTTCGACAATTTTTGCAGGATCTACATCTCAATGAAATCCACCCATCAAATGGGCGTTTTACTTGGTTCCGGGCCAACTCAAAAAGCAAAATTGATCGATTCTTCCTCAATTCAGACTGGCTGGTCGAATATCCTAATCTGAATCTCTCTCTCCTCCAAAGAGGTTTGTCAGATCACTGTCCTTTATTGATCAAGTCAAAAGAGCAAAATTGGGGTCACAAGCCTTTCATATTCCAGAATTGTTGGCTTCAAGATCCAAAATGTATGAAACTCATTTGGAACTTATGGCTTAAAGCATCGAATCTTTCTATCGTGGACAAGTTAAAATTGGTGAAAAATGACTTGAAAGCATGGAACCTGAATGAATTCGGGTCAATTGACACAAATATTGCCCGCTGTGAACTGGAAATTCAGAAATTTGATGATATTGCAAATCAGAGACTCTTGACGGACCAGGAATTAGAATCAAAGAAATCAGCCCATCTCCAACTTTGGTCGTGGGCTAAAAAAAAAGAGTGCTACTGGGCTCAACAATCCAGGGTTCAGTGGTTGAAATAAGGCGACAGAAACACAAAGTTCTTCCACATTGCAGCCACAATCCACAAAAGGAAGAACACCATCTCATCAATTCAAGCAAATGGGGAAGTTCTGCAAGATCCTGAGAGTATTAAGAAGGAAGCCTTGTCATATTTCAAATCAATATTTAAGGAGGACTTTAACAACCGCCGAACTTTTACTGGGCTCAATTTTAGCAAGCTATCATGCGAAGAATCTAACTTGCTCACAACGCCCTTTTCTCATGACGAAATCAATGATGCAGTCGCATCCTGCAACACAGACAAGGCCCCTGGCCCAGACGGTTTCAACTTCAAGTTCATCAAGAGTGCTTGGGAATTCATCAAGGAGGACATCTATGAAATTGTTCATGAATTTTGGTCCATATCTCGCCTCCCTCGCGGATGCAATACAACCGTTATTGCGCTCATTCCAAAGATAGATAGCCCAAGAGAATTCAAGGACTTCCGACCAATTAGCATGGTCGGTTGTCTATATAAGATCATAGACAAGATCTTGGCTAGGAGATTGCAAAAGGTAATCGGTTCGCTTATTGGCCCACTGCAGTTCTCGTTTGTGGAAGACCGTCAAATTTTGGATGGGGTTTTTATCGCCGACGAATTAATCCATTCATGTAAACAAAAACAAACCCCATCGGTGCTATTTAAGATAGACTTTCACAAAGCCTTCGACTCAGTCTCTTGGCGTTTTATGGATTGGTGTCTAGAACAAATTAATTTTCCGATAAAGTGGCGCGACTGGATCAATTCATGTGTAATGTCTGCTTCCGCTTCAATCTTATTAAACAGCTCCCCTCACAAAGCCGTTTAAATTGCACAGGGGGCTCCGTCAAGGGGACCCCCTCTCACCCTTCTTGTTCGTTTTGGTGGTAGAAGCGCTCAATCTTCTTATAAAAAAATCCACTGATATGGCGCTTTGGTCCGGAATTGAAGCAAGCAAAGGGGGGCCGAATATTACGCACTTGCAATACGCTGATGATACTCTAATTTTCTGCCCCCCAAAAACTAAAATTTTAAAGAACATAAAGCAAGTTCTTATTCTCTTTCACCTAGCCTCTGGTCTTCAAGTGAATTTCCATAAAAGCTCCTTGATTGGAATTCATACTCAAGACTCGTTGCTGCAAAGTGTGTCTGCTTCTCTATTCTGTAAAACTGATAAACTGCCGTTCAGTACCTAGGCCTCCCAGTGGGCAGCATCTCTTCACGAATCAGTTCTTGGGAACCAATCATCACTAGACTCCAGAAAAAGCTTGCGACTTGGAAGGGACACCTTCTTTCAATTGGAGGTAGAGTCACCCTCATCAAATCTTCTCTTGCGAATCTACCTCTATGTTATATGTCATTATTCCCCATCCCTAAGGGGGTGATTGAGAAAATTAATCAAATCCAGAGGCAATTCTTGTGGAGTGGAACATCAGGAAAAAAATCACTTGCCCTTGTTCCTTGGCATGTCGTGGAACTTCCCAAAGAAATGGGGGGACTGAATATTGGTAATCTTATAGCAAGAAACTTGGCGTTGCTATTTAAATGGATGTGGAAATACTTTAGTAACCCTAAGCCTCTTTGGAGGCAAGTTGTTCAAGCTAAGTATAAATACCCGCCGCATATGAACATCATTGATCTCTCAATCCCCCGCCATGGAGGGCCTTGGAAGGCTATATGTCAATCAATTCTCAAACATCCAATAGCCAAGTCCTTGGCTCTTAAAAGCATTCGTAAAAATGTGGGAAATGGGAGTGGCACATTTTTTGGCATGATTCTTGGCTCGACTCCTCGCCGCTCAAAAATAAATTTCCAAGGCTCTTCCTCTTATCAATTGAGCAAAATGCCTCTGTAGCTGAAATGTGTTCGTGGGATGGTCACAATTGGGCCTGGAACTTCTCATGGATTCGCCCACTTAGACTGAGAGATTTGATGGACCGTTGCACTATTATTGCTGTCCTTGACAAAGTCTCTCTTCACCAACTAAGAGATGATAGCCTCTCTTGGGCGCCCCATAAATCTGGTTTCTTCTCTACAAAATCATTCTCTCAGGAGCTCATCAAGCTTTCATCTCCACCTAGTATTGATGCTGTGAGAGGATTATGGCGGGGTCTTGTTCCCCTTCGCATAGAGATTTTTGTTTGAACAACTATCTTGGAGAAAATAAACACAAAATGCAAGCTTTCTAACCTGGGTATTATCCCTCATTCAGAGACTTTATGCGTTTTTTGCAACGCCTTCCCTGAGGACTCAGCTCATCTACTGCTCCACTGCTCGATCACTTCCCAACTCTAGCAGTGGTAGTTACATTTATGGGGTTTATCATGGGTTCTTCCATCTTCTTTAAAAGAGTTATTTGAGCAGTGGCGCCACCCCTCAACTAATCCTTTCTTTAAGAACGTTTGGTTGGCCATTTTCTCTATCATATTATGGACGGTTTGTAAGGAGCGAAACGCTCGTATTTTCAAAAGCTCCACAAATAGCTCACTAAAACACTTGCAAGATCTCGTTCTTCTACACTTCAGACGTGCACAAGTCTAAAGCTTATTGCTATTCACTTTCCACTTTAAGTATTAATAAATTATTTGAGTGTTGGGACTCACAACAATAAGACAACCAACATAAATATCATGGATACACAAAATTTCAATTTTTATTTTAGGATTAAATATTGTGATCATTCAACTCAATTAATCCCATTCATTATTTACTAACAATAATAACCATCCAACCTTTATTTGTTGATTTAAATCAACAATCAACCAACCTATCAATAGGTAAATATCCAACTTTACTAAACAAGGCTCACGGTCCTTATAAAGTAAATAATACAATAAATTCCAAGGGAACAACATGATACATTTCATGATCCAATAACAATATATTTATTAATCCCTCATGTGAATTAATAAAATAAATGTTCCCAACCCACATGCTTGCATCAATCACCCATACAAATATATAATATTTCATCATAGGCAACATGCTTCACACAACATTATAGAACATACAAATTCACTTAAATTTGAGCCGCATATGAACTATAAAAAGTTCCTTACACATGATACTATATCAATCCTAACCTTAGGACATAATACTAGTCTAATAACACATAGGTATGTACGTACCTTGTGTAGATAAAATGAGATGCCACTTTATCAACATTAGAAATCACTCAAAGTAAAGTCTCCGCCTACCAAATACCAAAACATCCAAGTATTTATACTTTAATAAAAATTACAGCAACTTTGAAATATTTTAAACTCTCTTAAAAAGTGTTTTAAAACTCTCTGAAACATCAAAACTTTAACCTTTAGTATCCCTTAATATAGTACTACCATACTAGTCATTAAAAACCCTTAAAAATCAATACTTTAACATTTAAAATCCACCATAAGTATACTAATAAAAATTCCAGCAATGTATAATTTCTTTAAAACCCTTTTAAACTCACTTTAACATATTTCTAAAGGTTTAAAGTACTCAATTTCATAAACTATAATATAATACTATAATTTTCACTCTTAAAAACACTAAAAATTCATGTTTTCATGCTTAAAACCTAATTCAAACATATATATTAAATCTGAAATTTATTTACTCCACTAAACTAATTGTATAATATGAAATTAATATTAAAATAATTATCAGGCCCGACCCTAAAGGTAGGCGGGGAGTGCCACCGCCCATGGCCCACGACCGTGAGGGGCCCAAAAAAAAGAAATTAACTATGATATTGCTGCGCGTATTCTTCCATATTCCCGTTATATATCAAACTTCATAACTGCATCATTCACTGCTGCTTTAATCCACAAATCATCCATCAATTTCGCTACTTCCAATGATGTTCAATTGAAAATTGTTTGACTTCTCCAATTCAGTTTTTAATTACCAAATTCTAAATTTCCGATTTTCAAATTTTAAACAACACGAAAAATATATCTTAGTTATATTATGGCAAGTGAAAGAAAAATAGGAAGATAGAGGGTCCAATCTCCATTAATAGTTGACAACATTTGCTTCCTGATAGGCGATAACAATATGCAGTGAGTTCATCTTGTTTTTTTTCTTTCTTTAAACTCGTGCAGAAGATTAATGACAGTGGTATTTTATTTTTCCTTTTTGAAGACTTTAGATTTTGCTTCCTGCCCCATTCCTAAGAAAAGTAATATACTAATGCTATATATAAAGTCATTATGTTAAGTTCATTACTCTAAACATATTTGATGTCTGGTTTCATTATAATGTAATATACTATGATTATTGATTGATGTCTAGTGATTTAGTTCATTGGTATAATTGGTCTACTAATTATATGATTATATTTCTTAAGTTTGATAAATGTTTGATGCTTCACAACTTGAAAATCATTTTTGGAGGATGGAAGATATTTTCCAATGATAATAATAGCATACCTTTTTGTAAGATAAATAAAAAGTGATGCAATTTTTGAATATCTAGTAAAAATGTGCTATTTTTGTGCAATTTTTAATAATATTATGTGCTTATTTTTTATTGGTGTCATTAACAAAATATAGATTATAGTTTTAGGTACGAAGGCCTTAATCTTTCTTTTGTTATATGACCTATAAAATATTAGGATCGACTCATATAGGGGCCTTTATTTTTAGGTCCGCCTATGGCCCGTAAATTATCAGGAACGACCCTGATAGTTATAAATATAAACTTTAATTATTAAACCACCAAAACAATACTTAAAACATTAAAACTTATCACTAAAATAATATAAAGGAAGGAGAGAAAAATAAACCAAAGAGGAGAGAGAGTGAGGGACGTGCGACCGAGCGAGGAGGGTGGCGCTGGCGGCAACCCGGCGGTGGCTGATGCGGCAGCCGACGGACGAAGGAGAGAGAGGAAGAATATCGGGTGAGGGAGGAGGAGAGAGAGTGTCGAGTGTGAGGGGAGAGAGGAGAGAAATTAGGGCTTTGTTTAATGAGGCAAAATTTGTGAGGTAGGAGGGTATTTATAGGTTCCCATTAGGGTCCAAAAGAAAAATGGGCTTGATAGGTTAGTTTAATGAAAGGTGATCATATGAAAAGCTACAAAGGTTTGGGCTCCTCTAACCCAATATTAAAATCTTTTACACTTAAACTCAAACCAATTAAATCATTAAATAACTTTAAAAGTACGATCCAATAAAATATTTGATTATCTAAAAACATTAAATTATCCTTTAACTTTAAAAATAGTCAACATTTTAAGAAATTAATAATTTAAATACTAAAACATTTATAAATATACTTTAAATATATTTATAAAATTCATCCCGAAACTTTGCAAGAAAACTCTCACAGTTTCAAAAAAATTTCTTAAATCCTCCATTTGGAAATACTTGTGTCACAACATGTGTACACTTTACCAATCCTAAAACCACTTGTGTCACTACATGGACACATTTTCCGAGGCGCAAACCAATTTATTTTGCACAAACATTTGCAAATCGCCAAAATTAGCATAAAAATGCATAAAAATATCATAAAATAAGGGAAAAAGTGCGAAATTCTATCGCATTCTACCCCTCTTAAAGAAAACGAGTTATGTCCTCGTAACTCACCTCAATGAATAAATCGGGATACTTCTTCTTCATTTCATCTTCGGCTTCCCACATTGCCTCTTCGGACTCATGGTTAGACCAAAGCACTTTCACGATACTCACATCCTTATTTCGTGTACTACGCACCTTCCTATCCAAGATTTTCACAGGTCTTTCCTCATATGTGAGGCTACTATCTATTTGGATTCTTTCGGGTTCCAGAAACATGATTCTCATCAGGGATATATCTCTTAAGTTGAGAAATGTGAAATACATCATGCATCTTCTCAAATTCCATTGGTAAAGCCAACTTATAGGCTACCTTCCCAACTCTTTGCAAAATCTCATATGGGTCAACGTACTTGGCACTTAATTTGCCCTTCTTACCAAATCTCATCACACCTTTCGTTGGTGACACCTTCAAGAACACCTTATCACCAACAACAAATTCATCTTCTATTCGCTTCAAATCAGCATAGCTTTTCTGCCTATCCTGGGCCGCTTGAATTCTCGCTCGAATCAACTTCACGTTCTTGACAGTTTCCTCAATAAATTCAGTCCCCAACACTACATTCTCACTAAAATCATTCCAGCAAACGGAACTTCTGCACTTCCTTTCATACAACGCCTCAAATGGAGCCATCTTGATACTTGCATGGTAACTATTGTTATATGAAAATTCAATCAAATCCAAGTGATATTCCCAACTTCCTTGGAAATCAATCGCGTACGCTCTCAACATATCTTCCATAGTCTGATTGGTCCTTTCAGTCTGACCATTGGTCGCAGGATGAAACGCAGTACTCATCTTCAACGTCGTTCCAAGGTTCAACTGGACCTTTTGCCAAAATTTTGAGAGGAATCTTGAATCACGATCTGAAATAATGTCCTTCGGGACTCCATGCAGTCTCACCACGTGCTGGATATACGTTTTGGCAAGTTGCTTCTTCTTCCATGTTTCTTTGATCGGAACGAACACGGTAGATTTTTTCAGACGGTCCACGATAACCCAAATAGTATCATTGCCATTTCTTGCATTGTCTTTGGCAAAGCAGTCACAAAGTCCATTGATATCGAATTCCACTTTCATCCAGGGACTTCTAATGATTAGACCTTCCCCATTGGTCTCTTATGGTCGATCTTTACTTTTTGACATGTCAGACACTTTGACACGAACTCGGCGACTTCACGCTTCATATTCGGCCACTAATAAATCTCCTTAAGATCCTTATACAGCTTATCACCACCAGGGTGCACAGAATATGGAGTATTGTGCCCTTCTTCCATAAGCTTCCTCTTAAGCTCTTCACACTTCTGTGGAATACACCACCTTCCTTTGAACCTCAAGCTTCCATCGTCACGACGGCTTAATGTCCGTTAGAAAAGGGTAGATGGTGCACAGTTTTGAAAACTCAGGGGTATATGGTGAATATCTGAAACATTGAGGGTATATGGTGAATTTCGTGATTTGTCGGGGGTATTTGGTGAAAAAACCGTATATTTATTAATCCCCCATGTGAATTAATAAAATAAACGTTCCCAACCCATATGCTTGCATCAATCATCCATACAAACATATAATATTTCATCATAGGCAACATGCTTCACACAACAGTATAAAACATACAAATTTACACAACAGTATAAAACATACAAATTCACATAAAAAGTTTCCTACACATGATACTATATCAATTAGCTTATGATACTACTCTAATAACACATAGGTATGTACGTACCTTGTGTAGACAAAATAAGATGCCACTTTTACAAGAAAAGGCCATATCAACGACGGCTTAAAGCCGTCGCTGAAAAATAAAAAACAGTCGCTGATACCATCAACGACGGTCAACGGTCTTTGACTGACAGTCGTTGCATCGATGGTCACTGATTTAGGAATCAACGACCGTCTGGCCGTCGGTACCGATATCAACGACGGTTTTCTTACTCATCAGCGACTGTTCTGAACACCAACATTGATAATATGTCACCTACTGTTTAGAGTTGTCGCTGAAACAACGATGTTTCTAAACAAACGTTAATCCAACGACGGCTTAAAACAGTCGTTGTATCAACGACAGTTAAAAACAGTCGTTGAATTAACGTCTGTTTAGAGCCATCGCTAATATTCACCAGCAGTCGCTACCTTTTAAATCCGTGGCAGCATTACTTTCTTTTACAGCGACTGTTTAGCCGTCGTTGTTTTTTTTAAATTACATTAATTTAAATAATAATGTTCCAAATTATAATTAAACCTGTTCCTGCACGGCTGCACCTAAATATACTACACTAAACATGTTCCTCCATCGCCTCCATCGCATTCAATATTTTCAACTACAAAAATATGCAATTTTAATATAAATTACAATTTGCGTAGATACTTATATAATTACATGAAATAGATTAAAATTATGTAAACAAAATAGATCCCAATGTCGGGAAATAAAGTAGAAGTCGGGTTCTACAAAAATATATATCGACAAATCTAGAAACTTATAAGCTAGATGCCGATAAATATAGACACTAAATGTCTATAGTTAGACAAACTACCTAGATTAAATATATGTACGCAAAATAGATCCCGGTGTCGGGAAATAAAGTAGAAGTCGGGCTCTAAAAAAATATACCGACAGAATTATGTAGTATCATGTATAGGGAACTATTTTTAGTTCATATGTGATTTATATTCAAGTGGATTTGCATGCTTTATGCCGTTGTGTGAAGCATGTTGACTATGATGATGATATTATGTTTGTATGGAATATTGATGCAAGCATATGAGATTTGGGAATTTTATTCTATTAATTCACATGAGGGATTAATATTTATGTTCGTATTGGATCATGATTGAATCATGTTGTTCCCTTTGGATTATTTAATTACTTTATGAGGACCGAGGGCCTTATTTGGTAAGTTGATTATTGTACCTATAAATGGTTGGTTGGTTGTTGACTTGGTTCAACAAATAAAGGAAGGTTATGGATTTAATATTGGAATTAATCTTGGGTTGTTAAGTTGATGATCACCTTATCTAATCCAAAGATAAAAATGGAAGTTTACGATTGTTTGATGATTATATTATTTGTCCTACTTGTGAGTCATAACAAGTGAATAAATTATTAATCATGTAAAGTGAAACGTGAATATCAATAGCTTTAGACTTGTGCACGTCTGAAGTGTTGGACAAGTATGAGTTGGAGTACATGGTGGTAGCCCATGGCTTTTCTTGGGACCGGATTGATCACCGTGCCCTATTTTTATTTTAAAGGTTCCTCGATATCGTAGGTCAGGGGAGTACGGAGTCGCCGCCGTACTTCGTCTTCTAGATTGAAGACTGGTTTTGGTTAGACAACTCGTTCCATTGACTATTCAATCTAAATTAATTATTTTATTAGTTGTGGAGTTTAGTTCAGTAAAAGTAGTCTGCGATGTTATTATATTATTTTTATCCCTTCTTAATATT
Organism: Beta corolliflora; assembly: GCA_947648045.1. NCBI lineage: Eukaryota > Viridiplantae > Streptophyta > Magnoliopsida > Caryophyllales > Amaranthaceae > Beta > Beta corolliflora. The sequence goes on along the minus strand of CANSZD010002921.1, from coordinate 2,916,839 downwards.
TATTAGTATCATGCTACGATTGTTTATTTATTTACTATGTAGTCTTCAGCTTTGCTGATTACGTGCTTTGTGTGTGTGTTGATCATGGCTATGCCTTATTGATCATATGATGACCCATTTGGTGAGCAGTCTCTAGGAATCAATAGTGCATCGTCCATTACAGGTTTGAAGATGATGCATCATGGGTTCGGGATTGGAGAGCTTGTGTTGACTTTTCGTTTTGTTTAACTTTAAGTTTTTCATAGTTGACTTTGACTATTTTGGTTGACTTTGACTTTTGTTGTTTTGACTTTTAAAGTTGACTTTTTGGTTGACTAAGTTTTATTTCTAAAGTTTATTTATTATGTTTTCCGCTGCAAAATTCTAAATAAGCCGATACGTTAACACACGGGCGATAATACCTTGATAATTCTCTAAGTTTTATATTAAAAAGGTATTTTGGAAAATAGAGAACTGTCGGGGTGTTACAAAGTGGTATATTGGAGCTTTAGGTTTTTATTGGCCTTTCGTGCCAACTTTAAATTTTTAGGCGCCTAGCTAGCTAGTTACTTAAAATGAATTTAATAGAAATCGAGCTCCTACTTATTCATTTTGTTTAAATCACTTTTTGAAACATTTTTTTAGAGATTTTGAACACTTATATATGTTTTTTTCGAATTATTTTGAGTCCGAAATTTTTTTTAGTTCGAAAATTCGAACTTCTTCATTTTTTTTATTATTTTATTTTTTTCGTTATTTATATAAATTTGAAATATATTAATTACTTATTTAACTATTTATTTTAATACTTCTAGTTTATTTTGATTACTTTATTATTTTGTGAGAGATGGGTAGTATAGGAATGGGCATATGGGATAGAAATATTATATGTCTGCATTAAATAGTAAGTTCAGTATATTAACATTTTTCTTCCCTGCTAACTGTTTTATGTTATTCCTATGCTTTAAATTATTGTTATTCTGGCTTATTGCTTATTGTTGGGATTATACGCTAAGTGAGAGTACCAATTGCTTATAGAATTTATATTTATCTGTTATAGGATTTAGATATGTCTGGTGGCGAGGATATTCGGGTGGGGAGCTATGCCAACCCGATCGTGTTGAGCGATGATGAGATGGATGGGGGATCTGATTCTGATGATGAGAGTTTGACTATTATAGAGCTGGAGATGCGTAGGGTGTTGAAGGTCAGTAGTCCAGACAGTGATGATGATGTCATACAAGAGTTGTGTATGGTGCGATCTTGTATGGTCAAATCAAATGTTGCCTTCATAGAGAATGGCATGTAAGTTGTGTATCGAAACCTAAAGTAGAGTTACGTTAATTTCAGGTCGCACAGTAGAATGGCTAATAACGGTAACGATTTAGCTTCTGCTATTCGCCTATTGGCGGAGAAACTGACTCAAGAAAGAGCTGAGCGTCCCGATTCTGTTGGGGACATGTTTGAAAGACTAGCTAAAGTTAAGCCACCATACTTTAAGGGGCAAGCTGATCCTACCTTCTTTGAGAGTTGGATTAGGGAGTTTGAGAAGATTTTCGAGGTTGTGAATTGTTCTGAGGGTATGAAAGTAGGTCAAGCTGTACTATATATCTGAAAGATGAGGCTGACTTATGGTGGAGAGAATTTGGGGCTAGACTGAGTGATGTTGAGGGATTCAATTAGGATTCCTTTGTTACCGATTTAAGAGGGAAGTTTTACCCTACTTTTATGAGGAAATAGAAGGCACATGAGTTTATAAACCTTAGGATGGGGAGCATGACCATCTCTGAGTACTATAGTAAGTTCATAGCGTTGTCGAGGTTTGCACCTGAGGTATTAGCCACTGAGGAGTTAAAGGCTCAAAGATTTGAGCAAGGGTTGACTGAGCAAATCCAACTAGGGTTAGGTGGTGAAACTTTTGCATCCTTAGATGTGGTGTATGGAAGAGCCGCCCATATTTATGGTCGTCAGTCGAGGTGTGACAACACTAGTAGAATAAATGCTTATTGCTGCGGTCATTAAGTGGCCTATTGCGACGGTTTTGACCGCGCAGCAATTAAGGGCGCAACAATAGGTAATTAACTTATTGCTGCGGTTTTTGACTGCAGCAATAGGCCAAGCTATTGCTGCGGTTCCTGGCACAAACCGCAGCAATAAGATTCTTTTTTATTAAAAAAATACAACGTATTGCTGCGGTTCCTGGGACAAACCGCAGCAATAGGTATATTTTTTATTAAAAAAATACAACGTATTGCTGCGGTTTCTGCCAGGAACCGCAACAATATACTGATTTTTTTTGTTAAAAAAAATTCATTTATGCAAGTAAGTTCCATCCAACCTCCTCATGCAGGAAGCACAATGCAGCAGCTGCAACAATATTTTCTGTATAAATTTCGGCAGAGCTCCGTTTGTAAATTGGATAAACCCTATAATTGGGAATTAAACTGTACAATATTATATGCGACATTCATCATCTAATCGTCCTAAACAACCAATATCCATCATCCAAAATTCATCCAACAACCAACATCCATCATCCTCTAACAACCAAATTTCCTCCAACATCCATCATCCAAATTCCAAGTTCAACAAGAAATAAATACGATTCAATCCAACATAGATATCATGCGAATCCAACATATATATATATATATATATATATATATATATATATATATATATATATATATATATATATATATATATATATATATATATATATATATATATATATATATATATATATATATCATGAAATCCAAGTCAATATGATAATATTGGTTGGTACAAGTTGCACTAAATTATATTCGTTGTAAAGATAGAGAAAGAAAGGAAATTAACATAAACTAACCTACGCAATGCAATTATCAATAAAGTATCTTGCCCACTTATTTTTCACCTCATTGATTTGATCTTCCGTATAAGGATCGAGGGTACAGGAACGAGAAACCTGAAAATAATTCACCAAAGTTAGCCTCAAATAGTTAAATAATATATGAAATGAATTGTAAGTGAACAAAAACTTACTTCATCGAAATCCTCCGAACCAGAATATAAAGTGAGTACGTCAAAAATGTTACGCATGACAAAAAACCCACACTCCTCACCTCCTTGTTGTTGTGGACACTTTATCAAAAGTTTTAAGAAAATGAGGAAATTTATCGTATAATGAGAATAACATAGGCTTTTAATTGATTAAAATAAGTCTATTATACCTCAACACGCTTCCAAAGAAGATTGACCCGACCAACGTTGTTGCCGCTCATCCGAAACCTCCTAAAAGCACTACATAACACAACATCAAATGATTTACACTTTATTTGCTTTATATTATAATTTAAATTCATTTAAAATATATCAAACCGATCAACTTACGCTATCATAGTTAGTTTAATCTTTAACTTCCGCTCCTTGTGTAAGCTAGCGGAATCAAAGACATAAATTATCCCGAGCGTGGGACATATGACAAGTAGCATCCAATGACGGCTATTGCAAGATTGAATAACAATAATTACTAACAAAATTCACATGCCATGCAACACTCAATATTTGTAAAACTATTAAGATAGAATATTACTCTTGAAAGATTAGCGCGAAGATGATACTAGCACCAACAAGGACGGATCCAGTCAAAGCACACTGAATGTAAGTCGTTACATTCTTCAATGCATTCACATCCGTGGTACTCTCCGGACACATCCAAGAAACACGAACAGCATCCCCAAATCCATCTAAGTCAGACTTCGATGCCCTAAAAAAATAGGGAAATATAAATTTTATGTGCAAAATACAACTATCATACAATCAAATGTAAAAGAAAAATCATAACTTTGATTATTGTTACCTCATGGACATTTGGATAATAGAAATATTAAGCATCTCCCCTTTCAAGAACTGAGCAATATCCTTCTTGGTCAGATAAGCGGTGGAATCTTCTATATAATGGAACAAGGAGCTCGGCAAGGTAACACCAATGGTATCATTGTCTGCGACGGCAAGGGCAAGCGTATCTGCTAACTCCCTACAGTCTTCAGTGAGGAATTCCAAGAACGATGCATCATCGACAACTGGACTATAACGAGTAGTCGAATCGGCTGAAAGCTGACGGCTAGGACATCTAACAGCCTCCCCCGAAATCCCCTTTTGTTTTTTAGGTGTCGGTGTAACCTAATAATTATTTTTGGATAACGCGCATAAGATTATGTAATTTTTAAATTTAATGTATTATTTTTACAAAAATGGATAAGATTTGAACAATTACCTCATCACCTAACATTTGCACTAAAGTTTTTGGCCATTGCACCCACGTACCCAAAGCAGTAGCTGTAGTGTCGATTTGATATGTGGGGACGGGGACAGGTAGTGGCAAATGACCATACTTCTCTACATAACGATGAACTTTCACTCGATGGTGATCATTCATCATTTTAAACCCATGAACTGTAGTGGTCTCATCAAAAGCATAAGAATGTGCATCTGCCACTAGACAAGTCTCTCCACTAGTTGGATCTATCAAATACAATCGACATGGAGTCTCGTCCTAATAATAACGTAAAGTTCTAATTATGTAAGATAATTATTTGTATAAAGCACATGTATATATGATAATTATTTGTATAAAGCACATGTATATATGATAAATATATGTACCTTCAACCCAGGAGACTGAGTGTCGGAAAATCCAGATGGTGGAGTACGTAGCTGAGTGGGCTGTGAAGCAGATGGCCCAGTAGATGGTGAAGCAAATGGTGCAACAAATGGTGAAGCAGATGATGGAATAAATGGTGGAATAGGTAGCTGAGTGGGCTGTGAAACAGATGGCCCAGTAGATGGTGAAGCAAATGGTGCAATAAATGGTGAAGCAGATGATGGAACAAATGGTGGAGTAGGTAGCTGAGTGGGCTGTGAAAGCGCCACCTTCTGCATATACGTTGCAATGTCATTTCTCCACCTTTCAGACAATTTCTACATGAATGCTTCCTCTTGTTCCTGACTCGAGCTCCAATAGTTCCTAGGAGGTGGATGGCCAAAAGCCCTCCTATAGCCAACATTGATGCCTCCAAAACCATAACAACGACCCGAATGATCTGGGTGTCTTTGTTACGTACCGGAGTGAACTCACCCTTGGCTTGCTTCTCCTTGTACTCCAACTGCCCAAAAAGCAAGTTACAAATATTAATGTAGTTAATAAAGAAAAAACATGTTCATATGTCAAAGTAAAAGTTATAGTGATATACATACGTATTTGTCAGCTGCAATCTTGTTTCCTCAACTGGAATAAATCGCTGTTTAGTGACAGGATCTTTCTTATGCATCGTGCACCACCAGTCATCACCCCAGTTAATATGAGAGGACACCGAGGAGGATGGTGTACTAGATGACGATCCAGAATCAAAACTAGGTGGATAGAAGTTATCCTGCTTCCACAACTCTCTAGCATCCCCATAGTTCATTTGACCTAAATGGTGATGATGTGTGTTCTTTTTTGCACTCTCGAGCGCCTTTTCTCACTTTTTCTGCAAAAAAAAACACATTAAGTTAGTAGAATATAATTTAAATTAATAAAACCAAGTTAATTAGATTATAAACTTACTACAGCCTCATCTGACGTTATAGACTCTTTGAAGGTAAGCCAATCCTCCATCTTGATGTGCTTGTATACATCTGGCGGAGTATCACCTAGCTTCTCTTTCTTTGATATGACTCTGGTCATTGTGATCCAACCAGATACCAATTTGCCCTTAAAATCCTTCCATCTAGAGTTCACAGCAGACAATTAGTTTTTCTTATATCTTACCTCGTCCGGAAGGTGAAACATATTCTGTCTTTCATCATAAACAAATAAATAAGCACGTTAGGTCATCATTAGTACAATAAATCCCAAAATTTTAAATGATATAATTACAAAAATCATCAGCGTAGTATCTTACCATAGTGTTTGTCCACATCAAATCCAACAGGGCAGGAGAAATGTTTTTCCATTTCCAATTGATGTTAAGCCTGCGTATAGAAAGACCGACCCAAATACCATACTTGGCTCGCCTCGGACCTAATAGAACAAATAATTAGAAATCCAAGCATTAAATTGTAAGCATGATAAATTATAACTATCTTACAATCAATAATTACATGTTGGTCTCCCCAACTCATCAAACTGTAAGTACATATCTTCTGTGATGTGGAGACTCATCGTGGGACCTCTTTTACTCTTTTTAGATGCCTTTGTCTTCCCACCTGACTTCTTCCCCCTCCCTGGTGCACCATAATATGCACTGGTCTGACGACGATCTAAGATTCAAAATAAGGAAACTAAATTAGAGAACGAACAAATAAATTACATATTCAATATTCACAATAATCAAATAAGCGCGAACCTCAGGGGGGTGGCTGACGTGGATCAGATGTCACCTCAATGCCAAGTAAAGCATTCCTATCAGCCTCTTGTTCCCATGTTTCCATCTAAGCATCAAACGCATCTGCAGCACGGTCTGCAGCACAGTCATTATCCTCCCCCAGGTCAGGCTCATTTTATGGGATAAACGGTGCATCGGAATCCGATGAGTTATCACTCGAACCGTCACTAGCCATATATGTAGCATATATAGAAGGATTTTTTAACAAGAATAATACAAACTTTTACCCGTTCTCTCGCAATAATACAAACTTTTGATTATTTTTTAATAATACAAACTTTACATCAAAATTCCTCCAGTAGGTCAAGTTGACTTATAACCGGTAAAAAAAATCAAAAAAAATTACAAAATGATCTTTCTTCTTTGTCCCCCCTCCCCCAACCCCCCACCCACCTGAACCACCTCAGCCAGTTACCTCCTACAACAAGTTAAAAACCGGTATTGTCCTACTGGAGGAATTTTGATCAAAAGTTTGTATTATTAAAAAATAATCAAAAGTTTGTATTATTGCGAGAGAACGGGCAAAAGTTTGTATTATTCTTGTTAAAAAATCCTATATAGAAACAGCAAAAAAGTGTTAATTAACAAAATTTAAAACAATATATATAAACATGTCTCAACATATAATTGTAACGAAATCTATTAAAAACTCATCAATTTATAATTCAAATTACTCATATAGAACCTTTTTTACCTTTAATTTTGGTCAATAGGTTGCTCGATAACCGTTATTCCTTCTTGGTGATCCATGCGCATGTAACAATATTCAGTATCAGGCATATCCATCATATCATCATTTGGGATTGAGGAAGGGGGGGTATCATCAAACTTATCATATTCTTCTTCGTCGTCAACATCACCGACTCCTAAAATTCGCCTTGTACCATTAATAACAATGAACCATTGATGACCTACAGGATCAGATACGTAAAACACTTGTTTTGCTTGTGATGCGAGGATGAAAGGTTCTTCAGTGTCACGTAGACGACTCATATCAACTAGAGTAAAACCGCAATCATCCGTTCGCAAACCACGTCTATTGTCCGCCCACTTGCATTGAAAAAGAGGCACAGTGAAGTCACAATAGTCGAGCTCCCATATTTCCTGAATGATCCCGTAATATGATTGTGTAGCATCAACCGGAGTTTTATCCTTTGCACTTGCATACTCTCTAGATGATGCAACCATTGAAACCCCACAATTTTGTACCACCTTAGATTTCTTATCCTGACGTTCAGTGTAAAAGGTATATCCATTGATATCATACCCCTCATATGATTTTCTACTGTCACGTGGACCGTATGCCAACCACTTAATTGTATCAGGTACATGATGGTTGTTTGCAGACAACTCGTCAATTACTTTATTGTGGAACCAATCAATGAAAGACCTGTTATGCTCATTCATCAACACCCTCTCCCCTTTTGACGGGTTTTTGTGCCACAATTCACGCATATGTCTATCTAAGTATGGATGAACTTGTGTAACATGGTGCAACACGAAAAGATGAGCTTTTTTCAACTCACTCAATGAAGGCGAAATATTTCGCATTTCGACCCCACCCTTGCCTTCCAACCTACTCTCGTGTCTGGACTTTGGAAGACCTATCGTCACAGCCATACCAAAATGAGAAGCACAATATCCTCCAACCTCTTCGGCAATTGTTCCTTGAATAATACTCGCCTCTGGTCTTGCTGGATTCCTCACTTTCTTTTTTAAAGAACCCATATGTCTCTCAAAAGGGTATGCCCATCTTTAAAATACAGGGCCACACAGTTTAATCTCCCTTACCAAATGAAGGACTAAGTGAACCATAATGTCAAAAAAAGAAGGTGGAAAATACATCTCAAATTGACAAAGTGTTATCACCACCTCATTTTTGCACACTATCCAACTTATTAGGGTCAAGTACCTTATTGCATATGGTATTGAAAAATGAACACAACCTCGTGATGGCAAGCCTGACATGTTTCGGAAGAATCCCGCGTATTGCAATTGGCAAAAACACTTGCATCATCATATGACAGTCATGGGACTTCAACCCAATTAATTTCATATCAGTCATAGAAACAAGTCTTCTCATGTTATATGAGTATCTAGTGGGAACCTTAATACCGTATAAACACTCACAGAACAGTCGTTTCTCTTGCCTAGACAATGTATAACAAGTTGGAGGCAAATACATTGTTGTTCCCTTTCCTTTTTAGCTTTTTCCTTAACCTTTGGCCATAAGTTAGGCAGAATCTTCAATTTCTCCATATCTCTACGAACCTTCAGACCATCCTTAGTCTTTCCCAGCATATTCAACAGAGTACCGATAATTGCATCAAAAACATTTTTTTTATATGCATTACGTCGAGACAATGTCTAACTGGTAAGTGTTTCCAATAAGGAAGTCTCCAGAATATAGACTCTTTTTTCCAAATGTCACCATCATCTTCAGTAGTTTTAACCCCCTTACCAAATGTTGTGCCCATCCCCTTAACACGATTATAAACTTCTTTTCCAGTCAACGGTCTAGAAGCTGGAGCATTTTCAACTAACCCGTTAAATGGTGCTTTTTTCTTTCGATATGGATGAGAACTATGTAGGAATTGCCTATTAATGATATAGACATGTTTCCCACAATGTGGCAAATGTGTAGCCTCCATACCATTCTCACAAATAGGACATGCCTTTTTTCCTTTGACCTTATACCCCGATAAATTGCCATAAGCAGGATAATCATTTATAGTACAAAATAGCATAGCACGAACCCTGAAATCTTCATTAGAATACGCATCAAATACCATAACACCATCGTCCCACATCTTTTTGAGATCTTTGACGAGAGGTGCAAGATAGATGTCTATATCATTTCCTGGCTGCTTAGGCCCAGAAATTAAGAGAGACAACATAATATACTTCCGCTTCATGCACAACCACGGAGGAAAATTGTATATCACTAAAAGAACATGCCAAGTACTATGTTGACTACTCAAAGTACCGTAAGGGTTCATTCCGTCCGTACACAATGCAAGTCTCAAGTTCCTAGCTTCCTGACCAAATTCCCTATATCTGGAATCAATAGCCTTCCATTGAGGAGAATCTGCTGGATGCCTAAGCATCCCATCTTTCTTTCTCCGATCAGCATGCCATCTTAGGTTCTTTGCATCTTCTTTGATAGAAAAGAGCATCTTGAACCTTGGCACAATTAGAAGATACCACAACACTTTTGCAGAAGGACCCGTATTGCCCGGCCCAGGCTCAACCCCATCCGACAATTTGTAGCGGGACTTACCACACCCCGGGCATTCATAAAGGTCCGCATACTCATTTCGATACAACAAGCAATCATTCGGACATGCATCAATCCGCTCATATTCTAAACCCAAAGGACACATTAATTTTTTGGCATAGTAGGTGAATTTTGGTAATAAATTACCCTCAGGAAACATATCTTGTAAAGCTTCTAAGAGTTCTGTGAAGCCTACATCAGTCAAATTATGTTTCGTTTTTATGTTGAAAAGGGTTAAAACCCCACTCAATTAAGTGTATTTTGTACACCCTGGATAAAGGGGTTTCCCAGCAGCTCCAGACAAACTGTCAAACACTCGTGACCGCTCACTGAAATGGTCACGGGCCCCTTCCAACATCTCACCTAATCGATCATCACCAAACTCTTCATCCTCAGTGTCACTATTATATCCGTAGTCATTTTCATCACCTACTACATCATCACCTTCAATCCTAACATGATCTTCAATCACAACTTCATTCTCAACCCCAACATTCGACATATCAATCTCTAATGTTTTACTAGTGCCAACATCAAAACTAACCCTATCCTGAGTATATTTTCCCTTCTCACCATGCCATAACCAAATATAATACTCAACCCTAAATCCACGACGAATAATATGATCCCTTATGGTCCTAATATCAGAAATCGTATTCACATTGTAGCGATCAACACATGGACAATAAATCTCATCATCGCAAGTAAGTTGTTGATGCTCTATAGCACGTTTACAAAACTCATTCACACCTTGTACGAACTCCAACGTATTCCGCCTTCCATACATCCAACTTCGATCCATTTCTAAAAACCCCCACACATACATACATACATAAAAAATTATTATCAATTAAAAAATTCACATAAATATAACACAACAAGCTAATATTCAATGCATGCTTCCATTGGGTCCTTATCACTCCCACCTAACCCATCCTTAAAAGTCCAACCCCACTAGTGAATGCATGTATCATCTTTGATTCTAAGTAAAATTCGGTAGCATTTCCCTTCAGTTCTCCAAGGACACGATGAAGATAATTGCTTATCTTATATGTACCCGGAGAACAAATTAGGGAAATGACTAACCGTATTTCACTTAGATTCAAAGAATCAACACGCATTCACGTCCTAAGTGAGATGTGACGTTTAAGAACAGTCCCAAAATGGGGACTATTCAAGACTTACTCCTAATGAGTAAGTCTTGAACGGGTATCTAGGCATTATGATGTACATAACAACAATCGCATTCAAGCGATTCCAAGTCATCACCAAACAACAATCGCATTCAAGCGATTCCAAGTCATCACCAAACAACAAGTACCAAACCATTCCTTAGATTTCCTTCCCCTTCCATTAGTGAGTCTATCAATATGAAGGCATTGCATATCACTTCAAATAAAGTATTGCAAAAACATCACAAGAACTTAAGCAAAAACAATCCCGTATAACATTTTAGGGCATACAAAAACTTAAGCAAAATCATCACAAAATCAGTTTTTAATCCTCAAATCTTATAACTAATCATATATATACTTTATACTAAGCATTTTTAAACTACTATGTAAGCCAAATTTTCCATTAAAACACTATTAATTAAGAAAGCTACAAAATTTAGAAAAAATTATGAAAAACTAACCTAATATGACAAGGAGAGGGTGGCGCCGGTGGTGAAGTATGAAAGTGGCGGCAACAACCGTTGGTGAACGGAGGAGAGGGGCGAAAAACCATCCAACCAAGCAAGAAGCGGAGGAGAAGGGCGAAAAACCAACCAAAACCAACCAAAACCTTCTCGTCGGAAACCAAACCCAGATCTGGAGAGTGCGAGAGTCGAAGCCCAACCCTTATCGCCGAAAACCGAAACCTTTTTGCCGGAAAGAGTGTGAGAGAGTGCGAGAGTAGAGAGAGAGATTGAGAGTCGAGAGAGAAAGAGTGTGAGTATGAGAGAGAATAGAACACACGTGTTTTTTTTTAGATTTGGCGTAGATCTATTGCTGCGGTTGCTGGCAAGAACCGCATCAATAGATTAAAATAATAATTTGTTAATATTATTTTAATCTATTACTGCGGTTCTTGCCAGAAACTGCAGCAATAGATATGGTCAAATAGTCAACTCTTTTTCCAAAATTTTCCCGTTGAAACCATATTGATGCGGTTTTCGGCTGAAACCGCAGCAATGTCTTTATTTTATATTTTACCTTTTCTTTTCACGTGATTTATTGCTGCGTATGGGTAAAACCGCAGCAATAAGCAATTATTCTACTAGTGCAGGAAGAATGCTGTAGTGGGTGAGAAGAGAAAGGATTTCAATGCTGGAGAGATCATAAGGTGTACCAAGTTGTTTAAAGATTTGCCTCTGAAGATAGGAGACTGTGTATTTCCTTCTGATTTAAAAGAATTCAATTTGGGAGACCTAGATGTTATTCTTGGGATGAATTGGTTAGGTTTCTACAAGGCCAAAATAGACTGTAAAGCTCATAAAGTAGTGTTGAGAAGCCCTTTGGGGAAGTTGACTTCGTATCGACGTTTTGGGAAGCCTAAGAATTTTGGGGTCATTTCTGCAATGCAAGTGAAGAAGTTGATGAAGAAGGGGTGTGAGTTGTTTTTTTGTAGTGTGCAAGATGTGTGTAAAGAGGTCGAAGTGAAGATCGAGGATGTTCCAATCGTCAATGAGTTCTTGGATGTGTTTCCAAGTGAGATTTCGGGTATGCCGCCTGCAAGAGCTGTTGAGTTCACCATAGACTTAGTTCCTGGTACAACACCTATATCTAAGGCACCTTATAGAATGGCACCTCCTGAGATGAGTGAGTTGAAGACGCAGTTGCAAGAGTTGTTGGATAAGGATTATATTAGGCCTAGTGCGTCACCTTGGGGAGCTCATGTGTTGTTTGTGAAGAAGAAAGATGGGAGTATGAGATTGTGCATCGACTATAGGGAGTTGAACAATGTAACCATCAAGAACAAGTATCCTTTGCCTAGGATAGATAACCTGTTCGACCAATTGAATGGAGCAAGCATGTTCTCGAAGATTGATTTGCGTTCGGGGTATCACCAGTTGAGGGTAGATGATAAGGATATACCTAAGACTGCGTTTAGGACGCGTTATGGTCATTATGAGTTCACTGTGATGCCGTTTGGATTGACCAATGCTCCAACCATATTTATGGATTTGATGAATAGGATATTCCATGAGTTCTTAGATAAGTTCGTTGTGGTATTCATTGATGATATTCTGATTTATTCAGAGAGTAAAGAAGAGCATGATGAGCACTTGAGGATAATATTGGAGACGCTTAGGAAGAACCAATTGTATGCCAAGTTCTCTAAGTGTGAGTTTCGTTTCGAGAAAGTAGCATTTTTGGGGTCATTACGTGTCTAAAGAAGGAGTCTCCGTAGATCCTGCTAAGATTCAAGCTGTTAGTGAGTGGCCTACTCCAAAGAATGTGTCGGATATTAGGAGTTTTCTGGGTCTAGCTGGCTATTATAGGAGATTTGTGAGAGATTTCTCGAAGATAGCAAGACCAATGACTAGTTTAAAGAAAGAGTCAAAATTCGAGTGGAGTGAGAAGTGCGAGGAAGCTTTTCAGATTTTAAAGGAGTGTTTAACCTCTGCACCCGTTTTGACCCTGCCTGATGGAAATGAGGGATTTGAGGTGTATAGTGATGCTTCAAAGAATGGTTTGGGATGTGTTCTGCAGCAAAATGGGAAGGTGATCGCGTATGCGTCGCGTCAGTTGAAACCGTATGAGGCTAATTACCCTACCCATGATTTAGAGTTAATTAGTTGTTATCGTGTTTGCCTTGAAAATTTGGAACATTACCTTTATGGGGCAACCTGCAAGATCTTTACCGACCATAAGAGTTTGAAGTACATTCACCCAGAAAGACCTCAATATGAGACAGAGGAGATGGTTAGAGTTGATCAAGGATTATGACCTAGACATCCAGTATCATGAAGTGAAGGCGAATGTAGTTGCCGACGCTTTGAGTAGGAAGTCGAGCCATAACATGAATGCCTTGGTAGTTCCTGAGGAATTGTGTCGAGATATGCAAAGGCTTAGCGTAGAAATCTTAAATCCTGGGGAGATCGAGGAAAGATTGAGTGCTTTGTCATTGGGGTTGTCAGTTTTCGACGAGATCAAAGAGGGTCAAGTTGGAGATGAGCAGCTAGATAAGATCAAGGAGAAGATGAAGGAAGGTAAGGAAGTCGACTTTAGGATTCATGATGATGGAAGTTTGAGGTTCAAGGGAAGGTGGTGTGTACCACAAAAATGCGATGAGCTTAAGAGACGACTTATGGATGAGGGGCATAATACTCCATATTTTGTGCACCCTGGGGGTGATAAGTTGTGTAAGGATCTTAAGGAGATCTATTGGTGGCCAAATATGAAGCGTGAGGTCGCTAAATTCGTGTCTCAGTGTCTAACCTGTCAGAAAGTGAAGATAAATCATAAGAGACCAATGGGGAAGGTTTAATCCTTACAGGTTCCTGGATGGAAGTGGGATTCTATCTTAATGGATTTTGTGACTGCTTTGCCGAAGATGAGAAACGACAATGATACTATTTGGGTTATTGTGGACCATTTAACGAAGTCTGTCGTGTTCATTCCAATTAAAGAGACGTAGAAGAAGAAGCAACTTGCGAAGACATATATTAAGCATGTAGTGAGATTGCATGGGGTCCCAACAAATATTATTTCAGATCGTGATTCGAGATTCCTCTTGAAATTTTGGCAAAAGGTCCAGTTGAATCTTGCGACAACATTGAAAATGAGCACTGCTTTTCACCCTGCAATCGATGGTCAGACCGAGCGGACTAACTAGACTATGGAAGATATGTTGAGAGTGTGCGCAATTAACTTCCAAAGTAGTTGGAAAGACCAATTAGACTTGATTGAGTTCTCGTACAACAACAGTTATCATGCGAGCATCAAGATGGTTCCTTTTGAGGCATTGTATGGAAAAAGTTTAGAAGTCCCATTTGCTGGAATGATTTTAGTGAAAATATAGTATTGGGAACATAATTTATTGAGGAGACCGTTAAGAATGTGAAGTTGATTCAGGCTAGAATTCAAGCTGCTCAAGATAGGTAGAAGAGTTATGCCTATTTAAAGCGAAGAGAAGATGAATTCGCAGTGGGTGATAAAGTGTTTTTGAAAGTATCACCAACTAATTAAGGGAGTAATGAATTTGGGAAAAGGGCAAATTAAGTGCTAAATATGTTGGCCCATATGAGATTTTGCAAAGAATTGGGAACGTAGCTTATAAGTTGGCTTTGCCAATGGAATTTGGGAAAATGCATGATGTGTTTCATATTTCCCAACTCAAGAGATATATCCCTAATGAGAGTCATGTTTTGGAGCTTGAAAGAATCCAAATTGATAGTAGCCTTACATATGAGGAAAGGCCTATAAGAATTCTTGATAAAAAGGTGCGTAGTACACGCAATAAGGATGTGAATATTGTGAAAGAGCTTTGGTCTAACCATGAGTTTGAAGAGGCAACGTGGGAAGCCGAAGACGAAATAAAGAAGAAGTATCCTGAGTTATTCCTTGAGGTGAGTTACGAGGGCGTAACTCGTTTTCTTTAAGGGGGGTAGAATGTAATAGAATTTCGCACATTTTACCTTATTTTATGGTATTTTTATGCTTATTTTGGCGATTTGCACATGTTGGTGCAAAATAAATAGATTCTCCGCATGGAAAATGTGTTCATGAGTAACACAAGTGGTTTTAAAGTTGGTAAAAGTGTGCACATGTGCGACACAAGTGTTTCTCAAATGAAAGTTGAGTAAAAAACTTTTGAAAATGTGTGAGTTTTTGTGCCAAGTTTCGAGACGAAACTTCTTTTAAGAGGAGTAGACTGCAATCCCCCATAAATTTATGAATTTTATAAATATATTTTAATGTATATTTATATATAATTTAGTATGTTTTAGTATTTAAACGATGTATTTCTTGAAAGGTTGACTATTTGAAAGTCAAAGGAATTATTTTAATGATTTAAAGAAGTCAAACATTTTGTTTAGTCATACTCTGAATTACATTTGAAAAGCTTGAAACACTTGTTTAGTTGTTAAAGGATTTTAAATTGGGTATGAGGAACTCAACCACTCAAATCATCAACCATTAAATAATACCTTTAGCCCAATCACCTTTTCCTAAGCCCAAAAAGGGGAACCTATATTAACCCCCAAAACCCCAAATTTATCCCCCATACACTTATTTTCTCTCTTTTACTCTTCCCCCTATTTTTCGACCTCTCCCCTATTTTTCTTCTCTCTTTCTTTTCTTTCTCTTTTGATTCTCTCTCCTCTTCGTGGTTCACGGCCGCCGACCGACCACCGCCAGCCGACAACAGTGCTGTCGCCGCCGCGGCCTCTCCTCGCCGGCGTCTCTCCCTCCTCCTCTCCTTTGCTTTGGTTATTTCTTCCTCCTCAAGTTATTTTCAATGCAAGGTTTATGTTTTTAGGAATTATTTTAATAAGTTTATATTTAAAGTTATAGTTTGATGATATAATTATGAATCTAAGATTATGTAATTTATGTAATGAGGTAATTAAATTTCAGATTTACTTATTTGGTTTGAATTGGGATTTTAATTATCAAAGCATGGATTTTTAGGGTTTTATGAGTTGGAAAATCATAGTAGTATACTATAGTTTATGAAATTGAGTAATCTTATGATTTTAAGTATGTTTAAGCATGTCCCAGAGACAAGGTGCTTTTATTTCTGGAAGGAACATCAACAGTAACATCCTGCTTTGTCAAGATTTGGTAAAGAGATTTGGGAGGAATAACAACCAGGTCAAAGGTTTGCTGATGAAAGTGGATCTAAAAATGGCATATGATTCAGTGGAATGGACTTTTCTTCATGAGCTGCTGCAACATTTAAAATTCCCAGCTCATTTTATCACATGTGTCATGGAGTGTATCACAACACCCAAGTTCACTTTGTTGATAAATGGCAATACAGAAGGGTTTTTTGCAGCAAAAAAAGGGCTGCAACATCAAATTATGGAATAGAGCTGCAGTAGGGAAACTGGTGTGGAACATTGGTTGCAAAAAAGGGGAATTATGGGTGAAATGGATTCACACAGTTTACATTAAAGATGATAATTGGTGGGACTTCCAAGCCCCACCA
Organism: Beta corolliflora; assembly: GCA_947648045.1. Lineage (NCBI taxonomy): Eukaryota > Viridiplantae > Streptophyta > Magnoliopsida > Caryophyllales > Amaranthaceae > Beta > Beta corolliflora. The sequence goes on along the minus strand of CANSZD010002921.1, from coordinate 2,900,030 downwards.
GGAGCAAGTTGGGGTTTCAAGTATCTTTGCAAAGTAAAGAATGAGTTAGCTTCAGTGGGAATGTAACAATGGAGTACTAATAGTACTTATTCAATCTGTAAAATTCATGCTCAGTTGACAGAAAATTAAAACAATGCTCACTGGACACAAGGAATCTGGAATGGAATGTCACTACCCAAGCACAAGTTTATCACTTGGCTAGGGATACAAGGCAGACTGAGAACAAAGGATAAACAATTCCAGTTCCAGATCAGGTAAGATAATCTCTGTTGTATATGTGGCAATGCAATAGAAACACACAAACACCTCTTTTTTGAATGTAGCTTTAGTAGCCAACTCCTACTAGCTCTGCTCAGATGGATAGGTTTGAATTTCAGACAAAGGGACTTAGCACAATGGCTCAACTGGACAAGAAGAGCTTACAAAGGCTCTAAAATGAGAAAACAAGTGTTGTATACAGTTCTGGCAGCAGCTGTGTACCAGTTTTGGAAAACTAGGAATGAAGCTTACTGGCATTCTAAAGTAAGTAGAGCATATTGTATAGTTAAAGAAACAAAGTGTATAGTTAAACATAGAAATTTTTTCAGTAAATCAACAAAATGGAGTGATAGGGATTGTAATTGGCTTAACAGCCTTTAGTTGTTTGGCCTTGTTGGCCAATTTGTGCCCTGTCTCTTATACATAAGAGGCTTAGTTTGTATAAATTTTTTTTGGAAGAAATACAACTTACTTACTTACCAAAAAAAAAAGGTATGCTTAAGCATGTTTAAAATGGGTTTTATTATATTATATGTTGCTGGAAATTTAAAAAGGATGTTGATGATGGAGTTTTTATGATTAAAGTATGAGTTTTTAAGGATTTTTAACAACTAGTATAGTAGTACTATACTAGGAGGCTTTAATAATCAAGTTTTAATGATGGGAAAGGTTTTTAAACACTTTTAAGAAGGGTTTAAAGTATTTTATTATTGCTGGAAATTTATAAAGTATTGATTGTGGATTATATTGGTTATTTTAGGCAGAGAATTCTCTTTAGGCGACTTTTAAGGTTGTGAAAGTGGCCTCTCGATTTGTCTACACAAGGTAGGTACATACCTATGCGTTGATTGGATTAGTATCATGTCCTAAGGATGAGAATTATGTAGTATCATGTATAGGGAACTATTTTTAGTTCATATGTGATTTATATTCAAGTGGATTTGCATGTTTTATGCTGTTGTGTGAAGCATGTTGACTATGATGATGATATTATGTTTGTATGGAATATTGATGCAAGCATATGGGATTTGGGAACTTTATTTTATTAATTCACATGAGGGATTAATATTTATGTTGGTATTGGATCATGATTGAATCATGTTGTTCCCTTTGGATTATTTAATTACTTTATGAGGACCGAGGGCCTTATTTGGTAAGTTGATTATTGTACCTATGAAAGGTTGGTTGGTTGTTGACTTGGTTCAGCAAATAAAGGAAGGTTATGGATTTAATATTGGAATTGATCTTGGTTTGTTAAGTTGATTATCACCTTATCTAATCCTAAGATAAAAATGAAAGTTTACGATTGTTTGATGATTATATTATTTGTCCTACTTGTGAGTCATAACAAGTGAATAAATTATTAATCATGTAAAGTGAAACGTGAATAACAATAGCTTTAGACTTGTGCACGTCTAAAGTGTTGGACAAGTATGAGTTGGAGTACATGGTGGTAGCCCATGGCTTTTCTTGGGACCGGATTCATCATCGTGTCCTATTTTTATTTTAATGGTTCCTCGATATCGTAGGTTAGGGGAGTACGGAGTCGCGCCCGTACTTCGTCTTCTAGATTGAAGACTGGTTTTGGTTAGACAACTCGTTCCATTGACTATTCCATCTAAATTAATTAACCTATTAGTTGTGGAGTTTAGTTCAGTAAAAGTTGTAATACCCCTCATGATTGCTTTGAAGGGATTTAGCAGGCTACTCATTCCAACAAGATGCATCTTTCTTTTAGGGAGCTCATTTCCTTAGTTACTCCACAGGTAAGCGTGCTTGGCTGGGAGTAGTCTAGAGATGGGTGACCTCCTGGGAAGTTTCTCAGGGTGCACATGAGTGAGGACAAAATGCGCCGAAAGAACTTGTGTTGGTTATTGAGGACATTTGTTGGCCCTGGATGCGCATCGATGATGATAGACTCAACTCCGGATGAGTCGGGTGTTACAAAAGTAGTATGCGATGTTATTATATTATTATTTATCCCTGCTTAATATTTATTAGTATCATGTTAGGATTGTATTTATTTACTATGTAGTACTCAGCTTTGCTGATTATGTGCTTTGTGTGTGTGTTGATCATGGCTATGCCTTATTGATCCTGTGATGACCCATTTGGTGAGAAGTCTCTAGGGATCAATAGTGCATCGTCCATTAGCATCATGGGTTCGGGATTGGAGAGCTTGTGTTGACTTTTCATTTTGTTTAACTTTATGTCATAGCTGACTTTGACTATTGTGGTTGAGTTTGACTTTTGTTGGTTTGACTTTTAGAGTTGACTTTTTGGTTGACTAAGTTTTATTTCTAAAGTTTATTTATTATGTTTTCCGCTGTAAAATTCTGAATAAGCCGATACGTTATCACACGGGCGATAATACCTTGATAATTCTCTAAGTTTTATACTAAAAATATATTTTGGAAAATAGAGAATTGTCGGGGTGTTACACCCGGGGGGTTTGCGCTTTGTCCTTCCAATAAACTTCCTGAGCGATAGTGTTGGATCTTAGTTATAAGCAAACCTACCCAACCATGGCATTATTTTCTTGTTCCTGACTCGAGAACTAGAGTGCGTCTTACACGTGGCCACCTTTTTTAGCAAAGGTACGAAGCCTGGGATCAATCTTTTAGTCATGGACCCTTTCAGCCTAGTTGAATGTAGAACTGGACTTTAGGTTGAGAACTTTTGCATCCACGTTATATGACATTTGCCTGTGATTGCAATTTTTGCCTGTTATTATCTTGTCAAATTGTCATTGTTATGCGTCGTTCCTAAAATCGCGTCTAACAAACAATAGAAAATTCGTCAATCGGCCAATATGTCGCCTAAATCCCCGAAAAACGTGTCGGGGATTAGTGCGCCAAGCGCATTAAGTTGCGCCTGGCGCACCACTTCCCCGCCAGATGCACGGCTGTGCGCCGCGCGCAGCAATGCTGCGCGACACGCAGTCTGTGCATCGCACGCTTTTCGTCTATTTTGTCGTCGTAATGGTCGATCCTATGTTCAGTCCTATGTTTGTCTACCAACATTCGCGTTGTACATGGTCTAATTAGAGGTTTCACCTAACTCAAGAAAAAAATCAGTCTTTCCATGCAAAGTCAAGTCTGTCCTAAAAAGTGCATCTAGAAAAAAGGTCATGGTAGAGTTAGAATTGTCATGCATGTCTACCTTCTCCCTGCTATTCCTTCTACCTGATCTTCCCTACCAATCTCGCCTAATCATATTCAATCAATTTCAAAAACTTACATTTTTTTTCAAAATCAATCCTTCACCCATGTCTATTCTACCTTTTTCAAAAAGTATTTATTAATCATCATCATACAAGACATCTACAAAAATATTTTCAAAATCAATCCATCATCTTTTCCTAACAAAAGATAAAAACAAGGGGTTCCTTTCAAAACACAAATTTCGAAAATTCTAAGCCCAGTCCAAATACCTTCAATCCAATCCAATCATCCAAATCCAATCCATTTGCATGCATTTTAGGCCCATATGCATTAGAGTCATTTTTGCATTCATATTAGGTCCATCTAAATTTGAGTCCATGCATTCATATTAGGCCCGCTAGCATTATACTCCATCTTAGGCCCATATAAGTCTAGTTCAAGTCAAATCTAGGCCCATTTGCATCTTTATGTGAGCCCTAGTTTATGTCAATCCCAGTCTAAGTCTAATCCCAGTCTATTCAATTCTAAGTCCAATCCTAGTCGATTTCCAATGTCAAGCTCATGTGCATTTCCATGTCTAACTTCAAACCAATATAGGACTAAGTCCAAAATTAGGTCCATATAAGGCCCAGCTCGTTTCCAAAGTCTAATCCAGTCTATTTCCAAACCCATATAGGACGAAGTCCAAACCATTAAGTCTAGTGAAGCTACCATCCCCTTAAGTCCATAACGGCATCCTTTGACCTAGCGAAGCTAGTCATACCTTAAGTCCATAACGGCACCCTTTGACCAAGCGAAGCTAGTCATACCTTAAGTCCATAACGGCATCCTTTGACCTAGTGAAGCTAATCATACCTTAAGTCCATAACGGCATCCTTTGACCTAGCGAAGCTAGTCATACCTTAAGTCCATAACGACATCCTTTGACCTAGCGAAGCTAGTCATACCTTAAGTCCATAACGGCACCCTTTGAACTAGCGAAGCTAGTCATCCCTTAAGTCCATAACGGCATCCTTTGACTTAGCGAAGCTAGTCATACCTTAGGTCCATAACGACACCCTTTCACATAGCGAAACTAGTCATACCTTAAGACCAAAATGGAACCCTTTGACCTAGCGAAGCTAGTCACCTTTAAGTCCATAACGGCACCCTTTGACCTAGCGAAGCTAGTCATCCTTAAGACCATAACGGCACCCTTTGACCTAGCGAAGGTAGTCATCCTTAAGACCATAACGGCACCCATTGACCTAGCGAAGCTAGTCACCCTTTAAGACCATAATGGCACCTTTTAGACTTTGCGAAGCTAGTCACCACTAAGATCATAAAGGAACCCTCTGAGTTTAGCGAAGCTACTCCTACTTTACATCTATAGCAACCCCAAATCATTTAGTCTGGCGAAGCCAATCCCTCTCTAAGTCTAGCGAAGCTAGCATAGGCAATCCATCTGAGTCTAGTCTAGTCTGCTTGCATAGTCCAGTCCAATCCAGTCCATATCTGCATATGCATATAGTTAGGTCCATGTCGCCATCATAACCATAATCATAGCCATTTCTACTCATTTCCCATTTCCATTTCCACTTTCATCTTCATTTCTCATCTCTCATCTCCATTTCCATCCCTCATTTCCATTTCTCATATCGAAAGCATCATTTCACAAAATTTACGAGGTCCATTCGATTTCTGTTCAGGACCGGTCGTGAGATTATAACTTGGGAACGCCCGATAGAGAGAATACAAGGTCAAACTACTCCCAGACTCGTCAAACGAGTTCTCGCCTTTTCAGACGAATCTCTTCTGAATCATCATCTGAAATGGGGGACGCTAATGAACAGCTCTGTGCCATTATGGCCCAACTTCAACTGATGAACTCTCGTCTTGCAGAACATAACAAAGAGATTAAGGCACTGAGTGAGAAACTAACTGAAGAAGAAGAGCAGTGCGACACTCCACCACCACCACCACCACCTCCTATCAAGACCGAGACAGAACTGAGGTTTGAGAAACTCGAGCAATTGATCCAGTCAATTCCTGCGCTCGAGGGTCAGGCTCATGGCCATGGCATCATTGATCTTGAACTGAGGGAAAAACTCCCTAAAAAGGTAACATTGGGTGACCTCCCCAAATTCAAGGGGGTCGAAGACCCAGATGATCATTTAAGAGCAATCTCCATCTCTATGGCTCTCAAGGGCATGAGCAAGGACCCGTTTGCTTATGTCTTTCCCTTGACCTTGAATGCACATCCATCTAAGTGGTTCAGGTCATTGAATAAGACCAAGTTGAATGACTGGGACTATATCAAAGAAGAGTTCCACAAACAATACACATACAATACTCAGCTTCCTATTGGCCTACGTGAGTTGGAATTAACTAAACCGAATTCTAACGAAGATTTTGTCAACTTCCTTAATAGGTGGAGAGAAAAAGCTGCACAAATGACTAATAGGCCATCTCAAGAGGATCAAGTCCGACTGGTGATCCGTAACCTGCAGCCTAAGTATGGGGATCATATTAAATTCCAACCCATAGAGTCTTTTCACGAAGCTCTATAAGGTAGGCCTGCTGATTGAAGAAGAGGTACAAGCCAACAAGAACAAGGGTTCCAACAACAACAACTCTTTCAAGAAGAGTAATAACAACCCTTCTACCTCTAAAAGCAATGACATCAATGCCCTAACTACTGAAAAGAGAGGTTATCAAGGACCTCAGAGGACATTCACTCCATTGGGCATGACTCTTGAAGAAGCCTTCACTAGACTTCATGCAAAAGGAGCACTTCAGCCCATTGGCCCTACTCCAGATCCTGCTCCTGAGAAGAGATCCAGTAAATGGAATCCTAATGCCTACTGCAAGTACCATCAAGGAAATGGGCATATGACATCACACGACTGGACTTTGAAGCATGCTCTACAGGATATGGTTGAAGGCGGTAGATTGTCAATTCCGCCTGCATCAAAAGTCAGCAATATAGCGGCAACCCCTTGGGCAGTGCCAAAATAATGCCGGGGCATGGCCATTTAACGCTAAATTTCTAGGTTGAGTCGGAGAGTCCCTCCCTTATCTCCTTCATTTCCTTTCCTGTCGTGTCTATGTCATTTAGGTTTTTATTTCTAATAAGCCTTGTTTCTATTTAATAAAATAATTGCATTTTCATTTTCATTTTCATTGGCCGTCCATCATTTTATTTATGCTTCTAATTCAATGATGAAATTTTAAATCACCTAATGAACTTGACGAATAATAATAAAAAAATCTGAAAATAAAGAAAAATAAAAAAAATGGACAAATACTTTGGATTAAGAGTTATTCCCCTCTTCCTCCATCACCTTCCATCATCCATAAACCATCCTCATCCATGCAATCCAAAATATAATCCCATAAGCCATCATTCTCCATGATACTTAGCCAAATAATCCCTCCATTAACCAAAGCTCCAAAAATATCCTTTAATCCTTCCAATACCCTAAACCAAACTCGTGTGCAAGCCTTACTACATAAAAAATATCAATGCCAGGCAAAATAAAAAAAGTGAAAGAAATTTAAAGTGCGAAAGAAAAAAAGCAAAAAGCAAGAGAAAACGCACAGGACAAAGAGAAAAAATGCAAAAAAAAAAAAGCCAAAGGCAAAGAAATAAAAAGTCAAGTTAGGGGGCTTACACACTATTGCTACCCCTCATTCAAATCCTTCAACCCATCAAAACCTTAGCCTATATAATCCAAATCCATGATCATATGTTCTCCAAACCAATTTCAACCTTTCATCAATCCTAACTCCTTCTCCAAGACATGTCCAAGCCCGCTAGGTTGAAAACCCGTAAGGGCGCCTAGGAAAAAGTTAGGGCACAAAAAATGATAAATAAAAAAAAATCAGATCCAGAACTACGAATGGTCTGATTCCGCAAGGATACGTAGGAATCATCATCTCGAGGTCCGACCGCTAAACTAAAAAATAAATTAGTCAAGGTCTAATTATTTGACTTTTTAGAATTCTAGAGCATACTATTTCTAGATTCCGACATAGATTCGAGTCTGAACCTAGCCTCGTTAAAGCCTTTTCCCACCTACATTTATATGAGTCACAAATTTAAACTTTTTAATTTTCAATCCAAGCTCTCCTTTTCCCTGAAGGACTCTCCGGCAATTCCATGGTTTCTGGCGATATTTGACTTTGCCTGTATCAACCTCCCAAAGAAGAATCCCCAGTGACAACTTTCAACGTTCAAAACATGTCAACTACATTTCAATCAAGGCTCAAGATGCCTAATTCCAGGCAAGCTCACCCAAAGTGGGGGCTTCCTATATATGTGTTGGTTCCTCCAAATCAAATCAAACTTCAGAAAAGTTGTAATCTGTGGACCTCGTTTACGGACCCCGATTATTTACTAAAAACGATTTTCGAAAATCATTCTATCCATTTATGGTCATTCTATTTCTCTACATATCCATATCTCCTAGCCTTGCAAAATCATGACCTTGCATTGCATTACATACATTCTAGTCTTGCATAACCCTGACCTTGCATGACGTGTCACCCCTTAGCTTTGCATAACCTTAATCCCTGCATTACGTCTCATGCATCTTTAGAGAGTCTAAGTTTGCATTATTTGCATCATTATGTCCTTCATGTGAGTTGTTTGCACCTATCTGCTGACATCTTTCCCTGCAGGTAATCAGATTGCTTGTAGTTATTGTCCTGCATACTAACTTTGTTTTGCAGAGACTGGTGTTGTTAGATTAGTTTGAAACTACAGAACGTTTAGAATCGTTCGCCGTCCCGACGCCGTATACTTTGACTTTTGGTTTCCTGAACCTCAGTTAAAGCGGGGGGGCTTCTGTAGACACATAATCGTGTCTCCCCATTTAAGGGTCCAATGATGAAACATACCGCGGTATTTGTTGGCGCGGCCTAACGGAAGAGCAATCCGAATAACCAATCCAAAATTGTGTTTTGAAATAATATTCTAAAGCTCAGTTAATTGTTCATGATGATTAATTGTATTTTAAGCCCATAAAATGTTTTAAGTCCATTTAAGAGCCCAATTAAATAATTGTTATTTTAATAAATATTTTTATTATCTTTGATAAATATTTTAAATACAAATCAGATTTTTATTCCGTGTAATTCAATCTCCGGATTTTAGGGATAAAAAATTATCTTCAAAAGACGCGTTTGATAAAAAATTGAAATATGCTGGAATATGCGCCGGACGCGGGGGCCGCGCTCAGCGCGCCCCGTGTGTCCAGCACATTAGCCAGAACGCGTCAGGCGCGCCAATGAGCGTCTGGCACGTGGACTTGTGACTCACACAGAGTCCTGCGTCTGACGCAAGTCCTGTGTGAGACGCAAGTTTCTTTATTATCTTTTTAAATATGTGTATACACGTGTGCGGATTTGATTGGGCTGGCCACGTTAGGCACACCAATGTGCGTCTGACGCGTGGACGTGCGCTAAACACGTAGGCCTGCGCCAGCCGCAGGTTGCCGCGTGAGGCGCACAGTCCTTTTTCCTATAAATACTTGTGATTTCCCGAATTACGGACGACTTTTCCTTATTATTTTACGAACACAAATATACTTCCGAATACTTACGAATCCCATTACGTACATCAAAACACTTAAACACTTTCAATACATCAAATCAATTTCCAGTTTATGATCATACTACGTTCTTGGTTCCACGATTGCTCCGCCTAAAGATCGTTGCGCTCTTCAATCTAAGCCGCATAGGTATAATTTCTGAGGATCCTTGAATAATCAATTATATTTATTGCCTTGAAGTTACTAATAATTTATTTCATGATGTAGATCTTTAAGTAATAATCGTTCTACTGTATATTCTAATCCCTTTTCTATACTTTATTTTATATTCATATTATGGTTATTCATGTTTATATATTATCATGTGCTTGCCTGATCACTATGTTCATATTATATGATTGTCTTACTTTATTGCTTTTATCACCCACATGTTATTTTTGCTAAACAAGACCTAAAGAACTGTTCTATCATTAATCAGATTAATTTGGACAACCTGTTAGGAACCTTTTAATATTGATTGCCTAATAACATATCACTAAAAAATTGTCTTTTTATGTGTTTCCTGAACCAACCTAGACTAATTATTTTCTTAGGGTGTTTAAAATATTACATGGTTATTCTTGGGCATAAAATTTGTAATGAATCGATATTTAGTAGAGGCCAACTTTGGACGAATGTGGTTCATTATGACCATATTCGTACCCTCATCCCCGAACTCAATCTTTGGTTCATTTTGACCATCTATGGAGTCAGGACGGGGAAATCTACATTGGATAAGTCCCTAATTTGTCCCTACGGTTTCGCAATATCCAATTAGGTTTATGATTCTTCCTCTAAAGAATTGTTGGCGACTTCAAAAACGTTTTCAATACAAAAACCTTTATAGTGGGGTAGTCAAATCTAATACACGCTCATCCCGCGTAGGCGAAATAAAAATACGCCTACATTAGTGCATACTTACTTTTTATTACGAAAATTTTACAGGCTAAAAGGAATTAGATTAACGGAGGAAAAAGAAATAAATTTATTGCACTCATGTCGGTTGCCATGTTATTAAGACCAAGATCGAACAAGGAAAAGCAAGCAACACATGGAACAAAAGAAGCGCAACAATTAAAGCAACCCTCACATCTTTCCAAAAAGGTTCGACTCATATACTAATTGGAGATTGCATGTTAGTTCATACATGATTAAAGTAAATATTTGTTAGGAATTGACCAATCTATAATTGACTTTTGCTAGAACTTCAATGACGAAATGTGTTAAAGGATGGTGAAAAGAATGGTCATTTTCATGGAGGTATATGTATCCTTTTTTAGTTGGTAAATAAGTGTTATATTGTTTTTCATTAAGATTTCTTAATAATCGTCTTCTATCTTTCATCAATACAACAAATCTCTCTCTTTCACTTATGTTCTTCTTCCTATTCTATATTTGGTTGTTTCATGGTTCTTATGCAAAAACATCTATTATAACAACAAGCTTACACTATCCAATACACCTCATTCTTGGATGTACATACATTTATCTCATAACGTGTATTAAATGTGCATATTCTGCTACTTAAAATGAAAATATGTTTCATTTAGAGCATGACGTACGAGGGGAAACTTTGTGAGAACAATGATGATAATGGTATACAAGATCAAGATGGCAAACAAAATCCTGTCGAGACAAGAAACAATGATTTAGAAGAACAAGAAAACACTATCATTTCAAATACGATGAGAAACCATGATGAGGAGGCACTTGTTGACAAGGAGGGGGATAGAATAATTCTGGTATGGCTTGTTTTATTCTCCCTAATTTTATATTTATTCTTAATTTGCAGTATGTAATGAGTGAAAGGTATATATACATGTGTGTGTGTGTGTGCGTGCGTGTGCGTGTGTACGTGTGCTTGTGTACGTGTGTTCGTGTGTGCGTTTGTGCATGTGTGTATTACAGCAAACAAGAAGAAAAGGACTTAGAAGATCAAAACTCCTAGAGGTCCTACACGAAATTAAATCTTCAAATGGCAAAAATGAGACATGGTGAGGAAAGAAGTGGAGTTCAACATAAAGGATCAACCTATTGGCGTAAATAGAGATTGTCTAGCAGGCTATTGTGGTGCCCTTGTCAGACATCCCCTTAATGCTCCACTTCATGAGTTTAAAATATTTTTAGTAATTCCATAAGAGAATAAGGAGAAGATGTGGAATCTTATTTGAGTATATATAAATAATTTGCACATCTTTTTCTTGTCATATTTTAATTTTACTAATACACTTCTATTTGCAAGGAAAAATTTGATATTGGACTTGAGGATGATGAAGATGAAGAGGAACGTGAAAAGACAAAAAAAAGGAAAAATATATGTCAAGGGGTCTTTGGATAAAATATACAGGAATTATCGTGCAAGATTGAAAGTTGATTACTATGATACTGAAAGTACGGGCGAGGAGAGACTCAAAGAAGGTAATATGCCACCAATTATTGACAAACAAGATTGGGAATGGCTTGTTAAGTACTTTGGATCAGACGAGTTCAAGGTAATTGAGTAGCTTATATATAATAATAATGTTAAACTTTCTTCCAATATCCCTCCGTGAACTTTCTACATTGCATCCTTTTCTTAAAATTTTATATAATATAGGATAAAAGTACATGAAACATCGATAACCAATCTTGCCTAGATACTAGACACACTGCTAGTACAAAGAGTTTTTCTAAAAAAGTTGAAGATATATGGTAATACTCTTTTATTACTAAGATTTTTTTATAAAAATAAATTCAAATTTTCTATTTTTCTCCCTTTATAATACTAAACATGACAAAATGTCGACCATGCTGAAGGTGTACGAGGAAACTCATACAAAAAAAAGATACAACACCAGTTACTGAAGTCGGAAAAGAAACTATGGTAAGAAATAAAGCTTTGTAAATATTTGTAAACTATTGATTTAGTTGAAAAACTTGATATGATGACATGACTTTCTTTTTTTGATAACTAACCAAAAAGCCTAATTTACTTGGTTGTAGTACTCCAAAGTTGAACTCCATTTACAGTTTTGTCTCTAGCTTAAGCTTGGTAGTATGCATAAGTTGTTATTCTCTTATTGTGTTATGCCTTTGAAATTACTGGCTCATAATAAAATTATGATGTTGTGGTTAGAGTGAAAAAATCATTGGTTTAATACGTGACGAACAAGTTATGATGGATTCATTGAATTTGGATATAAGTTGTATTATAGAAGAAGTGTCCTGTCAAAATTTCTACAGAAACTAAGAATATTAAAATTATTCATGTATTAAAATTCCTTTTGCTACACCAATCTGACTTTTGTTGATAATGACATACTGATTATGTGTTTTTCACCTTTTATTAATGCTTAAGGTTTTTTTGCCACAGTAAAAAATAAAAGAGCTTTTAGTGCGACGTGAAGCGGGAGAAATAAATATATGACGGATGGAGAAATCTATGTAAAAGTTAAACTCATTGGTATGCTTTCGGAATCGAAATCGATCTGGCAGACCCACTATCATATTGGAATAGTAATCCATGTTTGTTGGACCATATAAACCCGTATACCCGCTTGTTCCATTGTTGACAGACGTCCTCGAATTCTTCTCTATGCATCAGGAGGCAGTGGCTTGTGTAGTGCCCTACTCCTCCACATTTCTTACAGACATTGAAGATCCCCTCATAGTGAAAGTGAACCCAAACAACATCATTATCATAAACTGGAAGATAGCACCCAGAAATAAGGGGAAGAGAGAGATCCACTAACATACGAGCAAGAATTTCTGGTTCAACCGAAAAAACTCCATCTTGATCTTGAAATTCGTCAACAAAACGTACATGCTTTAACGCATGCATGGCCCGACTAGATGATAAATAGGCCAAAGCCAGACCCACCACATGCACCCATAATCTCGCAAAGTTAAAATTTAAATTTTGTGGTATTTGCCTTCCTTGATGCTATTAAATAAGGCCATCATCTATTGCTCTCTTTGATTAAGATAAACGGCCTTCCTTCATTGCATTTCTTGTAGTGCCAACGGGTAACTTTGACCATTGGTATCTTTAATTATTAATTACTGAATATGATAGAAAGTTGGCATTTTGTAAATATACATTATGATAAATCCAACAACAGCTTACAAACTTAAATTTGGTTGTATATACTACTTACGAATCTTTAGTCAAAGGTCATACACGAACAGAGCAAAAGTCAGAATGTTGCAACCTTTAAATAACACAAGAAGTATTTTCTTTTTAGAAAGTAATTGCTCACAAGATTTTATATTTTATGGTAGTTTTTGACAAATTTCCTAAAACAAAGTAGTATATACAAGTGATTGAATTACATAATAGTTTAACTGTGCATGGAGCACTTGAATTATGTCCACATATACAAGCATCCCTAATATGCTCAGCCTCATTCGAGCGGAGCACGTCGTAACACATTAACCTGTGAGGTTCTGGTCCAGTAGAACACTTCTCCTTACCAATCTAAGAAAAAACAAAAATTATTTTCCTTTGATGCGCTAATAAAACTAAGGATTTTTCTACTAGAACCTGTGGTATATGATTTTTTACTGTCTTAATTAACGGTCTGAATCCCACGAAAGTCTCTCATTGGACTATGAGTTTTAGAAAACTTTGAAGTCGCCACCCTATTAATATCTGAATAGGGACATATTTATTTAATAAATCGTTTTAAAATCAATTTCAAGAAATATCATTTAAAATGATGATGACTTCATATGGATAACGCTTTTTTGAAAATTGGTCTTTCATACCATGAGATAGGGTTCAGGGTTTAGGTTAAGACGTGTGAAGGTCTGGAACTCGTCTCCTCTTCCGTTCTAAAGAACGGGCTCTTACCCTAATTAGTGATTAATTAAAGAGTTTGAGTCAATCGCCCTAATTAGCGATTAATCGAGGATTGAAATAACCACCTTAATTAGTGATCACACTTATGATTTTTAAGAGGTCTTAGAAGAAGAGGTTTGCTTCCTAATTGAAGGTTATTTGAGAAATAATCTTGATTGAAGATTATTAAGTCATTTAGTGGGAAATGATGAATTTGAGATCAAATTTGGAGATTGTGTTTGGCTAATTGGAATTTGGCCATTTAAAGCGAGACACGTGAAATGGCCTAAAATCAATTTGGAGATCATAATTACCAATCTAATATATGATTAATCCATTTGAATATGGAGATCACATTTCTAAAATGTAAGATGGATCATCATACAATTTAACTTAGTTAGATTTATAATTTTTCCTCTTAATTGAGATTGGGTCATTTAATTCATATACTATGATATATTGGCCCAACATGCAAAATTTGTAACATTGGTTGCTCATTTTATTAAAAAAATAGTTGTGGAATTATTTATGAAAATTATGCATAAACATCTCCATGTTTTTTCTACTAATTGAGTGAAGCAATAATTATTGACAAAGAAACTATTATTACAACAATATGTACAAAATCTATGATCCATACAAATCTTCAATCTTGATCTTCACCATGATGTTCCTTGATCTTCACCTCCTTGAATGGGCTTTGGAATTCATGTTTATTTGTGAATTTGTGAAAGTTAAAGATTGATAACTTCTTTGATTTTGATTTTTTATGACAATTTTTATTGATTTTTATTTACATGATGAAATGAGTCATTTTAAGAGAAACTTCAAATTTCATGATTTTTTAATTAACATTTTCGTATCAAGAAAACTAAATTTTTTTTTAGGCAAGTTGAGTTAACGGTTTTTTCACCAGGTACCCCTATGGTTTCACGAAATGCACCGGGTACCCTCGTAGTTTCGGAAATGCACCAGATGCCCTTGTGGTTTGCATAAAATACACCAAATACCCTTAATGACTAACGGCGTCAAGTTTCCGTTAGTCATTAAGCCTAAATCTAATTAACTTTCTTTTTTTATTTCTCTCTCCCTTTCCTCCTCTTCCCTTCCATTTCCTCCATGGAAGACCTTCCCTTTTATTTCCTTTTTTCCATGGATCCGTTTATAATTCATGCAATTTGGCTTACTCATATTCAAAGTTCATCCAATCATCCTAGAGCTGATCAACTCCAGCCCGGTTTTTGGGCGAGCTTGGGCAGTTTTTTTGGGCCCGACCCAAAATTTTTTTTTTGGGCGGGCTTTGGACAAGCAAAAAAGGACTTTCTAGTCTAAATTTTAGGCCCGACCCGTTTTGGCCCGCAAAAGCCCGCTCGGCCCGGCCCGAAATACCGGGCTTTGGGCACAAATTTTTTACCCGGATTTGGGCCCGGCCCGCACAATGGGCAAATTTTTTTTGCGCGGCCCGGCCCATGATCACCTCTAAATCATCCCTATCCAGATTCAAATCCAACTTAAGTACAAAAATTATATTTTGCTCTAACATTAATGAATTCAATAAACTGAAAAAAAATATGCATATAATTAAGCAAAAATTAAAAATAAAAGTAAGAAACTTTGGATTACATAAAGCACAGCAAATGAGAGCTTGTACAACATACAGATCAATCATTATAGAGCGGAAAAAACGAGAAAAAAGGGGAAAAAATGGAAATTCAAAAATTTAACCTAAAAGTTGGATTATAATTTAAGCTGGTTGAATTAAAGCTTAAGAGCCGAAGAATCATCTTTGTAGAGAAAAATCAACAAGAAAGTGAGCCACTATTGAAGAGAGAGAGAGATTATAAAGCATATGCGCATATCTTCGAGACCCCCGACGAAGAAGAAAGGGAGGTGGGTCGTGCCGTTGTCGCCTTCTAGCCCGTGGATGATGCCTGAAGCCTGATGGGCGGTGGTGGTTGCGAGGAGAAAAAGATAAGCGAACTGAGGGACTGACGAGAGGGAGAAAATGGGAGGTGGTGCACTGGTGCGGTGACGAGATGGTGGTGCACCGGTGCGAGTGGCGAGATGGTGGTGTGGTGGTCGTGCGGAGTGAAAGAATGGGAGTGACGGCTTATGTTGCGAGGAGTTGAAGTGAGGGAGTATTAGGGCGTGAAGGGGGGAGGGCGTGTGTGGTGGAGGGGAGGGCGCGCGGAGAGAGAGGAGAAGAGGTGGAGGAAAGAAAGAGAGGGGAGGAGGTGGTTGAAGGGGTTTTGGGGTTGCGTGGTGGGTGAGTGACGGGTGTGGCTAGGCATGCCATGGGTGACTAGGTGGGTGGGGGGGCACCTGAAGGGTGAGAGAGGGAGGTGTTTAATTAGGGTTAATTATGGGTTATTTGGAATAATTGGGTTAATTAGAGGTTATTTGAAATAATTGGGTTAATTAGGGGTTATTTGAAATAATCAGGTTGATTTGCCCTTAATGACTAACGGAAACTTGACGTCGTTAGTCATTAAGGGTATTTGGTGCATTTAATGCAAACCACAAGGGCATCTGGTGCATTTCCGAAACAACGAGGGTACCTAGTGCATTTCGTGAAACCTCAGGGGTACCTGGTGAAAAAACCGTTGAGTTAATCACTTTATTTCATTTTCCAGATTGCACTTTTATTGTTGCACTGACTTATAAAATTCATAACTTTCTATATAAAGCGTTAAATTGAGAATTTGATATACCTAAGGATAGGTAAGTGAGTCTTTATATTGTGTTAAAATTACATAAGCTTTTAGTGAAAGTTCGAATTATCGTGAATTTTATGCCAAAACTGGTCAAAAAAGGACCTTTATTGAAGTTGTTCTTTGAGATCCAACTTATTGAACTTATTTTGAATTGAATTTTGATATAAATATTCTAGAGACTTTGAAGAACTATACTGGAAAGTTTCACTTGAATTGGACACTTTTAAGACCCTTTTTTATTCATTTTTTTATCTGAAAAGAAAATCAGTTTAATGGAATTAAGTGATTTACATGAACGGTTTTGTAAAAATGATGTAAAATTATATAAAATTTATATGAACATGATTTTTATATTTTTGAAAATTTACGGATGTTTCTTCAAACTTGATGTTTTAACTTTTATCTTAATGATTTTATTTTATATTTTATTGACAGAACAAGCTTAGGTGGTACTGGACAAAATCAGTTTTGCACAACAACGTTGTATGATTTTTAATTATTTACACAAAATTATTTTTTTAAAAATTCAAAATCCCAGTTGCTGGAAACATCTTGCACATCATAGGAAAAATAATAAATCCTACAAACTATTCTGATAATACAGACGAAAAATAAAATGTAGTACGAAATTAAAACTGATTATAATTACAACATCACATTTTTGTTTTTTTATGGAGATGTTTATGCACAACTTGTCTTGAATTTTTATGAAAACATTTTTTGGTGATGAATAACAAGTTGATTAAGGAAAAATCACATAATCACATTGTTTTCTAAGAGTCACCCCATTTGATGTGACTATTCTAGGTGAGGGTGATTTAAGGTTGGGAACCTATTTGGACTTCCACATACCCAAATCACTCCAAAGATTAAAAAAATGATAAAAAAAGAAAACAAGGAGGAAGTTAGTAGATAATTAAAAAGATAATAAAAAATAAACAAGAGTTTCCACTTTACCTTGCTAGTTCAATGATGCACTTACTTTTTGCAAATTTTTCTACCTTTTTTGTGATTTTCTTAATTTCTAAGTGAGTTTCTAAATCCACTTAATTACTAACTTAAACTCTTTTTGTGTTTTTTTTTCTTCTTTTGATGAACTTCTTTACTTACGAATTATCTTACTAACTTTTACTTTCTTTTCTTAAGTATGATTTCTTTAGAGGAATGGAGTAGAGAAGATGAGAGAAGTAGTAAAATTAAGTAAAATTCTTTTCAACATGGTTTTGAAGTGGTAAAAGGAGGGTATTTATAGAGAAATGAGGGAGGTGAACTAGGGTTTCAAAGAGGTAGAAAATCAGATTTTTATTTTCTTCACCCTTAATTACCCTAATGACAGCACTCTAATGACCTCACCCTAATGACATAATCAAATCTCTTTGGAAACACAAATATTCTTATTCTTTTTGGATTTTCTCATAAATGAAGCAAGATCAGATTTTCAGAAAATATTCTTCCCTAAACATCCTAATATGTAAAAAAAATGCATAAAAAAACGTGCAAAACAAACTGATCAGGATGATGCGCCTAGCGCAGGAATCTGCGCCAGGCACAGCGCCTTGCGCTAGGCGCAAGGCTCTGCTTCTGGCACAAAGCACGCTTGTGCGCTAGGCGCACAATCATGCATCTTGCGCATGATTGTGTGCTTGGCGCACCCTCGATTCTTCCGGAAAAATCCGAATTTCCCCCCTCTTACACATGGGATTTGATTCTTATTCTCACATCTTTTCATGATTCTTATTCTCTAACTAATGGATAAAGGATGGGTTTAGTGGATAAAGAATATATTCTTATTCTTTATCCAATGGACAATGACTTGACCACCAAGAAAACTGATTAATGCCGGTTTTGGGATACGACTAAAATCCCGATGCCTAATCGCGACTCGTTTTTTCGTTTTTCCGAAAGACTAACTTAAGACAATTAACGAAAATTCGTCAAATTAATAAAGACGAGCATGATTACACTACGAATCATTTTATTAAAATGGTGGTTGTAGTTATTGACTACGACTCACGAAAAATTTTATTTCTAAGCCGAAATTGCATGACTAATACGCAAAGATGGAAAACCATACGACGAAATGAAACTCGCGCTCAGGGGCGAAACACGCATTTGACAGAGCGCGCGCTCCACGATGCACGACGGTTTTCGTTATTTTTATTTCTTTTCAAAATCATTATTTACCCGAAAACGGGTTCAAAATTTGGTGTCTACAGTACCGAGTTGCTCTAAAATACAGCTGAAGTTACACTTTAAGATGGCACTTTGCAAGCCTCCAATTACCGTGTGAGACTATTATTAGTCTATAATGGCATTAGTAACTTTGCACACATTAGTTCTTTCGTTCCACTAGAAAAGGTTTTAATGTCAACAACACTCCTACTATTTCGACCACGTTGAGGAGGGTGAAGACCATATGGGTGCCTGCACATTGCGATATAAAATCATGAGATAATTTCATAACTCCCTGTGTATCTTGAGCATGATACACCTAATACTATTTTTTTGCTTATTCCTCATTTGAAATCTTCTATATGAGCAAAATATACACAAAAGAATGAGCTCTAAATGAATATATTATGCACATGGTACACTCGGGTGTACGACAAATGTGCTCAATTATCGCAATTGAACACCTTCACTTATACTTACAATAATTAAAAAATAAACATGATAGCGAATGATTTGTACCTGGGAGAAAAGCAGCATCTTGACGCTTCTCTGACCACGACAGCCTACAGATTACAAAAAAACATATGTAACAAGATCTCAATGTAGAATTAACATATGATAAATAATCATGGTTTGATTATGAATAAATTAGATCAACTTAATGTAGGGAAAATTGACAGCAACAATCCTAACAATGAATGTTTTGCCATTTTCAGTTCCAACTTTCGATTATTCTTGATTATTCCCAACTATACCTCATATTTTATACAAGTGGTCCCAGAAGGCCATTGACCGGCCTGATGTAGCAGGTAATTTGTTTTTTTATTATTTTAATTAGCTAAATACCCTAATTGACATTTTTTAATCAGAAAAAGTTTTCGAAAAAATATGGGTTAATCAATACTTTAAAATGGGAGCAATCCGTTTTCGAGGTGAAAACCGCGTTCATCTCCGGCCCGGGACGCTTACCATGAAAGTTGGCATATTATTATTGCTTCCTATGACATTCTCATGATTTATGCCCATAAGGGTGGTCAATATAGTTATTTTTTGCAAAACAAAAACGTCGTTTTCGAGGTCAAAAAGCATATTTTTATCCCGCTGGAGAAGCAGTTCGCTTATTGGTACTAGTTTCTACCGCATTCTCGATATCGCAGCATGAAAGGTTGTTTGACAAAGTACTTCTTTGCAACAAAAAAAACGTTTTTTCAAGGTCAAAAACACTTTTGTCCGGCGGGCAATACTTACCATGAAAATCAGCGTATTATTGGATGTTTCGACCACATTCTCGTTATTCGTGTCCCATAAGGACCGTCCACCAACCAACCTTATGGGGCCGAAACAAGTATCAGTACGTCAACTTTTACAATAACCATCCGAAGCCAGATAAAAAGGTGCTTATGACCTTGAAAATGTCGTTTTTTGCGAAAACAAATTGAACTTTGCCGACCATACACTTATATGGCACAAATCACGAGGACGCGGTTGAATCAAGTACCAATATGCCAACTTTCACGGTAAGTGTCCTGAAGAGGACATAAAAGTGTTTTTGACCTAGAAGACGGCGTTTTTTTTGTGAAAACAGACTCCGCAAACGACCTTTATTGGACATGAATTATGAGAATGTGGTCGAAACAAGTAATAATATGCCACATTCATGCTAAGCGTCCCGTGCTAGGAAAAAAATATTTTAACCTCAATGACGACGTTTTTTTACGACAACTAATTCCGCCGACCATCCTTATGGGGTACGAATCATAAGAATGTAATCGAAACAAGTACGAATCATTAAGGCCTAAATAATACCCTTGCGCTAAGTGTTCGCGACAAAGCATGTGCGACTATCGAGCGACGAGAGAAGAGAAGGTGTGGTAGCGAGCACGAGCATAGCTACGTGCTACCAGCTCGCAGCCTTGGTCCCTACGCAAGCATTAGCACCCCGCAGGTCCCGAGCCCGCCCCCGCAGGATATGCCGCATCATTGTTTGTCATCACCGCCAGCCTAGGGGGTTGCCTGCGCCGGCAGGAATGCCGACCAACAAGCCAACCATCGTAGACTTTGTGACAAGCAGCCTAAGCGTGGGTTGTGTCTTTTTAGGCTAAGTTTTTGGTCTTCTTCTCCAATCGGGATTCTAGTTTATTCCTTAGTATAAATATGACAAGCCATTTATTATTTGATAAAAGAAAGATTGATTGAGTTCATTAGAGGAGAGAGTAATTAATCAAAATAAAATCCGCAAGAGAGATTAGAGAGTCTAGAGAGATTTAATTATCATAATGTAATCATCATGTCAAATATTAAAAGTCATAGTGTAGTGTTGTGCATGTTAAATTTTGTGTGTTTTTTATTGCTTAAATTTATCTATTCTTATTTATTATACTTCAATTATCCGATTTGTTAGCGCTTGCGATACTTATTCATAACAAGTGGTGTTAAGAGGTAGGTTGAATCATTGTGTGGGTAGATCGTGTTGAATAGGTATATATAACTGATGACGGGAGGGGAAGGATTGATAAATTTGACGGTAAGGATTTTTGTTTCTAGAAGATACATATGGAGGATTATTTGTACCTGAAAGACCTGTACCTACCTTCCCTCTGTTGGAAACAAAGCATGCAGTAATGAAAGATGAAGATCGGGCAACGTGGGATCGGAAACCACTAGGTGTGGTTGGATTGACATTGGCAAAGATGTTTTTTTTAATGTCAAAGATGTGAAAACAATGGCAGTGTTGATTAAGACTCTTTTCAGACATGTACGAGAAGTCATCTGCTGTGAATAAGGTAAATCTGTATGTTTAAACTTGAGATGATTGGTTGTGAATCTGCTACTAAATTTATTAATGAATTTAGTAAAATAATTAGTCATTGGCCTCTATGAAAATTAGCTTTAATGATAAGGTAACAACTTTGATTTTGTTGTCCTCTTTACCTGGAAATTTTGATTGCTGCTATTAGCCTATTAGTAATCCATAAGGAACGAAGCACAAAATTTTGATTATGTCAGGGATTTGGTGTTGATAATGATTCCGGGGAGTCATCCAGTGGAGCATACAATATTGACGGTAAAGGGAGGTACGGATGTGCAACGGGCCAGGACCGGACCGGGAATAGTTTGGCCAGTGGACCAGAATCTGGAAATTTTGTGTATCAACACCAATTCTGGTCCAGTCCTGGTCTAGACCAGGTTTTTATGTTCCGGTCCGGTTTTGGACCGGTTGGACCGAAATCTGTATTTAAAAAAAAAATTAATTGTTAGATTTATGCGTATTTATTAATTTTATATATTAAATTTAACGCTTTCTTCACCATATACCCCTGAAAAATTAGAAAATTCACCATATACGCCTAATGTTTCAGATATTCACCATATACTTGGAGTTTTTTAAAATGTGCACTAACTACCCTTTTTCCTAACGGATGTTAAGTCGCTGTTTGCATTATTTACAACTTTGTCATTATTAACCTAATTAACCCTCCCTCCACCCAAACCCCCTAACCCTAATTAACCTAACCCCCTAACCCTAATGCCCTTAACCCTAACTAATTAACCTTAATAAATTAAATTCTATATCTCTCACCGCCAAAACAATATATTTTTTTAAAATCGACGACCCTTAAGGGAAACGAACTTCGAGAAACCCATCAAAACATGTACCAATACGACGCTATTCTGGCACGCTTCCCGTGGCGAACTTAAATAGTCGATCTCACCACCAAAAAGATTTTTTTTAAAAGACGGACGCTACCGACGACCCTTAAAGGGCACGAATTTCGAGAAGCATATCAAAACGAGTAGCAATACGACGATATTCTGGGCATGCTTCCCGAGAGGCTGAGACGATCTTAAACGACCGATCTCACCGCCAAAACGACTTTTTTTTTACAAAAAATAGACTCCACCGACGATCCTTAAAGGACACGAATTTCGAGAAGCCCATTAAAACGAGTACTAATACGACGGTATTATCAGAAAGCTTCCCGAGGTGATCTTAAACGGCCGAATTCACGTCAAAACGACTTTTTTTTGAAAAAACGGACGCCACTGACGACCTCTAAAGGGCACGAATTTCGAGAAGCCCATCAAAACGAGTACCAATATGACGGTAATTAGTCAGTATTGATAGTGGAGGAGTGAGAGGGGGATTTTTTTATCTTTTTTTAAAGATTAGGGATAATTAGGTTAATAATGACAAAGTTGTAAATAATGCAAACAGCGGACTTTACGACTTAATGTCCGTTAGGAAAAAAAGGTAGTTGGTGCACATTTTTGAAAACTCAGGGGTATATGGTGAATATATGAAACATTGGGGGTATATGGTGAATTTTTTAATTTGTCAGGGGTATATGGTGAATATATGAAAATTGGGGGTATATGGTGAATTTTTTAATTTGTCTGGGGTATAGGCAATAAATATTAGGTTCTAAGATTTTTAACATTTAATTTATTTATTTTTCACTAAAAAAAACAAAAAAATTTGTCCACCTCATTTCCATTTCTCATCTCCATTTCCATTTCTCCATCCCTCATTTCCATTTCTCAAATCGAAAGCATCATTTCTCAAAATTTACGAGGTCCATTCGATTTCTGTTCAGGACGGGTCGTGAGATTATAACTTGGGAACGCCCGACAGAGAGGATACAAGGTCAACCTACTCCCAGACTCGTCAAACGAGTTCTCGCCTTTTCAGACGAATCCTCCGACTCTTCTGAATCATCATCTGAAATGGGGGACGCTAATGAACAGCTCTGTGCCATTATGGCCCAACTTCAACTGATGAACTCTCGTCTTGCGGAACAAAACAAAGAGATTAAGGCACTGAGAGAGAAACTAACTGAAGAAGAAGAGCAGTGCGACACTCCACCACCACCACCACCACCACCACCTCCTATCAAGACCGAGACAGAACTGAGGTTTGAGAAACTCGAGCAATTGATCCAGTCAATTCCTGCGCTCGAGGGTCGGGTTCATGGCCATGACATCATTGATCCTGAACTGAGGGAAAAACTCCCTAAAAAGGTAACATTGGGTGATCTCCCCAAATTCAAGGGGGTCGAAGACCCAGATGATCATTTGAGAGCTTTCTCCATCTCTATGGCTCTCAAGGGCATGAGCAAGGACCCGTTTGCTTATGTCTTTCCCTTGACCTTGAATGCACATCCATCTAAGTGGTTCAGGTCATTGAATAAGACCAAGTTGAATGACTGGGACTATATCAAAGAAGAGTTCCACAAACAATACATATACAATACTCAGCTTCCTATTGGCCTACGTGAGTTGGAATTAACTAAACCGAATTCTAACGAAGATTTTGTCACCTTCCTTAATAGGTGGAGAGAAAAAGCTGCACAAATGACTAATAGACCATCTCAAGAGGATCAAGTCCGACTGGTGATCCGTAACCTGCAGCCTAAGTATGGGGATCATATTAAATTCCAACCCATAGAGTCTTTTCACGAAGCTCTATAAGGTAGGCCTGCTGATTGAAGAAGAGGTACAAGCCAACAAGAACAAGGGTTCCAACAACAACAACTCTTTCAAGAAGAGTAATAACAACCCTTCTACCTCTAAAAGCAATGACATCAATGCCCTAACTACTGAAAAGAGAGGTTATCAAGGACCTCAAAGGACATTCACTCCATTGGGCATGACTCTTGAAGAAGCCTTCACTAGACTTCATGCAAAAGGAGCACTTCAGCCCATTGGCCCTACTCCAGATCCTGCTCCTGAGAAGAGATCCAGTAAATGGAATCCTAATGCCTACTGCAAGTACCATCAAGGAAATGGGCATATGACATCACACTACTGGACTTTGAAGCATGCTCTACATGATATGGTTGAAGGCGGTAGATTGTCAATTCCGCCTGCATCAAAAGTCAGCAATATAGCGGCAACCCCTTGGGCAGTGCCAAAATAATGCCGGGGCATGGCCATTTAACGCTAAATTTCTAGGTTGAGTCGGAGAGTCCCTCCCTTATCTCCTTCATTTCCTTTCCTGTCGAGTCTATGTCATTTAGGTTTTTATTTCTAATAAGCCTTGTTTCTATTTAATAAAATAATTGCATTTTCATTTTCATTTTCATTTTCATTGGCCGTCCATCATTTTATTTATGCTTCTAATTCAATGATGAAATTTAAATCACCTAATGAACTTGACTAATAATAATAAAAAAAATCTGAAAATAAAGAAAAATAAAAAAATGGACATACTTTGGATTAAGAGTTATTCCCCTCTTCCTCCATCACCTTCCATCATCCATAAACCATCCTCATCCATGCAATCCAAAATATAATCCCATAAGCCATCATTCTCCATGATACTTAGCCAAATAATCCCTCCATTAACCAAAACTCCAAAAATATCCTTCAATCCTTCCAATACCCTAAACCAAACTCGTGTGCAAGCCTTACTACATAAAAAAGATCAATGCCAGGCAAAATAAAAAAAGTGAAAGAAATTCAAAGTGCGAAAGAATAAAAGCAAAAAGCAAGAGAAAACGCACAGGACAAAAAGAAAAAATGCAAAAAAAAAAAAGTCAAAGGCAAAGAAATAAAAAGTCAAGTTAGGGGGCTTGCACACAATTGCTACCCCTCATTCAAATCCTTCAACCCATCAAAACCTTAGCCTATATAATCCAAATCCATGATCATATGTTCTCCAAACCAATTTCAACCTTTCATCAATCCTAGCTCCTTCTCCAAGACATGTCTAAGCCCGCTAGGTTTAAAACCCGTAAGGGCGCCTAGGAAAAAGTTAGGGCACAAAAAATGATAAAAAAAAAAATCAGATCCAGAACTACGAATGGTCTGATTCCGCAAGGATACGTAGGAATCCTCATCTCGAGGTCCGACCGCTAAAATAAAAAATTAATTAGTCAAAGTCTAATGATTTGACTTTTTAGAATTCAAGAGCATACTAATTCTAGATTCCGACATAGACTCGAGTCTGAACCTAGCCTCATTAAAGCCTTTTCCCACCTACATTTATATGAGTCACAAATTCCATGGTTTCTGGCGATATTTGACTTTGCCTGTATCAACCTCCCAAAGAAGAATCCCCAGTGACAACTTTCAACATTCAAGACATGTCAACTACATTTCAATCAAGGCTCAAGATGCCTAATTCCAGGCAAGCTCACCCAAAGTGGGGGCTTCCTATATATGTGGTGGTTCCTCCAAATCAAATCAAACTTCTGAAAAGTTGTAATCTGCGGACCTCGTTTACGGACCCCGATTATTTACTAAAAACGATTTTCGAAAATCATTCTATCCATTTATGGTCATTCTATTTCTCTACATATCCATATCTCCTAGCCTTGCAAAATCATGACCTTGCATTGCATTACATACATTCTTGTCTTGCATAACCCTGACCTTGCATGACGTGTCACCCCTTAGCTTTGCATAACCTTAATCCCTGCATTGCGTCTCATGCATCTTTAGAGAGTCTAAGTTTGCATTATTTGCATCATTATGTCCTTCATGTGAGTTGTTTGCACCTATCTGCTGACATCTTTCCCTGCAGGTAATCAGATTGCTTGTAGTTATTGTCCTGCATACTAACTTTGTTTTGCAGAGACCGGTGTTGTTAGATTAGTTTGAAACTACAGAACGTTTAGAATCGATCGCCGTCTCGACGCCGTATACTTTGACTTTCGGTTTCCTGAACCTCAGTTCAAGTGGGGGCTTCTGTAGACACATAATCGTGTCTCCCCATTTAAGGGTCCAATGATGAAACATACCACAGTATTAGTTGGCGCGGCCTAACGGAAGAGCAATTCGAATAACCAATCCAAAATTTTGTTTTGAAATAATATTCTAAAGCCCAGTTAATTGTTCATGATGATTAATTGTATTTTAAGCCCATAAAATGTTTTAAGTCCATTTAAGAGCCCAATTAAATAATTATTATTTTAATAAATATTTTTATTATCTTTGATAAATATTTTAAATACAAATCAGATTTTTATTCCGTGTAATTCAATCTCCGGATTTTAGGGATAAAAATTTATCTTCAAAAGACACGTTTGATAAAAAATCGGAATATGCGCCGGACGCGGGGGCCGCGCTCAGTGCGCCCCGTGCGTCCAGCACATTGGCCAGAACGCGTCAGGCGCGCCAATGAGCGTCTGGCACGTGGACTTGTGACTCACACAGAGTCCTGCGTCTGACGCAAGTCCTGTGTGAGACGCAAGTTTCTTTATTATCTTTTTAAATATGTGTATACACGTGTGCGGATTTGATTGGGCTGGCCGCATTAGGCACACCAATGTGCGTCTGACGCGTGGACGTGCGCTTAACAAGTAGGCCTGCGCCAGGCGTAGGTTACCGCGTGAGGCGCACGCTCCTTTTTCCTATAAATACTTGTGATTTCCCGAATTACGGACGACTTTTCCTTATTATTTTACGAACACAAATATACTTCCGAATACTTACGAATCCCATTACGTACATCAAAACACTTAAACACTTTCAATACATCAAATCAATTTCCAGTTTCTGATCATACTACGTTCTTAGTTCCACGATTGCTCCGCCTTAAGATCGTTGCGCTCTTCAATCTAAGCCGCATAGGTATAATTCCTGAGGATCCTTGAATAATCAATTATATTTATTGCCTAGAAGTTACTAATAATTTATTTCATAATGTAGATCTTTAAGTAATAATCGTTCTACTGTATATTCTAATCCCTTTTCTATACTTTATTTTATATTCATATTATGGTTATTTATGTTTATATATTATCATGTGCTTGCCTGATCACTATGTTCATATTATATGATTGTCTTACTTTATTGCTTTTATCACCCACATGTTATTTTTGCTAAACAAGACCTAAAGACCTGTTCTATCATTAATCAAATTAATTTGGACAACCTGTTAGGAACCTTGTAATATTGATTGCCTAATAACATATCACTAAAAAATTGTCTTTTTATGTGTTTCCTGAACCAACCTAGACTAATTATTTTCTTAGGGTGTTTAAAACATTATATGGTTATTCTTTGGCGTAAAATTTGTAATGAATCGATATTTAGTAGAGGCCAACTTTGGGCGAATGTGGTTCATTATGACCATATTCGTACCCTCACCCCCGAACTCAATCTTTGGTTCATTTTGACCATCTATGGAGTCAGGACGGGGAAATCTACATTGGATAAGTCCCTAATTTGTCCCTACGGTTTCGCAATATCCAATTAGGTTTATGATTCTTCCTCTAAAGAATTGTTGGCGACTTCAAAACGTTTTCAATACAAAAACCTTTACAGTGGGGTAGTCAAATCTAATACACGCTCATCCCGCGTAGGCGAAATAAAAATACGCCTACATTAGTGCATACTTACTTTTTATTACGAAAATTTTACAGGCTAAAAGGAATTAGATTAACGGAGGAAAAAGAAATAAATTTATTGCACTCATGTCGGTTGCCAAGTTATTAAGACCAAGATCGAACAAGGAAAAGCAAGCAACACATGGAACAAAAGAAGCGCAATAATTAAAGCAACCCTCACATCTTTCCTAAAAGGTTCGACTCATATACTAATTGGAGATTGCATGTTAGTTCATACATGATTAAAGTAAATATTTATTAGGAATTGACCAATCTATAATTAACTTTTGCTAGAACTTCAACGACGAAATGTGTTAAAGGATGGTGAAAAGAATGGTCATTTTCATGGAGGTATATGTATCCTTTTTTAGTTGGTAAATAAGTGTTATATTGTTTTTCATTAAGATTTCTTAATAATCGTCTTCTATCTTTCATCAATACAACAAATCTCTCTCTTTCACTTATGTTCTTCTTCCTATTCTATATTTGGTTGTTTCATGGTTCTTATGCAAAAACATCTATTATAACAACAAGCTTACACTATCCAATACACCTCATTCTTGGATGTACATACATTTATCTCATAACGTGTATTAAATGTGCATATTCTGCTACTTAAAATGAAAATATGTTTCATTTAGAGCATGACGTACGAGGGGAAACTTTGTGAGAACAATGATGATAATGGTATACAAGATCAAGATGGCAAACAAAATCCTGTCGAGACAAGAAACAATGATTTAGAAGATCAAGAAAACATTATCATTTCAAATACGATGAGAAACCATGATGAGGAGGCACTTGTTGACAAGGAGGGGGATAGAATGATTCTGGTATGACTTGTTTTATTCTCCCTAATTTTATATTTATTCTTAATTTGCAGTATGTAATGAGTGAAAGGTATATATACATGTGTGTGTATGTGCGTGTGTGTGCGTGTGTACGTGTGTGCGTGTGTGCGTGTGTGCATGTGTGTATTACAGCAAACAAGAAGAAAAGGACTTAGAAGACCAAAACTCCTAGAGGTCCTACACGAAATCTTCAAATGGCAAAAATGAGACATGGTGAGGAAAGAAGTGGAGTTCAACATAAAGGATCAACCTATTGGCGTAAATAGAGATTGTCTAGCAAGCTATTGTGGTGCCCTTGTCAGACATCCCCTTAATGCTCCACTTCATGAGTTGAAAATATTTTTAGTAATTCCATAAGAGAATAAGGAGAAGATGTGGAATCTTATTTGAGTATATATAAATAATTTGCACATCTTTTTCTTGTCATATTTTAATTTTACTAATACACTTCTATTTGCAAGGAAAAATTTGATATTGGACTTGAGGATGATGAAGATGAAGAGGAACGTGAAAAGACAAAAAAAAAGGAAAAATATATGTCAAGGGGTCTTTGAATAAAATATACAGGAATTATCGTGCAAGATTGAAAGTTGATTACTATGATACTGAAAGTACGGGCGAGGAGAGACTCAAAGAAGGTAATATGCCACCAATTATTGACAAACAAGATTGGGAATGGCTTGTTAAGTACTTTGGATCAGACGAGTTCAAGGTAATTGAGTAGCTTATATATAATAATAATAATGTTAAACTTTCTTCCAATATCCCTCCGCGAACTTTCTACATTGCATCCTTTTCTTAAAATTTTATATAATATAGGATAAAAGTACATGAAACATCGATAACCAATCTTGCCTAGATACTAGACACACTGCTAGTACAAAGAGTTTTTCTAAAAAAGTTGAAGATATATGGTAATACTCTTTGATTACTAAGATTTTTTGATAAAAATAAATTCAAATTTTCTATTTTTCTCCCTTTATAATACTAAACGTGACAAAATGTCGACCATGCTGAAGGTGTACGAGGAAACTCATACAAAAAAATGATACAACACCAGTTACTGAAGTCGAAAAAGAAACTATGGTAAGAAATAAAGCTTTGTAAATATTTGTAAACTATTGATTTAGTTGAAAAACTTGATATGATGACATGACTTTCTTTATTTGATAACTAACCAAAAAGCCTAATTTACTTGGTTTTAGTACTCCAAAGTTGAACTCCATTTACAAGTTTTGTCTCTAGCTTAAGCTTGGTAGTATGCATAAGTTGTTATTCTCTTATTGTGTTATGCCTTTGAAATTACTGGTTCATAATAAAATTATGATGTTGTGGTTAGAGTGAAAAAATCATTGGTTTAATACGTGAAGAACAAGTTAAAATGGATTCATTGAATTTGGATATAAGTTGTATTATAGAAGAAGTGTCCTGTCAAAATTTCTACAGAAACTAAGAATATTAAAATTACCCATGTATTAAAATTCCTTTTGCAACACCAATCTGACTTTTGTTGATAATGACATACTGATTATGTGTTTTTCACCTTTTATTAATGTTTAAGGTTTTTTTGCCACAGTAAAAAATAAAAGAGCTTTTAGTGCGACGTGAAGCGGGAGAAGTAAATATATGACGGATGGAGAAATCTATGTAAAAGTTAAACTCATTGGTATGCTTTCGGAATCGAAATCGATCTGGCAGCCCCACTATCATATTGGAATAGTAATCCATGTTTGTTGGACCATATAAACCCGTATACCCGCTTGTTCCATTGTTGATAGACGTCCTCGAATTCTTCTCTATGCATCAGGAGGCAGTGGCTTGTGTAGTGCCCTACTCCTCCACATTTCTTACAGAACTTGAAGATCTCCTCATAGTGAAAGTGAACCCAAACAACATCATTATCATAAACTGGAAGATAGCACCCAGAAATAAGGGGAAGAGAGAGATCCACTAACATACGAGCAAGAATTTCTGGTTCAACCGGAAAAACTCCATCTTGATCTTGAAATTCATCAACAAAACGTACATGCCTTAACGCATGCATGGCCCGACTAGATGATAAATAGGCCAAAGCCAGACCCACCACACGCACCCATAATCTCGCAAAGTTAAAATTTAAATTTTGTGGTATTTGCCTTCCTTGATGCTATTAAATAAGGCCATCATCTATTGCTCTCTTTGATTAAGATAAACGGCCTTCCTTCATTGCATTTCTTGTAGTGCCAACGGGTAACTTTGACCATTGGTATCTTTAATTATTAATTACTGAATATGATAGAAAGTTGGCATTTTGTAAATATACATTATGAGAAATCCAACAACAGCTTACAAACTTAAATTTGTTGTATATACTACTTACGAATCTTTAGTCAAAGGTCATACACGAACAGAGCAAAAGTCAGAATGTTGCAACCTTTAAATAACACAAGAAGTATTTTCTTTAGAAAGTAATTGCTCACATGATTTTATATTTTATGGTAGTTTTTGACAAATTTCCTAAAACAAAGTAGTATATACAAGTGATTGAATTACATAATAGTTTAACTGTGCATGGAGCACTTGAATTGTCCATATATACAAGCATCCCTAATATGCTCAACCTCATTCGAGCGGAGCACGTCGTAACACATTAACCTGTGAGGTTCTGGTCCAGTAGAACACTTCTCCTTACCAATCTAAGAAAAAACAAAAATTATTTTCCTTTGATGCGCTAATAAAACTAAGGATTTTTCTACTATTCCTGTGGTATACGATTTTTTACTGTCTTAATTAACGATCTGAATCCCACGAAAGTCTCTCATTGGACTATGAGTTTTAGAAAACTTTGAAGTCGCCACCCTATTAATATCTGAATAGGGACAGATTTATTTAATAAATCGTTTTAAAATCAATTTCAAGAAATATCATTTAAAATGATGATGACTTCATATGGATAAGGCTTTTTTGAAAATTGGTCTTTCATACCATGAGATAGGGTTCGGGGTTTAGGTTAAGACGTGTGAAGGTCTGGAACTCGTCTCCTCTTCCGTTCTAAAGAACGGGCTCTTACTAAATGCGTTATTTTCCATTTTAAAGTAATCATGGGTATTCAAAAGAAAGAAAATCACATAATTAGCACATATACACATCAACCATTTTTATTTAGGACCAATATATCATTTGTACATGGTAGGTTTGAGCACTGAAGTTGCACTACGTACCAATCATTGCGAGATTGGAATCCACTCATGGATCAAAACCATCATAGTTCGAGCTGGTGTCTCACCCTAAATGGCCAATTCCATTGGGGAAGAAAAGGAAATAGATTATGAATAACTCACCTTTAGAATTAAACAAATCTATTAGGATTAAGGTAATCACTCCAATTAGTGATTGAAATGAGGTTAAGATAATCACCCTAATTAGTGACTAAACTTAAGAGGAAAGATAATCACCTTGATTAGTGATTAACAATGAAGGTTAGGAAGTAATCACCTTAATTGATGATTATTCATGGTTTAGGATAATCACTCCAATTAGTGATCAAATGAGAAAAATAATCGCCCTAATTAATGATTATTAAGGTTTAAGATAATCACTCTAATTAGTGATTAAAATGAGGATAATAATCGCCCTAATTAACGATTATTAAGGTTTAAGATAATCACTCTGATTAGTGATTAAATGAGAAGGGTTAAATTAATCACCTTAATTAGCGATTAAAATCAAGGTTTAAGTTAATCACCCTAGCTAATTAGTGATTAAATGAGAAAAATAATTGTCCTAATTAACGATTATTAAGGTTTAATATAATCACTCTAATTAATGATTAACCAAGGTTTAAGATAATCACCCTAATTAGTGATTAAATATGAAAAGGGTTAAGTTAATCACCTTAATTAGTGATTAACTAAGGTTTAAGATAATCACCCTAATTAGTGATTAAATATGATAAGGGTTAAGTTGATCACCTTAATTAGTGATTAACCAAGGTTTAAGATAATCACCCTAATTAGTGATTAATTAAAGAGTTTGAGTCAATCGCCCTAATTAGCGATTAATTGAGGATTGAAATAACCACATTAATTAGTGATCACACTTATGATTTTTAAGAGGTCTTAGAAGAAGAGGTTTGCTTCCTAATTGAAGGTTATTTGAGAAATAATCTTGATTGAAGATTATTAAGTCATTTAGAGGGAAATGATGAATTTGAGATCAAATTTGGAGATTGTGTTTGACTAATTGGAATTTGGCCATTTAAAGCGAGACACGTGAAATGGCCTAAAATCAATTTGGAGATCATAATTACCAATCTAATTATGTCAGATTATATGATTAATCCATTTGAATATGGAGAACACATTTCTAAAATGTAAGATGGATCATCATACAATTTAACTTAGTTAGATTTATAATTTTTCCTCTTAATTGAGATTGGGTCATTTAATTCATATACTATGATATATTGGCCCAACATGCAAAATTTGTAACATTGGTTGCTCATTTTATTAAAAAAATAGTTGTGGAATTATTTATGAAAATTATGCATAAACATCTCCATGTTTTTTCTACTAATTGAGTGAAGCAATAATTATTGACAAAGAAACTATTATTACAACAATATGTACAAAATCTATGATCCATACAAATCTTCAATCTTGATCTTCACCATGATGCTCCTTGATCTTCACCTCCTTGAATGGGCTTTGGAATTCATGTTTATTTGTGAATTTGTGAAAGTTAAAGATTGATAACTTCTTTGATTTTGATTTTTTATGACAATTTTTATTGATTTTTATTTACATGATGAAATGAGTCATTTTAAGAGAAACTTCAAATTTCATGATTTTTTAATTAACATTTTCGTATCAAGAAAACAAAATTTTTTTTTAGGCAAGTTGAGTTAATCACTTTATTTCATTTTCCAGATTGCACTTTTATTGTTGCACTGACTTATAAAAATCATAACTTTCTATATAAAGCGTTAAATTGAGAATTTGATATATCTAAGGATAGGTCAGTGAGTCTTTATGTTGTGTTCAAATTACACAAGCTTTTAGTGAAAGTTCGAATTATCGTGAATTTTATGCCAAAACTGGTCAAAAAAAGACCTTTATTGAAGTTGTTCATTGAGATCCAACTTATTGAAATTATTTTGAAGTGAATTTTGGTATGAATATTCTAGACACTTTGAAGAACTAGACTGGAAAGTTTCACTTGAATTGGACACTTTTAAGACCCTTTTTTATTCATTTTTTTTATCTGAAAAGAAAATCAGTTTTATGGAATTAAGTGATTTACATGAACGGTTTTGTTAAAATGATGTAAAATTGTATAAAATTCATATGAACATGATTTTTATATTTTTGAAAATCTACTGATGTTTTCTTCAAACTTGATGTTTTAACTTTTATCTTAATGATTTTATTTTATATTTTATTGACAGAACAAGCTTAGGTGGTACTGGACAAAATCAGTTTTGCATAACAACGTTGTATGATTTTAAATTATTTACACAAAATTTGTTTTTTAGAAATTCAAAAGCCCAGTTGCTGGAAACATCTTGCACATCATAGGAAAAATATTAAATCCTACAAAATATTCTGATAATACAGACGAAAAATAAAATGTAGTACGAAATTAAAACTGATTATAATTACAACATCACATTTTTGTTTTTTTATGGAGATGTTTATGCACAACTTGTCTTGAATTTTTATGAAAACATTTTTTGGTGATGAATAACAAGTTGATTAAGGAAAAATCACATAATCACAATGTTTCCTAAGAGTCACCCCATTAGATGTGACTATTCTAGGTGAGGTGATTTAAGGTTGGGAACCTATTTGGACTTCCACATACCCAAATCACTCCAAAGATTAAAAAAATGATAAAAAAGAAAATAAGGAGGAAGTTAGTAGATAATTAAAAAGATAATAAAAAATAAACAAGAGTTTCCACTTTTACTTCTTTACTTACTAATTATCTTACTAACTTTTACTTTCTTTTCATAAGTATGATTTCTTTAGAGGAATGTAGTAGAGAAGATGAGAGAAGTAGTGAAA
Organism: Beta corolliflora; assembly: GCA_947648045.1. Lineage (NCBI taxonomy): Eukaryota > Viridiplantae > Streptophyta > Magnoliopsida > Caryophyllales > Amaranthaceae > Beta > Beta corolliflora. Next base: position 2,865,103 of record CANSZD010002921.1, on the reverse strand, counting down.
TTAAGTTGAATTCTTTTCAACTTGGTTTTGAAGTGGTAAAAGGAGGGTATTTATAGAGAAATGAGGGAGGTGAACTAGGGTTTCAAAGAGGTAGAAAATCAGATTTTTCACCTAAAAAATATGATTTTCTTCACCCTTAATTACCCTAATGACATCACTCTAATGACCTCACCCTAATGACATCATCAAATCTCTTTGGAAACACAAATATTCTTATTCTTTTTGGATTTTCTCATAAATGAAACAAGATCAGATTTTCAGAAAATATTCTTCCCTAAACATCCTAATACGTAAAAAAAATGCATCGAAAAACGTGCAAAACAAACTGATCAGGATGATGCGCCTAGCGCAGGAATCTGCGCCAGGCACAGCGCCTTGCGCTAGGCGCAAGGCTCTGCGTCTGGCACAAAGCACGCTTGTGCGCTAGGCGCACAATCATGCATCTAGCGCATGATTGTGTGCTTGGCGCACCCTCGATTCTTCCGGAAAAATCCGAATTTCCCCCCTCTTACACATGGGATTTGATTCTTATTCTCACATCTTTTCATGATTCTTATTCTCTAACTAATGGATAAAGGATGGGTTTAGTGGATAAAGAATATATTCTTATTCTTTATCCAATGGACAATGACTTGACCATCAAGAAAACTGATTAATGCCGGTTATGGGATACGACTAAAATCCCGATGCCTAATCGCGACTCGTTTTTTCGTTTTTCCGAAAGACTAACTTAAGACAATTAACGAAAATTCGTCAAATTAATAAAGACGAGCATGATTACACTACGAATCATTTTATTAAAATGGTGGTTGTAGTTATTGACTACGACTCACGGAAAATTTTATTTCTAAGCCGAAATTGCATGACTAATACGCAAAAATGGAAAACCATACGACAAAATGAAACTTGCGCTCCGGGGCGAAACACGCATTTGACAGAGCACGCGCTCCACGATGCATGACGGTTTTCGTTATTTTTATTTCTTTTCAAAATCATTATTTACCCGAAAACGGGTTCAAAATTTGGTGTCTACAGTACCGAGTTGCTCTAAAATACAGCTGAAGTTACACTTTAAGATGGCACTTTGCAAGCCTCCAATTGCCGTGTGAGACTATTATTAGTCTATAATGGCATTAGTAACTTTGCACACATTAGTTCTTTCGTTCCACTAGAAAAGGTTTTAATGTCAACAACACTCCTACTATTTCGACCACGTTGAGGAGGGTGAAGACCATATGGGTGCCTGCACATTGCGATATAAAATCATGAGATAATTTCATAACTCCCTGTGTATCTTGAGCATGATGCACCTAATGCTATTTTTTTGCTTATTCCTCATTTGAAATCTTCTATATGAGCAAAATATACACAAAAGAATGAGCTCTAAATGAATATATTATGCACATGGTACACTCGGGTGTATGACAAATGTGCTCAATTATCGCAATTGAACACCTTCACTTATACTTACAACAATTAAAAAATAAACATGATAGCGAATGATTTGTACCTGGGAGAAAAGCAGCATCTTGACGCTTCTCTGACCACGACAGCCTACAGATTACAAAAAAACATATGTAACAAGATCTCAATGTAGAATTAACATATGATAAATAATCATGGTTTGATTATGAATAAATTAGATCTACTTAATGTAGGGAAAATTGACAGCAACAATCCTAACAATGAATGTTTTGCCATTTTCAGTTCCAACTTTCGATTATTCTTGATTATTCCCAACTATACCTCATATTTTATACAAGTGGTCCCAGAAGGCCATTGACCTGATGTAGCAGGTAATTTGTTTTTTTATTATTTTAATTAGCTAAATACCCTAATTGACATTTTTTAATCAGAAAAAGTTTTCGAAAAAATATGGGTTAATCAATACTTTAAAATGGGAGCAATCCGTTTTCGAGGTGAAAACCGCGTTTATCTCCGGCCCGGGACGCTTACCATGAAAGTTGGCATATTATTATTGCTTCCTATGACATTCTCATGATTTATGCCCATAAGGGTGGTCAATATAGTTATTTTTTGCAAAACAAAAACGTCGTTTTCGAGGTCAAAAAGCATATTTTTATCCCGCTGAAGATGCAGTTGGCTTATTGGTACTAGTTTCTACCGCATTCTCGATATCGCAGCATGAAAGGTTGTTTGACAAAGTACTTCTTTGCAACAAAAAAAACGTTTTTTCAAGGTAAAAAACACTTTTGTCCGGCGCGCAATACTTACCATGAAAATCAGCGTATTATTGGATGTTTCGACCACATTCTCGTTATTCGTGTCCCATAAGGACCGTCCACCAACCAACCTTATGGGGCCGAAACAAGTATCAGTAAGTCAACTTTTACAATAACCATCCGAAGCCAGATAAAAAGGTGCTTATGACCTTGAAAATGTCGTTTTTTGCGAAAACAAATTGAACTTTGCCGACCATACACTTATATGGCACAAATCACGAGGACGCGGTTGAATTAAGTACCAATATGCCAACTTTCACGGTAAGTGTCCTGAAGAGGACATAAAAGTGTTTTTGACCTAGAAGACGGCGTTTTTTTTGTGAAAACAGACTCCGCAAACGACCTTTATTGGACATGAATTATGAGAATGTGGTCGAAACAAGTAATAATATGCCACATTCATGCTAAGCGTCCCATGCCAGGAAAAAAATGTTTTAACCTCAATGACGACGTTTTTTTACGACAACTAATTCCGCCGACCATCCTTATGGGGTACGAATCATAAGAATGTAATCGAAACAAGTACGAATCATTAAGGCCTAAATAATACCCTTGCGCTAAGTGTTCGCGACAAAGCATGTGCGACAATCGAGCGACGAGAGAAGAGAAGGTGTGGTAGCGAGCACGAGCATAGCTACGTGCTACCAGCTCGCAGCCTTGGTCCCTACGCAAGCATTAGCACCCCGCAGGTCCCGAGCCCGCCCCCGCAGGATATGGCGCATCATTATTTGTCATCACCGCCAGCCTAGGGGGTTGCCTGCGCCGGCAGGAATGCCGACCAACAAGCCAACCATCGTAGACTTTGTGACAAGCAGCCTAAGCGTGGGTTGTGTCTTTTTAGGCTAAGTTTTTGGTCTTCTTCTCCAATCGGGATTCTAGTTTATTCCTTAGTATAAATATGACAAGCCATTTATTATTTGATAAAAGAAAGATTGATTGAGTTCATTAGAGGAGAGAGTAATTAATCAAAATAAAATCCGCAAGAGAGATTAGAGAGTCTAGAGAGATTAGAGAGTCTAGAGAGATTTAATTATCATAATGTAATCATCATGTCAAATATTAAAAGTCATAGTGTAGTGTTGTGCATGTTAAATTTTGTGTGTTTTTTATTGCTTAAATTTCTCTATTCTTATTTATTATACTTCAATTATCCGATTTGTTAGCGCTTGCGATACTTATTCATAACAAGTGGTGTTAAGAGGTAGGTTGAATCATTGTGTGGGTAGATCGTGTTGAATAGGTATATATAACTGATGACGGGAGGGGAAGGATTGATAAATTTGACGGTAAGGATTTTTGTTTCTAGAAGATACATATGGAGGATTATTTGTACCTGAAAGACCTGTACCTACCTTCCCTCTGTTGGAAACGAAGCATGCAGTAATGAAAGATGAAGATCGGGCAACGTGGGATCGGAAACCACTAGGTGTGGTTGGATTGACATTGGCAAAGATGTTTTTTTTAATGTCAAAGATGTGAAAACAATGGCAGTGTTGATTAAGACTCTTTTCAGACATGTACGAGAAGTCATCTGCTGTGAATAAGGTAAATCTGTATGTTTAAACTTGAGATGATTGGTTGTGAATCTGCTACTAAATTTATTAATGAATTTGGTAAAATAATTAGTCATTGACCTCTATGAAAATTAGCTTTGATGATAAGGTAACAGCTTTGATTTTGTTGTCCTCTTTACCTGGAAATTTTGATTGCTGCTATTAGCCTATTAGTAATCCATAAGGAACGAAGCACAAAATTTTGATTATGTCAGGGATTTGGTGTTGATAATGATTCCGGGGAGTCATCCAGTGGAGCATACAATGTTGACGGTAAAGGGAGGTACGGATGTGCATCGGGCCAGGACCGGACCGGGACTAGTTTGGCCAGTGGACCAGAATCTGGAAATTTTGTGTATCAACACCAATTCTGGTCCAGTCCTGGTCTAGACCAGGTTTTTATGGTCCGGTCCGATTTTGGACCGGTTGGACCGAAATCTGTATTTAAAAAAAAAATTATTTGCTTAGATTTATGCATATTTATTAATTTGATATATTAAATTTAACTCTTTTTTCACCATATACCCCTGAAAAATTAGAAAATTCACCATATACCCCTAATGTTTCAGATATTCACCATATACTTGGAGTTTTTTAAAATGTGCACTAACTACCCTTTTTCCTAACGGATGTTAAGTCGTTGTTTGCATTATTTACAACTTTGTCATTATTAACCTAATTAACCCTCCCTCCATCCAAACCCCCTAACCCTAATTAACCTAACCCCCTAACCCTAATGCCCTTAACCCTAACTAATTAACCTTAATAAATTAAACTCTATATCTCTCACCGCCAAAACGATATTTTTTTTAAAAACGACGACCCTTAAGGGAAACGAACTTCGAGAAACCCATCTAAACGTGTACCAATACGACGCTATTCTGGCACGCTTCCCGTGGCGAACTTAAATAGTCGATCTCACCACCAAAAAGATTTTTTTTTTAAAAACGGACGCTACCGACGACCCTTAGAGGGCACGAATTTCGAGAAGCATATCAAAACGAGTACCAATACGATGATATTCTGGGCATGCTTCCCGAGAGGCTGAGACGATCTTAAACGACCGATCTCACCGCCAAAACGACTTTTTTTTTTACCGACGATCCTTAAAGGACACGAATTTCGAGAAGCCCATCAAAACGAGTACTAATACGACGGTATTATCAGAAAGCTTCCCGTGGTGATCTTAAACGGCCGAATTCACCATCAAAACGACTTTTTTTTGAAAAAACGGACACCACTGACGACCTCTAAAGGGCACGAATTTCGAGAAGCCCATCAAAACGAGTACCAATATGACGGTAAGTAGTCAGTATTGATAGTGGAGGAGAGAGGGGGGAATTTTTTTTCTTTTTTTAAAGATTAGGGAAAATTAGGTTAATAATGACAAAGTTGTAAATAATGCAAACAGCGGACTTTACGACTTAACGTCCGTTAGGAAAAAAAGGTAGTTGGTGCACATTTTTGAAAACTCAGGGGTATATGGTGAATATATGAAACATTGGGGGTATATGGTGAATTTTTTAATTTGTCAGGGGTATATGGTGAATATATGAAAATTGGGGGTATATGGTGAATTTTTTAATTTGTCTGGGGTATAGGCAATAAATATTAGGTTCTAAGATTTTTAACATTTAATTTATTTATTTTTCACTAAAAAAAACAAAAAAATTTGTCCACCTCATTTCCATTTCTCATCTCCATTTCCATTTCTCCATCCCTCATTTCCAATTCTCATATCGAAAGCATCATTTCTCAAAATTTACGAGGTCCATTCGATTTCTGTTCAGGATGGGTCGTGAGATTATAACTTGGGAACGCCCGACAGAGAGGATACAAGGTCAACCTACTCCCAGACTCGTCAAACGAGTTTTCGCCTTTTCAGACGAATCCTTCGACTCTTCTGAATCATCATCTGAAATGGGGGACGCTAATGAACAGCTCTGTGCCATTATGGCCCAACTTCAACTGATGAACTCTCGTCTTGCGGAACAAAACAAAGAGATTAAGGCACTGAGAGAGAAACTAACTGAAGAAGAAGAGCAGTGCGACACTCCACCACCACCACCACCACCACCTCCTATCAAGACCGAGACAGAACTGAGGTTTGAGAAACTCGAGCAATTGATCCAGTCAATTCCTGCGCTCGAGGGTCGGGCTCATGGCCATGACATCATTGATCCTGAACTGAGGGAAAAACTCCCTAAAAAGGTAACATTGGGTGACCTCCCCAAATTCAAGGGGGTCGAAGACCCAGATGATCATTTGAGAGCTTTCTCCATCTCTATGGCTCTCAAGGGCATGAGCAAGGACCCGTTTGCTTATGTCTTTCCCTTGACCTTGAATGCACATCCATCTAAGTGGTTCAGGTCATTGAATAAGACCAAGTTGAATGACTGAGACTATATCAAAGAAGAGTTCCACAAACAATACATATACAATACTCAGCTTCCTATTGGCCTACCACTAGTAGAATAATTGCTTATTGCTGCGGTCATTAAGTGGCCTATTGCAGCGGTTTTCGCCGCGCAGCAATAAAGGGCGCATCAATAGGTAATTACCTATTGCTGCGGTTTTTAACCGCAGCAATAGGACAACCTATTGCTGCGGTTCCTACCAAAAACCGCAGCAATAGGTAGTGTCTATAATAAAAAAAATTAATTAAAAAGCCACATATTGCTGTTGTTGTTGGTAAAAACAGCAGCAATAGGTGAGTTTATTGCTGCTGTTTTTACCAACAACAGCAGCAATAGGTTACTTTTTAAAAAAAAAAATTCATGCAATTCTAATGTCATATATATTTCACCTACACAACATTTTCACAAAAAAAAAACCATCGAACCTTCACTTCCCTCCATTTTCATTGTGTGACGTAAGACTAACGAAATAATTGAAAAAAAATATCATATCTTGATATATATACCTAATAATTAATACAATATCTATGATCAATGAAACAAAACGACAATCAAAAAAAGAAAAACAAAAAGAGTATAAAGAAAATAAGTCTTGAAGAACAAAATTAGTTAAATTTTTTTGGTACAATGACAACCAAAGTTACAGAAGTACATGATAACGATCTTAGCATACGCAAACTTGAAAACTACTCTAATTTATGCACAAGTTCAACTCGTTCTCATAACTGGCACTGTCGAATGTCGATTGTCCTGCCATCCTATAAAGCACCCGAAGCATGGAGGATGATGAAGATCAGGTTCATCATCATCTCAAACCCATCATCAAAACCCAACAAAATCAAAAATAAAAAAGATGATGATGAAGTCGGTCATGATAAAAAATCAAAAATGATTTACACACTAATCCAACCCAACAAAATAAACATAAAAAATTAAGTAAAATAAAAAAAATCAAAACCAACCAAACTGATTGTATCATCATCTCAAAACCATCATCAAAACCCAACAAAATCAAAAATAAAAAAGATGATGATGAAGTCGGTCATGATAAAAAATCAAAAATGATTTACACACTAATCCAACCCAACAAAATAAACATAAAAAATTAAGTAAAATAAAAAAAATCAAAACCAACCAAACTGATCGTTCTTGAACCCGCAACACCGATTCTGGTGGTGCGGCGCCGTCGTTGTAACCGAACTCCTCTCTCTCCTTCGATCTACTTTTCTCTCCTTCGAACCCCTTTCTCTCTCTCTCTCCTTCCACCTCGATCTGGTTTTGGATTGCTGAATTTTGATGATCGAATTGTTGCTGAATTTTGATGTTCGAATTGTTCGAATTTTGCTGGAATTATTATGGATTTGAGAGAACCGTCGGCGATGGCGGCGACTAAGAGATTGTCGTAGGATTCGGAACATGCGAGGTCGTAGACACCGTCGGCGGTGTCGAAGAAGGCGAGTTCGGAGATGGTGGAGGGGGTGGTGGGGAGAGGTCGAGGATGTGGAGACGGCCGTTGCCGTGGATGCCGAAGTTTTGGGAAGTGGCGACTGCGAGACGGTGTTCGTAGAATGGGCTGAATTTGGATGTTCGATCTGGTGAAGGAAGAGGGGTTGGATGGTGAGGCAACGAAGAGGGTGAAGTGAGAGAAGGTGAAGTGAGGGTGAGCGTGAACTGCGTTATGAGGGAGAAGTGAAGACTGAGTTATGAGGGAAACGACGCTGACAATTATTAAGAAATAAAAGAACCCTAATGACCTATTGCTGCGGTTTCTTGAAGAAACCGCAGCAATAGATTATAATATTATTAAAACAATAATATTTTAATATATTGCTGCGGTTTCTGACAGAAACCGCAGCAATATCTCTGCACCAGATCTGGAAAAAAATATTCCACTTTTTTCAAAAAAATCCGTTGAAATATATTGCTGCTGTTTTCTGTAGAAAACGCAGCAATATGGTTGGTCAAATGGTCAACTATTTGCAAAAAGTTTTCGTTGGAACCATATTGCTGCGGTTTTTTACAAAAACCGCAGCAATATGGTTATTTTATATTTTACCTTTTCTTTTGTTGTGATATATTGCTGCGTATGGGTAAAACCGCAACAATACCACCGCAGCAATAAGCATTTATTCTACTAGTGTACGTGAGTTGGAATTAACTAAACCGAATTCTAACGAAGATTTTGTCACCTTCCTTAATAGGTGGAGAGAAAAAGCTGCACAAATGACTAATAGACCATCTCAAGAGGATCAAGTCCGACTGGTGATCCGTAACCTGCAGCCTAAGTATGGGGATCATATTAAATTCCAACCCATAGAGTCTTTTCACGAAGCTCTATAAGGTAGGCCTGCTGATTGAAGAAGAGGTACAAGCCAACAAGAACAAGGGTTCCAACAACAACAACTCTTTCAAGAAGAGTAATAACAACCCTTCTACCTCTAAAAGCAATGACATCAATGCCCTAACTACTGAAAAGAGAGGTTATCAAGGACCTCAAAGGACATTCACTCCATTGGGCATGACTCTTGAAGAAGCCTTCACTAGACTTCATGCAAAAGGAGCACTTCAGCCCATTGGCCCTACTCCAGATCCTGCTCCTGAGAAGAGATCCAGTAAATGGAATCCTAATGCCTACTGAAAGTACCATCAAGGAAATGGGCATATGACATCACACTACTGGACTTTGAAGCATGCTCTACAGGATATGGTTGAAGGCGGTAGATTGTCAATTCCGCCTGCATCAAAAGTCAGCAATATAGCGGTAACCCCTTGGGCAGTGCCAAAATAATGCCGGGGCATGGCCATTTAACGCTAAATTTCTAGGTTGAGTCGGAGAGTCCCTCCCTTAGCTCCTTCATTTCCTTTCCTGTCGAGTCTGTGTCATTTAGGTTTTTATTTCTAATAAGCCTTGTTTCTATTTAATAAAATAATTGCATTTTCATTTTCATTGGCCGTCCATCATTTTATTTATGCTTCTAATTCAATGATGAAATTTAAATCACCTAATGAACTTGACTAATAATAATAAAAAAATCTGAAAATAAAGAAAAATAAAAAAATGGACATACTTTGGATTAAGAGTTATTCCCCTCTTCCTCCATCACCTTCCATCATCCATAAACCATCCTCATCCATGCAATCCAAAATATAATCCCATAAGCCATCATTCTCCATGATACTTAGCCAAATATTCCCTCCATTAACCAAAGCTCCAAAAATATCCTTCAATCCTTCGAATACCCTAAACCAAACTCGTGTGCAAGCCTTACTACATAAAAAAGATCAATGCCAGGCAAAATAAAAAAAGTGAAAGAAATTCAAAGTCCGAAAGAAAAAAAGCAAAAAGCAAGAGAAAACGCACAGGACAAAAAGAAATAATGCAAAAAAAAAAAAAAGCCAAAGGCAAAGAAATAAAAAGTCAAGTTAGGGGGCTTGCACACAATTGCTACCCCTCATTCAAATCCTTCAACCCATCAAAACCTTAGCCTATATAATCCAAATCCATGATCATATGTTCTCCAAACCAGTTTCAACCTTTCATCAATCCTAACTCCTTCTCCAAGACATGTCTAAGCCCGCTAGGTTGAAAACCCGTAAGGGCGCCTAGGAAAAAGTTAGGGCACAAAAAATGATAAAAAAAAAAAATCATATCCAGAACTACGAATGGTCTGATTCCGCAAGGATACGTAGGAATCCTCATCTCGAGGTCCGACCGCTAAAATAAAAAATTAATTAGTCAAGGTCTAATGATTTAACTTTTTAGAATTCAAGAGCATACTATTTCTAGATTCCGACATAGACTCGAGTCTGAACCTAGCCTCGTTAAAGCCTTTTCCCACCTACATTTATATGAGTCATAAATTTAACCCTTTTAATTTTCAATCCAAGCTCTCCTTTTTCCTGAAGGACTCTCCGGCAATTCCATGGTTTCTGGCGATATTTGACTTTGCCTGTATCAACCTCCCAAAGAAGAATCCCCAGTGACAACTTTCAACGTTCAAGACATGTCAACTACATTTCAATCAAGGCTCAAGATGCCTAATTCCAGGCAAGCTCACCCAAAGTGGGGGCTTCCTATATATGTGGTGGTTCCTCCAAATCAAATCAAACTTCCGAAAAGTTGTAATCTGCGGACCTCGTTTACGGACCCCGATTATTTACTAAAAACGATTTTCGAAAATCATTCTATCCATTTATGGTCATTCTATTTCTCTACATATCCATATCTCCTAGCCTTGCAAAATCATGACCTTGCATTGCATTACATACATTCTTGTCTTGCATAACCCTGACCTTGCATGACGTGTCACCCATTAGCTTTGCATAACCTTAATCCCTGCATTGCGTCTCATGCATCTTTAGAGAGTCTAAGTTTGCATTATTTGCATCATTATGTGCTTCATGTGAGTTGTTTGCACCTATCTGCTGACATCTTTCACTGCAGGTAATCAGATTGCTTGTAGTTATTATCCTGCATACTAACTTTGTTTTGCAGAGACCGGCGTTGTAAGATTAGTTTGAAACTACAGAACGTTTAGAATCGATCGCCGTCCCGACGCCGTATACTTTGACTTTCGGTTTCCTGAACCTCAGTTAAAGTGGGGGCTTCTGTAGACACATAATCGTGTCTCCCCATTTAAGGGTCCAATGATGAAACATACCGCGGTATTAGTTGGCGCGGCCTAACGGAAGAGCAATCCGAATAACCAATCCAAAATTGTGTTTTGAAATAATATTCTAAAGCCCAGTTAATTGTTCATGATGATTAATTGTATTTTAAGCCCATAAAATGTTTTAAGTCCATTTAAGAGCCCAATTAAATAATTATTATTTTAATAAATATTTTTATTATCTTTGATAAATATTTTAAATACAAATCAGATTTTTATTCCGTGTAATTCAATTTCCAGATTTTAGGGATAAAAAATTATCTTCAAAAGACGCGTTTGATGAAAAATCAGAATATGCTGGAATATGCGCCGGACGCGGGAGCCGCGCTCAGCGCGCCCCGTGTGTCCAGCACATTGGCCAGAACGTGTCAGGCGCGCCAATGAGCGTCTGGCACGTGGACTTGTGACTCACATAGAGTCCTGTGTCTGACGCAAGTCCTGTGTGAGACGCAAGTTTCTTTATTATCTTTTTAAATATGTGTATACACGTGTGCGGATTTGATTGGGCTGGCCGCGTCAGGCACACCAATGTGCGTCTGACGCGTGGACGTGTGCTTAACACGTAGGCCTGCGCCAGGCGTAGGTTGCCACATGAGGCGCACGCTCCTTTTTCCTATAAATACTTGTGATTTCCCGAATTACGGACGACTTTTCCATATTATTTTACGAACACAAACATACTTCCGAATACTTACGAATCGTATTACGTACATCAAAACACTTAAACACTTTCAATACATCAAATCAATTTCCAGTTTCTGATCATACTACGTTCTTGGTTCCACGATTGCTCCACCTAAAGATCGTTGCGCTCTTCAATCTAAGCCGCATAGGTATAATTCCTGAGGATCCTTGAATAATCAATTATATTTATTGCCTAGAAGTTACTAATAATTTATTTCATGATGTAGATCTTTAAGTAATAATCGTTCTACTGTATATATTCTAATCCCTTTTCTATACTTTATTTTATATTCATATTATGGTTATTTATGTTTATATATTATCATGTGCTTACCTGATCACTATGTTCATATTATATGATTGTCTTACTTTATTGCTTTTATCACCCACATGTTATTTTTGCTAAACAAGACCTAAAGAACTGTTCTATCATTAATCAAATTAATTTGGACAACCTGTTAGGAACCTTGTAATATTAATTGCCTAATAACATATCACTAAAAAAATTGTCTTTTTATTTGTTTCCTGAACCAACCTAGACTAATTATTTTCTTAGGGTGTTTAAAACATTATATGGTTATTCTTTGGCGTAAAATTTGTAATGAATCGATATTTAGTAGAGGCCAACTTTGGGCGAATGTGGTTCATTGTGACCATATTCGTACCCTCACCCCCGAACTCAATCTTTGGTTCATTTTGACCATCTATGGAGTCAGGACGGGGAAATCTACATTGGATAAGTCCCTAATTTGTCCCTACGGTTTCGCAATATCCAATTAGGTTTATGATTCTTCCTCTAAAGAATTGTTGGCGACTTCAAAAACGTTTTCAATACAAAAACCTTTACAGTGGGGTAGTCAAATCTAATACACGCTCATCCCGCGTAGGCGAAATAAAAATACGCCTACATTAGTGCATACTTACTTTTTATTACGAAAATTTTACAGGCTAAAAGGAATTAGATTAACGGAGGAAAAAGAAATAAATTTATTGCACTCATGTCGGTTGCCAAGTTATTAAGACCAAGATCGAACAAGGAAAGGCAAGCAACACATGGAACAAAAGAAGCGCAATAATTAAAGCAACCCTCACATCTTTCCTAAAAGGTTCGACTCATATACTAATTGGAGATTGCATGTTAGTTCATACATGATTAAAGTAAATATTTGTTAGGAATTGACCAATCTATAATTGACTTTTGCTAGAACTTCAACGACGAAATGTGTTAAAGGATGGTGAAAAGAATGGTCATTTTCATGGAGGTATATGTATCCTTTTTTAGTTGGTAAATAAGTGTTATATTGTTTTTCATTAAGATTTCTTAATAATCGTCTTCTATCTTTCATCAATACAACAAATCTCTCTCTTTCACTTATGTTCTTCTTCCAATTCTATATTTGGTTGTTTCATGGTTCTTATGCAAAAACATCTATTATAACAACAAGCTTACACTATCCAATACACTTCATTCTTGGATGTACATACATTTATCTCATAACGTGTATTAAATGTGCATATTCTGCTACTTAAAATGAAAATATGTTTCATTTAGAGCATGACGTACGAGGGGAAACTTTGTGAGAAAAATGATGATAATGGTATACAAGATCACGATGGCAAACAAATTCCTGTCGAGACAAGAAACAATGATTTAGAAGATCAAGAAAACATTATCATTTCAAATACGATGAGAAACCATGATGAGGAGGCACTTGTTGACAAGGAAGGGGATAGAATAATTCTGGTATGGCTTGTTTTATTCTCCCTAATTTTATATTTATTCTTAATTTGCAGTATGTAATGAGTGAAAGGTATATATACATGTGTGTGTATGTGCGTGTGTATGCGTGTGTATGCGTGTGTACGTGTGCGTGTGTACGTGTGTGCGTGTGTGCGTGTGTGCATGTGTGTATTACAGTAAACAAGAAGAAAATGACTTAGAAGACCAAAACTCCTAGAGGTCCTACACGAAATCTTCAAATGGCAAAAATGAGACATGGTGAGGAAAGAAGTGGAGTTCAACATAAAGGATCAACCTATTGGCGTAAATAGAGATTGTCTAGCAAGCTATTGTGGTGCCCTTGTCAGACATCCCCTTAATGCTCCACTTCATGAGTTAAAAATATTTATAGTAATTCCATAAGAGAATAAGGAGAAGATGTGGAATCTTATTTGAGTATATATAAATAATTTGCACATCTTTTTCTTGTCATATTTTAATTTTACTAATACACTTCTATTTGCAAGGAAAAATTTGATATTGGACTTGAGGATGATGAAGATGAAGAGGAACGTGAAAAGACAAAAAAAAAGGAAAAATATATGTCAAGGGGTCTTTGAATAAAATATACAGGAATTATCGTGCAAGATTGAAAGTTGATTACTATGATACTGAAAGTACGGGCGAGGAGAGACTCAAAGAAGGTAATATGCCACCAATTATTGACAAACAAGATTGGGAATGGCTTGTTAAGTACTTTGGATCAGACGAGTTCAAGGTAATTGAGTAGCTTATATATAATAATAATAATGTTAAACTTTCTTCCAATATCCCTCCGCGAACTTTCTACATTGCATCCTTTTCTTAAAATTTTATATAATATAGGATAAAAGTACATGAAACATCGATAACCAATCTTGCCTAGATACTAGACACACTGCTAGTACAAAGAGTTTTTCTAAAAAAGTTGAAGATATATGGTAATACTCTTTGATTACTAAGATTTTTTGATAAAAATAAATTCAAATTTTCTATTTTTCTCCCTTTATAATACTAAACGTGACAAAATGTCGACCATGCTGAAGGTGTACGAGGAAACTCATACAAAAAAATGATACAACACCAGTTACTGAAGTCGAAAAAGAAACTATGGTAAGAAATAAAGCTTTGTAAATATTTGTAAACTATTGATTTAGTTGAAAAACTTGATATGATGACATGACTTTCTTTTTTTGATAATTAACCAAAAAGCCTAATTTACTTGGTTGTAGTACTCCAAAGTTGAACTCCATTTACAAGTTTTGTCTCTAGCTTAAGCTTGGTAGTATGCATAAGTTGTTATTCTCTTATTGTGTTATGCCTTTGAAATTACTGGTTCATAATAAAATTATGATGTTGTGGTTAGAGTGAAAAAATCATTGGTTTAATACGTGACGAACAAGTTAAAATGGATTCATTGAATTTGGATATAAGTTGTATTATAGAAGAAGTGTCCTGTCAAAATTTCTACAGAAACTAAGAATATTAAAATTATCCATGTATTAAAATTCATTTTGCAACACCAATCTGACTTTTGTTGATAATGACATACTGATTATGTGTTTTTCACCTTTTATTAATGCTTAAGGTTTTTTTGCCACAGTAAAAAATAAAAGAGCTTTTAGTGCGACGTGAAGCGGGAGAAGTAAATATATGACGGATGGAGAAATCTATGTAAAAGTTAAACTCATTGGTATGCTTTCGGAATCGAAATCGATCTGGCAGCCCCACTATCATATTGGAATAGTAATCCATGTTTGTTGGACCATATAAACCCGTATACCCGCTTGTTCCATTGTTGACAGACGTCCTCGAATTCTTCTCTATGCATCAGGAGGCAGTGGCTTGTGTAGTGCCCTATTCCTCCACATTTCTTACAGAACTTGAAGATCCCCTCATAGTGAAAGTGAACCCAAACAACATCATTATCATAAACTGGAAGATAGCACCCAGAAATAAGGGGAAGAGAGAGATCCACTAACTTACGAGCAAGAATTTCTGGTTCAACCGGAAAAACTCCATCTTGATCTTGAAATTCGTCAACAAAACGAACATGCCTTAACGCATGCATGGCCCGACTAGATGATAAATAGGCCAAAGCCAGACCCACCACACGCACCCATAATCTCGCAAGTTAAAATTTAAATTTTGTGGTATTTGCCTTCCTTGATGCTATCAAATAAGGCCATCATCTATTGCTCTCTTTGATTAAGATAAACGGCCTTCCTTCATTGCATTTCTTGTAGTGCCAACGGGTAACTTTGACCATTGGTATCTTTAATTATTAATTACTGAATATGATAGAAAGTTGGCATTTTGTAAATATACATTATGAGAAATCCAACAACAGCTTACAAACTTAAATTTGTTGTATATACTACTTACGAATCTTTAGTCAAAGGTCATACACGAACAGAGAAAAAGTCAGAATGTTGCAACCTTTAAATAACACAAGAAGTATTTTCTTTAGAAAGTAATTGCTCACAAGATTTTATATTTTATGGTAGTTTTTGACAAATTTCCTAAAACAAAGTAGTATATACAAGTGATTGAATTACATAATAGTTTAACTGTGCATGGAGCACTTGAATTATGTCCATATATACAAGCATCCCTAATATGCTCAACCTCATTCGAGCGGAGCACGTCGTAACACATTAACCTGTGAGGTTCTGGTCCAGTAGAACACTTCTCCTTACCACTCTAAGAAAAAACAAAAATTATTTTCCTTTGATGCGCTAATAAAACTAAGGATTTTTCTACTAGTACCTGTGGTATACGATTTTTTACAGTCTTAATTAACGGTCTGAATCCCACGAAAGTCTCTCATTGGACTATGAGTTTTAAAAAACTTTGAAGTCGCCACCCTATTAATATCTGAATAGGGATAGATTTATTTAATAAATCGTTTTAAAATCAATTTCAAGAAATATCATTTAAAATGATGATGACTTCATATGGATAAGGCTTTTTTGAAAATTTGTCTTTCATACCATGAGATAGGGTTCGGGGTTTAGGTTAAGACGTGTGAAGGTCTGGAACTCGTCTCCTCTTCCGTTCTAAAGAACGGGCTCTTACTTAATGCGTTATTTTCCATTTTAAAGTAATCATGGGTATTCAAAAGAAAGAAAATCACATAATTTGCACATATACACATCAACCATTTTTATTTAGGACCAATATATCATTTGTACATGGTAGGTTTGAGCACTGAAGTTGCACTACGTACCAATCATTGCGGGATTGGAATCCACTCATGGATCAAAACCATCATAGTTCGAGCTGGTGTCTCACCCTAAATGGCCAATTCCATTGGGGAAGAAAAGGAATAGATTATGAATAACTCACCTTTAGAATTAAACAAATCTATTAGGATTAAGGTAATCACTCCAATTAGTGATTGAAATGAGGTTAAGATAATCACCCTAATTAGTGACTAAACTTAAGAGGAAAGATAATCACCTTGATTAGTGATTAACAATGAAGGTTAGGAAGTAATCACCTTAATTGATGATTATTCATGGTTTAGGATAATCACTCCAATTAGTGATCAAATGAGAAAAATAATCGCCCTAATTAATGATTATTAAGGTTTAAGATAATCACTCTAATTAGTGATTAAAATGAGGAAAATAATCGCCCTAATTAACGATTATTAAGGTTTAAGATAATCACTCTGATTAGTGATTAAATGAGAAGGGTTAAATTAATCACCTTAATTAGCGATTAAAATCAAGGTTTAAGATAATCACCCTAGCTAATTAGTGATTAAATGAGAAAAATAATTGTCCTAATTAACGATTATTAAGGTTTAATATAATCACTCTAATTAATGATTAACCAAGGTTTAAGATAATCACCCTAATTAGTGATTAAATATGAAAAGGGTTAAGTTAATCACCTTAATTAGTGATTAACTAAGGTTTAAGATAATCACCCTAATTAGTGATTAAATATGATAAGGGTTAAGTTGATCACCTTAATTAGTGATTAACCAAGGTTTAAGATAATCACCCTAATTAGTGATTAATTAAAGAGTTTGAGTCAATCGCCCTAATTAGCGATTAATCGAGGATTGAAATAACCACCTTAATTAGTGATCACACTTATGATTTTTAAGAGGTCTTAGAAGAAGAGGTTTGCTTCCTAATTGACGGTTATTTGAGAAATAATCTTGATTGAAGATTATTAAGTCATTTAGAGGGAAATGATGAATTTGAGATCAAATTTGGAGATTGTGTTTGGCTAATTGGAATTTGGCCATTTAAAGCGAGACACGTGAAATGGCCTAAAATCAATTTGGAGATCATAATTACCAATCTAATTATGTCAAATTATATGATTAATCCATTTGAATATGGAGAACACATTTCGAAAATGTAAGATGGATCATCATACAATTTAACTTAGTTAGATTGATAATTTTTCCTCTTAATTGAGATTGGGTCATTTAATTCATATACTATGATATATTGGCCCAACATGCAAAATTTGTAACATTGGTTGCTCATTTTATTAAAAAAATAGTTGTGGAATTATTTATGAAAATTATGCATAAACATCTCCATGTTTTTTCTACTAATTGAGTGAAGCAATAATTATTGACAAAGAAACTATTATTACAACAATATGTACAAAATCTATGATCCATACAAATCTTCAATCTTGATCTTCACCATGATGCTCCTTGATCTTCACCTCCTTGAATGGGCTTTGGAATTCATGTTTATTTGTGAATTTGTGAAAGTTAAAGATTGATAACTTCTTTGATTTTGATTTTTTATGACAATTTTTATTGATTTTTATTTACATGATGAAATGAGTCATTTTAAGAGAAACTTCAAATTTCATGATTTTTTAATTAACATTTTCGTATCAAGAAAACAAATTTTTTTTTAGGCAAGTTGAGTTAATCACTTTATTTCATTTTTCAGATTGCACATTTATTGTTGCACTGACTTATAAAAATCATAACTTTCTATATAAAGCGTTAAATTGAGAATTTGATATACCTAAGGATAGGTCAGTGAGTCTTTATGTTGTGTTCAAATTACACAAGCTTTTATTGAAAGTTCGAATTATCGTGAATTTTATGCCAAAACTGGTCAAAAAAAGACCTTTATTGAAGTTATTCTTTGAGATCCAACTTATTGAACTTATTTTGAAGTGAATTTTGGTATGAATATTCTAGACACTTTGAAGAACTAGACTGGAAAGTTTCACTTGAATTAGACACTTTTAAGACCCTTTTTTATTCATTTTTTTATCTGAAAAGAAAATCAGTTTTATGGAATTAAGTGATTTACATGAACGGTTTTGTTAAAATGATGTAAAATTGTATAAAATTCATATGAACATGATTTTTATATTTTTCAAAATTTACTGATGTTTTCTTCAAACTTGATATTTTAACTTTTATTTTAATGATTTTATTTTATATTTTATTGACAGAACAAGCTTAGGTGGTACTGGACAAAATCAGTTTTGCACAACAACGTTGTATGATTTTTAATTATTTACACAAAATTCATTTTTTAGAAATTCAAAATCCCAGTTGCTGGAAACATCTTGCACATCATAGGAAAAATATTAAATCCTACAAAATATTCTGATAATACAGACGAAAAATAAAATGTAGTACGAAATTAAAACTGATTATAATTACAACATCACATTTTTGTTTTTTTATGGAGATGTTTATGCACAACTTGTCTTGAATTTTTATGAAAACATTTTTTGGTGATGAATAAAAAGTTGATTAAGGAAAAATCACATAATCACAATGTTTCCTAAGAGTCACCCCATTAGATGTGACTATTCTAGGTGAGGTGATTTAAGGTTGGGAACCTATTTGGACTTCCACATACCCAAATCACTCCAAAGATTAAAAAAATGATAAAAAAGAAAATAAGGAGGAAGTTAGTAGATAATTAAAAAGATAATAAAAAATAAACAAGAGTTTCCACTTTACCTTGCTAGTTCAATGATGCACTTACTTTTTGCAAATTTTTCTACCTTTTTTGTGATTTTCTTAATTTCTAAGTGAGTTTCTAAATCCACTTAATTACTAACTTAAACTCTTTTTGTGTTTTTTTTTCTTCTTTTGATGAACTTCTTTACTTACTAATTATCTTACTAACTTTTACTTTCTTTTCTTAAGTATGATTTCTTTAGAGGAATGGAGTAGAGAAGATGAGAGAAGTAGTGAAATTAAGTTGAATTCTTTTCAACTTGGTTTTGAAGTGGTAAAAGGAGGGTATTTATAGAGAAATGAGGGAGGTGAACTAGGGTTTCAAACAGGTAGAAAATCAGATTTTTCACCTAAAAAATCTGATTTTCTTCACCCTTAATTACCCTAATGACATCACTCTAATGACCTCACCCTAATGACATCATCAAATCTCTTTGGAAACACAAATATTCTTATTCTTTTTGGATTTTCTCATAAATGAAGCAAGATCAGATTTTCAGAAAATATTCTTCCCTAAACATCCTAATACGTAAAAAAAATGCATCGAAAAACGAGCAAAACAAACTGATCAGGATGATGCGCCTAGCGCAGGAATCTGCACCAGGCACAGCGCCTTGCGCTAGGCGCAAGGCTCTGCGTCTGGCACAAAGCACACTTGTGCGCTAGGCGCACAATCATGCGTCTAGCGCATGATTGTGTGCTTGGCGCACCCTCGATTCTTCCGAAAAAAATCCGAATTTCCCCCCTCTTACACATGGGATTTGATTCTTATTCTCACATCTTTTCATGATTCTTATTCTCTAACAAATGGATAAAGGATGGGTTTAGTGGATAAAGAATATATTCTTATTCTTTATCCAATGGACAATGACTTGACCATCAAGAAAACTGATTAATGCCGGTTTTGGGATAAGACTAAAATCCCGATGCCTAATCGCGACTCGTTTTTTCGTTTTTCCGAAAGACTAACTTAAGACAATTAACGAAAATTCGTCAAATTAATAAAGACGAGCATGATTACACTACGAATCATTTTATTAAAATGGTGGTTGTAGTTATTGACTACGACTCACGGAAAATTTTATTTCTAAGCCGAAATTGCATGACTAATATGCAAAGATGGAAAACCATACGACGAAATGAAACTTGCGCTCCGGGGCGAAACACGCATTTGACAGAGCGCGTGCTCCACGATGCATGACGGTTTTCGTTATTTTTATTTCTTTTCAAAATCATTATTTACCCGAAAAGGGGTTCAAAATTTGGTGTCTACAGTACCGAGTTGCTCTAAAATACAGCTGAAGTTACACTTTAAGATGGCACTTTGCAAGCCTCCAATTGCCGTGTGAGACTATTATTAGTCTATAATGGCATTAGTAACTTTGCACACATTAGTTCTTTCGTTCCACTAGAAAAGGTTTTAATGTCAACAACACTCCTACTATTTCGACCACGTTGAGGAGGGTGAAGACCATATGGGTGCCTGCACATTGCGATATAAAATCATGAGATAATTTCATAACTCCCTGTGTATCTTGAGCATGATACACCTAATGCTATTTTTTTGCTTATTCCTCATTTGAAATCTTCTATATGAGCAAAATATACACAAAAGAATGAGCTCTAAATGAATATATTATGCACATGGTACACTCGGGTGTACGACAAATGTGCTCAATTATCGCAATTGAACACCTTCACTTATACTTACAACAATTAAAAAATAAACATGATAGCGAATGATTTGTACCTGGGAGAAAAGCAGCATCTTGACGCTTCTCTGACCACGACAGCCTACAGATTACAAAAAAACATATGTAACAAGATCTCAATGTAGAATTAACATATGATAAATAATCATGGTTTGATTATGAATAAATTAGATCTACTTAATGTAGGGAAAATTGACAGCAACAATCCTAACAATGAATGTTTTGCCATTTTCAGTTCCAACTTTCGATTATTCTTGATTATTCCCAACTATACCTCATATTTTATACAAGTGGTCCCAGAAGGCCATTGACCTGATGTAGCAGGTAATTTGTTTTTTTATTATTTTAATTAGCTAAATACCCTAATTGACATTTTTTAATCAGAAAAAGTTTTCGAAAAAATATGGGTTAATCAATACTTTAAAATGGGAGCAATCCGTTTTCGAGGTGAAAACCGCGTTTATCTCCGGCCCGGGACGCTTACCATGAAAGTTGGCATATTATTATTGCTTCCTATGACATTCTCATGATTTATGCCCATAAGGGTGGTCAATATAGTTATTTTTTGCAAAACAAAAACGTCGTTTTCGAGGTCAAAAAGCATATTTTTATCCCGCTGAAGATGCAGTTGGCTTATTGGTACTAGTTTCTACCGCATTCTCGATATCGCAGCATGAAAGGTTGATCGACAAAGTACTTTTTTGCAACAAAAAAAACGTTTTTTCAAGGTCAAAAACACTTTTGTCCGGCACGCAATACTTACCATGAAAATCAGTGTATTATTGGTTGTTTCGACCACATTCTCGTTATTCGTGTCCCATAAGGACCGTCCACCAACCAACCTTATGGGGCCGAAACAAGTATCAGTACGTCAACTTTTACAATAACCATCCGAAGCCAGATAAAAAGGTGCTTATGACCTTGAAAATGTCGTTTTTTGCGAAAACAAATTGAACTTTGCCGACCATACACTTATATGGCACAAATCACGAGGACGCGGTTGAATCAAGTACCAATATGCCAACTTTCACGGTAAGTGTCTTGAAGAGGACATAAAAGTGTTTTTGACCTAGAAGACGGTGTTTTTTTTGTGAAAACAGACTCCGCAAACGACCTTTATTGGACATGAATTATGAGAATGTGGTCGAAACAAGTAATAATATGCCACATTCATGCTAAGCGTCCCGTGCCAGGGAAAAAATGTTTTAACCTCAAAGATGACGTTTTTTTACGACAACAAATTTCGCCGACCATCCTTATGGGGTACGAATCATAAGAATGTGGTCGAAACAAGTACGAATCATTAAGGCCTTAATAATACCCTTGCGTTAAGTGTTCGCGACAAAGCATGTGCGACAATCGAGCGACGAGAGAAGAGAAGGTGTGGTAGCGAGCACGAGCATAGCTACGTGCTACCAGCTCGCAGCCTTGGTCCATACGCAAGCATTAGCACCCCGCAGGTCCCGAGCCCTCCCCCGCAGGATATGGCGCATCATTGTTTGTCATCACCGCCAGCCTAGGGGGTTGCCTGCGCCGGCAGGAATGCCGACCAACAAGCCAACCATCGTAGGCTTTGTGACAAGCAGCCTAAGCGTGGGTTGTGTCTTTTTAGGCTAAGTTTTTGGTCTTCTTCTCCTATCGGGATTCTAGTTTATTCCTTAGTATAAATATGACAAGCCATTTATTATTTGATAAAAGAAAGATTGATTAAGTTCATTAGAGGAGAGAGTAATTAATCAAAATAAAATCCGCAAGAGAGATTAGAGAGTCTAGAGAGATTTAATTATCATAATGTAATCATCATGTCAAATATTAAAAGTCATAGTGTAGTGTTGTGCATGTTAAATTTTGTGTGTTTTTTATTGCTTAAATTTCTCTATTCTTATTTATTATACTTCAATTATCCGATTTGTTAGCGCTTGCGATACTTATTCATAACAAGTGGTGTTAAGAGGTAGGTTGAATCATTGTGTGGGTAGATCGTGTTGAATAGGTATATATAACTGATGACGGGAGGGGAAGGATTGATAAATTTGACGGTAAGGATTTTTGTTTCTAGAAGATACATATGGAGGATTATTTGTACCTGAAAGACCTGTACCTACCTTCCCTCTGTTGGAAACGAAGCATGCAGTAATGAAAGATGAAGATCGGGCAACGTGGGATCAGAAACCACTAGGTGTGGTTGGATTGACATTGGCAAATATGTTTTTTTTATGTCAAAGACGTGAAAACAATGGCAGTGTTGATTAAGACTCTTTTCAGACATGTACGAGAAGTCATCTGCTGTGAATAAGGTAAATCTGTATGTTTAAACTTGAGATGATTGGTTGTGAATCTGCTACTAAATTTATTAATGAATTTAGTAAAATAATTAGTCATTGGCCTCTATGAAAATTAGCTTTGATGATAAGGTAACAGCATTGATTTTGTTGTCCTCTTTACCTGGAAATTTTGATTGCTGCTATTAGCCTATTAGTAATCCATAAGGAACGAAGCACAAAATTTTGATTATGTCAGGGATTTGGTGCTGATAATGATTCCGGGGAGTCATCCAGTGGAGCATACAATGTTGACGGTAAAGGGAGGTACGGATGTGCATCGGGCCAGGACCGGACCGGGACTAGTTTGGCCAGTGGACCAGAATCTGGAAATTTTGTGTATCAACACCAATTCTGGTCCAGTCCTGGTCTAGACCAGGTTTTTATGGTCCGGTCCGGTTTTGGACCGGTTGGACCAAAATCTATATTTTAAAAAAAAAATTATTTGCTTAGATTTATACATATTTATTAATTTGATATATTAAATTTAACGCTTTTTTCACCATATACCCCTGAAAAATTAGAAAATTCACCATATACCCCTAATGTTTCAGATATTCACCATATACTCGGAGTTTTTTAAAATGTGCACTAACTACCCTTTTTCCTAACGGATGTTAAGTCGCTGTTTGCATTATTTACAACTTTGCCATTATTAACCTAATTAACCCTCCCTCCACCCAAACCCCCTAACCCTAATTAACCTAACCCCCTAACCCTAATGCCCTTAACCCTAACTAATTAACCATAATAAATTAAACTCTATATCTCTTTTTTTTACAAAAAACAGACTCCACCGACGATTCTTAAAGGACACGAATTTCGAGAAGCCCAAAACGAGTACTAATACGACGGTATTATCAGAAAGCTTCCCGAGGTGATCTTAAACGGCCGAATTCACCGTCAAAACGACTTTTTTTTGAAAAAGCGGACGCCACTGACGACCTTTAAAGGGCACGAATTTCGAGAAGCCCATCAAAACGAGTACTAATATGACGGTAATTAGTCAGTATTAATTGTGGAGGAGAGAGAGGGGGATTTTTTTATCTTTTTTTTAAAGATTAGGGATAATTAGGTTAATAATGACAAAGTTGTAAATAATGCAAACATCGGACTTTACGACTTAACGTCCGTTAGGAAAAAAAGGTAGTTGGTGCACATTTTTGAAAACTCAGGGGTATATGGTGAATATATGAAACATTGGGGTATATGGTGAATTTTTTAATTTGTCAGGGGTATATGGTGAATATATGAAACATTGGGGGTATATGGTGAATTTTTTAATTTGTCTGGGGTATAGGCAATAAATATTAGGTTCTAAGATTTTTAAAATTTAATTTATTTATTTTTCACTAAAAAAAACACAAATTTTTGTCCACCTTTTCGGACTGGAAAATTCAGGGTTTGGACCGGACCGGACCGAAAACCTGAAATCATAAATTTTTATGGACTGAAGACCGGATCGGTGTCCGATCCATTCCGGTCCGATTTCCGGTCCCGATCCAAATCTGCACACTACTAGAGGGAGGAGACATGGGAGATATAAGCGGGGAAAGTGAAGGGGCCAGAGCAGTGGAAGAGTCAGTAAGACAGAAGTGGAGTGTTGGGAATGCGGTGAGAAAGGTTATATAGGAGACAATGCCAAAATTCTGAAGATACTAATAAGAGAAGAAAAAAGGAGGATCAAGATAGCGATGAAGACAGTGATGCTTCGACGAACTCTATACGGTGTATGTTTCTGATGCTTTGGTGGTAAGGAGTGCAGATAGCTCAACTGAATGGTTCTTGGATCTTTATAAGGAGTTATTTTAATATTTGAATTTTGAGAATCTCGAAAAGGTGTACCTTGCAGATGATAGACTATTAGAGATTAAAGGCAAGGGAGATGTAAAAGTGAAACTTGCAGGTAGGGACATTTTGAGTTAAATGATGTCAAGTTCATCCCTGATTTGAAGAAAAATTTGACATCAATTAGTCAATTTGACAAGTCTGGCTACTAGTGTTTCAAGGTGGTTCTTGGAATTTGCGAAGGGTGCTATAGTAGTAGCTCGAGCTGCAAAGCAGAACGATGTACACCATGGGGAACATGACAAAGGTAGCTATGGAAGGGATGCGGAAACCTTCATGAAAGGTTGTCATTCAGTCAGAAGAGTTGTCGGGATAAAGACGGTGTCTCTTCGGCTAGAGTGGATCGTGGAACGAACAAGGTGAAGACGGCACACATGAGTGTGGTGCTAGTGCGTGAGAAATCAATCCTAGAGAAGGATATTTTGTTCGGGTGAGAACATCCTTGAAATTCTAGGAGAACTGTGAAGAGTCGTCCATATTGTTCATGTTGTGATGATGGAGACTTGGGGTCGAGTGAGACCTCAGAATTGCTTCGTATGTGAGTTGGAAATGTGCTACACTAGGGGACACATGATGAGTGATGAAATAATGCTACATTTATAAAGGGAAAAGTTCTTCACCTATACAAAGTCTTCAAGATTGGAGATTGTAGGTTATGGTATTGAAGACCGTCGAAAAGTCGAGTAATCGGAAAGTCGACGAGTGTAGTAGTCGACAAGTGTGCAACGACAAGGACGAGTCGATGGGTTTGCGTTGAGTGTTGGTTATGAAGCATGTGCAACAACCGAGCAACGAGAGAATAGATAGCCACGTGCTACTAGCTCGCAGCCTTGGTCCCTACCCCTGCATGAATTGGTGCTGCCAAGTATCAGCAGCCCGCAAGCCCTGAGCCCGTCCCCGCAGGATATGGCGCATCATTGTTTGTCTCCACTGCCAGCACAGGGGGAGTCCCTACGCCGGCAGTAAATGTCGACCAAGCAGCCAGCTATCGTGGGCTTTCTCACATGCAGCCCAAGCGTTGTTTGTGGCTTTCGTGGGCAAGTTTTTGGTCTTCTTCTCCTATCAGAATTCTAATTTATTCCCTAGTATAAATATGACAAGCCATTTAGTATTCTATTAAAAAGATCGATTCAATTCATTAGAGGTGAGAGTAGTTAATCTAGAAAGTTTTCAAAAGACAGATTAGAGAGTCTAGAGATTTAATTATCTTCTTGTAATCATCATCTGCCATATTAAATCTCCTATTGTAGTGTTGTGGTTTTCTCTAGTTTCCACGTTAAATCTTGTGTGTTTTTTATTCTTGTTTATTATACTTTAATAATTGCTCAATTTGTTTGCAGTTGCAATACTTATTCCTAATAGTATGGGCAGGGAGTAAACATATGGTTAAACAAAATCACGTACAATGCACCGCCACAAGCTGGACCAATTGCTTTGAAAAGGGACATGACAGTCATAGAAATGCCGTTAGCAGCTCCCCGTTGATGCTGCTCCTGTAATAACCAAACTCAACTCGAGTACATAAACAATTTTAAACAGATAATAACTTGAAAAATAGCCACGAAGGTGAGGATTAAATACCACAGCTTTGTTTTGGAGAATAAATGTACTCGTGATGATGCACATCTGATCGGATTACCAAAAACAAGTGGAAACTTAGTTAGAAATTTACTCGTTATAACGAATAAGATGGAGTAATTAATATAAGTAATCGCAATTCGCAATTTGTTTATCACTTACCGATAAACAATTCTTGATTGCAGATGCAGAATTTAACAAGATAGTAAGGCTTAGCCCTGAGAACAATGCTATGAAAGGGTAACTCTGTAATACAGGTATTGCTAACACCTGCACAGTGCACACAAAAAAGAAACAACCAGGTAATGTTGATATTCTTCATTGGTGAAGGTCAACAAGCATGAACATTCAAAAGTGTCTGAAGAACATACCCCGCAAATCCGAGTTACCATAACGGGGCCTAAGTATTTGCTAAAACATGGATATAAGAAGAGCTGATTTATCAACATTCCAAAACCTGAAAGTCGAAAAGGAGGCAGAAAAAGTCAGTGCAATCTATGGAAGTAAACACAAAGATGACAGTAAATGCTACAAGACTAATTTGTTTCTTGAATGCATTAGTCTATCATACTATTGTCAATATGTAATCAACAGTACATAAAGTAGAAACATAATTTATGTTTAGAATTAAGCATTTTACACTCATGAGTATTGTTTTATTCATTTGTATGAATAATCAAATGCTATTCTTAATCATCAGTTTGTGAAGAGTTTGAACTACAATGAAGGTTGAAAGGTAAAAATTGCTCTTTACCCGTGATAGAAAGGACTACGCCTACGGCCTCTGATGAATAGCTTAATCCCCCTATTTTCCTTGGGCTAACTGCCCACAACGAAAATATCTGTAGAATTGAGGACATTTTTTAGTAAGATAATAAGTCAAATTGGAAAAACAGATTACAATAAGGGATGCTGAGATCAATACATAACAAGGATAAATATGACCAAAGATTCTATAAGATGGCACTCACTGGATAAGAAATTGTTACCCATCCAGATACCAATATATCATAGAGCAAGAGCACAAAATAAATGAGTAAGTTTCAGGGTGAAACGATCTCAGACTAATCTACTGTGAAACTGATGGGTAAGCAAGCATAGCATGGATTATAGTTCAGGGAGGTTTTTGGAAGTTGTTGAAAATTTGTAAAGAGTTCCGAGTTATAATGAAACTCTTAGAGCAACTCCAATGGTGAGCTACAACACCTTGTAGCTTGACTTGCCACATCAGCTTTTAAAGCAACCTTGCTTGCTAGCTACAATGTCTTCCAATGGTAAGCTACATCACTTTTTAGCTTGTCATTTAAAAAAAAATTATAAATAAATAAAAGTTTTCACATGGCATATTATAATTGGATGTGTTACCCTCTTATTTTTTCAAGCTACCCTGCTTGTTTGGGCTACACTTGCTTGCAAGCAGATTTGTTTTTTCTCTCTCCAGTGGTTAAGCTACAGCTACATATTTAGCTAAAATTACAAGCATACCCTTATATGAAACCATTGGAGATGCTCTTAGAGTCATATAAGTCTTTTAAAAGTAGAGTTCTTGTAGGATTAGTCTAATAATCAAAGTCTAATCACGTTAGAAGTTTAATCATTGTAGAAGTCTAATCATATGAGTAGCCTAGTGGTGTTAGAACTCTAAAGTTATTAGGAGTATAATAATTAAGGATTAGTTTTTCTTATGTTAGTTAGATTAAGATTAGCTTAAGCCGTATTTATCTTTATCTTTTTATGTTTTTTATTTCTAGTAGGATTAGGTTTGTAATGGATATATAAAGACACGTTTATTATTCAATAAGATAAAGATTTAGTGAATTGAAATTGACGAGAGTCTTTGTGAGTTGAGCGCAAGCTAACTATTTGGTTTTCAAGTAATAAACTAAAATCAAACAAACGAGACGTGTTTGATCCACTCTTAACCACAAGTTAAGAGCTTCTGTCCCTTTTTGTTGTCCTACCTAATATTATGTTCCACTCATAAAAATTACAAAACATAACTATTGGAAGATCGTTTATGCAAATATAATATCAACCATGGCTGTCATTTTTACAAAATTGGTAAAAAAATTATGCATCACAAAAATGAAATAGACCTTGAACACTAAATATATATCAAATTGATTATGTGAGATGATGAAGTTTCCTAGTAATTGTTAAACCATTGCGAAAGAAAATTTGAAAGAATGCGCAGGAAAATTATTAGTATAGCTAACCTCAGTGTAAGCCATATCATGAAGTGAAAAGACACAATACACAATGATTGAGGAAATCAGGGGCCAATTTTTGTATAAGCTTTTCTCAGGAGTTACTCCTCTTTCTTTATCCTCAATCTCAATGCTCTCCTCACATGCCTTGCGACTTGCAACTTCCAGTTCTTCATATGATTTATCCCCTGATGTATTCTTTGATTTGTGCATGTGCAATGACTCCTACATCACATCATGAATAGTTAGCTTGTTTTTTCTTTTTTAAGAAGAGAATAGTTAGCTTGTTTGGTAATGTCTTTGACGACATATTAAATGTAATCGTAAACATTGAAGAACATGTCTGTCGCATGCTTAACACGCTTAAATGATAGTGGTACATTATGAGTAACAATATATGCATTATAAATAATCTCATTCGGGCATGTTGGTTGATAACTTCATATATGCATTATAAATAATCTCATTCGGGCATGTTGGTTGATAACTCCATATATGCATGAATTATAACCTTGGTAACTCTTACTAGTAATATTATACTTCTATATGCATAATCCCAGCCCCACATTACACATCAACTAATGTAGGGGAGTGTCACATAAAACTATTCCTGCATAAACAATAGGACAAATGATATATGAGGAGATCAGAAGATTAAGAACAAGAAGATTAAGGAACTAACCGGAAGCCAAAATGCACTGATAGTTACTATCGTCGCAAAAACCGAGATGCAAAGGCAGGGCAATAAGTATGGAAATCTGCAGCAAAAAAAAAAACCGCATATTTGCATTGTTATAACAACTGAAGCAAGTCCAAAGAGGAACACTACCACCTGTTTTTATAGCCATTAGCCTCGAGTAGGTGCAAGCTTACCTTCCAAACAATGACTCTTTGGAGAATATTTGGGGATATTTTTCTGCAGGCTGAAGGATTAAGAAAGCGAAAGAAGTTTTAGTTTATTGACTGTGTGCAAGAAGTGGTTAAATTTTCCTATTCTTTAATACTCCTACAGTCCTACTTCCCGATTGCTTAATGGTCATTAATTCTCATTTTTTTTCCATGTTAATGCAACAATATCTCAATACATGTATATTCTTTCTAGAATTTCATTACAATCCTTTACCACATGGGAAGGGGTTATTGAGTGGCAAAAAAAAGTTATGACGAAAAACCACATGTTTAGAGATGAATTCTCATTACGATAAATATGAACGTGAGATTCTCATAGACAATAATTAAACTAAATTTATTACCATTACCATAGCTTAAAACTGCCTACAAATGGGTTGCTAAGAAAAAAAATCTATTGTACAGAAGTTAAATCTGTTTGAACCATGCAAAAGCGAAAAGGTTGTTGGGTTTAGTGGGGATAGGGAAGCAAGGAGGCAAGGAGGCAGGGAGAAGCGCACAAGAAGAGCAGCAGCACCCAGCAGCCCGGGCAGGCAGCTGTGGGCCCGCGCGGGCTCGTCTTCGCTCAGGCGTGCGGCTTTTGGTAGATTGGGGGCAGGAACTTGCAGGAAGTTTGCCCCGGGCGGGCGACTTGGCCCGGACGGGCGATTTTCGGGCCCGGGCAGGCCAAACCAAATCAGCACGTGTTTTGGCGATTTAACTTTTAATCGTGTCCGTTGGATTGCTTTTAGTCCCAGGAGTATAAATACCCTATTTTCTTATTTTAGAAGAGTGTAGCACACATATCTCATAGTTCAATCTTTGAATCTCAACTTTTCTAGGGTTTAGGAGAGAGCGTTAGTTTGTGGGAGATTTGTATGTTTGATTCTCCATTGATTCCATAGTGGAAGTTTGTGGGTTTTTCTCCCGGAGCTCAGGTTTCCCACGTTAATCTTGGTGTGTTCTTTCTTGATTTCTTTCCTCTTTGCATTATCTATTTATTGTTTCAATTTCATGTTTCTTCTTGATTATAGTTGATTGCACAAACTAGTTAGCACTTGTTTCTAAATCACAACAATTGGTATCAAGAGCTAAGGTTTAACTTGGGGGAAAGTGATTTAGTGTTGTGTTGGTAAACTAGGATTTGTGGTTGAAAAATCAAAGATTGGATTTTTTGGTGTAGAAAAATCAAATTTTGGATTTTTTGGGTAAAATTAACAATGGAAGAAGGGAAATTGAGGATTGAGAGATTTGATGGTATAGATTTCGGATTTTGGAAAATGCAAATGGAGGATCTTTTGTATCAAAAGAATCTTTACTTGCCTCTTGAGGGAAAGAGACCAAGTGGTATGCTTGAGGATGAATGGAAAGTTCTTGATAGGAAAGCACTAGGAGTTGTGAGATTGACATTAGCCCGGAGTGTGGCTTTCAATGTCAAGGATGCGAAAACAACGGCGGGTTTGATGGAAACCTTGTCAAGTATGTATGAGAAACCATCGGCTATCAATAAAGTATACTTGATGCGTCGTTTGTTTGATATGGAGATGGTTGATGGTTGATGGTAGTTCGGCCGCCGAACACATCAATGAGATCAATTCGGTTTTGGGTCACTTGTCTTCGGTGGATATCAAATTTGAGGATGAAGTGAAGGCATTGATTTTGTTGTCTTCTTTGCCCTTGTCATGGGAAACTATGGTGACCGCTATTAGCAACTCCTCCGGTAAAGAGAAGTTAAAGTATGATGATGTGAGAGACTTAATTTCGAGTGAGAGCATTCGAAGGAGAGAGTCTAGTGAATCATTGGGTGGTGCATATAGTAGTGAAAGTAGGGGGAGAAGGAATCAACAAAGGGGAAATGCAAGTCATGGAAGATCAAAGTCAAGAGGGCATGGTAAACCGAATGGGGGAGCTCATGTGGTGTGTTGGGGTTGTGGTGATGAAGGACACTTAAAAAGAGATTGTCCTAAGAGAGTGAATGGGAAAGGGAAGAAGAAGGTTCAAGAAAGTGATGAAGAAGAAGATGCATCAACTAACTTGATTTCGGAATACGATTCTGATGCTTTGGTGGTAAGCATGGGTGATCCGGAAGAGTTGGTTGGGTGCTCGGGATCATGGGTCTTGGATTTGGGTTTCTCTCATCATTCCTCACCATACAAGGAGTTGTTTCAGAATTTCAAATCCGAAAAACTTGAAAAGTCTATCTTAGGGATGACAAGGTAGTGGAAGTCATGGGGCAAGGTGATGTGAGTTTTAAAATCACTCATGGTGGCTCGTTGGAGTTGAAAGATGTCAAATTCATCCCAAGGTTAAAGAAAAGCTTGATATCGGTGACCCAACTTGCCACATCGGGTCACAAGGTTGTGTTTGGTGGTGGTTTTTGGAAGATTGTCAAGGGAGCTATGGTCATAGCTCGGGGGACAAGAAGTGGAACACTTTACACCATGGGGAGCACAAGAAAGGGACCCGGAATTGGGGTGGGAACTTCATGTGAGGTGTCATTTGGTCGGGAATCTATCGATATTGGGCCAAGGGATGAGAACCGTGGTGAAGCGGTGTCCCAGTGGCAAATTGACAGGTAAGCGCACAAGGTGAAGGGCGGCACACAAGCACGTTGTGCCGGAAATCCTAAGTGGAGCAAAGAGTGTATTGTTCGGGTGGGAGCAATGTGAGTTTGTTTCTAGAATAATGAGAAGCTTCTTTGGCTTAGGTGGTAATTTGCTTTATTGAAGTTGGATGAGACTTCAATGTGCTTCTTTGGTTGGAGAGGAAGTGGTCATCTTCCTTGGTTGATGAGGAAGAGGTCTTCATTTGGTTGTGGTGTCTCTTAGATGAACCGACCTCCGAGGTTTAGGAGGGTGTGTAGGTTTGTGTAGGGATGTTACAATGATTTGGAGGTGTTATTGAGAATCAAAGTCGGTGTAGACTTTGATGTCTTTGTATTGGAGTTGGTGCAAACTTCAATGTCATTTCCTTCGTGTAGAGGAGATGTGTTGTCATGGGGATGCTTAAACTAGGTGGGAGCATGGTGGTGATGCTCGGGATTACATCTAGGTGGGAGCATGACCGTGATGGGTTTAGAGAGATGTTGGATCGGGGTTGGTTGAAACCTTGATGTTGTTTCCTTTGGTGAAAAGGAAGCGGGATTGGCTATGGCCAATGTATGGAGAGGTGATGGTCATGGTCATGGGTACTTATGGAAGGATGTTATCTTGCTTAACTCGATCTCCAGGTGGGAGATTGTTGGGTTTAGTGAAGATAGGGAAGGAAGGAGGCAATGAGTAGCAGCACCCAGCAGCCCGGGCGGGTAGCTGTGGGCCCGGGCGGGCGGTGTCCACGGGCGGGCTCGTCTTCGCTCGGGCGTGCGGTTTTTGGCAGATTGGGGGCAGGAAGTTTGCCCCGGGCGGGGGACTTGGCCGGACGGGCAATTTTCGGGCCCGGACGGGCCAACCCAGATTTGCACGTGTTTTCGTGATTTAAGTTTTAATTGTGGCCGTTGGATTGCTTTTAGTCCTAGGAGTATAAATACCCTATTTTCTTATTTTAGAATAGTGTAGCACACATATCTCACAGTTCAAACTTTGAATCTCATCTTTTCTAGGGTTTAGGAGAGAGAGTGAGTTTGTGGGAGATTTGTATGTTCACCATTGATTCTCCATTGATTCCATAGTGCAAGTTTGTGGGTCTTTCTCCCGGAGCTCGGATTTCGCACGTTAATCTTGGTGTGTTCTTTCTTGTTTTCTTTCCTCTTTGCATTATTTGGTTGTTGTTTGAATTTCATGTTTCTTCATGATTATTGTTGATTGCACAAACTAGTTAGCACTTGTTTCTAAATCACAACAAAGGCTATCAACTAGTGTATTTCATGAATAAAAATGACTACTTCAAAAAGAGATCATAAACATACCATTATCTAGCGCCTCTCTGGACAAGGCTCAGTTATTAGTTCTTTCTAGTTCCAACAACATCGTATGGGGAAGGGACGACAGGGTTAGTTGTACACAGCCATAGCTCTGAAGCATGTAATTATAGAAACGATTGGTCTCGTGATATCGGCTAAGGCTTTTACCCATATACTAAAGT
Source organism: Beta corolliflora (assembly GCA_947648045.1). Lineage (NCBI taxonomy): Eukaryota > Viridiplantae > Streptophyta > Magnoliopsida > Caryophyllales > Amaranthaceae > Beta > Beta corolliflora. Next base: position 2,831,172 of record CANSZD010002921.1, on the reverse strand, counting down.
AGACACGTTCACGAGATATTTCCAAAAAAAATAATAGAACTATCTCTTGTTAGGTTTACACAACTTATAAGGTACTCCTTGGAGTTTGGGATGGCAATTCAGTCCAAATCCGACCCAACTCCGCTCCGATGGGAAGGAAAAAATTCGAGCCGTCTCGGACAAAAAAATAATATGAATCCGACTCCATTTCAAAAATTCGACTCCGAGGCGGAGGAGGAACAGAGTCGTATCACATTAAAAAAATGTCATGTTATTTGTCGTCCGTATTTACTGTATATCGTCCGTATTTATACGATTTCTTTCTTCTTTCTCCCTCCTCTACTCCTTCTTCCTCCATAACCACCACCTCCTGTCAGCCCCCACCCCTGCAGCCCACACCTCACCCCCACCCTTACCCCCCACCAGCGGCCCCACCAGGAGCCTCCATCTCCCCCCTACCCCTCCCCCTCTCCTCTCCCTTTACGCCGCGCCTCCCGGTCCCCCCCTCTTCCCTCCCTTCGCAACGCGTCTCCCGATCCCCCCCTCTCCTTCCCCCTCCCCAGAAGCCCCTCGGCCACCCCTTCTTCTTCCTCTTTCTCCCTTCTTCCTCCCATATTATGAAATTTCGGTTCCACTATAGAGGAACCGAATTTTTTTCAGTTCCACTATGCAACCAGAAAAAATGGTCGTTTCCACCATGGTGGAAACAAAAATTTTGGTTCAATTTATACTAAAAAAAAAATCACAAATTTTTTATAATTTTTAGGTAAAAAAAGTTTTTCAAAAATAATACAAAATACGTATCAAAATGCGGACGTTGTTTAGTAAATACGGACGGTAAATAGCAAACTCATTAAACTAAGGACTAGTCCCATTAAGAATTAGGCCGAAACAGTTAATGTCAACGTTCTCTCTTGTCAAAGAGGGGTCTTAGGCAAGGAGATGCTATATCTCCCTTGCTATTTGTCATCTGCATGGAGTATCTTTCTAGAATCCTGAAGACTGTGAGTGAGTTGGAGCAGCTTAAGTTCCATCCTTGGTGTAAAGAAGTCAAGCTAACACTTTTTTGCTGATGACTTAATTATGTGTAGTAAGGGTGATTTTATGAGTGTTCAGCTCTTGCTTCAGGCTTTCAAGTTGTTTACTGATTCATCAGGGTTGCAAGCCAATAAGAAAAAATCCTCCTTTTATGTGTGTGCTATGAAAGAGGATGATATTCAGAGAATTATGAATTGTTCAGGTTATGCTCAGAGCCATTTACCTTTTAGGTATTTGGGTGTCCCAATATGCTCTAAAAGATTGTCGATTGCCCAATGTGAACACCTGATTGAGAAGATGGCTGCTAGGATTAAAGTTTGGAGTTCAAGGAACCTTTCATACACTGCTAGAATGCTTTTGATTAATTCAGTTCTCATGAGCATTCATATGTATTGGGCTCAACTTTTTGTGCTTCCTAAATCTGTTCTTAATGGTATTACAAAGGTGTGTAGAGATTTTTTGTGGAGTGGGTAATGCTTCAGCAATAAGCCAGGTTATATTGCTTGGGATAAGCTTTGTTGTGATAAAGCTTATGGTGGGCTGGGCTTTAGAGATGTTAATATGTGGAATCTTGCTATGATGGGCAAGTATGTTTGGGCAATTTCCACCAAGCAAGATGATGCTTGGATCAAATGGGTTTCATCTGTTTATATTAAGGATGCTGACTGGTGGGCTTATAGCCCTACTCAAGGGGCTAGTTGGTATTGACGCAAAATATGCAGCACTAAAGAGTTGTTGAAGCAATATTACACTGTTGTGGACATTCAGAGCATGGGGACTTATTTAGTAAAGGATGTGTATCATAAACTCACAAGGAAACAGCCTCATGTAATTTAGAGGAATGTGGTTTGGAATAGGCTTAGTACTCCCAAATATAGATTTGTTACTTGGCTTGTTGTTCAATCAAAGCTCCAGACAACTGAAAAACTTGATAAGATTGGTGTTGCAGATTCTGACAGATGCCTTCTGTGCTTCAGTGATGTGGAAAATCATGGTCATCTCTTTTGTTGTTGTCATTTCAGTAAATGTCGTTTACTGAACATTAAGACTTGGTTGAAGATTGATTCTCCCAGTTTCAATCTCCAACATCTTATCAGATGGATTTCTTATGCTAAGGTTTCCAAGTTCAAGAAGCAGGTGTGGGCTGCAGCTTTAAGTGTTGTGATTTATCTCATTTGGCAGAGCAAGAATCGAGCTTATTGGGATCAACAAGTGCCTACCATAGGAGCTATGGTTTAGAAGCTTAAGCAGTTGATCAGAGGAAGAATTCTAACAGTTCTTCCTATGAAAATTTCTAGAAGAGATTGTATTTGGTTCAATAGTTTGAACTAGTGGTTGTTTTTTAGCTTGTATAGAGCTTTATTGTTGTCCTTTGGGTTAGGGGGTCCAACCTAGTTGGTTTGCCTTCCCTTTGGATAGATAGGTTTTAATTGTTTGATTCTTAATATATCTCTTCCTTAATTAGCAAAAAAAAAAGTTAAAGTCAACGGGTTAACGACAGTCAACATGATTAATAGTTAAACTTCGTGGGTTTTTGGTGCTAAATCTATACTAATATATTAAAAGGTATTCCTAAACAAGGAACGACGTCATGTGGTGCTTTTCTTTAGAGTGTTTAGCGCCATATACGTACAACAAAAAAAACAGATAATGCGTTGTATAATATTCGACCGCGTGACCACAAGCATATGTACTAAAGTCTTAACCACTAGACTAAGTGATTCTTGATGTTATCATTTTTAAGTGAGATATTAATAAATAAAAGATATAATTATTACCTGGGGCGTAGCTCGGGTCTAAAAACTAGTTACAACTTTACAAGGCGAGGAAGCAGTTTTCTCAGTTTTCTTTCGAAGCTAAGAAGCAGGTATCCAGCCTAATTACAAAGGAAATTAGCTTCCCCATGATATTTCAATTATGGTGCCAAAAGAAGTTGAAAGATAGAACGTGGCCAACAAATTTAGCTAATAATCATAACTATTACCTTTTCTTAAATAGCTTCCCAGTGGTATTCAAATAATGTTAGGAAAATGTTATGAAAAGGAATAAACTAAGTTAGCTAACGTGTTATTATGCTCCCTTTGTTCATTATAATCTACTCACTTTGGTTTTCATCCAAAAATCAAAAAATAAGGCAAAAGTTGGTTACGAAAACGGAAAAGGTGGGATAAGGGGAGAAACAATTATAAGGTACGGAGATGTGAGTATCAAAGTAAAAGATGCAGGCCTCATGCCCAAAACTAAATAATGAGAATTGGGTAAATCTTGTGAAATGTGCAAAAAAGGTTAGTGAGTAAATCTTTGTGAAACGGATGTAGTATATATGAAGAATATCACTCTAAGACATAATATTTCCTATACAAATTATAACTATAATCCCTGATAAATACAGTTTTCCTAAAACAAAAATTATTCGAATAGGCTCTCTAATTTTATGTAGACAAACTCAAGCCTACACTCTCTTAACAAGCTCATTTTATCTTACTCTTATCTAAAACTATCCCTAGCTATCTTGCACCAACCTAGTCATCCCTACTACATATTCTCCTTCCTTTATTTCACTATGAATCTCGAACTACAATAGACAATTTCAAGAAAAAAATTAATATAACAGTCTTACCGAATGGATTAAATTAGTCACTAAATTGATTAAACTAGTCACTAAATGGATTAAAGAATGTGATTGTTGAACGGATTAAGCTGATCACAAAACACATTTAACTAGTTACTAGATAGATTAAAGTAGTCACTATATTCAGAAAAGGTGGTCTATTCTCTTCGTTGTCTAATCTATACTAATACATTAAAAAGCGTTCCTAAACAAGAAATGACGCCACGTGTCGCTTTTCCTTAGAGTGCTTAACTCCGTATAATCCATATACAATAAAAAAATAGAAAATGCATTGTATAAGATTCGACCCCGTGATCACAAGCATATAAACTAAAGTCTTAACCACTAAACCAAGTGATACTTGATGTTATCATTTTTAAAGTAAAATATTAATAAATCAAAGATATAATTATCCGGGGCGTAGCCCGGACCTAAAAACTAGTTCAAATTAAAAGTAGGTTGTCTTTCATAACACAAACTGTTCCTAAAATATGTTAGAGAGTTAACAATAACAATAATTAATGTTCTTAAACAAACTAATATTCTCATAAACATATAAAAGGTGAATTATATCCGTCTGACAAATTATCTTTATTGATGAATTCAAGCTAATTTCTATCATATCGCTTTTTGTCAAGTTTCATCATTCGTGGAGATTGATAGATCTACCCATTACTTCCACACAATCTGTTCACTGTAATATATTGGCGTTCTAATAATTATTATATCCACAAGACAAACATAGAGAGATGACAACTTACCTGAGCAAGTAAACCTCCAAGGGCTGGCCCAATAATCAATCCTATGCCCCAAGCTGATGTAATCTGTAAAACAATTTTCGCCTAAATCACTATGTACTAAATTGCACATTGTATAATGTTGTGGGGATTTGTTTTTTGGGATATTTCCTCAGGTACCCCTGAGGTTTGACGTAATTCCCAAGATACCCCCCACATTTGGGGAATTCCTCAGATACCCCTGAGGTTTATGTTTGGGCTCAAGATACCCTTACTTTGGCCGGAACCCTAACGCCGTTAGGTTTTCCGTCCATAGTATCTCCAATTTTCTCTCTCCTCCCATTCCCCCACCCACTGTCAACCCCCCCTCTCCCAGTCAGCGGCCGACGGCTGGCGACCACAACCCACTCCGGCGCCGGCGACCCTACCCCCTCCCTTCCCCGTTCCCGATTCCCTCACCCCCGGCGTTGGCGCCGGCTAGAAAAGCAGAACAGTAGCACGGTAGCATCCTAGGGTGGTTTCGGGGGTGGGTTTAAGGGTTTGGGGGCAGCGTATCTAGGTGGGGAAGGGGAGGAGGTCGACTCACGATGGGGGACAGGGAAAGGGGGCCATTTTAGATAAGGGGAAAGGGGGGAGGTGGTGGTGTCGGGGTTGGGTGGGATGGGGGAATTGAGAAAGGGGAAAGGGAGGGCTAGGGTGGGGGAACGGGAGAGGGTGGGGTCGCCGGCGCCAACGCCGGGGGTGCTGCTGTTCTGGCCGACGAAGGGAGGGGGTAGGTCGCCGACGCCAAAGTAGGGGTGGTGGTCGCCGGCCGTCGGCCGCTGGCTGGGGGAGGCAGTGGGTGGGGGAATGGGAGGAGAGAGAAAATTGGGGAGACTATGGACGGAAAACCTAACGGCGTTAGGGTTCCGTTCATAGTAAGGGTATCTTGAGCCCAAACACAAACCTAAGGGGTATTTGAGGAATTCCCCAAATGTGAGGGGTATCTTGGGAATTACGCCAAACCTCAGGGGTACCTGAGGAAATATCCCTTGTTTTTTTGATAATTATATAATCTTATGGGTCTTGGGGATTGGCTGAAGACGCTAAAAACACTTTGTACCTATTTGTATAATACTAAGTTTTTTTAAAAAAAGGACACCATGTTGGTTTTTTGCGTAGTTATACTTTAACCAATCTCTTTTTTAATTAATAAAAAAAGTTCCAAAAAATGTTGATTGGTACTTAAACCTCTTTCAGATGGTACCATTTCTATATCGTTTTGTAGCTTTGATGATACCAATAGATATCTAATTGATGTTTAAAAGATATATGCCAATAACAACTGACAAACGCTTACCATGGACATACCTACAGCCTGATGTTCTTCCCGACAGATCTCAGATATATATGCCTGCTCATAAGAAAATACTAACCATTCATAATAGAACAAAATTAAACCAAAATAAAGTGATCCAATCGCAACAAAGACGATGAGAGAGAAAGAGTTAGAGAGACAAATAGAAAAACACTTTCTAAAAAGCCCCAATTCCTTTTCGCAAAATCCTAGAAAGTCCTCCCAAAAATCGATAGCCACTCCCCCAAATTCACAGCTTGTAATAGCCTTACAATTTTAGTTACATTGATTATAGCTCAATTTACCTCTGCTTTTAGCCTAAAATCAATTCTCTGTGAATTCTTCTCAAAGCGATATTAATGATGTTTCGCAAGCTCCATGTCCTTTGCAATTCCTGCTATCAGATAAAGCTTCCCCTTCTTGTTAAGTCTAGACAGAGAAAAAGTACTTCTTTCCATCCTAATGCTTGCCAGAAAGCTAGATTTTGGATTTTAGGTGATAGATTTCACTCTTGTAAGTACAAGAGAGCTTCCACTTCTAGGATTTGAAAAATAGGGGAAATGCGATGGTATTAATCAATGTTGCCGTGCAGTGTATTAACCAGTCTATTGTTATTCTAGTGAGAATGTTGTTGTTGGTGTGGTGTGCTTTTAGCTTTGGCCGGAAGCAAATTACTGTAATAATTACATCTCCATAAGCATTTAATGTGATGGTAAAGATCGCACAAAGGCAAATTGGAAGCAATTCTTTCAAGTCCTAGGGTGTTGGTAAGTTTTCAACCCTCTATAAAAGGCTATTTAAGGTAACTGTAATTCTCATTCTTCTTCACTTTTCTAAGTTCTATTATTCTCCTGATTTCTCTATGAATTTCTTCTCCCTTTTTAGTCAAGTTATCATGGAGAAAGCAAACTCGTTTAAGGAGGCTATTCTCTCCAATCCTACTATTTCTTCTCCCCCTTTTCCAACTAATACTAATGAGGAGGGGTCTCCTTTAGCCCCTCTTTCTAAAGTTGATCATGATGTTTCTGCTAATGTCAATCATGATCCCCCATCCCCTCCATGTTTCCCAGACAATATGGTTCTTAATGAACTACCTCAAGTTAAGCATAATATTGTGGAACTAACTCTTGCTTAATAGGTAAAATGTTGAGTAACCCTCTCAATACCCAGGTTACCTAATTACCTACTGAACTGGTAACATTTGATTCTGTTGCAAATTTGCTAGCTGTCAATGGTATTGGTACTCTCATCAAACTTGATCAAAGATCTGTGCTTAGGCATAAGATTTAGGTTTGCTCGTGCATGTGTTAGAGTTAATATCAAGTCCAAGTGTGTAGAGAAGGTGATTTTGTGCATGGCTATGTGATTTGGTATGAAGATTTCTCTACTAGGTTGCATTCTGTGGGTTTGATGATCATTTTTTGACAGTTGCCCTCTTCTTACCTCCCCGAAAAGGAGATTAAGCTGAGGCTCCTGAAAAACCCTAAGCAGAACAATCTTTTTGAAAATATTGCTAAATCTGGCCAAAACAACCTAGATTTTACTGTTGAGTAAGCGAATGTAGTTCAAGTTTAGGCTAAGCATGTTTCTTCTTTGTCCCATGTTGCAAGTAAGAATATTCCACCAAAAACATGAATCATGTATTCAATCTTCTGATGGCCCTAAGGGGAAAAAACCAAGGTTTTGTTATAAAAGATGTTGCTGATTCCAACATTGTTGTTGTTCCGATCCTAAGGCTAAAGAAATTCCTGTTGTGGCTCATGATAAGGGGAAGGGAAAGCTGATTATTGTAAGTCATGCCTGTGTTGAGGTTTCCTCTAATAATGAGGAATCTGGAGGCTTCCTTCAGTCTTCCCCTTCTGGCTTTGATGAGAAAGACCAGACTGCTCCAGCCATCCCTGATTATGTGCACGGTGATGGTGCTTGGAGGGAGCAATCCCTAACTTTGGTTCTTACTCTACATCAAAGTGTTCATCCTTCTCAGATGTTCTTTCATTCTTACTATGATGATCTACTTGATAAAGTGGATTATCCTATCAGGAATCCAGATTTCAACAGCAAGCAAAGTGAGGATAGTGGAACCTATATCCTTAATCTTCCTTATAATGATGATGATGAGCTGAAATCCATCACTGGAAATTCTTTCCAATCTCTCCATTCAAACAATTCAATTGTGCAGCAAATTGAGCACATGGGTGCGGATCGTGTTTCCCTTATGAAGCATACTTCACAGTCATGTGTCTCCTCTTCCCTTAAGAGCCCCAGACAGTAATTCTCTCAGCAAACTTCCATCTCTCCCCCTTTTGGTAATAGTTTTAATGTCCATTGCATGCTGGAATATTAGAGGTTGTAGAAGAAAACATGCTTATGATGAGGTTAGGGACTTTTGTAAATCCAAGCATATTAGTATTATTATGTTATGTGAAACTAAGAGTAGAACCCCTCCCTTGAACCAATGTGCCATGAAATGTAGTTTTAGTTATTCGGATTTTGTGCCTACCATAAGGTTGGCATGTGGATTATGGGTGATGTGGAAGGAGTGTGTTCTAAATCCGTTTAAGCTTCAAGTTATATATGAAAGTTCTAGATCTATTTCTTGTCAAGTTAAGCTTCTTAGTTTATCATTTGAATTCTGTATTGTATTTATCTATGTGCCAACCTCAACAAGCTCAAAAAGATGAATTATGGGAAGATCTTACAATGTGTGTATTACCTCACTTGTTCCTTTTATTATTATGGGGGATTTTAATAAAATAGCTAGAGCAAGCTGATGATAAAGAAGGTGGTGTTGCTACTATATCTTCTAGATTTTCTACATTATTAAACACTAAATCCTATGTTTCATGTATTGATGTCCCTTTCTCTGGTTCTTCATTTACTTGGAGAAAGAAGAAACAAGGACCTAACAATATTCCTCAAAAGTTATAATAGAGGTATGCAAGTATTGCTGGATTTCTGCATTTCCTAATGCTCATTTAATTAATTACATATTCACTTATTCAGATCATTGCCTAGTCTCTCTTTCTTATTTAGTAAATAATTATTTCAAAGCCCCTCCTTTTAGATTTAAAAAAATATGGTGTAAAGAAAAGGCTTTGATGTTTTAATTAAGAAAACTTGGTGCAATAAATTTCAAGGCTCTTACATGTTTTGCCTAATGAAAAAGTGTAAATTGCTAAAGAAAAACGCTGAGATTTGGAATAAGACAAGGTTTGGGAAGATATTTAGACAACTAAGGGAGGTAGATTCTTATCTTGAAAATTACCCAAGGAAAATTATTAGAAGACCCAAATGATAAAGCTGCTGAAGATAAACAATCTAATTTACTCAAGAAAAGAAATGCTCTCTTCTCCTATCATAATACATTTTGGAAGCAAAAAGTATAGAGCTTCCCACCTATCTCTTGGTGATCATAACACAAAATATTACCATGCATTTACAACTATCCGTAAAAAAACATAATCAAATTAAACAAACCAAAGGTACAATGGGATTGTTACTTCCAACCCCCAAAAAATTTCTCATATTCTAACTTCGAAATTAGTAGGTAGATTCTCTAAAAATATGGATTGCTCATTTGATGATAACCTTGATTTTCTCTCGTCAACCCAATTATTACCTCAGAGGAGAATAGTCGGTTGGATCAAGAAGCTTCTAGTCAAGAAATCAAATAGGCAACTTTTGATTAAGCTTCATATAAAGCACTAATGGATTCATTCATTTTTCCCAAAATATTAGACTCTTGTTGTAAACATTGGTATTAGAGCTATTGAAACCTTTTACATTCGGGGAAGATTCTTTATGAAATTAATCACACTTTTATAGCTTTGATACCAAAAGTAGAAAATTCGGATAAACCTTCCCAATTTCGTCTTATTAGCCTTTTTTCTACAATTCATAAAATTATTGCTAAAATTTTATCTAATCATCTCAAAATTATTTTAGGTAAGATTGTTCATCTTCTTCAAGGGGCCTTTGTCCCTGAAAGACTCATTCAAGATAATATTCTAATAGCACAGGAAGTTTTCCACTCGTTTCAAAGAAACAGGGAGATGTAGGTTGGATTGCAATCAACTTGATATGGAAAAATCTTACGATATACTCGAATGGGAGTTCATTTATGCATAGTTTAAGCATTTAGGTTTTTTTCTACTTGGATACTTTGGATTAAGGCTTGTTTATCTTCAGTTTGCTTTTCAGTCCTTTCTAACGGCATTCCAGATGATCTTTTCTTTCCTTCTCGTGGTATTAGGCAAGGGGATCCGCTATCTTCATATCTTTTCATCCTTCGTGCTGAAATGCTGGCTCACCAGATCCATCACAATAGTGTTGCTAATGGTAAGCTCTTAGGAGCTTCAATTTATAGATCAGGTGTTAAAGTCCCTTTTTTGACCTTTGCAGATGATACTATGTTATTTGCTAAAGCGACTGTTGAAAGTGGTTCTATTATTGAATCTATCTTAGAAAAATATGATGCTATGCCTGTGAAATTAGTTAACTTCAGTAAGTCTGCTTTCCAATGCACCTCACATGTGTCTCCAAATGCTACTGAAATTTTCAAGCAAATTCTTGACAGGAATTACTCTTCTTCGTCGGACAGTTATTTAGGTTGCCCTATCATTGTTTTAGGGTCACAAACGAAACTTTTATGCCCATAGTTAATAAAGTTCATAATCAATTACCTAAATGAAAAGCAAACACTCTTTCCCAACCAGGAAGAACAATGATAATTCGATCTACGTACTCTAGCTACTACAAACATTTACCAAATGCAAAGTTTCATCCTGCCAAAGACTATTCTCTCTAATCTTGATGTGTCCTACGGGAACTTCTTTTGGAATATGGAAAGGTCTTCGAAGTCCCCAAATCTTATCGGATGGGATCGTATGTATTTGCCACCCTAAAATTTATGGTGCTTTAGGGTTTAGAACAGCATAAACTAATAATAATGCTCACTAAATAAAACTTCCCTGGCACTTACTAAAGAATGATAATAATAATTTATGGGTTTTACTCACAAAATAAATATTGTAAGAATCGTGATCTCTTAAACTATAAGGTGACTTAGTCTTCCTCTTGGTAATGGAGAAAACTTATGTCTCTACGTTCAATCTTTAGATCTAGTTTGAGATGGCAAGTTCGTGATGGTTCTAAGATTAAGCTCTGGTTAGATAATTGGGTCTTCCCTTACCTCTTATTAAGGTTGTGCAAGCTCCCAATATGGATACGAAAACCTTCGTCAAATAATTTATTAGCCCTAATAAAGTTTGGAATTTGGATTTCCTCTATTCCATCCTTCCGACACATATTTGCGATCAGTTTCAAAGATTATTTTTATCCCTTCCAACTTGGTGCAAGATGAAGTTTCTTGGGGACCTTCCTCAGATTGTGCTTACTCGATTAAGTCTGGGGCGTGTCAGTGATAGATTTTGAGGTGCAATGCCAGGCAAGGGTGGAATATAACTGGATTTAAAAACACCAAATCACCTAAAATTAGGAATTTTCTATGGAAGGCTTGTAATAATGGACTTCCTACTAAAGAAATGCTTAAACAGTTTAAAGTGTTCACTCCACGACAATGTGCTTTGTGCAACCACTCTATGGAGACCTCTTCTCATCTGTTCTTTAATTGTTTATTTTACCATTAATGTTTTCAATCAAATGGCCCCTCAACTATCATTGGCCTCAAATTCCGCAGGATGCTTCTATTGATTCGTTCCAGCAAAATTTAGAAATTTACCACGTGAAAATTGGCCCAAGTAAAACGTCTTAGCTGGAAATGTGTGGTGGTTTATTTGGTTTGTTAAAAACAAAACTATATTTAATAAGGAATCTTTTGCAGTTTGTCAAACTAGTCAGCTTATTGCTAATTTTTCATCGCATGAATGGGCTTCATTAATTTCAAAGGAAAATATTATGACTTTGGGTATCAATAGCAACTTCTTCAATGGCACTAAGAGGCGAGGTTGGGCAATCTCTTCGTATCCCTCTCCCTCAATCATTTCAAAATCAATTTTCATGGCTCGAAACTTCATAATGGTAAAGCGGCCTTTAGTTTTGTGATTCGTGATCATTTGGATAACGGTTTTTTTAGTAGGGGCCAATTCTTTGGATAATGAGTGTTCCATTCTTCAAGCTGAAGCCTGGGGTTTAAAAGTTTGTATCAAAGCATCTACTTTTTCGGAACCTTCGGGATATTCTTATTGAAGGAGATAATATTAGAGTTATTAATTCGATTTTGGATATTTGGAAACCTCCTTAATTTATTAACTCTTTAATTTGTGATGCAAGTTTGGATCTCGCTCGTTTCAACAGCGTCAAAATCGCTCACTACTTCAGATTAGCTAATCAGGTGGCTGACTTCATGGCACATCAGGGTCATGAAGCCTATCTTAAATATATGTTCCCGCCTATCACTTTGATTTCTCCCTCATCATCCATAGGGATGTTTTAGGTTCGCCTTGATTAGAGGTCAATTCCTAGTTTTTTTTTCCTTATAAAAGAAAATAATAGAACAAAAGTAAAACACTAAAAAAGAAAAAAAAACTTGAAAGTCGAACACTATATCAATGATTTTGATGCTTAGAAAATTTATCGTTTTCTTTTAATGCCTAGAAATATTTTACGTGATTTGCTTAACTGTTAATAATTTTATGTAGTTAATTTTGTACCATTTGATGCCACAATTTACTTATATGTTCAGCAAAAATTAAAAAAATCATTAATACTACCTCCGTTTTTTGAAGTCTTACTCAGTTACTGTAGACCCAATATATTAGGCTATAGGATTTAGAGTATACTTTTTGGGTCAACTTACATTATATAAATTGGAATATATGAGGAGAGAGAATATTGGGTCCACTTTTTTGGTCCACTTGAGATAAATAAATATAAATAGGGAACAAAAGTGGGTCATCGGGCCTGTTCTCCCCAGCTTATTTTCAGTTCAGTTCAGTTCAATTCAGTTCAATTCAGTTCAGTTCAGTTCAGTTCCTAAATTATTATCATTACTATTAATTAGTTATAATTTAATTCAGTTCAGTTCAATTCAGTTCAGTTCAGTTCAGTTGTTTTATGCCGAAGAGAACAGGCCCATAGACCAATAAACTAATAATATTTTGTTGTCAAAATAGGAATAAAGTAAAGTGAGTAGAACTTCACAGAACGGATTGAAATAGAAAGTGAGTAGGACTTCCAAAAATAAACGGAGGGAGTATACTCGAATCAATGGACACTTGAATTAACCACATAAAACTTCCTAAAAGAAGTGAAAGGTAAAATGGAGTTGATAGAAAATTTTACCAAAATTGGCATTATTTATACCTTTGCAGGCCCGAGCAATCCACATAAGCTTCCTAAAAGAAATCTCGCGGAGATTGCCATCCAGAAATTTACACTCAATCCAAACATGGTGTTGAAAATTACCCTGCAATGATATTACCAATGACGACTTTTAGTTAAGTTTTTATATTGTACACTTGTACAAATTACAATGTGGTAGAATATAGAAATGAAAAGGTAAAATGGAGATGATAGGTTACGGACACAGCTATAGTTCCTATAATGATAATAGGCTTTCGACCATATCGATCAGCAAGCATTCCCCACCAAATAGAAGTCAATGCCCTTCCAAACATGAAAGCAGATCCTTTAAAATGATAAAAGTTCACACGAAAACGGATTAGTGAAAATATAATGCCATTTGTAAAACAATTAACGCAAATAAAAAACGAAAACTCACCAACAAAACCAGCATAATATCCCACATCTTCCTCTCGCTCAGCTACATGGAAATCTCTAATCTGCAATTTTACGCACAGTTGATATACATATTAATAATGGTAATACGTAATGTGTTAGTCAAACTACTTCATCCGCTCCAAAAAAAAATAATGGAAAAATAATGCAACACTTGCATTTTTAGAGTCAAACTATAAAAACTTTTACAACGAATTCCCACCACCATATAATTAATAATATAGTCATGTGAGATCCTGTTAAATTCATATCAACGTGTAGTTTCAAAATATAATTTTTTTGTGATTTCCATTAACACGTAACTAAATATATTTATGGTCAAAGTTGTGCATTGGCTCATGAAAACTCAAGTATTGCATTCTTTGTGGAGCGGAGGAAGTACTTGACAAGGTTTAACCTTTCTACTATATACACTCGAAGAAAAAAATATAGTAATGTGGGATTGGTTAGATCTATCTCAACATATATACTTTTGAAATATCTACTTTTGTAATTTTCACTTATAGGAGATGAGTGCTATCAATGATTAATAGTATGCATTGACAAACATGTTGAAAAAGTATGCAAGTATTTTAACACACATGAATTATATAATATCCAATAATATTCTCTTCTTACCATAAAGTAAAGGAATGGAAAGAGTGAAGATATCGGCAGCGCTGAAATACAAGAACCAGGGGAAATAATCATCACAGTGAACATTGAGCAATGAATTCCTATTAATGTACATATATAAATGAACTAGTGCATGATTAAGCGCTAAAAAGGCCTTATCCACGAGCAAAGCTTATAGTTATAACTAGTTTTAGGCTCGGGCTATGCCTCGGGTACTTATATATTTCATTTATTAGTATTTTACATTGAAATTATAACACCAAATATTACTTGGTTTAGTGGTTAAAGACATTAGTACACAAGCTTGAGGTCATGGGATCAAATCTTATACCATGCATAATCTAATTTTTTTTATTGTACGTGGAGTGCATGAAGTCAAAACTCTAAGGGATAGTGCCACATGGCACAGTTCCTTGTTGAGGAACACCTTTTAATATATTAGTATAGATAGATGCTCCATATCATTTACATGATAAGTACTTGGAGTAATCCACATCATTGAAAACAAAGTATAGTCAGTGGGTCTAATTCAGGGTTGTCTTAAACTCGTTGGGGATTTACGTTATTTATACCTATTGTGCCTTAATATTGAAACTGTGCATACTTTTAAAATATAAAACCAAAGTCGAAAAAATAATTATATAAAGATTAAATCTATTTAATAAAAAAACTTAAATTAAGAGGTCAGAGGATTATAACAATATGGCTAGAACAAACAATGCATTTTAATTTAGATTTTAATATAAGAGCTATCATATATCTTGTAGATATTATTATGTAATTATCATTGATATATTCTCTTGTTACATTTGATATTATCTCTTAGTATATATTTTGATTCATGCATATCTTTTTGCGAACCATAAAGATTGTATTAGATTAGATTAACTCTCTATGTAACACTATATATAGTTGTACCATTTCATGAATATAATTAACCTTTCTCTCATTCTCTCAGGCACGGCCCTGGGGGTGGCAAGAGGGGCAACCGCCCAGGGCCCAGCTTCTGAAGGGGCCCAAAATCGAAAATCTTCCATTTCTCTGAAGGGGCCTGAATTGAAGTATTTTACAAGTGAAAACTATTTTTATGGGTAAAGGCCCAACACATAAAAAGTTAAAAATTTTAACATGCTCCAGCTGTCATGCTCAACAGCAAAAGTAAGAGAAATATTACTGCCATTTATCTTTCCTAGGCGTCCTAGCATTAGTATATTAGTTTCAATGTCCTAGGCAACTTTACCTTTACCCATATAATATTGGGAAAATCATGTACAGTAAACCCCAAGCATTTAATCCAAACGGGTCGGGCCCGCCGTTGGTTCCCATGAATTGCAAGGAGACTTCAATGAGAATTGAGAAGCTTTGGGCTACTTTTGGGTTTCCTGATTTTTATTCTGAATATTCTCCTATTATCACTTTTTATTAATATAATTTAGAGGTTTTTCATTAATTAGGCAAAGCCAAAAAGAGGGAGAGTACAGTAGGTTACAATCCACCCTACATTGACAGTTTGTTACATTGATCAGGAGAGGCAAAATGAATCAAACAAACTTCATTGAAGCCGAGCTATAATTGAAGATCAAGAGAGGCAAAATAAATAGCGACTTTTCTTTCTTTCTATTGGCTAACCTATTAGGTCGGAATTTTTAGGTAGTTTTTGAACTTGAAAAATAGGTTTTGAATTCGAGCCCTTTTTCGAGCTAAGTTAGTTGATCTTTAAATTATTGACTCCAGTTGAGTCATATTAGATGTACATATTACTCCTTTTATGTCCTCTTTACAAAATTCCCTACATTTCCATTGTTTATCAAAGAATTCGTATAAATTCTGAGTTTCAATCACAAAACACATTTTATATCCTCTTTATAAAATTCCCTATATTTCCATAGTTTTTTTTTATATCTTCATCGATTGCTTCTTCAAAAGTAGACCAAAAAATAAAAATAGATATTATATTGTCATGTTATTTTATTCGTAATACTATATACTATGCAAAAATCAAAATTTACTTATGATACTATTAGAATTAAATGGCATCTATGTCTCATCTCGCTCTAGGCCCATAAATTGTCAGGATCGGGCCTGCATTCTCTTCTCATAACCTTTTTATGGTATCATGAGCCTTGATCTTTTTTCTCAATGCATTCCGCTACCCAACCCACCCCACCCCACCCCTCCTCACTTCATCAATGGCAAGGTTGTGACATTATCACCACCAAACAAGCCAAACTTCCATGCTCTGCATGAATGTCACGGTTTTGAGATTATCACCACCAAATAAGCTAAACTAGAGAAAGCTTCAAAAGCAAGACTATTCCACCCCTCTCGGTATCCCATAGTTTTCTCTACCATGTGTTGCAAATCATCAATCTCCCCTCTCCAAACCCTTATTACATAAATCATCACCTAATCTATCATGTATCACCACTGTGACCACCGCCTTTATTATGGTGGTAATAAAATTTTCTCCAATACATGTTAGGAATTTCTTAGTAAAATTATTCTTCTCTTTTTTATGTTCTTCACCCAAATGATTTTTTTTCTTTTTAAAAGGTTTTAATTGTTGTTTTCGGCAATCATTGGCTCATGGCTCAATAACAATGAAGAACACCCATTTGGCCAAAACATTTTCTCTTTTTCTTTTCTACCAAAAAAAAAGCCTCCTATCCATATTGATAAATGTTAGGAAAATATGTCAATTGACTTGTATTACTTTGCGGAAGCTTTACAGTATATATAGTTCTAGACTAAGAAACCCTAGGTAAACATATATTAGGAAACCAACTTAACTAGTATTAGGAAACAAATCACTTGTTTCCTAAACACATACAACTTCCTAAAACCATATCCACAATACTCCCACTCAAGTCGGAGCGTAAAGGTCACGAACGCCCAACTTGGACAAAAGAAAAGAGAAAGCTGGGACACCAAGTGCCTTGGTGAAAATATCAGCCAACTGAAATTTGGTACCCACGTGTGCCATAGATATCACACCACGTAGCAACAATTCCCGCACAAAATGACAGTCAATATCGATATGCTTCGAGCGCTCATGAAAAACCGGGTTGGAAGCGATGTGGATAGCAGCTTGACTATCACAGAACAAACGAACAGGTTGGTGATGTTGGACGCCAAGGGAAGCCAACAAAACCAGCAACCATTTAACTTCAGCACAAGTATGAGCCATGCCACGGTATTCCGCCTCGACGGACGAGCGAGAAATAGTGGATTGTTTCTTTGTCCTCCATGAAATAGGAGAACTGCCCAGGGTGACAAAATATCCACTAATAGAACGCCGAGAGATAGGACAACTACCCCAATCTGAATCACAAAAAGCATACAGTTGTAAGTCACAATCGGCACGTAACATTATACCTTGACCCGGATGACCTTTCAAGTATCGCAACACACGAATAGCAGCATCAAAATGATCTTGTCTCGGAGCTTGCATAAATTGAGACAAAATATGAACTGAATATGATAAATCTGGGCGAGTGATAGTAAGATAAATTAATCGACCAACCAAGCGCCGATATTGTGCCGGGTCCTTGAATAATGGACTAGTAGACAAAGCCAATTGGTGATTCTGTGGCAAAGGTGACTCAACTGGTTTGCACGCAAGAAGACCAGCCTCCTCTAGTATGTCTAACGCATACTTACGTTGGTTGAGGAACATACCTTCCAAAGAACGCGCACATTCGATGCCGAGGAAATATTTCAGAGGACCGAGATCTTTAAAACGAAAGCAATCATCAAGATAGCGCTTGAAAGAGGTACACAAGGTAGGATTATTTCCTGCAACTAGAATATCATCAACATACACAAGAACGGACAAAGTATCTCCCCCTTTCCGGTATGTGAAAAGAGTATGATCAGCGTGAGATTGTCGAAACCCATACTGTCGGAGAGAGGCAGTTAGCTTGTGAAACCAATTACGAGGGGATTGTCGCAGTCCATAAAGAGACTTGCGGAGACGACACACTTTACCTGGAGAAGCACCTGAAAAACCTGGAGGAAGACGCATATACACCTCTTCATTTAAATCACCATGAAGAAAAGCGTTATTGACATCCAACTGATGTACTGCCCAGTTTCTAGCAACAGCAACTGCTAAAAACGTACGAACGGTGACCATTTTTGCCACAGGAGCAAAGGTCTCCGTATAATCTTCACCCTCTTTCTGGTGGTTACCAAGAACAACCAAACGTGCTTTATCTCGTTCAATGTACCATCTGACCGCAGTTTAACTATGAACACCCATTGACAACCAATCGGTTTCTTCCCGGGAGGCAAATCAGTAATCTCCCAAGTGTGATTGTGCTCGAGTGCATCAATCTCAGCCCGCATAGCGTTACGCCAACGTTCATGTTGGGATGCTTCTTTGTATGATTTGGGTTCTTTGTTATTACTTAAAGCATAAACAAAATTACAGTGGCTAGCATTAAATTTATCATACGTAACATTAGAAGCAATAGGAAACCGCGTACCTGAGGAAGGTGATGGCTCGGAGGTAGAGGAGATGGAGTGTGTATGTCTAGCTGAGCTGCAAATATAATCAGCATGCCAAGAAGGGGGGCGACGGTGACGAGCTATCGAGGCGTCGGAGTCACGAGCTATAGGAGTGATGATGGCCGTGATTGAGGTGCCTGCCAGCACAACCTCATCAGCACACACGCGCACAGTAGGTGCAGGCTGTTGGGCAGACTCGTGAGTGCTGCTGGTTCGCTGGGCTGGGTGTGGTCTACGTTTGTAGAAAAGGGGAGCACGAGCAGGTGTGTGCGTTGAGGGGTCAACAGAGGAGGCACTCCCCCTATCTTCAGGTAAGGATGAATCGACATGTGCTGGACCACCAGTATTAGCAAACACTCCGAAGTCCAAATCCACAAACTCCATGGACATGTCTTGTGGCATTTCAACTTGAGGTTCTGTAGAGAAAGGGAAAACATCTTCAATGAACCGAACATCTCTCGAAACAAAGAACTCCTTTGTTTCCAAATCATAAACACGCCATCCTTTCTTCCCAAGGGGATATCCCAAAAATACACACTTCCGACCACGAGGAGCAAACTTGTCCTTAGTTCGTGGTTTGTTATGAGCGTAGCACAAACAACCAAACACTTTTAATAACCCCATATTCGGAGCTTTATCAAACAGAAGCTCGTATGGGGACTTGCCTTCAAGTAACTTAGTCGGAGTGCGATTAATCAAGTGAACTGCCGTTTTAACACAATCTTCCCAAAAGCGAAGAGGAAGTGAAGCTTGGAATATCAAAGCACTAGCCACTTCTAGAATATTCCGGAGTTTTCGTTCAGCTCGCCCATTTTGTTGTGGGGTACTCACACAGGATGTTTGAAATAACACGCCCTCTTCTTGATAATACTGTAACAAAGGTGTAGAGGTGAATTTTGTGCCATTATCAGATCTTATGATTTTGGCAACCTTGTCATATTGAGTTTTGACCATAACACGAAAGTTCCGTAAGCAACTTAGAACTTCACTTTTCTCCTTGATAAGGTACACCCAAACCGCACGTGAGTAATCATCAACAATTGTCAAAAAATAATGAGAACTAGTAGACGAAGATTTAGTATAAGGACCCCATAGGTCACAATGAATTAAACTAAACAAATCATCAGCTTTATTCTCACTTAAAGGAAAAACAGTAAGAGTTTGTTTGGAACGAAAACATACATCACAAGAGTCTAACTCTTTCTTTAATTTTGCTATTCCTACTAGCACGACTAACATAAGATAAATGTTGACTTGAAGGGTGACCAAGACGACGGTGAAAAAGGAGAGCAGATTCTGCCGTAGTAGCATGAGAAGAAATTGATTGCTCCATCTCCCGAAAGACATACATCCCATTCCTTAGCTCACCGAGTCCAATCGCCATCCTCGTTAAGCGGTCCTGCACAATACAAAAACGATCTGTAAAGGTGACAAAACACTGTGAGTCAAGAATGAGTTGGCCAACTGAAATTAAATTGCATTTGAGATTAGGAACATATAAAACGTTCCGAAGGAGTAATTCGTTGCCCAATTTTACACTTCCATGAGAAATAGCTGTCGTTTGCACACCATCGGGAAGACTAACAGGACTATGGGGCAAGTCACAAACATCAAATAAATTTTCCAAAGTCCCTGTCATGTGGTGAGACGCGCCACTATCAAGAAGCCAAGTAGGCCCGTTATCCTTACCAAACAATTTGTTGTTTGACTGAGCACTTTCGAGGAGCATGATTAGACGCTGCATCTGATCATTGGAGAAGCCCGAGCTTGTGCTAGGATTGGTACAGGCTGGTTATGTGGAGCTGCTGCTGCCTGTTCTTTGTGCAAAGCATTGGCCGTGGCCGTGGTGAATACGAAGACCGGCCGCGGCCACTCGATGCTCCCCCTCTCCCACGGCCTCCCCGCCACGTCCCCCACGACCACTACGCGGACCCGGGAGGAAAGCCAACACGTTGATAGCGGCGTTCGTAATCATGGCCGATACGACCACGGTGAGTGCACGTTGGGGGGTAAGACCGAGAACTTGCGGGGACCGATGTGGCAGAACCGAAGAAGAGGCAGATTGTACTGCAAAACTCACAATGTCAGTTTTATCATCACGTTCCCGAATAATGGTTCTGTGACGTTCCTCTTGAGATGCCAAAGAAAACGCCTTATTGATGGTTGGAAAAGGATCCATACTGAGGATTTGAGTACGTAAACCCTTGTATTGTGCATCATCAAGGCCTAGAACAAAATCATGGGTCTTATGGCATTCTACACGGGCACGTAGCTTAGGGGCTGCTGAACAAGTGCAGCCACAAGTCAAATCCTCCTTGCCATATAACTCATCCCATAACGCCACAAATTTGTTATAATACGACACAACAGACAAGTCTTGTTGGCGGAGAAGATGGTACTCAGATTTCAATTGATTTAAGCGAGGACCATTCGAAACACAATATCGTTCCTTTAAATCAGACCATAAATCCTTAGCAATTTTATGAGACACAATACTAGGCTGAATGGATTCATCAACAAAATTAAAAATCCAGGAGCAAATAGTCGAGTTATTAGCCTTCCATGCCACAAATTCAGAACCTTTTTCAGCTGTAGGTTGAACAAAATCACCATTGATAAAGCCATATTTATTTTTACCTTCCAAAGCATTCACAATAGCTTTCTCCCATACATCATAATTATTCCCTTTTAACAGATATTTCGAAAGAGAATTGCTAGGACCTTCTGATGGATGTAAATAATAGATAGAAGAAGCATCATGAATTAATTGGATCTTACTTTTATTACTTTGCGGAAGTAAGAGGAAGACTAACCAACTTGACGAGAAATTGAGGCTACTGGAGGAAAGAACGGTAGATGACAGGAAAAAAAAATTTAGGATCAATTAACCATTGGATGTGATACCATGATAAATGTTAGGAAAATATGTCAATTGACTTGTATTACTTTGCGGAAGCTTTACAGTATATATAGTTCTAGACTAAGAAACCCTAGGTAAACATATATTAGGAAACCAACTTAACTAGTATTAGGAAACAAATCACTTGTTTCCTAAACACATACAACTTCCTAAAACCATATCCACAATACACATTCATATCCACGACTCTTCCCTGTTAAAAAAAGACCACCCATTTTATTCCTACCCTTCACCATAATTCACTTTTACTTCTTTTCTTTGGTATGTGCAACTAGCACAAAACAATGCCAACATACCCACCTATCTTTTTCCTTTTACACTTTTTTGGCTCTTTTCAAACCCTCTCGGAAAACCACGATACCACCATATTCTTCTCCAATTCAAAACATATTTTTAAAAAAACATTGTCTTGTGGCATCCACCAATCATGCGATTATGGTGTATTAATCTTCCAAGAATGGATTTTTCCTCTAATCGTCCATCTTATGGGGGCATATAAGGGATATTATATATCTTGTAGATATTATCATATAATTATCATTGATATATTTTCTTGTTACCTTTGATATTATTATCTCTTAGTATATATTTTGATTTATGATGCATAACTTTTAGCGAATCATAAAGATTGTATTAGATTAGATTAGCTCTTTTTGTAACACTATATATATAGTTATATAATTTCATTAATATAATTAAGCTTTCTCTCATTCTTTTCTCCTACCTTAACCTTATCATTTTTTTGACCCTCTATGATAAACAGTCTTGTATTATACGGTATTGTAGACATTATTTTAGAGGGCCCTAATCAAATCATGCGAAAAAGGCCAATTCGAATCATCGCATGTGTGCAACCTGGACCCGAACTACAACACTATTGGAAAAAAAAACGCAAGGGCTGTGGTGCAAGGGCTGCGTTTCTTAAAAAACGCAGCCCTTAATAGTGAAGGGCTGCACTTAGCCCAAACACCGCAGCCCTTCGTTTACGAAGGGCTGCGGTTTTTGGGCTAACCGCAACCCTTTACCTACCCGTGAAAACATTATTTCAATGGGGTTTTAAATATTTTGGAAGGAATTCAGAGGGCGGGCTTTTAAAATATTCAGTGCTCCTTATTAAACCCTCATTCTCTCTCCTCTCTCTCCTCTCTCACAAATCTCATAAATATTAAGCCCTCCGTCGTCGATCAGTCTCTCACAAATCTTCAAACCACCACCACAAATCTTCACACCACCACCACAAATCCTCGTTCGTTTCTCGTCTCTAGGCTCTCCTCGCGTCTCCTCTTGTCGTCGCGTCTCCTCTTGTCGTCGCTCACACCACCACACCCCCTTTTCTCGCGCGCACCACTCGCGTCTCCTATGCCGTCGCTCACACCACCTCGCCGACATTCGCACAAATCGCTCCTCGTCTCACACCACCTCGCCGGCATTCGCACAAACCACTCGCGTCTCCTCTGCCGTCGCTCACACCAGATCTAGGGTTGGTTCGTTTTTTATCTTAGTTTGTCATTTTTAAATTTTTTTTTTTTTGTATTTGTTGGTTCTTGATGGTATTTTTCGTATTTTTTTTTGTTAATTTTAGGTTTTCTAGTTTTATGGAATTAATTTTAGATGGTTCGAGATTAATTTGAGATCTAGGGTTCGAGATTTACTCGGTTTTTTATCAATTTATTTTTTTGTATTTTAGGTTTTTTTATTTTATTTTGTGGAATTAATTTGATTTTATGTTGTTGATTCGTTTGAGAGAGATTTCTGTTCAAATTTTGTCTTGATATTGTTATGAGAATCAGTATTTAGGTTTAATCTGGATGATCTTTGTGAATTTGGTTGCTGGAGTTTTGCTTTGCTGTTGCGAGACATTTGCGTCAAGTTGTCTTGAATTTCTTATGCAAGAAGAAGTTAGTTGTGTTTTCTGATTAATTTGCGTTTTTTGGACTATGATGTTCTCGCCTTTTCAATCTTACCAGTTTACGTCCTAAATTTCTTGATATTTAGGAGTAAAAAAATGCAAAAAAAAAATTTTGTTTTTTTTGGGTCAAAAGGGTTGCGGTTATGGTCAAAACCTCAGCCCTTCCAAGCGGTTTTGGGCCTGAAGGGCTGCGGTTTAAAACCGCAGCCCTTTAGTGAAGGGCTGCTGGCCAAAAACGCAGCCCTTGCGTTTCTCTCCACTAGTGACTGTTGGGCGAGGAGGCAAATTAAGCATGAGCGGGTACTAGTAACTACTATGCCATATTGGTCGAGTACGTTTTAGTTCTTATATGTCAAACTTTGCACCACTGGTTTATACAACGCTTGAATTGCTACAACATCAGCTAATCATCAACTAATTTTCAAAACACCCATTATTCTCTTCACTCATTTCAATCAATGCACAAATAAGCGTACACAGTCGTATTAAAAAAAGATGCACATTTTTTTATTTTCATTTGCAAAAAAGAATCATAGGAGTAAGCTCATACCATTGCAAAGCACGATGATCCAAATGCTAATCAGAGTCTTCCATGGAATCTCCTCTTGAGTATCTTTTCGCTTTTCGATCTTACATCCAGGACAACCTTCATAGTATACTCTCTCTAATAAGGGGATTTTGCTCTGATCATCGTCCATTTTTCCTTTAGTTGATAATATTTCTCACCCTCAACTAAACTCACTTGACCAACATATATGATATATATGGAGATTTGAGAAATATGTGGAAAAACTGCAAGAAACAGCAGTGAAAAATCGTAAGTCCCACCATAAAATCATCTCATTAAGTACTAAAAGTTGTTCTTATATGATTTTACCTGCTGGAAGTAGTACCAGAGTGTACAATGTTACGGCTGTTTGTCGTTGAAGATGCCTTAGCTTTCTTGTGTTAGTAGCCTCACTTTAATTATGATCTGCTAGTCATTATACCGGAATATAGAGACGTCGAAAGAAGGCAAGGTGAATCATCAGCACATGCGTCACGTTTTGTCAACAGCAGGCAGACCAAAGAAAAACCAAATTTGTATTCTTTGGTTAACTCTTGCTAGTTATATATGGCCTACTTGCTGCCACCCATGTTATCTTTTGTTTGCGCCAATTTGTTTTTGAAAACTCTACTTAGTCGGACCAAAGAAGAAGTATGTGCGTCGCCTTTGGGCACCTCTTGTTGAATTTTATGCCACACTTAGGCCCATTCTTTTAGATTAGGAGAAATTGAACTGTGAGAAAGCAAAATATGAGAGAGTATTAGAGATATGAGATATCGGAAAATATATATTTTCCATATTGATATCTCTAATAGAGAGTGTCTGAACTAAACTGAACTGCGAGAAACTGAACTGAAAATAAGTCTAAAAGAATAGGACCTTATTACTTCATTCATTTTTTCTTTGTCCTAATTTCGTTTTTCATATGTCAGAAAAAAAAAATTCTCATAATAGCAATGATTGTAGACGGCCGCTACTTCATTCTCACGTTCAATCGATTTGATCCCACCAAAGACAGATCAAATTTGTGCCCTTTGGTTAAATCTTGCTACATTTTGTGGCATACTTCCTATTTGCTAATAGTCTAATATATGGCGTGTTTCTGTTGTTTTTTTCTTTCATTATTTAATTCATGAATATGCGTCTATATTAGTTTAACTCCCAAGATCTTATATTTGACTTTGTCATTGTTGGCAACTGGGGTTGGTATAGTGGTGTCAGAAACAAATTTGACCGCTGGATCAACCTGATACTGACCTGACTTGAATCTGGTTCGACCTGTGAGGGTCAGTCCCCAGACCTGACCGAAACCTGACCTGGGATTACCCAGACCTGACCGGCACCCGGCAAGAGTATATTCTGACCTGACCACACAGACATGCATTCAAACCCGAACATGACTGTATCCCAATCCAATATTAACCCAAAACCCGACCAGACCCAGTAAATACCAAATTTGTTTATGACCGACTCAAATTCAACTATAATTGATGTTTAACCAGATAAAATCAATACTACCTTATTTGATCCAATTTTTCAAACCAACCTATTTGGATGACTAACCCCCCCCCCCCAAATTATTAAAATTCAATTATTATTCTATATCTACAAAATTATTTAAGTATGTATATATTTTGCTAGATATATATGCATATAAATATATATAATATTCATTCCTTTGAGGTGTCTATAACATATGAGTAGAAGATCAAGCTACAAACGCAAAAATTATTGTAGTTAGTACTTGATCGATAAAACTCTCTTTTTTCAATGTTTAAGTAAGGTAGAATGAATTGCAATAAATTTCGAAAATTGTAACACATGTGCCTCCTAACTTTTATATCTCACTAAAATCCATGTGCCTCATGACTTTTATATCTCACTAAAATCCAATTATTGTTTTATATCTATAAAATTATTTAAATATGTTAATTTTATCTTTTACTAAATATATAATATATCATTTCTTTATAACTATTTATAAGATGGTACTTTAGAATTCTATTTTTTTATAACATGAAATCAATAGTACTCTAGTAGAATAATATCATTGTGGACTTGTGGTGCGGTTTTTTAAAGTACATATTGTTGCCTTTTTTGCACCGCAGCAAATTATACGAATTTTTTTTTAAGATAATTGTATGTTTGTTATTAAATTTGAAGGATATGAAATCATAGTTTAAAGGATACGAAGATCATGATTGTGATACACTGAGTAATACAAACTTGAAAATTTTTCATTAGAAAATTGAACGAATGACAAATGTACAATTGAAAACAAAAAATAAAGAATTTCCAGAATAATTGATACAAAATTGAGTAGAAAAACTCTATCCTAGATCTCACAAAAAACTAATTCAACATAACATAAGAAATAAAAATCAACAAATGAAATTAAAAATCAAAAAGGGGAAAACTCTCATGTGGGCTGCAACCACCACTGACTCCGGCGAGATCTTCGGTCAGCAAACCTTCATCAAGATCTTCGCTTGTTCAAATCAAGATTTGAGATGAAGTTTCACTTGAACCTACGTGTTTCCAGATCTTCGACCTTTTGCGTTCGATAAGATCTTCGATCTTGGCCTCCGGCGAGAGCTTCGGTTAGCAAGATCTCCGACGAGATTTTCGCTCTGTAATCTCCTTGAGTTGAAGGAATAGGAGATGAATGAGAAAATGAAATCGTTGGTGTCGAAAGAGGAGGGTTTAGGATTGAGGGAGGAAGAAATTGAGGAGAGATTGAAGGGAGTCGAGTTGAAAGAGAAGGAGGTCAATTCGCGTTGGGGATTGCTTGAGATTACTGAGAATGATGTTAATAAGTAGAGTGACGCACTGGAAGTGAAAGAGGAGCAATTGAATGAGAAAAGTAAGGCATCGAAACTCTCGATGAACAGAGACGTAAGTTTAAGCCTAACAAGAGGCTAAAGTTGAAAGTGAAACAACTCGATGAACAATGTCGAATTGTGGAACTGAGGGAGAAGAAAGTTACTGAGCCTTGCCAACTTGAAGAGTTTTCAGAGAAAAAAGTGATGAGCATCGCATACTTTCTCGTTGTCAAGTACCAACATTTACAGAGAAGCAAATCGGTGAGTTTTCTAGATAAAAAACATTGCCAAAGAGAAGCAGATCGATGAACGAGAGTCTAGAATGGAGTGGTGGGGTGGTTGAGAGTGTGGTTGAGGGGATGGTAGGCTGAGGAGATAGAATGAGAGAAGGAAGTGGAGGAAGGCGGATGAGAGGGATGGGGTTTAGGGTTTTAGAGAGGAGAGATGGAAGAGAGACTAGGGAAATGGAAATGGAAATGGGTTTGAGAGATTGATGGTTAGATTTTGATCTTTTTCAAATCAAAGGGTTCTAATTCATGATCCATGATATTATTTTTTGGCAAATAGGAAAAGAGAATGACCTAGCACATGGATTGATGACCTATCACATGATTGATAATCTTATATTCTTTATAATCTTACTAATTCTTGTTTTGGTTTAGTAACTTACTAACTTTAATTTGAAATTTTGATTATTTTTATTGAAATTATTGTGATTAGTATTTAAGTATAACTATCATTTATTAATTAGCATAATATAACCATTATTACTATTATTATTATTATTATTATTATTATTATTATTATTATTATTATTATTATTATTATTATTATTATTATTATTATTTAATTAGAGTTATGAATTGAGTTTCTAAATTTTAATTAGACTCTTTACTTGTGGCGTTACTTATACAACTATCATCAGTCTATTACTCAATTAAGTAATAGTATAATTATATTTATTTAAGTAAACTTATATGTAGTGTTACATTGACTTAGATCATCGACTTACAATGATACATTCGTTGATCTCGTCCGATAACAACTTATTTCAATCCAAATACATGTTTTTAGTTTCAAAATGCATTTAACATGAAGACTACTAGCTAAAATAGTGTACTATTATCTTAAATTACCTAAAATAATGTACTATTGTCTTGAATTAGCTTATAATCTATATTTATATATTCATTAATCTTATATAGTAACAACTTCTTCAATTATCTAGGAACAAGCTAGTGAGTTACTGAGTTGGTATAAGTCTAAGTGAGTAACTGACTAGATGATGCTAAGTTAACATATGGTTGTTAACAAGTTACTATCTAGTTAACTTATTGACTTATGGCTGTTATGTTTACTATCATTTAAATAAATTGTTGTTATGTTTATTATTATTATCGTACAACATATGAACTCTCGTTATAATCACTTAAGCCCCATATGAACTGTTGTTGTAAACATATGATTGTCATTTGTTATAATATTATAATATATCAAGAGTCGTTGTACTAATTTATAATCAATATAGTATTAGAATGGTTTTACAATTATTTTAATACCAATGTATAGTACTATTATAATATGCATATTGATAAAATAGTTTGTTTATACTTTATCATATATAGTCACAACATAATACATATATACCGCGTTATGTTTGTTATTGTTATTGTTATTATTAGCATTGCTGCTACTATTGCTGTTAGTATTTGTATTTGTATTGTTATTGTTATTGTTAGTATACTCGTTATCATTGGCGTTGGTTATAATATTATAACATATGAAGAGTCGTTCTACTCATTTATATTACCTCCATTCCTAAATAATAGTTACACTTACACTTTTTACGCATGTCGATGCAAAACTTTATGTACTAATAACTCTAATTTTATATTTGTAAAAATTATAAAAAGTTGATGTTCTAAAAGTACATATCGAGATGAATCAAACAAGACCCCACATGATTATATTTTTTCTTACTCATAAATCACAAATGGTAGTTAAATTGAATTTTGTGAATAGTGTCAAAAGTCTAAGTGTAACTACTACCTCTGTTTTTTTTTAGTTGCAACATTTGCTTTTTGGCACTATTCATCAACCAACTTTGTTAAGTAATCTCGCACCATTATATAAGAGAAAACATAGTCAAGTGGAGTCTTGTTAGATTCGTCTCAATGCGATGATTCCAAATATCAAATTTTTATAATTTTTACTTACACCCAATATGAGATATTAACGTTCAAATAAGTATCTCGGTAAATGTGAAAAGGCAAATGTTACAACTAAAAAAACAGAGGAAGTATTATTTAGGAACGGAGGTAGTATATTAGAGTGGTTTTATGCAGTTGATTAGTCGAAATAAGAGCTGACTAACAGAATACACTAAAAATCACGGTAAACAATATAGTATTTTTATTAGTTTTTCGTTATCATCCATATATTTATCGCACACACACATATGTATATATATGTCGATCATAATACTTTTAATAATATAATTCGTTTACAAAATCCATAACAAAAATAAAAATGACCCGGTCAGGAGTTAACCGAAGTTGAATTAACGTTCAATAGCGAATGAACCCGATGCTTCACAATGATCAAACTAAGGTCATTAGTGTTTCAACCCGAGTACACATGACTCTACCCAAGCGTACATGTAACCCAAATACGACCTGCGCAAACCCGGTTAAAAAATGTCCACGGGCGATCATACCCGGAAATGGATCGACTTGTAAATGGAACGCTCAGACCTGTCCGGCACCCGGCAATCCCATGATTCAAATGTGATCTACCTAGTTGAACAAAACCTGACCAATCACGACCTGGGACACTGACTGTCAGAATCCTGACCTATCCGGGTCTGACCTGGTTCGCCGTGGGTATACCCAGAACCTGTTTGAGAACTTGTTTTGACACCACTAGGTTGGTACGTAAAGCTATCTTATAAGTCTATATATGGACATCACGGATCGTGGTACGTTATTTAATTTAAATTATAGTGTGTGCCATCAGAATATTTTGTTTTCCAGCTTGTTTGTTTGTTTAGAGGGGATTTAGCCCCTGATGGAAAATTATTATCTGGGGGAATGTAAATCTAGGGTGGGATTCACATGGGGACTGTGAAGGAATTGTATCCTCGACTTTAATGCAATTACTAAATATAAAATGGATCATATTATGGAGATAATAAGTTCATTAAATTGGGTCATCTTTACATCTTGCTAGAGAATGCTATAGAACTTCGAGTTAGTAAATAATAAACCCAAAGCCCAATTAAATGGATCCTACAAGGTCACACTTAAATCAATTTGGATCAACAAAAGGAAGACCTAGAGCCCATGAAGGACTCTAGGGTGGCCGGCCAAAGAGAAGTAAAGAGGAGGGTTTCCTAACCTAATTTATTCCTATAATTGGGTGTGGAAACCAGAAAATATAGTCAGTTAGTTTTTCTCTCAATATTATCTCTATCCTCTTTTCTCTCTCTTTCAAAGTCACGTAATATTAACTCCACGAAAAGAAGAGCCCTTCTTCCTTCCAACTAGCATTGGTGGAGTGTTGATCTGGATTGGTGGACCAAGTAGAGGAATCTCAGTTGCAATCTATCTCCGGATCTTGACGAGCTTTGTGGAAATCACGCATCAAAGGTTAATTCTAAACTATTATGTGATCCTTGATTGTATATGCATGAAATCCTGTTTTAAGTACTTATGAATATGATTCATGAAATTCCGCTTATAGTACTTATAATCTTACAGTGGTATCAGTTTTTTAGCCACTTGCATATAGTTTTTTGGCCATTAAAATTAGATTTATTTTAATGTGTTCATGACTAATTTTAATTTGATTAAGGGGAGGAATTAAATTATGGATTGATTAATTTAATTGGATTAATTAAATGGAGATTTAATTTACTTAATTTTGGAATTCTAATGGCCGAAATTTGTTAGTTGTTTATGCTTTATTTGATTATACAAAATAACTAAATAACAAATTCCAAAAATCTGATTTTTGATGTGGAATGAATTCATACTTAATTTTGCCCATAAAATTTCGAAATCCTAAGTCATAAAGCAATCACCTTCAATTCCTATAATTGTTACAATATTTTGAAGCAATTGACTGTCAAACCACGGCAGGGTGACGCGTCGCATTCCGGTGCAGCCACGGTGGTTGTGGTGGTGCGTGTTGTATGAAGAGGAAGCGAAAAGAAGTGTGGTGGTGTTGTTGGTTACAACGCGACAGCAGAAGCCGCTGCCGGTGTGCGGTGGCCGTCTAGTTACCGCGGAAACGCTGGTGTTCACGGTGAACATGGCAGCTGCGGTGGTGGGGTGGCTCCCTACTGTCGTGGCTGTAAGTTTTGAAGTCTGGCCGGGCAACTGTGCGCTGCGTTGGGCGGCAAACGCGGTTGACTGGCTTTGTGCTGGCTGGCCTAGTGCGGTTGCTGCGGTGGTGGAATTCATCCCTGTTGCCGTGGCAGATCTTCAATCAGTTCAAGATCTCGTGGTTTTCGGCTTCATGGGTGTGTGGCTGAATTCGTGGGTATTGAAGTTCCTCATTATGGGGAATTTTGTTAATGCAGTTTTGACTGCAGTTTTCAAGTTAAAAAAAGAAAAAAAAAGGGAGGCATTTAAACGTTTTTCAATGACTGCAGTTTTGTGCAGTTAGTTAAGCACTTTTTCAGAATATTAAGCAAATTTTCGGTTAAATTATTTTTGACTAGGTCTTAAATAATTCCATAATTTAATTCTTTAATCTAATTAAAATTAGTAGGCTAGATTTTCTAGGGTAAAATCTTTAGGTAGTTGGGAATTGATAACTGTCATATAGTATACTTCCTCCGTTCTGTTTTAAATGAAACGTTTGTTTTTTCACGCAACCCAACGCGCTTCTTTAATCATTAATATCTTTATTTGTGCACACGGAAAAAATATAAAAAAGTTATAATTTGATATTATGCATCGAGACGAATCTAACAAGATCCCACTTGACTATGTTTTTCTTTATATAATGGCGATAAATTGGAGTCAAAATTGATCAATGAATAGTGTCATTTCACCCAATGTTTCATTTAAAACAGAACGGAGGAAGTATATTTTTATGTCCTTATATCCATTTGTTAAGTCCAAAACAATGCTAGTAGTTAATTATTCACCCTTTTATAGTATTGTGTTGGAATTTGGAATAATATGTATTATTGGTCTTCCTAATATAGGTTGTTATGGATATATATTGTCTTATGCCAGGGCTATTATACTAGCTTAAACTTGATGATGTGCAGGTTAGGTAGAAAAGACAAGAGGTCATAACATGGAATTAAAAATCCCCATTATGATATATGGAAAAGCAAAGATGACAAAATAAAACAATCCCATGTACTATGTTACACTTCAAGAATAAAGCAAAGCCAAATTGTGACAGTAGCACACGAGTCTTACAATAACATCTTGTTTTAGTTTATGAAAGAAGTTGAGTGGGCTTGGATTAAAGAAAACCCACGTGGGGCAAAAGAAGTAAAAGGGAATGGATTGTTTCTTTGGGCTGGCAAATATCAGACGCAGCAACAGGAGGAAAACCCTTGGGTGATGAGGTTGCGGCATGGGGAGATTAAAAAGGAACGCAGCAGCAGCGAAGTAGGGGAAAATAGAGCACGAAGTAGACGTGACGAAGAACCAGAGAGCAGACCGAAGAGTTCGAAAAACAGCAGCAAAATTCGAAGCTTCAATCTGATTTACCGATCATGACTTCTCATATTTCGGTGATGTTCTCTTCAATTATGAGTAGCTAATTTCTCTTTCTAGAACTTAGATGAAACCCTATTAGTATGATTTAATTGTTTGAGAATTATTATTGTTTTTATGATTGCATAACTTTAGACTATTATTGTGAGATTATTGTTTTCCAAATTAGATTGATAATACTTCTTGTAGAACGAATTATTGACTTGTTTGGGTATTTGGTTTACACACTTTAATCTTGTAGTTCAAAGGGTGATGTTATGCAATGGTATTTATTGGTTTGTGATTGAATAATTGAATAGTCCATGTTTTAGTTAGATGGTTTATGTCACTTATTTGATTGCAATAATATTTCTTTATGAGTTAATCATGGCTTGTAGTTTAGGGTACTCGATAAAACTCGTTAATTCGCATTCCAATTAATCCATTGGTCATATTATTAGTGGTGGATTCGACTGTCCTAGATTTCGTAATATTGTGTGTTCTCCGATTCACTTTTGTTATTGCCAAGTTTATTTAGTTATTTTATATTTCAGATTAGTTTTATTAGTTTACAATCAAATCATTATATTTATTTTTAGAATTCAATTAGTAGACATTAGATTTAATTTAATCAACTGTTCCCTGTGGATACGATACCCTATTATTTATCACTTACTACTAAGTCTTGTACACTTGCAAGAATAGGGTTTTATAACTTGTTTAAAATCGCTACTAGGAATAGCTTAAATAATTTATCCTCTTGCTTTAATTAAGAATATTTGATATTTTGATTGTTGGCAAGTATAATATATGATATTATTATGTGGCATTTTATATTTGATATAATTGCTATGAATGACTAGTATGGCCCAAAATTTAAGTTAGAAAATACGATCGGCGTATCGTGATGTATTCTTGTAATTTAAATACGATCTGCGTATCGTTAAGTATTTTTGTAATTTATTTAATTTAGATATTATTTAAATTATTTTGATACTTATGTAATCCAAAGACGGTCCCAAGAAGAGAAGGCCCAATACTAAGGTGGATGGAGATCCATGAAGAGTCCAAGGAGGTGCCCAATCAAGATGCTTAGTTCTTAGGATTAGGGGTCATACTAGATCATATTTAATTTTTGCATTTTATTATTATTTAAAATGCTTATAAGTTTATTGTATGTTGGTTATCAATGCGCTAGAGTTCACTAATTCATAACAACATAATAAACTTAGGTCCCACAAATAGTAAGGTTAGCTTTTCCAAACATAAAGTACTTATTAACCCTTAATTAATAGTAATAGGTCATGCCTCCGCAGGGTATTATCATTAATTTTGGGAGATAAGATGAAATTGTGAATTTTACTACTTAGTTTGGTTATCCTTAACAAAATCATCAAAAGCGTTTTGGATTTTGAAGCAAGAGATAGTTAAACATGCGATGTTTATCAATCTAAACAAGAATTATAAGGTGTTATAATTAGTAAAAGAGTTTACTTACCTTGAGAATGTAACGTTAAGATAAGACCTCCGTCTGCTTAGTTGCATGTTAATAGGATCTTGTATTCACTTATTCAAATTGGGACACTAAAATTGAATAGAGTGATAAACCTAGAAACCTTTGCATGTTTTTTAGGTTCTTATATAAACATAAAAATTGAACTTTGCTTTTGTTTTCTGTCTGTAGATACTATGACTAATAACAACAACTCTGTTTTCAACATTATTCATTTTCTCGAAAAAGACAGGCTGAATGGTGAAAACTTCATTGATTGGGAAAGAACCCTAAGACTCGTACTAAGGTCTGAGGGTCGAGAGGATGTCTTAGAAACCCCACTTCCTGTGATTATTGATGAATCGACTGAAGCAGACAAACGTCGTGCTAAGCAGGCTAATGATAGGTCTGTACCAATCACTTGCCTGATGATAGCAGCCATGGAGCCGGACCTCCAAAAGAGGTTTGAAACCAAGGATGCTTACACCATTATGCAAGAGCTGCGGGCCATGTTTCAAACACAGGCCCGAGTTGAGCGGTATGAGACCAATATGGAGATACTGGAATATCACATGAATCCGGGTCAAGCTGTTAGCCCCCTTGTTTTCAATATGATGGGTCTTTTTTAGAACATGGAACGACTTGGATTCCCTTATAGGGTAGAGTTGGCTACTGACATCATTCTGCATTCATTGCCTGACAACTTCAATCAGTTCAGGATGACTTTCAACATGAATGAGTCTGAAAAAACTTTGCAAGAGTTGCATGGATTGTTAGTCAATGCTGAGAGGAACATCCCCAATGAACCAAAGAAAGAGGTTTTGATGGTTCAAAAGGGAAAGGGTTTTAAGAAGAAATGGGCAGGAAAGAAGGACAAAGGCAAGCAAGTTGCCGTTGTTTCTGAAAAACCTAAGCCAACCGCCAAGCCAAAGGTCGCCGCGGAAAGCAAGTGCTTCCATTGTCACAAGATAGGGCACTGGAAGAGGAACTGCCCTCTATACTTGGAGGAAAAGAAGTCGGGTGCTTCCACTTCAGGTATATTTGTAAGAGAAATTAATTTGACTTCTACTTCTTTATGGGTATTGGATACCGGTTGTGGTTCTCGCATAGTTAATGATGTGCAGGGACTAAGAAGAAGTAGCAAAGGGCGAGGTAGAGTTTCGCGTTGGAAATGGAGCACGGGTTGCTGCACTTGCCGTAGGAAGCTATGGTCTGCATTTGCCATCTGGCTTAATTCTAGAACTCAATAATTGTTATTTTGTTCCTTTGATTACTAAGAACATTATTTCTGTTTCTGTTTTGGATTCTGAAGGGTTTTGTTTTGAAATAAAGAACAAGTGTTGTTCCATTTCCTACAATAACATGTTCTATGCTAGTGCTAAATTGATAATTGGCTTATATGTGCTTGATAGGTCAGTACAAATCTATAACATAGATAGCAAGAAACAAAAATCAAATGATTCAAACTTAACCTACATTTGGCATTGTCGAATGGGTCATATAAACCAAAGCGCGTCCAAAAGTTACAACAGGATGGCATTCTTCCATCATATGATTTAGAATCATTTGATGTATGTGAATCATGCTTGATGGGAAAAATGACAAAATCACCGTTTACTGGAAAGGGTGAAAAGGACAGTGATCTCTTAGGCCTCATACATATAGATGTTTGTGGTCCTATGAGCACAAAGGCAAGGGGAGGGTTTAATTACTTCATTACCTTCACTGATGATTTAAGTAGATATGGGTATGTCTACTTAATGAAACATAAGTCGAAATCTTTTGAAAAATTCAAAGAGTTCCAAAAATGAGGTACAGAATCAACTTGGTAAGACAATAAAAGCATTGCGATCCTATCGTGGTGGCGAATATTTGAGCCAAGAATTCGATGATCATTTGAAGGATAGTGGAATTCTTTCACAATTGACTCCACCAGGAACACCACAGTTAAATGGTGTGTCTGAAAGAAGGAATCGGACCTTATTGGATATGGTTCGATCAATGATGAGTCTTGCTGATCTTCCGATTTCTATTTGGGGACATGCTCTCGAAACAGCTGCACACACACTAAATATGAGCCCGTCAAAGGCTGTAGAAAAGACTCCATATGAGATGTGGAATGGAAAGGTTCTAAACTTGTATTTTCTTAAAATCTGGGGATGTGAGGTCTATGTAAAGCGTTTACTATCAGATAAACTTGCACCCAAGTCAGATAAATGTCTCTTTGTGGCATACCCAAAGGAGACAAGGGGTTATTACTTCTATAACCGTCAAGAGAATAAGGTATTTGTTGCTCGTGATGGTGTCTTTCTCGAAAAGGAATTTGTTTCCATAAAGACAAGTGGGAGTAAAATAATTCTCGAAGAAATTCGAGATGAGCAACAACTGGACGTGGCTCACACCATGTCAGAGACGGCCCGACAAGACGAAAGTCAAGTTCAGGAGATGACGTATTCAACGCGTGAACCTCCTACCGTCCCACTTGAATCTAATTCAAGCGAAGATCTTCAAGAAGTTGAAGAGAACATTTCTCTTGATGCTCAGGCCCCGCGTAGGTCAAGTAGACCAAGGATTCCAAACAAAAGGTTGGTTGATTTCCTGTTAACTGAAAACTCTGAAATTATGATTTTAGAGAATTCAGAACCTACTACCTACAAACAAGCTTTGACGAGCCCAGACTCTGAGAAATGGCTTGAGGCCATGAAATCCGAGTTAGACTCCATGTCTGAGAATAAAGTTTGGACCCTAGTCGACTTGCCTGATGGGGTTGACCCTATTGGATGCAAGTGGGTGTTCAAATTGAAAACAGACAAAGATGAAAATGTCCACGTCTACAAAGCAAGACTGGTTGCAAAAGGATTCTGGCAAATTCATGGTATAGACTATGATGATACCTTTTCTCCAGTAGCAATGCTTAAGTCGATTCGGATACTTTTAGCGATTGTTGCATTTTACGATTACGAAATTTGGCAGATGGATGTAAAAACCGCATTCTTGAATGGGCTCTTGAATGAGGATGTGTAGATGACACAACCTGAGGGTTTTGAGGATCCAGAAAATCGTAAAAGGGTTTGCAAGCT
This sequence comes from Beta corolliflora, assembly GCA_947648045.1. NCBI lineage: Eukaryota > Viridiplantae > Streptophyta > Magnoliopsida > Caryophyllales > Amaranthaceae > Beta > Beta corolliflora. The sequence goes on along the minus strand of CANSZD010002921.1, from coordinate 2,794,099 downwards.
TCAGAGATCCATTTATGGATTGAAGCAGGCATCTCGGAGCTGGAATCTTCGGTTTGATGAGGCAATCAAACAATTTGGTTTCCTCAAAAGCGAAGAAGATTCTTGTGTCTACAAGAAGTTTAGTGGGAGCAGCTTAGTCTTCTTGGTTTTGTATGTAGATGACATACTACTTGTTGTAGCCTAAAATCTACGGTTCCTCTGACGACACTTGGGGTCATCTGAGCCGTACACGTGTCCTCCCCTGATGAATAGAGGAAAAAGATCTACCCTTTGGGCTAGGCTCTGATTGGTTAAAAGGCTGCTTTTCTGGCCCAAAAGGAAGTCAGAGGCCAGCCCGGTGAGGTGGCTGCATGAGAGTGGTTGATAAACCCTCCCAAATCATGGCCTGTCACGTGTCATGATCTGATTCTTCAGCCAATCAGAAGCCACTATTGTAGGGCAAATTTTAAGGTTAGCTGTCATCTTGCTATCACTATAAATACCCCAGAAATCAGGAGAAAGATCATTCAATGCAAAATGTGCAAAGTTATTCTGTAAAACTACTCTCTCACTTTCTCTCTCTATCTCTACTTTCTCTTACAACTCCTGATATCTGACTTAACCTTCGGAGGGGGAACCACCACCCAAACCTCCTGGGTGGGTCCCTTTTTGCAGGTTCGGGAGTGAAGCTCAGGCTTGAACTAGGTTGATTCAGACATTCGTTGCACAAGTCTCCAAGAAAGAACATCTAAGGGATACTAGTTTACTTGCTAGACAAGAAAGCACCATCTACAGCTTACTTGTTGGACAAGCGGACTAAACATTTGGCGCCGTCTGTGGGGAGACGCAACGATGACTGATTGTCAATCGTCCAACCTTGCCAGAAACCGAAGTCTTCAGGTTAATGTCGAAGACACAGTAGAATACGAGAGACCGCCTCGAGGAAGGGATAGACCCCCGTCCATCGTCCAAGTTACTGGACCAAGCCAGCAACCTGTCATTCAAGAGAATCTTGAACGTCCGGTGACTGCCGCCCATCTAGAGAACGCCTTGAATGATTTCTAGGCAAAGATGGCTGCGGTCGTCCAGGAACAGATCAAGAGCAATATGCCGTTTTTCCGGCTTAACCCTGAGCCAGCTGCTAACAATCCACCTCCCCCTACGGGACGTTCCCAAGAAGATCGTCCAGGCCCTAGTCGACCTGTTCGTCAGGAACCCTCTAGGAGGACGGCAAGAGGAAAGCAGCCAGAGGATAATGATCAGCGAAGAAAGATGGACTGGAACCTGGTGGTAAGGACCCAGGACTATGTTCGTCCAAGCGGGCACCGAATGGAAACAGATGCCAGAGAATATCTAGAAGAAAAGAGAGCTGCTGCAATACAACGATCAGCGACAGGTTCTACATCATACCTGACCCTCCTTTGAGGTTGTCGTCCAGAGGGGAGGGACGGAGTTTAAGTCACTCTCTTGTTCATCCACGACAAAAGAAGACGGTGGCTCAGTGTAATATCCTGAAAATTTAAACATGCTTAATTAGTCAACTAGTTGTTGTTTTACTAATTATGTTATCAATGAAATTCTAAATATAAGCTATTAAGGTATTTTATTTCTAAAATAAGTAAAAGAGAAGAATGTAATTTTTATTAAGTAGTTATGAATTATAATTAGCTTAACAAGTAAGTAATTAAAAATCACAATATGCATAACTTCTCTTTTAATATGAATTATCCAAAGTGAAATTATTTTAATTTAATAATAATAATAATAATAATAATAATAATAATAATAATAGAAGCAAAAGAAAAGAAGAATAGGTAAAAGAAGGAAGAAGTATCAAATAGAAACTTAAGTTTGACTTTTGTTTTCCCACCAAATTTCTTTCTTCCTCCTCCTTCCACCTCCTTCTTTCTTTCTCTTACATGGCAACCAAAGCTACATTCATCAAAATTTCTCACCTCTAAACTACTGCCACCATCAAACCCAAGAGAAGAATTCTCATCAAAATTCTCTTCCATCCATTGTTATCTTCAAAGCTTTCTAGAAGCTTGACAATGGCTATAAATAGCCATGTCCTCCAAGCAACACACCACACCACTCTCTCCTTCTCCTCTGTTTTTAGGCCGCCGCCGACCACGGTGCATCACCGGTGCGCCACACCGCCTTCGACCACCGCCGGCAACCTGCGCCGCAGCCTCGTGGCCCCGCTTCCTTTCTTCCTTTTTCTCTCGTGCCCGCTTGCGCTGCCGCCGCCCGCTCGCCGGAGCACCACCCCTCGAACCAACTGCTCGCGTCGCTGTCAACGCCGCTTTTCCCTGCCGCCCACCGTCGCCGTTCGCCGGAGCTCAGCTCCACTCCTCTGCTCCTCGCTGCTCTTAGTAGCAGAGGTATAAATTCCCTCTTATTTCTTCATTTTATTTTCCTTTGGATTTCAGATTTTAAAGTTCACAAATACAAGCCCAATTAAACCCTTTGATGATTAGTTTAAGTTTGGGCCTAAAGAAAACTGATTCACTTAGTTTAACAAACTTGGTTAATTTGTTGGGCTAAAAAGATGTTTGAACTTATTTTATGGACTAATTTGGTTAGTTTAATTAAACCACTTAACTTGACTCCTAAAAACTATTATTGGGTTATATTTCATGATTACTAAACTAATTGAGTTGTTTAAAACTAATTAAAATCCAATAAGCTTGTTATTTATATTATGAGTTTAAGTTATGATTACTCCATTAATCCTTAAGTTTGCTTATAATAACAAGATAGCTTAATTTATTAGTTTTAAGTGATTAAATAATATTAAAATAATGTTTTCACTTATTAGTCGATTAAAGAGTCACCTTAAGAAGTTATTAACGACTAAGTTAATAATGACCTTTGCCGAGACCTTTATGACAAAATAATGAACGCTATGACCTTTATGAGCGCTAACTAATATTTAGGCTTAAAAGCTAAATAACGAAACGTTCATTAATAAAATTATTCTTGAATAGATTAAGGAAGATAAAGGATATTACAAGCTTCCCCCGGCTATCAAGGTTATTAAGCAGGAATTCAGGTAACGTCTACTGCTAGCACTCGCACTCCCTTTCCAAACTATGTTTTATGATGCTTTATACGATGTTTATGCTATGTTATTTATGGTGTGCGGGATATGAAATGTTTGCTATGTAAATGATGTTTATTAAATGATTTAATGCTACGAAGTATGATGATTTAGATGTTATGAAAATATGGTTATGATTACGTTTAATGATTATAATTACGTTCCATGATTATGATTACGATGAGGTAATGTAATTATGGTTACGTTACGATTAAGATTACGTTTTATGATTACGATTACGATGATGTAATGTAATTATGATACGTAAAAGAAACGAAACATGATAAATTCAAGTGAAAGACGGTTCTTGGCAGTATTCTGTTATCCCGGGTCGTGCACGTACCTTCTGGCCGGTTCCCCACCTTCCGTTTATAAGGGCTAATGTCCTCGGGTGGTACCGCATTACTATACTTTGGGCACTAACGCCACCTTCCGTTTGTGAGGGCTTTCGTCCTCGGGTGGCTGCCTTCCGTTTACGATGATGTTATGTTCTGGGGAGACGTCCCTTCCGTTGTACTAGCCAAGTTACCAAAGTAAAAGATATATGATGATTAACATGACAAAGAGTGATGATAATGTTTTATGATTATGATTTAATGGCTATGTTTACGTAATGGTTTTACTATTTCTCTTCTCCCTGTTTGCAACTAAAATAAGTTGAAATGCTTTTACGATGTTAGGGTAGTATGTTACTGAGCCTCGGCTCATGACGTTTTGTTTTATGTTTTAGGTATTGAAGAACAATTACAGTATGGCTATTATAAAGAGATGTGTTGAGGAGACTATGTATGATTCTATGAGGTTTAGAACATTTTGTATGATAGACGAACAAGTATTGTTTTATGATGAGCAAATGTATAGATGAATTATCATTTTAGACTATTATATCATAAGTGGGCTCTAACCCACAGGCTTAAGCTATGATTCCGCTGACGATTAAGGTTATGTATTTTCGGGGCGTTACACTCAGCCCATGGTCTATAGGCGTCCATTGCCTGCAAACACGTCGTCTGATCCGGTGTTAAAGGAATATCGTAAGGAGTACATACCCATTGAGGGACAGATGGGAGCCCTCCAGATTAACTGGCCCACTCCATTCTCGGCCAGGATAATGGAGGCGCCCCCCTTCCCAAAGGTTAAACTCCCTATTATAGAACCTTTTGACGGAACAACAGATCCCGATGATCACTTATCTGCTTACAAACATCAGATGTACGTCCAAGGAGTAGATGATGCTACCTGGTGTAAGAACTTCCCAGCAACTCTGAAGGGAGTAGCTCAGAAGTGGTTTAACAATCTTCCACCCAATTCAGTCAATAATTTCACGGAACTCAGTTTCTTATTCACTAGTCACTTTGTTGCCAACAAGCAAGAACAAAAAACAAGCATGCACCTAGGCAAGGTCGTCCAGAGACCGAAGGAGGCTCTTAGAAGTTTCGTTAAGAGATTCAACCTAGAAGCCCTTCAGATCCAAGATCTTAATGCTGGAGTGGCCTTTGACGCCTTCATTAGGGGTCTAAGGCCAGGAAGCTTTAAGTTTGATCTTGTTAAAAAGAAAATCTCCACTCTTGCCGAAGCCTTAAGGGAAGCTGAAGCGTTTATTCACGCTACCGAAGTGTGTGCTGAGGCAAAGCATCCCGAGTCTAAGAAGCCTGAAGAGGTTGCTCAGCCAAAGAAGAGCAACCCCAAGAAGGCCGAGACTTGGGCTATAACCTCCACCACCACTTCGTCCAGAAGGAGCAAGAGAAAAGAGGCTGAGCCATCCTCATGCAATCCTATTGAATTTAACAAGGACCAATACTCCATTCTCATGGAGATTAAGGATCAATATGAGTTGAAGGCCCCAGCTGAGATGAAAACCCCTTATAGAAATAGGGATAAGAGCATGTATTGCCACTTCCACAAGGATTGCGGTCACGAAACTAATGAATGTAAGCACCTCAAGAAGGCTTTGGAGGAGCTAGCTCGAAAGGGAAAGATGAACTCCTATATGCCTCAAGGGGGAAGGAAGTTTCAAAGGAAAGACAATTGGCAGACTAAGAAGAAGGAGAGTGAGAGCACAGACGAGGATGTTGTTCTCGTAATTTCCGGAGGGTTTGCTGCCGGAGGACCAACCAATAGAGGACACAAAAACTACCTTAGGGAGCTTGGCCAAGTTTTGTTAGCTGATCAGACAAAGGCTGAGCCCTTCCCAAGGGTGGTAGTTAGTGAGCAAGATCGGGGCAGGTTGAGGACTCCCCATGATGATCCTTTGATTGTAGAAATGAAAATAGCAAACTTGAGAGTAAGAAGAATTCTGATCGACACTGGAAGCTCGACGGATATCATCAGTGCTGACTGCTTGTCCAGATTAAAATTTGATGAGAAGAACTTGGTTCCCGTTCACCATCCCATCATAGGGTTTGGGGGAGGAGTCATCCACCCAATGGGAACTGTTACTTTGCCCGTTCGAGTGGGAGAAAAGGATGCCGCTAGAACTCTGTTTATCAAGTTCTTGGTGGTCCGAGATTTGACAGCCTACAATGTCATTCTTGGACGACCAACTCTGAATCACGTCAAAGCCGTAATAGTAACTCACCTGATGTTGATGAAGTATGAGTGTGATGATGGCCAGATTGGCTCATTATATGGGGACCAGCAGGTGGCTAGGGAGTGTTATCTGACTACCCTCAAGCCGTCATCATGGAAGATATGCAATGAAGATCAGACGAAGGTTGCTGGTGAAAGGAAAACGTCTGAAATAGAGAAAGATAAGACGAAGGTGGTTAGCGAGAGGAAAACGTCCGGGATAGTCAAGGACCAATTGGCCTCATTGAAGATGGCCATTGAGAGCCCTCAGATGCCTCTCGATCCCTCAAGGAAGGCGTCTGAGCATCTTCCCAGCAAGAAGAGAAAATATGAAATCATCAAGGAAGAGCCTCCCTTGCCTGAAGAAGTGATGGCCATCATGGGACTAGCAATAGAGCGTCCAGAACCAGTCGAGGCCCCAGAAGATGTCTGTCTGGATGAGGCTCGTCCAGAACAAACCTTGAAAATTGGTTCTTCGCTCTCTTTGGGCTTGAGGAGCCTCTTAATCGCCTTCTTTGAAAGAATTTCAAGACGTGTTTGCCTATTGTGTTGAAGAAATGCCTGGAATTGATCCAGAGGTAGCCGTCCATCGGCTAAATGTTGATCCAAAATTAAAGCCAGTCCGTCAGAAGAAAAGACATTTGGGGCCGGCTAGGAATCAAGCGGTCGACCAGGAAGTTCAGAAGTTGTTGGAGTCAAAATTCATCAAAGAGACTTATTATCCAGAATGGATAGCAAATGTGGTCATGGTGCCCAAGCCCAATGGCACCTGGAGAATGTGTGTAGACTATACCGATCTCAACAAGGCTTGTCCCAAGGACAGCTTCCCGCTGCCGAAGTTGGATCGTCTAGTGGACTCCACAGCCGGCCACGCTTTACTAAGCTTCATGGACGCCTATTTAGGTTTCCATCAAATTCCCATGTGGCCAGAGGATCAGGACAAAACGTCCTTCATTACTGAAAAAGGACTGTATGGCTGGTTGAGAATGCCATTTGGTCTGCGTAATGCTCCGGTCACATTCCAAAGATTGATCAATGCTGTTTTTCAGCCACAGTTGGGAAGGAACATGGAAGCGTATATTGATGATATGATAGTCAAGAGCCATCAAGAAGAAAGTCATGTGGGTGATTTGAGAGAAACTTTTGAAACTCTCAGGAAATACAAGTTAAAGCTGAATCCCAGCAAATGTGTCTTTGGGGTTTTGTCAGGGAAGTTCCTAGGCTTCTTGGTAGACCAGAGGGGAATTGAAGCAAATCCCAAGAAGATACAAGCTATTTTAGACATGAAGTCTCCGTCAAAGGTAAAGGAAGTTCAGAGACTGACGGGTTGCTTGGCTGCCCTTGGACGTTTCTTGTCTAAGTCAGGCGACAAGTGTCATCACTTCTTCGCCACTATTAAGAAGAAAGCTAAGTTTGAGTGGACAGATGAGGCGGAGCAAGCACTACAGCAGGTCAAGGACCACCTTCGGCAGCTGCCTAGGTTGGTCAGCCCAGCTGAGGGGGAGAAGCTGTTTGTATATTTGGTCGTGTCCGCTCAGGCTGTGAGTGTCGTTCTGCTGGCCGAAAGAGAATCCGTGCAAGTCCCAATATATTTCGTCAGTCACGTACTCAAAGACGCGGAAAATAGGTACACTCCAGTTGAGAAGTTTGGATTAGCCCTCGTCATGGCCAGCAGAAAGTTAAGGCCTTACTTCTTGGCACACAGTATAATCGTCTACACTGATCATCCTTTGAAGCAAGTTCTGCAGAAGATGGAAGCCGCTGGGCGAATGCTAAAATGGGCAGTTGAGCTCAACATGTTGGATGTATCGTTTGAACCAAGGAAAGCCATTAAGGGGCAAGCCTTGGCAGATTTTATAGTTGAGCTTACTCGGCCAACTATAGAGCCAATATATGATCCAGCTAAAGGAAGGAAGCATTGGACGCTCATGGTCGATGGATCGTCCACAGTCAATGGATGTGGGGCAGGAATCATTTGTCAATCTCCTGAAGGGGACAAGTTTGAATATGCATTAAGATTCCAATTCAAAGCGTCCAATAACGAAGCTGAATATGAAGCACTCTTAGCTGGAATCAAAATGTGCAAGGCGGTTGGAGCTGTAGAGATTGAGGCCAAATCGGACTCTCTCTTAGTTGTCAGTCAGGTCAATGGATTTTGAATGCAAAGAAGCATCAATGAGCAAATACATGCGACTGATCAAGGATGAGATTGAGCCATTAAAACGATTTGTTCTCGACCAAGTGCCAAGGTCAGAAAATCATCAAGCAGATGCTCTCTCTAAATTGGCCAGCTCGGCTGAAGGAGATGTGCCAAGAACAGTTTTTTGGGAAGTCAAACCCAAAAAGATCATTGACCAAGAGCAGATTATGTTTCTTAGCCGAGGAGCAGTCTGGATTGAGCCGATCATAGAATACAAGAAGACGGGGCGATTGCCTTCTGACCCTGTAGAGGCCAAGTATGTGAAGGCTATAGATAAGTGGTTTGAACTATGGGATGAGACCCTTTACAAGAAATCATTCAACCGTCCTCTCCTCAAGTGCATCACCAGAGAAGATGGCCTAGAGGTTTTGAAAGAACTCCATGAGGGAGCTTGTGCATCGCACATTGGGGGAAGAGCATTAGGAGAAAAGGCTTTAAGGACGGGGTACTACTGGCCTACCTTGAAGGAAGACGCCCTCGTCTATGCAAAAAAGTGCGATAGTTGCCAGAAACATGGAAACCTGCATCAGAAGCCGTCCAACTACCTAAGCCCCATTTTGTTCCCCTTGCCTTTTGCCAAATAGGGCATGGACATATTAGGACCTTTTCCGGTGGCAGCTGGGCAAAAGAAGTTTGTGGTAGTAGCAGTGGACTATTTCACTAAATGGATAGAGACTGAAGCCACGCGAGGAATAATAACAAACGACGTCAAGGGCTTCATCTGGAAAAACATTATAATTCGTTTTGGCATGCCTCAGTCCATCGTCTTTGATAATGGTCCACAGTTCGAAACGCCTAAGCTGAAAGATTGGTTGTCTGAAAGAGAAATCAAGGCTCACTTTGCGGCAGTCGCCCACCCGCAAGCCAATGGACAAGTCGAGTCCTTCAACAAGATTCTATCAAATGGAATCAAGAGGAAGCTGGAAAACGCCAAGGGACAATGGGTTGAAGAGCTGCAATTAGTGTTATGGTCCATTAGAACAACCGCTAACAATTCTACAGGTGAGACACCTTTCATGTTAGTCTATGGCACTGAAGCCGTCTTGCCCATTGAGATTGAAGAACCCACCCTGCGAGTCATGTTGTACAAAGAAGACGTCAACTGGGCTGCATTGCGCACGGCTTTGGACCAAGTGCCAGAAGTCAGAGGCAATGCCTTGCTAAGAATGCAATTGTACAAGTTGAGAATGGCTCGGGAATTTAACAAACGAGTTGTTAGACGACCGCTCAAGGTGGGGGATCTTGTTCTAAGAAAAATGGAGGCGGTTGGACGAGCTAAGGAGCTAGGGAAGCTAACACCAAACTGGGAAGGACCTTATCTGATTATCCAAGAGCTGTGCAGTGGGACTTTTCGTCTCCAAGATCCAGATGGACGACCTATACAGCGTACTTGGAATTCAGATAATTTGAAGAAGTACCACGTCTAATTCAATTCACCGTCAGATTCCTATAAGGTAGTTTGTAGTTACTCCAAAGTGCCACGGCACATGTTAGGAGGAAGAATTGTATACATGCATCTTGGCATTTAGTCAAGCAAAATCCATATAATACAATTCCTACTCTTTCATTTCTTTGTTTATTTTCACCAAGTTAATTCACTTTGGGGCATTCAATCAGTTACTCGTCTAAAAGTGACAATAACTTGGACAAAAATACAAACAATTATAGAACGTCAAAATTACTCACTTCTATGCCGAACATCACTCCCTCGAAGAGACCGGCCAAAAATATAACACATATATGGCCGTCAAACTGACAAAATCTCTAGTAAGAGTAACGTCAAAGTCTCTGAGAGAAAGCTGCCCTGAAATAAGACCTTAGTAAAGGATACTTACTTTCAAAAATACGGACAGCTAAGTAGTCCAGACCCTAGTAAGGGATCACTACTTAATGACGAGTGTTGCTCCCTCAAGGAAGCCGGCTAAAACATGCGTTGAACATGTATCTCAAGCTCGTCCATCAATTTCAGCAGGCTCGGCCAAGGTCGGCCGCTCTCCTTCTTGGACTTTGGCTCGCCCATCATGTGCGGTTGAGTTAAGCCCAAAAAGGGGGGGAATGATAGAAGCCTATAGGACGAGCTAAAAAGAAAAGGTCGTCCAAAAACCAGGAGGACCTTGGCCATAGATGCCCTTGTGATGGTTTGATACTGCAGGACGAGTGTTAGTAGCTCAAGTAAAACGGCTAGAAAGTGGCTCGTCCACAAAACAAACAGGTACTGGCCGCTCTCCCTCTTTGGGCAAGACTCGTCTAATTAAGCAAACCGTCCCAGACGAGTCTCTTTTGGTACTTGATCGTCCAAGGACAAGAATTAGGTAAATCGTCCTGTACTTGGTAGCATTTTGCACAGAATCAGGGCGAGCCTATTCCTGTACTTGGTAACATTTTGCACAGATTCTCGATCGTCCAAGGGAAAGGGACAGGTTGGACAAGTTTGTGTTATTTAGATAAGGCAGATCGTCGAATAGTTCAGGACGAGTCAATTCTTGTGCTTGGAGACAATCTTTAAAGATTTAGGATCGTCTAAAGGCAAGCATGCTGCTCTTTCATTAAACATTTGTGCTGGACGTCCAACGATCATGACGAAGTTAATATTATACATAGTCAAATTGGAAGTCATGAAAATAAGAGACAAGCAATTGGCAAAAAGTTCTTCATATATATCAATAGCAAAGGTTTACAACTTAAGACTACTGAAGGGCTAAGACTACAACGGCAAACAAGCCAAGAAACTTAGAAAAATAAACCTAAAACTAGGCTCCATCTTCAACGCGAGTTTCTTTGTCGTCATCAGGCTTCTCGTCCTCGGCTGCAGCTTCGTCGTCAGACTCTAAAAACTCCGGAGGTTCCTCGGCGCATACCATAGCCTGATGGACACTCTGTTGATATTCCAGACGACGTACAAAGCTGGGGACCTCATCAGCTTCCGCCAGCATCTCAAAGGCCTTGACGGCCCAGTCTTTAGACGATTCAACAACTTGAGCCAATCCTTCCTTGGCATCGTCAAAAGCCTGGGCCGCCTCCCTTTCTAGACGGGCAGTCTTCGCCCTTAAGAGAATGTTCTCCCTTCTCAGTTCAACGGCGGCAAGGAGAGCCACATTTCTCTCACCCTTCAGATCAACAGAGACAGCATTAATAATCATCTTCAGACGATCCAGCTCCTTGTACAGATCGTTGATGGTAACGAGATAATTTTTGTTGTCTGATTCAAGGAGGGCTGATCTCTTCTCCAAAGCCTCCAGAGATTGACGATGAAGGGTGTTGGCCATCTCAATGTCATGAATGGCCTTGTCGCCTGCCGTTGTAGCAAGGTGGACGAGCTTCTTGTTCTCTTTTCGAAGCTCTCTCGCCCATTCTTCGGTAAGCATGCTGCGAGCAAAAAGATGGGGCAATGAAAGCAAAACAAATCATTAGACGAGTTTCAAAAAGAAATAAATATACTCAAGTACTAAACAAAAGCGGCAGTAAGTTATACCTCAGCAGCCAGTTGAGACATGTAGCCCACATGCCCGGCCGATGCTCCTCTTAATCCTTTGATATAGGATTTAGGGAAACACTTGAAGAGTTCCTGCTTAAGCCGTTCCTTTTCTGCCTTTGACATTTTGGCAAAAGCAGGAGAAGACTCCTCGTCCGAGTCTATGGTGGGAGCAGGTGAAGGTAGAGCTGGGCCTTTGCCCTTATCTGAAAGAGGGGGAGAGTCAGTTATCTGGATGGGAAAGATGATGGCTTGTCTATTGGACGGACTCATAGACTGTCCGCCGACGCGCACCGTCCTAACTCTATTTGAGTAAAACGACTCGCCAGACGAGATGGATGTCGTCCTTACAGCAAGGGGCATCTGGGAGACCAGCTTCGCTACCGAGCCGCTGAAGCCCGGATAGTTCTCGACAGCCGTCTCCTGCCCCGACACCACCAAAGCCAAGGCTGACTCTGGTCTGACTTCGGCCGAGTCTGGTCTGACTTTAGCCGAGTCAGAAGGCAAGGCGTCCAACTGACCAGCAAGGTCAGGATTTTCTCTCACTCCCCCACTCGGAGCGGCAGCAGAAGTCCCCTCCTTAAGAGCTTTATCTTTAGGGGGAAGCATGGTCTTTTCTTCTACTCCCCTACTCGGAGTAGCCTTCTCTGTCTTCTTTCTTACAAAGCCCTTAGGCTTTTTGGCTTGAGGTTGGTCCGTGGCCGTTGTAGGCCTCTTCTTGGACGAAGATGACTTCCCAGGAGGGAGTTTGTTGGTAGGAGCATTTTTCTGCGAGAAACAATCAAGTTAAGATGACGGACGTCCACAGATCAAAACCCAAATCAAAATTGCAAAGTTTCAGACGAGAATTACCCAAAGAAGGATGGCGTCAAACACTAAACGCCTCCTATTCTAAGGGAATCCCGTCCGAGAAAAACTTCGGATGCAGACGAAGTCAAGGCAAAGAAGGAAGCCGTCCCAAAATTGGACGGACTAACATGACTCCCGTCCAAGGATAGGAGATCAATTCTTCATCCAGCTTCAGAACTCAAAACCTCTCAGACGAGTATGCCCCCAAGAAGGTGGTCGTCCTAGCATGGACGCTTTTCTTCCTCGGGCTATCCTCGTCCAGGGAAAGGTACTATAACTTGGACGAGTCCAAAATGGTACTCGTCCAAAGACTACAAAACCTCTCAGACGAGTATGGCCCCAAGAAGGTGACCGTCCTAGTATGGACGCTTTCCTTCTTCGGGCTATCCTCGTCCAGAGAAAGTTACGATTACTTGGACGAGTCCGAATGGTACTCGTCCAAGGACTTTATAAATCTCAGACGAGTGGGACCCCATGAAGGTGGCCGTCCTAGCATGGACGCTTTCCTTCTTCGGGCTATCCTCGTCCAGAGAAAGTTACGATTACTTGGACGAGTCCAAATAGTACTCGTCCAAAGATATTCAGAATCTCAGACGAGAATGTCCCAAAGGTGAACGTCCATGCTTGGACGTTTTCCTTCTTTGGGTAATTCTCGTCCAAAGATTGGATGTCAATTCCGGACGAGCTAGAATGATCCTCGTCTTAAAAAAAAAGGTATATATATAATTTACCAGTGTCTCAACCCTCTTTTCGGCACTACTTTTGGCATATTCCTTCCATAGATTGTCTGTGAATTTAGACATGCTTATGTATCCCGTCCAAGAAGCCTTGAGACGTGTTCTGGCCGAGTCTGCGGCAAAAAGACAAAAAATTGGTTAGTCTAATGAATTATGGACGAAGAGTTTTACTTGGGGATTTGAATGGATACCTTTATCATCGGCTAACCGCAAGCCGGCGGCAGCCAAGAAGTCGTCATTATAAAACATTTCCTTAAAGGGTATCCAGTTAGCTGGCCCTTTAAAGGATTTCTGGCCGGGCCTGGAGTACTTCTTTATTCTAAAGTACTCCACTACCTCCTCGTCATACTTGTCCTCCAGCTCCAGCCAGGACTGCTTTCGTCCAGTATTTGTGACGGCTCGGTTATAGAAACGGTAGCTCTCCGTGGCCGAGTCGTTGGCCGCCCTTAGATATATAAAGTCGGCCTTCCATTCATGCATCTTTGACGGTTTTCCCCAGGCTGTTAGAAAGCCAGGACGGTTGCAGATCCTGAGCCATGTTCCATCCACGGCACTAGGAATTTTGGCCGCATAATGAATGTGGGTAAAGGCTTGAAGAGAGAGGGCCAGGCCGCGCAACTCGCAGACGGCTATGAACGTCAAGACGTTGTGCCAGGCGTTGGGAGCCAGTTGGTTGTGGCCGATGTTGTAATAACGAAGCACTTGCTCTATAAACTCATGGAGGGGGAATCTTAACCCCGCGTCCAGAGCCAGCTTGTAGACAGTAAAATGATTTTTAGGAGTGCTCAAAATAGTGGCCTCCTTATTAGGGATGACGAAGGAAAAGCCCGACATGGGCATGAAGTTGGACAAATAGCTAGGGTCCGGCCCTATTTTCTCTAACCATTTGCAATTGGCTAAAATAAATGCGGGGTCAGATAGGGGACCTAATCGTTTTCTAATCTCAGACGAAGTAGTGGAGGCTTCGTCTGACTCATCGGCAGCACCAGAATCCCTGTTGTTATCGTCTTCACCAGTTTCCTCCATCTCAGTGTCCCGGCCAGAAGGACTGGCTTCAGGGTTTATTTGGGACTCCTCAAAGCTGCGGCTAGGGGAAAGGGAGCCGCCTAAAGGCCCAAAGACTTTGGACCTCCCTCGTCTCATCCGGAACTCGTCCAAGGTAGATTCCTCCATATCCGAACTATTTGACGGGATTATTACCTTTCGTCTTAGACGGGCCGTTTGCTTGACGCGCGCCGATTACCCCACGAGGTAAAGACCGGGTCGTCCGACTTTCTCGGCCAAAACCATAAAAAAATATATACTTGGCCAAAAGAGGCCCAACTCTAGAATGCGCCGAAGAAGAAGTATCGGTTCTAGGGTCAAGACAAGCTCTTGGACGGCCAGGGTTATTTGATGAAGATGATTCCATTTTATTGATTTTCTAAGAAAGAATAAAGAATAAAGAAGAGTAAAGAGAACAAAGAAAAGATACCTGCTAAAGCGCATGGACGATTCGGTGAAGAAAGCTGAGGCTGGGCGATCTCTCTCTCTCTCTCTAGAAAATTTGCAGAGCTTCTCTCTCTAGAAAAATTCGTTCAAAGTGTGAAATGATCAAATGTTTTCACACCAAGGTTATTTATAGAGGAGTAAGAAACCTGTGGAGCCGGTCCAGAATGACCGAAGAAAGGATACAACGGTCGGTTATGACCGGTAAAACCCAGAGAAAGGCGCGTCTTTTCCTTCATTTCAAATAAAGCTACCTTGGGTTAAAAAGTCTTAACCGTCAGATGGGCCTAAGGAAGCTACCTTGGGTAAAAGGGCCTTAACCGTCAGATGGGCCAACAGTGAAAACCCTTTTAGGGGAAATGTTGTAGCCTAAAATCTACGGTTCCTCTTACGACACTTGGGGTCATCTGAGCCGTACACGTGTCCTCCCCTGATGAATAGAGGAAAAAGATCTACCCTTTGGGCTAGGCTCTGATTGGTTAAAAGGCTGCTTTTCTGGCCCAAAAGGAAGTCAGAGGCCAGCCCGGTGAGGTTGCTGCATGAGAGTGGTTGATAAACCCTCCCAAATCATGGCCTGCCACGTGTCATGATCTAATTCTTCAGCCAATCAGAAGCCACTATTGTAGGGCAGATTTTAAGGTTAGCTGTCATCTTGCTATCACTATAAATACCCCAGAAATCAGGAGAAAGATCATTCAATGCAAACAGTGCAAAGTTACTCTGTAAAACTACTCTCTCACTTTCTCTCTCTATCTCTACTTTCTCTTACAACTCCTGATATCTGACTTAAGCTTCGGAGGGGGAACCACCACCCAAACCTCCTGGGTGGGTCCCTTTTTGCAGGTTCGGGAGTGAAGCTCAGGCTTGGACTAGGTTGATTCAGACATTTGTTGCACAAGTCTCCAAGAAAGAACATCTAAGGGATACTAGTTTACTTGCTAGACAAGAAAGCACCATCTACAGCTTTCTTGTTGGACAAGCGGACTAAACACTACTCATAGGAAATGACATACCAATGTTTGAGTCAGTCAAGGAATGGTTGAAAAGTTGTTTCTCCATGAAGGACCTTGGAGAGGCTGAGTACATACTGGGAATCAAAATCCATAGAGATAGGTCTCGAAGGATGATTGGACTAAGTCAAGAAACTTATATTGATAAAGTTCTTGCAAGGTTCAACATGGAAAACTCGAAGAGAGGATTCATTCCCATGTCATATGGCGTATCGCTTAGCAAGAGTCAGTGCTCGACTGAGCCTGATGAGTTAAAGCGAATGAGTAGCATACCTTATGCTTCAGCTATAGGATCTATCATGTATGGCATGATAAGTACTCGACCAGATGTTGCATATGCCTTGAGCATATGTAGCTGGTTCCAAGCAAATTTAGAAGAAGCACACTGGACTGCAGCTAAGAGTATCCTTAAGTACTTGAGAAGAACTAAAGGCATGTTCTTAGTCTATGGAGGTGAAAGTGAGTTGGTTGTTAAAGGTTATACTGATGCGAGCTTCCAAACCGACAGAGATGATTACCGCTCTCAGTCAGGGTACATCTTTTGTCTCAATGGAGGAAAACTGAGCTGGAAGAGCTCAAAGCACAGCACTGTAGCAGACTCTACGACAGAATCAGAATATTTAGCAGCGGTTGAAGCAGCTAAGGAAGCAGTTTGGATAAAGAAGTTCTTGACATAGCTAGATATCATACCTAGTGCTCTGGAGGGGATTGAGTTGTTCTGTGATAACAATGGTGCTATTGCACAAGCAAAAGAAACGAGATCACATAACAAATCCAAGCATGTAATGAGGAAATATCACCTTATTCGGGAGATAGTTGACAGGAAGAATGTCAGAATCTGCAAAGTTCACACGGATGAGAATGTGGTTGATCCACTCACTAAACCACTACCTCAACCCAAGCATGAGTGTCACGCTAGGGCTATAGGCTTGAAGCAAATGTTAGAATGGCTTTAGATTGTATTATGTTTAGAGAAACTTGTTACAATGTAAAGACATGGTTTTGCTATTTTATGTTTATTTGAAATGAAATTTTATCTTATTTAATCTTGGTTTAGTATTAAATAAAATGTTCAAAATTATTTTTGAATTCAATGGTTTTGTCAAATATGTGATTTGATGAATGAAACACCATAAGTGAACTGAATTCATAAAATATTAGAGTTCCTAATCTGAGTCATTAAATTGGACATAAATGACTTATTAAAGGATTAGCATATAAGATTGATTGATAGCGCCGTTTCATAAGCTATGGGAACATGGAGATGTTTAGTTAATCATATGGATATGTATAGTTGATACATGATCGAACAAACCTACTTAGAAGTTTCTATAACTTCGTAATTATATTAGTGGATTCCTAAGACATGATTGGTATAACTTTGATACTGCCAAACATCATGCCGTAAAAGGGGACTATAAAGGCAGCATTCGGGTTGTGCTAAAAGTTGAGTGGGAGTTTTGGTTGCCACAAGATTGAAAAGTCCTCCTATATGAGATAGGATGGGTGTCTTGGTCCCTTGGAGAGTGAAAAATTGAAAAATGCATGGTCGTGCTCAAATGGATTATATGATGATCATTTGTTTGTCAATTTGAACTCGGATTTCAAGGATTAATTTGAAGACTAGTATGGATGACATAGAGATATGGTCATACTATCAAATTAGACACTGAGAGACTTAAGGAATTTGAATATTGCACACTCGTCTCGGACAAGTGGGAGATTGAAGGAATTTTGTCCTCGACTTTAATGCAATTACTAAATATAACATGGATCATATTATGGAGATAAGAAGTTCATTAAATTGGGTCGTCTTTACGTCTTGCTATAGAATCCTATAGAACTTTCGGTTAGTAAATAATAAACCCAAAGCCCAATTAAATGGATCCTACAAGGTCACACTTAAATCAATTTAGATCAACAAAAGAAAGACCTAGAGCCCATGAAGGACTCTAGGGTGACCGGCCAAAGAGAAGTAAAGAGGAGGGTTTCCTAACCTAATTTATTCCTATAATTGGGTGTGGAAACTAGAAAATATAGTCAGTTAGTTTTTCTCTCAATATTTTCTCTCTCCTCTTTTCTCTCTCTTTCAAAGTCACGTAATATTAACTCCAAGAAAAGAAGAGCCCTTCTTCCTTCCAACTAGCATTGGTGGAGTGTTGATCTGGATTGGTGGACCAAGTAGAGGAATCTCAGTTGCGATTTTATCTCTGGATCTTGTCGAGCTTTGTGGAAATCACGCATCACAGATTATTTCTTAACTATTATGTGATCCTTGATTGTATATGCATGAAATCCTGTTTTAAGTGCTTATGAATATGATTCATGAAATTCCGCTTATAGTACTTATAAGCCTACAAACTGAAGACCATTTAATCTAATAATACCAAGCAGGTACAAGGAGGTGAGGCTGGAGAGTTAGGAAAGAAGAAAATTATCATATTTTTTTCGTTCTAATGTAAATGCAACAAAAGATTTGTGTGCACTTGGTCCAAACTAATATTAGTATCGACTAAAGTTACACATGTGCCTAAGTAGCCAAATAAAAGCTTAAACCTTTAACATCTCCTTCACTCTCCCACTTCTCACTTTCTCTTTCCTCTCTTTTTCTTTGTCTTCACCATAGTTCCTCTCTCCGGAATAAAAAAACGAAGAGAAGGATAATCAAGCATCTAGAATCGAACTCAACAAATTAAGCAATAAAACTAACTAAATCGACATTGACAGAATTCTCAGAATAACCTCTTCATTCCTATACCGTAATACTAGATCCTTAAATATTCTCACACTTAATTTGATTCATGATTTGCTCTTCAGTTTCTAGGTTTTTCTCAATTCAATTTAATATTTGGGGTTTTTATAATTCAATTTGCTTAAATAAATTATATTGGTATTTTGTGATTAATTTTTTGTTGATGATGGTGATAAATTTTGTGTAAAAGTACTCAACCAATTATTTGGGATCTTGTGATGCTTTATTCTTTTTCGCATATTTTTACTTTGGTTCTGTTTATGTGTGATAATTGATTCACTATATACAACTAATAAAGGTAACTATAACATATAAACAGGGGAGAAGTCAGGAACTTAAAGTTATCTTTGATATACGTTGTCCATATTTATATAGTTTACCCCTTTTTTCACGGTTTCTAAGACATACATTTGACTATTTCTATCTTAAATCACGTTTTTTTTTAAATACTTAAACATATATCTCGTACTCTACCTTTTTTCATAGTTACGAAATGTCGGTTCCTTAAAAAAAATTTGGGGTTATGCTCCTAAATTTGGATCACTAGGTCTTTTATTTGCCTCGGGATTTGGGTTATCACTTTCTTGCATCACAATATTTTCATGAGTTAAAGTTTCTTACGGGTTAGTATCACGACGGTCAATTTTTTAAGAAACAAAATTACAGGTTAGTATTACGATGATCTATTTGATTTAACCTTAACATTATAACATATTACACAAAAATAGCTGCATTAAGTCATCAACAATTAACAAATCAAAATATCAACAATTATCTAAAGAAATAATAAATTTATATGACAAAAAATTTCTAACAAAAGGAAGTGAACAATGAGTACTAACTAAATATTGATATAGGGAATTAAATTTTTAAAAATAGGGAGACTCAAGAAAGTTTACCTCTAGAGCTATAATTAAGGTAGAGTCCTAGTTAAATTTGCAAGATTAAAGATTTAATTCTCTGTAGAGTTGGTGATTTTAAAAACCAAAGATGAAAAGAAGATGAAAAGAATTAGGGAGGGAAATAGTAAATAATTTAGGATAACAAAATGAAAATGAGAATTGGAGAAATGATAATTTTAGAGGAAACATATCATAAAAAAATAAAATACGTAAAGGACTGAAGGAGACAAAGAGGCGAGAAAGTCTAAAGAATAAAAACAATAGAAGAATAAAGGGCGGCAATTGTACAGCAAAAGGTAGTTTGGGTGAATTTCTAAAAATAAAAAACTAGATAAAAAGTAATGGCTAACACGATTTGATCTCTTGACTTCATGTTAAAAGAGTAATCTTAACCAACACATTTTACCATTAAAGCAAGATCATTTATATGTAGTAGGCACTTTAACAAAATACTTATATATTAAAAAACTTGTAGGGGTCACTTGTGTAATATATGGGCCGCAAGGGTGAGGGGCCAGGCTCCTGCCAGACCCCCTTTTGGCTTCGCGCCTGCATATAAACAAGAGTTATATAGCTTGATTTAATGCTCAGTTCTCTTCTAGTTTGTAATTTGTGATGCATGCACTATTCAACTAATAAAGGTAATTATAAGCTAAAGTGTAAAGAACAAACTCTCCGATTGATGGTAATTTTTATAGCTTGTTCATGTATTATTATTTTTTTAGTGGAGCTATATATTTTGTAACTTATCAGTAGTCCTTCAATAATTTTCAAACTATACTAATTCTTTTATATATTTATGATTATAGTTCTACCTTAAAATTATAGTCACTCTTTTTACATTGAAGTTACGCTCTAAAATAATATAGTCACCCTTTTTTAAGTTATCCTTTTAATTACTATAATTACCCATGTTTGAAATTAGATACAGTCACCCTTTCTTTAAATATAGTCATAACTCGCGACAAAACCTATACTCATTCCTGCGAGGATTGCAAGGCCACAATAGTAAGAGTCTCACAAGGACTTGGGATGGCAATCCAGTCCGGACCAGACTCTGGTCCAATTCGATGCAAAGATAAAAATTTGAGGCGACTCCAAAAAAATTATGAGTCCTACTCCTTTTAAAAAGTCTGACTCTTAATTGAAGGATGGTCAGTGTCGAGTCGTATAAAAAAATTGTGACTTATGGGATCCAACTCCGAAGTCCGACTCCAATATAAACTGACCTGACATCCGGATCGACACTAACTTTGGGGTAATTAGTTTTATTTTTTTATATTAATGTATTATGTATGAATACTCTGACTCCAATTTTGAGGTAATTGGTCTTATTTGATATTGATAATATAGTAATAATTTGATTATTTGTATTAAATACTCCCTCCGTCCCAGAATAGTCTAGACACTTTCCTTTTATGTTTGTCCCAAATTAGTTTGAACACTTTCATTTTTGGCATGGTCCCACTATTAATATATTAATTCTTTCATACTCCACTTTGGCCCACCCTCTACCTTTTATCAATAAAAAGTTACTTAACTTTCTCTCTCCTCTAATAAAAATTACCCCACCAATTCCTATCACAATTACTTTTTAAATAAAATAACATTTAATAACCACACTACAACTTATCACCTTAAAATACGTGTCCCAACAAGTATTTAGATCTTTATGGGACGAGGGAGTAAGAATTTTCAATAGAAAAAAGGACGGCAAAAAACTTAGAGTCAGGGTCGAGTTGGATGTTAGGATTTTAAGTCGGATTGGATTCGAATTGTCGGAGTCGGATTTAAGATCTGAGTTCTTATAGGGTCGGAGTCAGATTACGCATAATCCGATCCGAGTGCAACCCATTGTTATTCCTAATCTTGTCAGCATAACATACCAGCTTTCAAGTTTCTATTATTCCCCATCACCACGCCTCAAGACGCATGTGCTTCACAAATTCCACGCTACCCTTTCTAACATACAGTGACTTTTTCATTGCATAAGACCCTAATTGTAATATACAAATCCTCTTTTATACCTTTACTTGCCCTTTTGAAATTTACATTTTCTTAACATATATCACTAGTGGAAAAAACGTTAAATGACCAATGAAATTGATCCGGTTCTTCCAAAACCGGATCAGTAAATTCAAATTTTTTAAGCGTAAAATATTAGGCCAGTTAACTGATCCGGTTGGGAGGGAAACCGGATCAGTTTTTGTTAACTGATCCGGTTCTCCCAACCGGACTAGTTAACCCAATATTTTTGCATATTATTTCACGCCTCCCATTAAAAGCCACGGGGCCCAAAAATCACACGCACCCAACCCAAACTCTCTCGCACCTCTCCCCTTAAAAATCTCGCCCAACTCCCTCCTCTCTCACCTCTCATTTCCCCTCTCATCTGATGAACCCTAGCCCCCCTATCTCCTCTACTGAACCGGTGAACCTTAGCCCCCCTCTCATCTCCTCTCTCCATTTTCGTCGATCATCTCTCTCTTCTCTCCCCTTCAACGAACACCAGTCTTCAGCCATAGTTCATCGTCGGTTCATCGTCGGTTCATCGTTGACTCTCTTCTTATCTCATCTCTCATTCATCAGTCCCCCCTCATCAATCTTTCTGTCTCCTTTGAAAATCTAAGGTTTGTTTAATTAGGAAATTTTTTAGTACTTACGGGTTTCGATTTTGGGATAAAGTCATCGGATTTCACATCAATTTGGTACTAAAGTGAATAATTAGGTTTCTTAATGTAGAAGAAGGTGGCGGATGGAGAAGGTGAAACGAGCGACCACGAAGATACGAATTTCAGCCACGAAACAATGAAGCCGAAAACTACGACCTCCCTCCTGAAGATCAGCCAACAAATCCCCAAAACAAATGCACGGCAACAGGGAACTAGCCCCACCGAGCGAAGATGTCATTGACGAAGAAGATTTTGGTTTTTTTTTTCGTTTTGATTTTCCTTTTTTTTCGTTTATTTTTCGTTTTCTTGTAATTTTTTTTTTTTTTCGTTTCTTGTGTTTTTAGTTGTTTGTAATTTATTTTCGTTTATATTTTCATTATATTGTAATTTCTTTTTGTAAATTATTTGTATTGCTAGCTTGCTGCTATTGCATCTAATTTGTTTTTTGATTGAGTTTTTTTATTTATTTTCGTCCGATTTTTTAATATTTATTTTCGTCATCTTCAAAATTTCGTCAATGATGGTTTTGTGACTTGCTGGGACTTGGGAGGCCAACTGGCTGGAAGTGGGAACGTTGTCTGCAGGCTTGCAAACTTGCAGTTGTTTTTTAGTTTTGTAGGGAGACCAACACTGATCCGGTTTTCACCAAAAACCGGACCAGTTAATTAATATCTACTCCGATTTTCAACCGGATCAGTTGACTTTTGTCAACTGATCCAAGCCCAACCGATTCGGCCCAAAACCGGATCAGTAACCCGTGTTTTGACCGCATCTGATGATATTTTTTCCACTAGTGTATTGACGTTTTAAAGCAAGAAAAGATTTATGGTTTGTTAGCCTTTGTAGGATTCACATGAAGAGCTCATATCATACGACAAGAGGTGGAAAACGATAACAATGCTCGAGGACTTTGTAAACTCACATCAAATAGAGAAACAATTGCAGCTTTTGCTACAATGGTTTTACCTTTGTTTCTCTAAAGCAATGGATAGCAATGATCCATGGCTAACACAGGTTTCTAGTTGTAGACATCCGGACAACTCATGATTATCTGTAACATATAAAGAACTCATATACTTTTTTTCTTGACATTGGCTAGATCTAAATTAAAGGTAGAGAAAACACATTAAGTTATAGGAGGGGGGAAAGTATGTAAATATTAGCAAGAAGATGGGCATTGTAAACTTGAGCTCGAGGGACCTTAAATCCTTGATCAATTGACAGAGTCGAAAGCCAGCTCCCAAATGTAATATTTGTTTAATACTCCAAAGTAAGGAGATGATAGCTGCAATGCGTGGGAAAGCGAAGAAGGTGAATCAGACTAGAAGAGTCAGTAAGGACTTGCAATTAAGGGAGATTGTGAGAGAGAGTGAGTGAAGACACGCATGAACTTCAGCATGTAGAGCACTATGAGACGTTAGGTGTTTACCTCCATTCATTGTAGGGTTGGAGGCATTAAAAACCCAAGCAATACATGTGTGATAGGTATCTTTATCCCAAGACCCATCAGTTTGAAATAGTAGAAATGGGCATATCTGTAGAGTTTTTTTTTTCAGTTTCTGCAATGAGAAATCCAGGAGGGTGATTTTGAGCATTTTTCGGTGGACGAAGAAACTGTAGACTTTGGAAATCCAAGTTCTCTTAAAGCGATCATGTTGAGCCATAGCCATAATACAGTTTACCAACAATTGAGAAGGAGAGTCACTATGTTGGCGAAAGATGGGATTTGACGTGCTTGTTGTAAACACGCCAAAGATACCTTAACTAACCAATATAGGCAAGTAAAGGATCAAATCACAAGGAAGTAAGGGCCAAACAAAGACAAATTCGCTATTGATGATGAGCTAAACCTATTATTGGGCCTTTTTTGAAGGATTAGAAACTAAATCTAAATTCTGAAATAACTAGAAAATCAATAACTCAAATTGACAAAAACAAATGAAGGAAATAAACCAAAGATAAAGGAACTAGGGGATTAGGAGGATTCACAAACAGATGATCCCAATAACCAACATCAAAGTCAAGAGGAAAACATAGGGGGTATCACAAGGGAAAAAAATCATGCACTTAGGAACCTTGATTACTCTCTCGAGCTAATTAGAGGGGCAATTGATTAGTCACTCATTACCTATTTTCATGGCATGAGCAACTAATCAAGGTTGAAAATAGCACCTATTGTTAATGGTCAAAGATCAATAGCATCTAGACTCAAATTTATTAGCCAACTATTGAGCAACGTTTGTATGATGATGATGTGTTGGTTGAGAATGCTAGTTCATTCGAAGAGGGTTATCAATTGACTCTTAATGATGGTTCTAAAAAGGAAAAGATGGATATATTGGATGTTTTGAGGAGGAAGAATCATTAGTTGTACAACCAATTGTTGAAAACCATTGGTTATGGAACTATTTGATTAAAACTCTTTTGTGACAAGCTTATTTATGAGGGTGCGGGTTTTGGTAATTTTAGTTGGTAGATGGATGAGGTGGACACCTTATAAGCAACTCTTAGAGGTAAATAATTTGTCTATGCTGAAAACCTACCAATTGATGTTGATGTTGAGCCTACCCCGCATCACCTTTATATCCCGTTTTTATGAAAGCTTGATCTTGTACCTTCATCCCTTGTGTTATATATATCCTACTTATTTTTTCAAAAATCTATTGTTGCATGCTAATCTTGATCGAGTAAACATTCATGTTGATTTTGTGAGATCTAAGGTATTGCAATATAGTTGTACATATTTTTCTTTTTCTTCTCATTATTTTTTCTTTGATTCTTTATATTTTGATACATCTAACCCCCTATTTGTAAAAATGAATGTGCTTGTAGGCAAGACATATCGAGTATTCAATAACATGTGACATGTTTGCAGGGGAATTTGATAAGTTACTAAAGGCATTGAATTCATCATAATGCAAAAAGGAGTATGAGGTCGTGCAGGACCATTCTAAACCAGCGCTTTCGGGGGCAACCCGATTTTTTTATTTTTCATATTTTCTTTTGTTATTTTTGGATTCACATTAATTTGTTTTTCTTTCTTTTTATTTGTTTCTTTTGATATACTACCTCCGGTTTCTATTATTTGCAACGATTAGACATTTTCCCTCTCTACTTTATGTCAAATCGTTGCAAATAATAAAAACCGTAGGTAGTACTAATAATACTAACATGGTTGTTTTGTGGTTTTTTTTTTCTTGTTCCATAAATAGATTTTATAAAAACAAAACACCAGTCCAACCCGTTGTCACGTCATCATGCTCCCGCAGCCACCGAGCTGCTGATTTCCCACAACCTGCCAGCCCGTAGCCCTCTCTTGCGCCTGCGGGGTCTGTCGGCCATTTATGCCCCAACAACAAAAAACAAAAAAAAAACAACTTCCTCTCATCACGCCTTCTCCCTCTCATCAATCATCACAGACCATCGACCATCGTCACCGGAGCCTACCCCCAGCAATCGCCGGATTCCGTTCTTTCCATCACCGGCACGCCACTCGCCGGCCACCTGCTCCCGTACCACCATTGAGACATCACGACCTCTGCGCACCAACTGAGCACCACAACGCAGCAACTCAGAGAACCTCCACCCTATGCGAGCACACTCGCCACTGCTGCTCCTCCCTTGCCCGCCGCCACCCGCACCCGTCCACTGCCGGCCTCCAGCTCTCCGCCCCAGCATCGCACAACACCACACATACACAATCCCTTCTTCTTCTTCTCATTTTTCTTTCTTCCCCGTTCCTTTTCCTGTTCTTTTTCTTTTTGTTCCTTTTCTTTTGCTTTTTCCTTTATTTTTTTGTACTTTTTATTATTACCTTTTCACAATTAACACCTAATTTTTTTAACATAAATTTGCCAAAAAAAAACCTTTTACGAGTTCATTTTTGCGAAAAAAAACCTTATAAAGCATTTTTTGCGAAAACAAACCAAAATCAAAATTATTTTGCAAAAACAAACCAAAATCAAAATTATTTTCAGCAAGATGAACCTACCCACCACTATCACTATCGCCTCAACCCTCCCTCCACCCCCTCGGCGCGCCCCACCATCCCTTCGCCCCTACCCTCTCTCCTCTCCATTCTTCCCTCCCTCACCCCTCCCCCCTCTCCTCTCCCTTCGTCCATCCCCACCCCAACCGCTGCGCCCACCCAGAAACTCCCTCCCACCACCCCCTCAGGCGGCAGCCCTCCCCCCTCTCCTCTCCCTTCGTCCATCCCCCCATCTACTGCTCGTTATCTACTGCTCTCTCTATCATATCTTTATGCTTTAGGGCGCCTGAAAAAACCTTGGGCTGGGTGGGAGGGGGGAGCTGCGGAGGAGGGGGTTGCCGAGGAGGGGGGAATGGACGAAGGGAGAGGGAGAGGGGGGAGGGAGGGAAGAAGGGAGAGGAGTGAGGGTAGGGGCGAAGGGGGGGTGGGGGCCGCCGCCTAAGGGGGTGGAGGGAGGGGTTGGGGGCCGTTGGTGGGGGGGGGGTGGATTGCGGGTGGTGGGGGTCAGGGGGGGGTGAAGTGGGGGCTGCAGGGGTGGGTGGGTGCTAGCGGCAGGTGGTGGCAGTGGTGGCTAGGTGGTGGTCAACGTCGGAATTGAGATGGTCAACGCCGGAAAATGGTTTTAGGTTTTATTTCGCAAAATAATTTTGATTTTGGTTTGTTTTCGCAAAAAATGCTTTATAAGGATTTTTTTCGCAAAAATGAACTCGTAAAGGTTTTTTTTGGTAAATTTTCCTTTTTTTTAATCAATGATTGTTATAAGATTCTTTTAGGTATAAATTGGTTTAAGTTGGTCTTCAAGAAGCAATGCAATGTAATTTTTCAGCTTATTCAACTCTTCAATTGGGTAGTAAGCTTTTTATATTCTATTTTGTTCATGCTCTTGATGTTACCTTCTATTTTTGCTTGAATTTTGGTTTGTATGGTTTTACTTGTTGAATTCTTATGACTACATTGATTTAGTTATTTCATTGTTGGGAATTGTGTACGACACTAATGGTGAATTGTGGTGTTTGTGGGACTCGATGATTTGATGATTGTTGGGTTGATTCTGGTTCCTTCTCTGATGTTGTTTCTTGCAGTGAGGACACTGCAGTTTCTAGCTTGGGGGATGGATATTCTATCATTTATTTGCTTTCTAGTGTAGATTTTAATTGCTTTCATATATAGGATGTTCCACAGTTTGAACCGCTCACTAGGAGTGGGATTTTACGTGCAACCAAAAAAATTGTACAGCTTTCTTAGTTGCATTAGCATATTTCAACTCATGTTAGTCGCATCTATGGGACTAATGCTAGCACTTTTTGATAACCTTGTTGATATTTCACTACAACTCATTGAGCGTTTATGATTGTGTTTGATTGATACCTACATTACAAGCCCTTGGCTTCATTGGATTGTTTTCCCAAGCCTACTCTGGGGGAGCAAGTATTAGTTTTGGTTAGGTTTGTATTGAATCGAAGTGTTCTATTTGTGGTTTAGATGGAAGGAAAAATATGTTTAGTGAGCTTGGAAATTGGATTAAAAGTTCGAAAAAAAAACAATAAGAAATGAAAGAAAAAAATAGTGAAAAATGAAATAAAATATAAAGTGAAAAAAGAGTTATCAATAAAGTGAAAGAAAAAGGGTTTGTCTTGAATTTCTTGAGTGAAAAGCGATGTTGGTTATATATTTGGAGATTCTTGGTTGTTGTGTTGAGTTGTTGTGACTTTTCTTGGTCATGTTTTCAGTTATATGATGCTCCCTCTTCTTGGTTTTTCCACCACAGTTCCCAAATTACAACCCTTAACCCCAGCCATATTACAACCCTTTAAAGTCATCTTGATCATTATGTATTGTATTGTTGAGTAAAAAGTGAGTCAAAAAGTCAAAGTTAAAGAATATATGCTTCATCCGAGCTGACTTGATTTAGGTTGAGTGTCGTTATTTAACCCTTAAACACATGAGAGATTTGAGTGCACATGACCATAGTGAGGTATGTCAAGGTTGGTAAAATCCAGCTAGGAGGAGATGGTTTGTGGTATGATTGGAGAGTCGATTGTGATATATGATATGCTATGCGGCTTTGTTCGAGATTGTTTCGATGCTTGTTTTCTGTAGTGAATATATCTCTCGTGGTTTCAGTTAGGGGTGTTCATGGGTGTTTAACCATCCTGAAACAACATTTCGGTTCGGTAACTGAAAGTTTCGGCTTGATCTTTTTGCTAACCGTAACCGTTTAGACCGATTACCGCCTAAGCGGTTAACCGTTTTTTCGGTATGGTTTTTCGGTTAACCATTAACCGTTATTAAAGTTATACTATTATATTTACTTAATGTAAATATATATATTTTCTATTTTTTTATACATATACTTTAATATTATATATACTCTAATATAAAATGTATTATAAAGTGGATAATAAATCCATTGGAAAACATAATAACACTAAAAATTTACTACATTTCCTAATTATAGTGTTTATATTAGTACTAAAGTTTCCAAATAATCACATACTTCCTCTAATTATTGTTACTTAGTAACAAATATTGGAATTAATGTAATTGTTGGAAAATGTTTCACAATAATTAAATAGAGGGAAATAAAATTCGGTTTTTCTTTTAATCGTTTACTCAAAAATCATAACCGTAACCGTACCGTTTAACCATTATTTTTATCGGTTCGATAACCATACTGTTAAAATATTTTTTTATCGGTACGGTTACCACCCATTTGGACCGATTTTTCGGTACGGTTTTTCGGTTTCGGTTTTTTATGAACACCCCTAGTTTCAGTTGAGCGTTTGGCCCTATTGTTGTCCCATATTTTAGGTGTCTTTCTTCTCCAATGTCTATGTCTTATTGCTTGGGGACAAGTAATGGTTTAGCTTGGGGGAGTTTGATATGTAATATTTATATATAGTTTTTATGTGCATTTAGTTTGCATTTTAGATCATTTTGATTCATATGTAGGTTCATTATTGCATCATATTCTTAAGTTATGCTATTGTACTCCTATTCGATATGTTTTCGTGTTTTGATGAATTTCAGGTATCGAGAACGTATTTGGAGTATAATTAGATAAGCTTGAGCAATAAGAGCAATTGTAATGAAGGTATATTTCATAAGGATCGTTTGGAGTATGATTAGTACGAGTTTAAGCGAAAACAAAGCGGAAAATCATAAGAAGAAATATGGAGAAGAACTCACGACTACTCTTCTGACCATAACTTTTGATGTGTTTCCGAGAATTGAATAATTCCAGTAGATTTGGGAACTAGACTTAAAGAGTTTTCCAAAGATAGGTGGTACTCCCCGAGGAGACCTCTAGTCAAGGAGTTATGCCTTTCAGAAATTCAGATTGTTTCTGCTGAAATCTGTTATCGTATGCGCGGATCACTAAATTCGTCCAATTAATGATTTATTCAACTTTTCTTATGTTTGTAACTACTTTTCTACTCTTATTAGGAGACTTAGTATTATATATACAAGCATTTTTTGCACGCTATGTGTGCGTGTCATATTAACTTTTTTTCCTCAATTAGTTATTCGTCAGTGTTACAAAAAAATTAATTTGATTCGAACAAACATTTATAATTATTTTTAATTTTTTAAATATGATTTTCTTAAATCAAAGTTTTGTTGGTTGTTTATTTAGTTATTTGTTCATCATTATTCAAATATATTATTGAAAGAAATAAATATAAAACAAAAGAAAGCTTGTGCTCAAATAAAGTGGAAGAATTTGTGTATCAGGTTCAATCGTTGAATATAAATAAAGTGGAAGAGTTTGATTTATATAATAGAGATTACTGAATAATAATCAACATTTAGGTTCTAAAATATTAATTATCAGTATAATTATCTATATGAAATTCAAGTTTTTATTTTTTCTTATGATTGTGTCAATCAAGTTATATTATCAATATAATTTTTTATCTGAGTTTTTCACACATATGTAAGGAAAGGATTCATTCTCCTTAATTTAATATTTAATTGAAATTTCAAATTCAATATCATTGTTAACTTGTTCAATATATATGGCAAGTAGGAAGAATAAAAGATTATTTAATATATATGGCAATTTAAATTCATTGAGGGAATATCAGACTTTTTGTAAGGGGGACACCATCTTCCCCTCCCCCTCCATCACTCATATAATAGATGTAATACTCCGTATTTTTAGGAGTTATTCTTTTATAAATAAGAAAATATAAAAAATTAAGTGAGAGTAATTTTAATATTATTTACAGAAAAATATAATTTGGGTAAGCCTACAGTTATAATTTAACTACACAACCTACCTTCGTACCTAATTATATTATAATTCGGTTTTGTTTTATTTTTGAAATAAATAATATAAGAAATCGGATTTTGAGTTGGAAACAAATCCTAGTAAACCAAGGTTTCTCACGCTATAAATAGGAGAGAAGAGAAAAAAAAATTAAAACCCTAACTTCTACATTATCAGCCGTGTTATTTACCCCAAGAGGATTTTTCTCTCACCTCTCTTTTTTTCTTCCCCAGCGTTTCTTTTCTTCTTCTCCTTCTTTTCTCTTCTTCTCTCTCCTACACTACTCTCCTACCCTTCCCGAGCGCCGGTGGAGGTCGGCCGGAGTTCGCCGGTTCTGTCCAGCGGTGTGGTGTCGTGCGACTGTGGCGCGGTGCTGCTTGAAGGTCACGTCTGGTGGGTCGATCGTGGAGGTTCGAGTGGTGGTGCGAGTGTGGGTCGAGCACGAGTGCTGCAGAGGGGAGTCATGGTCGCCGGCGTAAGTCAGCCGCAGGTCGTGGTGGTCGCCGGTGGTTTGTCGGTAGTCATCCCCTCTATTTTCTTTAAATTATAAATCTGATTTTATTGTCATTCTTATTATCTTTGAGTAAATTTAGTGATTATAAGTAAAGTATAGAAATAGTAAAAGAAATCAGATTTAGAATTACGTTTTTAGTTCTTATGATAATTCTATTTCTCAAATCTGATTTTTATTATACTTATGTATATTGGTTTAAGTTTGTGATTTTAAATAAAAGTATATTATGAACTAAAAGAAATCAGATTTATAATATACTACTAGATCTTACTTTGATTTTATTTCTTCAATCCTGATTTTATAAGTTCTTATATATGTATCTATTTAAGTTTTGTTATTATAAACAAAGTAGTGTAAAAGTTAAACGAAATTAGATTTATAAGCACCTTATTATTAAGTCCTAAGTATGTTAGTTCAATAAAGTTTATGAAAAGAAAGTTAAAACAACAAGATTGGTTAATTTTAATATTCAAAACATCATATCTTACATAGTAGATAAGCTGATTTTTATTTGAATAATATCAAGGACTTAGCACTGAAATATTTCTATTATTCGATTAGGTCCCAATTTCATAAGCGGAACGTTTTAAGTAGTCAGCGAAGATTCTCCGTTACAAGGTACGTACGCGTACTAGTTCAGTTCGATATATTAGTATCATATTTAGGTTATGATTGTTATATTGGAACCTAGAATCATGATAGGGAACTGTTGTTGATTATGGTTGATGAGATTGTTTCGTAACATGAAATCAATTGGAAATCTGTATGTATTTCTTTGTTGTATGACTTGTGAATTGGAATGCATTATTGTTAGTATGCGTAATTCTATCGTATCACAAGCATGAAATGTGAGTTGGATTGGAATCCCGTGATTTTATTGTTGTAGCACGGATGTTACGAGAAGTTGCTTAAACTAAAGAATTGAGCAATGTACCTAAGAAGGAAAATTAAATGATTATATACATAATGTTGTATGAATGAATATCACTAAGAGAGATCTTTGGCGATAAACTTGTAGTTGGAATCCCTACAAGTATGAATAATGGGGGGAGTGTGGGACTTGTTCTACACTCCTACGCAGGCCTACTGTGACGATAGTAGTGTTCTTATAAATTTTGATAACTCAAGTAGGCGGAAGGTTTCGTACGATCTTGGGGGTATGCATACTAAGGACTAAGGTGATGGATGTGGAACGGAACAAAACCTTATTTACATTCCATCTAATAGACCAAGTTGTCTATTAAGGATTAAGTAGCCCGTATGATTCTAGAAAGATGACGGTGCCCGTTCGATGCCAATTAAACTATAAAAATGAAATGTAATATTCTTGTAGTATCATGTCTAGGAATGTTTATTATTATTTTGTTTATGTTTAATGTATTATTTAACTGATTATGTACGTACTCAGCATAGCTGATTGTTTGTTGTTTGTGATGTTTGTTGACCTGTGATGAACCATTGATATTTCAATGGGGAGCAGATTAGGTATGCTGGTGATGCTGCATGAGTTTGGGCATACGGGAAATATTTTCTGGTTTATAAACTCTTAAGTGTTTTTGTTGAACTTATAGAATTATTAATATTCGTAGTTAATGGTTTGAATAAAAGGGGTCAATGATGATTCCCGAGTTGTAGTTTAAAGTAAACATTTTATTTCCGCTGCAATGTAGTTTTTCTTAATAAGGAGTTGTTAACGTTTTAATTTCAATAAGCCTTGCGTTTCACCGCGGCGGTAACACTCCCAAAGTCGTAGCAACGTAGTTTAGACGTGTATGGATTTTGGGGGTGTTACAAAACTGGTCATCAGAGCCAAAAGTTCCTATTTTCAAAGATATTTGAAAGATTTTTAAAAATGGGTAGTATGGGATAAGAGCATATAGATTACTTTTGCGTGCATTAAATCATAGGAATGATTTTATTTGTAATGCGTTTCTTGCCGTACTTGTCTGATATGTTTATAGAAAGTATGCAAATATTGTGGAATGAATCAGATGTTCTGATTATATGAAATGTGGTGTGGTTTGCTTGATTGAATTTGTGAAAGTTTCTTTGAAATCTTCGAAGTATGAATAAATTAGGAGGATGTACAAGGATAGGTACATAGATAGTGGTTAGGAACACTAAGTTAAGTTCGAATTAGTATAATATTCCAAGGATGTTTCAAAAAGGTATTGAACTAAAATCTTATTTCGAATATTTTAGGAAAGAACCATCTAATTGTTGTAAATATTTTGAACCTCTCTAAGGAGTTCTAAAATTGAAAATAATCGTTTTACCTCTTATATATGTTTATATATAATGTATACTTAAAAACCTTAAATTCACAAAAAAACTTAAACTATTTTCTTTCTTTATTTTCGCAGATGGTTTACGACATAGGTCCTAAGGAATACCTGATGAAACACCGAATAACGGAAGATTGGGACATCTGGGCCTATAAGATGAAAGATGCTATGGAATATAGGACCTTGCAGGGAGATACTAGACTAAGGACTGAAATGGAGAAAATATACTTTATGCTGCAGTACGTCCCTAAGGAGGAACCCTACATTTTCATACACCACAGATATGGGGATATATGGTCAGAAAATGGAGCTTTTAATGCAACTAAACACACCTATTGGAGCCAATATCTTCCTACTGTAGGGCATTTCATTACTGATCTTAAATACTGTGAAAATGAGTGGAGAATTCGTGAGAAAAGAAGTTGGGAGCCCTCTACCTCATCACCTCCAGTTAGAGGAACCTATCATGTGGGGGAAAGCTCGGGAACTAAGGCTGTAGATGTGAATTCTGAGAATCCTAGAGTTAAAACTGAGCCACAAATTAAACGTCACCTAGAGCTGCAAAAAGAACTAGGTACCAAACTTTTGAGGATGAGTTCATACCCGAGGACTACCATATAGCATCAAACCTTAGAACTGTTACCTACATTTCCGATGATGAAGGGAATAATAGGACGTTCATCACAGTGATTGAGGAAGATCATGTTGCACCTATGCTTGACTTAGAAAATGAGGATGAGGGAGATCCTAATGAAAATGAGCCTGCTGAAGGGGATCCGATTGAGGAAATGACCAAGAAGAAGAAGAACCCATAGAAGAAGAGGAAGAACCCCTGGAGGAAGATGAACCTATAGAGGATGACGAGCCTTCTGAGGACGAAGCTGACATGGAAGAAGGAATAGAAAATCCTAACTCATATGACGAAGCTCACCATTATAGTCCTTGGTTTCTTTTGAATATATAATTAGGATTAGAATATTATTTTATTCGTTTATTTCAGTTTTAATAAGGCTTGCATGCCAAGTAGCAAATTAGCATTCTTTTTATTCCTTTATTTATTCATATTATATTTTCCTTGGAAATAATAAATTTTACCATTTTCAATAATAATACAACAGTTTTATTCTTCTATTTGATGTAACGTCTTATTTGAGATGTTTATATTGCAAGTCAATAGAGACTTAATGATTGTTCGCAATAAAAACGTGTTATATAAACGTGCCAATGTGTAGTAGTTATATAAATAAACGACTATGTGCATGTCGCTGAAACAGCCATTGTGTCATTTTTCAGCGCAGAATGGTTCGTCAGGCCGGTACGCCAGATCCCTCTCTGAATATCGAACAATCGATTCGTGATCTAGTGCAGATCACAGCTACCCTAGCCCAAGGACATAACCGGGATGGGAATTTGTCTTAAAAGGTTGCCCGTAGGAACCCACCAGTACTGAATGGGAAAGGGGGGCCCGAAGAATTGGAAAACTGGGTTGGGGAGTTTGATAAGCTTTTCTTTACCCTCTCCTGTCCAGATGACAAGACTGTGCCCTCATCAAGCTATTACCACAGGGGGATGCCCACTTTTGGTGGACTCAAGCTAAGGACAACCTCCTCAAACAACCTGACTTTGGGTGAGAAACTTTCAAGAGAGCCCTGAGGGATAAGTATTACCCACCATACCTCAAAAAGCAGAAAGCCCAAGAGTTTATGATGCTAGAACAAGGGAACCTGACTATTGAGGAGTATTACCGTAAGTTCATTGAGCTGATGAGATTTGCTCCTGAAATTGCCCCTACTGAGGAAGCTAAGGCCTCACGTTTTGAGTTAGGGCTCACCCTTGACCTGCAAGAGAGACTGGGGGGAGATACTTTCACCTCGTTGGACCATGTTTTTGGCAAAGCTGCCCACCTATATGCAATAAGGAAATGAGAGGAAGGAGGTAAACAAGGTGAGAAGTGAAAGGAGAAGATCCAAATCCCGAGGTTCAGAGATTTGAAAAGAAACACCATGGGAACCAGAACAATCAAACCTCCCAAAGAAACTTTGGTAAGGGACCCAACAACAACAACACTCAACACAATAACAATAACCACAACAATAACACCAACAACCGCAGACCTGAGCGTGTGTACAGGTGTAAGAAGTGCCCAAACAACCATCCTGGGAGAGATTGCAAGGGTAACAAGGTGGAGTGTCGTGAATGTGGGAGAATGGGGCATAGAGCGTATGAATGCTACTCAAAGAATAAGGTTAACCCCAACGGTCAGAAGAAGGGGAACTATGGAGACAAGCCTAGGAATGGGAATGTGAATGGTGGAAATGCATACAATGGGTCAGGGTACTCTAATTACTCCAAACCACCAACTAATGCAAATAACCAGGCACCATCTGGGAACCATGTGACCAACAACAATGATAATAAGGGCAAAGGAAAGCTGTATATGATGACGGCTAGCGAAGAGGAAGCTCGTAGAGATGTTGTCACTTCTATCAACTCAATTCCTGTTAAAGTATTATTCGATTCTGGAGCATCTTTGTCTTTTATTGCCCATACAACTGTTAGAACTCTAGCACTGGTTGAGTCCGAGTCAATTTCTATGCCTATAGTTATTCCGTCTGGGGATACTGTTAATTGCTCTAAGAAATTTCTTAATGTCTCATTGAAAATAGGGGAGGGCTTCTTTCCTTCCGATCTAATAGAGTTTCACTTATCGAACCTAGACGTCATTTTGGGAATGGATTGGCTTGGGAAGTACAAGGCTAAGATAGATTGTGATGCACAGAAAGTGGAACTGATAGATCCTTCGGGGAAAAGGGTGTCATATAGGAGAATACCTCGAGAACCTGGGATTAAAGTAATCAACGCCTTACAACTTAAGAGTTATATAGACAAAGGATGACCTCTATTTATGTGTTCCATGAGAAGGGTTGAGGATGATCCATTGAAACCTGAGGATGTGCCTATATATAGTAAGAGAATTTCTGGATGTTTTTCCTGAAGAAATACCTGGTATGCCGCCAAGGAGAGATGTAGAGTTCACTGTTGACTTAGTACCTGGAACTGGACCTATCTTCAAAGCCCCATACCAAATGGCTCCAGCAGAAATGAACGAGTTGAAAAACCAGTTGGAAGAACTACTAGAGAAGGGGTACATTAGACCTAGTATGTCACCATGGGGAGCCCCTGTCTTATTTGTCAAGAAGAAGGATGGTAGTTTGAGGTTGTGTATAGACTACCGTGAGTTGAACAATGTCACTGTGAAAAACAAATATCCATTACCTAGGATAGATGACTTGTTTGACCAACTTCAGGGTGCAGGGATATTCTCTAAAATAGAATTAAGGTCTGGCTACCATCAATTAAGGATTGCTGATCAAGATATACCTAAAACTGCCTTTAGGACTAGGTATGGACACTATGAGTTTACCGTCATGCCTTTTGGGTTAACCAATGCACCTGCTATTTTCATGGACCTCATGAATAGGATTTTTCGACCCTACCTCGATAAATTTGTAGTCGTGTTCATAGACGATATATTGATCTATTCAAGGAGCAAGGAGGAACATGAGGGATTTTTGAGGCTCATTTTACAAACGCTTAGGGAGAACCAACTGTATGCAAAGTTTTCTAAGTGTGAATTTTGGTTAGAAAAAGTGTCATTTCTGGGTCATTTCGTCTCTAAGGAGAGTGTGTCCGTAGATCCTGCAAAGATAAAAGCTGTGAGTGAATGGCCTACACCAAAGAATGTCACAGATATAAGGAGTTTCTTGGGTTTAGCCGGTTATTATAGGAGGTTTGTTAAAGACTTTTCGCAGATAGCAAAACCCATGACTAACTTAATGAAGAAAGATTGCAAGTTTATCTGGACTGAAGATAGTGAGAAAGCCTTTCAAACACTCAAGGGGAGACTAACCTCAGCACTTGTGCTAGCCTTGCCTAACGGGGATGAGGGGTATGATGTCTATAGTGATGCGTCAAAGAATGGGTTGGGTTGTGTTATTATGCAAAATGGGAAAGTTATAGCTTATGCGTCCCGTCAACTGAAACCATATGAGGTTAATTACCCAACACATGACCTAGAGTTGGCCGCAATTGTCTTTGCCTTAAAAATCTGGAGACATTACCATTACGGGGTGACTTGTCGAATTTTCACTGATCACAAAAGTCTCAAATACATCTTCACCCAGAAAGACCTTAATATGCGACAGCGCAGATGGTTAGAGCTCATTAAGGACTATGACTTAGACATTCAATACCATGAGGGTAAAGCAAACGTTGTCGCTGATGCAGTGAGTCGTAAGTCTAGCCATAGCCTGAACACCTTGGTAGTTGCCCACAAACTTTATGAAGAATTTTCTAAACTCCAGATTGAAGTGGTTCATGAAGGGGAAGTGGAAAAGTTATTGAGTGGCCTAACCATCCAGCCCAACTTCCTAGATGAAATAAGAGAGGGTCAGCCTGGGGATGTGAAACTTGAGCGAGTCAAATCAAAACTTAAGGAGGGAAAAGGAGAAGGGTTTGAAATCCATGAGGATGGGAGTATACGCTATAAGGGTCGGTGGTGTGTACCGCAAAAATGTGAGGAGTTGAAGCAAAAGATAATGAGTGAAGGTCATAATACGAGCTATTCCGTCCATCCAGGGGGGGATAAGTTATATAAGGACCTCAAAAAGATGTTTTGGTGGCCTGGAATGAAGAGGGCAGTAGCCGAGTTTGTTTCCAAATACCTGACATGTCAGAAGGTTAAGAGTGAACACAAGAGACCTCAAGGCAAAATCCAACCTCTAGACATTCCAACATGGGAGTGGGATTCGATATCCATGGACTTCGTCGTAGCCTTACCTAGGAGTCGGGGAGGCAATAACACAATATGGGTGATAGTGGACCGACTGACCAAGATTGCAAGGTTCATACCCATAAAAGACACGTGGAGTATGAAAGCCCTAGCCAAAGCATATGTTAAGCATGTCATTCGACTGCATGGAGTACCCACGAGTATAGTGTCTGATAGGGATTCACGATTCCTTTTGAATTTTTGAAAAAAGGTCCAGGAAGCATTCGGTAGTGAGCTATTGATGAGTACAACCTTTCACCCAGCTACAGACGGTCAAACAGAAAGAACCATCCAGACCTTGGAAGACATGTTAAGAGCTTACGCATTAGAATACCAGGGATCATGGGAAGACCATTTGGACCTCATAGAGTTCTCATACAACAATAGTTATCATGCTAGTATCAAAATGGCTCCATTTAAAGCGTTGTATGGGAGAAAGTGTCGTAGTCCTTTGTGCTGGAACGATATTAGTGAGACTGCGGTGTTAGGTCCTGAAATGATTCAAGAGACTATAGATCAAGTGTGAGTCATTCAAGAGAAGATTAGGGCTGCACAGGACAGGCAGAAGTCCTATGCGGATCAGAAGCGAAGGGAAGATAACTATGAAGTGGGTGAAAAAGTGTTGCTGAAGGTGTCCCCAATGAAAGGGGTGATGCGATTTGGGAAGAAAGGGAAACTAAGCCCTAAGTTCATAGGACCATATGAGATTTTGGCGCGAGTAGGCAAAGTGGCTTATCGCTTAGAATTGCCAAACGAGTTAGAAAGGGTCCACAACGTGTTTCACGTATCCCAACTCCGGAAATACGTACCTGACGAGTCGCATGTCCTAGAACCTGAAAACGTCGAGTTAGACGAAACCTTGTCCTATGAGGAGAAACCCATCAAGATTCTAGACCACAAGGTGCGTAGTACGAGAAATAAGGATGTCAAAATTGTGAAGGTGTTGTGGAGAAATCAGAATACTGAAGAAGCCACATGGGAAGCAGAAGATGCGATGCGTCTGAAGTACCCTGAGCTTTTCAAGAGGTAGGTGAGTTACGGGGACGTAACTTTTCTTTTAAGGGGGGAAGAATGCGATAGAATTTCGCGCTTCCACCCAAAAGTGTGCTAAGTATGTTATTTATGTGTATTATTGCTTATGTGTCTTGCGAAAACTAGATAACGCTTGTGAAATATTGGGACTTACAAGTGCAAAAGATCGTCGTTAAGACTGGCTACCCCAAAGTTTCGGGACGAAACTTCCTTTAAGGGGGGAAGCCTGTAATACTCCGTATTATTTGGAGTTATTCTTTTATAAATAAGAAAATATAAAGAATAAAGTGAGAGTAATTTTAATATTATTTATAGAAAAATATAATTTGGGTAAGCCTACAGTTATAATTTAACTACACAACCTACCTTCGTACCTAATTATATTATAATTCGGTTTTGTTTTATTTTCGAAATAAATAAAATAAGAAATCGGATTTTGAGTTGGAAACAAATCCAAGTAAACCAAGGTTTCTCATGCTATAAATAGGAGAGAAGAGAAAAAAAAATTAAAACCCTAACTTCTACATTATCAGCCGTGTTATTTACCCCAAGAGGATTTTTCTCTCTCCTCTCTTTTTTTCTTCCCCAACGTTTCTTTTCTTCTTCTCCTTCTTTTCTTTTCTTCTCTCTCCTACACTACTCTCCTACCCTTCCCGAGCGCCGGTGGAGGTCGGTCGAAGTTCGCCGGTTCTGTCCAACGGTGTGGTGTCGCGCGACTGTGGCGCGGTGCTGCTTGAAGGTCACGTCTGGTGGGTCGAACGTGGAGGTTCGAGTGGTGGTGCGAGTGTGGGTCGAGCGCGAGTGCTGCCAGAGGGGAGTCGTGGTCGCCGGCGCAAGTCAGCCACAGGTCGTGGTGGTCGCCGGTGGTTTGTCGGTAGTCATCCCCTCTATTTTCTTTAAATTATAAATCTGATTTTATTGTCATTCAAATTATCTTTGAGTAAATTTTGTGATTATAAGTAAAGTATAGAAATAGTAAAAGAAATCAGATTTAGAATTACGTTTTTAGTTCTTATGGTAATTCTATTTCTCAAATCTGATTTTTATTATACTTATGTATATTGGTTTAAGTTTGTGATTTTAAATAAAAGTATATTATGAACTAAAAGAAATCAGATTTATAATATACTACTAGTTCTTACTTTGATTTTATTTCTTCAATTCTGATTTTATAAGTTCTTATATATGTATCTATTTAAGTATTGTTATTATAAACAAAGTAGTGTAAAAGTTAAACGAAATCAGATTTATAAGCACCTTATTATTAAGTCCTAAGTATGTTAGTTCAATAAAGTTTATGAAAAGAAAGTTAAAACAACAAGATTGGTTAATTTTAATATTCAAAACATCATATCTTACATAGTAGATAAGCTGATTTTTATTTGAATAATATCATGGACTTAGCACTGAAATATTTCTATTATTCGATTAGGTCCCAATTTCATAAGCGGAACGTTTTAAGTAGTCAGCGAAGATTCTCTGTTACAAGGTACGTACGCGTACTAGTTCAGTTCGATATATTAGTATCATGTTTAGGTTATGATTGTTATATTGGAACCTAGAATCATGATAGGGAACTGTTGTTGATTATGGTTGATGAGATTGTTTGGTAACATGAAATCAATTGGAAATCTGTATGTATTTCCTTGTTGTATGACTTGTGAATTGGAATGCATTATTGTTACTAAGCGTAATTCTATCGTATCACAAGCATGAAATGAGAGTTGGATTGGAATCCTGTGATTTATTGTTGTAGCACGAATGTTACGAGAAGTTGCTTAAACTAAAGAATTGAGCAATGTACCTAAGAAGGAAAATTAAATTATTATATGCATAATGTTGTATGAATGAATATCACTAAGAGGGATCTTTGGCGATAAACTTGTAGTTGGAATCCCTACAAGTATGAACAATGGGGGGAGTGTGGGACTTGTTCTACACTCCTACGCAGGCCTACTGTGACGATAGTAGTGTCCTTATAAATTTTGATAACTCAAGTAAGCGGAAGGTTTCGTACGATCTTGGGGGTATGCATACTAAGGTGATGGATGTGGAACGGAACGAAACCGTATTTACATTCCATCTAATAGACCAAGTTGTCTATTAAGGATTAAGTAGCCCGTATGATTCTAGAAAGATGACGGTGCCCGTTCGATGCCAATTAAACTATAAAAATGAAATGTTATATTCTTGTAGTATCATGTCTAGGAATGTTTATTATTATTTTGTTTATGTTTAATGTATTATTTAACTGATTATGTACGTACTCAGCATAGCTGATTGTTTGTTGTTTG
The DNA here is from genome assembly GCA_947648045.1 of Beta corolliflora. NCBI lineage: Eukaryota > Viridiplantae > Streptophyta > Magnoliopsida > Caryophyllales > Amaranthaceae > Beta > Beta corolliflora. The sequence continues at coordinate 2,753,150 of CANSZD010002921.1, read as the reverse complement.
TGATGTTTGTTGACCTGTGATGAACCATTGATATTTCAATGGGGAGCAGATTAGGTATGCTAGTGATGCTGCATGAGTTTGGGCATACGGGGAATATTTTCTGGTTTATAAACTCTTAAGTGTTTTTGTTGAACTTATAGAATTATTAATATTCGTAGTTAATGGTTTGAATAAAAGGGGTCAATGATGATTCCCGAGTTGTAGTTTAAAGTAAACATTTTATTTCCGCTGCAATGTAGTTTTTCTTAATAAGGAGTTGTTAACGTTTTAATTTCAATAAGCCTTGCGTTTCACCGCGGCGGTAACACTCCCAAAGTCGTTGCAACGTAGTTTAGACGTGTATGGATTTTGGGGGTGTTACAATAGAGATTAGGTTTCACACTGTAAATGTCTCTTCTTTTAGTTGGTGTTTTGAGTTTTTTGTTTTATTCATCTTCTTCATTCTCTCTAGTTATCCTAGTTTTTCTTGTTCTTTATTGATTAATGAACTCCATTAGTTTCATTTATTGAGTTGTTTTTTTTTATTTAATTAATTATGTTTTCCTTTATAGATCTAGTTTTTTATTTTTATTTGATGATAGAGTAGTTTTCTTTCAAAGGTTTAAGAGAATTCATGAGTATATGAACGGTTTGATTTATGATGTTTCAATTATTACTTGATACTATTTTCTTTTTTTATTGCTTGTCAATTTGGTTTGGCCAGACTTGATTGATTAAGTTAGGCCATTTAGAGTATGCACCGAGAGGTATAAATCTGATATTTAGGCTTACAACAATAGGTTGAACTACTTTTAATAAATTGCGAAGCCTATTAGATTGGTGTTCTAAGGGAGACTTTGATTCGAGAGAACTTGTTTGCACTAGATAGTTTTGTTCAGTTAATTGTTGTCTGATTCATATTTTCAACCCCGATATGCATTTGTAATGAACCAATGTTCTAGATCTTTTTATTTTATTTTTCCTTATTTATTACTTTAAAACCTTTCATCCCATAATTGTGACTTTTTCTTAGTTATTCTACAATTAAAATCTAGATTAAAACAACCATCTCTCTGTGAATTCGACCCTACTTACCCTACTACATTATCAGGAGGTTTTGTTAGGATTTTCTTTTTGACACGTGTACGACAACCTGTAATAAAGCTAGCAACATAAGTGTTTATTCTTCTATTGATAGCTTTGATCCCAAGAAGATCAATCATATTTGATTCTGCCTTTTCCCAAACAATTGGGTAAGTCTTAATGTGTACAATAGGATTACCGGTAGATTTCGGGAAAGATTCATAATACCTTCGGCTCTTGGCAGGGACCTTTTGAACTTTCTTCCTTTTACCCCAGAAATCAATTCATCGTTGGGCACTCACACCTCTCTTTGAGCTTAGATCTTTTGCTAGGGTATGATAAACAACAAATAATATCTCACAAGCTTCATATAATCGGTTCCCCTCCGTATCTCCAACGCACGTTGATGTTGTAGTTAGGGATGGTCTCATCATAAATCTTCCCAACAATAGGTAACCCTCCAAAGTTGTACATATCCCACAGTAAAATAGACCACTCGTCAGTCATGGTATGAAGTGTATTGCTAGTAGGGCACCACCTCTCATAGAAGGAGCGAATGATGTCAGGGTTTCTTCTCATATAAATAAAGAGAAGCGTGAACCGCATAGTGTATGGAACAAGAGTCAAGAATTTCTCCAAAGCGAGATAAAACATCTTATGTCCATTCCAAATAGCCAGACAAGTAAATTGCTTCACCCGGGACTCTCAAACTCTTGTAGCGAACCTGAGATGATACTGCGAGCAAGCATCGGTGGAGAGGTAGGAAGCTCATAGTTAGTGCTCTTAATAACATACATCGAAATTTCGTCACAGGACCCCTTGTTCACTTCACTGACATTTCACTTAATAATAATCCTTTGTTAATGTGTGTTTGTTTGCCATTGGCACGAAATAGTGATTTATGAATAGCGAAATTAGTGCTAGTTCGTAGATCATCTTCTTTATTGTCAACTAAGGAGAGATGAATTTCGAGACGAATGAAGTATGTTCTTTCTCCAAATTGCTTGTATACTTGCTGGAGGTATTGAACATAATCTTTAGCATCACATAAATATGAAACAAGCACTCATCACATAATGGTGAAGTCGTAAAGACAAAATTTGAGGCAAGATCAACTAATTGTGAAGTAGAAAAAAAAAAGAGAGAATACCTATAGTTGTGGTTGTTTGTGGCTTTTGTCTTGCGAGCAAACAAACGGAACTCCAATAAAATAGCCCATGTATCTTGCAAATTAAAAAGGGATGAATTAACTTTAGTCGGCTAAAGAGTCCTTGTAACACCCCCAAAATCCATACAATTCTAAACTATGTTGCATCGACTTTGGGAGTGTTACCGGCGCGGTGAAACGCAAGGCTTTTTGAAATTAAAACATTAACTTACTCTTTATTATGAAAACTAAATTACAGCGGAAATAAAATGTTAACTTAACTACAACTCGGGAATCATCATTGACCCCTTTTTTCAAACCATTAACTAAGCAGATTATAATAATTCTATAAGTTCAACCAAAACATTTAAAAGTTTATAAACTAAAGAATATCCCCCGTATGCCCGAACTCATGCAGCAACATCAGCATACCTAATCTGCTCCCCATTGAAGTATCAATGGTTCATCACAGGTCAACAAACAAACACAAATAACAAACAATCAGCTATGCTGAGTACGTACATAATCAGTTAAATAATACACTAAGCATAATTAGAATAGTAATAACAATTCCTAAACATGATACTACAAAACATTAAATTCTGTTTTTACAGTTTATTTTTCATCGAACGGGCACCGTCATCTTTCTAGAATCATACGGGCTAATTAATCCATAATAGACAACTCGGTCTATTAGATGGAATGTAAATACGGTTTCGTTCCGTTCCACATCCATCACCTTAGTATGCATACCCCCAAGATCGTACGGAACCTTCCACCTACTTGAGTTATCAAAATTTACATGGACAGTACTATCGTCACAGTAGGCCTGCGTAGGAGTGTAGAACAAGTCCCACACTCCCCCCATTGTTCATACTTGTAGGGATTCCAACTACAAGTTTATCGCCAAAGATCCTTCTTAGTGATATTCATTCATACAACATTATGCATATAATCATTTAATATTCCTTCTTAGGTACATTGCTCAATTCTTTAGTTTAAGCAACTTCTTGTAACATCCTTGCTACAACAATAATTCATAGGATTCCAATCCAATTCATTTCATGCTTGTGATACGATAGAATTACGCATACCAATAATAATGCATTCCAACTCACAAGTCATACAACAAGGAAATACATATAGATCTCCAATCGATTTCATGTTACCAAACAATCTCATCCATCATAACCATAAAATAGTTCTCTATCATGATTCTAGGTTCCAATGAAAAAATTCATAACCAAACAAGATACTAACGTATCTAATTAAACTAGTACGCGTACGTACCTTGTAACGGAGAATCTTCGTTGACTACTTAAAAAGTTCCGCTTATGAAATTGGGACCTAATCGAATAATAAAATATTGCAGTGCTAAGTCCTTGACATTATTAATAGAAAAAACCGCTTATGTAAAATATGATGTTGTGAAGATTAAAATAATCAAGCTCGTTGTTTACTTTCTTTTCATAAACTTTATTGAAACTAACATATTTAGGACTTAATAGTATGCTTGTAAATCTGATTTTTGTTAACTTATATTATACTTGGTTTATAATAACAAAACTTACACAAATATACATAAGTGTAATAAAATAAGAATTGAGAATTAAAATCATCCTAAGAACCAAGAGAGTATAATCAAGAATCTGATTTCCTCTAACTTTTACTATACTTTATTTACTAAACCAACTTAAACCATTATATACACGAGTATTATAAAAATCAGATTTGAGAAATAGAATTATCATAAGAATTACAACATAATCATAAATCTGATTTCTTTTACTAATTCTATACTTTATTTATAATTACAAAACTTAATCAAAGATAAATAACAAAATCAGAATATATAAATTAATTTAAAGAAGAAAAGAGGGAGGATAACCACCACACGTCGACCACCACACGTCGCCGGCGAGCCTCGAACAACGCCTGGACGGCGACGAAGAATCGCGACTGACTTGCGCGACTCAAACCGCAACCCAGCGCAGCACCCTCGACTCACGCGACACGACCCTGCACCCTCGATCCTCGCGCGCGACCTCCGACAAAAGCTAGCGACTCCGGCCGACTCCTGTCCTCTTCGAACTCCGGCGAGTGTGGGTTCCCGATGCGGGGGAGAAGAAAAAAAAAAAGGTAGAGGAGAGAAGGAAGAAGAAATCACGTGAAGAGGAGAAGAGAGGAGATGGAGGAGAGAGAAAATTCTTTGGGGTCAAGGAAGAAAAATGGCTGATGGAAGTAAAGTGAATAGGGTTTTAATTTTTTTTTCTCTCTTCTCTTATTTATAGCATGGTAAACCTAGGTTTAATAGGATTTGTTTCCGACTCAAAATCCGATTTCTTATTTTATTTATTTCGAAAATAAAACAAAACCAAACTATAGTATAATTAGGTACAAAAGTAGGTTGTGTAGTTAAATTATAACTGTAGGCTTACCCAAATTATATTTTTCTGTAAATAATATTAAAAATACTTTCACTTTATTCTTTATATTTCCTTATTTATATGAAAAATAACTCCCAAAAATACGGAGTATTACAGTCCTAACCTAATATAATTAGCTTTCTTGTGGTTCAAGACTTTATAAAGTTATAAAAGATAATTGTTGCTCGACTACCAAATCAAACTCAAATTCGCCGAGAACCTCGTCATACTAAAACACCACAAATTGTGTACATGACATGGTCTCGAGTGGGTAATTTATAGACACCAAAAATTTATCAGTGTTTTATATTAAAATAAACTTATTATTATTGAACTAAAATAAATATAATTAGCTGAATTTAAGTAATTTAGCTCACTCAAATAAGATATTAGAATTTGTTAAACAAACATAATTTGGGCTCTAAAATATTTGGGCCAGTCCATTTCACTTGTCCAAATAAGATGGTCAAATGGCAAAGATAAAAAAGGCTTCAAAGTCATAATCGGGCCCAAACCCATAAACCACCAGAAGGGATCTTCATTCCCTATATATAGACCTCACCTCCTTCAGTTGAAGGGACCAAAAAATCATTATTCTGAAAAAGCTCATAAAATTTACTTGGAATTCTGTCTGCAAATAATCAACAAATACAACCAAATTCGTGTCGACTATTCAGATACACTTACATTATTCAATTGAGATTCAAGCTTTTATCAGCCATTATTCGATTACACTCAAACGAAACTCAAACTCAGGTTGACGTTGACAAAACGTCATCCCACACTCAAGCTCAGGTTGATGTTGACAAAACTTCACCCTACCATCAAATCCAAATTGCCATTAACATGTGTCACTCTCCAGCTACATAACAGAATCAGATGACTTAGTTTATTTTTTATTATTAACTGTCTACACAGATTGTACTCAATACATTGATTAATAAAATTCATTTGTTACTTTGTTTCCTATCTTATTCATTTTGACTCAAATTTTGTGTATAACTTTATAAGAAACTATGTGCAAAAGGGTATGTTGTGATTAATATGGGACGGGAATGTATTAGAATTATTCTAAACTTGCGACTTGAATTTTATTTTGATATGAATATTATATTTGCAAGGTAAATAGAACACACTTTTAACTACAATCCATGCATCATTCAATTTCAAACTTGTTTTAACTTATGTGAATTTCTTAGAACTTGCAATAATTCATCTGAACTTATTTGTTGTAACATAAACCAAGTCAACACAAAAAAAAGTCCACGTTCCGACGTGATTTGTTGGCAATAAAATTAGGCTTTGGGCATAATTTTCAACCTATAGAGGAAGAGATCTAAGATCTCCCTTTGGCTTTGGTTCAATAGATCCCTTAGCTCCGGCGAACCTCAATCAAGTCAACACTAAGGCAGTAAAAAAACTCGATTAGGCCAGTCCAATATTCTCGGATTTGGACACAAAAATTATACCCGAAAATTCGATCCGTTTAAAAATAGTCCACTTTTTGTAGCAAAATCCTACCCACCCCTTAATCATCTCTATCGTAAAAAATGAAAATGCCCCCTTATAAAGAAAACCTTAGCTAACCTTACACCAAAGCAACAAAACCATAATTAGGCCCCGTTTTTTTGGATTGGGGGAAACTGAACTGAGTTGAGCTAAACTGAACTGCGAGAAACTGACCTGAAATGCGAGGAAAATGAAGTGCTGAATATAAGAGTGAAACTGAATTAAAGTGAAAATAAGTATAAAAGAACATGGCCTTACACCACCCATTAGTGTAATTTAACTATTTCTACTACTATCTTTAATCCAGTCATTCCTCATTTCCGCGCTCTCCTTGGTCCTTTACTCCTTTCCTCTCATCATCAAATCACTTTCCCAGACACCGACGTCTTCCTCTCCGGCCATTATTTTCTCTCTCCTCTTTTCATCTCTATCTTCAATTCTCTCTCCTCCAAATTCCCAATTATCTCTGTGTCTCTCTCCCTCCCTCCATTAATCTTCATTTCTCCACTTCCCCCTTCTTTCATAAACCCTAGATCTCAAATTTCTTTTGGCTCAAACCCAAAATAAGATGTGCACGGGCTATCTCGCCCACCCAATTTCCAGATCCGTTTATCTTCTCAAATCGGGTCGACACCGGTTGATCTGCCGTGCACAACTTTCACCAAGTTTCAAATGTTGAATCTTTGTTTGTACTAGTGATTTGTTATTCAAGTGTAAATTGTACTCTTGTTTTTTTTCCCTCTGTTGTAAGTGTAATTTGGGTGTAATTATCTTATATCATATCTCAAAAAAAAAAAAAAAAAAAATGGATGGTGTTTCGGGTCCAAGCACGCAAGCGCAACCGTCTTCATTAGACAAATCAAGGGTTTTAGATGTGAAACCATTGAGAACTTTAGTACCCATGTTTCCAAACCCACCCCAAGCTCCCCCATTTGTTTGTTCATCACCATTTGGTCCTTTCCCATCTGGGTTCACTCCCTTTTACCCCTTTAGCATGGGACCTCCTGGTACCGAGGCCCGGCACGAAGAGGGTTCGGGTGCTGCTGCCGGTACCGGTGCGGGTGCTTATGCAACTCCTGCTGCTGCTGTACCTCTGCGTTCCTTTGGGACGCCTCAAATGGGCACACATTTCTCCAATGGAGGCGGAGGTGGTGGCGATACTGAGTCTTCGATGGACATTAATTTTGGTGAGGGCGGAGGGGGAAGTACCGCCTCTGGGAGGAAGAAACGGGTAGCGACACGGAGTCAGCCGGATGCGGCGGCTAAGAGGAAGGAAAGGAAGGCTGCGAATGCTGCAGCCTCAGGGGAAGCTAGGAAACCGAATTTGGCGAATGTGGTGGGATTGCCTCAACCACAAAGGGAAGATGGTAGTAGGGAAGTTGTTAATTTTGTTATAATGAAGTTTGATGGGGTTCGGAGGCGGTTAAGCCAGCTGGAGGACTCGAAGGAGGCGTCTACCGGGTTGATTAAGCGTGCTGATTTGAAAGCAGGTAACATTTTGATGACTGCTGGGTTTAGGACTAATAGTAAGAAGAGAATAGGTGCAGTTCCTGGTGTTGAGATTGGTGATATATTCTTTTTTAGAATGGAGATGTGTGTGTTAGGGTTGCATGCACCTTCTATGGCTGGAATTGATTATATGACTGTTAAGACTGATATGGAAGATGAGCCACTTGCTGTTAGTATTGTGTCTTCAGGTGGGTACGATGACGACGCTGAGGATCAAGATGTTCTTGTTTATACTGGTCAAGGTGGTGGAAATTATAGTAATAGTGGTAAACAAGCCTCTGATCAGAAGCTTGAGAGGGGAAATCTTGCTTTAGAGAAGAGTGCTCGCCGTGGGAATCAGATTAGGGTTATTAGGGGTATAAGAGATACCTCGAATCCGTCGCTTAAAATTTATGTTTATGATGGGCTTTATACTATTCAGGATTCATGGATTGATAAGGCCAAATCTGGTGCCAATCTTTTCAAGTATAGGATGGTTAGGTTAGCTGGCCAGTCTCCAGCTTTTGGAGTTTGGCAATCTATTTTGAAATGGAAAGAAAGTGTCTCATCGAGGCCGGGACTCATTCTTCCTGACCTTACTTCAGGTGCTGAAAGTCTTCCTGTTTCCCTTGTTAATGATTTCGATAGCGAAAAGGGGCCTCCTTACTTTACCTATCTACGCTCTGTTAAGTATACAAAGTCATTGAACTTGTCTGAGCCAACCTATGGGTGTAATTGCCATAGTGCTTGTGCTGCTGGTGATCTTAACTGTTCTTGTATTCGCAAGAATGGAGGGGATTTCCCTTATACTACAAATGGTGTTTTTGTGAGCAGGAAACCACTTGTCTATGAATGTGGACCTTCATGTCCGTGCTTTCCTAATTGCAAGAATAGAGTGTCACAGAGTGGTCTAAAGGTGCGATTGGAAGTTTTTAAGACTAAGGATAAGGGTTGGGGATTGCGCTCTTGGGATGCCATTCGATCTGGGATTTTCATTTGTGAATTTGCTGGTGAAGTGATAGACAAAGCTAAATATGATAGAGATGAAAGTAGTGATAGTAGTGATTATGTCTTTGATACTAGTCGTGCTTATGATAAATCCTTTAAATGGAACTATGATCCTCCATTGGTGGGTGAGGATGTTGCTGCTGGGGGTGAATGGAATGAGGATTATGACATCCCCACTCCATTGGTAATTAGTGCCAAAGATTCTGGAAACGTGGCTCGCTTTATGAACCATAGTTGTTCCCCTACTGTTTTCTGGCAACCTATTGTGTATGAGAATAATGGTGAATCCCTTATTCATATTGCTTTCTTTGCGATGCGACACATTCCTCCCATGACTGAGCTCACTTATGATTATGGTATATCCCAGTCAGAAAGTAGGAGGAAGCGGTGCTTATGTGGTTCACCGAAGTGCAAGGGTTATTTCGGTTGACACATCTGATGTGTTGACTGCAGGTATGCATAGGTTTTACATTTCAGCACTAAAGCTGCACATCACTTCTTTTATGTAATTTTTGGTATGCCCTTGTGTCATCACTTCCATTACTGTTCTTGATAGTTTCTGTCCGGCTTGTTCGATCATGCTTTTTTACCCTTGGAAGCTCACATATGTTTTATCGTCATCATTTGATCTAAGTTGCAGCTATAAACTAGCTGATTTGTCCAATGAGACTAGTTTAACATCCCTTACGTAGTCTCTTGTTTTTGTCGACCCTTGGAAACTGTCTCTCTCGAACTTAACATCTAGATAATGAGTTGATGAATTGTAGTGTGAGAAAACTGTCTTTTTTTCCCTTCCTTTGGCCATTCATTTGTGAGACATAGTGGGCATCTTTGAAAACTATTACTCGAAATTTGAGGCATTTTCTGTGGTATTTCAATGATTTACTGTGGTTGTCTTGCATCGCAGATGTTGTGGCGTGCAAAGAACTAAAGATAGGATTCTATGTTGACTTAATTTTGGTTTCCAAGTCCATTTACTCGCCATATTTTGCTGTAGTTAATGTACTAAGAATCAAAATCAACTTCAAAGTATAAACTGCTATGCTCTAGGTCTATGATTGCATAATGCTTTTTGGCATTTCAATATTTGATACAACAACAATAATTCTATAGCAATATCAGTAACCTTTCTTCTCTTTGTTCTAAAGCAAAATTTTACTTGGTGAAAGTTTAAGGAAATCTTTTGTTTTTTGAGGAGAAACGAGGTTGGGGAAAGGGGAAATGAGTAATGATAACAGTAGATAATTGTAGGAAAACCAATAAGAAGCTTTGTAAACTATAAAAATTTGTGTTGGACAAAGGATGAGTTTTGCATGAAGAAATTTTACTACTAGTAGTAGCAGCAGCCGCAGCAATTGCTAATTCGAATGCTAATGTTGAAAGGTTGTATAAATTGGCCTTGGCTTATGAAGTTTAATAATGTAAATCTCTTTTGAACCAAATAACCTCTTCTTATTTATCTTACTTGCTACTCCCTCCGTCCCTAAATAGTTTGAACACTTTCCTTAATTGATTATCCCGAAATGAATTAGGCTTAACACTTCTCTTTTTGACATGGTCCCACTATCATTATATTAGGTGTCTAATACTCCTTTGGCCCACACTCTCTATCGCAAAAAAAACCAACTTTCTCTCTCCTTCAAAAAAAGTACCCTCCTAACTCCTATTACATATACTTTTTGGTAAAATAACATTTGATAAGCACATTACAATTTATTACCTTAAACTACGTATCCCAGCAAGTGCTCGGATCTTTTTGGGAAGGAGGGAGTACTTCTTTATTCACTTTTCTGCCCTGGAGTGACTTCAATTTACCCTTTGGAAATGCTTAATCTCTGTCAAGGTGCAGATAATTGGGGCTTTGTTCTTCAAGTTTTTGAGCAAAATAGTAGTTAAAGAACAATAATTAGGGAGATCAGTTTGTTGAACGGTGAGGTAGACTTGTGTTTATAAGTGTGGTGACCTGATGTTGGGATTTGGTTAGTCGTATAATGGAATATAAATTGTGGATTGGACAGAGTTTGGATGTTGCATGGAGAAATTTGTGGCCGCATTTTACTTGTGTAAATGGGCCTCAGTTCTCACTCACTTTTTGCCATGGGTGACTTCAGATTCTTTTTCATTTTCTATTTTCTTGGTATTATATTTATTTGTATCAACTTACTGGTTATTCAGGTCTGCTCCTTTAAGTTTCTAAGTAACATAGGACCTACTTGGACCCATATTACCATTTTCTTCCATGTTGCTATTGCAGATCTCTCTTTTCTCCAAAGTGACATTGCATTTTGACCTATAGCAATCTCAAGGACTCAATTTAGCCCTCAAGTTAAAATTGGAACAATGAGCTCATTTATGCATGTATATGGAAGAAATGATTCAGTTTAGGCAACTAGTAAGAAACAATCTATGAGAGCGAGAGTAGCTATTCATTGCACTAACTTTTTTCCCCTCCTTTCTGCGTCCATGAGCAGATGATGGGGAGATGAGTTGTTTTCCCAGTTGAAGGTGGTGGTGTTGTTCTTCATTTGTTTGCATAACACATAATAAGCTGATGGGAATGTCCTTGCCATCTTTGTAGCAAGAGATCTTCAGAATGTGTTTGTAGTATTGGTTATTTTGACCCATTTGGTCTTTTCTTTCCATCTTGCTATTATTTAACACTCTTCTTTCATATGACTTCGTAATTTGGTTCTTGATCGAATGCTTAGAACCATTTGCAGCACTCATGTTGGAATTGGACCAATCAGATCCCTTGACTCCTTAAGTATTTTATCGAAATTTAGGGTCATAGTTTGGCATTCTGGAAAGAAGGCTTTGTTAGTTGTTGATCTTAGCCACCAATCAGTTGTTGTTGTTGATCTTAGCCACCAATCAGTGTAGCTCATTTAAATCTCCTTTTTTGGGGTTCCTTGGAACACATGATGGAGAAGTGAAGTGCTTACTAGGTGATGCATCTTTTGTTTTTGGGCCCCAAAATATTTGCTGGCGATTTTTAGTTGCAAGCAAATTACTTTAGGAATCTGTTGATTCATTGTTTTGTTCAAAAATGCTTTCACATAGTACAAAGCCCTTGCTGAAACATATTTTTATGAAGATGAGAGTTTGGGGAATTTACATTCATGATATTTGAAGCTTTCTTGTAAACTCTTGAGCTTGTTGGATAACTTGGGCATTCTGTTGTTGTGGCAAATCGTTCTTTTTCCTCCTTCTTCGAGGGGTGTTATTGTGGCATGTTAGATATTACGTAGGTTTAGTGAGCACCATGCTGAATTTCTCTACCATTTTCTTCTTTTTCACTTTAGCCAATATGAGTTTACCTCGTACTAGGAGCTTTATCGGGGAATTTCTCATCTTAGTATGAGCTTTCCAAAGAAATAGCTTATTAGCCACATTAGCAGCGCTTGGGATGATTTTAGGCACGGCCTATTCCCTTTGGCTATATAATCGTGTGGTTTCTGGAAATTTAAAACCCGACTTCCTCCATAAATTCTCCGATCCAAATGGTTGAGAAGTTTCATATTTATACCCTTTCTTGTTGGAGGGGCAACCGTTCGTTAAATTACCAAAGAAAAAGGGTAAACCAATGTGATCATGACATTGTAGGTGCTTGCGATGGGACGGGTGCGACTTCTCTCGCTTGGTTTGGGTGGCATAGCCTCGTTGCGTAAGTCCCCCCCTTTTTATCCATTTCTTTAGTCTTTAGGGAGCCAAAGCTTGACTTTTAAAATAACCCTCGTGCAGGGGCGGTCACGTTTTGGCTGAGTCGTATCTTGTTGGGTGAGACCGAGAGAAAGAAAGGACGGAGGTTACACAAGCGACTCATGAATGCCGCCAGATCGAACGAGCCAATAACTCCAATGCCTTCGCCTCTCTTTTTTGAGCAAGAATCATAGCGTTACCTTACCTTCACCATGATACAGACTCCAAGTTCTTATGGCAGAGCACGAGGAGATTTATCATCAATATGATGATGAGAATAGAAACCAGAAGCACAACCAGAGTCTTCGTGGTCCAAGATAATAAAACCATCAATAAGAGTAACGTAAGCATGAGACTTTTTTGGTAGTACCTAGTGAACCAGGTGGCCGCGGCGATAGAATCCGGGATGGAGGACTCGTAGTATCTCTCTAGATCCGGCAAAAGCGAAAGACCCCCTAACGTAATTCGAATGGAGGCCGACCGCCGAGCCCACCCCGGCCTTGAAGGGCAAGCCCCCGTGGTTGCGAGTTGGAGCTGCCATTGCTTATGGCTAGAGCAATGGGAGGGGTCCCCGCAGAGAGAACAAGTAAGGGATAATGAGCTATCTGCCCGCCAAGCGGGCAGCATGAGCAGCATGCAAGTGCTTGGTAGGCGAACACCCCAGTGAACCTAGGAAGAGCACTCGACGAAAGGAGGTCAAACCAAGGACCTATGGAAGTCAGGGCTCATCCCTGGTCAATATTGGATCAAACAATAAGAGTCTTGATTCTTAGTACTCATATTACGTACTTCCTCCGTTCTTATTTACATGCAACACTTGCCATTTTGGATTGTTTCAATGTACTTGCAACATTATATTTTTTGGATATTCTCTATCTTTATCTCTCTCCTCATCACATGGGTCACCTTTTCTCTCTCTCACTCTTTCTCTCTTCACCTAAATTATTGTGCCTCCCCTATGTTGCAAGTAAATCGAACGGAGGAAGTATGTGTTAATTTTAATGGGGGATTGGGGATCCCTCTTATAAGGGTTGAGAATTGATCCCTCTCACCGACGTGGAAGCGGCAATCTTGATTCTCAGTACTCATATTACGTACTTCATCTGTTCTAATTTACATGCATCACTTGCCATTTTGGATCGTTTCAATGTACTTGCAACATTATATTTTTCGGATATTCTCTATCTCTATCTCTCTCCTCATCACATGGGTCACCTTTTCTCTCTCTCTCACTCTTTCTCTCCTCACCTAAATTAGTGTGCCTCTCCCCATATTGCAAGTAAATCAGAACGGAAGAAGTATGTGTTAGTTTTAATAAATCTGTCATTTTGGCTGTCTAATAGCTCTTGAGGCATTATCGTAAGTGGATAAATGCAATCAGCAATGCCTTTGTCTGTTATCTTGTCTCACGATGATCATACTGAAAATTTCTTGGGATTTTAATTTTGTGTTACTGATAACTGATCGTCGTATGTTTTGTTTATATGTGCTTGTCTAATGTTTAGTCTCCTCGTCATCTTTACAAGCTGCTTAGATATTGCACTTAGACTAAGTGACTAACTCTGCTACTACTTGTGGACAGGTTATCTTTTCATGGAAGCAGCGTGCTCATTGGGATTTAAGTTCCTTAATCATCTACATCAGCGAAGGATCGGTCTGTGGGTACATGAAATTAATTGTCTTATTTATTTCCAAACGAATAGCGCAGCAGATGTTCCCAATGTGCTTCCTGACTTCTAATTTCTCTCTAGTGCAGTGTAGTTCAGTCTGTTAGTATTCTAGCTTTGGAAGCTTTTGTGCTCAAGATATATTGTGATGTTACTATGCTAGTTTACATGTAATGTAGCAGTAGTTTGTTGGTGCCTGTAGCCCATATCTTGGCAACAAGTTGCTTTTGGAGTTAGCCCATACCCGGCCGTGTAAGTTATATATTAGATGTTTAGATGAATTTCTTCTGGGATTTTATGATATGTAGTGTCTTAGTTTATTTTCAATGATATGTAGTGTCTAAGTTTTTTCTTTGGCTTGTGGCTCTGTTGACGGATTACGCAGGCCTTATTTGTTGTATAATGCCTTTAAACAGAGATGGGAGTTTGAAAACGAGGGTAGAACGTGAGTTTGCAAGAGTTTTAAAGGACAAAAGGAAACATTAAAATTGCGTTGTCTTCACCTAAAAAAAAAAGTGTTAACACCGAACAAAAATTGAGTTAAACTTTGCAAGAGGTTAGAAGAAAAGAAATATTAAATTATGATCTCTTTATTTAAATACAACTAGCTTTATATGCACGCAATGCGTCCGTTAATTTCAAAACTTGTTATTTTCTTATATACTCTATTCGTACTATAGTTATGATTATACTTTTTTTTTAAAGTAAAATTAATTCATTAATAAAGGAGTCATACAACATCTATAATAGAAATCAGGTTTAACAAATATATAACAATTTTGAACAAATAAAATTTAGAATTTGCAAAACCACGGTAGTTGTGTAGTAGATTTAACAATTCTGTATACCCTCTTCCACATTGCTGTTTGATATAATCTTCAATGATGGGGTCTTTTGATATGCTGTAGTTTTAAAATAGAATTAAATCTGATACCATTGGTTGTAATTGTAGATCTGAAATCTGCTTCGACACTGTATAATTCTTCATCGATGATCCAAAATTACGATAATTTATCTAGAAACAAAGGAGTGTACTAAAGTCTCTCCCAAGGAGAAGAGAAAGCCTTTCTTTCAAGGGAGAAACGATCGTCTCTTTAAAGGAGGAAGTATTATTCAAACAAGAACGAACATAAACAAAGCTAAACAACAATGAAAATTAAAATTAAGGTGGGGCTATCCACCGATAAAATCGATGGAAGCCCCTTTGAAATTCACTAATGGAGGCTAGGGTTTAGGAGAGAAAGGGAAAGAAGGGAGAGAAGGGATCTACAATGAGATTTATATTATTATGGAATGAGAGTAGTATTTTAATTTGTAATGAATAAGAGAGAGAAAATAAGCCAAAAACGGAAGAGCGAAAAGGAAGGAGGAGTTTTGATTACACTTAAAATGTGAAAGATTAGTAGTTAGATGAATTTAAATATATTAATTTGCTAATGTAAAAAACTAACAAATATTGTAAGTGATTTTTAATATTCTTTTTTTATGGATGAATTTTGAACAAAAAGAATAGACAGAATGAATTGGTTTGCTGAATTAAAGAGCATCAAAGGTAATGAGTGTTTTAGACTTTTCAGGCGGATATCATGTAAACCATCTTCTCTTATAAAAAAAAGTCAAGATATTTTGTCCATATATTTTTTTGATTGAAATATTTAATGTATATACCATTTTTAACTTGTTTAGAATGAAAGTTGAAATGATAAAGAGTTCTTAAATTGTTTTCTTTTGTAATTTTTTTCATTCCATTAGATCATTAAGGGTAATTTAGTATTTTCAAAGGGGGATACCATCTTCCTTACTCATTCCTTTATATAATAGAGATATGAAAATTTTCATCGGCAACCCTTAGTTTTTAATTTCTCTCATAGGTAATCAAAGTTTTTTTTTCATATACAAAATAAACATATACTTTCGGTTAATTAATTGTGGTGACATTAATGAGGTCTTTTTGTTAAATCAATCGTTAGCTTTTGAACATGAAAGCCTTAAGTTTCAATTAGTGCTAAATTATGGTGATGCTTATAATGAAATGCTTAAGTTAGGGCTCGTTTGGCATTATTGTCAGTTTTTTGTTTTTTCTTTTATAAATATAAAAGTCATATGATATAAGGAGTATAATAATCTCAAAATTAGTCATAATCATATCAAACATTTCAGTTTTAAAAACAGGAATTGGGTTTGGCTCAAGTGGTGAGCTTTCCCATCTTCTCTAGCGAAGTCTAGGGTTGATTCTACCCCAAGCATTTGCTTGGGATTTAAGGAGAAAGGGGGTTGGTGGTGTATGGGCCAGAATGGGCGCTGGGTGGGGCGCATGCGAGGTAGCAGAGAATTTCATCTCTTTTTTTTTAGGAAAAAAGGAACTTAGATTTGAAAGGGAGGGTTAAACCAATTCCCAAGCATCCAAAAGTACAAATACTGACTAGGACATTAAAGTAACCAGATCTAAAACCACACCAAACAATCCACAAAAACCAAAAGGAAGACTCCAAAGGAGTACTCAAACTAAGAGGAGCTTGGAACATATTCCAAATCCTTCAAGAAAGTATCCCTGACATGCCCAGGGACCATAGCATAAACAATCCTGTCGTCTTTTTGCTCAACCGCCGCCTTAGCCATCTCGTGAGCGACCATATTCGTCTCCCTTCTAGTATGGATAAACTCCACACACCAATCTCTAGCAAGCATGATGCAGATGTCCATGATCACCACCCCCAACGGATGATATTCTGCCTCAAGAGGATTTCATCTCACCTGTAAAAAAATTTCAGTTTTGAGAACCGACAATGAATCACCGAAACTACTTTTTCTGGTTTCCATGTATTTATTTTTGGTTTTCCAAAAAACTAAAAATTGGAAATAAGAAACGATAACAAACGAGCCCGTAGCTTTTAATTTACTGTTAAGCATGATGACGCACTGATGCTTATAATGAAAGGCTTAAATAGCCTAAGTGTATCATTCCATCCTTTGGGTGTATGGCTTGTAATGAGCCTTTGGGTAGGGGCCTGTGCGAGGGTATCCTAGAGGATTTCTTCTCATCTATAAAAATATTTCAGTTTTGAGAACTGACAACATAATATTGAAAACTACTTTTTCTGATTTCCATGTTTTTGTTTTTGGTTTTCAAAAAAACTGAAAATTGGAAACAAGAAATGATAACAAACGAGCCCTTAGCTTTTAATTTAGTGTTAAGCATGATGATGCACTAATGCTTATAATGAAAGGCTTAAATAGCCTAAGTGTATCATTCCATTCTTCTGTGAGCCTTATCTGGTTTCTTTCACCTTTCGTAATAAGAAGCACAAGTGCACAACCATATCACTCACATGGAGGAGCTCAAGGTAAAACGCTTAACAAGAGTAACAAGTTTTCCTCCGTTCTAAACCGATTGTTCTCATTCTCATTGACGAGCTCGAGAAGTTATGGGCCTCTCTCTCACTGCTGTCGATCAAAAAATATGGTCATCTACTTCCAAAATGTCGTTGTCTTCCTCATCAGAGCAACACCGGGCACTACCGGTAAATATGGAGAAAAATGATAATAGGGAAAGGAGAAACAGAGTCATTACTCCTAAAAATTATAATAATATAATTGGTACCCAAAAGGATGAAGAAAAAATTGTTTGTTGATCAACTCCATTAATTTCAAGAAGCTGATTGAAGCTAGAACCCTACTTTGATAGTGCTTGGACTTTCACTACCACACAAAAGAAATTTCTCAAAACCTTATTAAATCTTCCACATCAACGCATGAATCAGAAATCAGAAAATAAAGCAGCCTATTGAAACAATTATTGGACGAAATAATGATAAAAAATCGTTTAATAAAACAAAGGATTACCTCCTTTTTCTTTTTATTTGATGGCTAATTATCTTTTTTAATTACGCTTCATAAAGACTCTTTTGTTACATGTGATAATGTGATTTCTAGTCAAAATTTCGATACGACATCCGTTTTTCAACCTTCGAGAGGAGTGCGTCAAGGAGACCCACTATCACCATATCTATTCATTCTTTGTATAGATGTCGTTTGCCACCACCTGTCTTTTGCTGCCCAAACCCCTCGTTCAGAGATAGAGATTGAATTAGCTCCTCACTCTAAATAATTTCAGGAATGTTTTTTGCAGATGATGGGGTGTTTTTTGTAAGTCTGCGCTTAACTTGGCCACTCGACTGGAAAATGTCCTTGATGCTTTTTGTTCCACTACTGGATAACTTGCGAAACTTTCATAAATTCACAATCATCCTTTCCAAGCATGTACCCAATCAACGAAAGTGAATTATGCTAGTACTTTTAATATGACCCCAAATTTGTTCGGGGATTCTACCTCGGTGTTGTTCTCTCTCATTACAAGCCCCTATTGCAGATTTTGATAGCCTAGTTCAAGAAGTGGATAGCAACATCAACTCTTAGCTTGGCAGATTCACTTCATCTTGTCCAAAGTAAGAAAAGCGGTCCTGATTCCAAACTATCTAGAATATTTTCAAGCCTATGGCCACAACATAAGTTCCTGTCAAATATGCTCAAATACTGAATTACTGACTGTATTAATCGGAACCATCTATGGCGATCGTCAACTAACTTCAATGGTCTTCCTCTAATTGCATGGTCAAAATCGTGTCAGCTTGAAATATATGATGGCTTGAATTTTTAAAAAACTACTCATGTCAATGACACTTACTTACTCCGTTTCTTTTTACTTGCAACGGTTTGACTTTTATACTATTCACAAACTGCACTTAGTTTATCTTTGGTGATTTATAGTTAAGGAAAAACATATTCATGTGGGATCTTGTTAGATTCGTCTCAATGCGTATTTTCCAAATATCTACTTTTTATAATTTTTACTTATCGGTAATTAAAGATATTAATGGTTGAAGTTATGCATTGGCAAGCGTAAAAGTCAAACGGTTGCAAGTAAAAAGAAATAGAAGAAGTATTTTGCTAAAACGAGGGTGGCGAGTTCTCTTGGACCACAATAGTTTTTGCCAGCACTAATGCGTCAAAAATATCTCCGAAACACTCTTCCTTCTTCGAATATAAATTCAAGCCTTCTAACTCATACATTTGGTGCTCTATTCATCTAACTCAACATGTACTTAGGAATGGTACCAGATAGAAAATTGGTCTGATTAAAACTCTTGATCTCAAAATATTTGACATTATCAACTTTGATCTAAAAGTAAGTGACATTATCAACTTTGATCTAAAAGTAAGTGACAGTATCAACTTTGATTTAAAAGTACACCTAGACCTGGGCATGGGCCGGGCCTGTTCACTGGCTCGGCCTGCGGGCTTGAGAAAATGGCGGGTCGTGCCATGCCAGGCCTGAAATTTCCAGATTTTGTCCACAGGCCGGCCCAGGCCCATGGGCCCGCGGGCCGGGCTCTTGCCTCTCGCGGGCCTGGCCCATGTTTTATGTTGTTTTTTTGAATTCTTGGCAGTTTTAGGCTAAAAAACAAAGAAAAGGGGCGTTCGGCCCGCGGGCCGACCCACAGCCATATAGGCGGGCTCGTGCCCGTGCGGGCCTGAAATAAAATTTCTTGACCGTGGCAGGCCCATGGCCCACGGAGCGGCCAACGGGCTCGGCCGGGTCTCGAGCGGGCTCGGACCGGGCCGGCCGGCGTGCTGGCCCGGCCCATGCCCACCTCTATACACACCAATAGAATATTGATTTTCTTTCCCTAGCGAATCCAACTGCATACAATAACTCCTTGACATTATTCCTAGACTTAGAATATTGATATTACACCAAAAAATCAAAATTTTTTATGGCAGCTTCTTTAAAAGGGTGCACCTTTAAGGACTACTCTTGTCGCACGCAAAGTGAAGAATGACGCTTTATGCTCACTTTGCCTTTTTGCTAATGGAATTGTTAATCATATATTCTTCTCTTGTTCTTGAACTCATTGCTTTTGGACTCATCTTAGTATTAAGACTAAAATTGAGCATATCTTACCATCCGACATTCACAATTGCCTAAATGCCTTACGTTATAAGCCAAAAGCTCTCTGTTTTCTAAGTTACAACCTGTGTAGCATCTGGAAAGAATGCAATGTGGTGATTTTTAATAATTTTCCCTTAAATATTGACCGCATTTACTACAAAACTTTACTGTAACACCCCCAAAATCCATACACGTCTAAACTACGTGGCATCGACTTTGGGAGTGTTACCGCCGCGGTGAAACGCAAGGCTTATTGAATTTAAAACACTTACTCTTTATTATGAAAACTAAATTGCAGCGGAAATAAAATGCTAACTTACTACAACTCGGGAATCACTATTGACCCCTTTTATTTAAAACCATTAACTATGTAAATCATAAACAACCTCTAGGATGTTCAATCAAAACACTTTAAAAGTTTATAATCAAAAGTATTCCCCGTATGCCCGAACTCAAGCAAGATCATCGAGATACCTAATCTCGCTCCCCATTGAAATATCAATGGTTCATCACAGGTCAACAAACATCACAAATAACAAACAATCAGCTATGCTGAGTACGTACATAATCAATTACATAATACACTAAACATAATTAGAATAATAATAACAATTCCTAAACATGATTCTACAAAAACATTAAATTCCGTTTTTACAATTTATTTGGCATCGAACGGGCACCGTCATCTTTCTAGAATCATACGGGCTACTTAATCCTTAATAGACAACTTGGTCTATTAGATGAAATGTAAATACGGTTTCGTTCCGTTCCACATCCATCACCTTAGTATGCATACCCCCAAGATCGTACGGAACCTTCCGCCTACTTGAGTTATCAAAAATTATAAGGACACTACTGACGTCACAGTAGGCCTGCGTAGGAGTGTAGAACAAGTCCCACACTCCCCCCATTGTTCATACTTGTAGGGATTCCAACTACAAGTTTATCGCCAAAGATCCTTCTTAGTGATATTCATTCATACAACATTATGCATATAATAATTTAATTTTCCTTCTTAGATACATTGCTCAATTCTTTAGTTTAAGCAACTTATTGTAACATCCTTGCTACAACAATAAATCATAGGATTCCAATCCAATTCTCATTTCATGCTTGTGATACGATAGAATTACGCATACCAATAATAATGCATTTCAACTCACAAGTCATACAACAAGGAAATACATACAGATTTCCAATTGATTTCATGTTACCAAACAATCTCATCAATCATAACCATACAATTGTTCCCTATCATGATTCTAGGTTCCAAAGTGACGTAATTCATAACCTAAACATGATACTAACATACCCAATTGAACTAGTACGCGTACGTACCTTGTAACGGAGAATCTTCGCTGACTACTTAAACGTTCCGCTTATGAAATTTGGACCTAATCGAATAATAAAAATATTTCAGTTTTAAATCCTTAGTAATATTAATAAAAAAAATCAGATTTCTTAACTATGTGAAATATTGCGTTTCGAATATTAAATAATTATTCTTGTTGTTTAAAACTTCCCTACATAATCTCCATTGAAAACCAACGTATTTAGGAACTACTAGTATAATTGTAAATCTGATCCTGATTTATATTATACTTTGTCCATAATAAACGACAATTTAAACAATGATAAGTAGAAATTACAAAATCAGAATTAAGAACTAAATTAAAGGAAAAGGAAATAACTTTTTTCTTTATATAATACTGGAATGCTTGCTGTCTCCAGCAACAACCCACAGCCACCACGACCAGCGGCAGACGCGACCGAGCACGGCAGGCTGAGCACCACCGCACGAGCGACGCACGATGCACGAACACTGGGCAGCGCACCTTGAGCAGCGCACCTTGAGCAGCGCACGATGCACGAACCACCACTGTGCACCACGCTGCTCGGACGACGGCCAACAACCTCCACGAATCACCGACGAGAGAGGCTGAGCACCGTGCACCACTGGTGAGTCGACAAAGAAGGAACGACAGAGAAGTTCAAGAAGCAGGGGAAGAGGAAAGAAGGAGAAGAGAGAAGAAAAAAAAAATCTCTTAGTTAAAACCACGACTGACTTGAGTAATGAATAGGGTTTTTTTTTTCTCTTTTTCTTATTTATATCATAAGAAACCTAGGTTTAATAGGATTTGTTTCCAAATTAAATTCCTATTTCTTATTTTATTTATTTGGAAAACAAAACAAAATCGAATTATAATATAATTATTAAAATACTTTCAACTTTGTTCTTTATATTTTCTTATTTATAAAAGAATAACTCCCAAAAATACGGAGTATTACAGTGTTCCCCTTAAAGGAAGTTTCGTCCCGAAACTTTGAGGTAGCCGATTTAACGACGATCTTTTGCACTTCTAAGTCCCATTATTCCACAAGCGTTTTCTAGTTTTCGCAAGTCATATAAGCGATAAATACACATAAATAACGAGACTTTAGCAAACTTTAGGGTGGAAGTGCGAAATTCTATCGCATTCTCCCCCTTAAAAGAAAAGTTACGTCCCCGTAACTCACCTATCCCTTGAAAGAGCTCCGGGTACTTTATGCCATCGAATAACATGTTTTAACACTTTGCATACAATTAGTTCTCCCTAAGTGTCTGTAAAATGAGCCTCAAATGTCTCTCATGTTCTTCCTTGCTCCTTGAATAGATCAATATATCGTCTATGAACACGACTACGAATTTATCGAGGTAGGGTCGAAAAATCTTATTCCTAGAATGACGTCTAGGTTCGATAAATTAAACTCTATTAGATCGGAAGGAAAGAAGCCCCGCATGTAATAACTATAGGTATAGAAATTGACTCTGACTCAACCAAGTGCTAGAATTCTAATAGTTGTATGGGCAATAAAAGACAAAGATGCTCCGTAATCGAACAAGACTTTAACAGAATTGAGTTCATAGAGAAAGTACCCGTGACAACATCTCTACGAGCTTCCTCTTCGCTAGCCATCATCATATACAGCTTCCATGTGCCCCTATTATCATTATTGTTGGTCACATGGTTCCCATTTGGTGCCTGATTATTTGCAGTGGTTGGTGGTTTGGAGTAATTAGAGTTCCCTGACCCATTGTATGCATTTCCACCATTCTCATTCCCATTCCCATTCATAGGCTTGTCTCCATAGTTCCCTTTTTCTTGACTATTGGGGTTAACCTTATTCTTCGAATAGCACTCGTACGCTCTATGCCCTATTTTCCCACATTCATGACACTCCACCTTATTGCCCTCGCAATCCTTCCCAGGATGGTTGTATGGGCACTTCTTACACCTATACACACGCTCAGGTCTGCGGTTATTGGTGTTATTGTTGCTGTTATTGTTATCGTTGTTGGGTCCCTTATTGAAGTTTCTTTGGGAGGTTTGATTGTTCTGGCTCCCCTGGTGTTTCTTTTCGAACCTTTGAACTTCGGGGTTTGGATTCTCCTTTCGCTTCTCACCTTGTTTACCTCTTTCCTCTCGTTTCCTTATGGCATATAGGTGGGCAACTTTGCCAAAGACATGGTCCAACGAGGTGAAAGTATCTCCCCCGCCTCCCTTGTAGGTCAAGGGTGAGCCCTAATTCAAAACGTGAGGCCTTAGCTTCCTCGCAGGGGCAATTTCGTGGAGCAAATCTCATCAACTCAATGAATTTGCGGTAATACTCCTCAACAGACAGGTTCCCTTGTTCTAGCATCATAAACTCTTGGGCTTTCTGCTTTTGAGGTATGGTGGGTAATACTTATCCCTCAGGGCTTTCTTGAAGGTTTCCCACCCAAAGTCAGGTTGTTTGAGGAGGTTATCCTTAGCTTGGGTCCACCAAAAGTGGGCATCCCCCGTAGGTAATAGCTTGCTAAGGGCACGCTCTTGTCATCCGGACAGAGAGAGGGTAAAGAACAACTTATCAAACTCCCCAACCCAATTTTCCAGCTTCCTCCGGCCCCCCTTTCCCATTCAAGATCGGTGGGTTCCTACGGGCAACCTTTTCGTACAAGTCCCCATCCCTAGTTATGTCCTTGGGCTAGGTTAGCCGTGATCTCGCACCAGATCACGAATCGATTGCTCGACATTCAGAGAGGTATCAGGCGTGCCGCCTTGACGAACCATTCTGCACTGAAAATGACACAACGGCTGTTTCAGTGACATAAGCCTAGTCGTTGATTCACCTAACTATAACACATTTGCACGTTCATACAACACATTTTTATTGCAAGCAATCATTAAGTCTCTATTGACTTGCAATATAAACATCTCAAATAAGACGTTACATCAAATACAAGAATAAACTTGTTGTATTATTATTGAAAAGGGTAAAATTAATTGTTTCCAAGGAAAACATAATATGAATAAATAAAGGAATAAAAAGAATTTTAATTTGCTACTTGGCATGCAAACCTTATTAAAACTGAAATAAACGAATAAAATAATATTCTAATCCTAATTATATAATCAAAAGAAACTATGGACTATAATAATGAGCTTCATCATCTGAGTTAGGATTTTCTATTTCTTCTTCCATGTCAGCTTCGTCCTCAGAAGGCTCGTCATCCTCTATAGGTTCATCTTCCTCCAGAGGTTCTTCCTCCAGAGGTTCTTCTTCTATGGGCTCTTCTTCTTCTTCTTGGTCATTTTCCTCAATCTAACCCCTTCAAAGAAGCTCATTCTCATTAAGATCTCCCTCTTCATCATTTTCTAAGTCAAGTATAGGTTCAACATTATCTTCCCCAATCACTGCGATGAATGTCCTATTATTCCTCTCATCATCGGAAATGTAGGTAACAGTTATGAGGTTTGACGCTATGTGGTAGTCCTCGGGTATGAACTCATCCTCAAAAGTTTGGTACCTAGCTCCTTTTTTTTTGCAGCTCTAAATGACGTTTGCGGCTCAGATTTAACTCTAGGGTCCTCAGAATTCACATTAGTTCCCGAGCTTTTCCCCACATGATAGGTTCCTCTAACTAAAGGTGATGAGGTAGAGGGCTCCCAACTTCTTTTCTCACGAATTCTCCATTCATTTTCACAAGATTTAAGATCGCAATGAATCGCCCTATAGTAGGAAGGTATTGGTTCCAAAGTAAGTGTGTTTGGCTCGTTAAAACCTCCATTTTCCGACCATATATCTCCATATCTACGGTGTACGAAAAGGTAGGGTTCCTCCTTAGGAACGTACTACAAAGATAAAATATATCTTCTCCATTTCAGTCCTAAGCCTAGTATCTCTCTGTAAGGTCCTATACTCCATAGCAGCTTTCATCTCATGGGCCCAGATGTCCCAATTTTCCGCTATTCGGTGTTTCATCAGGTTTTCTTAGGACCTATGTCGTAAACCATATGCGAAATTAAAGAAATAAAATAGTCTAAGTTCCAGAGAAGTAAAGGTTTTTAAGTATACATTATATATAAACATATATAAGAGGTAAAACGATTATTTTCAATTTTAGAACTCCTTAAAGAGGTTCAAAATATTTACAACAATTAGATGGTTCTTTCCTAAAATATTCGAAATAAGGTTTTAGTTCAATACCTTTTTGAAACATCTTTGGAAAATTATATTAATTCGAAATTTTAGGAAATAAAATATTTCACTATCAAATTTAGTGCTTCTAACCACTATCTACGTACCTATCCTTGTACATTCTCCTACCCTATTCACATTTCAAAGATTTCAAAGAATCTTTCACCAATTCAATCAAGCAAACTACACTATATTTCATATAATCAAACATCTGATTCATTCCACAGTATTTGCATGCTTTCTATAAACATATCAGACAAGTAAAGGCAAGAAAGGCATTACAAATAAAATCATTCATATGATTTAATGCACGCAAAAGTAATCTATATGCTCTTATCCCATACTACCCATTTTAAAATCTTTTAAAACATCATTGAAAATAGGAACTTCTGGCTCTGAGTCCAGTTTTGTAACACCCCCAAAATCCATACACGTCTAAACTACGTGGCATTGACTTTGGGAGTGTTACCGCCGCGGTGAAACGCAAGGCTTATTGAATTTAAAACACTTACTTACTCTTTATTATGAAAACTAAATTGCAGCGGAAATAAAATGCTAACTTACTACAACTCGGGAATCACTATTGACCCCTTTTGTTTAAAACCATTAACTATGTAAATCATAAACAACCTCTAGGATGTTCAATCAAAACACTTTAAAAGTTTATAATCAAAAGTATTCCCCGTATGCCCGAACTCAAGCAAAGATCATCAAGATACCTAATCTGCTCCCCATTGAAATATCAATGGTTCATCACAGGTCAACAAACATCACAAATAACAAACAATCAGCTATGCTGAGTACGTACATAATCAATTACATAATACACTAAACATAATTAGAATAATAATAACAATTCCTAAACATGATTCTACAAAAACATTAAATTCCGTTTTTACAATTTATTTGGCATCGAACGGGCACCGTCATCTTTCTAGAATCATACGGGCTACTTAATCCTTAATAGACAACTTGGTCTATTAGATGAAATGTAAATACGGTTTCGTTCCGTTCCACATCCATCACCTTAGTATGCATACCCCCAAGATCGTACGGAACCTTCCGCCTACTTGAGTTATCAAAAATTATAAGAACACTACTGTCGTCACAGTAGGCCTGCGTAGGAGTGTAGAACAAGTCCCACACTCCCCCCATTGTTCATACTTGTAGGGATTCCAACTACAAGTTTATCGCCAAAGATCCTTCTTAGTGATATTCATTCATACAACATTATGCATATAATAATTTAATTTTCCTTCTTAGATACATTGCTCAATTCTTTAGTTTAAGCAACTTATTGTAACATCCTTGCTACAACAATAAATCATAGGATTCCAATCCAATTCTCATTTCATGCTTGTGATACGATAGAATTACGCATACCAATAATAATGCATTTCAACTCACAAGTCATACAACAAGGAAATACATACAGATTTCCAATTGATTTCATGTTACCAAACAATCTCATCAATCATAACCATACAATTGTTCCCTATCATGATTCTAGGTTCCAAAGGATGTAATTCATAACCTAAACATGATACTAACATATCCAATTGAACTAGTACGCGTACGTACCTTGTAACGGAGAATCTTCGCTGACTACTTAAACGTTCCGCTTATGAAATTTGGACCTAATCGAATAATAAAAATATTTCAATTTTAAATCCTTAGTAATATTAATAAAAAAATCAGATTTCTTAACTATGTGAAATATTGCGTTTCGAATATTAAATAATTATTCTTGTTGTTTAAAACTTCCCTACATAATCTCCATTGAAAACCAACGTATTTAGGAACTACTAGTATAATTGTAAATCTGATCCTGATTTATATTATACTTTGTCCATAATAAACGAAAATTTAAACAATGATAAGTAGAAATTACAAAATCAGAATTAAGAACTAAATTAAAGGAAAAGGAAATAACTTTTTTCTTTATATAATACTGGAATGCTTGCTGTCTCCAGCGACAACCCACAGCCACCACGACCAGCGGCAGACGCGACCGAGCACGACAGGCTGAGCACCACCGCACGAGCGACGCACGATGCACGAACACCGGGCGCCGCACCTTGAGCAGCGCACGATGCACGAACCACCACCGTGCACCACGCCGCTCGGACGACGGCCAACAACCTCCACGAATCACCGACGAGAGAGGCCGAGCACCGCGCACCACCGGTGAGTCGACAAAGAAGGAACGACAGAGAAGTTCAAGAAG
Organism: Beta corolliflora; assembly: GCA_947648045.1. Classification (NCBI taxonomy): domain Eukaryota; kingdom Viridiplantae; phylum Streptophyta; class Magnoliopsida; order Caryophyllales; family Amaranthaceae; genus Beta; species Beta corolliflora. The sequence continues at coordinate 2,725,468 of CANSZD010002921.1, read as the reverse complement.
CAGGGAAGAGGAAAGAAGGAGGAGAGAGAAGAAAAAAAAAATCTCTTAGTTAAAACCACGACTGACTTGAGTAATGAATAGGGTTTTTTTTTCTCTTTTTCTTATATATATTATAAGAAACCTAGGTTTAATAGGATTTGTTTCCAAATCAAATTCCTATTTCTTATTTTATTTATTTGGAAAACAAAACAAAATCGAATTATAATATAATTATTAAAATACTTTCAACTTTGTTCTTTATATTTTCTTATTTATAAAAGAATAACTCCCAAAAATACGGAGTATTACATTTACACTTACATCTTGAATGGAATGCTCGATTTAATTTTTACCACTAACTCTGTTTATTCATACAGGAACCCCACAATGTTCTATGTGCGATGGCACCCTCCCACCAGGGGCGTATCTTTTAAGGGACAGGACTGGACTCGCCCCTAAAAGATTTTGTGAGAAAAAATTTAATACAACTTTAATATTCTATCTAGCCCAAAAAGAAGAAGCCCAAATACGAAAATATATGATTTTAGTCTGACCCGTAGTCCCGTACCCATGTTTAAAGAAGAAGAGATGGGGAAACGGGGGACCACAATGATGTTGATATTTTTTTCTCCTCCTTTGGAATCACGTGCACTGTTAGACCATTTCTTTTCTTTCTTTTTTTTTTCTTTTTTTGAGGCAGTTTTTTCTTTTCTTTCATTTATTAGTTGTTACTATTGTTTTTTTTTTATCTTTATCTAACTTTTCTTATACATGATTTACTTCATACTATGTAAAACTTTAAACTTTTGACTTTTGACTTCTTTATTTCGTCTTTGTACCAACATTTATTACTTATTAGGTATAAAAATTAATTTATAACTTAGTTTATTTTGATATTTTTATATAGTATATATTTATTTGTTTACTTTGAACCTGGAAATAATGTTCATATGTTATAGCTTTTAGACTTTTATATATGTCACAATGATTTTTTTGGCCCCCCAGTAGCAAAAGTTCCAAGATCCGCCACCGCCTCCCACCATCGAGAGTTATAAGTTAAATTTCGATGGCTTGGCTAATTTCTCTTCTGTAGCTGCCAAGGCTATTACCAGAATTCACTTGGACCATTTGGTTGTTGATTAAGCCTATCGGTTTGGTCCTACTTTTCCCCTTATAGTAGAAGCCTGGGGTCATAGGAATGGCGTCTTGACGACGTTTTAGCACATTATTCAGGTTCCCCGTATCGAAGGCGACAATCAAGTAGAAATTCAAATCTCAAAAGGACGCTATTCTTGTCGGTGGTCTATTCATAATTTAATTGGCGACATTCATGTTCTTCTTCGTCAATTCAACATAGTTGACATTACGCATGTTTTCAGAGAAGCAACAGGACAACATATTTTCTCTCTAAAAAAGGTCACTCCATCTCTACTATCTCACTAGATGTTGCTCCAGTTTCAGAATCAGCTTTGGATCATTTAATTATCTTAGACTCGTTAGGTTTCTTACTTAAGAGAAGGGTGCCTTAACTTTCTTTCTTGTACCTTTAAAAGAAGTTACATGCTCATCTCAACTTTAAGAGTTGAAATAGACTTAGCAAAAGTGATCCAAACCGATTTAATATCAAAGTGATTTTTTTTAATCTCTAAAGGTGATCTTTGGTGAAAAGTAAAAGAAAATTAAATGATTTTTATTGACTGAATTTCTAAAGGTGATTTTTGGTAAACTATTTCAAGAAACTCCTACATCAGTAAAGACTAAAGAGCACAACCAACACATGCTTAGATCAACTGGTAAGGGAGTTGTTCTAGCTTAACCAGAGGTCTCGAGTTCGAGCCCTGGGAACGCAGCAGAGTGTGTTGGGAGAGCTTTCCCCCCAATTGGGGCCTGACCCGACTCGAATCCGGATTAGTCGGGATCCAAAAATGGATTTTGGAAACCGGGTATGGTTCACCAAAAAAAAAAAAGACTAAAGAGCACAAAGAAGCATGCGAACCGAATGCCATTTCTCGAACGTTCCAGCGTTTTCGTCCCACTCTTCTAGTCAATAAGGAAGCTCAGCAGCTTCCAGAACACAACACAAATTCTCATAATCTCACCCCTTCCGCTCCAATTTTGCCATTACAACACAAATTCTCCTTTGCGTTTCCTTTATTTTCTTGCGTTTGCTTTCGCATTATCTGTTTCTGCAACAATGAGGTAAAACAACTCTCATTTTCTGCGAATTTTCTTATATCCTCAATGGATGCTTGAATTTCTTCATCGCATTCTTTCTGTTGTCATTTATCAGTATGAAATTCGATCATTCATGAATTTATTCTTGATATTAATAATTGTTTTAGTTTCGGATGGAACTGAAACTTGCTGCTTCTTGATATTAATTTTTTGTGGTTTTTGTTACTTAAATTTGGTTATCTTACTGTTGTTTTCTCAACATTTAGAAAACCAAAAATCTACTTAACTGATGAACTGTCACTTCGTACGAAACGCTCTGTCTGATATATGCATGGCGAATTCATGAATTTCTTCTTCGCGTTATCTTTTTTGTCATTTATCAGTACGAAATCAGATTATCAAAAAGTTCTTGATTTTCGGACGAAATTGAAACTTGCTGATAATTTCCTTTGTTGATTGATATTATGTTGTGGATTTTGTTGCGTAAATTTGGTTATCTTACTGTTGCTTTCTTGAACAACAGTAATTGAAACTTGCTGATCAAGAACTGGAACTTTTATTGCCTCCTAACACTCTGATTATCTTTTGGGAACGTTTGTCATAACAGACTTCTTATATGTCGTTTATCAGCATGATGTCAGATTATCTATAGAGGATTCATGAATTTCTTCTTCATATCGATAATTTGTTTCAGTTTTCAGACAGAAACTTGCTGATAATTTCCTGTTTCTGGATATTGTTTTTGTGGTTTTTGGGGCGTATATTTGGTTATCTTACTGTTACAGTGAACAAGTATTGGAATTGTTACTGTGTACAAACTCTCTTCCTCTGTTTGTTTTGGTTATCTTTGTTAATGTTGGATACTTGAATTTCTTCATCGCATTCCTTTAGTCGTCATTAATAAGTATGAAATCATATGGTTTAGGGAGAATTTATGAATTTTCTTATCAATAATCTTGTCATTTTAATTATAATCTACTGATGAAGATGTTTGTTATCCATCATTATGATTATATGACTGATCAACTTTGATTTCTTTTTTAGCTGTTCAGTAATTCTATGCAATTAGTTTTTTTAGGTTATTAAAGTTCATTAAACCTAAAATATAAGCATGATATGATCAAGCTATGTAGCATAATATTGTAAAGATTCTATGACCTAAATTAGACCGTTTGTTTGGCAGTTATGAATGATACTAATGAGATCATATCGTGGACACTTGTTTGGTATTTTAAATTTTAAAATTAGAAGTGAATTTGTTATGATTAATACAAATTATGACGGCCTACCCAACAGATGTATGTGCTTTTCTTGATTATGGTTCATGTTTGGGGTTGATAGGCATGAAATTTGAATGTATTATACACTAAATTGAATGACAGGACATAAATTTTGTCGCCTTCTTCTTCATAGATGATGCTAGACAGAGGTGCGCAACAGTTATGGTAGTTTCTTTACTTACAATGGCCTATATGTGGTACAATGAACTATCCAACTCTGGGTAATTTTACAATGACTTATTGTGAAACCGGAGTGATTCAGTCTATTAAAAGGTTGTTTAATATTTAATACAGTTAATGTGTCATATAGGATAGGATGTTTAAAACTCTTCCTCTATTTGGATTTTGAGCTTCTACAAACTCAGAGGTCATAAATAGGATTTGCATCCATAGTATGGGTCTATGCAAGACTTATGTTATCGATGGCGGATGTAGGATTTTTATATAGGGTGGGCCGAACTTATTGATTAATTTCTTTGAAAACGATATATAGATCACTCATAAATCAAATATGCATATATACCTTTTGTTATAATTTATACTAAAACCCTCGTTGCAAAGATAGAGGTAATTAGAGATAGTAGGATATTCTTTAATTGAATAAGTAAATATCATTGAAAGTTGTAGGATACACTTATTCGAACGAGAGAGTGTATGGCTTTAACGTTATAGAACTAGGAAAAAGGAAGATGTATTAAGATAATAGTTTGTAAGTTAAGTGTAGAAAATATTATAAAACAGATAAAAAGAATAATGTAGAGAGTTTTATAGATTAGATAGAGTATATAAAAACATTTGACTTTCAATATTCTATATGACTTAAGAATATACAATTTCATAGACAAATCGTATAAACGAAAAATGTGGTGACAATTATACAAGTAAATAATAATAACTTAATACTATTTTTATTTTTAACTTTTTTTTAAGGTATAAAAATAGTGTTGTATACTTTATTTTATTTTTTATTCGGCAGTGGTCAGCATTATGTAATTATTGAAAACCCAAGATCAACGTTAGGGAAATATATTCCTAACTTCCTATGGATAACTTCACTTCTAAAATGAAAAGGAAAAATAATATGGCAGCTAAGGAAAGCTGAAAGACCCAAGATAGGAAGCAAAAAAACCAAAAACAATTGTCCATAGAATCGAACTCATGACTTGATGCCTAGTATACTCGCGCTCAAACCACCTGCTCCACCATACCTATTTGCATTACTATCTCAGATTACGTTACTTATAGATATTTTGGATCATGGGGTGGGCCGAGGCCCAGGTAGGCCACCCCCTAGATCCGCCCGTATGTTATTTGGCCCTGGTAGATCATTGGATGTGCTTAGTGGTATTCTTCACACTTTAGCTTCTGCCAGAAGGTTGAATATGTCATGACATGAATGTTGTTTGAAGTTACCAGTTTCGTTGGAATATAATTAAGGGAGGGCCGGAGGGGGTGGGACTTGTTACTTTTTCTGGAGATTATTGACACCGACTGGATGCTAGCTGGAGGAGCTAGTACTGGCTTCTAAATTGCTATGTGCTTTGAGCAACCAAGCTTGTTATAAAGATCAGATTGAGCAGAGGTGGTAGAGATAATCGTCTTTATGATGAAAAAAAGGTGTTACATATTATCATTGTGATCTGATTGTAATGCTGTGTTTGATCTGTGACAGTAAAATATTGAACTTTGACATTGATGAGCTCTAAACAAACTCACACCTTATATAATTGTTGTAGTCGACACCCATCTGTCAAGTGGGCTCAGAGTTCTGACAAGGTCTATATAACAATTGAGTTACCTGATGCCAAGGATGTAAAGCTGAAGCTTGAACCTGAAGGAAAAATGGCTTTTTCAGCTGTGAAAGATGGCCATCCTTATGAATTTGATATTGAGTTGTTGGATAAGATCAGTGTAGAGGTATGTTATCTACTGTGGCTAGAGCCCTATTAACCATTAGAAAAGTTGGAGTGGGTGGCCCAACATTATAAATTTTAATTTCAGGAGAGCAAGTACAACATCGGGGTTAGGCACATAGTGTATGTCATTCAAAAGGCTGAGAAGAAATGGTGGAGCAGGCTGATAAAGCAGGAAGGGAAGCCTCCAATCTTTGTTAAGGTTGACTGGGATAAATGGGTCGATGAAGATGAAGAGAAGAGTAAGGATTGTTCTATTTAGCTTAGTTGCCTTTTTCACTTTAATTTCTTGTATTCATGAAATCTTTGAATGACTTTGCAACAGAAAATGGTTTTGACTTGGGAGGCCTGGATCTCTCGGTAAGATTCATGCTCAGTGTCTTTCAATGGTTGCTATAATTATGTGGAAGTCTTAAAGTGGGAGTATCTTTAACAATCAGTATCTCTTAAGAACAGAATACCTCACCCCCACCCCTTATACCAAACATGTTACAGAATTGGTTTCTTGTTTCCATTTTCAACAGTTGAAAATCTCATGCCAAATATGTTGTTAATTTTGCAGAAATTAGTGACATGCAATTTCACGTCCTATCATTAGGATTTGATTCATTGTAGATTGCCTTTTTCCTTGACTATCTCACCTAGAGTAGGGCTTAGTTTCAACTCTCTCATGGAAAACCTTTGTATGTTCTTTCCTCTCTGTAAATGGCCCAGAGTCTGCAGATTGCCTTTTCACTTGACAGTCGTGCTTCTTATTATGGTTTGATCATTGGTTGGCTTTCTTCCTTCTGTTTTCTGTAAAGCATTAGTTGGAAGCACGGAAAATATATTTTTTGTTACAAAATCTGTTTGATAAAAAATTCCATTTTGATTTGGACTTCCTTGATTGCCCAAAAAACTCTTTTCTACCAATAGGCAAGTGTATCCTGTTCACATGCTAATCCACCTATGCTATTAGTTGCAGATATCTGAAGTCTGGATTTGACATATAAATTTGCTGGACAAGTTGCAAAATTTTGTGTGGCATCTCTCTACGTTAGCATTCTAGATTTTTTTTATGATGCACATTCTGGATATTCTTTTGAACGGAAATCATGCATATATTTTCACTTGCAAATTCGCAAGTCTGTTAGTGCTAATAGACAATAATATTACGCAGCAACTGGACATTGCTGGGGACATTCCCGGGGCTAGGGGTGATTCTTCTGATATTTCTTATTCAACTGATGAAGAAGGTTAGCATTTAGCTTTGTTTTATCAAGGTTTATTGGTGCTCCTCAATTTTCTCCATAGAGTGTAGAATATGGTGAAGTACGTATATATTTCTGTGAACAAAATGGTGTTTGTATGAAGTTGGTAGTGCTGCTTGCTTGCTGTATGAATTATTATTCTCTGCTGATTGGTATTTTGCGTAACATGTAGAAGACAAACCAGAGGAGAATGAAGAAATGGCAAAAGATGAATCTGTGGCAGCAGCTGAAGAGGCTAAGGCAAAGGAAGAACCCATTGAACCAGTGGATGAAGAGACTAAGGCTTGATTGCATTAAAAACCAGTAGTGATGAGATATTGCAGCTTCTTCAATGTGTAAAGTTTTTCATTTTTGATGGATTTAGGTAGACAATGATTAGCATGTTGTGTGTGATATGCAGTTTTTTGTATGCCTTAATTGATGTCTGTCTAGAAATTTGATCATGAGAAATTCTGAGTTGAGTGACTGAGTTTTGGATTTACATGGATGTCTAATGCTAATGAATAGCGTGTTGTGTTGTTCTTTGCATGTTTGACATGTCCTTCGTTTCTGTTGACGTTGATGTTGTGTTGTTCTTTGCATGTTTGACATGTCCTTCGTTTCTGTTGACGTTGATGTCGACTCTGTTTAGAAAGCAGATGTTTTGGTCAGTTTTGAGGAGTAAATGTTCCAACTTCTGAGCTAGTAGTTGACCATAATCGAGTGGTAATAAAATCACAAGGGAGTACCAAAAACTTGTTAAATTTGCTCAAATTTTCGTGGTGGTGCGAATTAGTCTCGGGGAATCAGAGTATATACTCTCATGGCAATGCATCGAGCGTGGCTAGGTTGTATGGGGGCAAGGAGTGGACACTATCTTGAAGATGAGAGGAGTGAATGCAACCAAGGAGTGAATGCACCCAAGTGGCCAACTGTATGATAGGAGTAAATGCATCTAACTCTTCGGCCTCCTTCACAGGTTGGAGTGAACCAAGAATGGATGCTGTTAAGTTTCTATCTAATATTGGTTGTTACACTTTTTCTCACTAATCAATAATCAATCACATATTTATACTACATGATGTGGGAAACCTTACTAAATACAGACTAATATATTCAACTAAATTACTAGTTGTACAATATATAACTATATCTGCTAATTCTATCTTATTAACTTTAATCATATTTCCTACTACTAGACTTATATTATTATAATAATACTATGTATGATATTCATCAACTAGGATTAGTACGTTATCCTCAACACCCTCCTGCAATTGTAACGACAATTTTACGAACGACACTATTGGAAACGTAAAAAATTATCTTCTATTTAGCATCAGCTTCGGATGAATTGGTACTTCTTCCTCTTTGTTGGAGTCGAGATGCACCAAACCGGTGATGTCGACTTCAACAATTTTTTTTCTTTGTCTTGTTGATGAAAAACGTTAATCTTTTCGAATTCATCAATCGCCACTCAAAAAGGAACGTCATTTTTTTCCGAACTTGTTAAATATACGAGGGAGGTTATTCTTTTCGAACCTCTTGTCACATACTTATATCAATCGATTGGGAATGCTATTCTTTTCGAACCTGCAAGTTGTTCTTTGTTTGTTTTTTATGAGAACGTCATTCTTTTCGAACTCACCAAATATATTTCAACAAAGTGGGAACGTCATCCTTTTCGAATCCGTAGTGTGTATCTTTTTCTTGAGCAAAATCGCTCTAATAAATACTCGAGGTATACGAAATCTTCAGTATAACTTCCTTTTTTTTTAACTTGAAGTGGTGGAATAAAATTCGTATACAAATTGGAGGAAAAGTTGCAGATGTGTCATTTGTTCTTATTAGGTTAATCCATGAGAGTGGACTTTGGGTTTAATTTTCCATGAAACTGGACTTTGGGAAGCCGTGAGACCACACAGCAACAACTCAAACAATATGAAAGAAACCGACAAGAAGAAAACTCAAATTAAGCACCACTAAAAAATTGTATCCCACCTCTCATGAACTCTCATGGAGGTTTTTTTTAGTCTCATCACTCACGTCCTTGTAAGATTTTTGGTTCAATATACCATATATGATATTTTATCAACTAGGATAACTACGTAACTATGTTATCCTCAATAGATGCTCTATGTCTCTACCTACAGGCTATAAGGGACTTGGACGCCCTAGTCTCACTAACATCTCATAATGAGCAGCGTACGCTCTACTTTATACTCCTTCAAACCCATGCTAGCTATCCATGAAGCAAAGATCATGACGCAGACATACAAGACCCTATTCTTAATAGGTAATGGTGATGAATGAGGGTTTTGCTATTTGACGCCCTAAAATTTATTACCAACACCCTAAATACAGTATTTTTATACTTTTATATGTATACCTCCATTTCTTTTCCCTCTTCCTCCCCTTCCCCCACTTCACCTTCCCGTTCCCCCTTCTTCCACACCACCACCGCCACACCACCACTAGCGTTGTCGCTGTCGTACCACCACCACCAAACCCTAGATAATAACAACCACCATGCCAGGCCCCATTATAGAAGATGCGCTGAACCAAATTCTAGTCGACGATGAAGACGAGGAGACTGATTTTTTTTTTTAAGAAAAAATATGGAGATGCGTCCACCATGGACGCCCCACCACCGATGGAGGCGTCCACGACAAGCGCTCCACCACAGGGTGAGGCGCCTGCCATGGACGTTTATGCCGGTGGTGGGGCGTCCATGGCAGACGCCTGTGTGTTTTTTTCTTTAAAGGACATCACAGGCGCTTGCAATGGACTTCCCACCACTGGTGGAGGCGTCCATGGCAGGCGCCTCACCCTATGGTAGAGCGCCTGCCATGGAAGCCTCCCTTTTTTTTGAATTTTTTTTTTCTGTAAATCAAAGAAATGATTAGAAGGGGGGAAAACAGAGGAGAGAAGAAAGGTGGGGTGTGATGGTGGTAGCGGTACGGTGGTGAAGCCAGTAGCTGTGGTGGTGTGGCTGTGGTGGTGGTGGTGCGGTGGTGGTGTGCCGGCGCCAGTGGTGATGTGGAAGAAGATGGGGAGGGGAAGTGAAGAAGGAAGGGGAGAAATGAGAAAAGAGATGGAAAGTATACCAATGCAATATTTTTATACACGTATTTAGGGCGTAACTACGAAATTTCAGGGCGTCATTTAGTAACCCAGATAATGATGCTATATATCTTGGGCCACTACCAAGTAAGGTTCACAAACTCTTGTATAAGACCACAATATTTAATTAACTGTCAGATGGAGTTTAATAGGCACATTTATATTCAAGTCCAACATTATCCATCTTTTCTCTCCACATTATATTGCTCCATACACATGCCTCTTGCTTATTTGATAGTTATAATTTTAGGGTTAAAAGTTACGAACTTTAAGTTAATAATTAAGGTTCTCTAATAGTTACTGTTTTGGGTGTAAATTTTTGGGTTAATAGTTAATATTGTCTAATAGTTATTATTTTAAGGGTAAAAAATTACGATATTTAGGTTAATACTTAAGGCTATATAATGTCAGCATGTATGACGTCGATCGTCTGATAATAAACTTATTGTCAATAATGGTTTCACAAGAGACTTACCCAGTAAGGTTTGGTCTATTTCTAAGGAATCCTTTTATAACTATGTTATTTGGTGTGGCCTCTTCCAAAGTTTTTCGATAAGTCCTGATGAAACTGAAAGGCGAGCACACACATGCAGTATTTAGGTAGATGCTTTACAGGCTACAACATAAGGGGTATGAGGTCTCGTGAGATCGAGGTGGTGGAATAGTAGCATTGATTTTCAGCTCGTATTCCTGAAGTTTAGGAGTCAAACCTCATGGGATTCATTTGAGGAATTCCCCTTATCCCTTTCTCAAGTAAGCCTTCTTCATTTTACTTAAAAAAAGATATTAGAGGTCCCGTTCTAATTAGAAGGCTTGAAAATTATAGATACAATGCGTAATATTAAAACAAAGGCATGAATTTGATATAAGTAATTGTAGTGAGAGAATTATTTCCTTTTAGGAAATTTTGTCAAATTGTCACAGACTACCTAATGAAATTAACCTTTTGTAAAAAACTACCTAGCAGAAAAAATATTGTTGAAACTACTTACTATAATGTTTTAGGTTGTAGACCCTTATCTTCTGACTTTCCTCGTGTTCGTCACGTGGAATTAAGAAATAGTCTTTTTCTCTCTTCTTATCCTCTTCTTCCTTCCATAACACTAATTTTTTTTTCCGTCCCACTCTAATTCTCAAAAGAAACCCCTTTTTATGAAAAATTCCACTGAAAAATCAAAATGGGAGGAAAGGAAGGAAGAAGTTTTTAATAAGTTAAGGAGAAACCTTGACAAATTGGGGGGAATAAAGGGGATCCCAACTTGCCAAGGGTGAGAATCGATCCCAGGACCTCCTGGAACCGGGAGGGAAGCTCTAACCACTAGGCTATTCCTCACTCTCGGAAAGGAAGGAAGAAGTGTGAAGATGTATTTTTAGTAGTATTATACAACCTTTTGATTTTAACCATTTTGATAGTGGAATTTTGATTTTTCAGTGGAATTTTTGATTATTAGTATCAAAATGGTTATTATTATTATTATTATTATAATAATAATTATTATTATTATTATAATAATAATTATTATTATTATGACAATGATGATGAAATTTGTTAAAATAATTCTTTCCTTAGACTATTTTTAGATTAATCAAGGTTAATGTGTTTCACTAGGAAATGAATCACACAAAGAAAATACTTACAAAATTGTGATGATTCAATTGAAATGGCCATGTATTATTGTTTTTTTGTATTTTTTTTTTTTTTTTTGATCAGGAGATTAAGTCAGCCCAAGGGCTAACCCCTACAAGGCTACTAGCCTGTAGGAAACATCAATACATTGGCTGGTAAGGCATGCATAGCATGCTAAAGAGACACCCCAGCATAATGTTGGGGGTAAGGATCGAACCCCTGACCTCAGGGGCCAAGGGGGAGTGCTCTATCCACTTGAGCTAACTCCTATCCTTTATTGTTTTTTTTGTATGGTTTCGTTATTTGTGCTATATGTTCTTTTTTGAATTTGGCGCTCCATTACATTTTTTGATATTAAATAATCTGAAAACAGTGTAATATATGTGAAACTTAACAAATATTGTAACACCCCCAAAATCCATACACGTCTAAACTACGTTGTATCGACTTTGGGAGTGTTACCGCCGCGGTGAAACGCAAGGCATATTAAAATCAAAACGTTAACAACTCCTTACTAAGAAAACTACATTGCAGCGGAAATAAAATGTTTACTTTAAACTACAACTCGGGAATCACCATGGACCCCTTTTATTCAAACCATTAACTACGAATACTAATTATTCTATAAGTTCAACAAAAACGCTTAAGAGTTTATAAACCAGAAAATATCCCCCGTATGCCCAAACTCATACAAAGATCACCAAAGATACCTAATCCGCTCCCCATTGAAATATCAATGGTTCATCACAGGTCAACAAACATCACAAATAACAAACAATCAGCTATGCTGAGTACGTACATAATCAGTTAAATAATACATCAAACATTAACAGAATAATAATAATCATTCCTAGACATGATACTACAAGAATACTACAAATTATTTTTTTATAGTTTAATTGGCATCGAACGGGCACCGTCATCTTTCTAGAATCATACGGGCTACTTAATCCTTAATAGACAACTTAGTCTATTAGATGGAATGTAAATACGGTTTCGTTCCGTTCCACATCCATCACCTTAGTATGCATACCCCCAAGATCGTATGAAACCTTCCGCCTACTTGAGTTATCAAAATTTATAAGGACACTACTATCGTCATAGTAGGCCTGCGTAGGAGTGTAGAACAAATCCCACACTCCCCCATTGTTCATTACTTGTAGGGAATCCAACTACAAGTTTATTGCCAACAATCCTTTTTAGCGATACTCATTCATACAACTTTAAGCATATGATTTCTATAACATCATATAAAATTCTTTAGTTTAGGCAACCTCTTATAAATCCTTGCTACAATTATTAATCATAGCATTCCAATCCAACATCTCATTTCATGCTTGTGATACGATAGAATTACACATTCCAATAACAACTCATTCTATTTCACAAGTCATACAACAAGGAAATACATACAGATTTCCAATTGATTTCATGTTACCAAACAATCTCAACAATCATGAACATATATACAATTGTTCCCTATTAGGATTCTAGGTTTCAATATAACAATCATAACCTAAACATGATACTAATATATCGAACTGAACTAGTACGCGTACGTACCTTGTAACGGAGAATCTTTGCTGATTACTTAAAACGTTCCGTTTATGAAATTGGGGCCTAATCGAATGAAGAAAGTATTTTAGTGTTAAGTCCTTGATAATATTAAATAAAATCAGCTTATCTAACTATATAAAATATGATGTTTTGAATTTTAAAATACCCAATCTAGTTGCTTTAAACTTTCTTTACATTAACCTTATTGAACTAGTATATTTAGGGATTAATAATAAGATGTAAATCTGATTTTTATTTGCTAACTTACATTATACTTGCCCATAATAATAAAACTTAAACAACTATGTATATAAGTATATAAAATCAGAATTAAGAAATAAAATTATCATAAGAACTAAAACATGATTATAGATCTGATTTTTTTTTTATATACTTTGTTCCTATACTTTATTTATAATTACAAAACTTAATCAAAGATACATAAGTATACCTAAATCAGATTTTACAACTAATTTAAAAGAAGAAAAGAGAGAATTTTAATTTTTTATACCGGACCAACTCGCCGGCGACAACCACCGGCGACACGAGGAACTCCGGCAGCACCACCACCGCACTCGCAAGACTCGCCTCGCTCGCACAGCACTCGAGCCACTCACGCTCGCTCGACCTCGACTCGTCGCAACACACCACACACAACACCCCACTCACATACCGACACCGTCGAGCCACACTCGTACAGCGCAGCACCCTCGACAGTCGCACACACGCCGCACTTCGACTCGCACCGCACAACCCTCGAGTGCTCGCACTCGATGCACTCACCAGCAGCAGCGACGACTCGTCGCTCGACACACAGCAGCAAGCCTCGCACCACTCGCTAGACCCCGCTCGCACACTCTTTGACACCCTCGCTCAACCGCACCCACGCACACGCAGCGACGACACTCGCTAGATCCCGCTTCGCGTCGCACACCACACACACACAGCCTGACCTCCTCGAAGGCCGATGAAATTTAGGGGAGGGGAGGAGAAGAGTGACGAGGGAGAAGAAGGGAGGAGAGAGAAAACTTTGAGGGAGGAGAAGGAAGTAACGGCTGATTAGAACTTAGGGTTTTATTTTCCTTTTTTTTCTCTCCTATTTATAGCATGAGAAACCTTGGTTTAATTGGATTTGTTTTCCAACTCAAATTCCGATTTCTTATTTTATTTGGAAAATAAAACAAAACCAAACTATAATATAATTAGGTACAACAGTAGGTTATATAGTTAAATTATAACTGTAGGCTTACCCAAAGTATATATTTTTTCTAAATAATATTAAAAACACTTTTAACTTTATTCTATATGTAACACCCCGTAATTTTCACCCTTTATTTTTGGTATTTGTTTACATTAAAATGATATTTATTTTTTCGTAAAAATAAATAATTTATTATTTAAATTATTTTGGAACATGTTGTGAAAATGTGTATATATTTTTATATGTTGTGATATATTTATATATTTGTTTTAAGTTGTTAGTTATTTATTTTAAAGGTTATATTAGTTTCGTTATTTATTTAGGCGTTTAGGATGCAGTTTTATCGCGTAGCGTTTTTGTAAGGTTGTTGGACCGACTTGGGTGATGAAATGTTGCATCGCATGTGGCGTGTCATGCTGGCCGAAAATCAGCAATTATGGTGTGGAGGATGAAGAGTTTTGGTGCTCATTAAGTTAACCTTTGGATCTCTTGTAACCCCCTATTTAATTCCCCATTAACCCACCTTTATAATCACCCTTTAAACCATTGCTTAATGAGGTTATTAATCAGGTTTTTGCTGCATTCTAACCCCCATTCTCGCCCAACCCTTAGAGAGGAAGAGAAAGAGTTCTTCTCTCTTCTCGGATTTTCGTCCATTTTTGCACACCTATTTTGTTTGCATCATATCTCCTTCGTTTCTTATCCGAATTGGACGTATGAGTAGTCAAAATCCATCTACTCGGAAAGATCTTGCTCGTGGTACAATTTGTTTTTGAAGAAAGGGAAAGACGCGACTGCAGTTTTCGTTTCAATCAGACGAGTTTTCCGGTTTTTGTTTTCTGTCACACCTTCGCAAAAATATCTATCACCGGAGATTTAACCGTTGGATCGTCCTCAAATTTGGATAGCAAGTTTAGAACATCATGTAATTCACTTTGACCGGAGAGATTTGGAATCCGATCTTTCAATCGCAAGAAATAATAGTCGGACCAGAACAGCACGAAATGAGATTTTTCAATGTTCATGAAGAAAACGCTTAGTGACTTGTTGCTACAATTATCGTTCGTTGTGCTTTGGGGTTAGAAGAGGAATTGGATTGTATGCGTAATTCTTAACTATCTCTTTAGACTCGCTCTCCTCCCGACGATCCGTAACTAGTAGTTATCTTAGAACAATAGTGATTAGGGTATTATTCGGTATTAGATTATTACGCTAGGAATTATTTAAAATACTTTTTAAATGAAATTATTGACGAAATTTGACATGACTTGATGCATGCTGTGTGAATATTGTATATAGAAAAATAATTTTCTTCTGATTTTTAGTATTTATTTGATTTAATTGGTGTTTTGTGCGTTTTTGGCTTATTTGCATGATAATTATTAAACGAATGTTAAAATTGCTGAAATTATTTTTCATGGATCATGTTTTATGTGTAATATGTATTCCATGCCTTAGAATAAATTTTGCCTACTGTTTACCGGTTTATTTAATTGATATATCTATTTTCGCATTATCATTTATGTCAGTATATAAATCATGAAAATTATTCCTGGAGGCCGAAAAATTAATTTCTTTGTATATTATGTATTTACGTGAGTTTATGCATGTTATGTAAATTTTTGGTAATTTTTGGGCGTTTATTTGTATTTTTAATTATTATATTGGCTTTCTTGAGTATTCTGTAAATTAATGTTTAAAAATACTTATAGAGTCCTAAAATTATAAATAAAAATTGTACCATGTCAGTAGATCCATTAGGGTCGTACGATAATTTTTGTGTTATTTTACTGCTCGAAATTATTAGTTTAATAATTATTATTGTGTTTTTGTTGTGAAATTGAGGATACTCTTTTAAATTATTTGAGAGCTTGTTAATCAGAAATAATTTGTAATCTATTATGTTCTTGGTTGCTGATGTTCAGTAGGTTGCAGTAAGTATTATTGGGTATCCTTATGTTTATGTTTGATTTATGAAAGGAAATGATTAATTGTTACTACTATTTTATTGAATAAGCCTTGGAGTTGATTGGTGATGTATTTTTGATTGAATTGTTGGTGCTGTAAAAACTAGTTTAATATCATTGTTGATGTTTAGAGATGTTCAAGGTGTTTATTGTGGGAGGCATTTGTTGAAAGTTTGTAAGTTATTATTTTTGAGGAATTATGAAGAGTTGTTTTGATGAGTTATGGGTATAAGGCCGGGTGGCATCCCTTTTTGATGAATATTTTAAGATGAATGATACTTTGATGATATGCATGATTTTATTTTGAGATAAGAACATCCGGTGGGATAGATGTAGTCCCCGGTGAAGAACATGCCAATCACCTGGTTTGCGAACTAGGAGTACATCTGGGTTAATTGTTGTCGTCCAAGAGGTCAGGGAGTTCTGCGTGTTCTACCCTGCATCGGGAGTTTGGCCATTCTTAGACACAGGCAGTGGGGAACATAAGCCCATAGACTGACCTGGAGATTGCAATCTGACAAACCTTAGGAAGTGAATTGCGATTCACTGGCGTTCGGTTTCTGACTCAATAACTCGTTGTACTTTTTGTTTTATTATTATTTAAGCATTCTGGAGTTGATTTACTCACTATATCTTGTTTACTTGAAGTTGACTATCACTTGTATCACTTGTGAGCTTTATAGTTTTGGATACGTGTTGGTGTTATCATGATTGTATGCTTCCCTTTCTTAGTAATCTATGTCTGAATCAGGCTTTGATTTCTTTTGTTCAGGGAGAACTGCTAGTTACTCCCCACTGATTGTGGATTGTTGTTATATATTTTGTAGGTTATGTTGATGGGAATATTCTTTGGTTTTGGGCTCGGGTTGAGATGTGAGCATTAAAATGTTAGATGTTTTAGGCCTAGACTTTTAGTCAGTTGAAGAGTTAGTTTTATCTTTTGGATATTACTCTAATTAATTTAATTTATTTATACTATTTACTTATGTTGGTTTATTACTTAGTTATCTAAACGCATTTCTTGTAGTAGTGACATTCCCAGAAGACGATGTTTCCGCCATCGTCCTATTAATTCTATTATTATTTCTTTCTTTTCCGCTTTGAAATTATGGGGTGTTACACTTTATATTTTCTTATTTATAACAAAATAACTCCCAAAAATACGGAGTATTACAGGCTTCCCTCCTTAAAGGAAGTTTCGTCCCGAAACTTTGAGGTCGCCAGTCTTAACGACGATCTTTTGCCCTTCTAAGTCCCAATATTTCACAAGCGTTTTCTAGTTTTCGCAAGTCACATAAGCAATAATACACATAAATAACAGACTTAAGCAAACTTTAGGGAAAGCGCGAAATCCTATCGCATTCTTCCCTCCTTAAAAGAAAAGTTACGTCCCCGTAACTCGCCTACCTCTTGAAAAAGCTCAGGGTACTTCAGACGCATCGCATCTTCTGCTTCCCATGTGGCTTCTTCAGTATTCTGATTTCTCCACAACATCCTCATTTTCAACAACATCCTCAATAATGGGCCTTTTCTCCTCAAAATCATACCCTTCATCATCACTACTCCAAAAATCATCATCAAGATCTAGGCTACTCTTTCCCAATTGATTTTCATTTTCAACATCCCTCGAATCAACATAATCAAACTTAAGAATGTCATCATTGCAACCCCATTTTTCCCTCAACAATTTCAAATCAATTTCCAATTGTATTAAAAGGGGATCATCAATAGGTTGGGGAGCATTTTGAGAATTATCAAATTGGGTTGGAGGTTGACAATTAAGCATGTGAGAATCAATATCGGGAACATGAGGCACATGATTAGGATCCATGCACAAATTCAATGAACATTGAGAAATAGCATTAATATCTTCAACATTAGAATGTACTTCATTATTACAAGCATAGGAGGGAGGAGGGTTTAAATCATGCATAATAGGCTCACTAGTGGAAACATTTGACTTATCAAAGAAATTCATGCCAACATTTGATGAATCATGATAATTTGCACAATCGAAATCATAAGTATCCCTAGCTAGCCACAAATAGAAAGCCCAAGCTTCATCTAAAGATATCGCTCGAAATTCACCATTAAACATATTTTCAACCACTCCTCTAGTATGCTCATTTAAACCCCAATAAGTAATCTCACAAGCCTCCCAAAGACCATAACCATAGTACTTTATAAAGTCCTCAAGTCTCTCAAAGTAAACCCAAAAGGACTCATTTTCATATTGAGGAAAAGATACTTGCCATTTTTTTTAGTAAAAATAAGAAAAGAAAAAAATCAAAGAAAAACAAAGAATATTCACAAATAGCCTAGACTCATCTAATCAACACAAATCAATGTAAGCCGGAAGTCCCCGCAACGGCGCCATTTTGACAGGGGGGATAACTAGGTCGTTACTAGTCTCCTAAAGTCAACCAAAACCTAACTAGACCACTAAACTAAGTAAAGTGACAAGCAAGGGTCATTCTTCCACAAGGACTAAGGAGCACCAATATGTGTTAATTTAACAATAAGCTAGGCCGAAGAAATCATCAAGGTTTGGTTAAACTAAGGATATAAACTATTGAAATCAAATTAGGAAAAGCACTAGGAATGGGAAAACACCACAATCATAGTTCACATCCAACAACCGAGTAGAGATATAGGGATTGACATGTATTGGGGATATGCAAAGGGAACAAACAAACCTAAACACCTCTAAAATCGTTGTTAGGGAGTTTAGCGTCCTAACTATGGCAACAAAACCTATATTTCGAGGTGTTATCACCTAACTAGGCCAAGTTAGGAATTGAAATCAAACCCAAGTTAATAACAATCAATAAGTGATGTATATCAACTAATCAATCAATCATGAAGGTCAACCACATAAAAGAAAACCATTAAATGGACAACAAAAAGGATCAAAAGGTGATGGAGCTCACATCAACTAAGTCACCAATCAACATCAATGATTGAAATTGCACAAATCCCAAACATAACCAACCTAATAAACTCTACTCATGAAAATAGGATGGAAACAATGATTGGGCTACTCCCAATCCTAGTTAATGAACTACTCACTATCCATTATACTACCAAACATCCTAAACATGGAAAAACTAGCAATAAATCACCAATCTAAAAATAGCAAAAACCAAAAATCAAGACTTTAAAGCAAAAACAAAATAAAATCCAATGAACAAACAAGAAGAAACTAGGAAAAGATGAAAACTTTAATCTAGATTAACTATTAAACATGAAGATTAAACAATGAAAATAATTAAAATAAAGCAATAAAAGAAGAGAGAGAGAGTAAGAAATGCTCATTGATAAATTGTTAAATCTTCAAATACAAGTTGTCACCCTTGAATCTCCAAATCTTCAATCTTTCTTTGAGTTTATCACTTTTCCCCTAAACTACGTTATGGAGGCTAATCCTCCCTAAAACCCTAAAAATATTCTAAAACTAAAAGTAGGGAATAAAATAAAACTTCTTCTCCTCAAAATGGGCTAAGGGGGGTATTTATACTCCCCCTCAATTACACCGTCGTAAACAAAATGGGCCGAAGAAAAACGTGCGAATAACAGCAGCCCGGGCGGGCTCCACATGGCCCTGGCGGGCTGACCAAGGCACCCCGGGCGGGTGGGTCAAGGCCCGGCGATGCGGGTGGTCGGGCCCATACCGATACACCGGGCGGGGCATGCTATCCTTCTTCGTCGAGGCGAAGCTCCACTCTTCAGCAGCCCGGGCGGGCGGGACACTTGCGCGGGCGGGCCGAGGAGCCCGGCGGGCCAGCAGACGTGCCTGACTTCAATGAGCTATATCTCTTTCAGTTTTCATCGGAATCAGGATTGTGACCACTCGTTGGAAAGCTATCGAGCTAAGATTTCATCTCCAACTTGAATCACTGAAAAATATTGTTTGTGGTGAAAGTTATGACCGTTATAATATGACCCTTGTGCACAAATCCTTCCAAAAGCTCTTATTTTGGCAAAATTGCTCCACTCTATGCTTGGTTTGTGGTATGGATAGGTGGGAAGTGTGGTGTACGATAAGCTCTATATTATAGCACTAAATCAAGCCACCCCTCTAAATTTGAAACTCGAACGCGTAGCTCCAAAAAGCTTACCTACATAGAAAACCGAACACAAGGGGAGAAACTATACATATAAAATAATAAAATGAAAATAAATAAAGAAAACAATAATAAATAAAAAGGAAATAAAATTAGAAGAATAATTACGAAAATTAAACTAAAACGACTCTAATTACGCACGAATTACTACCCTATGAGTGACATAAATGTCTCTCATCATACTGCAGCATAAAATATATTTTCTCCATTTCAGTCCTTAGCCTAGTATCTCCCTGTAAGGTCCTATACTACATAGCAGCTTTCATCTTATGGGCCCAGATGTCCCAATCTTCCGCTATTCGGTGTTTCATTAGGTATTCCTTAGGACCTATGTCGTAAACCATCTGCGAAATTAAAGAAAGAAAATAGTCTAAGTTTTGTGAATTTAAGGATTTTAAGTATACATTATATATAAACATATATAAGAGGTAAAACGATTATGTTCAATTTTAGAACTCCAAGTTCAAAATATTTATAACAATTTAGATGGTTCTTTCCTAAAATATTCGAAATAATATTTAGTTCAATACTCTTCTTGACACATCTTTGGAATATTATATTAATTCGAAATTTTTGGGAATAAAATATTTCACTATCGAATTTAGTGCTTCTAACCACTATCTACGTTCCTATCCTTGTACATTCTCCTACTCTATTCACATTTCGAAGATTTCAAAGAACCTTTCACCAATTCAATCAAGCAAACAACACAACATTTCATATAGTCAGAACATCTTATTCATTCCACAGAATTTGCATACTTTCTATAAATATATCAGACAAGTAAGGCAAGAACAACATTACAAATAAAATCATTCCTATGATTTAATGCACGCAAAAGTAATCTATATGCTCTTATCCCATACTACCCATTTTAAAAATCTTTTAAAACATCTTTGAAAATATGAACTTTTGGCTCGATACCGCTTTGTAACACCCCTAAAATCCATATACGTCTAAACTACGTTGTATCGACTTTGGGAGTGTTACCGCCGCGGTGAAACGCAAGGCATATTAAAATCAAAACGTTAACAACTCCTTACTAAGAAAACTACATTGCAGCGGAAATAAAATGTTTACTTTAAACTACGACTCGGGAATCACCATGGACCCCTTTTATTCAAACCATTAACTACAAATACTAATTATTCTATAAGTTCAACAAAAACGCTTAAGAGTTTATAAACCAGAAAATATCCCCCGTATGCCCAAACTCATGCAAGATCACCAAAGATACCTAATTTGCTCCCCATTGAAATATTAATGGTTCATCACAGTCAACAAACATCACAAATAACAAACAATCGCCTATGCCGAGTACGTACATAATCGTTAAATAATACATCAAACATAAACAGAATAATAATAATCATTCCTAGACATGATACTACAAGAATACTACAAATCATTTTTTTATAGTTTAATTGGCATCGAACGGGCACCGTCATCTTTCTAGAATCATACGGGCTACTTAATCCTTAATAGACAACTTAGTCTATTAGATGGAATGTAAATACGATTTCGTTCCGTTCCACATCCATCACCTTAGTATGCATACCCCCAAGATCGTACGAAACCTTCCGCCTACTTGAGTTATCAAAATTTATAAGGACACTACTATCGTCATAGTAGGCTCGCGTAGGAGTGTAGAACAAATCCCACACTCCCCCATTGTTCATTACTTGTAGGGAATCCAACTACAAGTTTATTGCCAACAATCCTTTTTAGCGATACTCATTCATACAACTTTAAGCATATGATTTCTATAACATCATATAAGATCCTTTAGTTTAGGCAACCTCTTATAAATCCTTGCTACAATTATTAATGATAGCATTCCAATCCAACATCTCATTTCATGCTTGTGATACGATAGAATTACACATTCCAATAACAACTCATTCTATTTCACAAGTCATACAACAAGGAAATACATACAGATTTCCAATTGATTTCATGTTACCAAACAATCTCAACAATCATGAACATACAATTGTTCCCTATCGGATTCTAGGTTTCAATATAACAATCATAACCTAAACATGATACTAATATATCGAACTGAACTAGTACGCGTACGTACCTTGTAACGGAGAATCTTTGTTGATTACTTAAAACGTTCCGCTTATAAAATTGGGGCCTAATCGAATGAAGAAAGTATTTTAGTGTTAAGTCCTTGATAATATTAAATAAAATCAGCTTATCTAACTATATAAAATATGATGTTTTGAATATTAAAATACCCAATCTAGTTGCTTTAAACTTTCTTTACATAAACCATGTTGAACTAGTATATTTAGGAATTAATAATAAGATGTAAATCTGATTTTTATTTGCTAACTTACATTATACTTGCCCATAATAATAAAACTTAAACAACTATGTATATAAGTATATAAAATCAGAATTAAGAAATAAAATTATCATAAGAACTAAAACATAATTATAGATCTGATTTTTTTCTTTATATACTTTGTTCCTATACTTTATTTATAATTACAAAACTTAATCAAAGGTACATAAGTATACCTAAATCAAATTTTACAACTAATTTAAAAGAAGAAAAGAGAGAATTTTAATTTTTTATACCGGACCAACTCGCCGGCGACAACCACCGGCGACACGAGGAACTCCGGCAGCACCACCACCGCACTCGCAAGACTCGCCTCGCTCGCACAGCACTCGAGCCACTCACGCTCGCTCGACCTCGACTCGTCGCAACACACCACACACAACACCCCACTCGCACACCGACACCGTCGAGCCACACTCGTACAGCGCAGCACCCTCGACAGCCGCACACACGCCGCACTTCGACTCGCACCGCACAACCCTCGAGTGCTCGCACTCGACGCACTCACCAGCAGCAGCGACGTCGCTCGACACACAGCAGCAAGCCCTGCACCACTCGCTAGACCCCGCTCGCACACTCTTTGACACCCTCGCTCGACCGCACGCACACGCAGCCGACGACACTCGCTAGACCCCGCCGCGTCGCACACCACACACACACGCCCGACCTCCTCGAAGGCCGATGAAATTCGGGGGAGGGGAGGAGAGGAGTGACGAGGGAGAAGAAGGGAGGAGAGAGAAAACTTTGAGGGAGGAGAAGGAAGTAACGACTGATTAGAACTTAGGGTTTTATTTTCCTTATTTTTTTCTCTCCTATTTATAGCATGAGAAACCTTGGTTTAATAGGATTTGTTTTCCAACTCAAATTCCGATTTCTTATTTTATTTGGAAAATAAAACAAAACCAAACTATAATATAATTAGGTACAACAGTAGGTTATATAGTTAAATTATAACTCTAGGCTTACCCAAACTATATATTTTTTCTAAATAAGATTAAAAACACTTTCAACTTTATTCTTTATATTTTCTTATTTATAACAAAATAGCTTCCAAAAATACGGAGTATTACAAATATTGTCACTGATATCACACTAAAATAATCAATATTATATGGTTATTGGACATTCATGACCTACTTTCCTACATTTATTGGATATGCAAGAGCTAGTGAAGCTCTCATTAGTGGTAGTTTGCTTTCTATTGCATGCTTAGTTGTGATAACTTTGTTGTAATTTGTTTTTTAATTAATGCAAATGTCTCCCCATGTCAAAAAAAATGAATAGTCAATAATCGAGGTTGCCGATAGAAATTTTCCTTAAACACTAATATTCATCTTATTGGGCTTGTAAATATGAAAGGATTTGTACTCGTTTTTACCTTCTTGTATTATTTATTCGTGAAGTATAACATAGTCATGTCAGATCTTGTTATATTTGTGTCAATATATATTTTAAAAATATTAACTCTTTATAGGTTTTGATTCATAAACTAGTTATTAAGCCCGACCTACGCTCCAGGTAAGAAAAATTTTCATTTATTAATATTATACTTTAATATAATAACACTAAATATTACTTGGTCTAGTGGTTGAGACTTCGGTATATATTCTTGAGGTCGCAGGATCAAACCCTATACTATGCAATTTCTAATTTTTTTTATTGTATGTGGATTACATATAGTAAAACGCCCCTAGGGAGAGCGTCACGTGACACCATTCCTTGTTTAGGAACGCCTTTTAATATATTAGTATAGATAAATGATATAATTCATATAAATGCTTATAGTTGTTCATTGATGTGCAAAGTAAAAATGAAATAACTAAAGCAAATGGAGGGAATGAATATACTTGTCTCTCTCACCCCCCGGCCCAAAGCTACAATTACCTTACATAAATGAATAAAGTCTCGTAGTATGACAAGAGGAGTAAGGTTCAATGGCGACCGGTTCGCCAGTGAACAAATTCTTGAGATTCACTAAAAGACAAAAGAAGCTCAACATCTGGTTAAGCTTTTTTTTTTCCTTAAAATTTCATTTTTTTACTTTGCTACCTTCCTCCTCCATACTATATTTTGTACATCTAAAATCTACTTTGTATATCCATATGATTTCTTTTGTCACATCTTGAAATTATATTTGTACATCTATAATGGTTTTTGTATTTTACATGAATTACATCCAAAAATTATATCCAAAAACTATATTTTTTGAACATCCATAATGGATTTTGCATCTTACATCCATTATTCTATTACTATATCCATATTATATTTTGTACATCTAGAAACTATTTTGGACATCCATGATTTCTTTTGTACATCCAAAAACTACATTTCCACATCCATAATGATTTTTGCATCTTACATTTATTTTCCGTACATCCAAATAATATTTGCACATCCATAATATTTTTTTGTTGAACATCCAAAAACATATGTTTGTACATCTAAAGATGCCAAAAAATAATTAAGAAAATCTTCTTAAGAAAAAAAAATTAAATAACATGGTTACTTTTATTGGAAAGATATGGGCCATAACTTTTTTGTTCACCTGGCAACGCTTCGGTATTAAGCGTTTCTCTAAGGAGTAGCTTTTGGACCTAAACGGGTGACTTCTCCTGAAACTTGTCTTTTTAAGGCAAGAGGGTGACCCTTGTCCCTTTATATAAAAGTGACTATCTTTAACTTAATAGAGTGACCCTTATCACTTGAAAATTCACAATTTTTGGGCAAAAAAAGAGGGTGCCTTACATTAATATCATGGTAAGACAGCTTATACAAAGATCAGACTTATTAATGATATGTATTCATATTATGATATTAACATTTATTAATGTAAAGACTTCCACAATTTAATAAATAATCATTTCTGTCAAGATAAGGAAGATCGAGATTGTTGAATGTACAGTGTACATCCGTTATAGCATTTTTAATCTTCATAAG